>JARGYO010000094.1:14248936-15526436 GCA_029206835.1 Rana muscosa | reverse complement strand
ATAATAATGTGATAACATCCTCAGGCTTTGGAACCTTAAACAGAAAGTGATAATGAGGGAGGAGTCAATAACCCAATGATGATGGTCTTCAGGATCAGTCTAGTCTTCATCTTGGTTGTTCTCCCCCCATCCTCACTCTCTGACCTCTGGTGGGGCTCAGCCCCGCTGTTATTCATGACTAAATCATGGACTAAATAAGGAAGTGCAGGACTTCTTGTGTTGGAAAGATGGCAATGAGTGGTAGAGGGGGTGGGGACACTCGTCCTATAATCCCCTCATCACTGTCACTCCTATAAAAGACAGTTCTCGTTGTTTCCTCACTCTCTGACTAAGGTCCATGAATAAAGAAATGATCTCGTAGGAGATCAGAGGACCCATTTACTAGTTACCTTGAGGGGGGGAATTGTAAGATCCTCAGAGACAAAGCTGCCTGATATGGGCGGAGTCCTGGTTTAGGGGAACCAATCAGCTCATGTCTAGTAATAATCTTTTTATTTCTATTTTAGTAGATGGACGGGAGATGAGGAAAACCTCAGAGGATTGTCTCACTTTGTCTCCAGACTGTAAAGTAGAAGATGAGGACATCGCACAGTATAGTCCAGGAGAAAACCCGACTACCTCAAATGTCCATCCGGCACCACACAGTGTAGATGGACCATCGTATTCCTCTTATCCTGAGGAACCTCAGACTGTGCGGGACGGTGCCGGACCATCGTATTCCTCTTATCCTGAGGAACCTCAGACTGTGCGGGACGGTGCCGGACCATCGTATTCCTCTTATCCTGAGGAACCTCAGACTGTGCGGGACGGTGCCATCCTTCCAACAGAGAAGAGGATTTCCTGTACTGGGTGCGGGAAGTGTTTCCCTTCTAAATCCAAACTTAACAGACATAAAAGATCTCACTCAGCAGAGAAGCCATATTCCTGTACTGAGTGCGGAAAGTGTTTCCATTGTAAATACAAACTTAACAGGCATAAAAGATCTCACACAGCAGAGAGGCCACATTCCTGTACTGAGTGCGGAAAGTGTTTCCGTTTTAAATCCCAACTTAAAGTGCATAAAAGTTCTCACAAGGGGGAGAAACCGTTTTCCTGTCCTGAGTGCGGGAAGTGTTTTCTTTTTAAATCAAGACTTAACGACCATAAAATATCTCATTCAGGAGAAAAACCGTATTCCTGTTCTGAGTGTGGAAAAGCTTATTCACGGGCCGTGCATCTTTCCACACATCAAAAAGTGCACACGGGTGAGAAGCCGTATACCTGTCCTGAGTGCGGGAAATGTTTTGTACAAAAATCAGAACTTTTCATACATCAGAGGTCTCACACGGGGGAGAAGCCGTATCCCTGTTCTGAGTGCGGGAAGTGTTTTTCACGGACCTCGCATTTACACACACATCAGAGATCTCACACGGGGGAGAAGCCGTATTCCTGTCCTGAGTGCAGTAAATGTTTTTCAAATCAGTCCAATCTTGATAAACATAAGAGGTTGCACACTGAGGAGAAGCCATATTTCTGCTCTGAGTGTGGGAAATGTTTTTCACAGAAGTTCAATCTTTACAGACATCAGCAGTCTCACACAGGTGAAAAGCCATATTCATGTACTGATTGTGGGAAACGTTTTTCAATGAAGTCTACTCTTTCCACACATCAGAGATGTCACACAGGGGAGAAGCCTTATTCATGTCCTGAGTGCGGAAAATGTTTTTCAGAGAGGTCCAATTTTTACAGACATCAGAGATCACACACAGGGGAGAGGCCATATTCCTGTCCTGAGTGTGGGAAATGTTTTTCAGAGAAGCCCGATCTTTCCAGACATCAGAGATCTCACACTGGGGAGAAGCCATATTCCTGTGCTGAGTGCGGGAAATGTTTTTCACATAAGTCCAGTCTTCACAAACATCAGAGATTGCACACTGGGGGAGAAGCCACTTTCCTGTCCTGAGTGAGGGAATTGTTCCTCACTGAAGTCCTGTCTTCCTGTACATCAGGGATCCCACACAACCCTTGAGGTGTATTAGTGCCTTGAGTGCGGGAAATGTCTTGTATATGAATATTGCTGGACATCACAGCTCTCATGTGGGGGAGAAGCACACCCTGATATACACCTCAGATATACTCCATGGCTGATCTTCATCATGTAAGAAACACTTCATAAGGAGATCAGAGATCACCAAAGACATGGATGAAGTGTTGGCCATTGATAGCAGTAGACTAATAAAAATAGAGTCATTTTCTCACATAGAAATAAAGTTATCAATTAAGACAGGGCTTGACAAATTTGCTTGGAATCTAGGAGCCAGCTAAAAAAGTTAGGAGACAGTTTTTTTTTTAACGACCAATGCGTGCAGAAGCGAATGCATACGTGAGTAGCGCCCGCATTTGAAAACTGTGTTTAAACTACACATGTGAGGTATCGCCGCGATCGGTAGAGCGAGAGCAATAATTCCAGCCCTAGACCTCCTCTGTAACTCAAAACATGCAACCTGTAAAATGTTTTAAATGTCGCCTATGGAGATTTTAAAGGGTAAAAGTTTGTCGCCATTCCACGAGCGGACGCAATTTTGAAGCGTGACATGTTGGGTATCAAATTTACTCGGCGTAACATTATCTTTCACAATATAAAAAAAAATTCGGCTAACTTTACTGTTGTCTTATTTTTTAATTTAAAAAAGTCTATTTTTTTCCTCAAAAAAGTGCGCTTGTAAGACCGCTGCGCAAATACGGTGTGACAGAAAGTATTGCAACGACCGCCATTTTATTCTCTAGGGTGTTAGAATAAAAAATATATATAACGTTTGGGGGTTAACTTCTAAGTAAAGGGAAGGAGATGGGCGGGCAGTGAAACAGCCAAGCATTGCTGGTTGACTCGTCATACCAATGGCCACCACAAGATGGCGCCAGGTTACAGAATGAAGCATAGGCCTGCAGAAGGCCGCAAAGCCGCGGCCTAAATTAATGGCCGGCGCGGCCCAACGAGATCACGCGATCGCAGAGGGGGGGGGGTCGCACGGAGATACAGGTAACCTCAACTGTGTTGCCCCAGGCGCCAGGTCGCTAATTCTAGTCGCATTTGCGACCTGACGCCCGGGGATTGTCGAGCCCTGACTTAAGGGACAGATAAACCCCAATATGATAACATTTGTGTTGTGACAGGTTCTCTTTCAGGAGTCTATCAGACCCCTCATGTCTCTCCTGCCCTCCAATGAAGATAATGGAGAGCAGATCATGCTTCATTCTTACCCCCTCAATCTCTTTACATATCACAAACTTACTGAGTGACATATCGGTGTGGATGTCACACCATTTCCTCAAACCTAATCTTTCTAAAACCGAGCTTGTAATATTTCCTCCTCCCTGATCCCCTCCCCATAACTTTACCATCAAGATCAGCGGCACAACCATTGGTCCCTCCACACATGCCAGGGTGCTGGGTGTAATCATAGACTCTGACCTCTCCTTCAGCCCCCACATCCAATCACTGGCTACATCTTGCTGCCTTAACCTCCGCAATATTTCCAGAATTCTCCCATTCCTGACTAATGACCCCACAAAACAACTTATTTACTCCTTGATTATTTTCCGCCTCGACTACTGCAACTTTCTTCTCACTGCCTGATCTTTACACAGGCTATTCCCCCTTCAGTCTATTATGAATGCTGCTTGTAGAATAATACACCTCACTAACCAATCCGTGACTGCTGCTTCTCTCTGCCAATCCCTTCACTGGCTTCCCCTCCCCCACCGTATAAAATTCTAACTGTGACAGACCTAGTCGGGACAGGGTTTTTTGGAGAGGACTGGGAACATGCCTCTTGCCCACTGACTATGGGCCCTGGCATTTAGGGGAACGCTACTCTTTGGAAAGTGTATGCCTGGGGGATCAGTGGAGTGGTCTTGTTACTTTGGATTCAAGTCCATGTCTCCCCAAGACACACAGACTCTGGGACTCTAACCCCAGGGTCCATGTTAAGGGCCTAGATGCCACATTTCCAGCAATGACTACTCCACACTATGGGACTCATAGCAGATGTTGATGTCATCAGCAAGCCACCTGTGTGGTGTTGCCTGTTATAATATGTTTATTGCAAGTAGGTCTAGTGTGCCTCCTAAGGGGTATTTCAACCATTGTTATTTGTGCTAATTAACTCAACCTTTGTCTGCCTGCTATGCAAACCATTGAGGGTTGTGTTTATACTTGTAATAATGTGTATTGTACAGTACACTGTATTCAGTATTGTAGAAGTCGGCAAGTCTGACCTGGAATGAAACCTCTAAGTCATCCAGGCGGCTAATTAACGTAATGTTTATAGTATATGTCTGTTGTTCTAATTATATTCCTGTGTGCAGTTTTATTGTTGGGGTAATATGATCAGGAGGGGGATGTCCTCCTATGGTGTATATATTCTGTGTTAGTTTGTTTAAATAAATGTGTTCCAGCTTTGCAGCCAAATGAGTCCTGCCTAGTTCTTGGTTGCAATATGCAGCTATAATATCTGATATCTATCTTCAGACTGGAGGAAGCGGTATATGATGGAATCACTCAAGTGGAGTGGGAAGCGATTCTGTTACACTAAGAACAAAATACAAAGCCATCCACAGTATCACCCCCCAGCTACATCACCAACCTCATCTGCAGATATTACCCTCTCTGCTCCTCACAAAGCTTCCTGCTCTCTAGCTCCCTTGTTACCTCCTCCATACTCACCCCCAGGACTTAAAATTGCTGCACAAACTGTTGCGATATATAAATTCTGTATAATAAAATAATAATTCACAGCTTCTCCAGCCACAGCGGTCAGGAATGATGGCAATGAACCCGGAAGCTACCTAATACATATCACTTCCAGGGTCATTCTAGCTATGGAGATCAGCAATCAAATGTTCTCTGGTCTTTCTCTCTCTCTTCTACCCAGTGGCACCCACCCTGCCAAGCCCCTAGGTGGGATAGTGGAGCCCAACATACAGTAGGCGTATATGGAATCCATCCAGCGTCAGTTTGGAAAGCTTGCCCTGTGAGGATGTCTAAAAGCGCTCTTAGTCTTCACCAGAAGGGTGCTGCTGGTCTCTGTGTCAAATGATTCCACCATTGTAGGTAGGTTTGGGAAGGTTTTCTTGAACATCATAATTTGGTGTTTGACAATTTCCACCATTGGCCATGTCTGTAAAATATCTAATCCGAATGTTTGTCGATACTCTGATACCAGACTGTCACAATCAGGCGTCGGGCTTGAAGACCAATTGCAATAGCAGTGGCAGGACAGGCATACAGGCAGTCACTTCTGGCAGATGACACAGGCTCACCTGAGGTGCGGAGTCTAAGTACTAGCTGGTTTTCCCCAGAGCTCCGGATGGTGGAGATGGATTTAGCTGCAAGCTAGTACCAGGTCGCGGTCCTCAAGTTTGCCAGACCAGGGTGTGAGCAAGCCGGGGTCCAATAGCGGATAACAGACAAGGATGAAACAGCAGCGTGGTCAGAAAACAAGCCAAGGGATCAATCACAAGTGGCTGCAGGTTGGGATCAAGCAGTAGAGTAGTCAAATAACAGGCCGAGGGTCAAACACGGGTGGTTGCAGATTGGAATCAGGCAGTAGAGAAGTCGTTGTAGGTACAGATGGCAGCAGGAAAGACAGCAGCAAGGCACTGGCAGGGAAGGCATAATAACCTGGCAAAGAGGAAGTGCTGAGACAAGGCTTATATAGAAAGTTCATGGGAGGATCAAAGGGTTCAGGGTTTAACAGCAATCAAGATACCAAGCAGAGTAGTCTAATGGATCAGATAGGTTTGTCCAGCAGATCAGGCAGAGAGCTTTCCAGCATCCCAGATAGCTCAGTGGGAAGAGTCAACGCCGGACACGGACGAGGTCCCAGGTTCAAGCCCAGGTCCTGACACAGACTGGTAATATCATAGATTTCCTTAACCAGGAATGAGATGTGGAAGGATCCATATCATGTCCAATCATGAAGCAGATTTCTGGCCTCACTCACAGCTTTACTGGTAGATCTAGAGGAGCCCTCCAATGTGCTCCAGGCAGTACAGAGCCAAAGTTATTTCTTTCCCCTGGGGGGGGGGGGGAGTCTTGGGTACCCAGGAGAATAAATAGATGGTGCTCTGCAGTTAATTTTGGGTGTGGCTAAATTGCACTAATCCCCAGGTGACAGCTGAATGGGCTGGGCAGGGACACGTCATCAGTTGTTGGGACACAACTTTAAAGTTGGATAGTTGCTAACCTCTGAACAACCAGCGTGAGCTGCTATTTTTTAGAGCAATAATATTACTGCAGTCAGAGGTTCACTGAGCTGAACGCCTATTTTGTTCAGTTGTTTACCAAACCCCCAAACAAGCTAAATTCTGAATCTGGGTTCAGTCCAAACCTGGAGCTCATTTCTAGTGGTCAGTGTAGTGGCCTTTTTCATTGGCAATGGTGACCAGTTGAAGAAGGATCCCATATAAGCTGTCATTGTAGTGGTTCCTGCCATTGGTGACCAATGGGAGAAATGCCCCCTTATATCAGTTTAGTGGTTTCTTACATTGGTGACCAATGGGACAAAGATCCCCTTATATCAGTGGTCAGGGGGAGAAGGAAATTCTTACATCATCATCAGTGGGAAGACTTCTCCCTTACAGATCATTGATGTCAGTTTTTACTGGGAGACAGAAATTGTTCATTTCTCAAGGAACCCCTAGAAATCTTTGCAGGAACCCTGGGTGAGAAAGGCTGGAATGCAGCATGGCATGGAGGCATTAGCCTGTGGCACTGCTGAGGTGTTATGGAAGCCCAGGTTGTTTTGATAGTGTCCTTCAGTTCATCTGCATTGTTGGGTCTGGTGTCTCTCGTCATCCTCTTGACAATACCCCACAGATTCTCTATGGGATTTAGGCCTGGCGAGTTTGCTAGCCAATCAAGCACAATGATCCCATGATCATGTGACCAGGTATTGGTAGTGTTGGCAGTGTGGGAGGTGCCAAGTCCTGCTGGAAAATGAAATAAGCATCTCCATAAAGCTGGTCAGCAGAGGGAAGCATGAAGTGCTCTAGAATTTCCTGGTTGAGGGCCGTGCTGACTTTGGACTTGATAAAACACAGTGGACCAACACCAGCAGATGACACGGCTCTCCAAATCATCATGGACTGTGGAAAATTTTGCATTTCATTTGGAAATCACGGTCCCAGAGCCTGGAGAAAGATTGGAGAGGCACAGAATCCAAGTTGCATGAGGTCCAATGTGATGTTTCTACAGTCTGTGGACATTTAATTGCCGGATTCTTTTTTTTTCTTTAAAACAGCACACAGACCCTCCAAAGTCCCCTAAATACATAGAAAAACCTTGGAGGGGGGGGGGGATGTCTGTGTGCTGTTTAGGTAACTTTAAAAACACTTTTCCTTTTGCAAATGTCAGCACAGCTGCAGCACTTTCTGTGCATCACAGAGATGTCCCTTCACAGGCAGGATTAGTACACCACCCCAGGATTAGGACCCCCCCAATATTAGTACACCACCCCAGGATTAGTACACCACCCCAGGATTAGAACCCCCCAGACATGTGATATAACCATTAGGGATGAGTCGAACACCACCCCGTTCGGTTTGCACCAGAACCTGCGAACGGACCGAAAGTTCGGGCGAACTTTAGAACCCTATTAAATACAATGGACGTGAACGTTCAAAATCTAAAGTGCTAATTATAATGGCTAATATGCATGTTATTCTCCTAAAAAGGGTTTGGGGACCCGAGTCCTGCCCCAGGGGACATGTATCAATGCAAAAATAATTTTTAAAAACGGTTGTTTTTTCGGGAGCAGTGATTTTAATGATGCATAAAGTGAAAAAAAATAAGTGAAAAATTCCTTTAAATATTATACCTGGGGGGTGTCTAAAGTATGCCTGTGAAGTGCCACGTGTTTCCTGTGTTTAGAACTGTCCCTGCACAAAATGACATTTCTAAAGGAAAAAACGCCATTTAAAAGTGCTTGCGGCTTTAATGTCATGTCTGGTCCCGGCAATATGGATGAAAATCGTTGAGAAAAAAAGGCATGGCTGAAAAATTGGGCCTTTGGTGGTGGCGGTGGTGCTGGTGCCACAAGACTGTAAGTCCTCACAGTTACTCTTGGTGGGCGCAGGAATGGGCCCAGCTGTGAAATATTAGATCAAGAATTGTAATTACATGCCCCTGTTGAACAGGGGCAGAAAAATTGGGCCTTTGATGGTGGTGGTGGTGGTGTTGCCACAACACTGTAAGTCCTCACAGTTACTCTTGGTGGGCGCAGGAATGGGCCCAGCTGTGAAATATTAGATCAAGAATTGTAATTACATGCCCCTGTTCAACAGGGGCAGAAAAATTGGGCCTTAGGCACTGGTGCTGGTGCCACAACACTGCAACCCCTCACAGATACTGTACTTAGAGCGCAGCAATGAGCCCTGTTGCAAAGTATTGCATCAAAAACTGTAATTACACTCCCCTGTTAAACAGGGGCTGAAAAATTGGGCCTTAGCCACTGGTGTCGGTGCCCAGAACCAAAAATGTTCTTTCAAGCTATAAGCATGATTATTGAGGAGGAAGAGGATAGTCACTCAGCATAACAGGATAGTCACTCTGCATCAGCATAGGCAGTCTTGAAGGGATCTGACATTTCAAAGAAAATTATTCTGTTACATCAGCATCAGGTGCTTGGTAGCTGGTGGTGATCCAAGACTGATTCATTTTTATGAAGGTCAGTCGATCGACCGAGTCGGTTGACAGGCGCACCCTGTGATCGATTACAAAGCCTCCAGCAGCACTGAATGTGCGTTCCGAAAGAACGCTGGATGCAGGACAGGCCAGTATCTCAATTGCATACTGTGAAAGCTCTGGCCAGTGATCCATCCTCAAGACCCAGTAACCCAGAGGATTTTTGGTGGGAAAGGTGTCCAAGTCTGATCTTGCCCCTAGGTATTCCTGCACCATGTAAACCAGACGCTGGCGATGGTTGCTGGAACCGATCATACCTTGGGTCTGTGGATTAAAAAATTGTCTGAACGCATCGGTCAGACGGCCACCTTCTCCACCGCTCCTTCTTTGACTGACCGAAGCCTCAGCAACACGTTGTCCAGGACATAACAAATGTTGCAAACATGCATATATATTAATTTCAGTGACACCAAGTGACTGAGTGTGATCCGTGAAAAAAAATATATTATATGTAAATAAATCAGAACAAAACAGTCCTCTATTGTGACCACACACAAATAACAGTCCAAAAGTGTAGAAAAAACTGCAAGGTTGAAAAAAAGAGTCCCACATGGATATGACCCTCTCTGTGAAAGGATAGAGACACCACCACCGATTATAAGGAGGAGGCTTACCAGATGGTATTGACTTGGTAAGGTGTATACCACCCAAGTCAAAACAGGCTTAAATAATCAGTCAGCAAGGTGTATCCAGCTGGTCCTGAATCCGCATATCAGTCGGCACCGCAAATTCCCGTAAACACCAGGAAGTGTGAATACATATAGTCTTGTTGGAGCCAGAGATACGGTAACCACATAACATGCGTAATGGGGAAAATAACTCACATAGTGTGATACCGTACAAGGAAGTATTTATTTAAAAAAAGATTAAAAAATGTACACTCACATTTGGAAGAACATCATAGGCATATCACAAAATGCAAGAGCGATGTGTGTAAATGGGTCCACCCGACGCGTTTCAACTAAAAAGTCATCATCTGGGGTGTGGACCCCCACAACAACACCGCTATTTATAGATGGAATGACCCCAGCTGGAGTGACCCCGGAAATTACATCACTTCCTGTTGGTGAACAGGAAGTGGCGGCTGCTATTTAAAATATCCCATTTGATCGCAAAAAATCTTCCCATAATATAGGATAATACTGCCAATGAATATTTATTAGATTGTGTTAGATCAATAGATAAATAAGCAGTATAGACATGGCCAGAACTTCTATATCAGCCATATAGAACAGGAAGCGCCATCCAAGCCTCTCTATGAAGACGAGGCTGGATGACATCACTTCCGCTCTGCACAGGAACATTGGAAAAGATCCCCAAGCCTCACTATGTCTGATATGGCACTGTTTTTTATGAGCCCTAACAAACACTTCCAGTGGTGGTGCTATGGGCAAAGCGCCTGATGTGTTATCAGGAGGTTGTGAGTTCGAATCCCCGCTTTGGCATGCCGAATTTGAAGTCAAATCAAACTGGGGTCATCCCTAAAAATCTAGAATGCTAATATTGGTTAATGTTCCAAAACCGACAAATTCAACTGTCAAACACAAACTAGCCATTTGAATGGTGACTAGATAGTTGACAAGTTGAAATGAGTATTAAAACTCCAAGGACGATTTTTCATAAATTTTTATCCTTTTTTTAATAAAATGTTTTAATAATTTTAATACTCATTTCAACTTGTCAACTATCTAGTCACCATTCAAATGGCTAGTTTGTGTTTGACAGTTGAATTTGTCGGTTTTGGAACATTAACCAATATTAGCATTCTAGATTTTTAGGGATGACCCCAGTTTGATTTGACTTCAAATTCGGCATGCCAAAGCAGGGATTCGAACTCATAACCTCCTGATAACACATCAGGCGCTTTGCCCATAGCACCACCACTGGAAGTGTTTGTTAGGGCTCATAAAAAACAGTGCCATATCAGACATAGTGAGGCTTGGGGATCTTTTCCAATGTTCCTGTGCAGAGCGGAAGTGATGTCATCCAGCCTCGTCTTCATAGAGAGGCTTGGATGGCGCTTCCTGTTCTATATGGCTGATATAGAAGTTCTGGCCATGTCTATACTGCTTATTTATCTATTGATCTAACACAATCTAATAAATATTCATTGGCAGTATTATCCTATATTATGGGAAGATTTTTTGCGATCAAATGGGATATTTTAAATAGCAGCCGGCACTTCCTGTTCACCAACAGGAAGTGATGTAATTTCCGGGGTCACTCCAGCTGGGGTCATTCCATCTATAAATAGCGGTGTTGTTGTGGGGGTCCACACCCCAGATGATGACTTTTTAGTTGAAACGCGTCGGGTGGACCCATTTACACACATCGCTCTTGCATTTTGTGATATGCCTATGATGTTCTTCCAAATGTGAGTGTACATTTTTTAATCTTTTTTTAAATAAATACTTCCTTGTACGGTATCACACTATGTGAGTTATTTTCCCCATTACGCATGTTATGTGGTTACCGTATCTCTGGCTCCAACAAGACTATATGTATTCACACTTCCTGGTGTTTACGGGAATTTGCGGTGCCGACTGATATGCGGATTCAGGACCAGCTGGATACACCTTGCTGACTGATTATTTAAGCCTGTTTTGACTTGGGTGGTATACACCTTACCAAGTCAATACCATCTGGTAAGCCTCCTCCTTATAATCGGTGGTGGTGTCTCTATCCTTTCACAGAGAGGGTCATATCCATGTGGGACTCTTTTTTTCAACCTTGCAGTTTTTTCTACACTTTTGGACTGTTATTTGTGTGTGGTCACAATAGAGGACTGTTTTGTTCTGATTTATTTACATATAATATATTTTTTTTCACGGATCACACTCAGTCACTTGGTGTCACTGAAATTAATATATATGCATGTTTGCAACATTTGTTATGTTTTGTTAACTGACTCTTTCACAAAAATAAGCGCTACACTTTTTCATATTCACCAGTTTTTGCTTTGTCTCAGCTGTGTTGGCAGCTAATTTTTGTGTTCACTCATTGCACAGCGCAGTATATCCCATATCTAATTTTTTAACACGTTGTCCAGGACCAGGAATTTGTAACCTCCCAGTCTCTGGGAACGCGTTGCACAGACCTTTGTGCAAGGCCTCCCGAAGATGCCTCATTCTCTGCTCCCTCTGCGATGGCACACACAACCTTACCCTTGTAACCTGGATCA
Organism: Rana muscosa; assembly: GCA_029206835.1. NCBI lineage: Eukaryota > Metazoa > Chordata > Amphibia > Anura > Ranidae > Rana > Rana muscosa. The sequence continues at coordinate 15,514,530 of JARGYO010000094.1, read as the reverse complement.
AGGAGGGTTGCCAGCCAGTAATGATCCCTCTCCTTGATCACACAAATACGAGGATCCTTACGCAGGCTTTGCATGATCAGGGAGGCCATGCAGCGTAGGTTTGCTGAGGCATTCGGTGCAGAGTCCTCTGGGTCACTGAGGACGACATGATCCGCAGCCACCTCCTCCCAGCAACGTACAAGTCCATGGGTGTCTTGGGACTGTAATTGATCCCTTGAAGAATGCTGCTGATGCTGAGTGCTAGGCTCCACCTCCATGCTGACACAATAATCCTCCTCTTCCTCCTCCTCCTCCTCCTCCTCCTCCTCTTCCTGTGTGATAGCTGGGCCAGCAGAAACACTGTCTGGATAAAGGGGGCCTTGAGAGGTAAGGAAGTCCTCCTCTTCCTGCCTATGTTCTGCCTCAAGTGCCCTGTCCATTATTCCATGCAGCATGTGCTCCAACAGGTGGACAAGAGGGACAGTGTCACTGATGCATGCACTGTCACTGCTCACCATCCTCGTGGCCTCCTCAAATGGTGCCAGGACAGTGCATGCATCCCTGATCATGGCCCACTGGCGTGGGAAAAAAAATCCAAGCTCCCCTGACACTGTCCTGGTGCTATATTGCAACAGATACTCATTGATGGCCCTCTGCTGTGTGTGCAGCCGCTGCAGCATGGCCAACGTAGAGTTCCACCTGGTGGGCATGTCACAGATTAGGCGGTTCTTTGGCAGGTTGTAATCCTTTTTCAGGTCAGCCAGCCGAGCACTGGCATTATATGACCGGCGGAAATGCCCACAGAGTTTCCTGGCCTGCTTCAGGACCTCCTGTAAGCCCAGGTACTTGCCCAAGAACCGCTGCACCACCAAGTTAAGGACGTGAGCCAAACAGGGCACATGGGTCAGTTGTCACTGTCTGAGGGTGGAGAGGAGGTTGGTGCCATTGTCGGAAACCACCTTTCCTGGCTTAAGCTGGCGTAGCGTCAACCACCTCTGAGCCTGCCCCTGCAGAGCTGACAGAATCTCTACCCCAGTCTGGCTCCTGTCCCCCAAGCACACCAGCTCAAGCACCGCATGGCATCTTTTTGCCTGCGTACTTGCGTAGTCCCTTGAACGCCTACGGAGCACCGCTGGTTCCGAGGACAAAGCACAGGTAGAGGCCATGGAGGAAGAAGAAGAGGAGGGGGTGGAGGAGAGAGGTGTGTCAGAATCACCAGTAGTAACATTTTGGAGGCGTGGTGGCAGAACAACCTCCAACACTACTACACCTTGTCCTGAATCCTTCCCAGCTGCCAACAGAGTCACCAAATGCGCCTTGAAAGATAGGTAACGTCCCTGTCCATGCCTGCTGGACCATGAGGCAGCGATAATATGCACCTTACCGCTGACCGCCCTGTCCAGCGAGACCAAGACATTGCCTTCCACATGCCGGTAGAGAGCCGGAATCACCTTCCATAAGAAAAAGTGGCGTTTGGGAACCTGCCACTGAGGAACCGCACATTCCACAAGCTCACGGAAGGGGGCAGAGTCTACCAACTGAAAAGGCAGCAGTTGAGGTGCTAGCAATTTAGCCAAGCTAGCATTCAACCGCTGGGCATGTGGATGGCTGGGAGCGAACTTCTTTCGGCGGTGCAGCAGCTGGGGCAGGGAAATTTGCCTGATACAATCGGACGTTGGTGTACCGATAGCAGATTGTCCGCAAGTACTTGGCTGTGACACATCGAATTCTACACCTTCATTCCTCTCAGTGCAGATTTCAGAGAGGACTGAAGGTATAGTGGGGTTGGAGATCCCAGCTGATGAGGAGCAAGGAGAGGTCCGCTTTGTTATTTGGTGTGGGTCTTTTAGGTACGCTTGCCAATGGACTGCATGGCAGGTCGACATATGTCTGGTCAAGCACGTGGTGCCCAAGCGGCTGACGGTTTGGCCACGCGAGATATGCTTTAGACATATGTTGCAAATGGCAACGGTGCGATCTGCTGCACACGTCTGAAAAAAGGCCCACACCAAAGAACTTTTGGAATAACACGAAGAGACAGCAGCTCCCTGCACATGCGCAGCTCTGCTGTTTGATGCAGTCGGTGTGCTGCTTTTAAACTGGCCCCTGGAGGGCATCCTGCCTCATTGGAGATGTGCCTCCTCCTCCTCCTCCTCTCTCCTATCAGGCACCCACGTGGAGTCAGTGACCTCATCATCCCCTCCCTCCTCATCACTGGAGCCAATCTGGCAGTATGCTGCAGCTGGGGGAACATGACTGCTAGATAGCTGTCCTTGTTGGGCACCCCCTCTCTCTGAGCTCACATTACTACTCCCTCTCTCTGAGCTCACGTTACTGCCTTCCTCCAGCTGGGTTCCATCTTCGGAGCCTTCAAAACGCTGGGCATCCTCCTGGAGCATGTACACAACACTGTGGTTAAACAGTTCGGGGGACTCCTCAGGAGGACATGGTGGGGCTAGGGAAGGAGTGACTAATGCCACTGAGCCGAGGGAAGAGGCCGCTTTGGCAGCTGCTTTGCCAGACAAAGTACCCTGAGCCTGGGTGAGAGAGGATGAGGAGGAGGACGGCTTGGTCATCCACTCTACCAAGTCTTGGGCATGTCGCGGCTCAGCATGGCCAGCTGTCGAAAAGAAGGACAAGCGTGTCCCACGGCCACGTGCTGATGTGAAGTGAACAAGTGGCTGAAGAGCTGGTGTAGTAAGGAGGGGTTTGGGTTCCTGGAGGACTGGGCCGACTTCTCAGTCGATAACCAGTACTATAGAAGGGACGGACTGCACCTAAATGAGGAGGGTGCAGATCAGCTGGGAATAAGGATGGCCAAAAAGTTAGAGGGGTTTTTAAACTAGGCGACGGGGGGGAGGGTTCAGAGATAGAGAGAGTCAGCGTGGAACATATTCCAGAGGGTAGTATGAGGGGCATTAGTGGTAGGGTAACCAAAGCACATAAACCCAAGGTAAGTATAGTAGCAAGTCCTAGTTGCAATCTCGAAACACCCAAGAGGATAATATGTGACTGGTCAAAATATATTAATGCATTAAAGTGTTTGTTCACCAATGCCAGAAGTCTGCCAAGCAAAATAGGTGAGTTGGAAGCTCTGGTGCATGAGGAGAGCTATGATGTAATCAGTATTGCTGAAACTTGGCTTCATTCCTCACATGACTGGGCTATTATTATTCCTGGCTATGCACTCTTTCAGAAAGACAGGTTAAAAAGGAAAGGTGGAGGGGTCTGTCTCTACGTGAGAAGTGATCTTAAAGCGAGTGTGAAAGAGGACCTGGTGGATGGAGAGTGGGATGAGTCTGAAGCATTATGGGTGGAACTGCATACAGATGTGCGTAGTTCAAAGTTAATCATTGGAGTTTGTTATAGACCACCCAATGTTAATGAGGAGGTGGAGACTCAGCTCCTTGCACAGATGGAAAGGGCTGCAAGGGCTGGGACGGTGATAGTAATGGGTGATTTTAACTACCCAGAAATTCACTGGAGTAATGGCACTGCTGGGACAGTTAAAGGGCAAAAATGTATAAACCTATTGCAGGACAATTTTATGGTCCAGTTTATTGAGGCCCCAACTAGGAATGATGCTCTGTTGGACCTGGTAATCTCAAACCATGCACAGCGTATTACTAATGTTCAGATAAAGGAACACCTGGGTAGCAGTGACCATAACATGATTTCATTTGATGTTAGCTGTAAGCAAAAATCACTTTCGGGAAAGATAAAAACACTTAATTTCAAGAGAGCAAATTTTCCAAGGATGAGGGCTGCTCTCCAGGACTTAGACTTGGAGGGAATATTGGCATCAATGGGCACAGAACAGAAATGGGAATTCTTCAAAAAGACTGTTTGTGAACTCACTGCAAAGTATATTCCCATGGGCAATAAGTTTAAAAGGCTAAAAATAAAACCTATGTGGCTCACGGCCAAAGTTAAAAAAGCTATAAACTATAAGAAAAGATCTTTTAAAAAATATAAAAATGAGGGAACACTAGTGTCATTTAAATGTTACAAAGAATATAACGGGATATGTAAAAAGGAAATCAAGGATGCAAAAATTCAAAATGAACGACAGATTGCAAAAGATAGCAAGACAAACCCCCAAAAAATCTTCAAATATATTAATAGTAAAAAGGTCAGGTCTGAGCATGTAGGCCCTTTACAAAATAATCTAGAGTGGGTGACTGGGGACAAAGAGAAGGCTAATTTATTAAATACTTTCTTCAGCTCTGTGTATACAAAGGAGCATAAGGGAGCTCATGTCCAAAATGGGGGTGGTAGTGACACAGCCCCAATCCACAATGGCTTAAAAGTGATATGGTCCAGAAATATTTAGACAGAATAAAGGTGGATAAAGCACCTGGACCAGATGGCATACACCCACGGATCCTAAAAGAATTGAGCCCTGTAATTTCAAAGCCATTGTATCTAATTTTTAGGGACTCATTAATGACAGGAATAGTACCACTGGATTGGCGCAGGGCCAATGTGGTGCCTATATTTAAAAAGGGAACAAAGTCTTTACCAAGTAACTATAGACCTGTTAGTTTAACTTCTATAGTTGGGAAGATACTGGAGAGATTAATAAAAGACCACATAGACAAGTTTTTGCTGGAAAAAAATATTTTAAGCAACAGACAGCATGGATTCATGAAAGACAGAAGTTGTCAGACAAACCTGATTTCTTTTTATGAAGAGGTAAGTAAAACCTTGGACAGAGGGGTGGTTGTGGACCTGGTATACTTGGACAGAGGGGTGGCTGTGGGCGTGGTATACTTGGACAGAGGGGTGGCGGTGGACGTGGTATACATGGACGTAGAGGTGGCTGTGGACGTGGTATACTTGGACAGAGGGGTGGCTGTGGATGTGGTATACTTGGATTTTGCAAAAGCGTTCGATACAGTTCCCCACACACGGCTCATGTGCAAGGTAAAGTCTACAGGATTGGAAATATCAGTTTGTAAATGGATAGAAAACTGGCTAAAAGACAGAATTCAGAGAGTAGTGGTTAATGATTCTTACTCTGAATGGTCTATGGTTATCAGTGGTGTACCCCAAGGTTCAGTGCTGGGACCCTTACTTTTTAATATCTTTATAAATGATATTGGGTCTGAGATCAAAAGTAACATTTCTGTCTTTGCAGATGACACTAAGCTATGCAGTGGAATGACGTCCTTACAGGATGTCTCCAATTTACAAGCCGACCCCAATGCTCTGTCTAATTGGGCGACTATGTGGCAGATGAGGTTTACTATTGATAAATGTAAAGTTATACACTTGGGGGCTAAGAATATGAATGCATCATACATACTAGGGGGAGTACAACTGGGGGGATACGTAGTGGAGAAGGATCTGGGGTTTTTGGTAGATCATAAGCTCAATAATGGCATGCAATGCCAAGTTGCGGTTTCCAAAGCGAGCAAAGTAATTTCTTGTATTAAAAGAGGTATGGACTTCAGAGAGAGAGAGATATCATTTTGCCCCTGTACAAATCATTATTAAGACCTCATCTGGAATATGCAGTTCAGTTTTGGGCCCCAGTTCTCAAAAAGGATATTGGAGAACTGGAGAAAGTGCAGAGAAGGGCAACCAAACTGATAAGAGGCATGGAGGAGCTCAGCTACGAGGAAAGATTAGAGCAACTGAATTTTTCTTGTTCATACATCACGGGACACAGAGCGGCATAGTCATTACTATGTGGGTTATATAGAATTACCTTCAGGTGCTGGCACTGGCAACTTCCAAAACAGGAAGTACCCTCCCCTATATAAGCCCCTCCCATCCGGGAGCACCTCAGTTTTTTGCCAGTGTCTAAGGTGTTGGCCAAGGTTAACATGTATTCATCTGGGCTTGTGTACAGGTTCTCTGGGCCTTAGCAAGCTATTCCGGATCCGACCAAAAAAGCTTCATAGCTAAACGGTCGGTACCCGGGCCTTGCAGAGAAGAGCAGGGTTTTGCCTGTAATGCCTCTCTTAGGAGGGCTGGACCCTGGGATCCAGAGCTCTGGTCATACCCAAAACCAAGAGGCTATCTGTGCAGGGTGCTATACAGGTCCAGGGGAGTGGAATCCTTGGGAACCCGGTCCCTGAAGGTCTAGTACAATGCCTGCCGTGAGAGGTGAAGTTTGGGCTTCTGTGGACCAAACAAAGTCCTGCGGCGGGGAAAAGGTAAGTGGGGGCCCCTCAGGAACTTGGTTCTATTGAGGGGACCCCCAAGCCTAATATGTCTTTCTGCCTGTTACCTAAAGGTATTCCCGCTAATAGCTGTATATGCCTAAGAAATCCTAGAAATGTCTTTTCATAAAGGAAGTTTTAAAAACTGTAAACCTAGAAATGTTTTTCATAAAGGAGGTTTTAAAAAAAAAAAAAAAGACAAAAGTGCGGTACCTGTGTTTGTCCACTAGAGGCCGCTGTGGAACGTCTTTTTTTCTTGGGACTATTCCTTCCATGGTGAAAGTCCAGGCAGATGAGTGAGCTCTCTATCAGGGAAACTGCATTCCTCTGTCATGCTGCCAAGTAGTTTCCTTCCATCCCCGAGTCCTGGTGAAACAGGGACCCTGGCTCCTCTCCCTACATGGCGCCAAGAGCGCACACGTGCACGCGCGCGCGCGCGTACACACGCTTTCTTTTTATAAGATTTAGCTTCAAAAAAGGGGGCGGAGCCTGGCGGATGACGCGCTCTGTGCGCCCAGCGCTTCTGCGCATGTGCGGGCGTCCCAGCAAGATAAAAGGACTCAGTCCACGCTGCTTGCTATGGACACAGAGCATGAAAAGGAGCTGGTAGCATGGTATAGGGGCTTACAGCGGGCGGTTGATACAGGCATCCCCAGAAAGACGCATTAGTAGACACCCACTAATGTACATAGCAGCAAATTGCATTAGACTATTTCAGTAAAGGGGTGTATTGCGGCTGGAATACCTCAGCTTTGAACTAAGGAATATGCCGCCTAAAAAACTCTGAGATATACCTCTCAGGAAGTGTAGGGGGTCTCCATCGGGCTCTGAGGATCTGGAGCAGTCATCTGCACCTTCCTCCCCTGAGAAATCAGGGGTTAATACCCATAAGGAACCCCCGGGAGTGCCAGGTAATGCGGCTGTCCTCAGTCCACCTGCTCCTGCATATATAACAGAGGAGGTTTTTGCCTCAACTCTGGAGGGATTGGAGCAGAGATTGGCAGCATTGATCGCTTCTTCTCTACAGGAAAGAAAGCGCGCCAGATCTCCATCCCCTCCATTAGAGTGCCTGTTGGCAGAGCAACAGTCCCAGGAAGGGACTGACCTTCCTGAAGGGGATCAGGAGGAGGTTAACTCTGTTTTTGAGGAATCGACAGTAGATGAACCATTTTCAGCATCACAGACTGAAAGATTGTGGGTCCAGACCCTAACTGACATGGTTCGATCTGCATTTAAAATGCCTCTTGTTGAACCATCAACTACTGCTGTCTCCTCGTTGGGGTCGCTAAAAGCTCCCCAGATTAATTGCTCCTTTCCAATTCATCCATTATTGGAAGGACTTATATACCAGGACTGGGAACATCCTGATAAACTATTTGTTCCACCTAAGAAATTTCAGGTGATCTATCCCATGGAGGAAAAATTCACCCAGAGATGGAATGTTCCTACGGTGGATGCAGCCATCTCTTCTGTGAACAAATCACTGACATGTCCAGTAGATAATGTTCAAATGTTCAAAGATCCAGTAGATAAAAAATTGGAATCTTTATTAAAATCTGCTTTTTCCACAGCAGGGGCTGTTACACAGCCAGCAGTGGCAGCTATTGGGGTCTGCCAAGCTTTAAAGGATCAAATGAAAATGGTCCTGAGGGATTTGCCAGACCAGCAGGCCCAGGCTCTGGCTGATCTGCCTAGAGCATTATGCTTTGCGGTTGACGCCATCAAGGATTCTATCCATCAGGCCTCCCGCCTCACGCTGTCTTTGGTACATATGCGTAGGCTTCTGTGGCTCAAGAACTGGTCTGCTGAGGCTCCCTGTAAGAAGCTCTTAGTTAGCTTCCCATTTCATGGAGAACGCCTTTTTGGCGAAGACCTGGATAAATATATCCAGAAGATTTCCAGTGGTAAAAGTACTCTCTTACCAATTAAAAAGAGGTCTAGGGGTCCGTCTTTTAAGAGGACTACCTCTCCTATCCCTGGGACGTCTGCTACTAAGCAGTTCCGACGGCCTCCTCGGTCAAACTCAGGAGGTAAAAATCAGGGACAGTCACAGGGTAATAAAAAGCCCTGGATCCGAAGAGGTACTAAACCAGCCTCCAAGTCAAGCCTATGAAGGGCTGCCCCCACTCAAACGGGTGGGGGGAAGACTTCAGTTGTTCACAGAGACCTGGCGGGAGACGATCAAAGACAGATGGGTGCTCTCCGCAGTAACTCAGGGATACAAGTTGGAGTTAAAAGAGTCTCCTCCTTCCCATTTTATGTGGTCAGGCATGCCAAAAGACCCTCTGAAAAGAAGGTGTCTCCTAGTGGCGTTAGAACAACTATTGCTCCAAGGAGTAATTATGGAGGTTGCTATGGAAGAGTGGGGGTTGAGTTTCTACTCAAAGCTTTTCACAGTCCCGAAACCAAACGGGGACATAAGACCCATATTGGACCTAAAGAGTCTAAACAAATTTCTAAACGTCCGGTCCTTCCGGATGGAGTCGATCCGATCGGTCACCGCTGCCCTACAGGGGGAGGAATGGTTAGCCTCGATCGACATCAAAGATGCTTACTTGCATGTTCCCATCTTTCCAGGTCATCAAAAATTTCTACGCTTTACAGTAGAAGGGCGCCATTTTCAGTTCAGAGCCTTACCATTTGGTCTGGCCACAGCACCACGAGTGTTCACAAAAATTCTGGCCCCACTGTTGGCCGATCTAAGAACACGAGGTGTAACGATAATGGCATACCTACACGACCTGTTGTTGATGGACCACTCAGTTGCCAAGCTAGAAGTGGTAATTGTCGATACAATCAAGTATCTAGAATCTCACGGTTGGGTCATCAACCTGGACAAGTCAGCCCTACAGCCAGTGAAAAACCTGGTATATCTAGGGCTACGGCTGGATTCAGACCAGAGGAAGATTTTCTTACCTCTAGACAAGGTATCCTCTTTGAGGGGCTTGGTCCGTCTGCTTTGTGCAAAAAGACAGCCGTCCATACGCCTGTGCATGAGGCTGCTAGGAAAGATGGTAGCATCATTCGAAGCTGTGCCATACGCCCAATTCCACTCAAGGAATTTACAGAGGGCCATATTGTCAGCCTGGAACGGAAAAATTCAGGCTCTAGACTTCCCGATGGCTTTGTCCCCTTCCGTTCGGAAGAGTCTCTGTTGGTGGTTGATCCCCCAGAATCTCCAGAAGGGAAAACCCTTCAGTCCGATATCCTGGAAGGTGGTCACTACAGATGCCAGCCTTATAGGCTGGGGGGCAGTACTGGAGCAATGGTCTCTCCAGGGCAGATGGTCAAATGTAGTAAAAACCCTGCCCATCAATCTCTTAGAGATACGAGCAGCCCGGTATGCCCTAGTAGCCTGGGCATCCAGACTCCAAGGGTCCCCTGTCAGAATTCAATCAGACAATGCCACAGCAGTGGCATATATCAATCATCAGGGAGGCACCAGGAGTCGTGCAGTCCAGAGGGAAGTAAGTCACATCCTGGAATGGGCAGAAAAGCATGTCCCATGTATGTCAGCTGTCTTCATTCCAGGGGTGGAGAATTGGAAGGCGGACTTTCTAAGTCGCCAACAGTTATGCCCAGGGAAATGGTCCCTTCATCCCGAGGTCTTCCGAGCAATATGTCAGCGGTGGGGAACACCGGATGTAGATCTGCTAGCATCCAGATTCAACGCAAAGGTGGACAGATTTGTCTCCCGGACAAGGGATCCCCTCGCTTGCGGCTCGGATGCTCTGGTGTTCCCTTGGAATCAGTTCAGACTGATATATGCATTCCCTCCGCTACAATTGTTGCCTCGACTCCTTCGCAGAGTCAGGTTGGAAAAGAAGCCGGTGATCTTGGTGGCTCCAGCGTGGCCCCGAAGGGCCTGGTACGCGGAGATCATCAAAATGTCTGTGGGGAGTCCTTGGACCCTTCCACGTCGTCCAGACCTGCTTTCGCAAGGGCCGATATACCACCCTTCCTTACTAACTCTAAGTTTAACGGCCTGGCTATTGAATCCCACATCCTAAAGAAGAGAGGTCTCTCTAACTCTGTGGTATCAACTATAATCAATGCCAGGAAGCCTGTATCCAGGCAGATCTACTATAGAGTTTGGAAGGCGTACATCACTTGGTGCGAGGCCAGAAAGTGGCATCCACGTAAGTACGTTATAGGCAGAATTCTGGACTTCCTACAGTGGGCTGTAGACAGGAAGTTTGCCTTAAGTACTATCAGGGGTCAGGTTTCGGCCTTATCAATACTATTTCAAAGGCCCCTGGCTATGCATTCACTTGTCAAATCCTTTATGCAAGGGGTGACTCGTATTATTCCACCGATTAAAGCTCCCATATGTCCATGGGATCTAAATTTGGTTCTGTCGGTTCTGCAGAAGCAGCCATTTGAACCTTTGCGGCACATTTCCTTGGTTCTACTCACCAGAAAATTGATATTTTTAGTAGCCATATGCTCAGGTAGAAGAGTGTCGGAATTAGCCGCCATGTCCTGTAAAGAGCCATATCTGGTTATTCATGAGGACAGAGTAGTATTACGTCCTCACCCAGCCTTTCTTCCTAAGGTGGTATCGAGGTTTCACTTGAACCAGGATGTGGTTCTTCCTTCTTTTTCCCCAAACCGAGCTCGGTAGAGGAAAAGTTATTGCATTCTTTGGATGTAGTAAGAGCAGTTAAAGCTTATCTAAAAGCCACTGCTCAGATTCGTAGAACGGATTCTTTGTTTGTTCTGCCGGAAGGCCCCAGAAAGGGTCAGGCAGCATCAAAATCTACTTTAGCCAAGTGGATTCGACAGGTCATAATACAAGCCTATGGCTTGAGAAGTAGACCGCCTCCGTTCAAAGTTAGGGCGCACTCCACGAGAGCAGTTGGAACTTCATGAGCAGTGCATCACCAGGCCTCCCTGGCTCAAATTTGTAAGGCCGCAACATGGTCTTCAGTACACACGTTTACTAGGTTCTACCAGGTGGACGTTAGAAGTCAGGAGGATGTCGCCTTTGGGCGCAGTGTGTTGCAGGCCGCAAAAGATCCTCATGCCTGATGGCGCCCAGCTTATGTATGGTATATCCCCCCCCTCATTTGGCATTGCTTTGGGACGTCCCACATAGTAATGACTATGCCGCTCTGTGTCCCGTGATGTATGAACAAGAAAGTAGGATTTTTAAAACAGCTTACCTGTAAAATCCTTTTCTTGGAGTACATCACGGGACACAGAGCTCCCACCCCTCTTTTGGGGACACGTATTGCTTTGCTACAAAACTGAGGTGCTCCCGGATGGGAGGGGCTTATATAGGGGAGGGTACTTCCTGTTTTGGAAGTTGCCAGTGCCAGCACCTGAAGGTAATTCTATATAACCCACATAGTAATGACTATGCCGCTCTGTGTCCCGTGATGTACTCCAAGAAAAGGATTTTACAGGTAAGCTGTTTTAAAAATCCTACTATTCACTCTTGAGAAGAGGAGATTAAGGGGGGATATGATCAACGTGTACAAATATATAAGGGGTCTATATAGTGAACTTGGTGTTGAGTTATTCACTTTACAGTCAACACAGAGGACAAGGTAACACTCTTTACGTCTAGAGGAAAAGAGATTTTACCTCCAAATACGGAAAGGTTTCTTCACAGTAAGCGCTGTGAAAATGTGGAATAGACTCCCTCCAGAGGTGGTTCTGGCCAGCTCAGTAGATTGCTTTAAGAAAGGCCTGGATTCTTTCCTAAATGTACATAATATAACTGGGTACTAACATTTATAGGTAAAGTTGATCCGGGGAAAATTCGATTGCCTCTCGGGGATCAGGAAGGAATTTTTTCCCCTGCTGTAGCAAATTGGATCATGCTCTGCTGGGGTTTTTCGCCTTCCTCTGTATCAACTGTGGGTATAGAATTAGGTATATGGGATTGTATGATATTATTGTTTTATTTTTTTTATGGTTGAACTGGATGGACTTGTGTCTTTTTTCAACCTGACTAACTATGTAACTATGATGAGGATGCACCGTGTCCACGGCCAGCTGCACTGTTGCCTCTAGACACAGAGCCTGCTTGCCCTCTTCTATTGCCTCATGACTGTCTGCCTCTCCTTGTTTGCCTTCCAGACATACTAATGGCCTGCAGTGAGATGTAGCTGCACAAAGGTGGGATGTATATACAATATATATATATATATATATATATATATATATATATATATATATATATATATATTTGTCTGTACTGATAATGCAGCTATCAGAATCAACTGCCTGCTGTGGTGTTAGTATGGTAAAAGCAGCAGCAGCAGCAGTTAGTTTTAGGTGAAAATTGTGCAGAGAGGGACACAGTACACTAACTGAAAATACTTGCAGCTCTCTGCTTGTGGTTTTATTATGAGAACACCACTATAATAGTCACTAACTGTATTCAGGTAAGCTTTAAATGAACGCTATGCAAAGCACACAGTACACTAAGTGAAACACTGACTGTCTGCAGCTAGCACAATCACCTGCCTGCCTGTCACAGTATAGAGAAAACCAGGAACGGATCTAGCTAAACTGAATACAGTGTATAAATATATATACAACACCTAGGATGCATATGTAGTGGGGTGTCCCTTTAAGGAGCTTGAAAGACTACTATACCCAGAGTACAGCGGGACACCCACAGTGCATTGCCCGGTGCAAGGTCTGCTGGGGAAGGCCTATTTAAGGAGGAGCGGAGCAACATGCGGGCCTCTTTGGACGTCGCTCACCTAGCAAGTGGAGCCTGCGCTGGGTCTGTAGTTGGACTGGGCCTGAGAGTTGGGCCTTGTGATCCAAAGAACCTCCGGCCTTCACGGGAGATCCCAAGAGTTGCCTCATCCATCATCCTTCTAAGGACTGTCGAGAGGATCGGAGACTACGGGAGTCGTTAGACTGTGTACAGGAGTCCGGTTGAGGGAGTCGGTTGTGTGGACTGGTCCGGTCGGGTGAGAGAGCACATGCTCAAGGATTTATTGACTAATCTTTAGGCTCAGTGTCCCCCGTTCAGGGACCACAGTTTACCAGAGTGTTGCAGTGCACCTAAGAGGGACCGTGTGTTGTGCAGCAATAGTTGAATACTTTAGTGCATATCAAGTAGATGACTGTTCTTTTTCTCTGTGGATTACAAATACCCTTTTAAGTGCACCACCATTGCTAGCGAAGATCTCTCCCAACGGAGCATCGTATCTGCTATATTCAGGCCTGACTTTAGACTCCAGGGGGCCTTAGCGTGGCTCTGTGGCTCACGCATGCGTTTGCAAATGCGTGCGGACAAACCCCTGTTTTTAACGCATACTGTTAGACAGGTTAATTGGTTGTCAGCGAGCTGGTCGGTAAGTAGGCTTGGTTTTTCCCTGGGCATTCCCCAGGCCATGTTGTTATCTGCTTTAGCCTTCCAATGCTACTTACCGTGATAGCCAGCTATAGATGGGGGCGGTGGACATGTTTTTGTTTTCACCTATGGTGCTTGTATTGGTCCAGCAGTGCACCAACACCTTTGCTGCCATTGTGCTACACTGGGTGTTTGGTGTGCTCCTGTACCTTTAAGGAGGGGTGGCTCCCCTTCAGTCCACCTGCCCTCATCTAACCATCAGAATGCATGTGCCTCCATTGTGGGGACACTCAATGTTAGTGTAGGACCACAGACTCCAGGGGGCCTTGGCGTGGCTCTGTGGCTCACGCATGCGTTTGCAAATGCGTGCGGACAAACCCCTGTTTTTAACGCATACTGTTAGACAGGTTAATTGGTTGTCAGCGAGCTGGTCGGTAGGTAGGCTTGGTTTTTCCCTGGGCATTCCCCAGGCCATGTTGTTAACTGACTTTAAAAGTAACTAGACACTGTTTAGGCGCCATCTTTGCCCACGAGGGGGGAGCTCACGAGCGCAGTTGATTGACATTGAGTGTGTGAAATATTGTTAGAATTTATATGCTTTACAGTTACCATTGCAGGGCTCTGCATTGGCATATGTACTACTGTTATCTATATGTTTTATACCCAGTAAAACTTATATGTGGTTAAGCAAATATGCTGTGTGGTTACATGTTTATTGCGGTATTGTGATCCCCATAGCTAACGGGTTCCACAATCCCATATTTACTGCTATCTGTGCCAAGGGAGGTTAGAGCCAGTTACTGAGGGTTGACAGCAGTGTGTTACAGGCCCAAAATCGATATGAGCGGCCCTCTTAACTGGGGGTATTGCTACACGTGGGGGCTCAGAGTCCGGGATCCTGTACGCTGCAATCAAGCCTGCCAGAAGCACCGGCATGGATCTGTTAGCAGTGACCCAGTGGTGCACATCAGCCGGCGCTTTCAGAGTTTCAGAGGCCAGAGTGTGCAGTCCATAGACCAGAAGATATACCGCTTAGCGCATGCGAAGCCTATAAAGAGAGAACCCCCTGAAACAACAAATAGGGGGAAACAGAAAAAAGAGACAACAACCTCTGCGGCGACCCTGACCGCCATAGGCCCTGAGCTTCTCAACGCTCTAGGGGACCTTGTAGCAAAATGTCAGGAGAGTAACACTGTGTGCGTGGAGACTGGGTACCGGAAACTCAGAATGTTCTCGGGTAGGCAACCTGTGCCACTCGGGGAAGAAGACTTTGATACATGGATGGAACAAGTAATGCAGGCCGTGGAAGGATGGGAAGTGACAGAATCCCAGAAGAAACAGCGCATAAAGGAAAGTTTAAGGGGGGCTGCTGCTGAAGCGGTGAAAAATCTTAGATTCAGCAATACTTCCTGTACTGCTTATGACTACCTAACCATGTTGCAGGAAGAGTTCGGCCAGTTGGAAAAGGTTACTGACTTAATTTACAAATTTGAGCATACTGTTCAACAGCCAGGGGAACAATTTTCAGAATATGTTCGCAGGTTAAACAAAATGCTCTGCCAGATAGTTCTGAAGAAGGGGATGGTACCACAGGCCATTAATGCAGCCAGGATGCGGCAGGTCATGAAGGGAGCATGACCTATGAGAGCACGTACTATGAGCACGTACTATGATTCTCGCTTAGAAGATTTAGAGAATCGTCTCAGAAGAAACAACATTAGGGTAGTAGGTCTACCTGAACGGGCGGAAGGTAATAAACCTGTAGAATTCACAGAAAAATGGCTTAAAGAAAGATATTGTCGCAGAACATTTCTACTCTGTTTTTGCTGTGGAACGAGCACATAGAGTAGCGGCACGTACCCCGCCCTCGGGAGAACAATCAAGACCAAGAACTTTTATTTTTAAGATGCTGAATTATAAAGACAGAGATATGATATTGCAAAGAGCTAGACAACTTGGAGATATAAGGATGAATGGCTCAAAAATAAGTTTTTTTTTCCCGATTTTTCAGCAAATGTACAGGGTCAAAGGGCGGGATTCATGGATGTAAAAAGACGTTTGAAACAGATGGATTTTTCCTATGCTATGCTATTTCCGGCAAAACTAAAAGTAAGACTCAGGAAAAAACTTTTTTTTTTACATCGCCAGATTCAGTTTCCCAATGGCTGGATAGTTATCCACGACTAGATTGAGAGGGGGAGAGAAGGGGAGGGGAGAGAAATTAAGGAAAAAGGAGAAATTTCCCTTTTTTTTTCTCCCCCCCCTTTTTTTTTTTCTCTTTTTTCTCTCTCTCCTTCTTCTTTTACTCTTTTTTTTTTCTTTTTTCTTTTTTTTCTCTCTTTCCCTTTCTCTTAAGAAAGGGTGTGATAGTTTTTCTTTCTTTCTCTTCTTCTCGCCCTCCTTTTTCCTTTTCCTTTGGAGACATATATTAAATTTCTCTTTTTTTTTTTTTTTCCTTAAATTTTTTGTCCCAGAGGAGGGAGGGGGGGGGGGTGGATGGGAGGAAGGGGGAAGTATAGAGATGGAGGGATTAGGGTGGACTCCATTTTTCATCTTTTGGGGTCTTTTGGATCGTATAACCCCTATGAATGTTTCAATGTTTTGGTATTGTCTATGTTGGTGTATAAATGTTTGTATGTGTGTGTTTATGTGTACATACTACCAATATTCTTTTGCTTTCATTCAAGTGTGACTGCTTACTAACTTCATTCCCTTGCCCATGTTTTCGGCTTGATCCCCTGTCCCTGGCTCCTCTCCCTACTGGGCCTATGGTTATAGCCTCTAAATTAATTTATTTGATAATACTGTCTTAAGGACCAACGGGATGTAATAGTTTCATGGAATGTTAGAGGTCTGGGCTCTGCGTCCAAGCGACAAGTGATCTTTACATCATTGGCAAGATTTTTTCCGTCCATAATCTGCCTTCAGGAAACACACTTACTTCCTAATACTCTACATTACTTAAAAAAAAAACAGTTTATAACCCAATTTCATTCAACACACACATCATACTCTAGAGGGGTATCTATACTCATAGCTAACACAATAGAATTTAAATGTATACAGGTTAAAAGAGATGATAAGGGAAGGTATATTTTCTTAGACTGCTTGTTAGCCGGACAGAAATGTGTATTGGCGAATATCTATATCCCCCCACCCTATACCCCGGAAATATTGAAAGAATTTATTATATTTATATCTGACAAATTGGATCGCTCCTGGCTAATAACTGGGGATTTCAATAACTGTTTGATACCATCAATTGATAGATTTTGTCCCTCCGAGAAACAATATCCGGAAGGATCCAGGGCCTTTGCTAAATATATTACGGAGATTGGGTTGCTTGATCTCTGGAGGTTGCGAAATCCGGAAGTTAGACAATTTTCATGTACTTCGAGCACATATAAAACGCTTTCCAGAATAAACTTGGCGCTAGGATCCCACTCCATGTTTCCATACCTTTGTGATATTAAATATGAGGCCAGAGGCATATCAGATCATTCTCCCCTGGTTATGTCCTTTAGATTTAAGGTTAACAAGGGAGATAAGCTATGGAAGGTTAATCCTTTTTGGCTATCACTTTTTCCTCCTGAGGATGTTAAATCAGATATTACTACTTTTCAGCAGATAAATAAATCTACAGTTTCACCTTTGATTTATTGGGATGCCCAAAAGGCCTATCTTAGAGGTCTTTTTATCTCACAAATATCTAAAAAAAAGAAGCAGTTTAGAAAATGGGGAAAAAACCCTGGCCGATAATATGATGCAAGCTGAGGCAGACTACGTATCTAACCCCAATAAAGTTACCCAAATACATTGGACGCGTAGTCAAGATGAATATGCACAAGTAGCTATTAAGAAAGCAGAAAACAAAAGGTTCTTTTTACAGCAACCTTATTTTGAGGAGGGGAAGGCACTGGACATATATTGGCCTCAGTGGTAAAAATGCAACGCTCCTTGTCCGTTATAACTGAAATTCAATCCTCAGTATATGGGAAGACTAGTAAAACCTCAGAAATCCTTGAGGTATTTCAGATTTTTTACCAGGAGTTATACAAAAGTAGGATGAGAGAACAGGAGGGGGAGACGGAAACTTTCTTTCGGACTATTGATTTGCCAATGCTACAAGATGATGAGAAAGAGATGCTAGAGAGACCTTTAACACTGGAAGAGCTCAGAAATGCAACAGCCAATCTAACTAACAATAAATCACCAGGATCGGATGGTCTGCCAGGGGAAATTTATAAAAACTATGGAGACGTGCTATTGCCTGATCTCCTTTCAATTTTCAACCACGCTTTCGAGGTGGGATCTCTGCCCCCCTCGATGAATGAAGCGGTGATTATTTCTATTCTGAAACCTGGTAAAGACCCCACTAAACTGGATTCATACCGCCCAATTTCATTATTGACATCTGATGTTAAACTTTTGGCAAAGGTAATGGCAAACAGACTCTCGAAATACATTGGCAAATTAATACATCCTGATCAGTCAGGGTTTATCCCTGGCAGATCGGCAGCTAACAATATTAGACGATTATTTTTAAATTTGCAAATACCCATAGATAATACAGGAAATAGAGCCATAGTGTCTTTAGACGCGTCCAAGGCTTTTGATAGTATGGAGTGGGAATTCCTCTGGACCTGTCTAAAGAAATTTGGAATAGGACCAAGATTTATAAAGTGGGTACAATTGTTGTATAGTGCTCCGAGTGCAAGAGTCCAAATTAACGGATCTATTTCCTTACCATTCTCTTTGGAAAGAGGAACAAGACAGGGATGCCCCCTGTCTCCACTTCTTTTTGCGATGGCCCTGGAACCCCTTGCGGAAGCTATCCGTAGTTGTCCAGATATTGTGGGATTCCGGAGAAGTGGGGGGGAGGAAAAAATAGCACTGTTCACAGATGATGCTTTACTGTTTTTGGGAGACACATATAAATCTTTATTAGCAGCCATTTCACTGATTGAATCCTACGGTAAACTCTCAGGATTCAAAATCAACTGGGATAAATCCGTAATAATGCCTATTGATTCTAGTGACCCAATGCAAGTGGAGTTTCCACATCAGGAAAATCAGATGAAGCATGTTGTATCATTCAAATATCTGGGGGTGATAATCACCCCAAACGTCAATGAATATATAGATAAAAATATACTTCCTCTAGTATCAAAATTTAGGCAACAAGTCAAAACCTGGTCTAAATTTCCATTGACTGTGATTGGAAGAGCAAACCTGGTCAAAATGGTGTGGTTACCCCAACTGCTATACTTATTACATAATTGCCCAGTCTGGTTGACATTAAAATTATTTAGAGTAATTGATGCGACTTTTAGAGACCTGTGAGGGGGCTAGCTCGGCAGCGGGTATGTGTGACCCCCGGGATGGGCTCCCCACCCAAAACAGGCCCAGCAGACGGAGGTTGTGGTTTTCAAAATCAAAAAGGTGCGGTTTATTTTCTATTTACAGTGACAAAAACACAGCAAGGCAAAAAAAACATAAACAAAATAAATCCTGGTCAACTTGACCTCTGACTAAACTTACAGGTTTCCTAACTAACGACTGGGATCAGCCTAGTGCTGTCCTAGTCCCTGGTTTTAAATGTCCAAGCAAAATATAGCCACACAGGCTTTCTCTCACCGCACAGGGGTTCACTCTCCCTAGACAGTCCACACAGGTCTGCTTCCAGGCATGAGCTAACATCTAATGAATCTGGGAGTTTTTTATAGAGGCCTAAATGAGCTGACAAGCTTCAGCTGGCCTCATCAACTCCCTGTCTGCACGACGCCCAGCCCTCTCCCTAGAGGTATGAGTCATCAATGAGCCCACTAGTCTCAGCTGGGCTTATACAACTCTCCACCTAGCTGTATAAGTCAGCGTAAAGCCTGAATCTGGGCGAAATATATCTACCCCCCTGGATGCAACCAGGTGACTTTACCTTCCTGCTGTCACATACCCCCCCCTCTTGTTTTAACCTCGGGGTTGGAACACCAGCAATCAGGCATTCATGTACTCGAGACAAAGCATCCACATTCCCCATTTGAACGCCAGGGCGATGCTTTACTGTGAAGTTGAATTCCTGGAGGGCCAGGAACCACCTATTCACTCTTCTATTTGTTTCCTTGTTTTGAGCCATCCACTTTAACGGAGCGTGATCCGTAACCATGTCAAAGTGCCTACCTAGCAGGTAGTACCGAAGGGAATCTAGAGCCCACTTCACCGCTAAACACTCCTTTTCAACGGTGGCGTAATTTACCTCATGGGACTTCAACTTCCTGCTGAGGTAAATGACTGGGTGCTCTTCCCCGTTCCAGACCTGGGACAATACTGCTCCTAACCCCACATCTGACGCATCACTTTGTACGACAAAGTCTCTAGAGAAGTCGGGTGAGTACAACACTGGCTGGCTACATAAGGCTTGTTTCAAGAATTGGAATGCTGCCTCAGCCTCGGGGGTCCATTTAATCATGACCGACCCTTTCCCCTTCGTCAGGTTGGTTAGGGGCACAGCCTTAGAAGCAAAGTGGGGAATGAATCGCCGATAATACCCAGCGATTCCCAGAAAGGCTCGTACCTGCTTCTTGCTGTTGGGACGTGGCCAACTCTGGATGGCCTCGACTTTGTTGAGTTGGGGTTTTATTACTCCCCTCCCAATGGTGTACCCAAGATATTTGGCCTCCTCCTGCCCAATGGTACACTTCTTGGGGTTAGCCGTAAACCCTGCTTCCCGAACAGAGTCCAGGACTGCTTGCACTTTTGGCAGATGTGAGGCCCAATCTGTGCTATGGACAATTATGTCATCCAGGTAAGCCGCAGCATACTTCCGATGGGGCCTCAGCATCTGGTCCATTTTCCGCTGGAATGTGGCCGGCGCATTCTGTAACCCGAACGGCATTCTTTTATATTGGAACGCCCCGTCTGGGGTTACAAATGCGGTTTTCTCTTTGGCCGACTTGGCCAGGGGGATTTGCCAATACCCTTTTGTGAGGTCAAGAGTCGTCATGTATCGGGCTGTTCCCAGCCGGTCGATCAACTCATCTATACGTGGCATGGGGTAGGTGTCAAATTTTGTAACTTTGTTCAACTGACGAAAATCGTTACAAAATCGCCAGCTCCCATCCGGTTTAGGCACCAACACAATGGGACTAGACCAATCACTTTGGGACTCCTCTATCACCCCTAAGTTCAGCATTCTCTGTACTTCCTCCCGTATTGCCTCCCGTCGGGCCTCTGGGATCCGATAGGGTTTTAACTTCACCCTTTCACCGGGCGGGGTAATAATGTCATGCTCTACCCCAGATGTTTGTCCCGGCAGCTCAGAGAATACCTCCTTGTTGCGAAGTACAAACTCCTTAACCTCCTGTTGTTGGGGTTGTGACAAGGTGGCTGCGATTCCAACCTCAGGAATCACGCAACCAGTTTGAGCTGGTGACCAAGTGTCTGCGACTAGGGACTCTCTATCCCTCCAGGCTTTCAACAGATTAACGTGATAGATCTGTTCGGGCTTTCGCCTTCCTGGTTGTCTGACCTTGTAATTCACTTCGCTCACTTTTTCCATTATCTCGTAGGGGCCTTGCCATTTGGCAAGGAATTTACTTTCAACCGTAGGGACAAGTACCAATATCCTATCCCCCGGGGAAAAGGTACGGGTCTTGGCTCCACGGTTGTACACTCTCTGCTGTGCCAACTGCGCTTGGGCCAAATGTTCCTTCACGATGGGCATTACCTGTGCAATTCGATCTTGCATCAGGGCGACATGCTCAATCACACTCCTGTGGGGAGAACTCTCACTTTCCCAAGTTTCCTTGGCAATATCCAACAGCCCTCTTGGGTGTCTCCCATACAGTAACTCAAAGGGGGAGAATCCCGTAGAGGATTGGGGCACCTCCCTAATAGCAAACATCAAATAAGGAAGTAGACAGTCCCAATCCCTTCCATCTCTATCCACCACTTTCTTCAACATTTGTTTTAGGGTTTTGTTGAATCTTTCAACCAGCCCATCGGTTTGGGGGTGATACACAGATGTACGCAATTGCGTCACTTTGAACAATTTACACAGCTCTTTCATAACCCGGGACATAAAGGGTGTACCTTGGTCCGTAAGCAGTTCTTTACAAATACCCACCCGGCTAAAAACAAGAGATAGCTCTTTGGCTATGGTTTTGGCCGAGGTATTTCTGAGAGGGATCGCTTCTGGATAACGGGTGGCATAGTCCATTATAACCAATATGTACTGGTGCCCCCTAGCGGACTTGATTATAGGACCTACCAAATCCATTGCGATTCTCTCAAACGGGACCTCAATGATGGGTAGAGGGACCAGCGGGCTACGGAAATGTGGCATCGGGGCCGACCTCTGACACACAGGGCAGGAGGAACAATAATTTTCTATGTCCTTCATCACCCCAGGCCAATAGAATCTCTGTAATACCCTCTCTCGGGTTTTCTCTGTCCCCAGATGACCTCCAAGAATGTGCCCATGGGCCAACTCCAACACCAACTTCCTGTAAGGTTTGGGCACCACAAGCTGCTCAACGGTTTCTTCTGCCCTTTTTGCCACCCGATACAGTAGGTCCTTCTCTACGCTGAAGTATGGGTAAGTGCCAGTATTATCTGGGTTCACTAACTCGCCATCTATTTTCACTACGTTTTCCCGTGCCTTTATTAGGGCGGGGTCTTTCAACTGTTCTGTGGCAAAGTTTTCCCTGTGAACCTCAAGATCAGAAAACTCCACAGACGGTAGGTTTTCGTCTGAGGAGGTGGGCTCCTCTCCAGTTTCTTGAGTCTCCCCTGCCAATACTGACAAGGGAAATTCCGGGGAGTCCTCACCACTCTCAGGGGAGTTCTGGCTATCACATTCCTGGTACATAGGGGCACCAGTGGGGGGCTCAGGATCATCCCACAGTTCCCAGAACTTCGGAAAATCCCTTCCCACAATGGCGTCATGCGGTAACTGAGATACTAAGCCCACTGGATGAGAGAGGGTACCTTTGGGGGTCTCGAAACACACCGTAGTCACTGGATACTCTCGGGTGTCCCCATGCACACAAATAACGGCTACCTTGCTATTCCCAGAGACCTCTGTTTTAACTAACTCAGCCTTTATCAGGGTCACAAGGCTACCTGAATCCAGCAATACCACAACATTTCTACCATTAATACACATTTTGCATAAATGTTTCTCAGTTCCCCGAATGGCAGTGCATGCGACTGTCGCACACAGCGACTGACGTCTGCCCGTCAGAAAGTCACACTGCATGGGTTCCTCCACAACCGGGCAATTTGCTGCAATATGTCCCGCTTGCCGGCAGCGGTAGCAAACGATCCTTCTTGCGGCCTCTTGAGCCGCTGATTTCCCAGGCTGTTCTCGCCAAACTTGGGGTAGAGCTCCCACCCTCTCACTCTCTCCACCCTCACCCCTTGGAATCCTCTTATCCGCCCCTGGGGATGGTCTGGTCTTAGGGTGGAAAGTCCGAGTGTCTCTGGAAGAGGCCGTCAGGTTCTCTGTAGCCAAGTATTTCTCCACACGATCCACAAGACCATCGGCCGTCTCTGGGTCTCCATGGCTTACCCACTTTTGGATGGCAGTAGGAAGAGCTCTCAAAAACCGATCCATTACAACACGTTCCACAATCTTTGGTGCGGACAAAGTCTCTGGCTGTAGCCACTTTCTGCTCAGGTGAATGAGATCATACATTTGAGACCTGGGGGGTTTTCCAAGCTGGAAAGTCCAGTTATGCACACGCTGAGCCCGGACAGCCAGGGTGACACCCAGCCTTGCCAATATTTCAGCTTTTAGCATCACATAGTCTTTTGCTTGGTTAGGCTCTAGGTCATAGTAAGCTTTCTGCGATTCACCAGTTAACAGAGGAGCCACTAGTCCAGCCCACTGCTCCTCAGGCCACTTTTCTCTTTCAGCGGTCCTTTCAAATGTGGTCAAAAATACCTCTGGATCATCCTCTCCAGTCATTTTTGTCAATAAACGACTCACCCCAAAGGACGCGGTATTAGTGGGACGGCTTTCCTCACTGGTCTGCGGACGTTGCTGCATTACTGCTTCCATCTGTTGTTGTAGTCTCTGCTCTTGCTTCTGCAACAGGTCTATGAAGCGGGCCTCAGATTGCTGTTGGGCTTGTTGCTGAGCCTCCAGACTCTGTTGTAAAGTTGCAAGGCTCTGTTGATGAGCTTGCTGCTGGGCTGCAAGGCTCCTTTGCAAACCTGCATTTGTCTGCTGTTGATTGGCATTTGCTAGAGCCAGCTGTTTCAGTATCTCCTCCATGCTGGCTTAAAAAAAAACTGCCACTGGTTCTCCACCAACTGTGAGGGGGCTAGCTCGGCAGCGGGTATGTGTGACCCCCGGGATGGGCTCCCCACCCAAAACAGGCCCAGCAGACGGAGGTTGTGGTTTTCAAAATCAAAAAAGGTGCGGTTTATTTTCTATTTACAGTGACAAAAACACAGCAAGGCAAAAAAAACATAAACAAAATAAATCCTGGTCAACTTGACCTCTGACTAAACTTACAGGTTTCCTAACTAACGACTGGGATCAGCCTAGTGCTGTCCTAGTCCCTGGTTTTAAATGTCCAAGCAAAATATAGCCACACAGGCTTTCTCTCACCGCACAGGGGTTCACTCTCCCTAGACAGTCCACACAGGTCTGCTTCCAGGCATGAGCTAACATCTAATGAATCTGGGAGTTTTTTATAGAGGCCTAAATGAGCTGACAAGCTTCAGCTGGCCTCATCAACTCCCTGTCTGCACGACGCCCAGCCCTCTCCCTAGAGGTATGAGTCATCAATGAGCCCACTAGTCTCAGCTGGGCTTATACAACTCTCCACCTAGCTGTATAAGTCAGCGTAAAGCCTGAATCTGGGCGAAATATATCTACCCCCCTGGATGCAACCAGGTGACTTTACCTTCCTGCTGTCACAGACCTTATATGGAAATATGGAAAACCAAGAATTAAGTTAGAAACCCTGCAACAACCAAAAGACAGAGGGGGAATAGCGGTACCTAACTCAAGATTTTACTATATGGCAGCACAACTTCAACATTGGAGTGGATGGGAGGACATAGACAAACATGATCCCACACAGAATATATTAATGACCCAATTTAAAGCATCACCATTGGTACAGCAAATAGTCTCCCACCAATTCTTTAAAAGGAGAAAGATTCCAACTTTTAATTTAATTCATAGACTATGGGAAACAATACGTGCTGTTACGCAACATAGGGGATACACTAGACATATGCCAATATGGGATAACTACTGTTTACCGGAGCTGAATAAATTACCAGAATTACTAGAATGGAAAAAATTAGGATTAACCCTTCTATATCAATTATTCGAAGGAGATGTGCTTTTACCTTTCGATATACTGAAATCCCGCTTTCAATTACAAAATAGCAATTTCTACCAATATCTTCAGATACGACACGCTTTGCAGAGTCAGACCCAAACATTCCAACTTCAATACCACCCATCAGAGATTTTGACAAAGTCAACCTCTGTACGGTCCATGAAACGAGGACTAATAGGGGACCTCTATTTGATATTATTAAATGTAGAAAAAGCAGAAGGGCAGGTGAATAGCTTTAACCATTGGCAAAAAGACTTGATAGATCTTAATGAGGAGGAATGGAAGAGGGCCATGGAGATTCTACCTGAGGTATCTATCTCACCATCGCAACAATTGACTCAGCTTTTCATAATACACAGATCTCACTACACTCCACAAAAATTATTTGCCTGGGGAAAATATACATCACCCCTATGTCCGAGATGTTCCGTATCTAATGGATCTCTTATACATATGCTCTGGCGTTGTCCTAAGCTTCATAAATATTGGGGAAAAAGTGTTCCAGACCCTGAATACATTATGTAAGACAGAAATAACAAGATCCCCTAAAATTGGAATACTCGGAATAATTCCAAATGGAGTACTGCCAGCTGAGATGTATGCGATGTGGACTAGATCCCTCTACCTAGCCCGTAAGCTTATCCTACAAAAATGGATTGCTATAATGCCACCAACCCATAAACAATGGTGCAATAAAGTAAATTATATATTGAAAAGAGAGAGACTGGCTTATAAACATAGAGGAGTTCCCTATAAATTTAATAAAATATGGTCCTATTGGCTTAACAATAGCAATTTGATATATGATGGTCTATGTGAGGGGGATGGGGAGGGCAGGGAGGGGGAGGAGGATTAGACGAGGACAGGGAGAATGACTTATAATAAATCAATAAGCAGAAAATAGAACGAATATGAAATTTCAACTACTGATGTAAGTGATTATCCAACAGCTGTTTTTCTTCTTTTTTTTTTGTTGTGTTTGTCTGTTTTTAGATGTCTGTTGTATTGTACCGCTGGATACGTTCTTAAAAATAGCTGTATATTATGACAAGTGCTTGAATTAAGATTTCATTTGTTTTCTTCCTCCTTCATAGAATCACTTAAAGAAACTAAATGAAATTTGTACTAATTATATATAAGTAAATGTATCTATGTAATAAGCAATAACAAAAATCAATAAAAAAATTATTTGATAAAAAAAAAAAAAAGGGAGCACTGCGCTCTGATCCAGTCTGGCTCCATCTGAAGACTACCGGGGGAGTCATGTCCCTAAGCTATCCAGACCTCGTGAGAATAGTGAGAGACGATGAGGCTTTGCTCAAGGACCAACAAGTGACTGAGAAACCCACCCCTTCTTCCTCAGCTGTGGTTGGATCTGTTGTGGCCATGGAACAGGACTCTGAGGTGGCTGTCTTGAAGTCACAAATGACCCAAGTATTGGAAATGTTGACTTCCTTAATGGCTAAGAACCCAGGAGCCATTAGCATAGAAGAAGAGAAGAAAGAAGTGTTTCAAAATGTCTCAACACCAGTTTTCCAACAAGCCGGAAGAGAAGAGATTTGTTTCAACTGTGGAGGGGTTGGGCATTACGGACGAGTGTGTCCCAGCCCGAGGAAGACCCAAGGCACATACTGCAAGCCGGCGGAAAACTTCAGAGGGCCCCGGTGAAGGAGTCAACCGGGTGCCCGTCAGTTCCAGTAAACTCCAAAGGAATCAGAGTACAAGAGAAGCCAAGAAGAGAGGGGAACAATTTCCCATCCCACAGACTTAATACCTTAAGTCCAAACCTAAAACTTGGCAAGAGATCAATGCATACCAGGCCCATCAAGGACTCAGATCCAGGAAGAGAGTAAAAAGAAAAAAATCACAGAAAAACAAACCCATGGAATCTAGGAAGGAAACCTCTCAGAGAAAATTCCCTGTCAAACTGCTGGGACCCTCCCCTGTGGTCCCCATTCAAGTGGAAGGGATCTACACAAAGGCCATTCTTGACACAGGAGCTCAAGTGACACATCTGTACCAGGACTTTTACCAGAAACATCTGAGGCATTTGCCCCTGCAGAAGCTGGAAGACTTGCAAATATTTGGAATTGGAACCCAAAGCTTCCCGTACGACGGATACCTCCCAATTAGATTGGCCTTCGACCCTTCAGTAGCCGGGGACACAGAAGTATTTGATACATTGGCGGTGGTCTGCCGTCGCCCACCAGGAGCCGACAAGAGTTCCCTCATAATAGGGACGAACACTGACCTGGTCAGGAGATTATTGGCCCCTATAGTACAGGAACAGGATGCCCCAACAACCAGGATCCACCCTATGTTACAACAGGCCTATCAGCGTTTGGTATTGGAAAAGAAAGCTCCAGCAGGAGTGGGGAAGATCTGGAAGCTAGATAAGAGGGAGAAGATAGTACATCCTGGTGAGGTTGCCAGCCTGAAGGCCACTGTAAAGCTTACATGGGAACAACCTGGTCCCTTCGTAATTCTGGAATCAGATTCCCCAGACACCCATCCAGGGTTGGAAGTAATCCCTGAAATAGTTCCATTAAGAGCCCTAAAGAAGGCCAGTGGCAGGGTATCGGTGAGCATCAGGAAAACTACCGACACACCTGTGAAGATCCCAGCCCGGATGCTGTTGAGTCAAGTGAATTCTGCTACCCCAGTTGCCTTGTCAGACCTGGAGAAGGAAGAAGGGGGGAGAGCTACTGTGGAGAAACTTTGCTTGGAAGAGGCAGCTTACCCCCTGCGTAGAAGGAGAGGGCCAGAGCCCAGTTGACTGATGGCAGAAGATCTTTTCAAGGCATGAGTTTGACGTGGGGTGTGCAAAAAGTGCTACCCACAGGATCTGCCTGCAGGAAGACAGGCCATTCAGGGAAAGAGTCCGGCGGGTCCCCTTGGCTGATTTGGAAGATCTGCGAGAGCAATTGACAGAGCTAAAGAGAACTGGTGTCATTCGGTAATCTAGGAGCCCAATAGTGGTGGTTAGGAAGAAAAATAGAAGAACGATACCCGATCAATACACTACCCCACGAATAGAGGATGCCCTACAGAGTTTGTCTGGAGCAAAATGGTTCAGTGTAATGGACCTGAAAAGCGGGTATTACCAGATCCCAATGCACCCGGATGACTGAGAAAAGACAGCCTTTATCACCCCGGTGGGGTGCTATGAATTCAATTGCATGCCCCAAGGCTTGTCGGGAGCCCCAGCCACCTTCCAGCGACTTATGGAGAAGACAGTAGGGGACATGAATCTCATTGAAGTGCTGGTTTATCTGGATGATATAATTGTGTTCGGGAAGACTCTAGAAGAGCATGAGGCAAGGCTGGAAAAGGTCTTGAAGAGACTCAGTGATGAGAGACTCAAGCTTTCTTTGGAGAAGTGCCAGTTTTATCAATCTTCAGTCCACATTGTGTCTGCCAAAGGAGTGTCCGCAGATCCGGAAAAGTTGGAGGCTGTTACCTCCTGGCCCTGGCCCACTACAGTGACTGAGCTCAGATCATTCTTGGGGTTCTGCTTATATTACCAAAGGTTTGTGGAGGGGTTTGCCAGGATCGCCAAGCCCTTGAATGAACTCTTGAAGACAGAAGGAGAGGAGGATGACTCGGGCCCTAGGAAGCCGGGGGAGTCTGTGGAAGATCAGTGGATGGAAAAGTGTGAAGAAGCGTTCACAAGATTAAAGGAGAGCTTGACCACTGCCCCTGTCTTGGCTTATGCGGACACCAAGAAGCCGTACGAGTTACATGTGGATGCCAGTCATGATGGTCTGGGAGGAGTGCTGTATCAGGAACATGATGACCAGCTGAGACCCGTTGCTTATGTGAGCAGAAGCTTGACCCCAGCTGAGAAAAATTACCCCATCCAGAAGTTGGAATTCTTGGCCTTGAAGTGGGCTGTGGTGGACAAGCTGAGGGACTACCTGTATGGAGCCGACTTTGTGGTTAAAACAGACAATAACTTGCTTACTTACCTTCTGACCACAGCCAAGCTGGATGCCACCGGCCACCGTTGGCTGGCAGCCCTCTCAGGGTTCACCTTCAGTTTGAAGTACAGACCTGGGACTGGAAACAGAGATGCAGACGCCTTATCCAGAAGGGCTTATACCCCCACCAATTCTACAGAAGACTGGACTCAACTAACCCCAGAGGGAGTGCGAACCCTGTGTCAAGGAGCGGAGTTCCAAGCCAGTGGAGGGTCCAGGGCTGAACAAATTGGGGTCTCGGTTGTTGGAGTACCCAAGTATTATTGTGATGTGACCCAGATTGGAGAGGAGAATCTACCCAGACTTTCAAAGAGAGATCTAAGGAGAGATCAACTGGAAGACACGCTGGGGAGACTGGCCTTGGAAGTATTGGAGAACCAAACCCCAGACTTACTCCTGAAGGACCCCTCAAAGGAAGCTTGCCTATTGAGAAGAGAGTGGGACCGGTTACAGATGCATCAAGGGGTGGTCTACTGAAGGGGCCCCTCTGATGATCTGGAGGATAAGTGGCAACTGTTTCTGCCTGAGAAGTACCGAAAGACTGTTCTGACCGCTTTACATGACGATCATGGTCACCTAGGATCGGAAAGAACCTTTCAACTCATGAGGAACCAGTTTTACTGGCCCTGTATGTGGGCTGAAGTGGCGGAATATTGCCATTCATGTGCAAGCTGCATACAAAGGAAGACTCTGCCTCATCAAGCTGCCCCAATGGGCCATCTACAAAGTCAAGGGCCCTTGGATCTGGTATGCATTGATTTTCTTTGTATAGAACCTGATTTGAGTGGACATGGGAATGTTCTGGTGATAACCATCATTTCACCCGATATGCTCAGGCATTCCCAACTAAAGACCAGAAGGCCTCCACAGTGGCCAAGGTACTTGTCGAGAAGTTCTTTGTACATTACGGACTACCTCAACACCCCCACTTGGATCAGGGAAAGGACTACGAAAGTAGACTGATACGGAAACTGTTGGACTCCCTGGGTATAAAGAAGATCCGAACCACCCCTTACCACCCACAAGGGGATACTCAGCCCGAACGCTTTAATCGGACATTGTTAAATATGCTGGGGACTTTGAGTAATGAGAAGAAACAGCATTGGGGCAAGCATGTGGCTGCCCTTGTGCATGCATGCCCTTGTACAACTAGTGATGCCACTGGATACGCCCCTTACAGGTTAATGTTCGGCAGGGAAGCAAGATTACCTGTAGACTTGGCCTTTGGCACTTCAATAGATCATACATCCGTGGCTTCTGACAAAGGATATGTGGACCAGTTGCCACAGAGTTTAAGACTGGCATATAAGAAGGCCCAGGTGACTTCGAAACAAAGAGGAGCCAGGAATAAGCGGAGCTACGACCTCAAGGTTTGGATTCATGACCTACAGCCAGGAGACAGGGTGCTGTTGAGAAACTTAGGCATACCAGGAAAGCATAAGCTGTCCGACCGGTGGAGGTCCCAACCCTATGTGATCTGTAAACAACTGCCAGGCTTACCAGTATACCAACTCAGGCCAGAAGGAAGTGTGGGACCCTTGAAGACATGGCACAGGAATCACTTACTGCCCCTCTCTGAAGCAGTCCGTTTTCCCCCTACCTCGGATCCTTCTGGGCCCCTTTCAGCCTCCAGTACCCCCAGACCTGTCACCAGGTCTCAAACAGCCCATTTAGAAGAGATGGATGCCCAAGACCAGAGTGAAGATGAAGAATTGGAACTTCATTGGTTGTGGACAACGCCAGTACCTGAATCCATGGCCACAGCCACCCCATCATCCGAGGTTACCACTAGAGACACTTTAAATGCGGAGGCTGCTGAATTCATACCACTTGCTACTCTTACTGAGGAATGGGAGGATGCCCAGGACTCTTTTCCAGAAGAAGATCCCAGGGATTCCTTGTACCTCTCTGCACCTGAAGCAGATGCCCCTGGACCATTGGAACCCAATGTACCGGACTTAGTAGGAGGAGAGTTGGGTGAATCCACTGCAGTAGAAACTCCGGCCCCTAGAGAACAGAGAGAGAAAAGGACCATCCACCCCCCAAGAAGACTAACGTATACTCAGATGGGAGAGTGCTCGGAAGAGACTATTGCCACTGCAAGAAGGACAGTAGATAAGCCTGTCCCCTCTACTGTGAATTTAGTAGAGGGCAACCCTAGCTCGCTCCCTGGCACAGTTAGACAGGTCACTTCCACTAATGTGACTTGTGGGCAAGACAACCTCTCACCCAAGGCTTGGTGGGAGGTTCCTCTGCCGGGCTCCTTTGTGGCCGTACGTTGTGTTGAATGTTCATATGATAACAAAATTCATTAACTGTTTATCTTTGGGGACCAAAGACTTTAAGCGGGGGGAGTGTGTAGCGGGGTGTCCCTTTAAGGAGCTGCTTGAAAGACTACTATACCCAGAGTACAGCGGGACACCCACAGTGCATTGCCCGGCGCAAGGTCTGCTGGGGAAGGCCTATTTAAGGAGGAGCGGAGCAACACGCGGGCCTCTTTGGACGTCGCTCACTTAGAAAGTGGAGCCTGCGCCGGGTCTGTCGTTGGACTGGGCCTGAGAGTTGGGCCTTGTGATCCAAAGAGCCTCCAGGCCTTCATGGGAGATCCCAAGAGTTGCCTCATCCATCATCTTTCTAAGGACTGTCGAGAGGATCGGAGACTACAGGAGTCGTGAGACTGTGTACAGGAGTCCAGTTGCGGGAGTCGGTTGTGTGGACTGGTCCAGTCGGGTGAGAGAGCACATGCTCAAGGATTTATTGACCAATCTTTAGGCTCAGTGTCCCCCCTTCAGGGACCACAGTTTACCGGAGTGTTGCATTGCACCTAAGAGGGACCGTGTGTTGTGCAGCAAGGGTTGAATCCTTTAGTGCATATCAAGTAGATGACTGTTCTTTTTCCCTGTGGATTACAAATACCCTTTTAAGTGCACCACCATTGCTAGCGAAGATCTCTCCTAACGGAGCATCGTATCTGCTATAGTCAAGCCTGACTTTAAAAGTAACTAGGCACTGTTTGGGCACCATCTTTGCCCACGAGGGGGGAGCTCGCGAGCGTAGTTGATTGACATTGAGTGTGTGAAATATTGTTAGAATTTATATGCTTTACAGTTAAAATTGCAGGGCTCTGCATTGGCATATGTACTACTGTTTAACTGTATTGCTACACATATATATCCTCTACACACTGTAATTGCAGCTAACTGACTCGCCTGCCTGCTCTATTTCACTCAATATAAATGACACTGTCTCTCTCTGTAAAGTCTCTCTTTTCACAACTCCAACACACTACACAAGGCCGCCGAGCCGGTGGCCTTATATAGTGTGGGGCGTGTACTAAACCCCCTGAGCCATAATTGGCCAAAGCTCTCCGTTTTTTCTGCGCTGTGATTGGCCAAAGCATGCGGGTCATAGTGCATGCTTGGCCAATCATCAGCCAGCAATGCACTGCGATGCCGCAGTGAATTATGGGCCGTGACACGCCACTCTAATTTGTCGCGAACGATCAAACAGCCGATGTTCGAGTCGAACATGGGTTCGGCTCGAACACGAAGCTCGTCACTAGTGGGGCATAGATCATGACATCATAGTCTGAATATGACCATATATGGGGAATGATGTCACCACTATCCCCGCCCCTTCATTTATATATCTGATGACAGCTCAGGACGCGATCAGTCAGCGAGTGTTACCGTCGGAGATCTCTCCTGTGTGGCGGGTTATTGGGGAATCAGTGGGGGGTTGGCATCGGGATTGGTGATGGATTTACAATGAGAGACTTTTTGGGGGGACTTTTTTTTTATAAAGCACATTGAGGGTCTGTATTGTTTTTTTGTGAATGAGTAGAGGTGCTATGTACTATGTTTTTTGTGTGAGGTTCCCCCTTAATATCCATCTGTATTTGGGGGTCTCTATACATTTTCTCATTCTTGCTGTAGGACGGGCTACATAAAAAGTTACATTTACAAAGAAAAAATATAGTTTTTAATAAATTGCCAGAAAATGACATTTCATTGTCGGCTCCTTTATTTTTTTTTATACAGCACACAGACCCTCGAAAGATCCCCCAAATACATAGGAGAATCTCAGGGGGTCTGTATGCTGTTTTGGTAATTATAAATGTATGAGTATGATCTCATGTATTAGTATGAAGACATGTCTGATGGGGGAAACTAAGGGGTCTACTTATAGAAAATTCATGGGATGAATGTGACAATAATGCATCCAGCCATTACAAATACTGGCCATTAGGGATGGATGAACGGTTCGGCCGGAGCATGAATTCCGGACGATCATTTGCTTGTTTGGCCGTTCTCTGAACACCCCAATTTGCAGGGTGTTCACCCCGACAAACACCCTGCAATGCACTGGTTGTTAAGGAGGTGGCTGGAATGCTGGCTGCGGTATCCTTGATAAATGAGACAACAGCTATCAATGGGTTTCCCCGCTGACAGCTGAATAAAAAAGAAAAAAAATACATTATATGCCAGTGATTGGCCATAAAAACACTCCACGTCTTAATTTCTTCCTATTTTTCTAGTCCGTTGGGCGGTGTGATTGGCGGTGGATTACATTGCGGGACACTTTTTTAAAATATATATTTTTTAACTAGTTACCGATCGCCCGCCGCAGTTGTACTGCGCCAAGTTGGCTCCCCTGCGCGAATCGCCATCATTGTAAGTTTGGCGCATACACGCCCATTCACGAGTGGAGTAGGGTCCGGCGTGATCAGGAACAGTGATCTCTCTTCTCCTCCAGTCAGCCCATCGCCCATACAGTTAGCAACACCTCCCAGGGAACACACTTAACCCCTTCCCTGCCAGTGACATTTATACAGTAATCAGTGGCTAGTTTTAGCACTGATAGCTGTATAAATGTCAATGATCCCAAAAAAGTGTCAAAAGTGTCCGATCTGTCCGACACAATGTCCCAGTCCCACTAAAAATCGCTGATCACCACCATTACTAGTAAAAAAAAAAATGCCATAAATCTATTCCCTATTTTGTAGACGCTATAACTTTTGCACAAACCAATCAATAAACGCTTATTGTGATTATTTTTACCAAAAATATGTAGCAGAATACATATTGGCCTAAACTGAGGGAAAAATTTGCTTTTTTAAAAGAAAATTGGGATATTTATTATAGCAAAAAGTACAAAATATTATTTTTTTTTCAAAGTTGTCACTCTTTCTTTGTTTATAGTGCAAAAAATAAAAACCGCAGAGATGATAAAATACCCCCAAAAGAAAGCTCTATTTGTGGGAAAAAAGGACATAAATTGTGCTTGGGTACAACGTCGCACGACTGCGCAATTGTCAGTTAAAGCGACACAGTGCCGAATCGCAACAAATGGCCTGGTCATTGAGCAGCCAAATCTTCCGGGCCTGAAGTGGTTAGAATTACTGCTCCTTTAAAAACAATTGTTTTAAAAACATTTTTGCATTGATACATGCCCCTCAAGGGCAGTACCGGGTCTATATACACTTTTTTTATGGCAATAACTTGAATATAAGCTTTTAAAATTATTTTACATGTTCGTGTCCCATAGACTTTAATAGGGTTTGCTGGTTCGCTAGAACGTTTTGCCTGTTTGAGGTGTTCTGGTGCAAACCGAACCGGGGGCTGTTCGGCCCATCCCTACTGGCCATAATGTAACAGTGATTTCCTATAATCGCCAACTCCATCTAGTGACCATAATGGGTATTTTTCCTAAGATAACTGCATTAGTAAAAATAGCACAATACTGCAATATGACCACTAGATGGAGCCAAAGAAATCAGAGTATGAAATAAAATATATCCAATATTCTTCACAGCTGGGTGAATGCCGCTCACATTTATTCAACAATTTTATTTTTAATAGACCTCTAAGTGTTTGTGAAATCTTCCACCACAAAATGTACTCAGCCAATGAGAGGTAATGACTCCATTTTTATTTTTCTCCTGCTATCAATGGCCAACACGGGACAACACTTCATCCATGTCTTTGGTGATCTCTGATCTCCTTATGAACTGTTTCTTACATGATGAAGATCAGCCATGGAGTATATCTGAGGTGTATATCAGGGTGTGCTTCTTCCTCACATGAGAGCTGTGATGTCCAGCAACATTCATATAGAAGACATTTCCCACACTCAAGGCACCAATACACCTCAAGGGTTGTGTGGGATCCCTGATGTACAGGAAGACAGGACTTCAGTGAGGAACAATTCCCTCACTCAGGACAGGAATACGGCTTCTCCCCCGTGTGAGATCTCTGATGTGTGTAAAGACTAGACTTACGGGAATAACATTTACCACACTTAGGACAGCAATACAGCTTCTCCCCCGTGTGAGATCTCTGATGTGTGGAAAGATTGGACATCTGTGAGAAACATTTCCCTCACTCAGGACAGGAATATGGTTTCTCCCTCATGTGAGATCTCTGATGTGTGGAAAGATTGGACTTCACTGAAAAACATTTCCCGCACTCAGGACAGGAAAATGGTTTCTCCCCTGTGTGAGATCTCTGATGTGTGGAAAGATTGGACTTCATTGAAAAACTTTTCCCACACTCAGGACAGGAATACGGCTTCTCCCCCGTGTGAGATCTCTGATGTGTGGAAAGACTGGACTTCTCTGAAAAACATTTTTCACACTGAGGACAGGAAAATGGTTTCTCCCCCGTGTGAGATCTCTGATGTCTGTAAAGAATGGACTTCACTGAAAAACATTTCCCGCATTCAGGACAGGAATACGGCTTCTCACCTGTGTGAGATCTTTTATGCTTATTAAGATTGGATTCAGAATAGAAACACTTCCCGCACTCAGTACAGGAATTCCGCTTCTCCCCCGTGTGAGATCTCTGATGTGTGTAAAGATTGGACTTGTCGGAAAAACATTTCCCGCACTCAGGACAGGAAAATGGTTTCTCCCCTGTGTGAGATCTTTTATGTTTAGTAAGATTGGATTTAGAAGGGAAACACTTCCCGCACTCAGTACAGAAATACGGCTTCTCCCCTGTGTGAGATCTCTGATGTGTGTAAAGATGGGACTTCACTGAAAAACATTTCCCGCACTCAGGACAGGAAAATGGTTTCTCCCCGGTGTGAGATCTTTTATGCTTATTAAGATTGGATTTAGAAGGGAAACACTTCCCGCACTCAGTACAGAAATACGGCTTCTCCCCTGTGTGAGATCTCTGATGTGTGTAAAGATTGGACTTCACTGAAAAACATTTCCCACACTCAGGACAGGAATACGGCTTCTCTCCTGTGTGAGATCTTTTATGCCTATTAAGTTTGGATTTAGAAGGGAAACACTTGCCACACTCAGGACAGGAAATCCTCTTCTCTTTTGGAAGGACGGCACCGTCCCGCACAGTCTGAGGTTCCTCAGGATAAGAGGAATACGATGGTCCGGCACCGTCCCGCACAGTCTGAGGTTCCTCAGGATAAGAGGAATACGATGGTCCGGCACCGTCCCGCACAGTCTGAGGTTCCTCAGGATAAGAGGAATACGATGGTCCGGCACCGTCCCGCACAGTCTGAGGTTCCTCAGGATAAGAGGAATACGATGGTCCGGCACCGTCCCGCACAGTCTGAGGTTCCTCAGGATAAGAGGAATACGATGGTCCGGCACCGTCCCGCACAGTCTGAGGTTCCTCAGGATAAGAGGAATACGATGGTCCGGCACCGTCCCGCACAGTCTGAGGTTCCTCAGGATAAGAGGAATACGATGGTCCGGCACCGTCCCGCATAGTCTGAGGTTCCTCAGGATACGAGGAATACGATGGTCCGGCACCGTCCCGCACAGTCTGAGGTTCCTCAGGATAAGAGGAATACGATGGTCCGGCACCGTCCCGCACAGTCTGAGGTTCCTCAGGATAAGAGGAATACGATGGTCCGGCACCGTCCCTCACAGTCTGAGGTTCCTCAGGATAAGAGGAATACGATGGTTCGGCACCGTCCCGCACAGTCTGAGGTTCCTCAGGATAAGAGGAATACGATGGTCCGGCACCGTCCCTCACAGTCTGAGGTTCCTCAGGATAAGAGGAATACGATGGTCCGGCACCGTCCCGCACAGTCTGAGATTCCTCAGGATAAGAGGAATACGATGGTCCGGCACCGTCCCGCACAGTCTGAGGTTCCTCAGGATAAGAGGAATACGATGGTCCGGCACCGTCCCGCACAGTCTGAGGTTCCTCAGGATAAGAGGAATACGATGGTCCATCTACACTGTGTGGTGCCGGATGAACATTTGAGGTAGCCGGGTTTTCTCCTGGACTATACTGTGTGATGTCCTCATCTTCTACTTTACAGTCTGGAGACAAAGTGAGACAATCCTCTGAGGTTTTCCTCATCTCCCGTCCATCTACTAAAATAGAAATAAAAAGATTATTACTAGACATGAGCAGATTGGTTCCCCTAAACCAGGACTCCGCCCACATCAGGCAGCTTTGTCTCTGAGGATCTTACAATTCCCCCCTCAAGGTAACTAGTAAATGGGTCCTCTGATCTCCTACCAGATCATTTCTTTATTCATGGACCTTAGTCAGAGAGTGAGGAAACAACGAGAACTGTCTTTTATAGGAGTGACAGTGATGAGGGGATTATAGGACGAGTGCCCCCACATCCTCTATCACTCATTGCCATTTTCCCAACACAAGAAGTCCTGCACTTCCTTATTTAGTCCATGATTTAGTCATGACTAGGGATGAGCTCTGGTGTGTTCGCACACTCCATGTGCAGAGCCCGCCAGGAAGTAGGCACGGTGCTGCGCTAATCACAGGCAGGGAGACATGTCTCCCTGCCTGTGATCAGCGCCGTGCCTACTTCCTGGCGGGCTCTGCACATGGAGTGTGCGAACACACCAGAGCTCATCCCTAGTCATGAATAACAGCGGGGCTGAGCCCCACCAGAGGTCAGAGAGTGGGGATGGGGGGAGAACAACCAAGATGAAGACTGGACTGATCCTGAAGACCTCCATCATTGGGTTATTGACTCCTC
The DNA here is from genome assembly GCA_029206835.1 of Rana muscosa. Classification (NCBI taxonomy): domain Eukaryota; kingdom Metazoa; phylum Chordata; class Amphibia; order Anura; family Ranidae; genus Rana; species Rana muscosa. The sequence continues at coordinate 15,476,735 of JARGYO010000094.1, read as the reverse complement.
CCTCATTATCACTTTCTGTTTAAAGTGGTTGTAAAGGTTTAATTTTAAAGGTTTAATTTTTTTCTTTTTTTAAATAACAAACATGTTATACTTACCTCCACTGTGCAGCTCGTTTTGCACACAGTGGCCCCGAATGGCATTTTCTGGGGCCCCAATAGCAGCTGTCTCAGCTCCTCCTCGCCTCAGATAACCCCCCTGGGAAGCGCTCTCCCAAGGGGGTTACCTTGCGGGTGCGCTCCCGAGTCCTGTATTCGGCGTCCATAGCCACCTATTGCAGGACTAGACCCCGCCCCCGGCATGATTGGATTTGATTCACAGCAGTGCGTGTCAATGGCTGCGCTGCTATCAATCTATCCAATGAAGAGCCAAGAAGAACGGGTAGAGGAAGAATGCTTTCACGACGTGGGACTTCCAGATCGTAAGATGTTTTTTCACCTTAATGCATAGGATGCATTAAGGTGAAAAAACATGAACCTTTACAACCCCTTTAAGGTTCCAAAGTTTGAGGATGTTATCACATTATTATGAACATGTAAAAGTCTGTGCTCCAATCAGATCATCAGATATAAAATGTCCAGCTGGCAGTAAATGGGTGAAAAAGAGGTATGGACTATGTAATGTACAACATATTGTATAAGATACAACAGATAGGACTATAGTATCAGAATGATGCAATGTACAATATAGAGTGTAGCGGGGTGTTCCCCTTTAATGCAGAGAGACTACATTACCCAGAACCCCTTTCGGCATGTTTCCACCGCAGAGACTCATGGGAGGGGTTATATAAGGAGGAGGCGCGGCTGCGCTCGGCCTCTTTGGGACACGAGACCTCAGTGACTGATCCTCCTGTGCGGATGTGTCGGAGTGCAAGGCCTGAAGCCTGAGGCCTTGCGCAGCACCAAAGAGCCTTCCACCCCACTGCGAGCCTGGGTGGCATCTGACTTCGCTCAGCTACAGCCTTGACCGGATCAGGGACCCGATCGCTGGAGACACTGTGTGTGAGGACACAGTCGGTGGAAGTTCCCCGGACTGGGACCGCGTCCGGATGGGTGAGAGGGCGTATGCCCAGACCATATACTGTTGTTGCTAATGGGCCTATAGACTGCCGTGGCCCACAAGTTATTTCTGATACTCTCATTAGAGAACCTTATCGGAGCTGAACTCAGAGTTTACATAGCAAAGTGATTATTTCACCTCTACTTTCCCATTGGATTACAAATGGTATTCTGTTAATGTGCACCACCTTTAAAGACCTGCCGGTGAAGAAACCCATCATCCCCTATAGACTGAGTTGTAGATATCTGAGCCAGGCCTGGTCAGCTAGTTAGTTCATTTGGTTACTGCGTCACAGGACGCCTAGTTAACGGTTGCCCACACGGCGCACCTTTACTGTTCATTCTATATGCATAGTGTGTTATTGCTGTAGGGTTCTGCAATTTATTATCTGTGAACTGTTACCACTGTGACAGCAGGAAGGTAAAGTCACCTGGTTGCATCCAGGGGGGTAGATATATTTCGCCCAGATTCAGGCTTTACGCCGACTTATACAACTAGGTGGAGAATTGTATAAGCCCAGCTGAGGCTAGTGGGCTCATGGATGACTCATACCTCTAGGGAGAGTGTGGGGCGTCGTGCAGACAGGGAGTTGATGAGACCAGCTGAAGCTTGTCAGCTCATTTAGGCCTCTATAAGAACTCCCAGATTCATTAGGTGTTTGCTCATGCCTGGAACCAGACCTGTGTGGACTGTCTAGGGAGAGTGAACCCCTGTGCGGTGAGACAAAGCCTGTGTGGCTATTTGCTTGGACATTTAAAACCAGGGACTTAGGGACTAGGACAGCACTAGGCTGATCCCAGTTGTTAGTTAGGAAACCTGTATGTTTAGTCAGAGGTCAAGTTGACCAGGATTTATTTTGTTTATGTTTCTTTTGCTTTGCTGTGTTTTGTCACTGTAAAAATAGAAAATAAACCGCACCTTTTTGATTTTGAAAACCACAACCTCCGTCTGCTGGGCCTGTTTTTGTGTGGGGAGCCCATCCCGGGGGTCACACACACCCGCTGCCGAGCTAACCCCCTCACAGTTGGTGGAGAATGCAGGCAGTTTTTTTTAAGCCAGCATGGAGGAGATACTGAAACAGCTGGCTCTAGCAAATGCCAATCAACAGCAGACAAATGCAGGTTTGCAAAGGAGCCTTGCAGCCCAGCAGCAAGCTCATCAACAGAGCCTTGCAGCCCAGCAGCAAGCTCACCAACAGAGTCTGGAAGCTCAGCAACAAGCCCAGCAGCAATCTGAGGCCTGCTTCATAGACCTGTTACAGAAGCAAGAGCAGAGACTACAACAAATGGAAGCAGTAATGCAGCAACGTCCGCAGACCAGTGAGGAAAGCCGTCCCACTAATACCGCGTCCTTTGGGGTGAGTCGTTTATTGACAAAAATGACTGGAGAGGATGATCCAGAGGTATTTTTGACCACATTTGAAAGGACCGCTGAAAGAGAAAAGTGGCCTGAGGAGCAGTGGGCTGGACTGGTGGCTCCTCTGTTAACTGGTGAATCGCAGAAAGCTTACTATGACCTAGAGTCTAACCAAGCAAAAGACTATGTGATGCTAAAAGCTGAAATTTTGGCAAGGCTGGGTGTCACCCAGGCTGTCCGGGCTCAGCGTGTGCATAACTGGACTTTCCAGCTTGGAAAACCCCCCAGGTCTCAAATGTATGATCTCATTCACCTGAGCAGAAAGTGGCTACAGCCAGAGACTTTGTCCGCACCAAAGATTGTGGAACGTGTTGTAATGGATCGGTTTTTGAGAGCTCTTCCTACTGCCATCCAAAAGTGGGTAAGCCATGGAGACCCAGAGACGGTCGATGGTCTTGTGGATCGTGTGGAGAAATACTTGGCTACAGAGAACCTGACGGCCTCTTCCAGAGACACTCGGACTTTCCACCCTAAGACCAGACCATCCCCAGGGGCGGATAAGAGGATTCCAAGGGGTGAGGGTGGAGAGAGTGAGAGGGTGGGAGCTCTACCCCAAGTTTGGCGAGAACAGCCTGGGAAATCAGCGGCTCAAGAGGCGGCAAGAAGGATCGTTTGCTACCGCTGCCGGCAAGCGGGACATATTGCAGCCAATTGCCCGGTTGTGGAGGAACCCATGCAGTGTGACTTTCTGACGGGCAGACGTCAGTCGCTGTGTGCGACAGTCGCATGCACTGCCATTCGAGGAACTGAGAAACATTTATGCAAAATGTGTGTTAATGGTAGAAATGTTGTGGTATTGCTGGATTCAGGTAGCCTTGTGACCCTGATAAAGGCTGAGTTAGTTAAAACAGAGGTCTTTGGGAATAGCAAGGTAGCTGTTATTTGTGTGCATGGGGACACCCGAGAGTATCCAGTGACTACAGTGTGTTTCGAGACCCCCAAAGGTACCCTCTCTCATCCAGTGGGCTTAGTATCTCAGTTACCGCATGACGCCATTGTGGGAAGGGATTTTCCGAAGTTCTGGGAACTGTGGGATGATCCTGAGCCCCCCACTGGTGCCCCTATGTACCAGGAATGTGATAGCCAGAACTCCCCTGAGAGTGGTGAGGACTCTCCGGAATTTCCCTTATCAGTATTGGCAGGGGAGACTCAAGAAACTGGAGAGGAGCCCACCTCCTCAGACGAAAACCTACCGTCTGTGGAGTTTTCTGATCTTGAGGTTCACAGGGAAAACTTTGCCACAGAACAGTTGAAAGACCCCGCCCTAATAAAGGCACGGGAAAACGTAGTGAAAATAGATGGCGAGTTAGTGAACCCAGATAATACCTGCACTTACCCATACTTCAGCGTAGAGAAGGACCTACTGTATCGGGTGGCAAAAAGGGCAGAAGAAACCATTGAGCAGCTTGTGGTGCCCAAACCTTACAGGAAGTTGGTGTTGGAGTTGGCCCATGGGCACATTCTTGGAGGTCATCTGGGGACAGAGAAAACCCGAGAGAGGGTATTACAGAGATTCTATTGGCCGGGGGTGATGAAGGACATAGAAAATTATTGTTCCTCCTGCCCTGTGTGTCAGAGGTCGGCCCCGATGCCACATTTCCGTAGGCCGCTGGTCCCTCTACCCATCATTGAGGTCCCGTTTGAGAGAATCGCCATGGATTTGGTAGGGCCTATAATCAAGTCCGCTAGGGGGCACCAGTACATATTAGTTATAATGGACTATGCCACCCGTTATCCAGAAGCGATCCCTCTCCGAAATACCTCGGCCAAAACCATAGCCAAAGAGCTATCTCTTGTGTTTAGCCGGGTGGGTATTTGTAAAGAACTGCTTACGGACCAAGGTACACCCTTTATGTCCCGGGTTATGAAGGAGCTGTGTAAATTGTTCAAAGTGACGCAATTACGTACATCTGTGTATCACCCCCAAACCGATGGGCTGGTTGAAAGATTCAACAAAACCCTAAAACAAATGTTGAAGAAAGTGGTGGATAGAGATGGAAAGGATTGGGACTGTCTACTTCCTTATCTGATGTTTGCTATTAGGGAGGTGCCCCAATCCTCTACGGGATTCTCCCCCTTTGAGTTACTGTATGGGAGACACCCAAGAGGGCTGTTGGATATTGCCAAGGAAACTTGGGAAAGTGAGAGTTCTCCCCACAGGAGTGTGATTGAGCATGTCGCCCTGATGCAAGATCGAATTGCACAGGTAATGCCCATCGTGAAGGAACATTTGGCCCAAGCGCAGTTAGCACAGCAGAGAGTGTACAACCGTGGAGCCAAGACCCGTACCTTTTCCCCGGGGGATAGGATACTGGTACTTGTCCCTACGGTTGAAAGTAAATTCCTTGCCAAATGGCAAGGCCCCTATGAGATAATGGAAAAAGTGAGCGAAGTGAATTACAAGGTCAGACAACCAGGAAGGCGAAAGCCCGAACAGATCTATCACGTTAATCTGTTGAAAGCCTGGAGGGATAGAGAGTCCCTAGTCGCAGACACTTGGTCACCAGCTCAAACTGGTTGCGTGATTCCTGAGGTTGGAATAGCAGCCACCTTGTCACAACCCCAACAACAGGAGGTTAAGGAGTTTGTGCTTCGCAACAAGGAGGTATTCTCTGAGCTGCCGGGACAAACATCTGGGGTAGAGCATGACATCATTACCCCGCCCGGTGAAAGGGTGAAGTTAAAACCCTATCGGATCCCAGAGGCCCGACGGGAGGCAATACGGGAGGAAGTACAGAAAATGCTGAACTTAGGGGTGATAGAGGAGTCCCAAAGTGATTGGTCTAGTCCCATTGTGTTGGTGCCTAAACCGGATGGGAGCTGGCGATTTTGTAACGATTTTCGTCAGTTGAACAAAGTTACAAAATTTGACACCTACCCCATGCCACGTATAGATGAGTTGATCGACTGGCTGGGAACAGCCCGATACATGACAACTCTTGACCTCACAAAAGGGTATTGGCAAATCCCCCTGGCCAAGTCGGCCAAAGAGAAAACCGCATTTGTAACCCCAGACGGGGCGTTCCAATATAAAAGAATGCCGTTCGGGTTACAGAATGCGCCGGCCACATTCCAGCGGAAAATGGACCAGATGCTGAGGCCCCATCGGAAGTATGCTGCGGCTTACCTGGATGACGTAATTGTCCATAGCACAGATTGGGCCTCACATCTGCCAAAAGTGCAAGCAGTCCTGGACTCTGTTCGGGAAGCGGGGTTTACGGCTAACCCCAAGAAGTGTACCATTGGGCAGGAGGAGGCCAAATATCTTGGGTACACCATTGGGAGGGGAGTAATAAAACCCCAACTCAACAAAGTCGAGGCCATCCAGAGTTGGCCACGTCCCAACAGCAAGAAGCAGGTACGAGCCTTTCTGGGAATCGCTGGGTATTATCGGCGATTCATTCCCCACTTTGCTTCTAAGGCTGTGCCCCTAACCAACCTGACGAAGGGGAAAGGGTCGGTCATGATTAAATGGACCCCCGAGGCTGAGGCAGCATTCCAATTCTTGAAACAAGCCTTATGTAGCCAGCCAGTGTTGTACTCACCCGACTTCTCTAAAGACTTTGTCGTACAAAGTGATGCGTCAGATGTGGGGTTAGGAGCAGTATTGTCCCAGGTCTGGAACGGGGAAGAGCACCCAGTCATTTACCTCAGCAGGAAGTTGAAGTCCCATGAGGTAAATTACGCCACCGTTGAAAAGGAGTGTTTAGCGGTGAAGTGGGCTCTAGATTCCCTTCGGTACTACCTGCTAGGTAGGCACTTTGACATGGTTACGGATCACGCTCCGTTAAAATGGATGGCTCAAAACAAGGAAACAAATAGAAGAGTGAATAGGTGGTTCCTGGCCCTCCAGGAATTCAACTTCACAGTAAAGCATCGCCCTGGCGTTCAAATGGGGAATGTGGATGCTTTGTCTCGAGTACATGAATGCCTGATTGCTGGTGTTCCAACCCCGAGGTTAAAACAAGAGGGGGGGGGTATGTGACAGCAGGAAGGTAAAGTCACCTGGTTGCATCCAGGGGGGTAGATATATTTCGCCCAGATTCAGGCTTTACGCCGACTTATACAACTAGGTGGAGAGTTGTATAAGCCCAGCTGAGGCTAGTGGGCTCATGGATGACTCATACCTCTAGGGAGAGTGTGGGGCGTCGTGCAGACAGGGAGTTGATGAGACCAGCTGAAGCTTGTCAGCTCATTTAGGCCTCTATAAGAACTCCCAGCTTCATTAGGTGTTTGCTCATGCCTGGACCCAGACCTGTGTGGACTGTCTAGGGAGAGTGAACCCCTGTGCGGTGAGACAAAGCCTGTGTGGCTATTTGCTTGGACATTTAAAACCAGGGACTTAGGGACTAGGACAGCACTAGGCTGATCCCAGTTGTTAGTTAGGAAACCTGTATGTTTAGTCAGAGGTCAAGTTGACCAGGATTTATTTTGTTTATGTTTCTTTTGCTTTGCTGTGTTTTGTCACTGTAAAAATAGAAAATAAACCGCACCTTTTTGATTTTGAAAACCACAACCTCCGTTTGCTGGGCCTGTTTTGTGTGGGGAGCCCATCCCGGGGGTCACACACACCCGCTGCCGAGCTAACCCCCTCACACCACTGTTAACTTTTCTTACCAAAAGCTTAAGTAAATCTTATACCTTTTTATCATTATTGTCTTGGTGTCTGGGTTTACTCATACAGTATAAGAATATATATATATATTGCTGCCAATACTAACTGTGCCAGTAGGGGGTCGAGTACATTGCCGGGGGTTGGCGGAGCTGTTTTTCAGGGCCCAAACTAAACTTGCGGCCTTCTTAAGTGGAGGTATCGCTACAAGAGTATATAGTGCAGGGGTCAGGAGTATGTAATGTACAATATAAATTATACAGTGTAAGGGTCAGGATTCATAATATTGGTATTCAGTAATCAGTGGAAGATTAAACAATTACATGAGACAAGTTGCAGAGGTCCCACACCGCTGCCTCCCATCTCCTGAGACTGCACTCAGTGACTTGGGTCTGAGACTATACAGACATATCCCTCCACCCGGCACAGACAGAGCAGACAACAGAGAAAGTAATCCTGGGAGGATTGTTCTGTCAGAGATCATGCTAGAGCCGGGTTTGAGGCAGAAAACTGAAAGCACATTTTGCTGCCAGCTGAACCCCAGAATCTCCATAAATCCAGTCTACATATATAAATTGTGTCTGCAGCACAGAGAAGGAAGATTATCCGAGAGAAATACAGGAATACAGGATGGAGAACACAGCTCAGGAAAGTGACCAGGGGATTACAGGCTGATATCACCCAGTCCCCGCCCTACTCTGGACCAATCAGTGAGCAGTATGGGTGGAAGAATGTATTTAGTGTTAATGACCCACCTGTGCTGATCTCTGTAGGAGTGTCCTCCTCTATAAATGTCCCCGTTGTTCCATCCTCCTCCATAGACTGCTGATCATCCCTCACATACCTCTCTTCTTCTTCTGCTTTAACCTCAAATTCTATATCAATTGGATCTCCACTCTAAATCAAGAAAATGAGAGAGAATATCATCTGTAAGATAGAAGATTTATTATTGTGACATCACATATTAAATCCACACATTGTCTCTATAAGTGTGTTTTATAACCTCCGTCCCACCAACCTTGTAACAGTGAGGGATGGTGTGACCTTCCTGTGTGGAATCCCGGGAATACAGAGGACGGGGACATCTCTCTGGTGGGTTCCTGGTATTAGGTGGCTCCATCATATCCTTGTGTCCTTCTGATAACTCCTCCATCACTCCATACTCCTCATCCTCCTCTTTATACTCTTCTTTAACATCAATGTTATCATCCCCGAGGTTTTCACTCTGAATTTATAATAAAACATTCATTGTAACAAACATGCGGTGTATAAATCAGAACTACCAATAAATGTCAATCATCTACCTGATGATGGTGAGGGATGTTGTGACCTTCCTGTGTGGAATCCCGGGAATACAGAGGATGGGGACATCTCTCTGGTGGGTTTCTGTAGCTGGATGATTCCACCATGGTGTCCTGGTACAGATCTTTGTGTTCTTTTAGAGACTCTGACTCCTCCGTCACCCCATCCTCATCATCCTCCTCTTTTATCTCTTCTTTAACCTCAACTTTAGAATCTCTCAGGTTTCCACTCTGAATATAGAATACAAATTACATCAATGGTAACAATGCAGGTAATGTACAGATCCTAATGATACTATCAGTGATTGTTCCTCATCTACCTGATGATGGTGGGGGATGGTGTGACCTTCCTGTGTGGAATCCCGGGAATACAGAGGACGGGGACATCTCTCTGGTGGGTTCCCATTACTGGATCCATCTGTAGGAAACACACACACTGACTGAATACATTGTTTCTATGTGTTTATCAGATGATGGGGGATCTAGGTGGAGCCTCCGTACTGCTCTCTCCATTACAATAAAGTCTCCTCTTACCCGGTGATGTGAGGGGCGGCTGATTGTCCATCATGACGTCCTTGTAGAGATCCTTGTGTCCTTCTAAATCCTCCCACTCCTCCATGGAGAAATAGACAGTGACATCCTGACACCTTATAGGAACCTGACACACACAATGATACAGTCACCATCCAGACACATCCCTTGTCTGTTACTGGATAATGTCCCAGAATTCCCAGCACCGCTCACCTCTCCTCCATCATCTCTCTGGTGACTTCTAGAATCTTCTTTGTATTTCTCTATTCTATCAGGGAGGGAGGTGGAGGCAATGTGATGGTCATATGATCTCCAGACTTCACAGGAGGAAAACTCTGTGTAGCGGGGTATCGTTTACCTGCAAGACTACATTTCCCAGCACGTTTGAGGCACCCAGGGTGCATTTCCCCACGTAAGGACTGCTGGGGTGGACTTTAAAAGGGAGAGGAGGGGCTTCGTTCTTTCTCTTGGAACGCCACCCTCCTTGCAAGAGGATCTCCTGCACTCACCTGCTGCGCGTGAAAGGCCTGAAGCCTGAGCCTCGCAGTTTGTTCCAGAGAGCCTTCCATTCCGCTGGGGAGTCTGTGAGGCAGCCAATCCACCTGAGGTGCCACCATCTTTTGAAGGACCGAAGACCCGGTGCGTCATGGGCACTGTGAAGCCACTCACAGTAGCGGAGGAACCGGACAGGAATCGGTCCGGTCTGGGTGAGAGAGCGTCAGCTCAGAATCACATATCAATAACTTTGTTGCCTATTAACTTTGCCTAGGCCCACCATTGACCACAGTTATACTTTGGAGAGACTGTTGTGCTGAACTGAGTTTGTCTGTCTCTCCATCTTTGCCAGGTTGGCGATTATCTGCTACCCCTTTATTGGATTATAATTTGTTTCTCTATGTGCACCACCAACAGTTGCTAACGAAGATTCCTCAACAAAAACTATACCCACAGTTATAGTCAGGCCTGACTGGGTAATATAGGACATTGTTGGGCGCCATTTTTATGCTCACGAGGAAGGATAGCTGCAGCGGGGTTGATGTGTATTTATTGCCTCATTGAATGTTATACCCTTTTAATGTGCACATCTATATTGCAGGGATCTGCATAAGATATTGTATACAAATTACGCCTTTATCTTTCTACTTACAGTAAAAGGTTATAGTTAAGTAATTTGGTGGTGAGTGTCAATTACTGTGCTGGTACACAAAGGGGGTTGTACTGTATAATAGTGTATAGAGATAATACAGATATACCACTTCTCCCCCCTTTCCTAACTGTGTCAGAGAGAAGTCAGAGCCGATTGCCAGGGGCTGGTAGCGGTGCATTACAGGGGCCCAAACAAACAAGCAGCCCTCTTAAGCTGAGGGTACCTGTCATGGATATGCAGTAGTGTTTGTCTGTCAGCTTACCTTCCTTCTCATGTGTTCATCTTAGAGGCCTGAGCCCTTTCACCTGGCTTCCTTTATAATCTCCTCCCAGCCTGACTCCACCCCAGGCCCTATCACTGAACACTATATTAACCTGTGCACTGCAAGCCTGCTTTGCTGATCAACGTGTTTGTTAGGCATTGTGTGTTTGGGTTCCTGCCTGCCGTGTGCTACGTCTGTCTCTCTGTTACGTTATTGGCTTGTCCCCGACTATCCCTGTCTGCTCGTGACCCTTGACCTTCGGCTCGTTCTTCGTTATCCTTGTCTGCTTGTGGCCCCTGACCTTCAGCTTGTTATTCGGATCTCTCTCATCTTGTGCTGCTGCTTCCCCTCTTTTCCCCTTATCCTACGGGGCGTGAGCTAGGAAACTCCAGGGGCCGCGACCTGGTCCCAGCCTGCAGCTAACATCCTCACCACTAGAGGCCGTGGAGAAGACCAGCTGGGTCTTAGACTCCGCGCCCTGGGGAATCTTGGCTCTAGCTTCTGTTTGGATCCCAGTTGTGCTCCTCTGGTCCCACTTTCCACAACCACCCAGTTTCCTATCCGCAGAAGCCAGCCATAGGGTTCACTACCTCGCGGTGCACTCCTGTCCCCCTACGGTGTGCATCTGTCACCTGGCCACAGGTGACCCTGACAGTTTGATCAGCCATGAACCCGGCTGACATCCCGTTACCCGTGGATGATCCGTTGCAGGGCATAGTTTGCAGACTTGAAACCCAGGAATCGAATCAGACTCAGGTGATGCGATTCCTCCAGGATCTGGCTTCTCGCTTTGAGCAGCTTCAGGCCTCCTTGGGAACCCTGAATCCGCAACCTCAAATACAATCAGCGGCTGCACCTAATGCACCAGTCGCAGCCACACACTCACTACAACTGCCGGCTCTGTCCCGTTTCTCTGGGGTCTCCAAGGCTTGCAGGGGGTTCCTTAGTCAATGCACAATTCATTTTGAGCTCCAGCCCCAAAACTTCCTGTCTGATCGGGCTAAGGTAGCCTATATCATTTCCCTCCTCTCTGGTGAAGCTTTAGCCTGGGCAGCCCCTCTGTGGGAACTGAATGATCCAGTGGTTTCTAGCCTGTCTGGCTTCTTGAAACTTTTTCGGAATATCTTCGAAGAACCGGCTCGTGTCTCTTCAGCGGCCAGCGCCCTTTTACGTCTCCGCCAAGAGTCTGCTTCTGTGGGACAGTATGCCCTCCATTTCCGCATACTGTCGGCTGAGTTGAGCTGGAACAATGAGGCCTTAGTCGCAACCTTTTTGCATGGCCTGTCTGATAGAGTGAAGGATGAATTAGCAGGAAGAACCATCCCCACTGATCTGGCCGGCGTTATCTCCTTGTGTAACCAGATCGATATTCGCTTTCAGGAGAGGACCTTAGAAAAGCAACGCCAGCACTCCTTGGTTCTTAGTCAGCCTGAGCTCCCCTCTCTTCGACCCGTAGAGCATCTCCTACCAGCTGAGGAACCCATGCAGCTGGGTCGGACCAGGCTATCCCCCGAGGAACGTGCTAGGCGCAGAACTCTTGGTCTGTGTCTTTACTGTGGGGGCAAAGGTCATTTTCGTGACACTTGCTCTCTTTGTCCAGAAAAACGTCCGGGTCCACTTCATCTGGAAAGTGGAGTATTGGACCCAGAAATATCACCTTCCCCTTCTCGTCTTCTGCTTTCTGTGTTCCTTCATGTTGGTGCTTCTTCTCATTCGGTCTCAGCATATCTGGATTCCGGAGCCGCTGGTAATTTCATGGACTGGGAAATCGCATCGTCCATGAGACTTACTCTTTTGCCCCTCACCACGCCATTGGTGGTCTTGGCGATTGATGGTACTGTTCTCCCAGGGGGACCTATCCGCTTCCAGACCCTCCCTGTTAAGATGTCGGTAGGGACACTCCACCAGGAGTGGATATCCTTCCTTATCTTACCCAAGGCCTCAACGCCTACAATTTTGGGTCTCCCATGGTTACAGCTCCATTCTCCTCATGTGGACTGGACTACTGGACAGATCCTGGCTTGGGGTCCCTCCTGTTCCTCGTCCTGCCTACCCAAGGTTGCCCCCTGTGAATCTGAGCCGGTCATTCATTCCGGGTTGCATAACCATTTACATTTCTCTGTCCCTAACCACCCTTGGACGCACAGCCAGGCTAGCTTGTCTACAAGTCCTGCAGTCGCTACGTCTTGCGATGCGATTCAGGTAGTCGCTACACCTGACTCAGCTATTCACTCTGCCTCTGTACTAGTTATGCCAGTCCAGCCCATGCCCAGTGAGCCTCCTACTTTTTCTTGTTCGGGACATTCTGCTTGTCCTTCAGCTATTCAGCTTGACTCCGGCGACATGTCACCTTCTAACCAACCTGACTTCAGGGTTCCACTGACATCTGCCCAGTCTGATGGTCCTGTGCAAGATGACCAGTTCCCCTTTAAGGGTCTAGGGGACCCTCCTCAGATTCCTGTTGATCCTCTCATGCCCTTGCTTATTCCTAGAGAGCCTTTGGTCCTCAATAGATCTTCTTGTCATCTCCCTACCTCGTTTTCGGTCTCTGAGGATAATCTTAAGTACGAGGTTAGACAAGTTCTGGATTCTCGGCTCTGCAGAGGCATTCTTCAGTACCTTGTGCATTGGAGAGGTTTTGGTCCTGAGGAGGCGTCTTGGATCGCTGCATCTGATGTCGCTGCACCTCATCTGTTGAGAAGGTTTCATCAGAGATTTCCCTTTAAGCCTGGGTCCAGGCGGGGGAGGGCCCATAAGAGGGAGGGTACTGTCATGGATATGCAGTAGTGTTTGTCTGTCAGCTTACCTTCCTTCCCATGTGTTCATCTTAGAGGCCAGAACCCTTTCACCTGGCTTCCTTTATAATCTCCTCCCAGCCTGACTCCACCCCAGGCCCTATCACAGAACACTATATTAACCTGTGCACTGCAAGCCTGCTTTGCTGATCAACGTGTTTGTTAGGCATTGTGTGTTTGGGTTCCTGCCTGCCGTGTGCTACGTCTGTCTCTCTGTTACGTTATTGGCTTGTCCCGACTATCCCTGTCTGCTCGTGACCCTTGACCTTCGGCTCGTTCTTTCGTTATCCTTGTCTGCTTGTGGCCCCTGACCTTCAGCTTGTTATTCGTTTCTCTCATATCTTGTGCTGCTGCTTCCCCTCTTTTCCCCTTATCCTACGGGGCGTGAGCTAGGAAACTCCAGGGGCCGCGACCTGGTCCCAGCCTGCAGCTAACATCCTCACCACTAGAGGCCCTGGAGAAGACCAGCTGGGTCTTAGACTCCGCGCCCTGGGGAATCTTGGCTCTAGCTTCCGTTTGGATCCCGGTTGTGCTCCTCTGGTCCCGCTTTCCACAACCACCCAGTTTCCTATCCGCAGAAGCCAGCCATAGGGTTCACTACCTCGCGGTGCACTCCTGTCCCCCTACGGTGTGCATCTGTCACCTGGCCACAGGTGACCCTGACAGTACCGCTACATCTAGATCTGAACACAAATACCAAAATCAAATGATTTTCCCAGAATCCTCCTCACCTCACCATTCAGGTCTCCATTTTATTAAAGCCCTACTTCAGGTTGAGGTTTTATTTTCTCACACAGGACCCCCCCACACTACGCAGGTTAAAAGCTTGTTGATGGTATTCTGATGTCATTACATACAATGCAGGACCAACAGTCCCACTTTGTAAGTGAAGATTCCAAGGGTCCGCCCACATCCTAAGAGCATTAGAGAAAAAAAGCAGATGGAGGGACATTGGTAGGAGGAGCTGTGAGGTCAGTGTGATGTCATAGGACATATAGACTCTGGATGGAGGGACATTTGGATGGGGAGATTTGAGAGGTCCTCTATATGAGGCTCCTGTGCACACCAAATAATTGTTCCTGGGTGCGTCCTACCTCTCCTAAACCGAAGAGTGAACTTTGACCTTTACCATACAGAAATCTGTCAGGTATCTGTGAAAGTAAGCTCTCATGTGAGGAGGTGATGTGCGGAGGAACGGAGTGTAAATAGCAGAGCTCCTAATGGTGGGGATGGATTTTGCTGAGTGCTGGTGCTAAGTTTCCACCCCCCCCTGGGGCACTGCAGGTGTGGAGAAAAGCTGTGTAAGAGGATATGGAGGAGAGATGAGGAGGAGATCCAGGAATCAGGATAAAGGTCAGGACAAGCAACAGACGAGTGCATCCAAGAGATGAAGCCAGGGTCACTACACAGAAAATCAATCCAAGGAAACAGGCAGGACGAGGAATAGCAAGAAGGAGCTCAGAGACAAATGAGAATATTGCTCAGGCAATGGGAGATTATCTCAGCATGACTTACATAATGAAGGAGATGAGGGGGAGGGGAGGAAGTCACCTAAGGGGACCATAAATACATGGAAATTCAGCTGGTTCAGCAGGGATCGGTCACATTTCCATCCATGTGTGGTCACTGCCGGATAAAAGTCACTCGATCAGCGGCTGCAGCCAAAAGCTTCATCACTGATCTGTGTATTCTGAGAGCGGAGGAGCGCCCCCCATTGTCAGAATACAATAGTGCAGCGGGTAGGATTCCCCCATCCCCCTCCCATATGGGGATGGGGGAATTGGTTCAGCTTTTTCACTCAGCCCTACGGTTTCCACCTCATCCCTTTAAACCCGAACACATATGAATTACAGGGGTTCTGAGGCTAATTTAATGCAGATAAGGCACCAAGTGAGTTTAATTACCACATTAATCAGCCACAGAACCTGTGTAATTCATATGTGTTCGGGTTTAAAGGGATGAGGTGGCAACCTGACTCAGCCCACTGGCTGAACAATAAAACTGAACCATGTATGGCCAGCTTTGGAGGGAAGATATATTAATCATCAACTGATCCCCCTGAAGGGGTTAATCTACATATTACCTCCTCTGCCACCAGATCCAGCAACGTGTCCTCACTACGTCCTTCCAAATGGAATGTCCTGTGCACCTGACATCACTTCCTGTCTGTATTCCATAGAGTCTTCCTATCTGGGTAGAGGTGAGATCGCCACCTTGTGGAGCTCAGAGAAACTGCAGCCCAGAGAAACACCTTGTAGTGTGAACACGGCCTTGTGCTGTGTGTGTATGTACTGTATATCCTTCCCCTTTCTCTCCTCCCTGAGTGTGTATGAAGAGGCGGAGCTCCTGAGTGTGAATGAAGAGGAGGAGCCCTGAGTGTGTATGAAGAGGCGGAGCTCCTGAGTGTGTATGAAGAGGCGGAGCCCTGAGTGTGTATGAAGAGGCGGAGCTCCTGAGTGTGTATGAAGAGGCGGAGCCCTGAGTGTGTATGAAGAGGCGGAGCCCTGAGTGTGTATGAAGAGGCGGAGCTCCTGAGTGTGTATGAAGAGGCGGAGCTCCTGAGTGTGTATGAAGAGGCGGAGCCCTGAGTGTGTATGAAGAGGCGGAGCTCTGAGTGTGTATGAAGAGGCGGAGCCCTGAGTGTGTATGAAGAGGCGGAGCTCCTGAGTGTGTATGAAGAGGCGGAGCTCCTGCTGGAACAGCGGTCGGAGGAGGAAGCCGAGTCTAGGAGGGAGACTGACAGAAACCGCAGCAGACTTGCAGGAGTGAGCGAGGAGGATCCAGTTCCTTTGCCATCGGAGGTGAGGAGAGTGTGAAGGATGTTGGTGACTCTGGTAGATGAAAAGCTGGGAGTCATATTGCTCTGGTGAGTTGGGAAGCACTACTAAGGGGGCGCCCTCACCATCACGTGTGTAAGAGGTGGAAGAAGGCCGTGGCTACACTACAGCTGCCACAGTTTGGAGCACCGAGAACTTTCACACCTTATCAACTTTTCATTGATTTGTGTTTTCTTTTTTTTTTGCAAAATGGTTTGAAGTAGATGCAAAGTGGAAGCAGAGGACTTGCAGGGAACACTTTATTGAGCACAAAATATTGTATGATTACATAAATTTTACACAGATTTTTAGTTTATCATAGCAGCAAATATTATAAGATTAATGAAGTAGGTGCAAAGTGGAAGCAGTGGATCTGCAGGGAACATCATCTCGAATACAAAGCACTTTATGTTGTACATGAATTTGCAGATGGTTCAGTTTACTTAATTTACTGACAAACACCATAAGATGAATGAAGTAGGTGTAAAATGGAGGCAGTAGATCTGCAGAGAATATTATTTGAGCCCCTAGCACTTTATATTTGAATGTCTCCACATATTTTAGTGTATATGTGATAATTTAGGCGCACACACAATAGGACAGCGCTGTGACACATAATGCTCTTCTAGTTGATAAAGGGAATACTTACCTTTGTTACAGCAGCAGTCCGGTATAAGTTATTTCTGTAGGTATTTGAGTTGTTACACATAGTGCAGGTTTTTTTCTATTTATATTGGTGACATAATTGCCCAAATCTGGGGATCAGGAGTCATTTCCACCCTTTACTCTCGGCTGGGGTTCTTTGTATCCATATAACAGATGTTCTACACAGGGCCGCCATCAGGGGGGTACAGGCAGTACACCTGTAAGGGGCCCAGAGGTCCACGAATGTCAACCCCCCTTTTTTATTTTAGTTTTTATAAAACATTTTATTCATTTTTTTATTAAATTTGTATTTATTTATTTATTTAATTTAATTTATTTATTTAATTTTTATTTTTTGTAAGGGGCCCAGAGGTCCCCAGAGGCCTGGAGGTCCCCAGGGCCCTGGATGGAAACCTCCCTTTTTTTTATTTATTTTTTATTTAAAAAAATTGTATTAATTTTTTTATTTTTTTATTTACTTATTTTATTTTATTTATTTTAATTTTTTTATTTTTTGTAAGGGGCCCAGGGTGGCAACCCCCTTTTTTTGTTCTACTTTTTTTTGTGTTCGTCAGCACTCAAACCCCCTACTTCTCAATTTGTGGCACCCCCCCTCCCGCTTCTGAATTTGCGGCAGCCCCCCCCCTGCTTCTGAATTCGCGGCGGCGCAGCACCACCCCCCCCCCCCGTCCACCTCGGGGCTCCAGGGGGCCCATGCCTAAAGCTGTGTAAGGGGCCACAAAGTTCCTGATGGCTGCCCTGGTACTACATGACTAAATCTGACATCAATTTTACTGCAAAATCAAAGGGGCCAAAATGTCTCCCCCCCAGCAGTAATATATTTCTATCCCCCTTGGTGGGAGTGGAGATGACCCATCTATAAAGATACACAGTACATACAACACAGCACAAGGTCGTGTTCACACTGCGAGATGTTTCTCAGGACTGCAGTTCTTCTGAGCTCCACAGGATGGTGATCTCACTTCTACCTAAACAGGGAGTACCTATGGCACACAGACAGGAAGACTCTATGGAAGACAGGAAGTGATGTCAGGTACACACAGGAAGTTCCGGATGAGAGGTGAGTCGGGAAGAAGTGGAGAGGAGGCATTGCTGGAAGTGGCAGCAGAGGAGGTAATAAGATCTTATTTTGTATTTAGATCCAGTAATCCATATGTAGCGATACCCTCAACTTAAGAGAGCCACAAGTTTTGATTTGGGCCCTGAGTACAGCTTCCCCAACCACCCGGCAATCTGCTCTACCCGCTCTGGCACAGTTAACCCACAGCAATTTCACATAAACAATCACTTATGCTTTAAATGTGGGTGTGTGAATTGATAACTCAGACTCATAGACAATGTTGTAAATAATAACTGAGTTTACTACTAGTGGTAAGATAAAAGGGGATAACATGCATGTAACATTTGGTTCACAAACACATAAGCAGGTCCCTGCAGTTATAAATCACAATACTGTGTGCGTGTGTACCAGCAATGGAAAGGGGACGGAACGCCACGTGGGGCGACCGTTACCTAAACACCCTGTGGTGTGATAACTAACTTATAACTATCTAACGGATCAGGCCTGATCCCTAACCATGAAACTCAGTCTTAGAAGAAACACAAATCTTCACCGGCACAGGATCTGTAAAGGTGGTGCACTTGAAGTATTTAAAACCATGTATTTGTAATCCAATAGGGGGGGGTAATTCTCCCTCACCGGAGGTGTTAGGCCTCGGAAGTCTAGTAGGCACAAAGTATAAAAGTAACAGTTTAAAGATGAGCTTTCGCTCGCTCACCACTCCGGAACACTTCCCTCAGTCCGGAACCTCCACCGGCTGTGTCGGTCCTCGTCCACAGCGGCTTCTGAGATCGGATCCCCGATCCAGACAACTTTCGACGAGATGAGTCTGGATGCCACCCAGGCTCGCAAAGGGGTGGAAGGCTCTTTGGTTCGCTCCATAGGCCCCAGGCTTCAGGCCTGGAGCAGCACAGATCCGCACAGGTGTCTCTCTCTCTGCCTCCCCGTGTCCAAAGAGAAAGAGTTAGGCCTCGCCCCCTCCTTATATTCCTTCCCCCCGACTCCTCTCTCTCTGGAATTTCCTGTCTCTGATTAAAGGGGAACACCCCGCTACACACTCCCCCCACTAAAACTCTTTGGTCCCCAAAGATAAACATTTCAACAAAATTCCTGAACCATTTTAGAGAGTGCGGAGTATGATGTTGGTACAGGGAATTGCCACCAAAACTCAGAGGTGGGATTCCCTGTCCCACAGGTCACACTGGCATGAGTGGCCTGCCTAACTGTGCCAGAGAGTGAGCTGGGGTTGCCCTCCACCAAATGAACAGTGGAAGGATTGGAGCACTCGGTACTTCTTCTAGCGGTGGTAACAGAGTCCTCTGAGCTCTTTCCCAATTGAGGGTAGGTTAACTTCATGGGAGGCCTCACGACTCTGCGAGCTCTCTGCTCCCTTGGGACTTCAGGCTCTGGTGCCACAGGCTCTGTTTCAGGAACACTTTCTGACATCGTCACTGGTTCTGGGGCCTCTGTCTCTGATTCATCTGAGTACAGGCCCAGAATATCTTCCCAGCATTCAGGCACGCCACTGGATGGAATGAACTCTGTAGCTTCTGGGTTCAGGGTCCCATCCTGCATATCCTCAGTGGGTGGAAGGTCTATGGGGGGATTTTCCGGGGTTGGGGAAGGCCATAGCCACTCCAGTTCTCCTCTCCCATCTTCACTTGGTTGAGAAGCCTGTCCACCTCTAGATCGAGAGGTCTGAGACCGAGTGTTGGGTCTGGGAGTATCCAAGATGGAAACAGATTCCGGTAGGTTCCTCACTGGAGGTATCCTGACTGCTTCTTTAAGCGGGAGTAAGTGGTTTCTGTGTCAGGTCTTCAAGGGTCCCACTCTCCCCTCTGGCTTTAACTTGTACACCGGTAGTCCAGGGAGTTTCCTACAAATAACGTAAGGCTCAGACCTCCACCTATCAGCAAGTTTGTGCTTCCCTGGGATCCCTAGGTTGCGTAGCAGAACACGGTCTCCAGGCTGCAGGTCTTGCACTCGAACCTTCAAATCATAGTTCCTTTTATTTCGGGCCCCTCTCTGGTCTGAGGCCGCTTGGGCTTGTTCATAGGCCGCTTTCAAATTATACCTAAGTCTGTCTACATATCCTTTGTGGGAGGTAGCAGAGGTATAGTCTAGAGAAATGCCAAAGGCCAGATCCACTGGCAATCTTGCTTCTCTCCCAAACATGAGGCGATAGGGAGAGTAACCCGTCACATCACTGGTGGTGCAATTGTAGGCATGCACCAAAGTGGATATGTGTTGACTCCAATGCTGCTTCTTCTCTGTCTCCAGAGTCCCAAGCATGTTTAGCAAAGTCCGGTTAAATCTCTCAGGCTGGGCATCTCCTTGTGGATGATAAGGGGTAGTCCTGGTCTTTTCCACTCCCAGGGAGTCCAGTAGGTTCCGGATCAGGCGACTCTCAAAGTCCCTTCCTTGGTCGGAGTGGATTCTCTGTGGTAATCCATAGTGGACGAAGTATTTTTCTACAAGCACCTTAGCTACAGTGGAAGCCTTCTGGTCTCTGGTGGGAAACGCCTGTGCATAACGGGTGAAATGATCGGTTACCACCAGAACATTTCCCAATCCACTCAAATCGGGTTCGAGGCAGAGAAAGTCAATGCATACCAGGTCCATTGGGCCTTGACTCTGTAGGTGACCCATTGGGGAAGCTTGATGGGGTAGAGTCTTCCTCTGGATGCATCGTGCACAGGAGTGGCAATACTCCTCCACTTCAGCCCTCATACAGGGCCAATAGAACCGGCTTCTGACAAGTTGGAAGGTTCTTTCAGCTCCCAGGTGACCATGCTGGTCATGTAAGGCAACCAGCACAGTCTCTCTGTGCTTCTCTGGGAGAAACAACTGCCATTTATCCTCGGAGTCATCAGAGGGGCCCCTTCGGTAGACCACTCCCTGATGGACCTGTAGCTTGTCTAGCTCCCTCCATAGCAGACGAGCCTCCTTGGAGGGGTGATGTCGAAGTTTCTCTGGACTCTCGTTTTCCAATGCTTCAAAGGCCAATCTCCCCATGGGGTCTTCCAATTGGTCGCACCTCAGCTCCTTCTTAGACAGCTTCGGCAAGCATTCCTCTTCAAGTTGAGTCACCCCGCAGTAGTGTTTTGGGACTCCCACTGTGGTAACTCCTATCTCCTCGGCTCTGGAGCCCCCTCTGGCTTGAAATTCAGCCCCCTGACAAAGGGCTCGCACTCCCTCCGGTGCTACCTGAGTCCAGTCCTCCCAGTCATCAGCCATGGTATGAGATCTTCGGGACAGGGCATCTGCATCCCTATTTCCAGTCCCTGGTCTGTATTTAAGACTGAAGTTGAACCCAGATAATGCAGCCAGCCACCTGTGTCCTGTGGCATCCAACTTGGCAGTGGTGAATAGGTAAGTCAGAGGGTTGTTATCTGTTTTTACTGTAAACTCTGCCCCATAGAGGTAGTCTCTTAGTTTGTCCACCACTGCCCATTTGAGGGCCAAGAACTCCAACTTATGAGTGGGGTAGTTCTTCTCCGAGGGGGTCAGACTCCGACTCACATAGGCCACTGGTCGCAGTTGCTCTTCATACTCTTGGTAGAGCACTCCACCTAGGCCTTCATGACTAGCATCAACATGTAACTCGTATGGTCTGGTGGGATCAGCATAGGCCAATACTGGGGCTGTGGTGAGGCTCCTCTTCAGGGTTCTGAAGGCCTCTTCACACCTGGGGGTCCACTGATCTTGAACCGACTCCCCGGGTCTTCTGGGTCCCAAGCCATCCTCTTCCCCTTCAGTCTTGAGCAGTTCATTTAGGGGCTTGGCAATACGGGCAAACCCATCCACAAACCTCCTATAGTAGGAGCAGAAGCCCAGGAAAGATCTAAGTTCGGTGACTGTTGTGGGTCTTGGCCAGGAGGTAACTGCCTCCAACTTCTCAGGATCAGTAGCCACCCCCTTTTCAGACACTATGTGTCCCAGATAGTTCACCGAAGACTGGTAGAACCGACACTTCTCGGGGGAAAGCTTTAGTCCCTCTTCACTAAGCCTTCTCAACACTTTCTCCAATCGGGCCTCATGTTCCTCCAAAGTTCTCCCGAAGACAATGACATCGTCCAGGTACACGAGGACTTCTATGAGGTTCATATCTCCGACAGTCTTCTCCATGAGACGTTGAAAAGTAGCTGGGGCCCCAGATAGGCCCTGAGGCATTCTATTAAACTCAAAGAACCCCACAGGAGTTATGAAAGCGGTCTTTTCTTTATCCTCTGGGTGCATGGGAATTTGATAGTACCCGCTCTTGAGGTCCATCACGCTGAACCACTTAGCTCCAGACAAACTCTGTAAGGCGTCCTCTATCCTTGGCGTGGTGTACTGATCAGGGGTGGTCCTCCTGTTGAGAGTTCTGTAGTCAATGCAGAGCCTCAGCGACCCATTCTTCTTCCTGACCACCACTATTGGAGAGGCATAAGGGCTTCTGGACTCTCGAATCACCCCAGTCTTTTTCAGTTCTGCAAGCTGTTCCCTCAGATCCTCCAGATCTGCCAGCGCAACCCGCCTGACTCTCTCCCTGAACGGTTTGTCTTCTTGCAGGCGGATGCGGTGGGTAGCACTCCTCGCACACCCCACATCGAACTCATCTTTGGAGAAAATCTTCTCCCATCTAGTCAGCTGGGCCTTGGCTCTCTCTTTCCAGGCTCCAGGTAAATTCGGGTTCTCCATGGAAAGTTTTTCCCAAACATCTCCTTCTTCACCCGTCCCCTTTACTTCTGACCAGCTGACTGGGACAGCAGGACTCACCTGTCCCAACAGCATCCGGGCAGGGATCTCTATGGCCCTTTCTGTAGAGTTCCTCACACTCACCGGGACTCTTCCCCTGGCTTTCTTCAGGGCCTTGATTGGAATCACTTCCGGTATAACTTCCAGGCCTGAGTGATCTTCCCTTGGGTCGGATTCCAGCATGACAAAGGGACCAGGCTGCTTCCAGGTGAGCTTCACAGTGGCCCTGAGGCAAGCCACCTGTCCGGGCTGCAGCACCACTCCTTCTCTCCCCAGTCTCCACACCTTCCCTATCCCCTCTCCTGGGGTCTTCTGCTCCAACACTAACCGTTGGTAGGCTGTCTTCAGCATGGGATGGATGTTTGGATCTTGATGGCTCCTCATCTTCACCAGGGGGGTCAGAAGTCTTCTCACTAGATCCGTATTGGTGCCTATGATGAGGGACATCTTGCTGGCCCCGGGTGGTCTAGGACACACAACTGCCAGGGTGTCGAACACTTCTGTCTTCCCAGCCACAGAGGGGTCGAATGTCAGCTTTATGGGCAGATAACCATCATAGGGGAACCTCTGCGTTCCCAGGCCCCATATCTCCAGTTCTTCTATCTTCTGTATAGGCAAATGGCTTAAGTGCCTATCGTAGAAGTCTCTGTACAACAAAGTCACTTGAGCTCCAGTGTCCAGGAGGGCCTTTGTATATACTTCTTCCACCTGGATAGATACAGTGGGGGACGGGCCGACCAATTCTTCTGGGTACGGCCGGGTTGAGGTCACTTTCTTCTGAGGACTTGTCTTCATCCAGTTTGTTTTTGACTTTATTCTCTCTTGAGCCCGGTATGCATTGACCTTCCCCACCCTAATGGGAGTACAAACCCGCTGAGGGATGTTATTGTCTCTTGGTTGTAGACATTCCTTCTTGGGAGTGCTAAATTTCTTCTGAGGGGTCTTGTCCCCTTTCTCTGGTGTGTATCTTGGTTGAGAGACCCTAGATTCCTTCTGAGGGGTCTTGTCCCCTCTCTTTTGCTTCCTTCCATTCAGTTTGGAGCTCACTGAAAGAGATGGGCACCCGGTTGACTCCCTCACCGGGGCCCTCTGGAGTTTCCCGCCGGCTGGCGATTATCCATTTTCTTCTTCTTGGGACTGGAACACCTACTGGCAAAGTGGCCACTGCCCCCGCAGTTGTAGCATAGCATCTCTTCTCGGTCCTGAATGGAGGCTGGTTCTGAGGTATTCGGGAACAACTCCTTTCTTGGACTTGGTTTCTCTGCTCTTCTTTGATCTTTCTCCATCAAAGAGGTCAGCATCTTCAACACTTGGGACATTTGTGATTTCAAAGTGTCGACTTCTGCATCTCTTTCCGGGCTCTTGACTGAACTGACCAACACTGGTACAGGGGTGACCTTCACCCTGGCCACCTGCTGATCTCTCTGCAGCGCCTCTTCGTCCCTAATAATTTTTATTAGATCAGAGTAGGTTAGTGACATTCCTCCTCCTGAGGTTTTCAGGTGCAGCCAGACTGGGTCTGAGCGCCGCGCTCCCCTCATGATCTGCTTCATTCGTGCTTCATCTGCATCTTTAGGCAGCATTCCCTTCTTCAGGACGATCTTGCATAACAGCCTGTTCAACCTTCTAACATACTCTGACAGTTTCTCATTCGACTGCTGGAAAGTATGTTCAAATTGGTAGACCATCTCTGTCACCTTCTCCAGCTGTCCAAACTCTTCCTGCAGCATGGCCAGACAATCTTGAGCTGTACAGTTTGCATTTCCAAAACGGAAGCTCTTCACCGCTTCTGCCGCGGCACCTTTCAAACTTTCTAAAACTCGTTGTCTTTTCTGTGCTTCAGGCACCTCCCATGCCTCTACTGCTTGTAATGCCTGTTCCACCCAAGTGTCAAAATCCTCCTCTCCCGCAGGGACGGGGAGCTCCCCCGAGAATGTTTTTAGTCTCCGGTAGCTAGTCTCTACGTGCACTGTGCTTGTCTTCTGACAGTTTGTTAGTAGATCCCCTAACGCCTTTATCAGTTCGGGTGATATGGCCGTGGCAGGTGCAGGCGTCACCGGAGGTGTCGCTCCGTCTTTCCTCTCTGGCGGGGTACGGGCCGCAACTTGCGGTGATCCCGTTGGTGATAGCTCTTTCTTAGTAGCGTGCGCCAGACTATAAGATCTGTTATCCGGCATCTGCGCATATTTGCATTTACAAGCCTCTGGCTTCCCATCTGAATATTCCACTAGCGTATACTGGTGTGAGGTGCCTGGGTCTGACTTCATTAACCCTTCCACCGTTTCGGTCGACCATTCCTGACCCGGAATGTTAATGACCACTGACTGGCTTGGATCTGTCTTAGTTACTTCACACCACGTTCTGATGTCTTTCGGGTCCATGCCGGTAAGTCTTGGCGGGCTCTCACCGCTGTCTCAGTAATCCCGGACGAGCCCCCACGTGTAGCGATACCCTCAACTTAAGAGAGCCGCAAGTTTTGATTTGGGCCCTGAGTACAGCTTCCCCAACCACCCGGCAATCTGCTCTACCCGCTCTGGCACAGTTAACCCACAGCAATTTCACATAAACAATCACTTATGCTTTAAATGTGGGTGTGTGGATTGATAACTCAGACTCATAGACAATGTTGTAAATAATAACTGACTTTACTGTTAGTGGTAAGATAAAAAGGGGATAACATGCATGTAACATTTGGTTCACAAACACATAAGCAGGTCCCTGTAGTTATAAATCACAATACTGTGTGTGTGTGTACCAGCAATGGAAAGGGGACGGAACGCCACGTGGGGCGACCGTTACCTAAACACCCTGTGGTGTGATAACTAACTTATAACTATCTAACGGATCAGGCCTGATCCCTAACCATGAAACTCAGTCTTAGAAGAAACACAAATCTTCACCGGCACAGGATCTGTAAAGGTGGTGCACTTGAAGTATTTAAAACCATGTATTTGTAATCCAATAGGGGGGGGGTAATTCTCCCTCACCGGAGGTGTTAGGCCTCGGAAGTCTAGTAGGCACAAAGTATAAAAGTAACAGTTTAAAGATGAGCTTTCGCTCGCTCACCACTCCGGAACACTTCCCTCAGTCCGGAACCTCCACCGGCTGTGTCGGTCCTCGTCCACAGCGGCTTCTGAGATCGGATCCCCGATCCAGACAACTTTCGACGAGATGAGTCTGGATGCCACCCAGGCTCGCAAAGGGGTGGAAGGCTCTTTGGTTCGCTCCACAGGCCCCAGGCTTCAGGCCTGGAGCAGCACAGATCCGCACAGGTGTCTCTCTCTCTGCCTCCCCGTGTCCAAAGAGAAAGAGTTAGGCCTCGCCCCCTCCTTATATTCCTTCCCCCCGACTCCTCTCTCTCTGGAATTTCCTGTCTCTGATTAAAGGGGAACACCCCGCTACACATAGTTGCCAACTGTCCCGGAGAAAACCAACACGGATGGCTAGTACAATAGAAAATAAAGCTGCTGCAGGGCCGCCCGCCCTATTGTACTACCTAGCCCAGTGTTTCTCAACTCCAGTCCTCAAGGCGCCCCAACAGGTCATGTTTTCAGGATTTCCATTATTTTGCACAGGTGATTTGATCAGTTTCACTGCCTTAGTAATTACCACAGCCGTTTCATCTGAGGGAAATACTAAAAACATGATCTGTTGGGGCGCCTTGAGGGCCGGAGTTGAGAAACACTGACCTAGCCATCCGTGTTTTGGCTGCAATAAAAATTTAGCTGCGGCGCCGCCCTCCCTCCCCGCTGCAGGTCCGTCTGTTATGGAAAGGGGCGGGGGTGGGCGGCGCCGCAGCATAATTTTTATTGCAGCCACACGGCCGGCTCCGCCTCTACTTTGTTCCCTCTCGAGGAACGGGAAACTAATTGCGGCCGAGACAGGAGGCATCGGCTATACCGATGCAAGGACAGCTCCAATAGGCAGACACCTAGCCATCCGTGTTTTGGCTGCAATAAAAATTTAGCTGCGGCGCCGCCCCCCCTCCCTGCTGCAGGTCCGTCTGTTATGGAAAGGGGCGGGGGTGGGCGGCGCCGCAGCATAATTTTTATTGCAGCCACACGGCCGGCTCCGTGTCTACTTTGTTCCCCCTCGGGGAACGGGAAACTAATTGCGGCCGAGAAAGGAGACATCGGCTATACCGATGCAAGGACAGCTCCAATAGGCAGACACCTGACTAAGGGGGGCTCCAATGGGGGGGACACCTGGTTAAGGGGGGGACACCTGACTAAGGGGGGCTCCAATGGGGGACACACCTGATTAAGGGGGGCTCCAATGGGGGGGGACACCTGATGTAAGGAGGGACTTCACTGGGTATGCCTGATGTATGGAGGGACTCCGCTGGGTACGCCTGATGTAAGGAGGAACTCCGCTGGGGATAGCTGATGCAAGGGCGGACTCCGCTGGGGGCACCTGATGTAAGGACGGACTCCGCTGGGGGCACCTGATGGCATCTGGTGGCGGGCGACTTGGCAGGTGACACACTCGGGGCTAACACTGATTCGGCATTATGGTAAGTTATATAATTTCATTCTATATTACAATGTAATAATAGAAATAATGCACTTCAATCATCCTGACACCATAAGCGCAAACACCAGGTGTTTGGAGTATCTTTATCTGCTGATTGTTAAACTCTGGAATACACACATTCCTATTGTGGTGTAGGATCTGGGCCTGCTGTCCCTCCATCCTTCCTTCCTTCTCTCTCCTTCCCTCCCTCTTTCTTTCTCCCTTTCTTTCTCTCTCTATCCCTCATTCATCTCAGACTCTAACCGCACCCCCTTTGAGCCACTCCCTCTACCCGCCTAAACCACGCCGGCTGCATTTTTCTACTAGGGTGTGACACGCCTACAAATGAATGCCCCGCCCCCAATTATAGCAAGGCTCCGTTTACATCCAAAAAAGTGTCCCGGATTTTTTTTTGCAATGTTGGCAACTATAGTAATCCCCATCATGTCTGTCCTCTTCCTCCATAGTCACTGTGATGTCTTTTATCTCCAGTAGGGATGAGCTGCAAGTTCGAGTCAAACCCAAGTTTGATTCGAACATCGGCTGTTCGTCGAATTTCGAACATTATGGGCCGTTCACGCCAAATTCGAGTGGCGCGTCACGGCCCATAATTCACTGCGTCATCGCAGTGCATTGCTGGCTGATGATTGGCCAAGCATGCACTATGACCCGCATGCTTGGTCAATCACAGCGCCGTAAGTACAGAGAGCCGTAATTGGCCAAAGCCAGGGTGGCTTTGGCAAATCATGGCTCAGAGAAGTAGGTTCACGCCCCACACTATATAAGGCTGCCGGCGTGGTGGCCTTGTGTAGTGTGTTGCGGCGTTGGTTAAGAGAAAGAGAAAGAGAGAGCGAGACCCTGTGTATTTTGATTTGAGTTAGATAGAGCAGGCAGGCGAGTCAGTTAGCTGCAGTTACAGTGTGTAGAGGATATATATGCATCCTAGGTGTTGTGTATATATATTTATACACTGTATTCAGTTTAGCTAGATCCATTCCTGTTATTCTCTATACTGACAGGAAGGCAGGTGATTGTGCTAGCTGCAGTATTTTCACTTAGTGTACTGTGTCCTTTGCACAGCGTGCACCTAAAGGTACCTGAATACAATCGGTGGTGTTCTCATACTAATACCACAGGCAGGGAGCTGCAAGTATTTTCAGTTAGTGTACTGTGTCCTCTGCACAGTGTGCACCTAAAACTAACTGAAGACAATTGCTGGTGTTCTCATACTAATACCACAGCAGGCAGTTGATTCTGCTAGCTGCAGTATAACCAGTATAGATTATATATACGCATCCCACCTTTGTGCAGCTACATCTCACTGCAGGCCATTAGTATGTCTGGAAGGCAAACAAGGAGAGGCAAACAGTCACAAGCCAATAAGAGGGCAAGCAGGCTCTGTGTCTAGAGGTAACAGTGCTGCTGATCATGGACACGGTGCATCCTCATCAGCACGTGGCCGTGGAACACACTTGTCCTTCTTTTCGGCAACTGGCCATGTTGAGCCGCAACATGCCCAAGACTTGGTAGAGTGGATGACCAAGCCGTCCTCATCCTCCTCATCCTCTCTCACCCAGGCTCAGGGTATTTTGTCTGGCAAAGCAGCTGCCAACGCGGCCCCTTCCCTCGGCTCAATGGCATCAGTCACTCCTTCCCTAGCCCCACCATGTCCTACTGAAGAGTCCCCCAAACTGTTTGACCACAGTGTTGGATACATGCTCCAGGAGGTTGCCCAGCGTTTTGAATGCTCTGATGGAACCCAGCTAGAGTAAGGCAATAACGTGAGCCCAGAGAGAGTGGGTGCCCAAGAAGGACAGAAATCTGGCAGTCATGTTTCCCCAGCTGCAGCATACTGCCAGGTTTTCTACAGTGATGAGGAGGGAGGGGATGATGAGGTCATGGAGTCTACATGGGTGCCTGAAAGGAGGAGGAGGCACATCTCCAATGAGGCAGGATGCCCTCCAGGGGCCTACTTAAGGACAGGTTGTGTCACCACTAGTTACATTACTTGTATGTCTTAAGTAGTAAGGTGCCTTCATGCAATTGCTTTTCAATGACTGTATATGTCTGTTCCTCTCTTTGATTTTAAACAAATTTTGATATATATGTGTATTATGTATAAATAAAATTCCTTATATTTTTCTTTTATATATACTTGGTGGCAATCCATAATTTATTCCAATCCACACAATCCCAGGGGCACCCCTCTTCCAATTTTTTCAAAAAATTACCGGGATGTGATTGGAAATAATGGTAACTTGCCCTGTGTCTGCTGGTTAATGGCTTCATCTCCCCCCAATCAATATACTTAAGGGCAGCACGCCGACAGCATCACACCTCAGAGCTCTGCATTTGCAGGGCGCTGCTGTCTCTGCGCGTTATTCCAAAAGTTCTTTGGTGTGGGCCTTTTTTGAGACGAGTGCATCAGATCGCAGCGCTGCTATTTGCAACATATGTCTCAGGCATATCTCGCGTGGCCAAAACATCACCCGCTTGGGCACCACATGCTTGATCAGACGTATGTCCACCTGCCATGCAGTTCATTGGCAAGCACACCTAAAAGACGCACACCAAAGAACAAAGCGAACCTCTCCTTGCTCCTCATCAGCTGGGATCTCCAACCCCACTATACCTTCAGTCCTCTCTGAAACCTGCACTGAGAGGAATGAAGGTGTAGAATTAGGTGTGTCACAGCCAAGTACTTGCGGGCTATCGGTACACCGACGTCCGATTGTACCAGGCAAATTTCCCTGCCCCAGCTGCTGCACCGCCAAAAGAAGTTCGCTTCCAGCTATCCACATGCCCAGCGGTTGAATGCTAGCTTGGCTAAATTGCTAGCACTTCAACTGCTGCCTTTTCAGTTGGTAGACTCGGCCCCCTTCCGTGAGTTTGTGGAATGTGCGGTTCCTCGGTGGCAGGTTTCCAAACGCCACTTTTTCTCACGGAAGGCGATTCCGACTCTCTACCGGCATGTGGAAGGCAATGTCTTAGCCTTGCAGGACTGGGCGGTCAGCGGTAAGGTGCATATTACCGCTGACTCATGGTGCAGCAGGCATGGACAGGAACGTGACCTATCTTTCACAGCGCATTGGGTGACTCTACTGGCAGCTGGGAAGGATGCAGGACAAGGTGCAGTAGTGTTGGAGGTTTTTATGCCACCACGCTTCAGAATTCTACTGGTGATTCTGACACACCTCTCTCCTCCACCCCCTCCTCTTCTTCTTCCTCCATGGCCTCTTCCTGTGCTTTATCCTCGGAACCAGCGGTGCTCCGTTGGCGTTCAAGGGGCTATGCAAGTACGCGGGCAAAGAGATGCCATGCAGTGCTTGAGCTGGTGTGCTTCGGGGACAGGAGCCACGCTGGGGCAGAGATTCTGTCAGCTCTGCAGGGGTGGCTTAGACCAGGAATGGTGGTTTCCAACAATGGCACCAACCTCCTCTCCGCCCTCCGACAGGGACACCTGTCCCATGTGCCCTGTTTGACTCACGTCCTTAACTTGGTGGTGCAGTGGTTCTTGGGCAGGTACCCGGGCTTACAGGATGTCCTGAGGCAGGCCAGGAAAGTCTGTGTGCATTTCCGCAGGTCATATAATGCCAGTGCTCGGCTGGCTGACCTGCAAAAGGAATTTAACCTGCCAAAGAACCGCCTAATCTGTGACATGCCCACCAGGTGGAACTCAACATTGGCCCTGCTGCAGCGGCTGCACACGCAGCAGAGGGCCATCAATGAGTACCTGTGCCAATAGGGCACCAGGACAGGGTCAGGGGAGCTTGGTTTTATTTTGCTACGCCAGTGGGTCATGATCAGGGATGCCTGCACTGTCCTGGCACCATTTGAGAAATGCACGAGGATGGTGAGCTGTGACAGTGCATGCATCAGTGACACTGTCCCTCTTGTCTACCTGTTGGAGCACATGCTGCGTGGAATAATGGACAGGGCACTTGAGACAGAACAGAGGGAGGAAGAGGAGGACTTCCTTACCTCTCAAGGCCCCTTTTATCCAGACAGTGTTACTGCAGGCCCGCCTATCACACAGGAGGAGGAGGATTGTGTCAGCATGGAGGTGGAGCCTAGCACTCCGCATCAGCAGCAGTCTTCAAGGGATCAATTACAGTTCCAAGACACCCATGGACTTGTACGTGGCTGGGAGGAGGTGACTGCGGATCATGTCGTCCTGAGTGACCCAGAGGACTCCGGACCAAATGCCTCAGCAAACATATGCTCCATGGCCTCCCTGATCCTGCAAAGCCTGCGGAAGGATACTCGTATTCGTGCTATCAAGGAGAGGGATCATTACTGGCTGGCAACCCTCCTTGATCCACGTTACAAGGGTAAGGTTGCGGCCCTTATCTTGCCGTCGCAGAGGGAGCAGAGGATGAAGCATCTTTGGGAGGCCTTGCAGAAAGGTCTGTGCAACGCGTTCCCAGAGACTGGGAGGTTACAAATTCCTGGTCCTGGACAACGTGTTGCTGAGGCTTCTGTCAGTCAACGAAGGAGCGGTGGAGAAGGTGGCCGTCTGACCGATGCGTTCAGACAATTTATGTCTGAACGCATCGGTCAGACGGTAATTGGGTATGATCGGTTCAAGCAAACCCCAGCGTCTGTTGTACATGCTGCAGGAATACCTACCGGCAAGATCATACTTTGACACCTTTTCCACCGAAAAATCCTCTGGGTTACTGGGTCTTGAGGATGGATCACTGGCCAGAGCTTGCACAGTATGCAATTGAGCTACTGGCCTGTCCTGCATCCAGCGTTCTTTCGGAATGCACATTCAGTGCTGCTGGAGGGTTTGTAACCGATCACAGGGTGCGCCTGTCCACCGACTCGGTCGTTCGACTGACCTTCATAAAAATGAATCAGTCTTGGATCACCACCAGCTACCAAGTACCTGATGCTGATGTAACCGAATAATTCTTTTTGAAATGTTAGATCCCTTCAAGACTGCCTATGCTGATGCTGAGTGACTATCCTGTTATGCTGAGTGACTTACCTCTTCCTCCTCAATGATCATGCTGATAGCTAGTAAGAACATTTTTGGTTCTAGGCACCGCCACCAGTGGCTAAGGCCCAATTTTTCAGCCCCTGTTTAACAGGGGCATGTAATTACAATTTTTGATGCAATACTTTGCAGCAGAGCTCCTTCCTGCGCTCCAACTAGAGTATCTGTGAGGGGTTGCAGTGTTTTGGCATCAGCACCAGTGCCTAAGGCCCAATTTTTCAGCCCCTGTTTAACAGGGGCGTGTAAATACAATTTCTGATGCAATACTTTGCAGCAGGGCTCGTTCCTGCGCTCCAACTAGAGTATCTGTGAGGGGTTGCAGTGTTGTGGCACCAGTGCCTAAGGTCCATTTTTTCTGCCCCTGTTCAACAGGGGCATGTAATTACAATTCTTGATCTAATATTTCACAGCTGGGCCCATTCCTGCGCCCACCAAGAGTAACTGTGGGGACTTACAGTGTTGTGGCATCAGCACAACCACCAAAGGCCCAGTTTTTCCTACCACTGTTCAACAATGGCATGTAATTACAATTCCTGATATAATAGTTCACAGCAGGGCATTCCAGCGCCCACCAAGAGTAACTGTGAGGGCTTACAGTGTTGTGGCAACACCAACACCTGAGGGGCAAATTTTTGCAGAGTATATACGGCAGGCCCTTACTTTCAAACATCCAACTTACAAACGACTCCTACTTGCAAACGGAAGGAGACAACAGGAAGTGAGAGGAAACCTACCCCTAGGAAGGGAAATTCTCTCCTGTAAAGCCCTGTACACACGGCAGAGATTCTCGTCAGGAAAAAAACATTGTTTTTCCTGACGAGAATCTTGAGCAGGTGTCTTGAGCAGGTGTCTGTCACACCCTGAACTTGTAACTGTCATGGCCGTTAAGGAGTAGGCAGCTGGTGTGTCCCTAACAACCATGAATCATCTGCAGAATGTAAACAAATGAATTGCCGGAATTAAAAACTAAGAAAAATAATAAATACATTTTTTTTTTTTTTTTAAATGACGTGGGGACCAACCAAAATCCATACCAGACCCTTATTTGAGCATGTAGCCAAGCAGGCCAGGAATGGGGGGGGGGGGGGTGAGTGAGTGTCTCCCCTTCCTGAACGATATCAGGCCACATGCCCTCAACATGCCCCCCCCCCCTAGGCACCTTGTCTCCATGTTGATAACAAGGGCCTGTTCCCCACAACCCTGGCCAGGTGGTTGTGGAGATCTCCGTGTGTGGGGCTTATAGGAATCTGGAAGCCTCCTTTAATAAGGAGG
The DNA here is from genome assembly GCA_029206835.1 of Rana muscosa. Classification (NCBI taxonomy): domain Eukaryota; kingdom Metazoa; phylum Chordata; class Amphibia; order Anura; family Ranidae; genus Rana; species Rana muscosa. The sequence continues at coordinate 15,443,547 of JARGYO010000094.1, read as the reverse complement.
CCCTCCGATCCTGCCCTCCCCCATGTGAATGAGTATGGGATACATACCACTTTTATGGTGAATAAGAGTGCTAAAAGTCAGTAAAAACACACAGGCAGTTCTTGACTATTCCTTTATTCACCCCCCCCAAAAATAAATAAATGTCCCCAGAAGTAGATCCAACATCAATCATGATGAACACCATGCTGAATAAAAAAATAACCTGACCCACGCTGACGCTTGGCTCCCACCAAATGACAACTCCGCAGCCTCACCACTAAATAAAGTAAGGGGCGGGCCATTAAATGACATCACTGGGTGATTCCACCCGTTATAACATCATCCACCCAGCATGTCACGGTTAATGGGGGCCTAGTATGGATTGGTGTCAGGAAAGGCATTTACATAATCTGCCCGGCAACAGCAGCATCAAAAGAATGCCTGCTTTTGGAGGAACTGTTCGGCGCGGGCGCGATAGCGCAACGGGTGCGCGCGCGCGCCCGCGGGAGCGCGCACGCACGGTGACGGCGCTTGGCGCCAGAATCGGGTATTTAAACTCCCCTGTCATGCTGCCCAGTGCTGTCTGGTCTACAGCGTTTCCTGAGACCCCTGCTGATTGATACCCCGCTGCTGAACTTCCTACCTGATCCGGCTTCCCTCTGTGTATCCTGTTTGCTGCCTGCCCTTCTGATCCCGGCTTGCCTTGACGACTCTTTTGCTTATCCCTCTAACCTGATTTCTGCCTGCCCAACGAACTGACCCGGCCTGGACTCTGACTCCCGTTTTGGATCCCGCTTTTGTACCTGAACCAGCCTGCCAGTGTTTGACCCGGTCTGCCCTCACCTGCTCTGCTGCTCTGCCACGAGTGTTCCACTACTGCACCCTGCCGTGGACTACAGCTTCTGCTCAAGGCCCCTACTCAGCTTACCAGTCAGGCACTTGTGCCCTCTGCCCTCGCGAGCTCCTGTTCCCTCTACCAGGGCCTCGTGAATCAGAGGCTACGAGAAGCCGCTCCCTGCACATTGGGTTCGTCTACCAGGTACGTGACAGTACCAGACAGCCATGTCCGAGCCCACGCAGGGAGCCTCTCCAATGGAGGACTTGTGCCGCCACCTGGACGGACTTACCTCGGCCGTCAGAAGTTTGCAAGAGGGGTACACCCGTCTGGAGGAACAAGTCCAGACCTTATCCACCCCGGCCTCTGGAACTTCTCCTGCGCCATCTGTGGTAATGCTGCCACCAGAACCTAGGGTCCCCACTCCGGAAAGATTCTCGGGGGACCGCAGCAAATACAGGGCCTTCCGTAACGCCTGCGAACTGTTCTTTGCGTTACAGCCCCGGACATTCTCGCTTGAATCCACCAAGGTGGGTTTTGTCATTTCCCTACTTTCAGGAGAACCCCAGACGTGGGCCCATCGTCTCTTGGAACACAAGGACGTCTGCCTGAACCTGCTAAGTTCCTTCCTTCAAGCAATGGACCTCCTCTATGAGGACCCCCTTCAGGCGGCCACTGCAGAAGCCGCATTATGCTCCCTACAACAAGGCCGCAGGGCCGTGGAAGATTACGTGTCCGAATTCCGGCGTTGGAGCACGGACACTAACTGGAATGACGCTGCCCTGCGTCACCAGTTCCGCCTAGGCCTCTCGGAACCTCTTAAGGATGAACTGGCCCGGGTGGGCATCCCCGCAACGCTTGACGCTCTGATTCTGCAGGCTACCCAAATCGACAGACGGCTAAGGGAACGAAGGGCAGAACGCACCACGGGCCCTTCTCGCCCTGTCTGGATGCTTCCCCGTGTGTTTAACCCAAACCTTCCTCACTCCGCTCCTCCGGCGTTCGCTCATACGCCCACCGACGTTCCAGAGCCCATGCAGCTTGGTTTGCTTCGACCCTCGCTTACTCCCGAGGAGCGTCAACGCCGGCGGAACAACAACCTCTGCCTGTACTGTGGCGAACCGGGACACTACATGAGGTCCTGTCCCGCCAAGTCCCGTAAGTCTTCCTCTGTTTGTTCTACCTGCTCACCTGTTTCATTTGATAACGCAACTCATCTGGCTGTTTCAATTTCCCTACAGCTTCCAGGAGGGAATATCCAAGCTACCGCCCTAATTGACTCCGGAGCGTGTAGCGGCTTTATGGATGCATCTTTCGCCAGCAAGTTCCGAATCCCCCTACAACCCAGAGCTAAGGGCCTATCCATCCATCTGGCCGACGGATCAGCCATCAAATCCAGGCCTGTTACCCAGGAGACGGCCCCTCTGGACACAATCATCTCCAATAGCCACCGGGAATGGCTTTGCCTGGACATTATTGAGTCCCCCTTGTTTCCCATTATACTGGGTATGCCATGGCTGAGGGCTCACAACCCCAAGATTGACTGGACTACTGGAAAGATCAGCTTCCGCTCTCCTTATTGCCGCCAGCATTGCCTATTGAAAAACACTGATACGCCTTCTTCGCTACTGTGTCTCGATGCTGATACCGAGACCCGCCAATCCGTCCCCAAAGCATACCACACCTTTCTGGATGTATTCAGCAAGAAAGGTGCAGAGACATTACCCCCACACAGGCCCTACGACTGCCCGATTGAACTCCTCCCTGGGGCAGAGGTACCGTTCGGGAGGATCTTCCCTCTGACCGAATTGGAGCCGGGGACTCCCAAAACTTACATTGATGATAATCTGAAAAAAGGGTTCATCCGCCCTTCCACCTCACCGGCAGGAGCGGGGATATTCTTTGTCGAGAAGAAGGACCACTCACTACGCCCTTGCGTAGACTACCGTGAGCTTAACAAGATTACGATCAAGAATCGTTACCCACTTCCTCTGGTGCCTGAACTCTTCCAGAGACTCGGAACCGCTTCTATATTCACCAAATTAGACCTACGTGGGGCCTACAACCTAGTCCGGATTCGAAGCGGGGATGAATGGAAGACCGCCTTCCGTACCCGATTCGGGCATTTTGAATACCGTGTGATGCCCTTCGGTCTATGCAACGCCCCAGCTACATTTCAACATTTTGTGAATGAGGCCTTCAGAGACTATCTTGACCTGTTCGTTATCGTCTATCTAGACGACATCCTAATTTTCTCTCCCTCTCTGTCCATCCATCGGGAACATGTTGGGAAGGTACTAACCCGACTCCGTCAACACGGTCTGTATGCGAAACCTGAAAAATGTGTCTTCGAGCAGCAAAGCATCCAATTCTTGGGGCTGGTTATCTCCGTGGAAGGCATCAAGATGGACCCACAAAAGGTCTCCGCCATCCTGGATTGGCCAGCCCCTATGGACAAGAAAGGGATCCAGCGGTTTGTGGGGTTCGCAAATTTCTATCGCAAATTTATCCGGGGTTTTTCCACCATCATCGCCCCCATCACCAGCCTGACAAAACAAGGCACGCGCTTCAACTGGACCCCTGAGGCCCAGGCTGCCTTCTCTACCCTCAAGGGTCAGTTCATCTCAGCCGCTGTCCTAAGACACCCAGACCCAGCCCTGCCCTATACCCTAGAAGTAGACGCCTCAGAGATTGCCGTGGGAGCAGTACTCTCCCAGAGGCAGGGTCCCAAGGCCCTGTTACACCCTGTAGCTTTCTTTTCTCGTAAGTTGTCCGAAGCAGAAAGAAACTACGATGTCGGGGACAGAGAATTACTCGCAATTAAGGCAGCACTGGAGGAATGGCGCTACTTGCTGGAGGGGGCAGCACACCCCATTTTGGTCTACACAGACCACAAGAACCTGGAGTACTTGAAAACCGCCAAGAGACTGAGACCACGTCAGGCTAGGTGGGCACTTTTTTTTACCAGGTTCTCATTTCACATTACTTACAGGCCCGGGTCAAAGAACACAAAACCTGATGCACTTTCCCGGATGTTCAGTGAACCTCAAACCTCGTCACTCCCGGACACCATCCTGACGCCTGGAAACTTTTTTTTATTACAAGAAGACGTACTATCTCAGATCAAACGAGCTTACACAAGTGAATTACACCTACCGGACGTTACCTTACAGCGGAGAAATGACCTGCTGTGGTTCCAGGACAGGATTTTCGTACCTCAACAAGCACGAGTCAAGGTCCTTAAGTCTTGCCACGACCATGAACTGGCTGGCCATTTCGGTATCCGCAAGACATCTGAACTTCTTCAGCGCATGTTTTGGTGGCCTCGCCTATTGAAGGACTGTAGAGACTACGTGGATTCATGTGCCGTTTGCACCCGAAACAAGGGCAGCAAGGCCAAAGCATGGGGACTATTAAAACCCCTACCCATTCCAGAAAGACCCTGGAGAATGATCTCCATGGATTTTATTGTTGAGTTACCTCCATCCGAAGACTGCACTACCATTTTTGTGGTAGTAGACAGACTATCCAAAATGGCCCATTTTTTGCCTATGAGAGGCACGCCTTCCGCTCCTGAAACCGCAAAACTGTTCATCAAGGAAATAGTAAGGCTGCACGGTATCCCTTCAAACATCGTATCCGATCGAGGAGTGCAGTTTACGTCCAGATTTTGGAGAGCACTTTGTGGATCCTTAAAAATTGACCTGTGCCTTTCTTCGGCTTATCACCCGCAGACCAATGGGCAGACTGAACGAACCAATCAGACGCTCGAACAATATCTACGCTGTTTCTCAGGCTTTTCTCAGGACGATTGGGTACCCTTACTACCTCTTGCCGAGTTTGCGTACAACAACTCTGTCCACTCAGCTACCAAACAGTCCCCCTTTTTCGCAAACTACGGTTTCCACCCCTTGTTCCTATCCAATAATATACCGGAATGTGCAGTTACAGCCGCCCAAGAGACTCTGAACTTCTTTAACGATAACAACAAACTACTACAAGAAACAATGGCAAGGACCCAGAAATATAACAAAGAGATATTCGACAGGAGGAGGAGGGGGGAGCTTAACCTAGTGCCCGGAGACCAAGTCTGGCTGTCCACGGTGAACTTGAAATTAGCATGCCCTTCCAAGAAATTGGGCCCCAAATTTGTGGGCCCCTTCCCTGTTTTAAGACGGATTAACGATGTGGCTTATGAGTTGAAACTGCCGGAATCCTTCCGGATACACCCGGTGTTCCATGTGGTCCTACTCAAACCTGCAGTTCCAGATCCATTCTCCGATCGGGGTATAGGCCCCCCAGAACCAGTACTAATCAATGGGGAGGAGGAGTTCGAGGTCGAATCCATCCTAGACTGCAGGAGGAGGCGCAACCAAACCCAGTACTTGGTAAAATGGAAGGGCTATGGCCCAGAAGAAAATTCCTGGGAACCAGAGACTAACATCCACGCAGAGAGACTAATTCTGGCCTTCAAAAGATCCCACCCAGTTAAGATGGCCCAGTTGGGCATCCGGAGGCTGCCCGTTGGAGGGGGGCAATGTCAGGAAAGGCATTTACATAATCTGCCCGGCAACAGCAGCATCAAAAGAATGCCTGCTTTTGGAGGAACTGTGCGGCGCATGCGCGTGCGCGATAGCGCAACGGGTGCGCGCGGGAGCACGCACGCACGGTGACGGCGCTTGGCGCCAGAATCGGGTATTTAAACTCCCCTGTCATGCTGCCCAGTGCTGTCTGGTCTACAGTGTTTCCTGAGACCCCTGCTGATTGATACCCCGCTGCTGAACTTCCTACCTGATCCGACTTCCCTCTGTGTATCCTGTTTGCTGCCTGCCCTTCTGATCCCGGCTTGCCTTGACGACTCTTTTTTGCTTATCTCTCTAACCTGATTTCTGCCTGCCCAACGAACTGACCCGGCCTGGACTCTGACTCCCGTTTTGGATCCCGCTTTTGTACCTGAACCAGCCTGCCAGTGTTTGACCCGGACTGCCCTCACCTGCTCTGCTGCTCTGCCACGAGTGTTCCACTACTGCACCCTGCCGTGGACTACAGCTTCTGCTCAAGGCCCCTACTCAGCTTACCAGTCAGGCACTTGTGCCCTCTGCCCTCGCGAGCTCCTGTTCCCTCTACCAGGGCCTCGTGAATCAGAGGCTACGAGAAGCCGCTCCCTGCACATTGGGCTCGTCTACCAGGTACGTGACAATTGGGGATCCCATGCTGTTTTTTTTTTTTTTTAAATGTTTGCAATTCTCTTGTTTACATTCTACTGTCATCGGTGAATCCCGCTGACAGCAGATGACTCATGCTTAGTAAGAACATGGCAGCGGCCCAATCCTTCACAATGATAACAGTTACTGCTTGTTAAGGACGCTGGCTATAACCACATAAAATTACCGCAAGCTTTAACTACTAAAGTACTGCACCACTTAATATAATAGCTCATGCGGTATTTAAGTAGCATTTCTCTTTATCATCCATGGACCGACACGGTGGCTCTTAATCACTGAACGTGGGGGTATATGTCCCTGCTTGCAGGAGAAGACCTAGGCAGAATGTTAAATGTTAAAACATTCTAGAACAAACCAGAGCTGAACAGCCCCGCCCAGGGGGGCGGTCCCTCCGGACATTACCCTCCCACCTGCAGCTAGCAGACCTCAGTTTTTTTCTGTCTAGCAGAAGGAGAAGACGTGGCTCTCTCAGGAGCCAGTCTCCTGGAAGATTTTACTTAAAAATTTTATTCCGTTGGGAATTTTATTATTTTATTTTTGAGACCTTCAATCAACTGTCGGCTGGGCAACAGGTTGGGTACACTGGTATCCTCGTAGTCTTCCCTGTCCGACCATCGAGTGTGCTGATCCTCGCCTTGTGTGCGTGAGACTCAGTTCACGACATACCCCATGGCTCCAGGGGTGGCCGGGTTGCTTTCATGCTCCCGCGGTCCTCTCAAGATTGAACAGTACCTACTGTATCTTTTGCGGTTGACCGGGCCGACAGCTACGCAGTACGACTCTGTGATAGGTCTGTCTGAAACAAGCCAGTGAGTCCCTCGATTTGCACCGAGGGTGAAAATTCTCCAAGGTGCTTGGGGGACGGGTAAGTAGTCTCTCCTGCTGCAAGGTGAGTACATGCTGGCTGTGTTTCTGTGTGTGGGGGGTTCTCCCTGTCTCCCCCCTGTTATGCTGCTCTCTGTTTTGCTGCTGTGCTGTGTGGGGATGCTTGGGGGGTCACTCTGCCCTGGGGGGGGGGGCGCTCCATGTCTGTTCCTGTGTTTGGAAAGTGTTCTGGGGGAATGTGTGTTGGTTTTTTTTCGTGCGCCATTGGCGCAGTGTTTTAAATTTAAAAAGTGCGCCATCGGCAGCCATTTTGCCGCGGCTCAAATCACAGTTATACAGGCGCCCGGCGGCCATTTTCTTGTAGCTGCGGCGCTTTCAGTCTCGTTTTTGGCCTCTAGCGGTGTTGCTGAACGGCGCAAATTCCACATATCCTCACAGATTTTTCACTCTCCTCAGGCTCGCGCTACAGCGTGGCTCATACAGCGGTACCGAGCGGTCCCTAGGGGTGGTGAGTACTCCGGGTATCCCCTCCTAAGCCCCAGCATAGCCAGTGGGTGGGCTGTATTATTCACTGTAATGGTGAATAAGGTCTCAGAGGGTGGCAACATGGAGTCTGGTTCACCTGTTTCTTCCCACTTGTTAGAGACAACTGGCAGTGCTCCTGCACCTGCGGTCCTTATGGACCAGTTGTCAGCAGTCCTGGGATCATTAATCTGACCAGGAGGGAAGCAGTGTGTGAGCGCAAGGGAGCAAAAAAGCACCTCCCCCCACTTTATTTCCACAAAAAAAAAAGGGGGGGGGTGTGCGCTGTTTCAGATATGGGCCTAGCCACTACCGCTCAGGACCCTAGCTCTGAATATATTTGATGGTTTTGAACAGGACATTCCTTGCCAGGAAAACTCCAGTTCTGAGTCAGTAAATGACAGGGCGCTTGTTAGTGAACTCATTGCTGCGGTGAGGGACACTCGCAAGCTAAATGCTGCGGATGCAGAACCTCAGGCGGACAGTCTCCTCTGGTTCCTTAGGGCCGGGCCTTCTGAAAAAGGTTTTTTCCATATGTACCTTTCTTTGACCAGCTCATTGATGAGGTCTGGGGAAAAAGCCGCAGAAGACTTTTATGGTCCCGCGGCGTTTGCCTATCAGATACCCCTTTGAAGATGCCCTACTTAAAACGTGGGCTTCTCCCCCAGTGGTCGACCCTCCAGTCGCCTGGTTGAACAAGACCACCACTCTCCCGATGGAGGAGACTCCTGCATTTAAGGACCCCACTGACAGGAGGTCAGAAGTGGTGAGCAGAGCCATGTTTGCCTTGTTGGGGTCCGCCCTACGGCCTGTAGTAGCCGCGACCCTTGTGTCTCAGACACTTACGGGTTGGGCACAGAGTTTTGCACCAAACTGTACAGGAGCAGACACTTTTGCTCTGGCCCACCAAATGGTGCGGGGCCTGGTTTAGGTTGCGACGCCACGTTAGACGCGGCCCCTTATATCTCAGGGCCTCTGTCTGGGCGGTGGTATTGCATTGTCTGATCTGGTTGAAATGCTGGTCTGCTGACCTAGCCTCTACAAAGCCTTTGACGGATCTACCATTTAAAGGTGGTAGGATTTTCGGTGCTGTGCTGGATGACATCATAAAGGATGTCACGGGAGGTAAAAGCACTCTTCTTCCAGGCTAGCAAGGGTAAGGAGGCCGCTGTAAGCAGGGTCCTTCCTTTCCAGCAAAAAAGTTTTTTTTTTTCGTCAGTCAACGGGAAGGCCCTCCCAGACTGACAGCGGTGCGGCTGGTGGACACAAGCGCCCCTGGGTGCGTAAGCCAAACAAGCTGGCTCCCCAAGCCCGCCTCCACGTGGAGTCTTGCCCCCACCTGACTCTGGGGTAGGGGGGACGACTTTGCAGGTTCACGGATCGGTGGACCTCCCGGATCTCCTACCAGTGGGTTAGGAGGTTTACAGGATAGGTTTCCGTTCCTGGTCCCAGAGAGATCCTTCCTTCGAATCTTCCTCTCCTTCCTGCCCGTTGGGCAGCCCTATGGGGCCTATTCAGGATTGCTCAGGTCCGGAGGATTGTGCCGGTTCCGTCACAGGAGAGGTTTCAGGGATTCTACTCAAATTCATTTGTCGTCCCAAAAAAGGGACGGGGTTCGGCCTATCTTGGACCTCCAGGTCCTAAAATGCCTTCGTGAAGGTGCAAAAGTTCCGCATGGAATCCGTTCGCACGGTGGTCAGTACACTCCGTCAAGGGGATTTTCTGGCGACCTTGGACATCAAGGACGCCTACTTGCATTTTCCGATCTGCGCAAGTCACCAGAAGTTTCTGCGCTTGCGATCGGCGGAGTCCACTATCAATTTGTGGCTCTTCCTTTCGGCCTAGCCTCGGCACCGAGGGTGTTCACCAAGGTGCTTGTGCCGGTTCTAGCTTGCTGAGACAGCGAGGCATTGCTGTCGTGGGCTATCGTGGACGATCTTCTTCTCAGAGCAGGAAATGGCTCAGAATTAGAAGACAGTGTGACTATCGGCAGTCAGACCATCAGGGACTTCGGGTGGCTCCTAAACATTCAGGAGTCAGTCCTGGTCCCGACTCAAGATCTGGAGTATCTCGGTCTGATTCTGGACTCCTTGGAGGCAACGGTATTCCTACCTCCGGGGAAGCTACTGACACTTCAGTCTGCAGTGCGGATGCTGACATCCCAAAAAATGGTCGTCAATCCGTTTTTGCATGGGAGTCCTGGGACTTTCGAGGCCGTTCCGTATGCCCAATCACACACCAGGGCATTGCAGAAGGAGATCTTGTTCCCTTGGGACAAATCCCCGTTGTCTTTGGATTTTCCGATCCAGGTGAGCCACCTGGTCAGGGCGTCCCTGACATGGTGGTTTGGGTCCCCGGCTCTTCGGTCTGGGAAGTTGTTCCTCCCCGTCCAATGGACAGCGTTCACTACGGACGCCAGCCTGAAGAAGAGTTTGGGTGTAGTCTGGGGAGTCCTGTTGGCCCAAGGGCTTGGACTCCGGATAAAGCCAGTTTTGCCGATCAATGTTCTGGAAATACGGGCCATCAGACTGTGCCTCTCCTCGGGTCTGAGAGATTGCAGGATCACTCCATTAGGATCCAGTCGGACAAGTCACGGCGGTGGCGTATGTTGACCATCAAGGGGGGACTCGGAGCTTAGCTGCGGCTTCCAAGGTCCCCCGTACCCTGAAGTGGGCTGAAAGAAGCGTGCCAGCTCTGTCGGCCGTTTACATTCCGGGCATAGAACTGGCAGACTATTTGAGTCGCCAGACGTTGGACCAGGGAGAGTGGTCCTTGCACCCGGAGGTATTTCAACTCCTTTGCCACACAGACGGTGGGGCACACCGGAGGTAGACCCGATGGCCTCTCGACTTTGTGGCCAGATCCAGGGATCCTTGGGCGGATGCCTCAGAGGCGTTAGTGGCCCATGGGGTCATTATCACCTGATATACGTTTATCCTCCGCTGCAGTTGCTCCCTCGCCTGCTGCGCAGGGAGGCGACCGAGGAAATTCCGGTGATCCTCATTGCTATGGATTGGCCTCGGCTTCACTGGTACGCCGATCTGGTATGTCTCGTCGCGGCCGTTCCCTGACGGTTGCCAATAAGGGAGGACTTTCTGTCTCAAAGTCATATATTTCATCCTGCCTTTACAGTCTCTGGCCTTAACGGCATGGCTGTTGAAAGCCAGGTGTTGAGAGACGAGGTCTCTCGGACTCGGTCATTTCGTCCATATTAAGGACACGGAAGTCTTCCTCCAGAACTATCTCTGTACCTGGAAAGCTTACATCGCCATGTGCGAAGAGCTGGACTGACATCCTCGGACGTATTCCGTACCTAGAATGCTGCGTTTCCTGCAGCATGGAGTGGCCCAAAGGCTTGCTTTGAGTATCGTAAGGGTCAGTTTTCGGCCTTGGCCGTCTTCTTTCGGCGACCACTAGCGGGTCATTCCTTGGTTAGCACCCTTATGCAGGGGGTTCGCCATGTGTTCCCTCCTGTCAAGTCTCCTCTCCCCCCGTGGGATCGGAATTGGTACTCTCGGTTCTCCAGGAACCTCCTTTTGAGAATATCAGGGATATTCCCCTCTTCACTTTGTCTCAGAAGGTGGCCCTTTTAGTGGCAATCACTTCAGTTAGACGAGTGTCTGAGTTGGCGACCTTGTACTGCAAGTCGCCATATTTAGTCATCCATAAGGATAAGGCAGTGTGGCATCCGCGACTTTCTCTTTTGTCAGGGGTGATCTCGACCTTTCACCTAAATGAGGACATTGTCCTCCCGTCCTTGTGTCCTCGCCCATCGCATCCCAGAGAGTGTGCGCGGCACACTTTGAATGTGGTACGAGCCTTGCGGGTGTGCCTGTCTGCTACTGCTTCTTTTCGGAAGTCTGACTCTCTGTTTGACTGTCTCTGGTCAGAAACAGGGCCAAGCGGCTTCGTCTGCCACCATTTTCTAGGTGGATCGGACAAACCGTCTTTCAAGCCTATGCTCTCATGGGGCGGGCGCCTCCCTTTCCGGTTACACCGCATTCCACCAGGGCAATTGGTGCTCCTGGGTTTTCCGACATCAAGCGTCGGTTGCACAATTGTGCAAGGTGGCGACCTGGTCGTCTGTTCATACCTTTTTCTAAGTTTTATAGGGTTGATGTGGCTGCATCTCCGGATGCTTCCTTCGGCCGCAAGGTGTTGCAGGCCGCTGTTTAAAGTGGCAACTCCTCCGTTGAGGAGCTCTGCCTTGTTTGGAGTGAAGATTTTTGGTTTTTCCATTTATACTGCTCCCATCCCTCTTGACACTGCTTTGGGACATCCCACACGTTCAGTAATTAAGAGCCGCCGTGTCGGTCCATGGATGATAAGAGAAAATAGGATTTTTGTACTCACCGTAAAATCCATTTCTCTGACACCCATGGACCGACACGGCACCCACCCTTCCTTTTAAGTTTGTACTGCTTTGTTACGAACTGAGGTCTGCTAGCTGCAGGTGGGAGGGTAATGTCCGGAGGGACCGCCCCCCTGGGTGGGGCTGTTCAGCTCTGGTTTGTTCTAGAATGTTTTAACATTTAACATTCTGCCTAGGTCTTCTCCTGCAAGCAGGGACATATACCCACACGTTCAGTGATTAAGAGCCCCCGTGTCGGTCCATGGATGTCAGAGAAATGGATTTTACGGTGAGTACAAAAATCCTATTTTTTTGTGAATTAAAAAAAAAAAGTAAAAACGCTAAGTGGTATTTTACATTATTTTCAAAACACTCCCTTTGCCTTTCAGAAAATACCTGGGAGTGTTTACTTTCCGAAATAAGGTCATTTTGTTGGTGTTTCCACTGTCCTGGTGCACCAGGACCTCTAAAAATGTGATAGGTAGTCAGGAAATTAGACATGTAATTTATGCTCCTTGAAGGCCAAAAGGTGCTCCTTGGATTTTGGGTCCCTCTATGCATCTAGGCTGTAAAAAAGTCTCACATTTGTGATACCCTCATATTTGGGAGGAATAGCAGAATGTGTTTTGGGGTGTATTTCTTTCCTTTCAATAAATTTTTATTTTCCAATTCAAGACATGTACAGAAAATCTTAAAAAATTGTTGTTTAAACATGACAAAGGGTTATTTCCAATTTGTTTATGTCACAATGTTCTCATCAAGAGATTAAAAAATAAAAATAAAAATGAAAAATAGGCATTCAGGGAAGTCACACCCCACCTGAACGCCCCTAACGGGATCATCCTGCGCCCAGGTCAGGCCCCCCCCCCCAGCCCGCCATCCTCATATGAAACCAATAAAAAGGAACTCGGAATCTTAATGAAGAACAGTACTATACTCATATACAATAACGCCCATCAAATTTAAGACTCGGAAATACCGCAATAAGAACACAGTAAATAATGATATCAAATCTTTGAATCATGTTTAAGCATCGAAACAAAAATAAAAGAAAAATAAATAAAACAAAAGATAAAAGAACCAAGAAAAGATAGAATAGAAGAAGAAAGAAATAAGAAGAAATCACATGCCGAACATGAGGCCCTTTAGGAATTAGAGCAGTCAGGGTCATGCCTGACCTTCAAAGAAACGCCACAGAAAACTGCCCAAGGTTCCCATATTTCCTCAAATTTAGGGATTAAATTAGTTGATATGCTAACCATCTTCTCTTGAGCCATAATCCAAGAGATCTTATTGTGTATAGCCTTAATGGATACCCTGGGCTTCCTCCAAGATCTAGCAATAATAATTTTAGTCCCCAGAAGTATAAAGTGAATCAGTTTTCTAGTTGGTTTAGAAACGTTGGGAATATTGTCATTGAGAAGAGCAACAGAAGCTGACCTAGGTATTGAACATGAAGTGACCTTAAATATGAGATTAAAAATTTTCTTCCAGATCGGCCTGATCCTAGGACATTCCCACCAGATATGCACCATCGAGCCCAATAAATGGCAGCCTCTAAAGCAGTTGGGATCCGATTCTGGGTAGATGGATGCAAGCCTGATGGGAGTCATATACCATCTCATGACAACTTTTAAGTTAGCTTCCATGAGGGAGGTGTTCAAAATACTTTGGAATGAGCGAAAGTTGGCCTTTTGCCAGGATCCTAGATCCCAATTTAGCTGGAGGTCATCTTCCCATGCTTTCATGTATGAGGTTTTAGTAGCTGTACAAGTAAGTGAAGAGTAGATGACAGAAATGCCCCCCCTTTGTCCCACGGCCGATCCGCACCAGATCTCATAGTCCGTAAATTTGGAAAGAAGAGGTTTCTCCGTCCAAATATCATTCAAGAATTGTGAAATCTGTTCAAATCTAAATTTTTCAGAGTCAGGGAGGTCAAATTTATTTAGACAATGGGGCATGGTAATAGGACCCCGATTTGTAAAGTATTGTCCTATCCTATATAGACCTTTGTTTGTCCACCAACTGAAGGCCTCTGTATCCATACCAAGAAAGAATTTTGCATTATTAAAAATGTGTGCTAGTGGTTGTGCTACAGACACTAGAGTGGGAAGAAGATGGAGTCTGTCCCAAAGGGCAAATGATTGAGATAAGGAAGGGGATAAAATAGGTGGTCTCTGTCTTTGTGGGCACCAAAGCAGGTACTCTAAGGATAATTGTGGTACCGCTTGTTCTTCTATCAGCACCCAGTCCGGTTTTTCATTCATGGAATAAAATATAGATAATTGTGCTAGTCTGGCAGCTAAAAAATAATTATATATGTTAGGCAAACCCACCCCTCCCTTCTTCCTATTTAAATATAGGGTGTTTTGGGGAACTCTGTAACTAGATTTGCCCCATACGAATGTGAGAATTTTACTTTGTAAGGAATTTATCTGATCTTTCCTGATGGGAATGGGGAGGGAACGAAATAGATATAAAATTCTAGGAAGTAATGTCATTTTCACTGAATTAATCCTGCCCAACCAAGATAGTTCGAATTTGTCCCAATTTTTAAGATCTGTAATAATTTTATGGAATAGGGGAGGATAGTTACTTGTGTAAAGAGATTCTGTTCGAGCAGTCAGAAAGATTCCCAGATATTTAATATGAGAAGAATTCCATTCAAATTTGAAAGACTGTTTGATGAGGGAAACTATGGGTAACAGGAGGGAAATATTTAGTGCCTGTGACTTGGCAAAATTGACCCTGAGTCCTGAAATATTAGAAAAATCAGAAATTACTTTATAAAGATTCGGGAGGGAGGTAATGGGAGAGGTAAGAAAGAGAAGCAAATCATCTGCGAAAAGTCTGCATTTATGCATCTGATTCCCACAGGTTACGCCTTTAATGTCAGAATTTTGTCTAATGGCTATGGCCAAGCTTTCAATGGCCATAGCAAAGACAATAGGGGATAGTGGACAACCTTGTCTTGTACCCCTGGCTATATTTATCGGAGAGGAATAATATCCCTGTATACGAATTTGAGCTTTAGGTTGAGAATACAGAGCTCTAATAACTCCCATAAAACGTGGGCCAAAACCCCATCGTTCTAATAGGGGAAAAAAGTATTGCCAGGATACAGGGGTGTATTTCTTAGTGTGCCTAAGCAGTGTGTGAGAGAAATAGCCTGCTTCTCACAATTTTGAAGAAAAAAAACTCCCCATACCTCTTATCAAACACCTTGGGCTGTCTACTTTAAAAAAGGGGGTCCTTTTGAGGGATATTTATACTGTTCTGGCATTTTAGGACCTCAAGAAAATAGATAGTCAGTACATCAGGACTAATCACTTTTCAGATCTATCCCATAGTTTGTAGTCTCTATAACTTTCCTACAGACTAAATAATATACACTGATTTGGGTTATTTTTACCAAAGAAATGTATCAGAATACAGTTTGGCTTAAATTTATGAAGACAATTATTTATTTGCAAAATGTTATAACAGAAACATTGTTTTTTCAAAATCTCTGTATTTTTTTAAATTTATATATCTAAAATCCTAGCGGGGATTAAATACCACCAAAAGGAAGCTCTATCTGTCTGAAAAAAATAAATACATTTTATTTGGGTACAGTGTTATATGACTGAGTAATTTATCATTCAAGGCGTGAATGTGATGAAAGCTAAAAATTGGCCTGGGCAGGAAGGGGGTAAAAGTGTCCAGTATTGAGGTGGTTAAATGTACAGCGACCGTCCTATTCCCCCCCCCCCCTCACATCCACATCCTATTATTGTGTGACCAATACCATCCAAATAATTCCTATTTTCATTTACCAAAGTTATCTGGGAGACCTGTATAGATCAAATGATGGCACCAATGAGGATGGAGGAGGACTGGAGTCACATGACTGAGAAGATACTAAACATCACCCTGGAGATCATCTACCTGCTGACCGGAGAGGTGAGGAGGATTCTGGGAGGTCACATGACATCACTCTTATCTCTAATAATAAAACACAGACCTGACCGGAGAGGTGAGGAGGATTCTGGGATTCTAACATGATATTCCTATTGGTTCCTCAATACAGAGATTTCCTCTTGTGAAGTCAGGTGATCATATGACCATTACAGTGCCTCCATGTGACTCCCTAAAACCTGAGAGACACAACATGGAGAAGATTCTAGAAGTCACCAAGAAGATGATGGAGCTGCTGACAGGAGAGGTGAGCGGTGCCGGGAATTCTGGGACATTATCTAGTAACAGACAAGGGATGTGTCTGGATGGTGACTGTATCATTGTGTGTGTCAGGTTCCTATAAGGTGTCAGGATGTCACTGTCTATTTCTCCATGGAGGAGTGGGAGTATTTAGAAGGACACAAGGATCTCTACAAGGACGTCATGATGGACAATCAGCCGCCCCTCACATCACCGGGTAAGAGGAGACTTTATTGTAAAGGAGAGAGCAGTACGGAGGCTCCACCTTGATCCCCCATCATCTGATAAACACATAGAAACAATGTATTCAGTCAGTGTGTGTGTTTCCTACAGATGGGTCCAGTAATGGGAACCCACCAGAGAGATGTCCCCGTCCTCTGTATTCCCGGGATTCCACACAGGAAGGTCATACCATCCCCCACCATCATCAGGTAGATGAGGAACAATCACTGATAGTATCATTAGGATCTGTACATTATCTGCATTGTTAAAATTAATGTAATTTTATTCTATATTCAGAGTGGAAACCTGAGAGAGTCTAAAGTTGATGGTAAAGAGGAGGATGATGAGGATGGGGTGATGGAGGAGTCAGAGTCTCTAAAAGAACACAAAGATCTGTACCAGGACACCATGGTGGAGTCATCCAGCTACAGAAACCTCCCAGAGAGATATCCCTGTCCTCTGTATTCCCGGGATTCCACACAGGAAGGTCACACCATTCCTCACTGTTATAAGGTTGGTGGAATGGAGCATCTAGTTTGGAGACCCCTGATCTAGAACATGACTAGTCTTCAGGGGTGGACTGACAACTCATGGGCCCCCGGGCAACAGGAGATCATGGGGCCCCCCTGTGTCCCCGCCCAGTCAAGCCACACCCACACAAAGCCCCCCCCCAGCTTGCACTGCATGGACGCCTCAGAGATAAACAGTGCACAGGGGGCAGCAGGGCAGAGCATGGGGTAACCATGGCAAAGTATAGAAGTCAGCAGGTCATAGCACAGGGGGTCAGAAGGCCACAATATGTGTGTGAGGAGGGAGGGCACACTACATGGAGAGCAGCAGGACACATTATGGGGAGCACCAGGGAACATTACAGGTTAGGGGGGCACAGTAGGACACATTACATGAGGGGGGGCAGCAGGGAACATTTTAGGGCACATTACATGGAGGGGGGCAGAGGGGCACATCATGGGACATTATATGGGGCAGGAGGGCACATTATGGGGTACAGCAGAGTATATTGCATAGGGGCATGAGGGCACATTATGGGGCACAACAGAGCACATTATGGGGCATATTACATGGGGACAGGGCACATAATGGGACACAGCAGGGAATATTACATGAGGGCACATTAAAGGGCACAGCAGAGCACATTAGGAGGGATAAAATCTCATTATGAGGCATAGCAGGGCATATTACATGGGGGCAAGAGGATACATTATGGGGCACAGCAGGGGATATTACATGGAGCAAGAGGGCACATATAGGGCACAGTATGGTGCACACAGAAGAGCACACTATGGGGCAATGAATGATGCATCAAGGGGCAGACAGCAGGACACATCATATGGCACACAGCAGGGTACAGGGCACATAATGGGGCATACAGTAGGGCTCAGGACACATCACAAGGCCCACAGGAGGGAATTGGGCACACTGTGTGGCACATAGTAGGGAATGGGGCACACAGTAGCACACATCATGGGGCACACCACAAGGGCACACAGGGCATATTACGGGGCACACGGTAGGTCATGGGACACATCACAGGGCACATCATGGGGGCACACAGCAGGGCATGGGGCACACAGCAGGGCATGGGGGGCAGACAGCAGGGCATGGGGCACACGTAAGAGCATGGGGTAGACAGCTGGAAGAAAGGCATGAACAGACATCAGGGTATGGGCAGACTACAGGACATGGGGCAGTGTTCAGGGCTTTGGGGCACAGAGCAGGATGCTGGGCACATACAGGGGCACAGAGCAGCACACAAGCTGCTGCACTTTCCTTCCTAGATGCAGAGTAGCACGGGAAGCGGCTGTAAACATACCTCTCATGATGCGCTCCTCCTCCCCGCCGGCCCCTCCTTCCCTCCCGTCCACCACAGGTGCTTGCATTTTTTATCACCTCGGACGGACGAGAAGAGAGGAGGGGCCGGTGGGGAGGAGGAGCGCATCACGAGAGGTATGTTTACAGCCGATTCCCGCACGGCAGTCTCTTAGCAGGGATTCGGGACCTGGTCTACCCGTCGGCTAGCTGTGATTGACGGGTAGATCGAAGTGGAAGCTGTCATGGGGCCCCCTACTGGCTACGGGCCCTCGGTCCATGCCGATGGTCAGTCCGCCCCTGCTAGTCTTGTAGAGATGCTGTGTGGGTTTTTTGTATGTATGCTTATAGTTTACAGATGATATTTTCTCAAATATTATTGATTTAGAGTGGAGATCCAATCGATATAGAATTTGAGGTTAAATCAGAAGAAGAGAGGTATGTGAGGGATGATCAGCAGTCTATGGAGGAGGATGGAATAACGGGGACATTTATAGAGGAGGACACTCCTACAGAGATCAGCACAGGTGGGTCATTAACACTAAATACATTCCTCCACCCATACTGCTCACTGATTGGTCCAGAGTAGGGTGGGGACTGGGTGAAATCAGCCTCAGCTGTATTCCTGTATTTTACATCTTCCTTCTCTGTGCTGCAGACACAATTTATGTATCTAGACTGGATTTATGGAGATTCTGGGGTCCAGCAGGCAGCAAAATGTTGATTTTCGCCATAGACGTTACTTGACCTAGGCACCTGGGGTATGATTATTGGATCTTCTCCCCATGCATGAGTCTAGTAAGATCTCTGACAGAACAATTCTCCCAGGATTACTTGTTCTGTTGTTTGCTGACTGTGCCGGATGGAGGGATATGTCTGTATAGTCTCAGACCCAGGTCACTGAGTGCAGTCTCAGGAGATGGGAGGCAGCGGTGTGGAACCTCTGCAACTTGTCTCATGTAAACATTTAAGCTTCCACTGATTACTGAATACCGATTATTATGAGTCCTGAACATTACACTATATCATTTATATTGTACATCACATACTCCTGACCCCTGCACTATATACTCCATGTTGTACATTACATCATTCTGAAACTATATAGTCCTATCTGTTGTATCTTATACAATATGTTGTACATTACATAGTCCTGACTTCTCTCTCCCCTCTACCCACTGCTATATATACACATAATATGTATTCAATTTTGTTACACCCATTTTCTACCAGCTGGACATTTTATATCTGATGATTTGATTGGAGCACAGACTTTTATATGTTGATAATAATGTGATAACATCCTCAAACTTTGGAACCTTAAACAGAAAGTGATAATGAGGGAGAAGTCAATAACCCAATGATGGTGGACTTTAGGATCAGTCCAGTCTTCATCTTTGTTGTTCTCCCCCTATCCTCACTCTCTGACCTCTGGTGGGGCTCAGTCCTGCTGTTATTCATGACTAAATCATGGACTTAATAAGGGGCGGGACTTCTTGTGTTGGGAAGATGGCAATGAGTGATAGAGGGAGTGGAGACACTCGTCCTATAATCAGGGTCGTCTTTAACCACTTCCCGCCTGTCCTATAGCAGATTGACAGCCGGGAAGTGGTTCTGTTATCCTGACTGGGCATCATATGACGTCCAGCAGGATAACATACCGGCGCGTGCCCGTGGGGGTGCGCAGCACAGCAATCGCAAGTGCGACGTGTCAGTCTGACACGCCGCATCTCCGATGGTGGTAAGAAGCCCAGAGGCTTCTTACCATGTAATCAATCAGAGCTGATCATCGCGTGAACCAGGAAGTGCCGGTAAACGGCATCGGCGGCTCTCCCTGTCAGAGGGGAGGTCTGTGCTGATAATCAGCACATTGATTATCAGCATGTACCCATCAACTGCTAATCGTTGCCCAGTAGCTGCCAGTCAGTGTCCCATCATAAGTACCTGTCAGTGCCCAGCATTAACACCTGTCAGTACCTACCCAATCAGTGCTGGACATCAGTGCCATCTTTTAGTGTCCGTCAGTGCCGCCTGTCAGTGCCCATCAGTGCTGCATATCAGTGCCGCCTATCAGTGCCCATCAATTATACATATCAGTGCCCGTCAGTGAAGGAGAAAAAAATTCATAACAAATTTTCTGTCTTTTTTTTGTTTAGCAAAAAATAAAAACCCTAGAGGTGATCAAATACCACCAAAAGAAAGCTCTATTTGTGGGAAGAAAATTATAAAAATGTAGTTTGGGTACAGTGTTGCATGACCGCGCAATTGTCATTAAAAATGCGACATCGCTGAAAGCTCAAAATTGTCCTGGGCAGGAAGTGGAGAAAGTGCCTGGTATTGAAGTGGTTCATTTTGATTGGACCCTGGGCTAATATTTTCTTCCCCCCCCCCCCCCCCAATTCTGAGATATACATAAATAGCAGCTAGACTCAAATCCAGTTTACTGCAGCAGATTAGAGTCAAATATGTGTTTATTGCTTTTCAACAAAATAAAACAGCACAGATAACTGTCAGAAGTCAATAACATAGAATGATATACTATAAATCATGCTTTCCCAATATTTTATGAAGCGTGTCCAAAGTAGATCTGAACAAGTCGCCGCCACCTCTAGGCAGACAGCGATACACTATATAAAAAACTGTGAAGACCAGCAAAATCGATTAGCATGACGTCTGACTACTAGATGGAAGAAAACCGACAGAAAGAGAAGGGGGGAAAGGAGGAAGAGGGAGGAAGGGGGGGGAGAGGATAGAGAGAAGGGTGGACCGAGCAAACCACGTCTCAGCAAACCTGCAAAATGGATTCAGGGCGAACTTCGAGATTGGCTCTGAGGTGCCAATAATGCCTTCAGGGAGTCTGAGGTAGAGTAGTCGATCCAGAGGAGCCACAGGGTCTTAAATTTGTCATAAGTGTCATTATCCAGGGCCAACATCTCCTCCATGCGCATGATGTCATTGACCACAAAGACCCATAAGGACAGTGGGGGGGTAGTAGTAGTCTTCCAGAATCGGGGGATAAGCTGCCTGGCAGCCGACAAGAAGTGTATTAAGTTCGTTTCTGAGAAGCTATGGAGCCAGGGAGCATGGACAATAAAGCTATGTTTGTGGAGGGCATCAGGGGCCGATCGTAGAGGCTACTGTATATGGCAAAGATCTGAGACCAAAGGGGCTGAATGGCCTGACACTCCCACCATATATGTAGGTAGCTGCCGTCCGTCGAGCCGCATCTCCAACACGAGGGAGGTACGGACGGGAATATTTTATGGAGAGATTGAGGGTCTCTGTACCACCGGGAAAGGATCTTAAAGTTTTTCTCCTGTGAATAACAGGAGATTGAGGATTTGTGCGTAAAGTGGTATGACTTTTGCCAATCCACCAGGTGGAGTTCCTTTCCCAGATCCGTGGACCACTTCCTGGTGTAAGAGGGAGGTTGATCATGTATTAGTGCGTGTTGAAGCGTGTACATGGTGGAGAGCAAATGTCTCAGTGTTTCTGAGAGAGAGCACAGCTGTTCGTATCCTGTCAGGGATCTGTGAATTTGGGATGATGAGAAAAGGTCAGAACAGAAGGAGGATATGCGGAGGACCGTGAGCCAGTTTCCTCGATCACTGGGCACTACGGGAGCGCCCGAGGTGGAGTCTACAAATGAGCTCGCTATTAGCCATGTGAGGCGGGAGTTTGGCTCGAACTGAATGTAAGCCGAAGCCTTGAGGCAAGGCAGGGTGGTCAAATAAAGATGTGAGTGGTGAAGGATCTGTAGATAACAAAGAGAGCAGTCCCCTCTTGTACCATAGCTGAAGGGCAGCGATTGTCAACGGAGAGGTACTAGAGAGTAGGTGTTGCCCGTATCCCCAGAGAAGGGCCCGGAGGTCAAGGGCGGACAGATCCTGCTCCACCATAGTAGATGCTTTGGGGAAGGGGCAAGGAAACCACTGATAGCAGTGCCGCTCTGTGGTATAGCTCAAAGTCGGGAAGGCCCACCCCTCCCCGGATTTTGGGATATGTAAGTAGCGTGTGACGGATGTGGGACATGCCCTGGTGCCAGATGAAACGTATGGACATGGAGCGCAGGGAAGTAAAGAAACGTTTAGGGACAGAGATAGGAACAGTTTGGAACAAATAAAGCAACTTAGGGAGGGTGTCCATCTTCAGCGTATTGATACGACCAAACCAGGGCATTGGGGAGGAGTTCCAGGCGTCTAGTTCCTTCCGGAGCCGGTTCAATAAAGGAAGATAATTGAGAGCATAAAGCTGTGATAGATTGGAGGGGATCGTTATGCCTAGATAGGAGATGCCTTTGGGGCTCCACTGAAAGGGAAAGTTAGCCTGTACTTGATTGAGGGTCGTGCAGGGAAGGGAGATATTAACAGCCTCAGTTTTGGACATATTCAGTTTAAAATTACTAAGTTCTCCAAATCTGCGTAATTCGCTCATTAGGGAAGGGAGGGACGTGTGCGGTTGTTGGACGTAGACCAGCAGGTCATCCGCGTAGAGTGAGAGTTTATGTTCAGCGGAGGGTGTCCGGATCCCCATTATTGTCGCGTTTTGTCTAATGGCCTGGGCCAGGTGTTCTATCGCTAGAACAAAAAGTAGGGGCGACAAGGGGCAGCCCTGACGCGTACCATTAGATATCTGAAAGGAGGCGGAGGAAGAGCCATTGACCAGGACAGATGCAGAGGGGCGAGAATATAGTGCCATAGCCTTGGATACAAAAGTAGAGCCCAGGCCCAGCTGCTCCAATGAGAGGCGCAGGAACTGCCAGTTGACCCGGTGAAGGGCCTTCTCTGCATCAAACGATAGTAAACAGGCCTTCAGGTTGTGGCGTTGAATGTAAGATATAAGGTGGATGGTTTTGGTGGTGTTGTCTCTGGCCTCACGACAAGGGACAAATCCCACTTGGTCTCTATGAACAATTGAGGGTAATAAGGGGGATAGACGGTTAGCTAAGACCTTGGCATAAAGTTTATCATCTAGGTTAAGGAGTGAAATTGGTCGGTAGCTACTGCATTGGGAGGGGTCTTTGCCAGGCTTGGGTATGACTGAGATATTAGCGGCTAGGAGATTACTGGAAGGTAGGTGGGTATCATCTATGGAATTAAATGCTGGGGACATTAACGGGACAAGGGATTGGGCAAAGGACTTATAGAACCTAGGGGAAAACCCGTCGGGGCCTGGGCATTTACCGGATTTCAAGCCTTTGATAGCGGTAAGAAATTCTTCTACTGTCAGGAGGTTCTCCAAGTCAGTGGCCTGTTCGGGAGTGATCTGAGGCAGGGTCGTCTCTGAGAAATAGTCTTTCATGGTGTAGAGGTGCGAGTCTCCCGTCTGGGCCGGTGTGGTCAGTGGGGGTAAGTTGTACAGGTTGGAGTAATAATGTCGAAAGGCGTCCGAAATACCCTTCGAGTTGCTAATTTTTTGTTGGTCAGTAGTGCAGATGTGTTGGATGGGTCGGCGTGGAGGGTGGTGGTGAAGGACCCTCACCAGGTGTTGCCCACATTTGTTGGCCAGAAAGTAGCGTCGGTTGCGTCCCCGATCCCTGGCTATGAGGGAGTTGGCATCCAGAAGGCGGAGTAGTTCTCTGCGAGCGTTGGAAAGGTCAACGTACATCGCCTGATCCATGCTACGTTTGTGTACTATCTCAAGTGTGTTTATAATGGACAGGAGTCGGGTTATGTCCGCAGTCCTAGCCTTCTTAAGGTGGGAGCCGTGCTGTATGAGAGTCCCTCTAAGTACACATTTAAGGGTCTCCCACTTGGTAAGAGGGTTGGTGTCGTCAGTACGGTGATCCTGAATAAAGTTCCGAATTGCCAATTCTACGTCCGCGACATATAAGGTGTCTGTCAGCAGATTGTCGTTCAGGCGCCACAAGAACGTTTTACGGGAGGTTAGGGGGTGAGCTAGGCTATGGTGAGCGGGGGCATGGTCAGACTAAAGTATGTTGCCCAGGGATGCCTGAAGTGGGGTGTCAAGTAGGGATTGGGATATTAAGAAATAATCTATGCGACTGTAAGAATTGTGGGCCACGGAATAACAGCTGTAGTCTCTCTCAAAAGGGTGCTGTACTCTCCAGACATCCACCAAATGTGCAGGATGTAGGAGCGATTTTATGTGTGTGAGAGCAGTGTGCGATATGGAGGACTTACCCGAGGAAGTGTCCACGGCTGGAGAGAGGGCCACATTGAAGTCACAGTTTATATTATAAATACTTTTTCACATTGAAGTCACCGCCTAAAATGAAGCAGGGACCGCCAAAGGAAAGTAACTTGTTCAAGACCACGGACAGGAAACCCCCTTGGTCTTGGCTCGGCCCATACACGTTAGCCACTGTAAAAACAGAAGAGTTAGATTTCAATTTAAGGAACAATTACCATCCTAGGGGATCAACAAGAGAGTCTAAGTCTTCGGGGTGGAAAGATTTGTGAAAAGCTATGGATACTCCCTTGGACTTTGCCTGCGGGTTCGTGCTGTGATACCATTGATGATAATGGGGATTATTAAGGGTCGGGATATCCGAGCCCGAAAATGGGTCTCCTGTAGTAGCAGAATTTTAGTTCTGGCCTTATGAAAATGGTATAGGACCTGACTGCGCTTCTCCGGAGTATTGAAGCCCCTGCAATTAAAGGAAGATAGGGTTTTGTGGTCAAGCGGCATCATTACAGGTTCGAGAGGGGGAGACATTGAATCTAAACTGTATCAACATCAGGGTCTGCCCGGTCCAGCAGAAAATAGAAAAGGGGGAACAGAGTGTGGGGGGGGGGGGACAGAGGAGGGGGGGAGAGAAGAATAAGAGCAGGAAGGAGAGAAGAGAACCAACAGAATAAACAGAGGGTGAAGGAGAAGCAATATGCCACTAGGTGGCAGCATTGAGTCATGAGGTGAACCTAACATTTCTAAGCTATAAAACAGGCTAAAATAGAAAGGGTACAGTGCTTGATCAAGCACCATCGGTCCTAAGGGGGGAAACGTAGTAAGCACACAGAGTGTCTCCCATTCCCGGGGACCGCGGAGTTACAACAACTATTAGACAAAATTAAACCATCAATAAAATATTTTGTATAACCAAAAACTTTCAGAACACAGTTGTCCCTGGAAGGTGAGCACCCCCCCACACATTTCAATTGTCACACAAGGGAACCCAAGAGGCTCCATGGATTAGGTAATAGGGATGAAAACAGGCAGGGGGCGGGGATGTTAAGTAAATCTCTTCGCAATCCCCGGTAGTGTGGGGGTCACTCGGATAATCATGGACGTCCGTCCTTTCAAACCATGGGTGAGGGGGGTGCAAGTCCTATGACAAAACAAAGATAACAAACCCTGTATCAGAGTGAGATCAGCAGGAGCCCTAGGGGAGTCAGTCCTCTGGTGATCTCCGGGATGAGTCTCTGGGAAGTTTGCCCTTGCCGGTCTTCTGCCATTGCGGGTGGAAAGGAAGACCCGGGGTGGTGGACGGGAGGGGCCAGTCTGGCAGGGAGACCTGAGGTAGCTCCAGTGTACCCAGGAACCGTGGCAAGTCCCCAAGGGTGCGAAAGAGGGCTGTCTTCCCGTCATGATGAACCCGTAGCTGGAAAGGGAACCTCTATTGATATTTAATATTCCGCTCTTGGAGGAGAGATGTAAGTGGTTTAAGAGCGCGCCTCATGGCCAGCGTTTGGTGCGAGATGTCCAGGAGCAGCATAACAGGGGTGTCATTCAGCCGAATAGAGTCCTGTGTACTGGCAGCTTTCATAATCTCTTCCTTAACCCTGTAGAAGTGCACTCTGCAAAGCGTGTCGCGGGTAAAGGAGGAGTCAGGATTTCTCGGGCCCGAGGTCCTGTGTACTCTGTCCAGTTCTATAGGGGCATCCTTAGGCTGCTGGAGAAGTTGGTTAAAGATGGCGATGACTGCCCCGGCTAGGTCCTTGTGTGCCGCCGATTCCTCGGATCCTGATATTATTCCTGCGATTTCGGTTCTTGATATCGTCTTGGTGATACGAGTTGCTGTATCATGACGGTGTGGGAGTTAAGGGTCTCTTCATGAGATTGCAGCGTGGTACAAATGCCGTCCGTGGCATTTTCCACGTTCTCCATACAGGTCCCCAAGTCCTTCTTGAGCTCAGTGATCTCCTTTCTATATGTCTGCTCCATGCGGGAGACATAGTGCTCAAAGTCATTTTTAGTGGGCAGAGAGCGCATGTAAGCATGCATGGATCGCATCTGTGATTCCATATCCCACCCCTCCCCGGAGCACAGGGAGGCCTGTGAGAGGTGGTGGGGGCTACAGGAGGGGGGCCCAAGGTCTGTGAGGGAGGCTGAGCGGCCCCTAGAATGTACCTCCATGGCGTCTGCAGGCTCAGAGCGGGTCGGGGACGGAGGCGCCACCACCATCTTGGATCTCTCCTGGTTCAGAAAGGCTGCAGTAGCACGAGTCACAAACCGGCCCAGATCTCCTTTTGTGCGTCGCCAACGGGCTTAGAATGATCCTTAGGTTTGCCCTTACCCATAGAGGCGTTTTGGGAGCTGTGTGTGCAGTGATGGAGGAGTTATGACCTCGTAAAGACCAACGGGACCGGGAGCTGCGGTGATATGCATTTTACAGCTCCATGCGCTAAGCCACGCCCCTACTGCAGCAGATTAGGCTGCGATTGGTTGCCAGAGTATGCAGCATATCATTGCCACTCACTGACTGGTTGCTAGAAGCTAAAGTACATTATTTCTGCTTGCTGATTGGTTGCTAGAGGTTACTGCACATCCTTACCGCTCACTGATTGGCTGCTAGAGGTTACTGCCCATCATTAATGCTAACTGGTTGCTAGAGGTTACTGCACATCATAATTGCTCACTTGTTGCTAGAGATTACAGCAGATCATTACTGTTCACTGATTGGTTGCTAGAGGTTACTGCACATCATTACCTCTGCATCAAACTGTGAGTGTGGCTAAACTGCACTAACAGCGAGGCATTATTATAAACAAGGATTTCAGGAGTGCACTGTATACAGACTGCAGGGTTATGGAGTGCGATACATAGAGTACAGGGTTGAAGAGTGTGCTATGTACAGAGCGCATGGTTGAGGAGTGAGCTTCGTACAGAGTGCCGGGTTGAGCTACGTACAGAGTGCACGGTTGGGGGGTGAACTACGTACAGAGAGTGTGGTTGAGGGGTGAGCTGTGTAGACTGCATTGTTGAGCTATGTACAGAGTGCAGGGTTGAGGAGTGAGCTACGTACAGAGTGCAGGGTTGAGGGGTGCACTATTTACAGAGTGTAGGGTTGAGAGGTGTGTTATTTACAGAGTGCAGGATTGAGGGTTGCGCTACCTGCAGCATGCAGGGTTAAGAGGTGTGTTACGTACGGAATGCAAGGTTGAGGGGTGTGCTACGTAAGGAATGCAGGGTTGAGGGGTGCCCTACGTATGGAATTTGGGGTTGAGTGGTGTGTTACGTAAGGAATGCAGGGTTAAGGGGTGCCCTATGTATGGAATGCAGGGTTGAGGGGTGCCTTACATATGGAATGAAGGGTTGAGGGGTGTTATGTAAGGAATGCAGGATTGAGGGGTGCCCTACGTATGGAAAGCGGGGTTGAGGAGTGCATTATGTAGGGAATGCAGGGTTGAGCGGTGCCCTACATATGGAATGCAGGGTTGAGGGGTGCCCTACGTATGGAATGTAGGGTTGGCTGCATTATGTAAGGATTTCAGGGTTGAGGGGTACCCTATGTATGGAATGCAGGGTTGAAGGGTGTGTGATGTGCAAAGTGCAGGGTTGAGGGGTGGGTTATGTAATGAATGCAGGGTTGAGGGGTGTGCAGCATATGGAATGTGGGGTTGAGGGGTGTGCTATGCATGGAAGGTTGGGTTGAGGGGTGCTCTACATATGGAATGCAGGGTTGAGGCGTGCTCTACATATGGAATGCAGGGTTGAGGCGTGCTCTACATATGGAATGTGGGGTTGAGGGGTGCGCTATGTGCAAAATGCAGGGTTAAGGGGTAAACTTTTGTAAGGAGTGCAGGGTTGAGGGGTGCCCTACATATGGAATGCAGGGTTGAGGGGTATGTTATGTAAGGAATTCAGGGTTGAGGGGTGCCCTACGTATGGAATGTAGGGTTGAGGGGTATGTTATGTAAGGAATTCAGGGTTGAGGGGTGCCCTATATATGGAATGCAAGGTTGAAGGGTGTGTGATGTGCAGGGTTGAGGGGTGCATTATGTAATGAATCCGGGGTCCGCTACGTACGGAATGTGGGGTTGAGGGGTGCGCTACGTATGGAATGGAGGGGTTGAGGGGTACGCTACGTATGTAATGCGGGACTGGGGGTGCGTTACGTATGGAATGGGGTGGTTGAGGGGTGCGCTATGTGCAAAGTGCAGGGTTGAGGGGTGTTGCGGAGCTCCAAAGTCCGCTGGGGAATCCTTGAGGCTGAGGAAGTACTAACTTATCCAAGGCAACCTGTACCCCCCCCCCAGTAACTGGACGACACACAGTTCTGGGAGTAAATCAACACTTTATTTAGCCACAGCTGGCTTTTTATATCCTTTCCCATGCAAGGGGTTTCTTAACTCATTTTCCAGGGGCATTCCCTTCAGCAACTAACAGATGACAGTGATTTAATTACCTGGAACTATTTCTAACAACCTTGGTATGCGTGAGACGTTTGTCTCCGCATATTTACCCATAACAATGAAACCGTGCCAGACACATTACTAGGAGTGTAATTACATCCCGTAGCAGATAATAGGTGGGGTCATTAACATACTGACAATAGATGAATAGAAAGCTGCCTCAGACCCCAATTAACCCAATTTACTTATTCAGACATCAGTAGACATTTACTGTCCCCTTTGAAGGGATCCCCACCATATTCTCAGTTTCAGTATTTTGCTACACTGCTCCCCCTTACCCACAAGCCGGAATACACAGTCTGATCCTTAACGGATCGGCTTGGGGATGTCCGGAGAGTACTCATGGATCACTTTTCCAGTTCAGTTTGCCGCGATAATCCGTCAGCATTGCCGTTCTGTTTCCCGGGTCAGTAGCTGATGGTGAGGTTGTAAGGTTGCAGGGCGAATAATGGAATTCAGTTCTGGAACAGTCACTTGCTTTGCTCTCTCAATGGCTCCCAAAACGTGCTGCTGATGCTCTTGGGAGAGGTACGGCAAAACCTGGGCGCAAATCCCATTTAACCTTTTGCAAATTTCAGCCTGTTTGTGCATTTCAATGTTCCAGCCATGGGACATCTCATAAAACATGACGTAGTGTCGTTGCATCTCCGATTTCTCACTGGCCAACTTGTCACATTCCAATTTTAGACTGTGATATTGTGCCTGATCTACGGTACCTGTCGGGGAAGATAGTCTTACCCGGGTCTCAGCAGCACGCGGGTCGGTTCCAGCAGCACGGGTCTGGGCACAGGTAGTCACAGGGTTGGCTTCAGTGGGGCCCAACAGGGCGTAAGCAGAAACGAGGGGGGCCAAATCATTCCCCAGTAGTACATCCGCTGGCAAATCCTTCATCACCCCCACATTCACGTGTCCCGAACCAACCCCCCAATCCAGGTGAACACGGGTAGCCGGAAGACGGTGCCTCCTGCTACTCTTACGGCTACAGTGTCTCTGGTGTGTTGGCTCTCTGGGATGAGGTTCTTCTGTAGTAGGGTCATGGTGGCGCCAGTATCACGTAGGCCATTGGCTACCTTTCCATTGACCCAGACCGTCTGCCTGTGTTGCTGCCGGTTGTCCCGGTTAGCTGCTTGTATTGGATCAGCCTCGTGCAGGACGCCCCAATGTTCCTCCAATTCTTCAGCTCCGCGGTTGTCTGGGGCCACTTCTGTGTGATAGCAATGAGCGGCAGCCCTTGCTGGAGGGGGTGGCCCTGGTTGAATCCATGCCGCTTGGTCCTGGTTCTGAGTGCAGTCTCTCTGCTAGTGCCCAAATTGCTTGCACGAATAGCACTGCACTCCCTTGCGCCCGAGGTATCGATTTGCAGGGGGGGTAGGGATTAGCCCGGGTCTTGTGCAGCTGGTGGCCCTGGGTTATTGTTCAGCGGTCTGGTTTTATGTCTGAAGCCAGTCTGTGATGGCCTTCGGGCATCTTGATATTCATCAGCTTGCCTGGCCGCTTCCGAGAGAGTGGTAGGTTTGTGATCCCTTACCCACTCCTGTACCTCTGGGTTTAGTCCATTAAAGAATTGCTCCAGTAAAATCAGCTGGGTGATCGCATCTGCTGTGGTTGCCTGACGGGCTTGCAGCCAAGCTAGGGCTGCCCTCTGCATTCGGTGTGGGAGTCCTTCTCCTGTTTCTTTGTGTCCCGGAAGCGTCTCCTGTATGCTTCTGGGGTGATGGCATATCTTGCCAAAATAACTTCCTTTATCCGGCTATAGCTTGCGATTTCCTCCTCTGGCATGGCTCTGTAGGCTTCTGCTGCACGGCCTGACAGCTTACCAGCTAAGATCCGTACCCAGTCTGTCTGGGGTACTTGGTACAGCTTGCATTGCCGTTCAAAATCTTGCAGGAAGCTATTAATCTCTTCCTCTGCTTCCACAAACTTTTTAAAGGCATCATGGGGTACTTTTAGTTTTGTCTCTGGTGCCGGTGTAGTCGTTAGCAGTCTCTCAGAGGCACGCTGTTCCGCCAGCCAGAGTTGGGTCTCCCGTTCTTCTCTCACCGTGATAAAGGCATCCACTTGGGCTAACGTCACCTGTACCAGCTCGGTGGAGGGGTTTTCTCCATAAAACGCTAGCCTGTGTTTCACTTCTTGGTCAAACTCGGTCTCCATGGCTTCTGTAGCCATACTGTGTGCCCGATCTCCCTCGGTCAGTTCTGCAATCAGCTCGGCTTTGGATTTATTGCTGGCGTTCTTCCCTCTTGCTTCCAGCAAATCCTTTAACGTCGCTCGTTTTAATTCAGCATAGTTTGTCTCCATTCACACTTCCATTCGTGTAACCGAATTTGCATGAACGCTGGTTCCTCTTGCTGCAAGGCTTTAATACCAACGCTGCCAACCAGTGTTGCGGATCTCCAACGTCCGCTGGGGAATCCTTGAAGCTGAGGAAGTACTAACTTATTCAAGGCAGCCTGTTCCCCCCCCCCCCCAGTAACTGGACGACACACAGTTCTGGGAGTAAATCAACACTTTATTTAGCCACAGCTGGCTTTTTATATCCTTTCCCATGCAAGGGGTTTCTTAACTAATTTTCCAGGGGCATTCCCTTCAGCAACTAACAGATGACAGTGATTTAATTACCTGGAACTATTTCTAACAACCTTGGTATGCGTGAGACGTTTGTCTCCGCATATTTACCCATAACAATGAAACCGTGCCAGACACATTACTAGGAGTGTAATTACATCCCGTAGCAGATAATAGGTGGGGTCGTTAACATACTGACAATAGATGAATAGAAAGCTACCTCAGACCCCAATTAACCCAATTTACTTATTCAGACCTCAGTAGACATTCTGTCTCTACATTTCCTGGAATGAATATTTACTGTCCCCTTTGAAGGGATCCCCACCATATTCTCAGTTTCAGTATTTTGCTACAAGGGGTAAACTTTGTACGGAGTGCAGGGTTGAGGGGTAAACTTTGTACGAAGTGCAGGGTTGAGGGGTAAACTTTGTACGGAGCGCAGGGTTGAGGGGTAAACTTTGTACGGAGCGCAGGGTTGAGGGGTAAACTTTGTACGGAGCGCAGGGTTGAGGGGTAAACTTTGTACGGAGCGCAGGGTTGAGGGGTAAACTTTGTACGGAGCGCAGGGTTGAGGGGTAAGCTTTGTACGGAGCGCAGGGTTGAGGGGTAAACTTTGTACGGAGCGCAGGGTTGAGGGGTAAACTTTGTGCGGAGTGCAGGGTTGAGGGGTAAACTTTGTGCGGAGTGCAGGGTTGAGGGGTAAACTTTGTGCGGAGTGCAGGGTTGAGGGGTATACTTTGTACAGAGTGCAGGGTTGAGGGCTGTGTGCATCCAAGTTTTCCATCACCCTAAGTACAAAGCTCTTCCCTCAGATTCCAGTTCAGAGCTCATCCTGTCTCTCGCAACCCACCCCCCCCCCCCCCTTCCAGTGTAGAGCTTTTCTACCTCCCCAATCATCTCCCAGTATCTAGAAAAAAATCACAGAACGTCCGTGCCGGCTGCTGGAGCTTCTGCCTGTGTACATTCCACACCCTCTCCTCCCCCTCCCTCCTCGGCTCTCATATATAGAGATTGATGTGTAGAGCAGAGGGATCTCCACAGCCGCCAACAGAGAAGCGCTGTCACTTCTATATACAGAAACAGCATTTCTGTATTTACAACTGACAAGAGTGAGAGGCCAACAAGTGGCGGAACTCCGGTGGGCAGCAGCGTGGGCAAATTTGGCAGCTGCTTTGGGCCCCACAACAATGATTGAGCCCTGGGCAGCTGCCTTATTTGCCCTGCGCTAAAGACGGCCCCGGCCAATAATCCCCTCATCACTGTCACTCCTATAAAAGACAGTTCTCGTTGTTCCCTCACTCTCTGACTAAGGTCCATGGATAAAGAAATGAACTGGTAGGAGATCAGAGGAGCCATTTACTAGTTACCTTGAGGGGGGAGTTGTAAGATCCTCAGAGACAAAGCTGCCTGATGTGGGCGGAGTCCTGGTTTAGGGAAACCAAACTGCTCATGTCTAGTAATAATCTTTTTATTTCTATTTTAGTAGATGGACGGGAGATGAGGAAAACCTCAGAGGATTGTCTCACTTTGTCTCCAGACTGTAAAGTAGAAGATGAGGACATCACACAGTATAGTCCAGGAGAAAACCCGACTACCTCAAATGTCCATCCGGCACCACACAGTGTAGATGGACCATCGTATTCCTCTTATCCTGAGGAACCTCAGACTGTGCGGGACGGTGCCGGACCATCGTATTCCTCTTATCCTGAGGAACCTCAGACTGTGCGGGACGGTGCCGGACTATCGTATTCCTCTTACTCTGAGGAACCTCAGACTGTGCGGGACTGTGCCGGACCATCGTATTCCTCTTACTCTGAGGAACCTCAGACTGTGAGGGACGGTGCCGGACCATCGTATTCCTCTTATCCTGAGGAACCTCAGACTGTGCGGGACGGTGCCGGACCATCGTATTCCTCTTATCCTGAGGAACCTCAGACTGTGCGGGACGGTGCCGGACCATCGTATTCCTCTTATCCTGAGGAACCTCAGACTGTGCGGGACGGTGCCGGACCATCGTATTCCTCTTATCCCGAGGAACCTCAGACTGTGCGGGATGGTGCCGGACCATCGTATTCCTCTTATCCCGAGGAACCTCAGACTGTGCGGGACGGTGCCGGACCATCGTATTCCTCTTATCCCGAGGAGCCTCAGACTGTGCGGGACGGTGCCGGACCATCGTATTCCTCTTATCCCGAGGAACCTCAGACTGTGCGGGACGGTGCCGGACCATCGTATTCCTCTTATCCCGAGGAACCTCAGACTGTGCGGGACGGTGCCGGACCATCGTATTCCTCTTATCCCGAGGAACCTCAGACTGTGCGGGACGGTGCCGGACCATCGTATTCCTCTTATCCCGAGGAACCTCAGACTGTGCAGGACGGTGCCGGACCATCGTATTCCTCTTATCCTGAGGAACCTCAGACTGTGCGGGACGGTGCCGGACCATCGTATTCCTCTTATCCTGAGGAACCTCAGATTGTGGGGGACAGTGCCGTCCTTCCAACAGATAAGCGGTTTTCCTGTACTGAGTGTGGGAAGGGTTTCCCTTCTAAATACCATCTTAATGTGCATAAAAGATCTCATACAGGTGAGAGGCCGTATTCCTGCCCTGAATGCGGGAAATGTTTTTCAGTAAAGTCCCATCTTTACAAACATCAGAGATGTCACACAGGGGAGAAGCCACTTTCCTGTCCTGAGTGCGGGAAATGTTTTTTACAGAAGTCCAATCTTTACACACATCAGAGATCTCATACGGGGGAGAAGCCGTATTCCTGTCCTGAGTGCGGAAAATTTTTCCTTTTTAAATCCAGTCTTGATGTGCATAAAAGATCTCACACAGGAGAGAAGCCGTATTCCTGTCCTGAGTGCGGGAAATGTTTTTCGATGAAGTCTCATCTTTGCAGACATCAGAGATCTCACACGGGGGAGAAGCCTTATTTATGTGCTGAGTGCGGGAAATGTTTCACTGGAAAAACCAGTCTTGATGTGCATAAAAGATCTCACACAGGGGAGAAGCCGTATTCCTGTCCTGAGTGCGGGAAATGTTATACAGATAATTCCAGTCTTTACAGACATCGGAGATCTCACATGGAGGAGAAGCCATATTCCTGCCCTGAGTGTGGGAAATGTATTTCACGAAAGTCTGATATTTACACACATCAGAGATCTCACACGGGGGAGAAGCTATATTCCTGTCCTGAGTGTGGGAAATGTTTCCCTTTTAAATCCAGTCTTGATGTGCATAAAAGATCTCACACTGGGGAGAAGCCGTATTCCTGTCCTAAGTGCGGGAAATGTTTTTCAATGAAGTCCCATCTTTCCAGACATCAGAGATCTCACACGGGGGAGAAGCCACTTTCCTGTCCTGAGTGAGGGAATTGTTCCTCACTGAAGTCCTGACTTCCTGTACATCAGAGATCCCACACAACCCTCGAGGTGTATTAGAGCCTTGAGTGTGGGAAATGTCTTCTATATGAATGTTGCTGGACATCACAGCTCTCATGTGGGGAAGAAGCACACCCTGATATACACCTCAGATATACTCCATGGCTGATCTTCATCATGTAAGAAACAGTTCATAAGGAGATCAGAGATCACCAAAGACATGGATGAAGTGTTGTACCGTGTTGGCCATTGATAGCAGGATAAAAATAAAAATGGAGTCATTACCTCTCATTGGCTGAGTACATTTTGTGGTGGAAGATTTCACAAACACTTAGAGGTCTATTTAAAAAAAAATAGTTGAATGAATGTGAGCGGCATTCACCCAGCTGTGATGAATATTGGGTGTTTTGTGTTTTATACACTGATTTCCTTGGCTCCATCTAGTGGCCATAATGCAGTATTGCACTATTTTTACTGATGTAGTATATTGGGAAAAATACCCTCTTGATCAGTAGATGGAGCTGATGATCATATGCAATCACTGTGTTAAATTAAGGGCAGCATTTGTAACAGCAGAATGAGTGATTGTCACTTTCATCCAATGAATGTCCTATAAGTAGACCCCTTAGTTTCCTTCATCAGACATGGCTTCATTCTAATACCTGGGAGATCAAACGTATGGACTTATGAGTACAGTAGACACAGAAGAACACAAATTATTTAAACCAACCATTGAGTTAAAATAAAAAATACTATATTTGGGCTTTAGATAATGCTAAGTATAATAGCAATTATCCCCAGCTAGTGGCAAATGTAGTATTTTCTATTTTAAATCAATGGAAACTATTCGACCAGCAAATAGCCAATTAACATCCCCTCATTCACACAGAAGGAATGAACATACCAGATAAATTGCTGTATAATTTTTTATGAATGGACCCCTAAATGTCAGGAGACGTTTATATAAAGATAGGAAGTATGTAGCAGATAAATGAATAGACCTCCTAGCAATGTTATTACCAGGCTGCAGCTAGAGGGAGCTCTAATGATTAGAGTGTGACCACAGCAGAGTGATCCCATCTAGCTCACATTAACCCTTTCACTGCCAGAGCTGGTTTTCCATTATTTTTGCACACATGGTAAAATGCAGATTTTGGGCCTGAAGATTAGATAAAACCCCCAAACATATATTTCCTGAAAGCAGAGGCCTTAGAGAATAAAATGGTGTTAATTGTTGAGGTGTTCCTCGTACACAGAGATAGATGCCTGTATTCTTAGGATGGGAGTCCATTAGATTGTCCCGTGATACACTTTAACATGCAGCCAGATAACTGTAGGTTTTTTGAAGCATGGAACATTCCTTGGTGGTATCCATCTTATAACAGACTAATATCTCACAGATCATAGTTTACATGATTTAGAAAGCAGAGAATATATAAAATTCAACAAAAGAGCTAGGTGCAGCTTTATGGACTATTCCGCCATTCTATAACACTAGCAAAGATGGCGGCGCCCATGTATAGGAACTAGGCTACAGGAAAAATGGCCGAACAACAACTTCCGGTGTACACAAATAAAAACAAAGCCTCAACAGCCAATCAGGCTCCCCTGATGAAGTTACGAGGTACGTGACGTAACGCCGTAGGGAAATCGTGAGGCACCGGAAGTACCCGGAGTAACAGTAAGGCGGCGTATCATGCCGCTCTGGTTATATACTAGCGTTTTTATTCTTACCTTATGTACGAGCATTACTTTACAATAAACTTTATTCCATTTTATAAAATACTACACTATTGGAGATCTTTCTCTCTCCCTATTCCCGATCCGACATCCTCACTGGAGTGGCTCCCCTCTCCCCTCTTCTCTAGGATTACATACATCAGTGTAGGAGATCGAGAGAAAGACACAGTGGAGGGACCAGTATAGAGGAGGGAGACTTTACTGATCATGCCCAATTACATATTTATGGGGGTGAGAGTTCTGTGAGACCACAGCTTGGAGATATTAGTGATCATTACTATAGCAGGAGACCTGCATCTACATTAGTTCACTTCCATCAAGAGAGGCTAACGCGTTTCACATCACGGTGTGATGCTTACTTATGAGTAAGCATCACACCCTGATGTGAAAAGCGTTAGCCCTTGCCCTGTATGTCCCTTACATGTTTGATTGCTTTTTGATGTATTTTTCATATTTTTCTTTGGAGTTTTTGGAATTTTAATTTTCTTTGTTAAATAAAACGCTTGACCAGAGTGCGGCAGTCCAGACAACTTTTTCACTCTATGAATAAGCGTTTATTGATTGGTTTGCGCAAAAGTTATAGCATCTACAAAATAGGGGGTAGTTTTATGGCATTTTTATTAATATTTTTTTTTTACTAGTAATGGCGGCGATCAGCAATTTTTATCGTGACTGCGACATAATGGCGGACACATTGGACACTTTTAGGACCATTGTCATTTTTACAGCGATCAGTGCTATAAAAATGCACTGATTACTGTGAAAATGAGGGCAGCCAGAGTCAGATGAGGGAACAGAGGGATGTTGTAGCTGGACTTGAGTGGCCCCCAACCTCCTCTTCTCGAGTCTCCCACTAGAACTTCTGGCTCCTCCCTCTTTTTAGGTTGCAATCCCCAGGGCTCCAAGACTTGTCCTTCATTACTTGGTAAACTACTGACTTAGCAAAGATCATCTGTTACTGGATAACCCGCTGCTTGTCAAATAAACCTCCCTGGGATGTGAGGAGCCGTGGACACTGGAAGCGTGCTGCAGCCATACACTTCATCTTGGTAGCAATCAGCTGGGAAATCGTGTGATCCACACACGGACTTCACCTGGATCCATTCTTATATGCTGTCTACCCCTGTGGGGGTGCAAGGAGCTGGTGAGTGGGGACCCTTGTGGGGGAAGCACCTATAAAGTCTTTGGAGGATTTGCTGGCACCGACTATAACTCACTTTGGAGATTGGAATCCCTTATCTAATATATACACATATTTTTTATATACCCTAGGAAGTGGACATTATACATTGATATATAAAAATGTGTGTGTATATATATATATATATATATATATATATATATATATTTCTGTCACTACATAGTCATTTCTTTTTTGGTTATATGCTACGTATCACTACGGTGGAATACACTTGGACTTATTATAGTTTATGTTAGTTATTTTACTTTACTTTTTTAATTACTTTTTCGGACCAATACCAGTAATTAGGTTGCTGTTATTACAATAGCACTTAAGGGCACCACTCCCCATTGTTGGCAATAGGCCCATTGCGGCCTTAATGATGGGCTTTTGAGTTCATAATATCTCACTACACACACATTTTTGCTCAGCAACAAGTTTACCTGGTCATTAAGCGGGACCCACCCAATTAGGGGAGGTGTCCGATTAATTCTTTTCTCCTATTTCCAAATATATGATATTTTTTTTTCTGAACCCTCTGGCACACACCTGAGGAGTGAGCAGCGCCATACCCCACAGCAATTACTCACTGTGAAAATGACACTGGCAGTGAAGGGGTTAACCACTAGGTGGCACCGTAGGGATTAAGTGTTCCCCATTGAGTGTTTCTTACTGTTGGGGGGATGGGCTGTGTGTCACATGACACTGATCTTCGCTCCGAGTACACGGAGCGGAGATCCGTGTCATTGTCACTAGGCAGAGCGGGGAGATGCTTGTTTACACAAGCATCTCCCCGCTCTATACCTCCGTGAGACGATCGCGGCGATCGAGTCCGCGGGACCCGCGGTCCGACTCACGGGGAAGGCGGCAGGGTCGCGATCGCGCTGCCGGTAGCGCATGCAACCACACGGCAGGCATTTTAAGAGGACATACAGGTACGTGATTATGCCTGTCCATGCCATTCTGCCGACGTAAATCTACATGGGCCGGTCCTTAACTGGTTAAAAAAGTATTGTATTTATGGAAGTATGCAAATCTTTGAATTGGGAGATTTACAACTTTCTACCAATACCAAACAAGAAATTCAAAGTTCTTTTATCCGTGCTGTTTTGAAGACAAGTGACACAAAATGATATTGCTTAAAATTATATATATTTATTAACTAAAGATACAGTGGTGCAGAGCTGCAGCTCCAGATTTTGTACTCTCCAGTTTTAATGTACTGTACATATACATAAGATCAGATATATGCCAATATTGAACTAAGAAAAACTAATTTTGTGTGGTCCTGAGGAAGAGGTAAACGGGGCATACGAACAGGCCCGCACTACAGGGATACGGCGCCATCTTGAGGCCTGCTGACCCTCCGAGGCTCCCCGCTCTCTAATCCCGCGTTCCAGAACGACTGCCCGGTTCTAACCCACCAGCCGCCGCAGCTCCGGAGGGCACGGGACGAACGCTACATCGTTCAAAACACCTGTGGATCCCGGCCGCTAGCTACATCCATCCAGCCGCCTGACGCCATCTTGCGGCCTGCCGTCCCGGACTTCCCAGCCTGTGGAGCACAGTGAGTAACAGGGCGGCAGGCCTATCTAGCCATAACGGGACACCCCTAGAGAGACTATCCACGGGCGCACCGGAGGGGCTCCGAGCGGGGAATCTGTAGGCCTAATCTGAGTGGAACACCTAAGGTCGGCCTACTCTCCCAGGAAAGACCGCGGCTTGGGCCTACCCTCGGTAGTCGGAGGCCATCTTGCTACTCCGGGCACCCCAGCCTCATCCCACCTCACCCGCCCGAACAGCTCCCTCTGGCCCAGTTTCAGTGCTTCATTGGGATCATTACCTTCCCTACTTGGTTGCCAAGGCACTAATCAGACACCCAGAGCCATATAGCAGCAGCTCGGAAGGAATAGCACGCTCACTAAGCCTCAGCTTGCTACACCCTTAGCCTAACAGCAGCAAGGGCCCAGTCATCCCTGTCCTCTCCAGCTCAACCCTTATTCAGCAGATGAAGCTCAGCATGGGCCTGAATAACCATATGTTCCATACTACGCTGTACACATGTTGTTAAGCGAATGAGACTGAGGGGCGCTCCACTTAGCATTCAGTTTTGAAGCTCCAACTATGCCAGCAAAGATACACAAAATCCGCTCTACAACTCCCAAGACACATAGTAAAGGAACGGCGACTAACCAAACCACCTCTAGTTCCATACAGCGATTCCTGGTTGCCAGTGGAACCGGTCCTGGCGCATGTAGCAGTCAAGCTAGACGCACGAGACGCAACGCATCTCTCGCTTCATTAGCAACCTCTGTAAGAGAAAGTTCGCCTGCATCATCTTACTGCTCAGATCTCATGGAAGAACCTGAGTCTCCTACAGGCTCAGATATGGCGTCTGCTGAGCGGCATCAGAAAAGAGTTAGCCGGGATGTTCCATGGACTCGAAAAATCAATAAAAAAGGAAATCACAGGGGTAAGAACAGATATGGCGCATATTCTCGATAGGGTGGAGGGCACATAACAGAGACAAGATACTCATGAAACAGCTATAAGAGAACTACAAAAGACTGTCACACAGCTAGCCCTTGCTCAACGTGCCTCACTATATAAGTTAGAGGACCTTGAGAATAGAAACCGCAGAAACAACCTGCGAATCAGAGGTCTGCCCG
The DNA here is from genome assembly GCA_029206835.1 of Rana muscosa. Classification (NCBI taxonomy): domain Eukaryota; kingdom Metazoa; phylum Chordata; class Amphibia; order Anura; family Ranidae; genus Rana; species Rana muscosa. The sequence continues at coordinate 15,403,431 of JARGYO010000094.1, read as the reverse complement.
AAGTGACTGGAGATAAAGATTTGGAGTCGCAGATTAGAGGTATATTTAATTCAGTGTTGGGAAATGAATCCACTGATCCGTTGCGCTTTGATCGGGTTCATCGGGCTCTCAGGTCTCGTACCATTGCTCCTGAGCAACCCAGAGACGTAATATGCCGTCTACATTATTTCACAGATAAGAACGCCATTATGGTCAAGTTGAGGAGCATTCCCAACATTGACTTTGACGGAGCAACTCTTAATATTTTCTCGGATCTATCTAAAGAAACCTTAGACCGCCGCAGAGCCCTTAAACCACTTTTAGAACATTTACGTTCTAAGGAGATTACTTATAGATGGGGTTTCCCGGCGTGCCTTATTGCTACCAAAAATGGTCACTCCCACACCCTCCGGTTCCCAGAGGAATTGTTACAATTTTTAAAGGACCTTAATCTGCCCTCAGTGGACCTCCCGGGCTGGCATGATCCGGTCCCTAAGTTTTCGCATATTCAGGACTCCCATTGGCAAAAATCTCCTACTACTAAAAAAGAGCGCTCTTCAGCGTCAGGTCCTGTATAATAACATAGTCGAGTAAAGGGTGATTATGCCTATGTACTTTCCTTTTTTTTTTGGTTGAGTATGCCTGTAAGTTATTATATCTAATGAGATGTGACTTGGCCGCTAAAGTATATTTGTTTTAAAAAGGTTTATTGTTTACTGTTGGAGCAAAAAGTATTCCTCTGCACATTATCTGACGCAAGCTGAATGCGGGTGGAGCACAATGCTCCTATGTGTCTTTTATACGACACGTTCCCCTCCCCTTCTTTCCTTTTGGGGTTGTGGAGAGCGGGTAGCCTTCGAGTTTTCTTATCCGTTCTCCTACGGGAGTTCTGGACGGCTGCCCGTGCTCTCTTCCCCCCATAGGGACCACCGCAGATATCTGCGTGATAAATTAAGGTTTCCCACATGCGTCCAGATGGACGTTTTTGTTGTTTATGTAAATTTGTCTTCTTGTTTTTCTCAATACTTACCCGTTTCTTTTTTGTTTTATTTTCCCTATCAAGGCTGGCATGCATGGCTAAGTAGGTTCAAGGGTTATGCTCTACTGTGATAAATGGCCACACTTAAAGTTACTTCTTATAATGTTAGGGGTTTAAATGCTGCGGCAAAACGGCATCAGGTTATCCGTGAATTACGGAAACTTGCCTCTTCTATTGTGTTTCTTCAGGAAACACATTTAACCCATACTACGCAGGTCAAATTGACCTCGCTTTATTTTCCTCAGTGGTATTATAGCCTTTCAGATACGAATAAAGCTAAGGGTGTGGCTATTGGTTTTAGTAGTAGCGTACCCTTCCGTTTTTTAGATATGCAAGCGGATGACCATGGTCGTTTTCTTTTTTTAAAGGGCTTTTTAGGTACTACCCAATGTACTCTAGCAAACATATACTGCCCGAACCAAAATCAACCTACCTTTTTTTTCTCATTCTTACTGATTTATCACAATTTGCTGAGGGTCTAATCATACTGGCAGGAGACATAAATATGTCTCTAGATCCTGTTTTGGATACATCCCACGGTCGCTCTAACATCTCTTTTAAGCGCCTGTCCTTTGTTAAAAAGAGACTAATAGACCGACAATTGATAGACGTATGGCGTATTTTACATCCAAAAGAAAAAGATTTTTCCCATTTTTCGAAGACTCATCAGTCTTATTCCCGAATAGATAATATCTTTTTAGACCATTATCACCTCCCATTATTACAATCGGCGAATATAGGTACTGCGACACTGTCAGATCATGCACCTGTGTCGATGGGTATGACTATGCCCACTTTGACTCAGCGCTCCAATAATTGGAGACTCAATGATTCTCTTCTTTCTAACCCAACAGAAGTTTCTGTGTTTGCCTCTCATATATCGCAATATCTTAAAGACAATAAACCTTCTGAGACATCCCCTGCTATTGTATGGGAAGCTCACAAGGCAACTATGAGAGGCCGATTCATAGAAACTTGGGGCAAGGAAAAAAAGAGAGCGTGGTCAACAACTTGAACAGGTCCTGCACCAAATAACAGAACTTGATAAACAACACAAACTCACTTTGCACACATCCCAGCTAGAAGCTCTCACATTGAAACGAGAGGAATTAAAACATCTTCTTAACCTCGATACAGCTCGGAAATTCCAACGATATTTGCAAAAATTCTATGAGTGCGGGGACAAACCTAGCAGACAATTAGCAAGATCCCTCAAAGAAAAACAGACTAGATCGTTTATTCCTAAAATAAAGCTATCAAACAAAAATTTAGTCCATGCGACTCCTCACATTGCTAAAGCTTTCAGGGACTATTATGCAGATTTGTACAAAGTGCAGTGTGACTCCCCGTCTCTGACTGTGACGGAGAGACGTAACCTTATGCTTACATATCTAAAAGAAGCAAATTTGCCCAAACTTTCAAATTCGACTCTCAGGGAACTTGAATCTGAACTATCGGTTGAGGAATTTCAGGCAGCTCTGAAATCTTCACCGACAGGTAAAGCCCCGGGACCGGATGGTTATACTATCCGGTGCTATAAAACATTCAGTGATATCCTTCTGCCCCGTCTCACGGCTTATGCTAATTCAATCTCACAGACCTCGGGACTATGCCCGGAATCTCTTACAGCCCATATTTCAGTTATCCTTAAAGCAGATAAGGACTCTACTCAATGCAGTAGCTATAGGCCAATTTCCCTATTAAATGTTGATATCAAATTATATTCTAAGGTAATGGCCAACAGACTACTCCCTCTTATACCTAGTTGGGTTTCTACGGATCAGACGGGCTTTATGCCACACAGAGAAGCCAAGGATAATTCTCTCCGGGCGATATCTCTTATACAATACGCTCAAAGGTCTTCCCAGTCCACCCTATTCGTATCTACAGATGCTGAAAAAGCGTTCGATAGGGTGGACTGGGATTACTTAAAACTGACCCTGCGACATTTTGGGCTGGGACCCAAAATGTTTTACCGCATTACTTCCCTCTATTCTAACCCCACGGCACAAATTCGCATAAATGGCACTTTGAGTGACTCATTCCAACTATTTAATGGGACCAGACAGGGCTGCCCTCTTTCTCCCCTTTTATTTGCCCTTACCCTCGAACCCTTTTTGGCAACCATAAGATGTAATTTAAATATACATGGGATTCAAGTAGGTAATAAAACGCACAAATATGCGGCATATGCGGACGATATTTTATTTTTTATCCAGCAGCCTCGTATCTCGCTTCCTAATTTAATGTCAGCGTTTTCTACTTTTCAGACACTCTCCAACTTTAAAATTAACCTTTCTAAGTCTGAAATTCTAAATATTAATCTACCTGGAAGGGAGGTGGAAAATTTAAAACCCCTCTTCCCTTTTAGATGGGTTCAACGAAGTATGAAATATCTGGGAGTGAATCTTGTGCCTCACATTCAGTCCCTCTTTAAATATAATTACATCCCATTATTGAATAATATTAGAAGGGATCTACAAAAGTGGAACACGCTGACACACTCATGGTTGGGTAAAGTGAGTATAATTAAAATTAACATTCTGCCTAGAGTTCTTTTTTTTTCTTTCAAATGATCCCATTGGGTGTGCCTATAGGATTTTTTTCCCTATTACAGACCATGGTCTCCCGCTTTATTTGGAGGAACAGTCACCCCAGAGTATCTAAGGAAGTATTATTTCGCTCCAAGGAAGCTGGGGGACTGGCCCTTCCAAATTTTAAGGCTTATTATAATGCTGTGATTCTGTCTAGAATATCCGAATGGAAATATGCTGCTAATTCCAAACTTTGGGTGAGTTTGGAACATGCTCTTAGTAACACAGACCTAGCAACTACACCCTGGTTGCCACGCTTACATAGACACCTTGCTCCAAGTACCTCCACTTTAACCACTTCCACCCTTGATGTATGGGATGCCTTACATAGGAAGTTCTCGTGGTCATATGCTTCTCCTCTGTTACCGCTTTTGGACCACGATTATTTCTTACCTGGCCTAGATCCTGGCTATAGGACATGGTTGCCAGAAGAACCTCTTCTACTACATCATGTTCTTCGAGCAAATGCGCTTAAGCCTCTTAAGGAAATTCTCGGCCTCAAGCCCATTATGTTTCTTGATAAATGGAGATATAATCAATTGCAAGGTTTTCTTAGAACTCTGCCTCAGCCGCTTAGAGGGATACAGGACTTAAACAGTATTGAGGAAGTTTTTAATTCAACGGACCCACCTGAACATTGTATCTCGGTATTCTACAAATTACTCATCAAGCTCCAAGGTGATACTTATCCTCCCTTTCTCGCTAAGTGGGAGGCAGACTTGGAATCCTGCCTCTCAGACAGCCAAAAGGATAAAGTCCTACAGCTGACTCATATCTCTTCAATTGCATCAAGGATGGCTGAGGTCAATTACAAACTACTAACCAGATGGCACTATACCCCATCAAAGCTTCATCAGATGCTCCCCGACAACTCCCCGTTGTGTTGGAGGAATTGTGGGAACAGAGCAACCCACGCTCATATATGGTGGTCGTGCCCACTCATCCACCCCTTCTGGTCTAGCATTATTCAAATTATCCAACAAATATCCAATATTAATCTCCCTGCTGATGCATGGACCATTCTCTTCCATGCTACCAAGGAACCTGTCAGAAAATACAAATGTTCTTTAGTTCCACATCTGCTTAATACGGCTAAAGCACTTATACCTACCCTTTGGGGTCAGCCTGAGACTCCATCCGTGAAAAAGTGGTTTCAAAAAATTTCAGAGGTCCATCTCATGGAAGATATCACTCATTGTAACAAGGACACTTTTCAACGACACACTTTAACTTGGACTCCGTGGATGGAGTTCAAGGACACCACAACCTATAGAGAGATACTTGCACAATTCCACTGAGATCCGTTTACATCTATTGAATAAGCTATCTATATCTTAAGGTTGATTCCCTGTGGTTATTCTTTGGCTTATCCCTTAAGAGACTAAAATGTACTGTGACAAACATTTTATTGGATACCGTGCATGCCGGCCTTCCCTTTCCTCCCTTTTCTTTCCTTTTTTGCACCCCTATTTTTGTTCTCTTCCTTTTCTCGGAGAGAGTGAGAGAGGGGGATTAGACTTGTTCTTCCCTGAGGCTTCCCCTACTCCCCCCCTCCCCCTTTTTTTTTTTTTTTTTTTTTTTTTTTTGGGCACAGGTGACGATAATTTTACCTGTTATTTTTCTCTCTACATATATGTTTTGTCACTCCATCAGTGTAGTCACTTGTAAATTCATCCCTTAGTCCTCTATACAGTCCACTTTTAGATTTGAACACTTGTTTTTCAGTTTGTAGTAGTTTTTGAAATCACTTTTTTTCACTCTTTATTAATTAATTTCACGTTAGAAGATATCAACACTAGAGTGATAGCACATAATATATCTGGGGGAGAGTATGGGGGATTGTATTCCCCCCCATCCCCCCCCTTTCTAAAATCATCCCCACCCCCCCCTTTTTTTTTTTCTCTCTCATTCTCCCCCTCTCCTTTTCCCCATCTCTCTTTCTTTTCCTCCCTTTTTTTTTTTTTCTTTTGGCACAGGTGACGATAACTTTACCTCTCACTTTTCTCTCTATATACATGTTTTGTCACTCCATCAGTACAGTCACTCGTAAATTCATCCCCCAGTCCTTTATACTGTCTACTTTAGACTTTAACACTTGTTTTTCAGTTTGTAGTAGTTTTTGAAAGCACTTTTTGTCTCTCTTTTTTTTATTTAATTCCACTTTAGAAGACATCAACACTAGAGTGATAGCACATAATATATTTGGGGGAGAGTATGGGGGACTGTATTCCCCCATCCCCCCCTTCTAAAATCATCCCCACCCCCCCCCCCCTTTTTTTCTCTCTCTCTCTCCTTTTCCGCATCTCTCCCTCTTTTCCTCCCTTTTTTTTTATTTTTTTTATTTTTTATTATTTGTAATGGGAAATATTGAGACTGTAAATGTGTTTCATGTATTGTAATGTGTGTTATATATGTTTTTGGAAAATTAATAAAAAAGATAATGAACAAAAAATAAATAAAGATACAGTGCATATTAAAATCAGGTATAATTTGTGATAAAACAAATGAATAGATATATTTCTATATATCAGAGATAAATGGTGATTAATGTTCAGATAATATTTACGTACATTTCTATGCAAGCTCTATATTACAAGATATATATTCACAGTTCTTGTACTTAAATGATACTTGTATATTTTTTAAACCTGGTAACTTGTAAAATAACCTTCCGTAACTTTATGTAAATACTCTTGTTTACATTGACACTATGTTATCGCATCTCAAAACAAACAGACCTTCTCACTTACACTCTTAGGCCCCTTTCACACGGACGTTCCGTATGTCAGTTTTTCATCCATCCGTTTTCGGATGAAAAACTGACTTAAGCCTCCTACACACGGTCGGACAAACTTCATTTTGAGCAAGTTGGACCAACAATCCGACCGTGTGTACGCTCCATCGGACAAACTTTTTTTGCTTTTTTCTTGTTTTCATCGAACAAAAGTTGGGTCTGCAAACGGACAAACTTTTGCCCAACAAAAGTCCGATGGAGCAAAGTCTGACCGTGTGTACAGGGCTATACATGTATCCCTATGGGATAGCGGATGAACATCCGCTGACATCCGACAACATCAGTCTCCGCTGTGGTCCGTTTAGCATGACGGTGGAAAATCCTACTTTTCCATCTGTCATCGGATCGGATGAAAACGGACAGACGGTCCGTTTGCATCCGATCCCCCCCATAGAGGAGAGCGGCGATCCGACTGGTCCGTTTCTGCACAGTGTGCAGAGACGGACAACTCATCCGCCAGCTCAGCGGGGATCAACGGAGTGATCTCCGCTGAGCAAGCGGATATTAACGGGGCGGATCATGACGGGATCCGCCCGTGTGAAAGAGCCCTTAAGCATGTGCAGACAAAACGTCAAGTTGCACACAGTTTGATAATTCAAACAACACTTATGATATATGTGTAAAAGAGATTCATCCTAAATTTAACATAATAAAACCATTGTAGAAACTTGGCTTTAGCTTTATAAAGACAAACTGTGTCTGTCTCTTAATATTTGGAATATAATTATTTCATACTGCAGTTAAAAATAATATGACTCCAAGTTGCTCTGCTAGATATATATTTAAATGGTTTTAGTTAATGTATATGCAAAACAATTCAATTACCAAAAGGTATAATAAACAGAATAATATGTTACCAATAGTTAAGGGTTCTGTCTGTTTGAGAAGCTTCCCGTGAGGTAATGATGAGTCCCCTAAAGACTCCTCCCTATCTCCCTACATATTTCCGTCTCTCAAGTTCTCCTCCTCCCGCTTTCCTTTCTCCCGAGATAGATAGCCGGATGTCCAGCGAGCAAGATCTTTTAAGAGAGAGAGTCCCCCCACTGCTATATCAGCTGCTACTTTTATCTTACTCCCAAAACTGCGTGTGTGTCACAGCTATGTAATTGATGACGTCAAATGACGATTTGTTTTGATAGGTTGCCATAGCAACCAAGTATGCGGCCATCTTGAGTAATCTCAATTTTCACCAATAGGGGCAGTATTGTATTAGAAATAATTTCTAACAAGGTGATTGACATGACCTTTGCCCTCGGCCTGGTGAAATAACATTAATTGTCTAATGGTGTCAAATATATGTCAACCATCTTCAGACATTCTGGCTATTGGCTCAGATTTATACCTTGGGAAAGTTTATCCCACATATTGCTAATGGATGGTAACATTCCTGGAGATTGAAGTCATTTGGTTGACAAATACAGCTTCTAATATCCTTCACACTTTTTATAAGATATTATATTTGTAACTTTCTATTAGTAATTTATATATATGCATAAATGGGTTTATATATATATGTAACAAATACATAGCTATACTGTAACCATATTATAAAAGAAAAGCATTATTACAATATTTGCAATACAACAGCTTATTGTGAATAAGCCCTTTAATTTCTGCAGCTCATTCTGAAATATGATTCTTTTAATGCTACACAGATTGTGTTAGTCTGTGCCAACTTCTCTTATCTTCAGATGTCAAAGACCTTTGAATTATAACCTGGGATACTGGTATAGACAGACTCAAGCCTCGTACACACGACCGAGTTTCTCGTCCAAAACCGACAAGAAAAGTGCCGAGAGAGCTTTATTGTCGAGAAAACCATTCGTGTGTATGGTTTTACGACGAGAAAACTGCCGTGAATCTCGACGAGAAAAATAGAGAACCTGCTCTCTATTTTCTCGTCCGGATTCTAGATTTTCTCGTCGTGTTTCTCGTCGGCCTGTTTTGCGACGAGAAAATGGTTTGTGTGTATGCTTTTACGACTCTTCAAAAAGCATGCATGCTCAGAATCAAGTATGAGACGGGAGCGCATCTTCTGGTAAAACAAGCCTTCGTAGTGGAGATAGCACATTCGTCCCGCTGTAAATTATTGCATCATTTAAATCAGTGGTTCTCAACTCCAGTCCTCAGGACCCACTAACAGGCCAGGTTTGCAAGATAACTGAAATACATCACAGGTGATATAATTTGCTGATCAGGGATTGCAGTATTCTAGTCTGCATCTCCCCAAGGTAATACTTAAAATCTGGCCTGTTAGTGGGTCCTGAGGACAGGAGTTGAGAACCACTGGTTTAAATGTTGAGCATTTAAATCTTCTTTAGAATGTTACAATAATGAAAACGAATGAACTTGTTTTGCTGCTGATATTCACACAGAGTTATGACTATCTATTTTAAACCTTTTTCATGCTGCTCTTAAGAATATTTAGCTGTATTATATCGTGCAAGATCTTCTGAATATTTTAATGTTTTAAATTTTTTAGACAGATGTTAATTTTAATTTGTCTATGTTTTGATAGTGATCTCCAAATTTTTTTTTTAACATTTTGTTGTGTCAAGTTCCCCCCTATTTTTTTTAAAGAACACCTTTAATGATATTTTGTTGTGTTATCTGTCCCTTTTTATTTTTTGTGTTCAAATGTATCTGCTTACTCCAAAGGTAAATAAATAATTATTATAAAAACACATAGTCAAGTATGAACTTAAACCAAAAAAACATTTATTCATGTATAGAACAAAATAAATAGAAGGCAGCGCTGGAGAACCTGCTGCCATTTGTGCATCCCTGGGACCCCAGAGCACACATCAACCCTGTGTGGACACTAAAATTGGGAGCTTGAGAAGCACAACAGTTGTGAGCACAATCTGATGCTGGCCTCCCAGAGGTCAGGAACAGCAGCAGGTGATATAGATGTCCCAAGTCTGTGGTACTACAACAGGCTGCCTTCTGTCCGACCACAATGAAGCAAGGCCATCACTTCCTGGTCTTCTTGGCAGCCTTCCCTGAAGCCTTCTCTGCAGCCTTCCTTCTGTGTGTGGCTGGAGGCTGGGCCACTGGAGGGGTACTCCTGTCAGGAGGAGGAGAAGTAGGTGGAGGAGAAGGGGGTGGCGGAGAAGGAGGGGGAGGAGGTTGAGGTTGTGAAAGCTGGGCCACCTCACATATGGCCGTATTGGGGGTAATTCTCTCCATCACCCCCTTGTTCAGCAAGGTGATGAGCAGGGGCTCGCATAGGAGGCGTTGCTCCATGCTCATCACCTTGAACTTGGCCTCAACTAGGCCGGCAATGGCATCTTCAGGGGATGTGGGCTCCTGGAGGGTGGCATGTGCCTCTCTAATAAGGGCCATTGCTGCCTCACTTGTGGTCCTGTCCCTCCTGCTTCTTTTAGGAAGGCGGATGGGAGGCACCTGAGATCTTGTGCTTCTACTCGTGCCGGCCACCTCCTGTCTGCCACTGGGCCCAGCCACCTCCTGTCTGCCACTGGGCCCAGGCACCTCCTGGCTCACAGTGGGCCCTGCCTCCTTCTGCCTGACAGTTTCCAGACCCTCCTCCTGGCTGATTTCATCCTGTGTATGAAAAAGGGACATAGTTTTATTTTTTGGTTTATTCTTTTCACACAAATTTGAGATCATGAATGTAGCAATTTGAATGTAAATCAAGAGAAAAGACAAATAATTTTAGGAACACATCAGATTTCCTTTTTTGCACCCAATTTATGGCAGACTAATGTCTAAAGATATTGATTTCACTTTTGTATCCCAAATTATTTTAAGATTTTCATATTGGCTTATTTTTCCTGCTTTTAGTTTTCTCAGAATATCTTTTCATTATTTACTATACCTGGCTCCAGATGTCCAAATCAGCTTCTTTCAGGATGGCTGCCTCCTCTTGCTCTAGAGAAGGCTCAGGTTGGCTGCAGGGACGTCTGGGGGGAAGAGTGGACAGTGATGGCCTTGCCTCAATGTGGTCATCCAGAAAGGACATCCTGCTGTAGTACCACAAATTTGGGACATACACATCATCTGCTGCTGCTCCTGACCTCTGAGAAGCCAGGACCTTAGAGCGTTCAGTCCTGTATGTGCCTCTCAAGCTCCCAATTTTAGTGTCCACCTGTTTTGCTGTTGCTGTGGGCATCTTGGTATGCACAAATGGGAGCAGGGTCTCCAGCGCTGCTTTTCTTACACCTTTTTTTCGATGTATGGTGTTTTTTGTTTCCCACAGAGTTGGCAGCTCCCTTACCCGGTCTATAAATTCCGCAAGGAATTCCTTATCACTGATAAAGACATTCATTTTGGGTCTGCAAGCCAAAAAAAAACAACAAAAATTAATGTCAGTCACACAGTCTAACCTCCTGTAAATCTTATTCACCATATATATCCTCCAACATTCTCTAGACAGTATAGGCCACCAATTTCCCCAAGTCTCAAAATCACATACCTTCGTTCACACGTCCGTCACTTTTACTCCTCTCTCCGCACACCGAACGTAGTCTAGTCACATGTGTGTTTGCTATATATACACCACGCATGCGTAAAACTACTCACACGTCGCTCCGCACACGTCGCCCGCCCATGACGTTCTAAGTAACATCTTTTCCCCGCCCCTTCTCTTTTGGCGCGCAGACAGATATGGTGGATTCACAGCAGGTGTCTGCTAATTCCTCAAATAACGAGGAGGAGACAAGCCCAGAGACTGAGGAAACGTCATGATCAAGGAGGAGATTCAAGGCATCTAATATGCGGAGATGGTGGACATATTGCTAAAGTCGGATTATGACGCAAAGCATGGGCCGTATAGCAAACCTAATCGAAGGAAGGCCAAAATCATGAAGAAAGTCGTGAAGAGTCTGAAGAAGAATTTTGGGGTGAAACGCTCAAATGAGCAGCTCAGAAAGAGGTGGTCTGACCTCAAACTGAGGGAGCCGGAGCAGTTAAGGAGCATTAAGAGAATGCTTGAAAAAAGTAAGTACTTTTTCCCCTTTTTTCCTATTATTGTATTTCACAACTTGCATGTTGCTTCATGTATTGCATGTTTCTATTGTAGCTTACAAAATGTCATAGTTTGAACTTGGTTTGGCACAGTAATCGTTCGTTACAGACACATCGTTCGGCCACTATCCTCGATTTTTAGAGATTTTACAGGGTTAAAAATAATTTACACCGCTGCCTGTTTTTAATCAATAGTTGTTATAACATTGTTGGCTAGATGATGTGTTTGTAAAGATAATGAAATGCAAACTTTAATCAGTGTAAAGGAGAGGACACTCAGCAGCTGGTTCCACATCTGTACTTTTGAGCACTATAGTGTGGGCCACCAGAACCACCTTTTTTGGGTGTCCCACACAGGTGCATCAGTGAATTTTTGTGGTGCCTCCATGTATAAAAATTGACAGCAAAAAGTGAATATTAAAGAATATAGTTTTTAAAAAGAATGTCTTCATCTTTAAATCCCGCCCAAACAGACACTTGTACCCCACTTCCAAGCAATGTATCATGTTTTTAGACAAAATTTCTGTGTGATAACTATACCTTTTGTTTGATTCTCATAGGGGAGAAAAGACTGGGAGGAGAACACTCCAGGGAGCACAGGAACACCACACCTTCTAAACAACCCCAACCTCACCAAGACCCACAATCTGAGGATGTTGAGGAAGTTGAAGAGGTGGAGGAAGGAGAAGTGCAGGAAGGAGAAGTGGATGACGTGGTGGAACTGGTCACCACAACAGGTCAGTATCTGTCAACACAGCTTCAGGTAAAAGATGTAGGCCTGCAGAGTTATAATACCTTTTGTATTTTTTTTATAGGGGATGTAAATGTTGTGGTGAAAGAGAGTGCACGTTTCTCTGCTGACAGTACCCTACGAATAATACAGCAAGTGATGGAATGTAGCACAGAACTGGACAGAATTAAGCAAAGAATTAATGTGATGGATCAAACCTTTAAGGACATCCTAGATGTTTTGGGGAGAATTGAATAAGGCATCAAAACCCCCATTTTTTGTTTGAGATTGTCTAAAAGTTTAAAAAATGGGGAAGAACAATCAATCAAGCCAAAAATTGAATATGCACACAGTGTGTCAACATGTGCCATCTGTCATCAGGGGATATCCATGTACGTTTTTTGGGGGTGCAACCCCTTCCTCGTATCTCAAGTAGGTGAACTGAAGAAGGGGTTGCACCCCCAAAACACGTCCATTGATCACCCCTGATGGCAGATAGCACATGTTGACAATAGGGATCAGGAGTCTAAAATCCCTATTGGAAATGACTTCCAATTGTGTGCATATTCAAATTTTGGCTTGGCGAGGGGGGCCAATACCCCATGTTAGGACGGCCAGATAGAGACATATTTTGTGTAATTGAATGTCTCAAATTTGCTAAGAGGTATCCAATGTTGTAGTTTGTTGAATGCTACTGATGGTTTTGTATTTTCTTAAAAAAAAAAATGCCGGTTTGTGGCCAGCCAAAAAAAAATATATACATACTGTTCTATTTACCATGTGTGTGAATGTGCACAGAGTAAAATTTTGGAACAACAACAAAGTGTAGCTTCTTTTTCAAATACGCTCTAACCTTATTTGTGTATATTTTTGTGGTTCATAGTGAAATGGTTGGTATTTACTAAAGGAAAATACACTTGGCACTACATATGCACTAAGACAAACTAGGAGACAGGAAAAAACAAAAGATAAAAGATTAAATCAGATTTTTATTTAGTTCTTTCTCCAAGAAGATTTAGACATGGCCTGGCATAGGAATTGCCCCCCTACCCGTGAAATATTCCAGATATTTCTCACGAACCTCACGGGCATTTTGGGGGGGCAAGCCAGGACGGGCAGATTCGAGGCCCGGCAGGGTATTGCCATATAAAAGTCCTGCCTCAGGCAATATTGAGGCAATATAATTTGTTGATTTTCGGCTCAGAAAGTTATGGAGCACACAGCAACATAAACCACATAGTTAATCTTGTACTCCGCCAAGTGAATAGGAGTCATAAAAAGGCGGAACCGGTTGGCCATTATCCCAAAGGCATTTTCTACGACTCTTCGGGCCCTGGCCAGCCGGTAGTTGAACACCCTCTTCTCTGGGGTCAGGGTCCTCTGGGGAAATGGCCTCATGAGATGCGGTCCGAGTCCGAAGGCTTCATCAGCCAAAAAAACAAAGGGGAGTCCTTCAACATTCCCTGCATCTGGTGGCAATGCAAGGTCGTCATGGAGACAGAGGGCAAACTCCGTCTGGATGAAGGATCCCCCATCGGACATCCGGCCATTCTTCCCCACATCCACATAGAGGAATTCATACCATGCTGACACCACCGCCATCAGCACAATGCTATGAAACCCCTTGTAATTGTAGAAGTAGGACCCAGAACGGGGTGGCGGCACGATGCGGACATGCTTCCCGTCAATGGCTCCACCGCAGTTTGGGAAGTCCCACCACATAACAAACTCCGATGCCACAGTCTGCTATTCCTGTGGCGTGGAAGGAAGCTGTGGAGTCAAACAAGATAAAAATATATTAGTACTTTTGCACATAACATTGCAAGCAGATTATAATAAAATACATTTGAGCCCAACATCATTCTAAATTTCTGTTTAATGTGTTTTTAAAAAGTATAATGGAAGGCTCAAGTATCATATTCATCACCCCCTCTGATGGTCCATTATAATCAAATTTGGGGGGGTGCTAGATCTGTTTGGCAACAGGATAGCATTGCAGTGGCGGTGCGTCCAGAGTGGGCGCTGGAGCGCTGCCCCCTCTCTCCTGCGCCCGTCACTCAGAACAATACATAGGTTAATGCAAGGCATGAACCTATGTAGTGTCAATGCCGCCCACTATTCAGGTGGATGGCCCCCTGTTGAGCGACGGCCATATGAATAACTGCAGCATTTTTGGGGTGAAAATTGCCTATCAGAGCCAGGGGCGGCAAATAGCCTTGGCGATTACAGCCTGAGGGATGTAATTTGGCTTCATAAACGTTTACCCAAGGAATGCCCCCCCCCGCGTCCCCTGGTTAACACTGACAGGCTCCGCTGCCAATCATGTTACCAAGTCTGTTTACCGGTAACCTGATTGGCTGATGCAACATCGAGGGCAGGAGAAGACATCAAGGACAGAAGAAGGATGGCGCTGACCAGAAGAAGGTAAGTGCAGGGCTGGGGGGGGGGGGACTGGCTGCATTGGAGGGGGCAAACTGGCTGCATTGGAGGGGGCAACTGGTGGCGTTTAATAGGCACAGTCGCAAAAATGGAGGAAGTTGATATATAAAATTTTGGGGTGGCCCCCCGAACATTTTGAGCAACAGCCGCCACTGATGGAGAGGTTAGTGAAGGGAAATATGCATGGAGGAGAAAAAAGGGGCATTTAAAAGCTTCCAGCATGCATGAGGACAAAGGGGACATTCTCAGCATATTACAATCATGGTAATTAGGGAAGGATGAAAGAAATACAATACATTATCATACATGAAATACATAAAATGTGATGTTAATGGAGAAAACTTACCCTAATATAGTCCTCCTGCAGGACTTGTATAATGGCAGAACAGGTGTCTGGGATTATGAGGCCCAGAGCCTGGGGGGAGATGCCTGTCGTGAACTTCAAGTCCTGCAGACTTCTCCCTGTCACCAGGTAGCGTAACGTGGCGATGAGCCTCTGCTCAGCACTGATGGCTTCTCGCATAACGGTGTCCTGCCTGGTAATATAGGGGGACACCAAAGCCAAAAGATGCTGAAAAACGGGGTCAGACATCCGCAGAAAATTTCTGTAGTCCTCAGGATGATTCTCCATGATCTCCCGCAGCAGAGGCATATGGCAGAATTGGTCCCGCTGGAGCAACCAATTCTTGGTCCATGAACTCCTCCTCACCCCGTTCATGGACTCATCTTGGTCCAAAACAAGCAGACCAACACCAAGCGCCCGCACAGCACGAACTCGACGACGAGAACGTACCCGCGGCATGGCTAGGAAACGGTCGTCTTATCAGAACGTACAGAACAGAACGCACTTTAGAACAGCAAGGCCTATGAATAACGAACTGAAATTCAGAAACGAATGGGCAAGAACGCACTGTAAAACAGATACGACCTGCCTACACGCCCTGAAAGACAAGATACGAACCCACAAGCACAAGCTGAACCGCAGAAAACGAACTGAAAAGCGCGAATCGTCTCTTCCCAAACTTTTACTTCACATGCGGTAACACGAGATCAGCAAAAGCAGCCCAAGGGGTGGCGCCAGGGAAATTTATACTGCCGTCGTACGTGCTGGACGTGACCGCGGAGAACAACGAGGAAATTGGGAAATGTCAGTGTGTACGCATGGAAAGCTTGACGAGAAACTCGTCAAGGTTAACAAGAATCTCGTCGAGAAAAACAACGTGTTTTTAACGACGAGAAACTCGGTCGTGTGTACGAGGCTTCAGTGTTCGAAAGCTTTGAATTATAACCTGGTATAAAGATACAGAAAAACAATTCCTTGTAAGACTTCTAGTGAATACAGAAAATAACTCTCGTAGCATTGTCCATTCATGGGCTATGAACTAATTTCAGCTTTAGAGGGAAAATGGTTGTCCTCTCATTCATAATGTACATAAATATGAAAAATATACAATATGCGACTTTATATATATATATATATATGAATATAAATTATTTTAACCCCAAATGTTCTGACACTACAATACTTTGTTATACCTAAAATAGTGGAAAAATTTGTGTAATAACCACAACAACACCTCTCCATTCACATTGGTGCCATGATGAAAATATACAAACAGTAAAAAAGTGAAAAGATGTGCAAACATCACATTCCAAACATTCCTCAAACAAAGTTCATTAATAAGTGTGAAGAAGAAATCACTCCACTCCCTTATATATACACCACTTAAGCCCTGTACACACGATCGGATATCCTATGGATTCTAATCCGATGTTTTTTTCCATCGGAAATCCGATGAAACTGTCTTCCATCAGTCTTGCCCACACACCATTAGTCAAAAAACCGACCGTTTCAAACGCGGTGACGTAAAACACTCTGATGAGCCGAGAAAAATTAAGTTCAATGCTTCTGAGCATGCGTCGATTTGATTCTGAGCATGCGTGGGTTTTTTATCCGATGGAGTTCCCCACAGACGATATTAATTTGCTATCGGTTTTTTAACCATCGGATAAATTTAAAACATGTTCTATTTTTAAACACCGATGCAAAAAAGACCGATGGGGCCCATACACAATCGGTTTGTCCGATGAAAACAGTCGGACTGTTTTCATTGGTAAAACCTATCGTGTTTACACGGCTTTAGCGTTTGTGTCATCCCTCCCCCCCTCTGGGCACCACTCACCGGAACTATATGCCCCCACTTTCATGGGTGGGAACACACACACACACATTATACACAATTTTAAGGTAAAATATAAAAGATGAGATTGTGATGAGTAAATATATTCCAAACATGTCAAGTAATAAAATTGTGTGTGCCTGTGACATGGAAAAATACTGTAGTACCTAAATATCTCCATAGGAGGCGCTTTCCTGCTCATCAGTTTAACCACTTAAGCCCCAGACCAATACGCAGCATAAAGACCAGGCCCCTTTCGTGCGACGTGGCTCCCAAACAAAATTGACGTCCTTTTTTTCCCACAAATAGAGCTTTCTTTTGGTGGTATTTGATCACCTCTGCGTTTTTTTATTTTTTGCGCTATAAACAAAAATGGAGCGACAATTTGGAAAATTTAAAATGCAATATTTTTAACTTTTTGCTATAATAAATATCCCCCATAAATATATATAAAAAAAATGTCCTCAGTTTAGGCCGATACGTATTCTTCTACATATTTTTGGTAAAAAGAAATCGCAATCAACGTTTATTGATTGGTTTGCGCAAAAGTTATAGCGTTTACAAAATAGGGGGTAGTTTTATGGCATTTTTATAATTTTTTTTATTTTTTACTAGTAATGGCGGCGATCAGCGATTTTTTTTTTCGTGACTGCGACATTCTGGCGGATACATCGGACACTTTTGACACATTTTTGGGACCATTGCGATCAGTGCAATAAAAATGCACTGGTTACTGTAAAAATGACACTGGCAGTGAAGGGGTTAACCACTAGGGGCGCTGAAGGGGTTAAGTGTGCCTAGGGGAGTGATTACTACTGTGTGGGGGCGTGGCTACGAGTGACACGTGACCGATCTCCACTCTGATTACACAGAGCGGAGATCGGTGACATTGTCAGTAGGGGAGCGGGGAGATGTTGTGTTTACACTAACATCTCCCCGCTCCATGCCTCCGTGAGAAGATCGCGGGGATCCCCGCGTCAATCGAGTCCGCGGGACCTGCGGTACGACTCACGGGGAAGGCAGGGGGTTGCGAGCGCACCGCCGGGCAGTTAAAGGGGACATACAGGTACGTGATTGTGCCTGTACGAGCCATTCTGCCGACGTATATATATACAGAGTCTGGTCCTTAAGTGGTTAAAGATAAGTGTGATCTCTGGTGGTAGAATTATTCCTTGCACTCTGACATTCATGGTGATCCCTCACATGTGTGGAGCAATCATACACATATACACAGTATGGGTGCATGTGCAGGTATGTGCAGGGCAATCGGGGTTACTTTTAATTTTTTATATTACATTTTATCATAATTTTTATTTTTTTAATAAATGTTATTAGAATTTTTTTTTCTCATTTCACTTTATTGCTATCACAAGTTAACAAACCCCCATGTGATATCAGTGGGCAGGTGACAGGTCCTCTTTATGACACAAGGGGGGTGTATTAGACCTCCAATGCACAGATGGCGCTCAGTTAGATGCTTCATTGGAAATATCATCCAGGGAATGACGGCTCAGAAATGGGAAAAATTTAGGGCTGAGGACTGCCGGCTTCATTCAGAGGAGATCGGGGGATGGATAGTCACCAGTCCCCTCCCTTTTGGCCTCCTGAAGCCGCTGGGTGTGGTCTCGGGGGAACCAGGGCAAATGAAAGAGCCCAGGAACCACACTGGGGGGGGGGGTCATGGTGAGGGGAACGTGCTGCTTGCAGTGTAAATGGGATGAGGCAGCTATACAGCCCCCCGGATCACTCTTACTGTGCAGCTGGGAGCCAGCTGAAGGAAACAAGCACTGCTACTGCCGCCATCAGCTTGTGATTAGCACACTCTCTGGGTTTACTATGTACCTCCAAAGAGCTCAACTGGTGAAATAACATGTCTGGGGGGTCCTAATCTTGGGGGGTCCTAATTCTGCCTGTAAAGGGGCATCTCTGTGATGCACAGAAAGTGCTGCAGCTGTGCTGACATTTACAAAGGAAAGGTATTTTAAAATTTGCCAAAACAGCACACAGACCCCCGGAGGTTCTTCTATGTATTTAAAATCATTTATTGACAACAAAAATGCAAACTTACACGGGAACTTCCATCCCAAAAGGCCAATGTTCTGTCCAGAGACTGCAAAGTACCATATGGCCGAGCCTGTCTTTGGATCGAGGGGACCTTGGTCTGTCCCTCAAATTACCAGCCTACCTTCTTCACCACTTGCCCATTGGCCGGGTCCTTCGGCGCAGGTAAGTGATGTCATCGCCAGAGGCCCTGACTGTATGGTGCCACAGTCAGGACACTGGTGGAGCCTCCGGCTGGATATACAATAGGGATGAGCTTCGTGTTCGAGTCGAACCCATGTTTGACTTGAACATGGGCTGTTCGCCAAATTGCGAACATTATGGGCCGTTCGTGCCAAATTCGAGTGGCGCGTCACGGCCCATAATTCACTGTGGCATCGCAGTGCATTGCTGGCTGATGATTGGCCAAGCATGCACTATGACCAGCATGCTTTGGCCAATCACAGTGCAGAAAAAACGGAGAGCCGTAATTGGCCAAAGCCAGGGTGGCTTTGGCCAATTATGGCTCAGGGGGTTTAGTACATACCCCACACTATATAAGGCCGCCGGCCTTGTGTAGTGTGTTAGAGTTGTTTAATGAGAGATTACAGAGACAAACGGTGTCATTTATATTGAGTTAGATAGAGCAGGCAGGCAAGTCAGTTAGCTGCAGTTACAGTTTAGTGAGGATATATATGCATCCTAGGTGTTGTATATACATTTATACACTGTATTCAGTTTAGCTAGATCCGTTCCTGGTTTTCTCTATACTGTGACAGGCAGGCAGGTGATTGTGCTAGCTGCAGACAGTCAGTGTTTCACTTAGTGTACTGTGTGCTTTGCATAGCGTTCACCTAAAGCTTACCTAAATACAGTTAGTGACTATTATAGTGGTGTTCGCATAATAAAACCATAAGCAGAGAGCTGCAAGTATTTTCAGTTAATGTACTGTGTTCCTCTCTGCACAGTTTTCACCTAAAACTAACTTCTGCTCCTGCTGCTTTTCCCATACTAATAACACAGCAGGCAGTTGATTTAGATAGCTGCATTATCAGTATAGACAAATAAATATATATATATATATATACACACACATCCCACCTTTTGTGCAGCTACATCTCACTACAGGCCATTAGTATGTCTGGAAGGCAAACAAGGAGAGGCAGACAGTCACGAGACAATAAAAGAGGGCAAGCAGGCTCTGTGTCTAGAGGCAACAGTGCTGCTGGTCGTGGACACGGTGTATCCTCATCAGCACGTGGCCAAGGGACACGCTTGTCCTTTTTTTCGGCAGCTGGCCACGTTGAGCCGCAACATGCCCAAGACTTGGTAGAGTGGATGACGACCAAGCCGTCGTCCTCCTCCTCCTCCTCTCTCACCCAGGCTCAGGGTACTTTGGCAAAGCAGCTGCCAAAGCGGCCTCTTCTCTCGGCTCAATAGCATCAGTCACTCCTTCCCTAGCCCCACCATGTCCTCCTGAGGACTCCCCCGAACTGTTTGACCACAGTGTTGGGTACATGCTCCAGGAGGATGCCCAGAGTTTTGAAGGCTCCGATGATGGAACTTAGCTGGAGGAAGGCAGTAATGTGAGCTCAGAGAGAGGGGGTAGTAATGTGAGCCCAGAGAGAGGGGGTGCCCAACAAGGACAGCTATCTGGAAGTCATGTTCCCCCAGCTGCAGCATACTGCCAGATTGGCTCCAGTGATGAGGAGGGAGGGGATGATGAGGTCACTGACTCCACGTGGGTGCCTGATAGGAGGAGGCACATCTTCAACGAGGCAGGATGCCCACCAGGGGCCAGCTTAAGGGCAGCACACCGACCGCATAGCTCCGCATGTGCAGGGTTGCTGCTGTTTCTGCACGTTATTCCAAAAGTTCTTTGGTGTGGGCCTTTTTTCAGACGTGTGCAGCAGATTGCACCGTTGCCATTTGCAACATATGTCTAAAGCGTATCTCGCGTGGCCAAAACATCAGCCGCTTGGGCACCACGTGCTTGACCAGACATATGTCGACCTGCCATGCAGTCCGTTGGCAAGCGTACCTAAAAGACCCACACCAAAGAACAAAGCGGACCTCTCCTTGCTCCTCATCAGCTGGGATATCCACCCCACTATACGTTCAGTCCTCTCTGAAACCTGCACTGAGAGGAATGAAGGTGTAGAATTCGGTGTGTCACAGCCAAGTACTTGCGGACAATCTGCTATCGGTACACCGACGTCCGATTGTACCAGGCAAATTTCCCTGCCCCAGCTGTTGCACTGCCAAAAGAAGTTCGCTCCCAGCCATCCACATGCCCAGCGGTTGAATGCTAGCTTGGCTAAATTGCTAGCTCTTCAACTGCTGCCTTTTCAGTTGGTAGACTCTGCCCCCTTTCGTGAGTTTGTTGAATGTGCGGTTCCTCAGTGGCAGGTTCCCAAACGCCACTTTACTCTTTCGTCCATGGACCGACACAGCTTCTCTATTGACAAAGTGGGTATTATCCGTTAATTAGGAGTGACTAGGCAGAAAAACTTGTAAAAAGTGTTGCATCACACCTTCTACAGTACCGTCCAGGGGGCGGACCCTCTGGGTATAACCTCTCAGTCTGCATCTCGCAGATCAGTTTTTTTCTGTCTAGCAAGGAGTAGGACATGGCTCCCTTCGGGCCCATTGGTCCGGGGGAAAAAGATATATATATTTTTTTGCTACATTTTTGTTTCCTGCGATCTTCGATCAACTGCCAACTGGGTGACAGGCTGGATCCTCGATCCTTGTAGTCTCCCCAGTTTCGGCCATCGAGCGTGTGTCGACCCTAGCTACGCGCTGGGTTTTCCACGACATGCCCGTCGCTCCACGGGTGGCCGGTGAGCCTACGCTCCAGGGCCTGCATCGGACCGCTCAGCTTCGGCTGACCTTACGGCCGAGTCGCAGCAGCCTGGCCGGTGAGCTTACGCTCCAAGGCTTGCATCGGACCGCTCAGCTTCGGCTAACCTTACGGCAGAGTCGCAGCAGCCTGTCCGGTGAGCGTCACGCTCCAGGGCATACATATGATCGTCCCTTTTGGGTCCAATCACAGCATGCCTGGCCAACAGTCATCTTCCGTGCGTGGACGATGACCTGTTTGGAATGTCTTCCAGCATAATACATGCAGGATAGGTAAGTAAAACTCCCCTGCCTCGGCTGGGTGATTTAGCTGGACATTCCTGGAGAGATCAAGTAAGTGGTTGTGGCCCCTTTCTTCCCTCTCTCCCTGCCTTTCCCTCCTCCCAGGGCTTCTAGCTAAAGGTTGCTGGGTGCTGGGGGTCACCTAGGGGGTTCCACTGGAGCGGGGCTGGCTGTAATTAACATTTAAAAGAAATGTCATTTCTGCTTACCTGTGTTTGTGTTTCCTCCTCCATGCTGTCGGCGGCCATTTTGAGGTGGTCCATGCCGAGTTCGGCCTCTTGTGACTGCCCGGCTGCCATCTTCCTGTGGTTCGGCCACACCCACTGGCGCCGATCGGCGGCCATGTTTGTCCACCCTGTATGCATATATTGCCGTTCGGCGGCCATCTTTTTGTGGGCTATGGCTGCTTGACTTTTCTTAGAGCCCACATTATCTTCCATACAGACGTTTTTGGCAACCATTTTGCGAGAGCCTCCGGCCTCTAGGGTGCATTACACTGGTGCGAAAATTCACACAGGAAATGCTGATAAAAGAAGCAGACTGACACAGCAGCAGCGGGACAGCATCAAAGGCGCAGCACACGGCAGCATAGCAGTACCTATCCAGGGTGGTGAGTCCTCTGGGTGACCCAGCCTCTCTGCAGCACAGGAGGGTGGCCTATTGATATCTTGCCTGGAGCCCTGTGAGTGTCAGCGTGTGGTCAGCATGGCATCTGAGCCAGATGTCTTCTCCCCTGAAACACCAGATTTAGCATCTGGTGCCCCTGAGGTGTCTATGAACGCTATGATGGCAATCCTAGAGGCGTTTGCTGCCAGGGTGGAAGCAGCACACGGGAATACAGGGGGTAGTAAACGCCCCGTCCCCTGCAAGCTTCTGGGGATAATTCTGATGCAGAACCAGGTCCAGTTACGGCTCGGGGCCCAGATTCTGACGCATCAGAGACTGCAGACCGTGACCGGACAGTGAGGATGACTCCAAGTCCAGGTCAGTACGCGAGACGGCTTTGGTATCTGACCTTATTACTGCAGTGTGGGATATGCTAAAGTTGGAAAATACTGCAGAAGCAGCAGAGACTCCGGTCCACTTGGGTTTCATAGACCTGCCCGCACTGCTAAGGTGTTCCCTTGTGTGTCTTTTGATAAACTCTTATACAAGGAATGGGAGAACCCAGTGAGGGTCTTTACAGCCCCAAAGAGGTTTGCGGTACGGTACCCCTTTGAGGAGAGTTTTCTGAAGAAATGGACCTCTCCCCCTATAGTGGACCCTCCGGTGTCCAGACTTAATAGAGCCACCACAATTCCTGTAGAAGGGGCTCCTGTTTTCAAGGACCCTGTGGATAAGAAGGCTGAAGCACTCGCTTGCTACCTATACTCAGTGGTAGGCTCGGCAATACGCCCGGCATTGGCGGGGGCCCTAGTGTCTCACACACTTACTGAATGGGCAAGATTGCTACTCCAGGGGTTAAGGAGCGAGATGCTCCTCCTGATGAAATAACATTGGCCGACCAGTTGGTCCAGGGCCTTAGGTTTGTCTGCGAGTCAGACATGAATACTTACTGACAGACATGAATACAGACATGAATACTTACTTACTTACTTACTTACTTACTTACTGCTGTCTAAAACTTTGGTTTATGCAGTAGCAATACGCCGCCTGATCTGGCTAAAAGGCTGGTCTGCGGACCAGACTTCCAAGAAAGCCCTGTTGGATCTGCCTTTTAAGGGCGACAGACTTTTTGGGGCTTCTCTGGATGACATCATCAAGGATGCCACAGGAAGTAAAAGCACTTTGCTTCCCCAAATTAGCAAGGGTAAGGGGCCACACCAAGGGGCAAGGGCCCTCCTTTACTGCACGCAAGCGGTTATTTCGTCCCCCTAGGGCGACAGGGAAAAGACCCCAGGCCGATAAAGCGCCTGCCCAAGGACAAAAGCGTCCTTGGTCCCGCATACCCAATAAGCCTGCGGACAAATTTGCGTCCGCATGAAGGTCCACCCCCACCCAGCTCTCGGGTGGGGGGACGTCTTCACAAATTCGCGACTCAGTGGACAGCTCTGATCTCTGACAGGTGGGTTTGCAAAGTAATCTCCTCAGGCTACAAGATAGTTTCTCTCTTGTCCACAGGACAGATTCAACACCTCCAATCTCCAGCTACTACCGACCCATCGGGAGGCCCTGTATAGGGCGGTCCAGGGTCTACTAGAACGCGGGGTAGTTATTCCAGTTCCAGAACTGGAACAGGGTTTTTACTCAAATCTGTTCTTTGTGCCGAAGGAGGGGGTTCGTCCAAGCTTGGATCTCGGAGCCCTCAATTGCTTTGTGAAGGTACAAAGATTTCGGATGGAGTCGGTTCGATCTGTAGTCACGGCTCTCCATCCGGGGGACTTTCTGGCCTTCTTGGACATCAAGGACACATACCTGCATGTCCCCATATACTCCAGACACCAGAGGTTTCTGCGATTTGCTATCGGGAAGGACCACTACCAGTTTGTGGCCCTCCCGTTGGGCCTTGCCTCAGCACCCAGGACGTTCACCAAGGTGCTCGCTCCGATTCTGGCACTTCTAAGACAGCGGGGTATCGCTATCACAGGCTACTTGGACGACCTTCTGCTGAAGGCCCCTTCAAGCTCAGAATTAGAGGTAAGCGTGTCCATTACCTGTCAGACTCTTCGAGACTGTGGTTGGATACTAAACACGCAAAAGTCAGTATTGGTGCCCACTCAACGCCTAGTGTACCTGGGGTTGATTCTGGATTCCTCAGAGGCAAAGGTATTCCTCCCTGTGGAGAAGTTGCAGACCCTCCGGGCTGCAGTACGGCAGCTGACTTCCAGGAATTGGTCATCACTCCGTTTTTGCATGCGAGTGTTGGGCCTCATGGTAGCCTCCTTCGAGGCGGTCCCATATGTTCAATACCACACTCGAGTGTTACAGAAGGAAGTTCTGTCCAGATGGAACAGATGCCCTTCATCTCTGGATTATCAAATCCGAGTGAGCCACCTAGTCAGGAGATCCCTGGTATGGTGGCTGACAGCACCGGCTCTAATGGCCGGGAAGTCATTTCTTCCGGTTTACTGGATAGTGATCACGACGGACGCCAGCCTTACAGGTTGGGGGGGAGTCTGGGGTGTCCAGTCGGCGCAAGGTCGCTGGACCCCAGAGGAAGCCCTCCTGCCGATCAATGTCCTGGAGATCCGGGCGATCAAGCTGTGCCTCTTCAAATGGTCTCAGAGGCTGCAAGGGCGTCCAGTCAGGATCCAGTCAGACAACGCCACAGCGGTGGCATATGTCAATCATCAAGGAGGAACAAGAAGCTCAGCTGCAGCATCGGAGGTTGCTCGCATCCTGAAGTGGGCAGAGAAGAGCGTACCGGCACTATCGGCCGTGTACATTCCGGGCGTGGAAAACTGGCAGGCGGACTACCTGAGCCGCCAGATGCTGGACCAGGGAGAATGGTCCTTACACCCGGAGGTGTTCCAACTCCTCTGCCAAAGATGGGGCACACCAGACGTAGATCTTCTGGCTTCCCGACTCAATCGGAAGGTATTGAGATTTGTGGCCCGGTCAAGAGACCCATGGGCAGACGCAACGGACGCATTGGTAGCATCGTGGGGTCAGTATCGGCTAATCTATGCCTTCCCTCCCTTAAGGCTTCTTCCTCTTCTGCTCCGCAGAGTGGAGGCAGAGGGAATTCCAATGATCCTAATCGCTCCAGATTGGTCTCAGCGTCCTTGGTACGCCGATCTAGTACATCTGGTAGCAGACGTCCCCTGGCGCCTACCACTACGGAAGGACCTGCTATCGCAAGGTCCCATACTCCATCCTGCTTTACGGTCACTGGCTTTAACGGCATGGCTATTGAGAACCAGGTACTGAGAGACCGGGGCCTGTCAGATTCAGTAATCTCTACTATGAAGTGCTCGGAAACGGTCCTCTAGGAAGGTTTATCACCGCACTTGGAAGGCCCACATCTCCATGTGTGAGGAAATGAAATGGCATCCGCGTACTTATTTGGTTTCCAGAATCCTGCTGGTTTTACAGCATGGGGTGGACCAAAGGCTTGCCCTAAGTACGATTAAGGGACAGATATCTGCCCTGGCTGTCTTTTTTCAGCGACCCCTGGCGGCTCACTCTCTCGTGAGTACATTTGTGCAGGGGGGTTCGACATGTGGCCCCTCCGGTCCGTCCCCCGTTACTTCCGTGGGACTTGAACCTGGTCCTCTCGGTGCTTCAGAAGGCACCGTTTGAGAATATTAGAGATATTCCCCTGTTGACACTTTCTCAGAAGGTGGTCTTTTTGGTGGCTGTTACGTCTGTTAGACGAGTCTCTGAGCTGGCAGCCTTGTCCTGCAAGGCTCCCTATTTGATTTTCCACAAGGATAAGGTGGTGCTGCGGCCGCAGCCTTCCTTTCAAAAGTCGTTTCGGCTTTTTATCTCAATGAAGACATTGTACTTCCATCCTTGTGTCCTCAGCCGTCGAATCCTAAGGAGTCGGCGTTGCATTCCTTGGACGTTGTCCGAGCTTTGAGAGTATACCTATCTGCTACTTCCCGGTTCCGGAAGTCAGACTCACTGTTTGTTTCGGTGGCTGGTCCCAAGAAGGGCCAAGCAGTCTCATCGGCCACCATCTCTAGGTGGATCCGACAGATAGTAATCCAGGCTTACTCCTTAAAGGGTCAAGCACCCCCCTTCCCGGTCACGGCGCATTCGACCAGGGCAATAGGTGCCTCTTGGGCTTTCCGACATCAAGCGTCTGTTTCCCGATTATGTAAAGCGGCGACTTGGTCGTCCGCTCACACTTTCACAAAATTCTACAAAATTGATGTAGGTGCATCTTCGGATGCCTCTTTCGGCCGCAAGGTTTTACAAGCGGCGGTTTAGAGTTGCAGCTCCCCTGTTGGAGGAGTGCTGTTTGGGGTGAAGTTTATTTTTATGCTGTTACCACCCCTCGTTTTTTCTCTGACACTGCTTTGGGACGTCCCACTTTGTCAATAGAGAAGCTGTGTCGGTCCATGGACGAAAGAGTAAATAGGATTTTTTACTCACCGTAAAATCCTTTTCTCTGAGTCCATGGACCGACACAGCACCCACTCCTCCTTTTAAGTTTGTACTGCTTTTTGACAAACTGATCTGCGAGATGCAGACTGAGAGGTTATACCCAGAGGGTCCGCCCCCTGGGCGGTACTGTAGAAGGTGTGATGCAACACTTTTTACAAGTTTTTCTGCCTAGTCACTCCTAATTAACGGATAATACCCACTTTGTCAATAGAGAAGCTGTGTCGGTCCATGGACTCAGAGAAAAGGATTTTACGGTGAGTAAAAAATCCTATTGTTCTCACGGAAGGCGATTCCAGGCATGTGGAAGGCAATGTCTTGGCCTCACTGGACAAGGCGGTCAGCGGTAAGGTGCATGTTACCGCTGACTCATGGTCCAGCAGGCATGGACAGAGACGTTGCCTATCTTTCACGGCGCATTGAGTGACTGCTGGCAGCTGGGAAGTATCCAGGACAAGGTGCAGTAGTGTTGGAGGTTGTTCCGCCACCACGCCTCCAAAATGTTACTACTGGTGATTCTGACACACCTCTCTTCTCCACCCCCTCCTCTTCTTCTTCCTCCATGGCCTCTACCTGTGCTTTGTCCTCGGAACCAGCGGTGCTCCATAGGCGTTCAAGGGGCTACGCAAGTACGCAGGCAAAAATAAGCCATGCGGTGCTTGAGCTGATGTGCTTGGGGGACAGGAGCCACACTGGGGCAGAGATTCTGTCAGCTCTGCAGGGGCAGGCTCAGAGGTGGTTGACGCCACGCCAGCTTAAGCCAGGAAAGGTGGTTTGCAACAATAGCACCAACCTCCTCTCCACCCTCTGACAGGGACAACTGACCCATGTGCCCTGTTTGGCTCACGTCCTTAACTTGGTGGTGCAGCGGTTCTTGGGCATGTACCTGGGCTTACAGAATGTCCTGAAGCAGGCCAGGAAACTCTGTGGGCATTTCCGCCGCTCATATAATGCCAGTGCTCGGCTGGCTGACCTGCAAAAGGATTACAACTTGCCAAAGGACCGCCTAATCTGTGACATGCCCACCAGGTGGAGCTCTACGTTGGCCATGCTGCAGCGGCTGCACACGCAGCAGAGGGCCATCAATGAGTATCTGTTGCAATATGGCACCAGGGCAGTGTCAGGGGAGCTTGGATTTTTTTCCCCACGCCAGTGGGCCATGATCAGGGATGCATGCACTGTCCTGGCACCATTTGAGGAGGCCACGAGGATGGTGAGCAGTGACAGTGCATGCATGAGTGACACTGTCCCTCTTGTCCACCTGTTGGAGCACACGTTGCGTAGAATAATGGAGAGGGCACTTGAGGCCAAACAGAGGCAGGAAGAGGAGGACTTCCTTACCTCTCAAGGCCCCCTTTATCCAGACAGTGTTCCTGCTGGCCCGGCTATCACACAGGAGGAGGAGGAGGATTATTGTGTCAGCATTGAGGTGGAGCCTAGCACTCAGCATCAGCAGCAGACTTCAAGGGATCAATTACAGTCCCAAGACACCCACGGACTTGTACGTGGCTGGGAGGAGGTGGCTGCGGATCATGTCGTCCTCAGAGACCCAGAGGACTCCGCACCGAATGCTTCAGCAAACCTATGCTGCATGGCCTCCCTGATCCTGCAAAGCCTGCAGAAGGACCCTCGTATTTGTGCGATCAAGGAGAGGGATCATTACTGGCTGGCAACCCTCCTTGATCCACGTTGCAAGGGTAAGGTTGCGGACCTTATCTTGCCATCGCAGAATGAGCAGAGGATGAAGCATCTTCGGGAGGCCTTGCAGAAAGGTCTGTGCAACGCGTTCCCAGAGACTGGGAGCTTACAAATTCCTGGTCCTGGACATGTTGCTGAGGCTCCGGTCAAAGAAGGAGCGGTGGAGAAGGTGGCCATCTGACCGATGCGTTCGGACAATTTTTTTTTTTTTGTAAAATCATTTTTATTAAGTTTTCAACACACAAAAATAGCCCGCATATGGGCCAGACAGTTGCCCACACAGGGGCCATAGTCCCGCTACAGGAACAGGTCGTAGCAGGGGACAACAGTAAACATACACAACCTACTAAACCTACAACCCCAATACGGGGAGGGGGATCAGTTCAGGGTGAACAGTGCTCAAAGTGGTATCAGGAGGAAATAGCATCCTGGAGGGGGGGAAATCGATCAACACCCCAACAGGCCAGCTGGCGACTGCTGGCCTATACACTCGTCACTGCAGCATTAGCCGTGGTAGCATCGTCCAACCAACATGTCCATATCTTCTCGAACTTTTGTGGGCAGCCCCTACCGGAGTAGGTGTCCTTATAGAGGGGTAAACTAGTATTAACCAGGTTTTTCCAAAACCCAACAGAGGGGGGAGATGACTTTTTCCAATGCATCGTGATAGCTTTACGAGCATAGTACAATAGCAGGGAGATGAGTATCTTTTTTGATCGGAGCACCGGCAGTTGTTCCACCAGTCCCAGCAGTATCTAGGGTCATAAGCAACATGAGTTTTTGAGACCTTAGCAATTACCCGGAGAACTTCCGCCCAATAGTGGGCTACCGCTGAGCAATCCCAGAAGATGTGGAAAAAATTCCCCACCTGATGTGAGCAGCGCCAGCACTCCGAGGAATGTGACGGTGACATCTGGTGCAGTCTATGAGGCGTATAATGAGCTCTGTGTACAATTTTGTATTGTACAAGTTTATCCCGTGCTGAGACTAGATGGGAGAAGGGAAAGTCCCAAATCTCCCTCCAGTCGTCCTCGTCCAGCCCCGGTATGTCCGCCACCCATTTCCTGCGGAGGGAGGACAACTCGGGGGCGGCGGCAGCCAACAAGGACCCATAGAGTTGGGACGTGGGTTTCTCCAGGTCCTTCACTCGAAGGGTGGATTCGAGCTCAGAATATTCCAAGACAACCGGTTGGCCCAAGAACTGACATCTGAAGGCATGGGCAATTTGCAGGTACCTGAAATGGAGCTGTGGAGGAACCTGAAAATTAGCGTGTAAAACATGGAAGGGGGGAAAGCTCCCCGTTAGTGATCACATGTTTAAGAGCAAGAACTTTGTATCTGGTCCAGGCCTGCGGATCGGGGATGGTGTTGAACTGTGGGAGGTTGGGATTCAGCCACAGGGGGGTGTGGGGAGACCAGGAGTTAGGCTGGGGTGTCCTCAGCTCCTCTCCCACCCTCCATGCCCGCAAGGTGGTTCACATAGAAGGTGTGAGATGGTGGGGCGTCCTAGGACCCCTAAACAGCAGCCCCTGCAGGGCCTCCAGAGACCCCACTATAGCCACCTCCAGCACCACCGCAGAATTGGTCAAGTCCGGCTGCAGCCACCAATGGGCGGTCACGAGCTGGGTGGCCAAGAAGTACTTGTGACAGTCAGGGAGAGCCAAGCCTCCATTGTCCACAGGCCTGGTCAAAGTAGCGTATTTAAATCTAGGTGGCCTAGGCCCCCAAATAAAGGTGAGGAAGAGCCGCCTTAGAGAATTAAAGAAAGCCTTGGTCAACCATTGCGGGGAATTCCGAAAAATATAAGTAAATTTAGGGAGGACTTTCATTTTAAGAAGGTTAATACGGCCAATGAGGGAAAGGGGGAGATTGCTCCATGCCTTCAGTTTGGTCCTAACTGCCACCAGGACAGGGTCAAGATTGAGCCGCACAAAGCTCGTACTCTCTTTGGAGATAACAATGCCTAGGTAAGTAAACTGATCGACCCACTGAAGCGGAAGGGAGGGGGGTGAGGAGGACCTGGCCCCCTCATCCACCGGGAACAGCTGAGACTTGTGCCAGTTCACTCGCAGCCCAGTGAAGGCGCAAAAGGCTTCCATGATCCCAAGAGCACCCCGCAGAGAATCACCAGCATCGTTCAAAAAAAGCAGGAGGTCATCTGCGTAGAGAACCACTCTCTCCTCCAACCAGCCCACCCTAAGACCACGGATCTCAGCCGAGCTCCTAAGGGCTTCTGCAATAGGTTCCATGGCCAGGGCGAAGAGGGCCGGGGAGAGAGGGCATCCCTGTCTGGTGCCCCTCTGGAGGGAGAACGGGGGAGACAAGGTGCCATTGAGCTTGATACGCGCCAACGGATCAGTATAGAGCGTACGCATCCAATCAATGAATTTAAGAGGGAATCCCATTCTCCTAAGCACCTCCCACAGATAAACCCACTCCACTGTATCGAACGCTTTCTCCATATCAAGTGTGGCAATAGTCCTAGTACCTTGGTTGTCATGTGGAGCATGGATGTTAGAAAACAGCCTACGAATGTTTACATCTGTGGATCTACCGGGCATGAAGCCAGTTTGGTCAGAGTCAATCAAGGATTTGATAACCTTGCTAAGTCTAGTGGCCAGTAGTTTGGTAAGAATTTTTAAATCACAGTTAAGGAGGGCGATCGGCCTGTAGGAGGCACACAGCCTAAGGTCTTTATTAGGCTTTGGGATGAGAACAACATGCGCTTCTCTCATGGAGGGCGGTAGGGAGCCCTGTTGCAAGCAGGCTTGAAACAGCTGTGCCAGCTTAGGGGCAATAAGTTCAGCATGGGTACTATAATAGTCTATGGGAAGTCCATCTGGGCCCGGGGCTTTGCCTGTCGGGAATGATTTAATGGCCCGAACAACTTCCTCTGGAGTGATATCTGAGACGAGGAGTTGCCTTTCCGCATCAGAGAGCCACCCCAGAGCCAACGTATCTAGTATAGACATCATGGGTGCAGGGTCAAAGTCTGCGGGGAGCGAAGAGACATACAGGGAGGTATAGAAAGCTGTAAATGCAGAGAGAATATCCTCCTGAGAGTGGACCAAAACGCCATCATTCGTGAGGATCTCTGGTATGACTGTCGAGGGCCTATCCTGCTGCGCTATTAGTGCAAGTAGTTTGCTATTCTTGTCCCCAAACTCAAAATATTCCTGTCTACTACGTTGTATACCCAACCTGGTAATTTCAGACACTTGGAGATGAAGTTCCCGCCGAAGCGAGGACAAGCAATCAAAATTAGAGGCCGTAGCTGAGTCAGTGTATTTAGTCGTGGCCTCATCAACCCTGTGCTGCAGGTTAGAGACAGCGTCTCCAAGCTCCGCCTTCACCGCAGCCACAGCAGAGATATATTGTCCCCTGCCGTGAGCCTTGGAGGCATCCCACGTCACCTCCAGGGAAGCCGACCCCTGATTGTGTGCCCAGAACTCCTGCAGGAGAGGAGAGACTCTATCATGGACCGCCTCATTGTTAATCCAATGGGGCTGCAGCCGCCACATGGCTTTGTCCCGGGACCTGTCAGTCTTAATGGTCAATTTAAATGGATGGTGGTCGGAGAGGCCAGAGGGGAGGTAGCTCGCCTCACAGACACAAGCTAATAGGGAAGAGTTGGCAAAAGCCAAATCAATTCGAGATGAGGTTTTAAATGTGTCTGAGAAGCAAGAATACATTCTGTCACAAGGGTGAAGACACCTCCAAACCTCCTGAAACTCGCCTGGGCCCATGTACCAAGATCAGAATTAAAGGTCGGCTGGGGAGTAGGTCTATCCAGGTCCCGGGACAGAGTGGCATTGAAGTCTCCCATGAACAGGACATGTGCAGGGCAATGCGGGGCAATCCTCTCGTACAGCGTGTAAAGAATCTGAATCTGGCTCGGCGGAGGCAAATAGACATTCACAATGACATATTTCTGTGCGTACAAACTCAATACAACCATAACAAATTTACCCTGGGGATCTAAATGGACATCATGAATTATACACAGAATTCGTTTACTAATTAGAATAGAGACCCCGCGGGAGTATGAAGAATAGGTTGCATGAATAGCCCTCTGCACCCAGGGTTTTTTCAAAGCAAGGACCTTACTGCCAGTCAAGTGGGTCTCCTGCAGCAGCACTATGTGCGGGTTGTGCATTTTCAAATATTGGAACAAGATCGATCTCTTATACTTAGAGTTAAGCCCCCTGACGTTCCATGATAGAATGGTCAGCAGCTCAGTATCTGGGGGAGCCATCATGAAACACCAGGGGGAAATAGGCACAGGATGGACCCAGGAGGCCCAGACCCATTGGGGAGAGAAACAACAGCAAGCAAAGTCATTGGGATCTGAGTCCAGTAAAACATTTGAGCAGCATAGTGTACATTGAGAGTAGCAAAATATAGAAACCCCTCACCCCAGAACAAGTAACTCCCTACCCAGACATCATACAAACCTGGTTCAAAGGCCAAAACAGGGGCCAGAGAACCGTAAAAACTGATGCAGGGTTTCGTCCCAAAACAAAAACGAACATAGAATCTTCAGGCCACAAGGGCCTCTAGAAGACGGCCCACCGGGCCAGGGGGGGAGGTAGAAGCACTTCCCGGGGTATCCTTCTTGGGACTGTGGGAGCAGTCCAAAGTGTGGGAAGGTGAGGGATATCAGAGGTCACTTGTATACCGTGGTGTGGCCGAGCTGCACCGCTTCTGATGCAAAATAGGAAAGGGTGAAAAACAGGATACCATCATGAAGAGGGCAAGGTAGAGCAGTAGGACAACTCGAAGAACTCTTGGATCAACAGGAATCCAGCCAGGCAGCAGCTGCAGCAGGGGTCTCGAAGAAACGGGTAGAGTTGCCATCAATCACCCGGAGCTTGCTGGGGAACAGAAGGCTGTACTTTAGGCCCTTCTCCCTGAGGCGTTTGCGTACCTCAGTGAAGGTGCGGCGTCTTTGCTGTATTTCAGGAGAGTAGTCAGGATACAAGGAGATTCTGGAGTTTTCATATTGAAGCTCCCCAGCGTTTCTGGCAGCAGCAAGCAATCTGTCCCTGTCCCGATAGTTCAAGAGCCTGAGCAGGAAGGGTCTAGGTGGCGCCCCCTGGATAGGTGGGGTAGTGGGGACTCTGTGGGCCCGCTCCACTACAAACGTGGGGGGAGATCCTTGAGGCCTAGCAGGGTGGTAAGAAACTTCTCGGTGAATTCAGCAGGATTGGCACCCTCAGCCCTCTCGGGAAGACCCACCACCCGCAGATTATTCCTCCTGAGTCTGTTCTCAATGTCAATTGATTTCTCCTGTAAAGCCTGTACCTGTCTCTGGAGGATTCTGAGATCTCTCGAGTCTTCCCTCACTATGTCCTCCACCTGGGAAATGCGGGACTCTGCCTCCGACATCCGGGTCCGGAACCGGTCCATATCCCGGCGCAGGAGGCCCACCTCCATGGACACCGCGTCTATCTTGGTGGTTAGCGTGTCTTTAAGTGAGGTAATCGCCGCCAACAGGTCCGAGTTAGATGGCGCCGCGTCTCCCATACCTGCAGCCGCCGTCTGTGTGCCCGCCGCGACAGAGAATGGAGAGGGAGGGGGAGAGCGTGTGGGCAAGATGGCCGCCGATGGGGGAGAGCAGGCTGCAGGCTGCAGGCGGCTGACGTTTGCTGTACTTGCGGCGTCCAGGAGCCATTCAAGAGGACCCGGGTGGGAGCGGAGAAGTGTGGGGTCCCTCAGATGTCCTTCGGGCTGAAAATAAGGAATAATCCCGGCGCCAGGATAAAGGTAAGGATTAGGCAGAAGCGGAGCTGAGCCACCACACGTCCACTCGGCTTCACATCCGGACACGCCCCCGACAATTTTTTTAGTATGCAGCTCCAAGGTATGGTTGCTTCCAGCAACCATCGCCAGCGTCTAGTTTACATGGTGCAGGAATACCTAGGGGCAAGATCAGACTTGGACACCTTTCCCACCGAAAATCCTCTGGGTTACTGGGTCTTGAGGATGGATTACTGGCCAGAGCTTGCACAGTATGCAATTGAGGTACTGGCCTGTCCTGCATTCAGCGTTCTTTCGGAACGCACATTCAGTGCTGCTGGAGGCTTTGCAACCGATCACAGGGTGCGCCTGTCTACCGACTCGGTCGATCGACTGACCTTCATAAAAATTAATCAGTCTTGGATCAGCACCAGCTACCAAGCACCTGATGCTGATATAACCAAATATTTTTTTTTTAAATGTCAGATCCCTTCAAGACTGCCTATGCTGATGCTGAGTGACTATCCACTTCCTCCTCAATAATCATGTTGATAGCTTAAAAGAAAAATTTTGGTTCTAGGCACCGCCACCAGTGGCTAAGGCCCAATTTTTCAGCCCCTGTTTAACAGGTGCATGTATTTACAATTTTTGATGCAATGCTTTGCAGCAGGGCTCATTGCTATGCTCCAACTACAGTATCTGTGAGGGGTTGCAGTGTTGTGGCACCAGCACCAGTGCCTAAGGCCCATTTTTTCAGCCCCTGTTTAACAGGGGAGTGTAAATACAATTTTTGATGCAATACTTTGCAGCAGGGCTCATTGCTGTGCTCCAAGTACAGTATCTGTGAGGAGTTGCAGTGTTGTGGCACCAGTGCCTAAGGCCCAATTTTTCTGCCCCTGTTCAACAGGGGCATGTAATTACAATTCTTGATCTAATAATTCACAGCAGGGCCCATTCCTGCGCCCACCAAGAGTAACTGTGAGGGTTTACAGTGTTGTGGCAACACCACCACCAACAAAGGCCCAATTTTTCTGCCCCTGTTTAACAGGGGCATGTAATTACGATTCTTGATCTAATAATTCACAGAAGGGCCCAGTCCTGCGCCCACCAAGAGTAACTGTGAGAGCTTACAGTGTTGTGGCAACACCACCACCACCACCAAAGGCCCAATTTTTCTGCCCCTGTTTAACAGGGGCATGTGATTACAATTCTTGATCTAATATTTCACAGCTGAGCCCATTCCTGCGCCCACCAAGAGTAACTGTGAGGACTTACAGTGTTGTGGCACCACCAGCACCGGCCCAATTTTTCCTACCACTGTTCAACAATGGCATGTCATTACAATTCTTGATATAATAGTTCACAGCAGGGCGTTCCAGCACCCACCAAGAGTAACTGTGTGGGCTTACAGTGTTGTGGCAACACCAACACCTAAGGGCCAAATTTCTGCAGAGTATAAACGGCAGGCCCCTACTTTCAAACATCCAACTTACAAACGACTCCTACTTGCAAACGGAAGTAGACAACAGGAAGTGAGAGGAAATCTACCCCTAGAAAGGGAAATTCTCTCCTGTAAGAGTTAATATGGGAAAAAGGTGTCTCCTCTCCACTGATGCTTTATCACCAATCCTTGTTTTAATAAAAACCTCAAATTTTCAAAAAACACTTGTCATTGGGATGGAAAGTGAGGTGAAATGTTCTGAACAGGTGCACAGACAGCAAAACAAATGTTACAGGGGTGATAACCCTTCCCTATGTTTTCCAAAAAAGCTTAAAATATATTTTTTGGCTGGAGCTACACTTAAAAAATGTAGAACAAACCTACAGTCCCTGTCTTGTTTGCACCGCCTGTATACTGCTGTTCAGAGTATATGGGGCCTTTTTTTACTTTGGGTGCGGGGTTCCCTTTAATATCCATACAAGACCCAAAGGGGCTTGGCAGGGGGGGGGGGGGTACCCATGCCATTTTTCTCAATGATTTTCATCCATATTGCCGGGACCAGACATTACATTAAAGCCGCAAGCAAGTTTTAAATTACTTTTTTTCCTTTTAGAAATGTCATTTTGTGCAGGGACAGTTCTAAAAACGGGAAACACATGCCACTTCACAGGCATACTTTAGACACCCCCAGGTACGATATTTAAAGCAATATTTCACTTTTTTTTTTCAATTTATGCATCATTAAAATCACTGCTCTCGAAAAAACGAACGTTTTTAAAACTTTTTTTTGCATTGATACATGTCCCCTGGGGCAGGACCCGGGTCCCCAAACCCTTTTTAGGACAATAACTTGCATATAAGATGTTATAATTAGCACTTTTGATTTAGAATGTTTGCGTCCATTGTATTTAATAGGGTTCTAAAGTTTGCGCGAACTTTCGGTCCGTTCGCAGGTTCGGGTGCCGAATGGAACAAAGGCTCCCTAGTATACATCCACCCTGCCGCTGAGGTACATCACCATCTATACTCACGACACCGCTGGTAATTTGGGTGACACACTGAGGTCCCCTCCATCCAAGGTCAGTTATAGGGGTAGTTTAAATTACCAAGATTGAGCTCCAATTCTTCCACTGTCATGGAGAAATATACCAGAGTCTAAGTGATTTATGGAACAATTGCTCTAACTTGGATTCTGTGCCTCTCCACTCTTCCTCCAGACTCTGGGACCGTGATTTCCAAATGAAATGCAAAAGTTTCCACAGTCCATGATGATTTGGGGAGACGTGTCATCTGCTGGTGTTGATCCCCTGTGTTTTATCAAGTCCAAAGTCAGCACAGACCTCTAGCAGGAAATTATAGAGCACTTCATGCTTCCCTCTGCTGACCAGCTTCATGGAGATGCTGATTTAATTTTCCAGGAGGACTTGGCACCTCCCACACTGCCAAAACTCCAACAATACCTGGTCACATGATCATGGTATCACTGTGCTTGATTGGCCAGCAAACTCGTCTGACCTAAACCCCATAAAGAATCTGTGGAAGATGAAAGACACCAGACGCAACGATGCAGACAAGCTGAAGGCCACTATCAAAGCAACCTGGGCTTCCATAACACCTCAGCAGTGCCACAAGCGGATCACCACCATGCCACGCCGCATTGATGCAGGATTCATGCAAAAGGAGCCCCGACCAAGTATTGAGTGCATATAGAAAATAATTCAATCCGGATGGCCACACTCCAACATCAATTTCTTTATTGGTTAAAAACCATACAGAAAAAGATGCAATCAACAGCTGACATGTTTCACACCACTGGTGTTTACTCATAGCTGACGTATTGAGTGTATACTATACTGTACATGGACAGTCTTTTCACTAGGCCAACATTTCTGTATTAAAAATCCTTTTTTTATTGGTCTTGTGTAATATAATTAACTGATACTGAATTTTGGGGTTTTCACTAGCTGTAAGCCGTAATAATCAAAATTAAAAGAAAGAAATGCTTGAAATATATCACTATGTGTAACACATCTATATAAAACATGTGAGTTTCACTTTTGAATTGAATTACTGAAATAAATTAACTTTTTGATGATATTCTAACTTTATGAGATGCATCAGTATATACTGCTTAGTCCAGCCAGGGTTCCTCCAAAGGTTTCTTGAAAAATAAACAATTAATGTCTCTCAGTAACAGACATCAATGATCTGTAAGGGAGAAGTCTTCCCACTGATGATGCTGTAAGATTTTCCTTCTCCCACCGACCACAGAGATAAGGGGATTCTTCTCCCATTGATCACCAATCTAAAGGACCACTACACGGATCACTAATATAAGGGAACACTTCTCTCATTGGTCACCAATGTAAGGGACCACTACACTGATCACTGGTAGAAGGCGATCCTTGTCCCATTGGTCACCAATGTAAGAAACCACTACACTGGCCACTGGTATAAGAAGATCCTTCTCCCATTGGTCACCAATGTAAGAGACCACTAAACTGACCACTGGTATAGGGAGATCCTTGTCCCATTGGTCACCAATGTGAGGGACCACTACAATGACCACTGATATAAGGGGATCCTTCTCCCATTGGTAAAAAATAGAGAGTACTGCGCTTAGGTCGGATGTTGGTTGCAGCCTCCCCTAATAGAGCTCCCACATGGGTATTCTAGGAATAGTAAAACAGAGGTGGGGTGAATACTGGTTACAAGTGGTATATAAATTAACACTTTGTGAAAGTGTGATATAAGTGCAATATGTCCTCATGCATAAGGCCAACATACATGGGGATATAATAAATTAAAAGTGACAACTACCATGTGTCTGTGATTGTGATAAGACCACCTATAAAAAATATAAACCAACAATAGTGGATCAACATAAATCACATAATACAAAAACTGTGTAGATAGACTCAGTCTATTTGGCGTAAATAAACCTTATTCAAAAAAGTTTCTGCAAAGGGTTGAGTCCAATAGTGTTTCCAACAAAAATATATAACAAAATATTAGCAAAAATTAAATATATTCAAAAAATATACTCAAAAAAGAAAATGGAAAAAAAAAAACAGAAAAAAATGTATATATCTGTCCTGAATTGTGAAGTAGAAAAAACA
This sequence comes from Rana muscosa, assembly GCA_029206835.1. Classification (NCBI taxonomy): domain Eukaryota; kingdom Metazoa; phylum Chordata; class Amphibia; order Anura; family Ranidae; genus Rana; species Rana muscosa. Next base: position 15,364,460 of record JARGYO010000094.1, on the reverse strand, counting down.
TATATATATATATATATATATATATAAATAGTTCATATAAAGTTCATCAGAACCAGCAACAAATCCACAAATCCAAGGTGACTTGTGAAGACTGCATGGAAATCGGGTGACTGTTGTGCTCCCCGCTTGGGTCCCCACTCACCAGCTACCACCACCCCTGCAGGGGTAAATGGCATGTAGCGCAAGAAGGAGCTTAAATCCTGATGCGTCTTCCCGGCCGATTGCCTACAGCCTTCCTATGATGCAGTTGAGATATGGATCCAATTCAATATAGCCTCATTCACATGATATTTAGAATCTTGTCAGTCTTGAGGGACCACTACACTAACCACTGATATAAGGAGATCCTTCTCCCATTGGTCACCAATGTAAGAAACCACTACAATGACCACTGATATGGGATCCTTATTCAACTGGTCACCAATGAAAAAGGCCACTACACTGACCACTAGAAATGAGCTCCAGGTTTGGACTGAACCCAGATTCAGAATTTAGCTTGTTTGGGAGTTTGGTAAACAACTAAACAAAATAGGTGTTTGACTCAATGAACCTCTGACTGCAGTAATACTATTGCTGTGAAATATAGCAGCTCAGGCTGGTTGTTCGGGGGCTAGCAACTTTCAGTGTCCCAACAAGTGATGACGTGTCCCTGCCAAGCCCATATAGCTTTCACCTGGGGATTAGTGGGGTAGTGCAATTTGCAGTGCACCACCTGTTTATTCTCCTTGGTACCCAAGACTGAAATTCCCCCCAGGAAAATAAATAACTTTGGCCCTGTTCTGTACTGCCTGGAGCACATTGGAGGATCCTCTAGATCTGACAGTAAAGCTGAGAGGCCAGAAATCTGCTTCCTGATTGGACACAATATGGATCCTTCCTCAATTTATTCCTGATTATGGAAATGTATTATATTACCAGTCCAGTATATCAGTATCGGCAAACATACAGATTAAATATTTTCCTGCCTCACAGAAGAAGTCCATTCGGATGAAACGTTCATCAGGCTAGGCAAGGAAACAGCAGTGACGTTGTGGCGCCCGTTGAGGGTCTAAGATGGATGTTGTGCTTCCTAATGCCTGTTTTAACAATGCTCTTGTAAGCAGTTTATTTATTAAACCTTTTATAATACATTGGATGCCGCAAAATGAGTTTTTTTTCTCTTCTCATTGATATACCGCACGGCTGCTCTGAGGTTCCTTAAGGATCTGTTGATATGGTGATTTCCATCAGTGAAAAAGCTAAAGTGAGGAGTTGAACTCATTGATGTGAGTACAGACCTTGAGAGGTCTGAGAATCTGGTAAGAGGATAATTTTCCCTTATATCCTATGGGGAGCACTGGGTGTTGTACTAATTAAGAATTGGAGGACATCTGCACTAGATTGTAAATCACTTTTATGGACACATACTAATAATTGTTAATATCATTTTATTATACCATTGATGTTGTCAATTTTTTCTTTTAAATATTTTATAGGCATGGCCAATGGAAATTGCCAAACACCAAATTACGATGTTCAGGGAAACCTTCCCAAACCTACCTTCAATGATGGAATCATTTGTCACAGAGACGAGCAGCACCCTTCTGCAACATTCTGGTGAAGACGCTCTGAAGACATCCTCACAGGGCAAGTTTTCCAAACTGACGCTGGATGGTTTCCATATACCCCCACTATGTTACTATGTTTGTTGGGCTCCACTATCCCACCTATGGGCCTGGCATGGGAGGTGCCACTGGGTAGAAGAGAGAGAGAGACCAGAGAACATCCGCTCGCTGATCCCCATAGCTAGAATGACCTCGGAAGTGATATGCATTAGGTCACTTCCGGGTTTATTGCTATCATTCCTGACTGCTGTGGCCGGAGAAGCTGTGAATTATTATTATTATACAGAATATATATATCGCAACAGTTAGCGCAGCACTTTTAAGTCCTGGGGGTGAGTATGGGAGGAGGTAACAAGGGAGCTAGAGAGCAAGAGGCTTTGGGGGGAGCGGAGAGGGTAATTTGGGTGATATCTGCAGATAAGGTTGGTGATGTAGCTGGGGGTGATACTGTGGATGGCTTTGTATGTTGTGGTTAGTGTAACGGAATCGCTTCCCACACCGCTTGAGTGATTCCATCATATATACCGCTTCCTCCCGTCTAAAGATAGATATCAGATATCATAGCCGCATATTGCAACCAAGAACTAGGCAGGACTCGTTTGGCTGCAAAGCTGGAACACATGTATTAGAACAAACTAACACAGAATATATACACCATAGGAGGACATCCCCCTCCTGATCATATTACCCTAACAATACAAACTGCACACAGGAATATAATTAGAACAACAGACACAGGCTGGACTGGGAAAAAAATTAGGCCCTGGACATCATCATCTTTAATTTTGCAAACACGCACAAAAACATTAATTCATCAGTGACCATGACCAGCAGTGGCAGTACATTAATTCATTCATGCTTGTAGCCCTCCTTTATTGCAGAAATACTACAGGAGAGGGTTAGAGACTGCAAAACGTACTACAGGCGAGGGTCAGAGACTTTAGACATAGTACAGGAGAGGGTCAGAGACTGCAAAACGTACTACAGGCGAGGGTCATAGACTGCAGACATAGTACAGGAGAGGGTCAGAGACTGCAAAACGTACTACAGGCGAGGGTCATAGACTGCAGACATAGTACAGGAGAGGGTCAGAGACTGTGAAACGTACTACAGGCGAGGGTCAGAGACTGCTGACATGATACAGGAGATGGTCAGAGACTGCAGACATTGTACAAGTATGTCCTAGGCTTGCAGTGAACAGTGTGGAAAAACATTGATTGCTGCACTGTGTAAACAGGAGTTTACAAGATATAACAAAGTGCCAAAAAAAACAAAAAACTTTGCTAACAGTCATTTATCAAGCACAGGAGGACAGTAAATGGTTAACAGGTGGGTCTGTGAAGCTCCCAGCCTGACCAGCTAATGCCTTCAAAAGATAACAAGGAAAATGTCAAACAAATCAGGGATGGCTGGCACAGGACTCTGGCACAAATAGCTATATAGAAACAGCTGAAGTTCCAGCTTCTTGCAGAGAGCTAAATCAGCATTCTCCCATCCGTAAATAAAAACAGATAAGAAGCAGTGTGAGAAGACGGACTTCCTCGATCTGTGTGTTCTCCTTCTCCTGTGCTGTGTGTAGAATATGCAGTGATCACACTGATCCCCTCAGTCTTCTCACACTGCTTATCAGTTTTTTATTTACACTGAAAACAGGACAGGAGAATGCTGATTAGATTTCTGTAGCCAGCATTGTAACATGTTTGATCTCAGACTCATACCTTCTTCATGTTCAGGTATGTCAGGTCCTCTGCATCCCGCCCTCCTCTGGCCACTAGCCTCTTCTGGTCAAATGTGGCGGGGTGGACAATCTGATTGACTTAGGAGATGGTGGAAGGCGGAGCAACTTAGCAGTCACACCTTCCCACTCAGAAGAGCAGCGCTATTGGCTGCCTGCCCTGTTACACACAGATGTCCCTCTCCCTCCAGCATTTCAAAGCCAATGGGAGGGAGAGGGGCGGGCGGGAAGCTGCACACCACTCCGCAAGGCTACCACCCGCTGCTGGTAGCATTGCGGGTCCTGTCCGGGTCGGAGTGACACTGACAACCAGCCCACTGAGCCAATCGGCCCACCGGGAATCTCCCGGTAGTCCCGATGGCCAGTCCACCCCTCAACAGACATATACTATAAACATTAAGTTAATTATCCACCTGGATGACAGAGGTTTCATTCTAGGTCAGACTTGCTGACTTCTACAATACTGAATACAGTGTACTGGACAATAAACATTATTACAAGTATAAACACAACCCACAATGGTTTGCTTAGCAGACAGACAAAGGTTGAGTTAATTAGCACAAATAACAAATGGGTGAAAGACCCTTAGGAGGCACACTAGACCTACTGGCAATAAACACATTATAGCAGGCAACCCCACACAGGTGGCTTGCTGATGACACCAACATTTGCTATGAGTCCCATACTGTGGAGCCGTCCTTTCTGGAAATGTGGCATCTAGGCCCTTAGCATGGACCTCGGGCTTAGAGTCCCAGAGTCTGTGTGTCTTGGGGAGACATGGACTTGAATCCAAAGTAACAAGACCACTCCACGGATACCCCAGGCATACACTTTCCAAAAAGTAGCGTTCCCCTAAATGCCAGGGCCCATAGTCAGTGGGCAAGAGGCTTGCTCCCAGTTCCCTCCAAAAGCCCCTGTCCTGGCTAGGTCTGTCACAATTAGTATTTTGACTTTTATACGGTGGGGGAGGGAAAGCCAGTGAAGGGATTGGCAGAGAGAAGCAGCAGTCATGGATCGGTTAGTGAGGTGTATTATTCTACAAGCAGCATTCATAATAGACTGAAGAGGGAATAGCCTGTGTAAAGGTCAGCCAGTGAGGAGGGAGTTGCAGTAGTCGAGGCGGAAAATAATCCAGGAGTGAATAAGATGTTTTGTGGGGTCATTAGTCAGGAACGGGCGAATCCTGGAGATGTTGCAGAGGTTAAGGCGGCAAGATGTAGCCAGTGATTGGATGTGAGGGCTGAAGGAGAGGTCAGAGTCTAGGATTACACCCAGCACCCTGGCATGTGTGGAGGGACCAATGGTCGTGCCGCTGATCTTTATGGTAAAGTCATGGGAAGGGGATCGGGGAGGAGAAAATATTACAAGCTCAGATTTAGAAAGATTAAGGTTGAGGAAAGGTGTGACATCCACACTGATATGTGAGGAGATTGAGGGGGTAAGAATGGAGCATGATCTGCTCTCCATTATCTTCAGTGGAGGGCAGGAGAGACATGAGGGGTCTGATAGACTCCTGATGTCTCATTAAAGAGAACCTGTCACAACAAAATGCTATCATATTGGAGTTTATCTGTCCCTTAAGTGATAGAGAAAATTAAGTACTGTCCGTAATACTTTTTTTATTTGCACTAACATACAATTTTTCAGGACAAGCTTTCGGGGTATGTCCCCTTCTTCAAGGTCCAAGCAGTACTGAACAGTACTGCTTGGACCTTGAAGAAGGGGACATACCCCGAAAGCTTGTCCTGAAAAATTGTATGTTAGTGCAAATAAAAAAAGTATCACGGACAGTACTTAATTTTCTGTCACAATTGCACTAATACGGCTACAATTACCTTAAGTGATAGAAATAAAGTTATGTGAGAAAATGACTCTCTTTTTATTTTTCTACTGCTATCAATGGACAACACGGTACAACACTTCATCCATGTCTTTGGTGATCTCTAATCTCCTTATGAAGTGTTTCTTACATGATGAAGATCAGCCATGGAGTATATCTGAGGTGTATATCAGGGTGTGCTTCTTCCCCACATGAGAGCTGTGATGTCCAGCAACATTCATATAGAAGACATTTCCCGCACTCAAGGCACTAATACACCTCAAGGGTTGTGTGGGATCTCTGATGTACAGGAAGACAGGACTTCAGTGAGGAGCAATTCCCTCACTCAGGACATGAAAGTGGCTTCTCCCCCGTGTGCAATCTCTGATGTTTGCAAAGACTGGACTTATGTAAAAAACATTTCCCACACTCAGCACAGGAATATGGCTTCTCCCCCGTGTGAGATCTCTGATGTCTGGAAAGAGTGGCCTTCTCTGAAAAACATTTCCCACAACCAGAACAGGAATATGGCTTCTCCCCTGTGTGAGATCTCTGATGTCTGTAAAAATTGGACTTCTCTGAAAAACATTTTCCACACTCAGGACAGGAATGCGGCTTCTCCCCCGTGTGAGATCTCTGATGCACGGAAAGAGTAGACTTCATTGAAAAACGTTTCCCACAATCAGTACATGAATATGGCTTTTCACCTGTGTGAGACAGCTGATGTCTGAAAAGATTTGACTTCTGCGAAAAACATTTCCCACACTCAGAGCAGAAATATGGCTTCTCTTCAGTATGCAACCTCTTATGTTTATCAAGATTGGACTGATTTGAAAAACATTTACTGCACTCAGGACAGGAATACGGCTTCTCCCCCGTGTGAGATCTCTGATGTGTGTGTAAATGCGAGGTCCGTGAAAAACATTTCCCGCACTCAGAACAGGGATACGGCTTCTCCCCCGTGTGAGACCTCTGATGTATGAAAAGTTCTGATTTTTGTACAAAACATTTCCCGCACTCAGGACAGGTATACGGCTTCTCACCCGTGTGCACTTTTTGATGTGTGGAAAGATGCACGGCCCGTGAATAAGATTTTCCACACTCAGAACAGGAATACGGTTTTTCTCCTGAATGAGATATTTTATGGTCGTTAAGTCTTGATTTAAAAAGAAAACACTTCCCGCACTCAGGACAGGAATACGGTTTCTCCCCCTTGTGAGAACTTTTATGCACTTTAAGTTGGGATTTAAAACGGAAACACTTCCCACACTCAGTACAGGAATGTGGCTTCTCTGCTGTGTGAAATCTTTTATGCCTGTTAAGTTTGTATTTACAATGGAAACACTTCCCACACTCAGTACAGGAAAACCTCTTCTCTGTTGGAAGGACGGCACCGTCCCGCACAGTCTGAGGTTCCTCAGGATAAGAGGAATACGATGGTCCGGCACCGTCCCGCACAGTCTGAGGTTCCTCAGGATAAGAGGAATACGATGGTCCATCTACACTGTGGGGTGCCGGATGGACATTTGAGGTAGTCGGGTTTTCTCCTGGACTATACTGTGTGATGTCCTCATCTTCTACTTTACAGTCTGGAGACAAAGTGAGACAATCCTCTGAGGTTTTCCTCATCTCCCGTCCATCTACTAAAATAGAAATACAAAGATTATTACTAGACATGAGCAGATTGGTTCCCCTAAACCAGGACTCCGCCCACATCAGGCAGCTTTGTCTCTGAGGATCTTACAATTCCCCCCTCAAGGTAACTAGTAAATGGGTCCTCTGATGTCCTACCAGATCATTTCTTTATTCATGGACCTTAGTCAGAGAGTGAGGAAACAATGAGAACTGTCTTTTATAGGAGTGACAGTGATGAGGGGATTATAGGACGAGTGTCCCCACCCCCTCTATCACTCATTGCCATCTTCCTAACACAAGAAGTACTGCACTTCCTTATTTAGTCCATGATTTAGTCATGAATAACAGCGGGGCTGAGCCCCACCAGAGGTCAGAGAGTGAGAATGGGGGGAGAACAACCAAGATGAAGACTGGACTGATCCTGAAGACCACCATCATTGGGTTATTGACTCCTCCCTCATTATCACTTTCTGTTTAAGGTTCCAAAGTTTGAGAATGTTATCACATTATTATAAACATGTAAAAGTCTGTGCTCCAATCAAATCATCAGATATAAAATGTACAGCTGGTAGAAAATGGGTGTAACAAAAGAAAATACATATGTGTATATATAGCAGTGGGTAGAGGGGAGAGAGCAGAAGTCAGGACTATGTAATAGAGGTGCGCATCTTCACTGGTCTCACAATTCGATTACGATTATCTGGTCAACGATTCGATTCCACGATGCATCACGATTATCGACGAGCTCTCACTTCCACTTGGGCCGCCTAGGCGGCCCTTCCTCCCTGCAATCTTCTGAGACACATCACAGATCCCAGAAGATTGCCCGGCTATGCAGGACAGTGCAGTGAGACATGCGCACCCAGCTGTCAAGCTGTAAGCTGTCACAGCCGGATGCCCACAGTAGTATTGCCAGTGCCGTGGACAGAATGGAGGGTTCAGGTGGCCACGTCGCTGGATTGTGGGACAGGTGAGTGTCTTTTATTAAAAGTCAGAAGATACACTTTTTTTGTAGCTGCTGACTTTTAATAAAACAAAATATATTTACTGAACTCTGCTTTGAAATAAAAATAACCTCACTCCCTTAAAGTGGAGTTCCACCCAAAAGTGGAACTTCCATTTTTAGCACTCCTCGCCCCCTGACATGTCACATTTGGCATATCATTTTTTTTGGGGGGGGGGGGTGTCCTCCTTTTAGTGGGACTTCCTGTCCCGGCCGCCTAGGTGACTCCTCCTCTCGCCCTAGGTGGCCCCTCCCTGCCAGCGATCTTCTGGGACACAACACAGGTCCCAGAAGATTGGCTGGCCAATGGCAGAGCACAGTGCGTGCCTGGCCATGAAGCCGTAAGCTATCATGGCCAGGTGCCCACAGTAGATATGACGGCGTCGAGGAGAGAAGGGGGAAAGGTGTGGGGCTTCGTGCGGCCGCATCGCTGGACTGTGGGACAGGTAAGTGTCGGTTTAATAAAAGTCAGCAGCTACACTTTTTGTAGCTGCTGACTTTTAATAAACTAAAAAACGGTGGAACTCCGCTTTAAAAAGTGCACTAATCCGGTGCACTACAGGGTACAGGCAATCACACATGTGGCTGCTGGGAGGTAAGGAGGGATTAGAATCCACAGCAAACAGCCCTGTGAAGTTCCCTGTACTGTCTCTGTTGAAATTTCTCTGGATGGGCTCCCAAGTTTGCACATTACAGCACAATAGGAGTTAACACAGTGGAATGTGCAAACGGGAAGCTGGGGAAATCTCAGCACAGAGTAAGTGTAGGAGCCAGTGTAAGAATACTAATGTTAAAATACCCGTTTTGTAATATATGCCGTTATAATCCATTAAGTGGCCACCGCTGTATGTGCTTTTTAAAATATATGCAGCTTCATACCTGCATTTCTGTCTGTGTATACCTGTATATTGCGCTCATGTGACTCTGTCCGAGTCCGGTTCGGTCCGGCCCAACTCTCACCTCACGTCTCTCGTTCTCCTCTCTCCGGACGTTATTGGGAGTCCTCAGCCCCGCCCACCGACTGTAGCTATTAGATCAGAAGAGAGGTGGGCGGGGCTAATGTCAGGAGAGACTTGAGAGGTGGGAGGCGGGCCAGAGCAAACAGTCATATGAGCAGAATATACACTGTATAACGACAGAAATGCAGGTATGAAGCTGCATATATTTTAAAAAGCACATGCAGCAGTGGCCACTTAATGGATTATAACGACATATATTACAAAACTGGCATTTTAATAGACATGCTCGGAGCGCTCTCCCGGGAGCGGTGGGGCAAGTCGGGATGACGTCACCCGACATTGATTATTGGGGTCACACGCATCGATGCCGCATCAGGACCCCCGAATCGCGATGCAATGATTAAATTCAGCACCCCTACTATGTAATGTACAACATATTGTATAAGATACAACAGATAGGACTATATAGTATCAGAATGATGTAATGTACAACATAGAGTATATAGTGCAGGGGTCAGGAGTATGTAATGTACAATATAAATTATACAGTGTTAAGCCGTGTACACACAATAGGTTTCACGGATGAAACCAGTCCGATGGTGTATGGGCCCCATCGGTCTTTTTTCCAACAGTGTTTAAAAATAGAACATGTTTTAAATTTATCCGATGGTTAAAAAAACGATAGCAAATTACTATCGTCTGTGGGGAACTCCATCAGATAAAAAACCCAAGCATGCTCAGAATCAAGTTGACGCATGCTCAGAATCAAGTTGACGCATGCTCAGAAGCATTGAACTTCATTTTTCTCGGCTCATCGGAGTGTTTTACGTCACCGCGTTTGGAACGGTCGGTTTTTAGACTGATGGTGTGTAGGCAAGACTGATGGAAGTCAGCTTCATCGGTTTTCCGATGGAAAAATCCATCGGTTTAATAACCATAGGAAATCCGATCGTGTGTACAGGGCTTAAGGGTCAGGACTCATAATATTGGTATTCAGTAATCAGTGGAAGCTTAAAATGTTCACACGAGACATGTTGCAGAGGTCCCACACCGCTGCCTCCCATCTCCTGAGACTAAATACATTGGGGGTTATTTCCGAAAGTCAAATCCACTTTGCACTACAAGTGCAAAGTGCACTTGAAATTGCACCGATCGGAGGGGGACATGCAAGAAAAAAAAACAGAATTTTAGCTGGCACATAATGGGATGATAAAATCAGCAGAGCTTCCCCTCATTTCAGATCTTCCCCTCAGATCTACAGCGACTGCACTTCCAAGTGCACTTTTCACTTGCAGTGCAAAGGTGATTTGCCTTCCATAAATAACCCCCATTGTTTCTATGTGTTTATCAGATGATGGGGGATCTAGGTGGAGCCTCCGTACTGCTCTCTCCTTTACAATAAAGTCTCCTCTTACCCGGTGATGTGAGGGGCGGCCGATTGTCCATCATGACGTCCTTGTAGAGATCCTTGTGTCCTTCTAAATCCTCCCACTCCTCCATGGAGAAATAGACAGTGACATCCTGACACCTTATAGGAACCTGACACACACAATGATACAGTCACCATCCAGACACATCCCTTGTCTGTTACTGGATAATGTCCCAGAATTCCCAGCACCGCTCACCTCTCCTGTCAGCAGCTCCGTCATCTTCTTGGTGACTTCTAGAATCTTCTGTGTGTTGTGTCTTGTAGGGATTGGGGATGGAGGTCGGGGGATGGTGATGATATTCTGGATTCTCGAGGATCTTGTGGTCATATTATGAGATCTTCTTCTAGTAGATGTCTTCATTGTTCCTGTACAGTTCTGTGTTATACAAAGATAAATATCACTCTCCCATAATCCCTCATCTCTATGGTCAGCTCTATGTTTATTCTCCAGGGATTGGTCACAATGTTCCAGATTCAGCAAAAGACAGCCATCTCCATCCAATGATATGATTATAATGTGGTCAGATTTATAGATCCTTCTAGAAGTCATATAATAGAGTCAGGGCAGCCATCAGAAATTTTGGGGCCCCTTACATAGCTTTAGTACCGGGCCCCCCCGGGCCTGACCACCAACATTCCCCAGGGTAGACCCACTGGCCGTCTCACAGAATCTTCTGTAAATGGGGAGGAATACAATTTACAGCTTACCAATACTTAGATGTGGTGGCTGCATTCATTTTTCCTTTTGAGATAAAAGGTGTTTTTTGAATAAATAGAAAATGATCATTGTAAGCACCTCTGACAGTGTTAAATGGAGGAAGATGGCAGAGAAAGAGAGAGGTGGAGAGAGAGCGGGCAGAGAGAGAGAGCGGGCAGAGAGAGAGAGAGCAGGCAGAGAGAGAGAGAGCGGGCAAAGAGAGAGAGCGGGCAAAGAGAGAGAGCGGGCAGAGAGAGAGCGGGCAGAGAGAGAGAGGGGTGGGGAGAGAGAGAGGGGTGGGGAGAGAGAGATGGGGCAGAGAGAGAGAGATGGGGCAGAGAGAGAGAGATGGGGCAGAGAGAGAGGGAGAGAACATGGGGAGAGAGGGGGTGGAGAGAGAGTGCAGGGAGGAAGAGGGAGCAGGGAGAGAGAGTAAGAGCAGGGAGAGATGGGGCAGAGAGAGAAGGGGTGAAGAGAGAGCGATGGGGCAGGGGGAGAGAGAGGAGGCAGGGAGAGAGGCAGGGAGCAAGAGAGGGGTGGGGAGAGAGGGGTGGGGAGAGAGGGGGTGGTCAGAGAGGGAGGGAGAGAGAGGTCAGGGAGAGAGAGAGGTCGGGGAGAGAGAGGTCAGGGAGAGAGAGAGGTCGGGGAGAGAGAGAGAGGTCAGGGAGAGAGAGAGAGAGAGAGGTCAGGGAGAGAGAGAGAGGGGGGTCAGGGAGAGAGGGAAAGAGAGGGGGGTCAGGGAGGGAGAGAGAGAGAACATGGAGAGAGAGGGGGCCGAGAGAGCGCAGGGAGGAAGAGGGAGCAGGGAGAGAGAGTGAGAGCAGGGAGAGATGGGGCAGAGAGAGGGGGTGGAGAGAGAGAGAGATGGGGCAGGGGGAGAGAGAGGAGGCGGGGAGAGAGGCAGGGAGCGAGAGAGAGGGGGTCAGGGAGAGAGAGAGGGGGGTCAGGGAGAGAAAGAGAGGGGGGGTCAGGGGGAGAGAGAGAGAGGGGGGTCAGGGAGAGAGAGAGAGGGGGTCAGGGAGAGAGAAGGGGTCAGGGAGAGAGAGAGAAGAGGTCAGGGAGAGGGGGGTCAGAGAGAGAGGGGGGGTCAAGGAGAGAGAGAGAGGGGGTCAAGGGGAGAGAGAGAGGGGCAGGGAGAGAGGGGGGCAGGGAGAGAGGGGGGATCAGGGAGAAAGAGAGGGGGTCAGAGAGAGAGAGAGGGGTCAGGGAGAAGGAGGGGGCAGGGTCTGGTCACAGTGCTCTCACATGGATGGTCCCTGGGGGCTTTCAGTCAGCGGCGTCTCTCAGTGTGGCTGTCAGCTCCTTAATCTTCCTGCACCCACATCCCCAGCAGCACACGAGCAGGGAGAGAGAAGAGACGAGCGGGGATGTCTGTCATGCTGTTTAGGCATGCTGGAGGGGGACGGAGCAGCGTGGGGAACCCCTCCTTCCAGGACAACCACACCTCCCGAGCTGCCTGTCACTGCATACTGAGCCCAGGGACGGAGCGGCTCAGCGGCCATCAAAGGAGTGGGAGGGGAGGAGCAGGTGGATTGAACCACGGATTTTCTGGGGGGGAGGGGGCAAACACTCTTTCTATGCTGACCAACTGACACTTCCGCCCCCGCACTAGCAGAGAGTCAGAAGCCAGTGCAGCGGGCGGCACTAACGGAAGTCGGGACTATTGTAAAAGAGCGAAGGGGAGGTGCCAACTTAGGGCCCGGGACTCCGGGCCCCTCAGGAAGCGCGGGCCCCTTACACTTGTATTGGCTGTACCCCCCCTGATGATGGCCCTGAATAGAGTCACTAATGTTTTACTAGTGAAGTTCACTGACCCACCAGGAAAGGTTACCCATGGATTTAGCGGCCAGTGGGCGTGGCATGCTGGTAATCATCGGTCTCACTGATTGGACTAAACCTGAAGTTGTTATTTTCTATACCCAATGCCGCCATCTTGTGCTATAACCAAAGATCAGAGTACCGTATATACATTTTATGTATTCATAGTACTTGTGTGGAGGGCCAATGATAAGGGGGTACAATGGCCCTGCTGTATGGGGCAAGGGCCCTGTGTGTTCCAGAGGGGGCCCAGGAAGCTAACATGTCCATCTGCAGCCGCTAAGCTACATTCTGTTGGCTTCCAGTCATTCTATGACAGAGCGGCTCATCAGTGCTCTGAATGTTCGCTGCACTCCCTCTCTGCTCTCTGTGTGACTTGTTCATATTCCCTTCTGATTGTAACTTTGTTTCTCTTCACTTCCTCCCTCCAGATTATTTCCATACTCACTCTGCTTCTCAGATATGCCCCCTGTGACAGGGGTCACTTTGGGCACAGGGTGAGCAAGAAAATAATGGACATTAAGAATATATCTTGGACTACCTAAATTGGGATAGTAATATTAGTTCACAATATATACTGGTTGTTTGATTCTGAACTCAACAAGTTAATTGAGAGATGTGTTACCTGCCTGTTGTGATGTAAATTAATCTAGAATGGCTTCTGAGGATCTTTCATTGTGATAATTAACTCTGTACTTGTGTGTATTGTGAATAGCAGACAGACAGTCTGCTGAACATAAAGGTTATGCATAGCCATTTAAGATATAAAGGGATTAGCTATTGAACTTACCTGTGTCTAAGAGCTGTCAGATGGGTATTGGGAGCTCGTTATATAACCATTGTGTGAAGTCTTTTGATGATGGGTACTGTAATTAAGAGACAGTAAGGCTAGCCTAAAGGTCATGTGTCTGAGTCATCAGCTGTAGTTAATTAGCTCATGCAAATTCGGTCTGATCAAAGGTGTATTGTCAGAGGAAAATAAGTAATGTAAGAACCTCCTCTCTATGTGTATAAAATTTGGAGTTTTTCAATAAAGATTGTCGGACCAGCTGGAAAGCACACGGATCGTTGTCTCGTATGTCTGAAAGGATTATCCCTATGGGAAGCGGTCGCCTGACTGTGGAGTGTCGGTAGCTGATTTGTGTTCGGAGTGGGAATATCCTAAACGGCGTTAACCCCTTTCATACTTGGGGACTCGTTACACCCCCCTTTCTCACAATCAAGCTATGATTTTCCCCCCAGATATCTGATTGTGTCCTGGTGTCTCCCCGCAGTCCTTCATTCCTGTACTCCTCGTTCTGTCCCGTCTATCTTGTCACTTTTCTGCACAGACTATATATCTTCCCTGTTGTCTCCTCACCGCTCTCCCGACCAGATGAATTCCATTCTGCCTTTATATTCTCCCAGCACAGCTTAGTGTACTAAATGTAGCTGGGCTTCCCACTCCTATCCCACTTCATGTAGCTGGGCTTCCCACTCCTCTCCCACTTCATGTAGCTGGGCTTCCCACTCCTCTCCCACTTCATGTAGCTGGGCTTCCCAATCCTCTCCCACTTCATGTAGCTGGGCTTCCCACTTCTCTCCCACTTCATGTAGCTGGGCTTCCCATTCCTCTCCCACTTTATTTAGCTGGGCTTCCCACTCCTCTCCCACTTCATGTAGCTGGGCTTCCCACTCCTCTCCCACTTCATGTAGCTGGGCTTCCCACTCCTCTCCCACTTCATGTAGCTGGGCTTCTCACTCCTCTCCCACTATATGTAGCTGGGCTTCCTACATATAGGGCTTCCCGGTCTGGTTCCCTTCCTCTATTCCATACAACTCTTCTCTCCCCTCTGTCATCCCCACTGTCATCACCGAATCTATATGTCACTGATAAACTCTTTCTATTTAACGGTTTACTGCCTGATCTATTTCAACTTCACCTGAAAGGGGAAGTTCTGCTTTAAGTCCTCTCCTCCTCCTCTGACACATTTGGCATGTCATTGTGTTTTGGGCGGCAGGTACTTGGTTTTGACAGGTACCCGCTCCCACTTCCACTCAGATTACCTATGCGGTCTGAGCAAAAGTTCTCCTCCTTCCTCCCTGCCTGCAGCTTTCTGGGACACATCACAGGTCCAAAAATCCTGCAGGGCCAGGTGGATAGAGCAGCGCGGCTTGTACATGCACAGTGGGCAGGCGGCTGTGAAGCAGAAAGCAGCACAGCCAGCTGTAGGGATGGGCTGAACACCCCCCGGTTCGGTTTGCACCAGAACATCTGAAACATGAAAACTCTATTAAAGTCTACGGGACATCGAAAACCAAATGTCCTCATTTTAAAGCGGAGCTCCGCCGGAAAAAAAAAATATTAAAAGCAAGCAGCTACAGCTACAGCAGCTGCTGGCTTTTAATATTTGGACACTTACCTGTCCTGGAGTCCAGCGACGTCCGCAGCAGAGGACGAGCGACTGCTCGTCGCTCTGCTGCTCCCTCCGCCATCCTCGCTGAGGGAACCAGGAAGTGAAGCCCTGCGGCTTCATGCCCGGTTCCCTACGGCGCATGCGCGAGTCGCGCTGCGCCGTTCTGATTGGTGCTCCTGTGTTCTGGGAGCCGAGTGTCTCCCAGAACACCAAGGGAAGTCTGCGGGAAGTGACGTAACTCCCGCAGATTCCCGGAGAGAGGACTCCCGGATGTGGGTGAAAATACCTGTCTTAGACAGGTATCTTCACCCCCCTCCCCCCTGAAAGGTGTCAATTGTGACACCGGAGGGGGGGAGGGTTCCAAATAGCAAAAGTTGCTATTTAGGGTGGAGCTCCACTTTAAAGGCTTATATGCAAGTGATTTGTCATAAAAAGTGTTTGGGGACCTGGAAACTGCCCGGGCGACATGTATCAATGCAAAAATACGTTTTTAGAACAATAATTTTTAAAGGAGCAGTATTTTTAACCACTTCTCGCCGGGCCGTCATTTTGCTATAGGCCGGATGGGAAGTAGTTAAAATCACTGCTCTTTTCTTGGTTCAGCCATTTTGACTGGGCATCATAAGACATTGAGCAGGAAAAGCCGCGAACACTACGGGGCGCAGTGATCGATGTTGCGGTGTGTCAGTCTGACACTGCAACACTGATCTCGATAAAGAGCCTCTGATGGAGGCTCTTTACCACATTAACAGCCGTGTCCAATCACGGCTTATAACAGTGTAAACAGGAAGAGCCGTTTATCTGCTTTTTCTCACTCGAGTCTGACAGACGCGAGCAGAGGAGATCCGATCGGCAGGGGGGGTCTGCGCTGATTGATAATTAGTGCAGCCCCCCTGCAGATGCCCGCCCAGGACCACCAGGGATGCCCACCAGATATGCCACCCTGGACAACCAGGGATATGCCAATCAGTGCCCAGGCAGATGCCAATCAGTACCCATCAGCAATGCCTGCCAGTGCCATCAGTGATGCCTATCAGTGCCACCCATCAATGCCGCCTATCAGTGCCCAGTGTCGCCTATCAGTGCCCATCAGCGCAGCCTTTCACTGCCTATCAGTCCCGCCTATCAATACTCATCAGTGCAACATATCAGTGCCACCTATCGGTGCCCCCTCATTGGTGCTGCTTTATAAGTGCCCGTCAGTGCAGGGCCCCCGATGGAGCAGAAAAATAAGAAAAAAATAAAATGCTCCACCTACATTGGAAGTTATCTGCCGTATGCTCTCTCTTCCCGTTGACAGCTCTTATATAGGCAAGGGTGGGGCCACCCGGTGACGGTCGTGCTGCCGTCGGGCGGCGTGATTGACAGTGGATTACATCGCAGGACACTTTTTTTTTTTTTTTAAATAAAGGATTTGTCAAAAACGGTCTCTTGTGGTTTTTACTTTTCTGACACTTTTGTGGTGAATAGGTAGGGGTGTGATACCCATTCACATAGTGGGGGTGGGATCTAGGGCCCCCTTGTTACATAGTAGGTGAGGTTGAAAAAAGACACAAGTCCAACCTATGTGTGTAATTATATGTCAGTATTACATTGTATATTCCTGTATGTTGCGGTCATTCAGGTGCTTATCTAATAGTTTCTTGAAACTATAGCTGCCCCCCCGCTGAGACCACCGCCTGTGGAAGAGAATTCCACATCCTTGCTGCTCTTACAGTAAATAACCCTCTACGTAGTTTAAGGTTAAACCTGTTTTCTTCTCATTTGAATGAATGGCCACGAGTCTTGTTAAACTTCCTTCCACAAAAAAGTTTTCTTCCTATTGTGGGGTCACCAGTACGGTATTTGTAAATTGAAATCATATCCCCTCTCAAAACGTATCTTCTCCAGAGAGAATACGTTCAGTGCTCACTAGACATGTGCAATTCATTTAGTTCCGAATAAATTTAACAAATTTTGACAAATTAGTTCATTTCCGAAATTACCAAAATTTCAATTTCCGAAACTTCGAAAATTTTGAATTTCTGGAATTCGGAAATCCAAAATTTCAAAAATACAAAAATCAGAAAATTTGAAAGTTTTAACATCTGAAATTTGAAAATCAGAAAATTTTGATTTTCAAAATTTCCAAAATCCAAAAACAGCTAAAAAACTAAAACGAACAAATTTTTCGCTCCATTTCCAGTAAATCCTTCCTAAGGACTGGTGCCCAGAACTGGACAGCATACTCTAGGTGCGGCCGGACCAGAGTCTTGTAGAGTGTGAAAATTATCGTTTTATCTCTGGAGTTAATCCCCTTTTAATGCATGCCATTGCTGAGCCTACTATCTACTAGGACTCCCAGGTCCTTTTCCATCCTGGATTCCCCCAGACATTCTCCCCCCCAGTGTATAGATTGCATTCATATTTTTGCCAACCAAATGCATTATTTTAAATTTTTCTACATTGAACCTCCTTTGCCATGTAGTTGCCCACCCCATTATTTGTTCAGATCTTCTTGCAAGGTTTCCACATCCTGCAGAGAAGTTGTTGCCCTGCTTAGCTTAGTATTGTCCGCAAATACAGAGATTGCACTGTTTACCCCATCCTCCAAGTTGTTTATGAACAAATTAAATAGGATTGGTCCCAGCACCGAACACTGGGGGACCCCACTACCCACCCCTGACCATTCCGAGTACTCCCCATTTTTCACCACCCTCTGAACTCACCCTTGTAGCCAGTTTTAAATTCTTGTACTCACCCTATGGTCCATGCCAACGGACCTTACTTTGTACAGTAAACGTTTATGGGGAACTGTGTCAAATGCTTTTGCAGTATCCAGATACACCACGTCTACGGGCCTTCCTTTATCTAGATGGCAACTCACCTCCTCATAGAAGGTTAAGAGATTGGTTTGCAAGAACAATTCTTTATGAATCCATGCTGATTACTGCTAATGATACCTTTCTCATTACTAAAATCTTGTATAAAGTCCCTTATCATCCCCTCCAAGATCTTACATACTATTGATGTTAGGCTGACTGGTCTGCAATTTCCTGGGATGTATTTTGGGCACTTTTTAAATATTGGTGCTACGTTGGCTTTTCTCCAATCAGCTGGTACCATTCCAGTCAGTAGACTGTCAGTAAAAATTAGGAACAATGGTTTGGCAATTACTTGACTGAGTTCCCCAAGTACCCTCGGATGCAAGCCATCTGGTCCAAGTGATTTATTAATGTTAAGTTTTCCAAGTCTGATTTTAATTCTGTCCTCTGTTAACCATGGAGGTGCTTCCTGTGATGTGTCACAAGGATAGACACTGCAGTTTTGGTTACTGAAGCCCCCGACTCCTTTGTGAAGACTGAGGAGAAGAATAAATTCAATACCTTTGCCATATCCCCATCCTTTGTAACCAGATGTCCTTCCTCATCCTTTATGGGGCCAATATGGTCTGTCCTCTCTTTTTTACTGTTTATATACTTAAAGCATTTCTTGGGATTTTATTTTGCTCTCCTCCGCTATGTGTCTTTCATGTTCTATCTTTGCCGCCCTAATTGCACCCTTACATTTCTTGTTGCAGTCTTTATAAAGTCTGAATGCTGATGATGATCCCTCAACCTTGTATTTTTTGACGGCCTTCTCCTTTGCTTTTTTATGCATTTTTACATTGGAGTTAAAGGGGGCTTCCAGATTCCGATAAGTCCCCTGCCCCAAAGCACCCACCCTCCCATGTTGAGGGCATGTGGCCTGGTATGGTTCAGGAGGGGGGAGGGCGCTCAATCGTCCCCCCCATCCTGACCTGCCAGGCTGCATGTGCGGCTAAGGGTCTGGTATGGATTTTTGGGGGGCCCCACGCTGTCTTTTTCTTTAGTTTTTAATAGCCGGGTGTCTGCAATTGTAACCACAAGTCATTTTAAATGGGATTGTTTTCTTTAGAAATGACAGTTTTTCTGTAGCATGTTCTGTATATGCTACAAATGTGTCACTTTACAGGCATATTAAGGAGGAGCCCCCCCCCCCCCAAGCACAATATTTAAAGGAATTTTTCAATTTCATTGTTGCACTTTAAGCATCATTAACCACTTCAATACAGGGCTTTTTGTACCTATTCAATACCGGGCCTATTCTAGCACTTCTCTCCTACATGTACAAATCATCATTCTTTTGCTAGAAAACTACTCAGAACCCCCAAACATTATATATGTTTTTTTAGCAGACACCCTAAGGAATAAAATGACGGTCATTGCAACATTTTTTCTTGCACGATATTTGCGCAATAATTTTTCAAACGCCTTTTTAAAAAAAAAAAAAATGGTTTCATGAATTAAAAAATAACAAAACAGTAAAGTTAGCCCAATTTTTTGGGAAAATATGAAAGATAATGTTACGCCGAGTAAATAGATACCTAACATGTCACGCTTTAAAATTGCGCACACTCATGGAATGGCGCCAAACTTCGGTACTTCAAAATCTCCATAGGCGACGCTTTATTTTTTTTTACAGGTTACCAGGTTAGAATTACAGAGGAGGTCTAGTGCTAGAATTGTTGCACGCGCTCTAACGCACGCGGCGATACCTCACATGCGTGGTTTGAACGGCGTTTACATATGTGGGCGACTTGCGTGTGCATTCGCTTCTGATCGCGAGCTACCGGGGACAGGGGCGTTTTCATTTTTTTTAATTATTATTTATTTTATTCTTTTACTTATTTATTTATTTTTTTACAATGATTTTACTTTTTTTTTTTTGATCACTTTTATTCCTATTACAAGGAATGTAAACATCCCTTGTAATAGGAATGTGTGTGACGGGTTCTCTTTATTGAGAGATGCGGGGTCAATAAGACCTCCCCCTCCCCCCACATCTCTCCTCCAGGCTGGAAAGGATGAGATCAGTGAAAATGTTTTCACTGATCTCATACTTACAGCCGCAATGGCGGCTTTGTTTACATTTGAGGCCCGGGCGTGACGTCATCACATCGTGCCCGGGCCTCCGACGATCATAGAGATGACTGGTGACCATCTGGTCACCAGTCATCTCTATGCTCATCACGTGACCCCACCAACGACGCCGGAAGATTCACTCTGGGTCCCCGATCGCACGGGAGAGCCCGGAGAAGCACCGGATGGCGGCGGGAGGGATGTCCCCTCCCGCCGCCTATAAGAACGATCAAGCGGCGGAACCGCCGCTATGATCGTTCTTATGGTGCACAGAATCGCTGGCCCAACAAAAGGATATGTGAATGATGCCTCTAGCTGCAGGCATCATTCAGATATCCCCCTACAAAGCCGAGGACGTCATATGACGTCCACCCAGGATGGGAGATCCCATCTGTGGACGTCATTTGACTATGGCTTGGTAGGGAAGTGGTTAAAATCACTGCTCCTGAAAAAAACTATTGTTTTATTTTAATTATTATTTTTTTATTGATATGTCCCCCAGGGCAGTACCCAGACCCCCATACCCCTTTTATGGCCAATCACTTGCATATAATGCCGTTTTTTCCCCTTTATTTTCTTTACCGCCACTTTTTTTTTTATTCAGCTGGGAAACCCATTGACAGCTGATGACTCTTCGGTTGTTAACCACTTTAATACCAGGCACTTACGCACCTTCCTGCCCAGGCCAATTTTCAGCTTTCAGCACTGTCGCAATTTGAATGACAATTGCACGGTCATGCTACACTGTACCCAAACAATTTTTTTATCATTTTGTTTCCACAAATAGAGCTTTCATTTGGTGGTATTTGATCACCTCTGCGATTTTTTTTGCGCAACGAATAAAAAAAAGACCGAAAATGTTGAAAAAATATATGTTTTTATTTGTTTCTGTTAATTTTTTTTGTAAATAAATACGTTTTCTTCTTCAATGACGGGAACTGATATGGCTGCACTGACGGGCACTGATAAGATGGCACTGATGAGGTGGAACTGATAAGCACCGATGATGGGTACTGATAGGCGGCACTGGTATGTGGCACTGATGGGCACTCATAGGCGGCACTGATTGACACTCCTAGGCGGCACTGATGAGTACTTATGGGTGGCACTGATGGGTACTTATGGGTGGCACTGAGGGACACTGATGAGTGGCACTGGTTATTACTGCTGGTGGTATTGCTGGGCATCACTTTTTTATGCTATTATGGTGCCAGTCATTTGTGGGCACTGATTGGCACATATTGGGCATGTTTTAAAACATGTGGATGGCCATGGGGGATATACCTGGCCATCCACATGTTGCCCGCTTCCCTGGTGGTCCTGGGCGGCATCCTGGTGGTCCAGTGTGGGCATCCGAGGGGGGGCTGCGCTGATGAACAATCAGTGTGAACCCCCACTGTCAGGAGAGCCGCCGATCGTCTGTCAGACACGAGTGAGGAAGAGCCGATCAACGGCTTTTCCTGTTTACATCGTGATCAGCCGTGATTGGACACGGCTGATCACGTGGTAAAGAGCCTCCGCTGTGTGGGTGTCATTATTGATTAGAACACTGTTTCTCAACCAGGGGTTCTGCAGCAATTCACCATTGTGGTGGATGTATATATCTGCCCAATCAGGGCCGGTCCTAGACGGGGTGCGAGGGGTGCAGTTCACCCAGGCGCCACAGAGGTGGGGGCGCTCAAGTACCAGAGTGTTCCCCTCCCTCCTCCTCCTCCTTATTGGTATACAGAGCGAGGCCGCTCTCAGTCTCCGCCGCTCACTGCCGCCGATCATCGGCGCTGCTGTTTCCTGCTCCCCCCTCCATCCTCCAGGCAGAGGAGATCAGAGATTGGAGCGGCTGGGAGAGAGACCCGCGGTGACGTAGTGGGGGGCGGGGCGGTCCGGTCCGTGCGGTGCAGTGCAATGAATGCAGTGCATCAGCGTGACATTTGTTCTAACTGTCACGATCCTCTCCACCTGGGCGGCGTGGCTGCACACTGTCCTCTCCAGCTGCCGCCCGGATGGGGTTTGCGTTTGTCCAGAGGGGGGGTCTGTAGACTGTACTAATGAAGGGGGGATAATTTGTGGGGGGTCTGTACTTATGGAGGGGGTCTGGTGTGTGTGGGCCAGGGGGGTCTGTACTAATGGAAGGGGGTGGTTTGTGGGCGCCAGGGGGTCTGTACTAATGGAGGGGGGGTGGTGTGTGGGGGCCAGGGGGGGTCTGTACTAATGGAGGGGGATGGTTTGTGGGGGCCAGGGGGGTCTGGTGTGTGGGGGCCAGGGGGGGTCTGTACCAATGGAGGGGGGATGGTTTGTGGGGGCCAGGGGGGTCTGTACTAATGGAGGGGGGATGGTTTGTGGGGGCCAGGGGGGATCTGTACTAATGGAGGGGGGATGGTTTGTGGGGGGTCTGTACTAATGGAAGGGGGTGGTTTGTGGGGGCCAGGGGGGTCTGTACTAATGGAGGGGGGCTGGTTTGTGGGGGGTCTGTACTAATGGAGGGGGGATGGTTTGTGGGGGGTCTGTACTAATGGAGGGGGGATGGTTTGTGGGGGCCAGGAGGGGGTCTGTACTAATGGAGGGGGGATGGTTTGTGGGGGGTCTGTACTAATGGGCGGGTGGTTTGTGGGGGGGGTCTCTACTAATGGAGGGGGTGGTCTGTACTAATGGGGGGTGGTTTGTGGGGGGTCTGTACTAATGGGGGGTCTGTACTAATTGAGGGGGTGGTTTGCGGGGGTCTCTACTAATAGAGGGGGTGTTCTGTACTAATGGGGGGGTTTGTGGGGGGGTCTCTACTAATGGAGGGGGGTGGTCTGTCCTAATGGGGGGGTGGTTTGTGGGGGGTTCTGTACTAATGGGGGGGGTGGTTTGTGGGGGGTCTGTACTAATGGCGGGTGGTTTGTGGGGGGTCTCTACTAATGGAGGGGGGTGGTCTGTACTAATGGGGTGGTTTGTGGGGGGAGTCTGTATTAATGGGGGGTGCTTTGTCCTGAGGGGGGGTCTGTACTAATTGAGGGTGGGGGTGGTTTGTGGGGGTCTCTACTAATAGAAGGGGTGTCCTGTACTAATGGGAGGTGGTCTGTACTAATGGGGGGGTTTGTGGGGGATCTCTACTAATGGAGGGGGGTGGTCTGTCCTAATGGGGGGGTGGTTTGTGGGGGGGTCTGTACTAATGGGGGGGTTTGTGGGAGGGTCTGTACTAATGGAGGGGGGTGGTTTGTCCTGAGGGGGGTCTGTACTAATGGAGGGAGGATGGTTTGTGGGGTGGTCTTTACTAATGGAGGGGGTGGTTTGTGGGGGGTCTCTACTAATGGAGGGGGGGTGGTCTGTATTAATGGGGGGGTGGTTTGTGGGGGGGTCTGTACTAATGGAGGGGGGTGGTTTGTCCTGGGGGGTCTGTACTAATGGAGGGGGGTCTGTATTGAGGGAGGGGTTTATACTTAGTAGGGAGTCTATAGGGGAGTAGGGAGTCTATACTTAATACAGATCTGGACTCGGTGGAGTCACTACGGGCAATTCGGAGTGAGCTGACTCCTGATCAGAGGAACCGTTGTTGCTGTATCGCTGGGTCAG
Source organism: Rana muscosa (assembly GCA_029206835.1). Lineage (NCBI taxonomy): Eukaryota > Metazoa > Chordata > Amphibia > Anura > Ranidae > Rana > Rana muscosa. The sequence continues at coordinate 15,340,894 of JARGYO010000094.1, read as the reverse complement.
GTGAGAGCCATTATCTCCTATATTATGTCTGCAGTCTCTGACCATCTCCTGTATTATATCTGCAGTCTCTGACCGTCTCCTGTAATATGTCTGCACTCTCTGATCATCTCCTGTATTATGTCTGCAGTCTCTGATAATTTCCTGTTTTATATCTGCAGTCTCTGACCATCTCCTGTACTATGTCTGCACTCTCTGTCTCCTGTACTATGTCTGCACTCTCTGACGGTCACCTGTAATATGTCTGCACTCTCTGACCATCTCTTGTACTATGTCTGGGGGCTCTTCCTAACAGAAGCCCTCTCTGTGTGCATCAGAGAGACTCCTCTCCAGGTCTCATTAGTGTACGCTCTTCCTGTATTTTCTTTATTGTTAAAGCGGAGGTTCCGCAGCTTTTCGTTTTTTTTGCCCCATTAAATTATCATTACCATTGCAATTGCTTACTCACTGTTCCTAATGTGCAAACCGCCACTATTCCGTTTTCCGACACAAGGATGACTTATAAAACCTCCGTGGGACATTTCCATTTTGCTTGTGGGCAATAGGAGCCCACAAGCACCTACTTCCTGATTGCGGAGAATGCTGTCTTCCCAGCATTCTCCGCTCGATCCCGCGCATGCTCAGTGTTGACGGTGCTATGCACCGTCAACACTGAGGGTTGCCATCACAATGGGTGGCGACGTAGAAAGTTCCCGCCCCCGTTGTCATGGCAACGTCGTCAACAACCTGAATCCCAGTTTATAAAATGGCGCCATTAGAGACGCCCTCGTCACGAGACCGACGTCACGCGTCACTTCACGAGTGAAATCTCTCGAGATTTCAAGGTACGGCGCTCCACTATTCATTTAGCAAATATGTCCCACAACGCATTGCGGTGCCGGGGAAAGCATCAGCTACGCCTACTCCCGCGGGAGGGGAATACCGGAAATCACTTTTCAGATGGCAATAATAAGGTATTTAATTTAAAAAAATTAAAATGGTTTGCCGATTCAGTATGTGCATTGTGCACTGTTTTTTTAAAAATAATGTTGTATGTTTGGGTGAACCTCCGCTTTAAAGGATCATGGGAGGATCCTAGAGTAACGACGACTTCTTAGGGGAGCATCTCTGTGTTTGAATCGTTGCCACTGTGAGGGGGTTGGCTCGGCAGCGGGTGTGTGTGACCCCCGGGATGGGCTCCCCACACAAAAACAGGCCCAGCAGACGGAGGTTGTGGTTTTCAAAATCAAAAAGGTGCGGTTTATTTTCTATTTACAGTGACAAAACACAGCAAAGCAAAAGAAACATAAACAAAATAAATCCTGGTCAATTTGACCTCTGACTAAACATACAGGTTTCCTAACTAACAACTGGGATCAGCCTAGTGCTGTCCTAGTCCCTAAGTCCCTGGTTTTAAATGTCCAAGCAAATAGCCACACAGGCTTTGTCTCACCGCACAGGGGTTCACTCTCCCTAGACAGTCCACACAGGTCTGGTTCCAGGCATGAGCTAACATCTAATGAAGCTGGGAGTTCTTATAGAGGCCTAAATGAGCTGACAAGCTTCAGCTGGTCTCATCAACTCCCTGTCTGTACGACGCCCCACACTCTCCCTAGAGGTATGAGTCATCCATGAGCCCACTAGCCTTATACAACTCTCCACCTAGTTGTATAAGTCGGCGTAAAGCCTGAATCTGGGCGAAATATATCTACCCCCCTGGATGCAACCAGGTGACTTTACCTTCCTGCTGTCACATACCCCCCCCTCTTGTTTTAACCTCGGGGTTGGAACACCAGCAATCAGGCATTCATGTACTCGAGACAAAGCATCCACATTCCCCATTTGAACGCCAGGGCGATGCTTTACTGTGAAGTTGAATTCCTGGAGGGCCAGGAACCACCTATTCACTCTTCTATTTGTTTCCTTGTTTTGAGCCATCCACTTTAACGGAGCGTGATCCGTAACCATGTCAAAGTGCCTACCTAGCAGGTAGTACCGAAGGGAATCTAGAGCCCACTTCACCGCTAAACACTCCTTTTCAACGGTGGCGTAATTTACCTCATGAGACTTCAATTTCCTGCTGAGGTAAATGACTGGGTGCTCTTCCCCGTTCCAGACCTGGGACAATACTGCTCCTAACCCCACATCTGACGCATCACTTTGTACGACAAAGTCTTTAGAGAAGTCGGGTGAGTACAACACTGGCTGGCTACATAAGGCTTGTTTCAAGAATTGGAATGCTGCCTCAGCCTCGGGGGTCCATTTAATCATGACCGACCCTTTCCCCTTCGTTAGGTTGGTTAGGGGCACAGCCTTAGAAGCAAAGTGGGGAATGAATCGCCGATAATACCCAGCGATTCCCAGAAAGGCTCGTACCTGCTTCTTGCTGTTGGGACGTGGCCAACTCTGGATGGCCTCGACTTTGTTGAGTTGGGGTTTTATTACTCCCCTCCCAATGGTGTACCCAAGATATTTGGCCTCCTCCTGCCCAATGGTACACTTCTTGGGGTTAGCCGTAAACCCCGCTTCCCGAACAGAGTCCAGGACTGCTTGCACTTTTGGCAGATGTGAGGCCCAATCTGTGCTATGGACAATTACGTCATCCAGGTAAGCCGCAGCATACTTCCGATGGGGCCTCAGCATCTGGTCCATTTTCCGCTGGAATGTGGCCGGCGCATTCTGTAACCCGAACGGCATTCTTTTATATTGGAACGCCCCGTCTGGGGTTACAAATGCGGTTTTCTCTTTGGCCAATTTGGCCAGGGGGATTTGCCAATACCCTTTTGTGAGGTCAAGAGTCGTCATGTATCGGGCTGTTCCCAGCCGGTCGATCAACTCATCTATACGTGGCATGGGGTAGGTGTCAAATTTTGTAACTTTGTTCAACTGACGAAAATCGTTACAAAATCGCCAGCTCCCATCCGGTTTAGGCACCAACACAATGGGACTAGACCAATCACTTTGGGACTCCTCTATCACCCCTAAGTTCAGCATTTTCTGTACTTCCTCCCGTATTGCCTCCCGTCGGGCCTCTGGGATCCGATAGGGTTTTAACTTCACCCTTTCACCGGGCGGGGTAATGATGTCATGCTCTACCCCAAATGTTTGTCCCGGCAGCTCAGAGAATACCTCCTTGTTGCGAAGCACAAACTCCTTAACCTCCTGTTGTTGGGGTTGTGACAAGGTGGCTGCTATTCCAACCTCAGGAATGACGCAACCAGTTTGAGCTGGTGACCAAGTGTCTGCGACTAGGGACTCTCTATCCCTCCAGGCTTTCAACAGATTAACGTGATAGATCTGTTCGGGCTTTCGCCTTCCTGGTTGTCTGACCTTGTAATTCACTTCGCTCACTTTTTCCATTATCTCGTAGGGGCCTTGCCATTTGGCAAGGAATTTACTTTCAACCGTAGGGACAAGTACCAGTATCCTATCCCCCGGGGAAAAGGTACGGGTCTTGGCTCCACGGTTGTACACTCTCTGCTGTGCTAACTGCGCTTGGGCCAAATGTTCCTTCACGATGGGCATTACCTGTGCAATTCGGTCTTGCATCAGGGCGACATGCTCAATCACACTCCTGTGGGGAGAACTCTCACTTTCCCAAGTTTCCTTGGCAATATCCAACAGCCCTCTTGGGTGTCTCCCATACAGTAACTCAAAGGGGGAGAATCCCGTAGAGGATTGGGGCACCTCCCTAATAGCAAACATCAGATAAGGAAGTAGACAGTCCCAATCCTTTCCATCTCTATCCACCACTTTCTTCAACATTTGTTTTAGGGTTTTGTTGAATCTTTCAACCAGCCCATCGGTCTGGGGGTGATACACAGATGTACGTAATTGCGTCACTTTGAACAATTTACACAGCTCCTTCATAACCCGGGACATAAAGGGTGTACCTTGGTCCGTAAGCAGTTCTTTACAAATACCCACCCGGCTAAACACAAGAGATAGCTCTTTGGCTATGGTTTTGGCCGAGGTATTTCGGAGAGGGATCGCTTCTGGATAACGGGTGGCATAGTCCATTATAACTAATATGTACTGGTGCCCCCTAGCGGACTTGATTATAGGACCTACCAAATCCATGGCGATCCTCTCAAACGGGACCTCAATGATGGGTAGAGGGACCAGCGGGCTACGGAAATGTGGCATCGGGGCCGACCTCTGACACACAGGGCAGGAGGAACAATAATTTTCTATGTCCTTCATCACCCCCGGCCAATAGAATCTCTGTAATACCCTCTCTCGGGTTTTCTCTGTCCCCAGATGACCTCCAAGAATGTGCCCATGGGCCAACTCCAACACCAACTTCCTGTAAGGTTTGGGCACCACAAGCTGCTCAACGGTTTCTTCTGCCCTTTTTGCCACCCGATACAGTAGGTCCTTCTCTACGCTGAAGTATGGGTAAGTGCAGGTATTATCTGGGTTCACTAACTCGCCATCTATTTTCACTACGTTTTCCCGTGCCTTTATTAGGGCGGGGTCTTTCAACTGTTCTGTGGCAAAGTTTTCCCTGTGAACCTCAAGATCAGAAAACTCCACAGACGGTAGGTTTTCGTCTGAGGAGGTGGGCTCCTCTCCAGTTTCTTGAGTCTCCCCTGCCAATACTGATAAGGGAAATTCCGGAGAGTCCTCACCACTCTCAGGGGAGTTCTGGCTATCACATTCCTGGTACATAGGGGCACCAGTGGGGGGCTCAGGATCATCCCACAGTTCCCAGAACTTCGGAAAATCCCTTCCCACAATGGCGTCATACGGTAACTGAGATACTAAGCCCACTGGATGAGAGAGGGTACCTTTGGGGGTCTCGAAACACACTGTAGTCACTGGATACTCTCGGGTGTCCCCATGCACACAAATAACAGCTACCTTGCTATTCCCAGAGACCTCTGTTTTAACTAACTCAGCCTTTATCAGGGTCACAAGGCTACCTGAATCCAGCAATACCACAACATTTCTACCATTAACACACATTTTGCATAAATGTTTCTCAGTTCCTCGAATGGCAGTGCATGCGACTGTCGCACACAGCGACTGACGTCTGCCCGTCAGAAAGTCACACTGCATGGGTTCCTCCACAACCGGGCAATTGGCTGCAATATGTCCCGCTTGCCGGCAGCGGTAGCAAACGATCCTTCTTGCCGCCTCTTGAGCCGCTGATTTCCCAGGCTGTTCTCGCCAAACTTGGGGTAGAGCTCCCACCCTCTCACTCTCTCCACCCTTACCCCTTGGAATCCTCTTATCCGCCCCTGGGGATGGTCTGGTCTTAGGGTGGAAAGTCCGAGTGTCTCTGGAAGAGGCCGTCAGGTTCTCTGTAGCCAAGTATTTCTCCACACGATCCACAAGACCATCGGCCGTCTCTGGGTCTCCATGGCTTACCCACTTTTGGATGGCAGTAGGAAGAGCTCTCAAAAACCGATCCATTACAACACGTTCCACAATCTTTGGTGCGGACAAAGTCTCTGGCTGTAGCCACTTTCTGCTCAGGTGAATGAGATCATACATTTGAGACCTGGGGGGTTTTCCAAGCTGGAAAGTCCAGTTATGCACACGCTGAGCCCGGACAGCCTGGGTGACACCCAGCCTTGCCAATATCTCAGCTTTTAGCATCACATAGTCTTTTGCTTGGTCAGGCTCTAGGTCATAGTAAGCCTTCTGCGATTCACCAGTTAACAGAGGAGCCACCAGTCCAGCCCACTGCTCCTCAGGCCACTTTTCTCTTTCAGCAGTCCTTTCAAATGTGGTCAAAAATACCTCTGGATCATCCTCTCCAGTCATTTTTGTCAATAAACGACTCACCCCAAAGGACGCGGTATTAGTGGGACGGCTTTCCTCACTGGTCTGCGGACGTTGCTGCATTACTGCTTCCATTTGTTGTAGTCTCTGCTCTTGCTTCTGTAACAGGTCTATGAAGCGGGCCTCAGATTGCTGCTGGGCTTGTTGCTGAGCTTCCAGACTCTGTTGGTGAGCTTGCTGCTGGGCTTGCTGCTGGGCTGCGAAGTTCTGTTGTTGAGCTGCAAGGCTCTTTTGCAAACCTGCATTTGTCTGCTGTTGATTGGCATTTGCTAGAGCCAGCTGCTTCAGTATCTCCTCCATGCTGGCTTAAAAAAAACTGCCACTGGTTCTCCACCAACTGTGAGGGGGTTGGCTCGGCAGCGGGTGTGTGTGACCCCCGGGATGGGCTCCCCACACAAAAACAGGCCCAGCAGACGGAGGTTGTGGTTTTCAAAATCAAAAAGGTGCGGTTTATTTTCTATTTACAGTGACAAAACACAGCAAAGCAAAAGAAACATAAACAAAATAAATCCTGGTCAATTTGACCTCTGACTAAACATACAGGTTTCCTAACTAACAACTGGGATCAGCCTAGTGCTGTCCTAGTCCCTAAGTCCCTGGTTTTAAATGTCCAAGCAAATAGCCACACAGGCTTTGTCTCACCGCACAGGGGTTCACTCTCCCTAGACAGTCCACACAGGTCTGGTTCCAGGCATGAGCTAACATCTAATGAAGCTGGGAGTTCTTATAGAGGCCTAAACGAGCTGACAAGCTTCAGCTGGTCTCATCAACTCCCTGTCTGTACGACGCCCCACACTCTCCCTAGAGGTATGAGTCATCCATGAGCCCACTAGCCTTATACAACTCTCCACCTAGTTGTATAAGTCGGTGTAAAGCCTGAATCTGGGCAAAATATATCTACCCCCCTGGATGCAACCAGGTGACTTTACCTTCCTGCTGTCACACCATAGAAACATGTGCAAAGGGGAGGAGTTTGTAGGATGACCACGCCCACGTGGGGGCGCCAAAAATATTTCTGCACCCAGGCGTCTGTGACCCTAGGATCGGCCCTGTGTCCAATTCTAAAGGATATATATCAGTGATTACCTCCCTATTGTGCCACATCCCTAATTGCAGACCTTTGTAAATTCCCCTTGGGTTTGGGCTTTAACCACTTAAGACCCGGACCATTTTGCAGCTAAAGGACCAGGCCCCTTTTTGCGATTCAGCACTGTGTCGCTTTAACTGACAATTGCGCAGTCGTGCGACATGGCTCCCAAACAAAATTGACGTCCTTTTTTTCCCACAAATAGAGCTTTCTTTTGGTGGTATTTGATCACCTCTGTGGTTTTTATTTTTTGCGCTATAAACAAAAAAAGAGCGACAATTTTGAAAAAAATGCAATACTTTTAACTTTTTGCTATAATAAATATCCTCAAAAAATATATAAGAAAAAAATTATTTTTCCTCAGTTTAGGCCGATACGTATTCTTCTACATATTTTTGGTAAAAAAAAATAAAATAAAAAAAAATCGCAATAAGCGTTTATTGATTGGTTTGCACAAAAGTTATAGCGTCTACAAAATAGGGGATAGTTTTATGGCATTTTTATAATTTTTTTTTTTTTACTAGTAATGGCGGCGATCAGTGATGTTTTTATGGCTAGTGATGTCGCGAACATTAAAATCTCCCTTCGCGAACGGGCGAACCGCCCTAGACTTCAATAGGCAGGCAAATTTTAAAACTCACAGGGACTCTTTTGCCGCATACACACGATCGATTTTTTCGACGGTGAAAACACCGTCGAGAAAATCGACGTGAACAACGAGGAACGGCTTGTTTTTGGTCGAAAAAAACGACCGTGTGTGGGCTCCCCGGCAGTGTTTCCCTATGGGAAAACTGCCGCGGAAAAAAACAACGGGAATCACGGCGAGAAAAATTAGAGCATGTTCTAATTTTTCTCGTCGTGATTAATGCCGTTTTTCCCGTCGAGAAAAACGACAAAAAGCCCACAGACAATCGTTTTTCTCGTCCAAAGGAAAAAATGTAATTTTTCTCGACGGGAAAAATGATCGCGTGTACGCGGCATTACTGGCCACAATAGTGATGGAAAAGTTGTTTCAAGGGAACTAACACCTGGACTGTGGCATGCCGGAAGGGGATCCATGGCAAAACTCCCATGGAAAATTACGTAGTTGACGCAGAGTCGGGTTTTAATCCATAAAGGGCATAAATCACCTAACATTCCTAAATTGTTTGGAATAACGTGCTTTAAAACATCAGGTATGATGTTGTATCGATCAGGTAGTGTAAGGGTAACGCCCGCTTCACAGTGACAGACCAAACTCCCCGTTTAACGCACCGCAAACAGTCCATTTGCACAACCACAAGGCTTTAATGATCACCTTAGATGATCACAAAGAAAATTAATGTTTTTTCTATGCAAAATTATCCAGCCGATCGCTTTTGGTCTGTTCACAATGAAGCAACGACCTTATCATCTGGGGTGTGCCAACATTGCCATTGCCAACACACTCATAGAGGTGGTCGCTTCATTGTGATACGCAAGCCCCTTCACCACAACAAGGTAACGATCACAAAGGGGAATTGACACATGTATGTGCTTTTTTTTTTTTTTTGTTTTGTTTTTGCAGCCACAGTGCAGCACCACATGCCTGAAAGATTAGGTATTGTTGCAGCCGCTGCTGTAGCAGCGGGCAGAAAAATTTATGTTTTTCAGGCAGAAAGTGCCCTAAAACGTTGCGGCTTGAACCCTAGTTGGTGGCGGATAAGTCACACAAGTCATCCGGCATGCAGAGATAAAATACAGCAGCGCGTGGACCATTTTTAGCCCAAGGCAGCTCATCTCATCAGGCCTTTTTTAGTCAAATGTATCGCCTACTGTCAGTCCCTTCGGGATCCATGCCTCATTCATCTTAATAAAGGTGAGGTAATCTAGACTTTTTTGACCTAGGCGACTTCTCTTCTCAGTGACAATACCTCCTGCTGCACTGAAGGTCCTTTCTGAAAGGACACTTGAAGCGGGGCAGGCCAGAAGTTCTATCGCAAATTGGGATAGCTCAGGCCACAGGTCAAGCCTGCACACCCAGTAGTCAAGGGGTTCATCGCTCCTCAGAGTGTCGATATCTGCAGTTAAGGCGAGGTAGTCTGCTACCTGTCGGTCAAGTCGTTCTCTGAGGGTGGACCCCGAAAGGCTGTGGCGATGCGTAGGACTTAAAAAAGCTCTGCATGTCCTCCATCAACAACACGTCTGTAAAGCGTCCTGTCCTTGCCGGCGTGGTCGTGGTAGGAGGAGGATTACTTTCACCTCTTCCCCTGTTAGATTCCCGTTGTGCTGTGACATCACCCTTATACGCTGTGTAAAGCATACTTTTTAATTTATTTTGGAACTGCTGCATCCTTTCCGACTTCCGGTAATTCGGTAACATTTCAGGCACTTTCTGCTTATACAGGGGGTCTAGTAGTGTGGCCACCCAGTACAGGTCGTTCTCCTTCATCCTTTTTACGAGGGTCCCTCAACAGGCACGACAGCATGAAAGACCCCATTTGCACAAGGTTGGATGCCAAGCTACTCATGTCCCGTTCCTCGTCCTCACTGATCTCACTGAAGGTCTGTTCTTCCCCCCAGCCACGTACAACACCACGGGTACCAGATACGTGACAACGAGCACCCTGGGATGCCTGCTGTGGTTGGTCTTCCTCCTCCTCCTCAAAGCCACATTCCTCCTCTGACTCCTCTTCCTCAGACTCCTCTTCCAGCGTTGCCGCAGGTCCAGCAAGCGATGCTGATAAGGCTGTTTCTGGTGGTGATGGTGACCACAACTCTTCCTCTTCACGCTCATCTATGGCCTGATTCAGCACTCTTCGCAGGGCACGCTCCAGGAAGAAAACAAATGGGATGATGTCGCTGATGGTGCCTTCAGTGCGACTGACTAGGTTTGTCACCTCCTCAAAAGGGCGCATGAGCCTACAGGCATTGCGCATGAGCGTCCAGTAACGTGGCAAAAAAATTCCCAGCTGAGCAGAGGCTGTCCTAGCACCCCGGTCATACAAATACTCGTTGACGGCTTTTTCAAGTATTCCAGACTTTTGACTGGTTTTAGGGCTGACTTGTCTCGGTTGATAATCCAACCGTGAGATTCCAGATACTTGATTGTCTTGTGAACGACCACTTCTAGTTTTTCCACTGAGTGGTCTATCAGCAACAAGTCGTCTAGATATGCCATTATCGTTACACCTCGTGTTCTTAGATTGGCCAATAATGGGGCCAGAATTTTTGTGAACACTCGTGGTGCTGTGGCCAGACCGAAGGGTAAGGCTCTGAACTGAAAATGGCGCCCTTCTACTGCAAAGCGTAGAAATTTTTGGTGAACTGGAAAGATGGGAATATGCAAATAAGCATCTTTGATGTCGATCGAGGCTAGCCATTCCTCCCCTTGTAGGGCAGTGGTCACCGATCGGATCGACTCCATCCTAAAAGTTCTGATATGTAGGAATTTGTTTAGCCCTTTTAGATTTAATATGGGCCTCACATCCCCGTTTGGTTTCGGGACTGTAAAGAGGTTTGAGTAAAACCCGAACCCGCATTCTTCCAGGGGAACTTCCATAATTACTCCTTGGAGCAATAGTTGTTCTAGTGCCAACAGGAGGGATCCTCTCTTCCGGGGATCCCTTGGCACGTTCGACCTTATAAAATGGGAAGAAGGGGAGTCTTAACTCCAATTTGTATCCCAGACTTACTGCGGAGAGCACCCATCTGTCTCTGATCGTGTCCCGCCAGGTCTCTGCGAACAACTGAAGTCTTCCCCCCACCCGATTGAGTGGGGGCAACCCTTCATGCATTTGACTTTGGGGGAGGTTTTGTACTTCTCCTGACCCAGGGTTTCTTGTTACCCTGCGATTGTCCCTAATTTTTACCCCCGGGATTTGACCGAGGAGGCCGTCGGAACTGTTTCACAGCCGATGTCCTAGGGACTGGAGAAGCAGGCCTCTTAAAAGAGGGACCTCTAACTCTGTTTTTAACCGGCAAGAGTGTACTTTTACCGCTGGAAATTTTCTGGATAAGTTTGTCCAGGTCTTCCCCGAATAAGCGTTCACCATGAAATGGGAAGCTGACCAGCAATTTTTTACAGGGAGCTTCAGCAGACCAGTTTTTGAGCCATAGAAGCCTGCGCATATGTACTACAGACAGCGTAAGGCGGGAGGCCTGATGGATTGAATCCTTTATGGCGTCAACCGCAAAGCATAAGGCTCTAGGTAGATCAGCTAGGGCAAGAGCCTGCTGATCTGGCAAGTCCCTTAAGACCTGTTTCAACTGATCCTTCACTGCTTGGCAGACCCCAATAGCTGCCACTGCTGGTTGTGTCACCAAGCCTGCTGTAGAGAAAGCAGATTTTAATAAGGACTCCAATTTTTTATCTATTGGGTCCTTGAACATTTGGACATTATCCACCGGACATGTCAGTGATTTATTCACACAAGAGATGGCTGCGTCCACTGTAGGGACCCTCCATTTTTTGATGAACTTATCCTCCATGGGATAGACCACCGGAAATCTCTTGGGAGGAGTAAATATTTTATCAGGATGTTCCCAATCCTGGTAAATGAGCCCTTCCAGTAAAGGATGGATTGGAAAGGAACAAACAGTCTGGGGAGCTTTTAGCGACCCCAACGAGGAGACAGAAGTGGATGATGGCTCCGCAAGGGGCATTTTAAATGCTGATCGGACCATGTTAGTCAGGGACTGAACCCATAATCTTTCAGCATGTGATGCTGAGAATGGCTCTTCCACTGTTGATTCCTCTACAACAGAATCAACCTCATCCTGATCCCCTTCAGGTAGGTCGATCCCTGTATGGGACTGTTGCTCTGCTAACAGGTACTCTGAGGGAGGAGACGGAGATCGGGCCCGCTTTCCCTGTGACAGGGAAGCAGCGATCAATGTTGTCAATCTCTCTTCCAGAGCTGAGGAAAAAACCTCCTCTGTTATATACACAGGAGCAGGTGAACTGAGGACAGCCACAGTACCAGGTACTCCTGAGGGTGCTCTACGGTCACTAACCTCTGATTTTTCAGGGGAGATTGGTGCAGCCGAAGCATGCCCAAGATCCTCAGAGCCCGATGGAGACCCCCTATGCTTCCTGGGATTCTTAGTCCCGGAGACTTTAGACGGCATATTCCTAAGCCCAAAGCTGAGGTATTCCAGCCGAAATACACCACTTACTGACAATAGTCTAGCAGAATTGCTGCTATATAAACAGTTGGTGTCTACTAATGTGCCTTTCTATGGGGATGCCTGCATCAACCGCCTGCTGTATGCCTTTCTAAATGTTGCCAGCTCTGTTTCTGCCTTCCATAACCAGCTGACAACACCTAATTGTGCTTTTTATCATGCTGGGACACCCGCACATGCGCAGAAGCGCTGCGGCGCGCACAGAGCGTCATCCACCAAGCTCCGCCCCTTTTTCCAGCTCACCTCTATAAATAGAGGCGCGTGCGCGTGGGCACGTGCGCCTTCGGCGCTCTTTTTGAAAAGGAACTAGGGACAGAAGCCAGGGCCCTGTTTGCCACAGGGCCGGGGGATGGACGAGCATTGCAACATGGCAGAGGAAACAGTTTCCCATCCAGAGAACTCACCATCTGCCTGGATTTTGACTTGGAAAGAAAAAATCCACATGACAAGAAAACAACGTTCCACAGGGGCCTCTAGTGGTTTATCACAGGTACCGCGGTTTAACCATTTTTTCCTTTTTTTTCTTGACCACTCTTAAAATTATTACATTTTTTAGTAGTTACAGGCATGCACAGATATTTAGCGGGAATACCGTTAGGTAACAGGCAGAAAGACATATTAGGCTTGGGGGTCCCCCAATAGAACCAAGTTCCTGAGGGGCCCCCACTTACCTTGTCCCCGCCGCAGGACTCTGTTTGGTCCACAGAAGCCCAAACTTCACCTATCACGGCAGGCATTGTAATTAAACCTTCAGGGACCGGGTTCCCAAGGATTCCACTCCCCTGGACCTGTATAGCACCCTGCACAGAAAACATCTTGGTCGTGGGTATGACCAGAGCTCTGGATCCCAGGGTCCAGCTCTCCTAAGAGAAGCATTACAGGCAAAACCTTGCTCTTCTCTGCAAGGCCCGGGTACCGACCGTTTAGCTATGTAGCTTTTTTGGTCGGATCCGGAATAGCTTACTGAGGCCCAAAAGAACCTGTACGCAAGCTTAGTGAAAAAACACATGTTACTTCTTGGCCAACACCTTAGACACTGGCAAAAAACTGAGGTGCTCCTGGATGGGAGGGGCTTATATAGGGGAGGGTACTTCCGGTTTGGAAGTTGCCAGTGCCAGCACCTGAAGGTAAACTATATAACCCACATAGTAATGACTATGCCGCTCTGTGTCCCGTGATGTACGAGAAAGAAAATGCCACACTGCTAAACTTTGCAATGACGGCATTCTGGTGGTGGCAACAGCATGCCTTGATTGGCGTGCTGTCTGGCTGACCCCGGGTGCCGATACATGCTGTCTGACTGTGCCACTAGCTCCTTGCGACGACCTCCCCCTGCTTCCAACTCGTCTCCTCCTCCTCTCTGTCTCCCCATCTGAACTTTCCCCCTGTTCTTCTTCTCTTCGAGCGGGCACCCACGTGACATCCACGGACACATCGTCATCATCAACCGCTTCACTTGTATCTGACAACTCAGCAAAGGAAGCAGCAGCGGGTACAACATCATCATCATCACACCGTACTTCCATGTGTGTAATGCTGCCTGACTGAGACATATCCCTTTTATCTACATCCTCTGGCGTCAAGGTTCCGAGCGGAAGCTGTAGAAGATTGGGTGTCCTGTGTTAGCCAGTCAACTATGTCCTCAGAACTTTTCGAGTTCAGGGTACGTGGCCTCTGAACACTGGGCATTATTCTAGGGCCAAAGGGAATCACAGCACCACGACTATGACGGCCCCTGCGGGGTGGCCTGCCTCTGCCTGTCATTTTTTTTAGATTAGTTTAGTTGTACTATGCGTGCAAGCTACTGTGACACCAGATATGAGTGGCACTGGCAGAAGTTGGCAGAGTAGACGCTGTAGGCCTGACACACGCGCTGGCAGGCAACTGACTGCTATTCTATTGCAGTCAAAATAGTTTTTTTTTTTTTTTAAATGTAATCTACTGTGCCACCAGATATATGAGTGGTGGCACTGGGCAAGTGAGCCTGACACACACACGCTGGCAGTCAACTGTAGAGGTCGACCGATATGGGTTTTTCTCTGGCCGATGCCGATATTTTGAAATTGGGGCGGCCGATGGCCGATATATGATGCCGATTTTTGTGGCCGATATTTTAGGCCGATTAAAAAAAAATAAAAAAAAAACCCTCACCCACTCTATTCCTTCCTGCTTACTCCTGTCACTCTAGCACACACTTGATGTCCTCAGTACAGATGGCACTGGTTTGGAACTGGCAGGTGGCACTGGTTTGGAACTGACAGATGGCACTGGCAGGTGGCACTATTGGAACTGACAGATGGCACTGGTTTGGAACTGACAGATGGCACTGGCATGTGGCACTGGCTGGCGGTACTGGTTTGGAACTGACAGATGGCTCTATTGGCACTGGCAGGTGGCACTGGTTTGGAACTGACAGATGGCACTGGTTTGGAACTGACAGATGGCACTGGCAGGTGGTACTGGTTCGGAACTGACAGATGGCACCGATTGGCAGCAGGGGGCACTGGTTTGGAACGGACAGATGGCACTGATTGGCAGTGGCACTTGGAACTGGGTGGCACTGGCGTGTGACACTGGTTGGCACTGGCTGGTGGCACTGACAGATGGCACTGATTGGCGGTGGCACTGACAGATGGCACTGATTGGCGGTGGCACTGACAGATGGCACCGATTGGCACTGGCTTGTGGCACTGACAGATGGCACTGGCTGGTGGCACTGATTGGTACTGGCTGGGGGCACTGACAGATGGCACTGGCTGTGGCACTGATAGATGGCACCGATTGGCGGTGGCACTGATTTGGGTGGCACTGACAGATGGCCCTGATTGACACTGGCTGGTGGCACTGACAGATGGCACCGATTGGCGGTGACACTGATTGACACTGGCTGGTGGCACTGACAGATGGCACTGGCTGGGGGCACTGACAGATGGCACTGGCTGGGGGCACTGACAGATGGCACTGGCTGGGGGCACTGGCTTGGGCACTGACAGATGGCACTGGCTGGGGGCACTGGCTTGGGCACTGACAGATGGCACTGGCTGGGGGCACTGATTTGGGTGACACTGATTGGCACTGGCTGGTGGCACTAACAGATGGCACCGATTGGCGGTGGCACTGATTGGCACTGGCTGGGGGCACTGACAGATGGCACTGGCTGGGGGCACTGACAGATGGCACTGGCTGGGGGCACTGGCTGGGGCACTGGCTGGGGCACTGGCTTGGGCACTGACAGATGGCACTGGCTGGGGGCACTGACAGATGGCACTGGCTGGGGGCACTGACAGATGGCACTGGCTGGGGGCACTGACAGATGGCACTGGCTGGGGGCACTGATTTGGGTGGCACTGATTGGCACTGGCTGGTGGCACTAACAGATGGCACCGATTGGCGGTGGCACTGATTGGCACTGGCTGGGGGCACTGACAGATGGCACTGTCTGGGGGCACTGACAGATGGCACTGGCTGGGGGCACTGGCTGGGGCACTGGCTGGGGGCACTGACAGATGGCACTGGCTGGGGGCACTGACAGATGGCACTGGCTGGGGGCACTGGCTGGGGGCACTGACAGATGGCACTGGCTGGGGGCACTGACAGATGGCACTGGCTGGGGGCACTGACAGATGGCACTGGCTGGGGGCACTGACAGATGGCACTGACAGATGGCACTGGCTGGGGCACTGGCTGGGGGCACTGACAGATGGCACTGGCTTGGGCACTGACAGATGGCACTGGCTTGGGGCACTGGCAGGTTTCACACTAAGCCGAGTGTAATGTGTGAAACTGACAGAGAGGAGAGAGAGAGAGAGAGCTGTTAGAATTGAGCTCGATGTGGGGGTGGGCGGGCCAGCAGCTAAATTACACCAGCCAATGATTGGGCTGCTTTAGACGTAGTGGCCCGCCCAGATACCATCCCATTGGCTGGTGTAATATCTGCTGGGTCCCGCCCACCCCCGACATCAAGCTGACACATCCTCTCTCTCTCCTCTTACTTTCAGTTTCACACACACACACACAGCACGGCGCTTGATGCTGCTGAGTGTGGAGAAGTGTGGAGGAGGGAGGAGGAGGGGGGAGGAAGTGCAGCCAGTGAATAATATCGGCCAGTTTTGATATTAATCGGCCAAAGCCGATTTATCAAAAATGCCTAAATATCGGCCGATATATCGGCCAGCCGATATATCGGTCGACCTCTAGTCAACTGCAATTAGATTACAGAGGAAAAAAAAAAAAAGGCAGACTGATGTATGTACTAGCCCTAAAAAGGGCTTTTTGGGGTGCTGTCAGGACGCTGTCCTTACAGCAGAGATCAGATGAGTCTTTCAGGACTGGAGTGGACACTGAATACACTGGCCTAGCTATAGATCTCCCTATTAAATCAGCAGCAGCTACACTGTCCCTCCTCTCACTAAGACTGCAGCTTCCGAATGAATCTAAAATGGATGCTGTCCAGGAGGTGGGAGGGTCTGGGAGGGAGGGTATGCTGCTGATTGGCTGGAATGTGTTTGCCGACCGTGAGGTACAGGGTCAAAGTTTGCTCAATGATGACGAATAGGGGGCGGACCGAACATTGCATATGTTCGCCCGCCGCGGCCAACGCGAACAAGCTATGTTCATAGAGAAAAAAATTAAAAATATGGACAGCCGCACTCCAAAAAACCTTTGACGGTCGCCTTTATTGTAAAAAATGGAAGATCACACCAAAAATCATCACAGCATACCCGGGATAACAGCTTACATGTTTCACACTGAAGGTCAGTGCTTAATCATAGCTAATATGTTACAAAACATCACACCTCTAATATAGAGAGAAAAGACATACACTCATGTGATCCAAGACCTCAAATTAGGAACCAATTAGGAACCAATTAGTGTTGGAAAGTGTTGTGAATGAAAACCCATCACATGTATATAATTAACAATTATTATCTATGTGACACTTGAAAGATGAACATAAAATTAGAAAAAGTTTTAACTATTACAGTGTGTATATGTGTTGATTGTCTGTTGTGTGAAAAAAAATATAAAATAAATATAAAACTGGGTGAAAACAAAAATAAAGAACAAGTGTGTGTGGAAATGAAATGTATTGAAAATGTAGTGAATTAATGTGTGGGTGTGTAAATGTACTAAACAGAAATAGTGATAATTGTAATAATAGACAAAGAACTAGTGAAGTGTGTGTATGTGCTAATTGTCCATTATAAAAAATATAAAGTGAAATATTTTTTTTTTTTTGTAAAAATATAAGGGTATATGAAAAATTATGAACAAAAAAAAATATGATAAATTAATATGTGGTGTATGGATGTAATGAATAAAATTAATAATAGTGGTGAAAGGTAAAGCTAATGTAAAAATAAGTTATGTGAGTGCTGATGCATGTGAAGAAAATAGGTGAAAATTAATACATACTATAAGCATAAATATAATAATGAGGATGATAAATGATTGTGAATAAAACTGAGGGATTGAAAATGTGATGGAAAAAAAAAAAAAACGGTGTCTCCATACATAAAAATATATGTCGATGAGGTCAATGAGTGTGTCATACACAATGTTTGTGGTGTATTAACGAAAACAACAAACTAGTGTATAAATGTATTGTGCAAGCTATTGTTGATATGTTTTACATATATGTGTATATATATTTTTTAGTATACTTTTATCATTTTTTGGTAATTGTCATTGTGTCCCCGGAACTGGATGTTATTAATTTGTTTGTGTATTCATGCACTAAAATTGTACTGATATAGGTAAAACAATTTTTATACCCAATTACTAAGAAACCATAAACAATACCAATATTCCAATGTATAAAAAAACATTATAAAAGCATATATAGCACAATAAAAAAAAAGAAAAAAAAGAAGAGGTACAAAAAGAAGAATAGTGATCGTGAAAATTATATTTGTTATTTGTGACTACTCCGACATTTGCCATCATAGTCTATAATTTCTTGCGGCTTAATAGCGTGCAATAGTAGACATACTACCGTCCTGGCAAATACGTGTTTTTTCACTTTTATCCCGATGTCACAAAAATATCAAATTTTTAAGAAGGAAATAAAAAGATAAACACTCGTGAGTATAAGCGATCATCCTATTCTTAGATTTTTATTATTTTGTGTGTTTTTTATAGTAGAACTTTGATTATTGTAGACAGAGCCTTATGTTGGTTTTATTAGACAATCCTCATAGGTGCAACTGTGGGGTATACAGTATTGCTGTGTTTTGGATGTTCCATCGTATATCAGTCCCAGTCCCGTCGCAGTATGTATGGCTGTATACACATACAACCAGCCAACCGTCCCAGAGGCTACGCATGGACGTGGGGAATGGAAATAGCAATCATGTCATGCAAAAACCGTCCCAATCTATCTGTGTATGGGTGAGCACAGACATTGATTGCAACTAATGCTGGACCTATTTGACTGTAGTCGGTCCAAACATGTTTTCCATAGTTACCGATAAAGAAAAACAAAACAAAACCCAAAAAATAAAAAAAATAAAAATGGGACGAAAGGGCAAAAACCCCGGCTATGCTGTGATGATTTTTGGTGTGATCTTACATTTTTTACAATAAAGGCGACCGTCAAAGGCTTTTTGGAGTGCGGCTGTCCATATTTTTTATTTTTTTTCTCTATATGCTACGTGCATTGCTGGCACCCACGGTAGTCCTGATACTACAAATTGCTGGAGCGTGTTCACCTGGAGCGGTAAAAATCTCTTTCTCTCTAACCTTGTATGGACTTTGCATCCCTATTTACCTGCTCGGTGATTTAGCTCACAGTTGAATATCTACCATCAAAAACTAGTCTTGTTTCAGACAAGTCTAACAACTTCACCTCAGGACACCAGCCTTTCTTATGGATCACAACGCACCAACTACATCAGCAGCTGAGCTGGGTTATAGTAGAACTTTGAAAAAGCCGTCAGACAATCCCTTTAGAATGGGCTCTCATACACACACGTTGCAATCTGGCAACGATAGTGAAATTTCACTGCTGAAAATGTTTAGAAGACTAGAACTTTTAATGGCTAAGGAGATCAGATCCTACTGGGATACACACTTTTTGACAGAGTATACCACTCTGAGCCAGATTCCAAGAGGATTACGGATTAAGAAATTTCCGAACTCAGAGTTGGCTAATGATGATCTTAAAAAGCAATGGACAGATACTCTGAGTACATGCTCGTTCAAACTAATGGAGATCCTGATCACTTCCAACCAAAAACAAATGGAAGAAGTACAGGTGGAGATGACTTCCATACAGGAGAATTTAACCACTTCTCTACTGTGCACGCAAACCCCCTTCCTGCCCAAGCCATTTTTCAGCTTTCAGCGCTGTCATACTTTGAATGACAATTGCGCGGTCGTGTGACGTGGGTCACAAACGAAATTTGCGTCCTTTTTTTCCCACAAATAGAGCTTTCTTTTGGTGGTATTTGATCACCTCTGCGGTTTTTATTTTTTGCGCTATAAACAAAAGAAGAGCGTCCAGTTTGGAAAAAAAACACTATTTTTTACTTTTTGCTATAATAAATACCCATTTTTTTTTTTTAAATAAAATTTTCCTCAGTTTAGGCCGATACGTATTCTTCTACATATTTTTGGTAAAAAAAAAAAAATCGCAATAAGCGCGTATTGATTGGTTTGCGCAAAAGTTATAGCGTGTACAAAATAGGGGATAGATTTATAGCATTTTTATTTTTTTATTTTTTTATTAGTAATGGCGGCGATCTGCGATTTTTTATTGTGACTGCGATATTGCGGCGGACACATCGGACACTTTTGACACATTTTTGGGACCATTCACGTTTATACAGCGATCCCTGCTATAAAAATGCATTGATTACTGTATAAATGTGATTGGCAGGGAAGGGGTTAACCACTAGGGGGCGGGAAGGGGTTAAATATGTTCCCTCAATGTGTTCTTACTGTGAGGGGAGGGGACTGACTGGGGGAGGTGACCGATGGTTGTCCCTATGTACAAGGGACACACCATCGGTCCCCTCTCCCTCACAGGACGTGGATCTCTGTGTTTACACACAGAGATCCACTTTCCTGCTCGTTTCCCGGGCAATCGCGGGTGCCCGGCGGCAATCGCGGCCGCCGGGCACGCGCACCGGGGCCTTGTGAACGCGGCGCGCGCGCGCCGCTGGCGGCAAGCGCGCGCCTCCTAGCTCGTTTTAAAGGGAGGACGTCATATGACGTCCTCCCAGAACGAGAGTATCCTCCGCCCGCCGTCAATTGACAGTGGGCGGGGGACAAGTGGTTAAAGCCATTGCAAACCCACCCAGAATTCACGGAATTGGATGGGAAACTGAATAAGAGACTTGACAAGCTGGAAAAATTTGTAATCGACACAAAAAAGAGGAAGATGACTCGTGACCGCATTGACTACGAGAATGACAAGGTTTACATTTGGAAAAAAACACAATATCAAGTCAATCGGTCACACAGGAGTAGAGGAAAAAGCGTAAGCTTTTCTGACCAGGAAAATGAAATTGCTTATGACACTTTGGCCACCACAGGGTCGGAATCCTCTCCAGAGCGAACGGTGACACTGCCTAAATCAACCATCGGGGACACTTCCAACCAGAGACACCCTCACGGGTCGGGCAAAAAGACAAAGGAGAAGAAAACATACACAGGAAAACAAGAAGGGGAGGAATCAAACACAAGAACAAGGAGCATGCAACATTCCCTACGAGGGAGAACGAAGCGATAACAACCAACGTTCTCAATATTTCCAACAGGACTTTGAACACCGAAGAGAACATGCTGCTTTCTAAAGGCCTCAACTTTTGTCCTACAAAACATTTTGATTTATTTGGAACTATTTTGGATATCAATAAGTTTTGCCGCAATTTAACCCTCAAAAGACATTTTTCAGCTTCTATACCAGAGGAAATGGTCTGTTCTAATGACGGTCTGGATTTGGGTGAGTGTTTTCCCTCTCCTATATTATTTAGAGAAGTTTGTGCATTACAAGATCTCACTGATTTGGCTATAGAGTCAGATCCTTGTCCTCTTGATCCAATAGATTCAGCCAATACTATTCCATTTAGACTGCGGTCAGACTTTTATCCTGTAGAATCTAGGGGCAAGGATCTAGACTCATTCCAAAAACTAGTGGAGAGGGACCTCACACATCTGGCCCGCCATTGCCATAAACATAAATCCCCTGACAATTTGTCTGGGCTTGAAAAAACAGCATTAAAAGCATTAGCAACAGACCACAGTATTACTATCAGGAACGCAGACAAGGGAGGCACAGTAGTGGTTCTGGATTCTATTACCTATAAGGAAGAGGCTCTGCGACAATTGTCGGATACAAATACATACTTGCCACTTACATCAGATCCCACCCTACCATTCACAAAAACACTCCATGAACAGAGCAGTATCAGTAGGAATTTTTTCTGAAAAGGAGAAAGATCTTTTTGTCCCTATCAATCCCATTATGCCAGTGTTCCATCACCTACCAAAGGTGCACAAAGGGTTACACCCACTCACAGGTAGACCAATTGTGGCGGGCATAGGTTCCCTTAATGAGAGACTGGGCGAGTGGCTAGATGGTCAGCTACAGCCACTAGTCACAGAGCTCCCAGGGTTCCTTAGGGACACCAAGCAGCTATTGATGGATCTGAAAGATTTCAGATGGATGGACGAGTATAGATGGATCAGCTTTAATGTGTCCAGTCTATACTCGAGCATTCCACATCACCTGGGCTTACAAGCCGTTTCTGTGTTTTTGAAGGAATCAGGAAGATTGTCTTTGGTTTTACAGGAGTTCATCTTGCAGGCATTGGATTATTTATTAACACATAACTTTTTTATGTTTGACGGGGGCTACTATCTCCAAAAATGCGGGGCCTCCATGGGAGCCAAATTCTCTCCCTCCCTAGCCAATCTCTATATGGGCTGGTGGGAGAGGTCCCGCATTTTTGGACATGGTAGTCCCCGTCGCATGGATACAGCATTTTACTGTCGCTACATAGATGACCTCCTGTTTATTACCACGGACGGTAATGCCAATTTGGATACATGGCTTATTTATCTTAATAATAACAGCTTAAATCTTAAATTTACTGGCAATCTGGAAAGAACAACCATAGACTTCTTAGATGTTAAACTTACTGGCAACAAGAATGGAGTTACCACAGGTTTACACAGAAAAAGCACGGCAGGCAATGTGTTGCTCAGGGCTGATTCAGCTCATCCCAAACACACCATTGAGGGGATACCCTTTGGCCAATTTCTCAGGCTAAAACGCCTGTGTAGCACAGCCGAGGATTTCACCAGGGAAGCAGTAGAAATGTCCAAGAGATTCACTGAGAGGGGCTATTCAATAAAAACTATTACAAAAGCTCTGTCCAAAGTAGAAAGAATACCTAGAAATTCACTATTATTAGATAAGAACAAAAATAAGGACATGAACAGTAGCGACAATAAAAAGAAAAAGAAAAAGTCATTATGCCTTACAAGAATGTGCCAATTTTTTCCACTCCATACAGCACGGAATTTCAACAGATAAAATCCATTGTTACAAAATATCTTCCGGTACTTTACAATGATGAAACATATGAAGACATTTTGTCCAATGGAATTAAAATCGTATCAAGAAGAGCACCCACTTTGGGAAACAAACTGTCACCTAGTTTGTTCCATACAAAACCAATTGGTTCCAATTGGTTATCGGTCAAAGGAACCTATAAATGTGGAGTAAAGGGATGCCAATATTGCATCCGTATAAAATCAGGTCCACACATCCACTCATATGTGACCGACAAGAGCTTTTCAATACAAGAGTTCATTAACTGCAATACTAGGTATATAGTTTATGTGATCAACTGTGATCGCTGCAAAATCCAGTATGTGGGCAGAACCATTCGCAGGCTAAAAGATAGGTTATATGACCATCTGTATGATATAGAAAAAGAACGCAACACCAATGTAGCCAAACATTGGAACAGTGTCCATTCTAAGGACACATCAAGCCTGTCGATTCAGGGAATAGAGAGAATCACCACTTCAATAAGAGGAGGGGATAAATTCAGAAGACTTTGTAAACGAGAAGTATTCTGGATTTTTTCCCTTAATACTAGAATACCTCAGGGGTTAAATTTTGAGTGGGACATCTCACACTACTATGATTAAACAACATAAGGAAAGTCCCCTCTCTGCGCCCCCCCCCCCCCCCCCAGCTGTGTCTGTTCTTTATTCTCTATTTCTCTGTGTTTCATTCTTTTCGTCGTTTCACTGCTCCTACCTTCTCCTCTGGTTACTTTGGTTGTTCCATCGTGTTCAAGGGAAAAGGGAAGGGGAAAGGGGAAGGGGGAAAAAAAAAAAAGGGGAAGAAAAAGATTTTTTTTTTTTTTTTGCCCTTTCCTCCCATTTTTTTGATTTTTTGATTTTTTTATTTTTTGGGTTTTGTTTTTGTTTTGTTTTTCTTTATCGGTAACTATGGAAAACATGTTTGGACCGACTACAGTCAAATTGGTCCAGCATTAGTTGCAATCAATGTCTGTGCTCACCCATACAGATAGATTGGGACGGTTTTTGCATGACATGATTGCTATTTCCATTCCCCACGTCCATGCGTAGCCTCTGGGACGGTTGGCTGGTTGTATGTGTATACAGCCATACATACTGCGATGGGACTGGGACTGATATACGATGGAACATCCAAAACACAGCAATACTGTATACCCCACAGTTGCACCTATGAGGATTGTCCAATAAAACCAACATAAGGCTCTGTCTACAATAATCAAAGTTCTACTAAAAAACACACAAAATAATAAAAATCTAAGAATAGGATGATCGCTTATACTCACGAGTGTTTATCTTTTTATTTCCTTCTTAAAAATTAGATATTTTTGTGACATCGGGATAAAAGTGAAAAAACACGTATTTGCCAGGACGGTAGTATGTCTACTATTGCACGCTATTAAGCCGCAAGAAATTATAGACTATGATGGCAAATGTCGGAATAGTCACAAATAACAAATATAATTTTCACGATCACTATTCTTCTTTTTGTACCTCTTTTTTTTTTTTTATTGTGCTATATATGCTTTTATAATGTTTTTTTATATATTGAAATAACTTTTTTATACATTGTAATATTGGTATTGTTTATGGTTTCTTAGTAATTGGGTATAAAAATTGTTTTAACTATATCAGTACAATTTTAGTGTATGAATACACAAACAAATTAATAACATCCAGTTCCGGGGACACAATGACAATTACCAAAAAATGATAAAAGTATACTAAAAAATATATATACACATATATGTAAAACATATCAACAATAGCTTGCACAATAACGGAAAATTTATATCAAATACTTACAGTAATTTTCCTTTCCTGATGGACTCCATGGCAGCCTACGTGTGGGTTAATCCCGCCCCTCATATCTCATAGGACCCTTCTCCCATAAATCTTTGCTCTGGGCCAGAGGCCGTGTTCCATAATTTAGCCTACTCCAGCCACTGGGAGGGAACTCCTGCTGCCATGGAGTCCATCAGGAAAGGAAAATTACGGTAAGTATTTGATATAAATTTTCCGTTTTCCTGACAGACTCCATGGCAGCCTACGTGTGGGAAATAACTAGCCATACACACCCGGGTGGGCAGAGTGCTGGACAAAAGAAAAAAGGTTTAATTGGCACCATCAACAGACAAGATACGTAAACCACTACGCAGTAGTGTGCCATGAACGTGTCAATTGAAGACCACAAGGACACCTTACAAATAACTTCTGGAGGCACGTGACGTGATGCCGCCCATGATGAAGACACACTTCTAGTTGAGTGAGCAGTCACCGCTTCTGGAGGCGCCAAGCCCTTGGCTTTATAGGCCCACTGAATGGCCTGAACAATCCATGCTCCGATAGATCTGGAAGAGGCACGCATTCCCTTATAATTCCTGTGAAAAGAACGAGCAGGTGGTCGGTCTGACGGAAAGAAGCTGTAGCTTCAAGATACTGACTCAGAGCTTTTCCAACATCTAAGGGATAAACACTGGAATCCTCGGTAGATCTGAACGTTGGAAGAGCAATCTCCTGATTGTCATGAAACACAGATGCCACTTTGGGGTTTGAACCCAACATAGGAATTAAAAGGTTTAGAAATGGCTCCTTGCATCCCTGAGAGCTGATTTCAGAGACCCTCTTGGCTGATGTTATAGCCACCAAGAAGACAACTATTAGAGAGAGTCATTTGACAGAAGACTGATCTTCATGTTCCAACTCTCTACCTAAGAAAAAATCCAGGACAAGGGGAAGATCCCAATTAGAAAAACTTGGCTCTGAGGTCTGAGCCTTATTGCTCCTCTGAAAAACTACCGAGTAAGAGGGTGTCTAGCCCAGGAAACGCCCATAAAAGGCAGAGATTACAGCGATTTGGACTCGCAGCGAGCTGACTGACAATGAGAGATCCAATCCTGATTGTAAGAAGCCCAGGATATCATGTATCTTTGGGTTATTGCAAGAACCTGCAGTGGAAGAGGTGTAGTCTGAAAACTTTTTCCAAATCCTCTGGTAGACCCTGTTGGTGCCTGTTCTTCTGGCATTTAATATTGTGGAGATGGCCCTACTTGGACAGCCTAGGGCCTCCAAACTTCCCCTCTCAAGAACCAGATCATCAGATGTAGATGGGCCGGGCATGGATGTAGAAATGCCCCTTGTGATAGGAGATCTGGTCTGGAGGGTAGAGGAACTGGGTCCCGGAAGCTGAGTTGCATCAGCAGTAGAAACCATGGCTTGTTTGGCCAGTACGGGACTATTGCCACTATCTCTGCTTCTTCCATCCTGAGCCTCGACAAAAAACGGAGAATGACAGGAACCGGGGGAAAGGCATAGGCCCTGTGGAACCGCCAATGGTCTGTCAGAGCATCTACCCAAAAGCCTGGGGATACCAAGACCTCGTGTAGTATCTCTCTAGTCTGAAGTTGCATGGGGAGGCAAACAAGTCTACTTCCGGAATGACTCCCAGGGACAGGACCCACCTGAAGACTTCGGGGGGGGGGGGGGAGTCCACTCGTTGTCCAGAGAAACTCTCAACAGAAAATCTGCCTGAACGTTCAGGACTCCAGGGAGATAGACAGCTGTCAGGTTGGCCAGGTTTTTCTGGGCCCAGATCATGATGGGCTCTATTTCCTTTGACAGGGAGAGTCTGCGAGTACCCCCGTCTCTTGATGTATGCGACTGCCGTTGTGTTGTCCAGTCTTAGGAGGACTGAGTCTCCTGCTGTTAGGTGGTGAAAGGCCTGCAGAGCGCAGAACGCTGCCCGGAGTTCCAGAACATTGGAGACTATCCTGTGAGAGGGAAAACTCCATATGCCTTGGGCTACTTCTGTCAGCCCCTGTTGCTGGCATCTGTAGTGATGGTGACCCAAGACACAGGTGCGATGGAGTGACAATTGAGGAGGTTCCTCTGTTGTAGCCACCAAGGAAAGCTCTCCCGCATGGATGAGGTTATTTGGATAAAGTGATCCTGAAGCCCTGGATTATACTGCTGGAGGAAACCCTTCTGGAAGGGCCGCATTTTCCACTGAGCCCACTTTACCATGGGTGTTGTTGCCACCATGGTGCCAATGATCTTTAGGCATTGAGAGGCTTGGAGATGAGGACGACATTGCAAGCCAAACTCTGTCCCGGACCACTGAGATTTTTCCAGGGGTAACAAGATGGTGCTCTTGATAGCGTTGAAGTGTGCCCCGAGGAATACCGGGGACTGCGTAGGATCCAGATGGCTCTTTTCCAGATTCAGAAGCCAACAAAACTCGAGTAGAGTGGAGATGACCTGGGATCTGTGGATTAGCAACTGCTCCTTGTCCCGAGACAACAGCAGGTCATCTAGATAGTGATACAGACGGATACCTCTGGTCCTGATCAGAGCCACGACAGCCAACAAGTTTTGAAAACACACGAGGCGATGTTGTAAGCCCGAAGGGGAGACAGGTGAACTGCAGACGGATTTGATCGACAGCAAAGCGAAGGTATTTCTGGAATTCTGACGCTATCGGAACATGGAAGTAGGCGTCCTTCAGGTCTATAGAGACAAGCCAATCGCCTGGTTGGATTGCTTGACTGATCATGAGTAGTGTCTCCATCTTGAACTTCTCCTTCTAGATAAAAGAATTCAAGTGGGTTAGGTCTATAACTGGCCTCTTAAAACCTTTTGTCATCTGGAACTGGAATTGCAGCGCCCTGAGCCACAAGAGAGACAGGAGAATTCGCTTTTTCTCTTCCGAGAGAGGCAAGGATGCCGACTCGCTCTGTTTTAGGCAGGTGCAATATCATAAAGACTTAGGGGATTCTTGTCCACCGGAAGATGCCCCTTTTGAAAACTTCTGGCCTGAAGGCTGTTTTTTCTTCCAGGTCTTCTTGAACTCACGGCCAGGCCTATAGTAGCGAGCATTCCTTGCTCGATCTGAACTTTGCCTGGGCTGTTTTCTCTTCTGGTTTAGCAGACGGCGATCCTGGGGAAGGAACCCCGACTTGCCCCCTGTGGCACGGGTGATGGCACTGTCCGATATGTTCCCAAAGAGGGACGAACCCCCAAATAGAATCCTGCACCATGCCTGCTTGGAGGCAGGGTCAGCTACCCATGGGCGCAGCCACAAGGCACGCTTAGCCGTGACAGATGTCAGCATGATCCGAGCCACCAGGCGAATTATGTCTAGGGAAGCCCCACGAGAAAAGCCAACGTCAACCTTAGCCCATGAGTAGGTGAGCTCCTGGCCAGTTCTTCCGAGATGCTCCTCAGAGAAGCATCTACGTCATCTGCCCAGACTTCCATCGCTTTAGAAAGGGCTGCGAGAGTTAGAGCTGATTTGCAGGTCATACCCGCTGTAATGTAGATCTGCTTGAGGTCGGTATAAATTTTCCACTCCAGGCAATCCCTAAAGGAAACAGTATCCTCCAATGGGAGTGTGACATGCCTCACCATCTTCATTAGGGCTGAGTCAATGAGAGGAGCCGACTCCAGGTGTTTTACCATCCTTGCTTTTAAATGGGTACATTTTTGATACCTTCAATAACAGGCAATTCTTCCTTTCAACACCACCCCATTTGTCGGTAATTATTGCGCTGAGTTCACCCAAAAAGGAGAAATTAGGGTGTTCTTTTTTGAGGTGTTTAAAATATTTCCTCTGTTTGGAGGGTGCCTCCACTGGCTCTTCCATCTCAAAGCTTCTTTGACAGCTTTTGACCAGCTGTGGTACTAGGGCAAATTCAAAACCTGCACCAGGGTCATCTACCTCCACCTCACTGTCTGAGGCTTCAATTGAGGAATGGCTCGGCTGTGAAGGGCCTGGAGCCTTGAGATCATCCCTAATAGGGACTGACATAGTGTCGCCAGCAGGGTTGTGGGTATGACCAGAATCCCCTTTACTCAGGGACTCATGGACCACCTTTCTGACCAGTGCTTCCACTTGTTGGTCTCCACCCTCTCTTTCTTATGCGACTTTAGAAAAGCATCGCTTGCAGAGCGATTTGCCTTCAGGAACCTGGGCCCCGCATACCCAGCAGGCTTTCCTCACAGAGCGGCTGGAGTGGCGGTGAGAGTGATGCCTAGAGGTGGTTTTAGACTCCTATCTGTGGTACCTAGATCTAAAGGAAGATCTGATGCCTGGACCTTGAAGAGGAGTGACAACGTTGAGACCTAGGACGGTCTTTGCCGTGCTTTGGTGTTCAGACCTAGAAGAGCTGAGTGAAAAAGAAAGGGTTAAGAGCTCCTGAATGAGTGAACCCAAGCATCACAGGTAGAAAATAAATAAATCCTACCTGCAGCGCAAGGGTTGGCCACAAGAGGGCGGTGACAGATCCATGGCAAGGCAGTTTCAAAGTGAAATGAATCATTAAAGCCTTATGAGAAACAGGAGTGACAACAGGCATGAGAGAGCACATAACAAAACATAGCCAGCACCCAGGGAAGCCTGCAGCAAACAATTTACCTTGTAAACCAGAGCCCAGTGCCTGGGTAAATACCGCATAAGCCTGCAAGTCATCCCAAGTAATAGCTGCTTTGACAGCTATTTAAATCTGCCACCGTTAACGATGTCACCGCCCCATAGCGGTTGCCATCCGGTGGCAGCCAATCGCATTCGCGACCGCTGCCGCCATTTTGGCGAAACTGCGCCTGCACGAACCAAGCACAGAATCTTCATTCGCGGCTTGCGGATGCGCAGCGACTTCCTGAAACGGCACACTGGAACGCAGCTGCGCTCCAGCCGCCGTGGCCACTCACTGGAGCTTGATAGAAAATAAGGAGACACACAAAACACAGAGATACGGCTGCCATATAAAAGGAATATCTTTGTACATTACCACCACCACGTAGGGCTGGGCGATTTTCCCCCCCAAAAAAATCTGCGATTTTTTATAAAAAACTCGATTTACGATTCGATTTTTTTTTTTAATTATATTAAAGTGCATCAACAAACAAAATTGCAAAGGCAAACCCTTTCTCTAACTGCAAAGTCAGTGTGCAACAAACACACAATATAATCCAGCGCTCATGGAACATACATTATTAACTATTGAAAACTCTTGAAACTCTGTGTGTGATTCCTTCTGTCCCAGCCTTACTGCGATCCTGGCTCTGCATCCTTTTGGGTTGGAGGGCCCTCCACACGCTGGTCTGCCTGTTGTCCATCATTCAAGGTACTGTGCTCACACGGAGATCATGCCACAGGCTTTGTTTTGACTTTTTTAACCCCTCCTTGCTCCACGGATGTCACTGCAAGTTTAACAAGTTTGTCACCACTGGCAACTGGAGAGTTAAGATTCATTTGCCCTCTGCACATTTGGGATTGGATCCCTCTCTTTATTGTGATAAATGGACTAAGCTTTTTTATCAATTCTTCAAGAGTTTTCAGTAGTTAATAATGTATGTTCCATGAGCGCTGGATTATATTGTGTGCATGTTGTGTATTTTGTACTTCTGGGTACGGATTTTTTCCTGCTGCGCTGGATCCTGTTTTTTCCCCCTTTTGGATACTTTGTACTTCCCAAAATATTTGGGATTTTTTTCTTATTATTATTATTATCATCCATTATATTTTTTTCTTTATCCACCAATTTAGCGCTTGTGACCTTTTGTTGTTTTTTGCAGTGTGCAACAAAGCTTGTTAAACATCCAAATTATTAATACTGTATTTGGATTTAGCTAATAAAACAACAAAAAATCCTGAGGTTACTCTTAGTTGAATTGAACTGTGTCCATGCCTCACTGTACCCTTGTCTCACTGTGCCCGTGTCTCCCTGTGCCCGTGCTTCACTGTGCCCATGCTTCAATCACTGTGCCCGTACCTGATGCAGATTTTCATGGTATACGGATTTTACTGCTACACCGGTGGCCATTCCAGTATTCAAAAGCCACGCCTCCTCCTCGTCTGTGATAGGCGGAACACTCAATTTCCCAGCATTCAGTGTTCCGCCTATCATGGTCATCCTCATAACACAGACGAGGATGAGAGGATGTCCGTGAAAGGGTGAATACTGCCTGCTGTGAAATTGAGTGTTCCGCCTATCACAGACGACGAGGACTCGGGAGGCGCGGCTTTTGAACACTGCAATGGCCGCCGTCTGTCTGCATGACACGCTGATCAGGTAGGCAGAGGGCGGCTGCAGCGAGTAGATGTAATTGGGGTAACGCTGCCCAGTGCCATTCCGGATACGCCCCCTGCAGTCCTGCTACGGAAACTTTGAAGGGAAAAAAAAAACTAAAAAAAAAAAAAAAAATCTAAAAAAATCGATTTTCTTCAAAACTGAATCGATTTGAGCTCAAAACTCGATTCAAGATTAAAATCGATTTTTTTCCCAGCCCTACCACCACGGCACGATCCGGACCAGAACCTGGGACTGGGGAGCTGTTCGCTCGACCCACCGCACGATCGGGCGTTTACAAAGCCTCCCGCTAATAGCTGGGACGTTTGGCCATATTGCCGCTTGCCTGCCAATGGCCAGGTTAGTAAGCTCTTCATGGTATCACATCATATCGCCCATGTCCACCTGCTAATAGCTAGGATTGCTGGACTGCAGAGAGGATCACCGCTAACCACCAACGTATCGCCGTGCACACCGCCAGGCCTGGATTACAGGAAAACTTCATGAAAAGGTAAGACTATATCTTGGTCCTAGGAGGAGGACAAAAAAAGGAACACGGCCTCTGGCCCAGAGCAAAGATTTATGGGAGAAGGGTCCTATGAGGTATGAGGGGCGGGATTAACCCACACGTAGGCTGCCATGGAGTCTGTCAGGAAACATTTATACACTAGTTTGTTGTTTTCGTTAATACACCACAAACATTGTGTATGACACACTCAGTGACCTCATCGACATATATTTTATGAATGGAGACACCGGTTTTTTTTGGGGGTTTTTTTCCATCACATTTTCAATCTCTCAGTTTTATTCACAATCATTTATCATCCTCATTATTATATTTATGCTTATAGTATGTATTAATTTTCACCTATTTTCTTCGCATGCATCAGCACTCACATAACTTATTTTTACATTAGCTTTACCTTTCACCACTATTATTAATTTTATTCATTACATCCATACACCACATATTAATTTATCATATTTTTTTTTGTTCATAATATTTCATATACCCTTATATTTTTACAAAAAAAAATATTCACTTTATATTTTTTATAATGGACAATTAGCACATACACACACTTCACTAGTTCTTTGTCTATTATTACAATTATCACTATTTCTGTTTAGTACATTTACACACCCACACATTAATTCACTACATTTTCAATACATTTCATTTCCACACACCCTTGTTCTTTATTTTTGTTTTCACCCAGTTTTATATTTATTTTTTATTTTTATTTTATTTTATATTTTTTTTCACACAACAGACAATCAACACATATACACACTGTAATAGTTAAAACTTTTTCTAATTTTATGTTCATCTTTCAAGTGTCACATAGATAATAATTGTTAATTATATACATGTGATGGGTTTTCATTCACAACACTTTCCAACACTAATTGGTTCCTAATTTGAGGTCTTGGATCACATGAGTGTATGTCTTTTCTCTCTATATTAGAGGTGTGATGTTTTGTAACATATTAGCTATGATTAAGCACTGACCTTCAGTGTGAAACATGTAAGCTGTTACCCCGGCTATGCTGTGATGATTTTTGGTGTGATCTTCCATTTTTTACAATAAAGGCGACCGTCAAAGGTTTTTTGGCGTGCGGCTGTCCATATTTTTTATTTTTTTCTCTATATGCTACGTGCATTGCTGGCACCCACGGTAGTTCTGATACTACAAATTGCTGGAGCGTGTTCACCTGGAGCGGTAAAAATCTCTCTCGAACAAGCTATGTTCGCCGGGAACTATTCGCCGGAAAATAGTTCGGGACATTTCTAATTATGGCGGACACATCGGACACTTTTGACACATTTTTGGGACCATTGCCATTTTCACAGCGATCAGTGCTGTGAAAATGACACTGGCAGTGAAGGGGTTAACCACTAGGTGGCGCTGTAGGGGTAAGTGTTCCCTGCATTGTGTTTCTTACTGTAGGGGGATGGGCTCTGTGTCACATGACACCGATCTCCGCTCCGAGTACACAGAGCCGAGATCAGTGTCATTGTCACTACTCAGAGCGGGGAGATGCTTGTTTACACAAGCATCTCCCCGCTCTATACCTCCGTGAGATGATCGTGGGGATCCCCGCGGCGATCGAGTCCACAGGACCCGCGGTCTGACTCACGGGGATGGCGGCCACCGGACGCCGCGTGCGCGACCACACGGACAGGCATTTAAAGGGGACATACAGGTATGTTGATATGCCTGTTCGTGCCATTCTGCCGACGTATAGGAGGCGGTCGGCAAGTGGTTAAAGGCACTAAATGTGTAACATTTAAAATAGAAAAACAATATGCATTTGTATTAAATAGACATAAATAAAAGCATTAGCTGTTAGTTTTCTGGCACACATAACAGCTGTATTTATACTGAGATTAAATGACACACATGTGGACTCTATTTACTAATTAGGTGACTTCTGAAGGCAATTGGTTCCACTAGATTCTAGTTAGGGGTATCAGAGTCAGATATCAGTCACTGAACGTGCTGAACGGACGTGTATGCAGGAGCTCCTGCCATCCAGGGCTGCACAGTTCTCCCCCACACGGTTCTCCCCCCCCCCCCCCTCAGCCAGTGTTTCCCTCACAGGCTACGGCTACTGCTCCCCATAGACCCGGGGCCTCCCCCCAGCCCAGATCCCCCAGCTTGCCAGCCGCCACCAAGGCCGTCACCCGCCGCCTTTCGGCATCCCTCTTCACCTGCAGCCGCCGGCAGGAAAGTCCGCGGCTGCAGCCTAGCTCCGCCATAAGAATCCTTCCGCCGGCATCCGGATCACCCAGCGAGCCCGCTTCATTGCCCCCGCTCTCGGAGCTCCCCCAAGCCGTTAGCGGGCCCCCGAAGCAGCACCAGCAGCTGCCTGGCCTGTCAGGATAGACCGCGGCTTCGGCCTAGCCCGGGCCGCGGAGGCCATCTTGGTCCACCCAGCCTCGCCCCTCAATACCTTCTCCTGGCCCCCCTGGTACATACTCGCCCGGTATAACCACCGGACTGCACCCCTCACTGGTCGATTGCCTGTGCCCACCACTGGGTCACTCTTAAGCGGCAGCCGGGAGGACGAAACGGAGATCCAGCCTGGTAAACAGCGGCCATCTTGGTATACCCAGGAGCTTCTCCTTCAACACTAAAACTTGGAGGCAAAAAAAAAAAAAAAAAACGTTTTATTTTTTTCCCTACTTCTACTGATATTTCCCCCCTCCAACATAACCGGGCTGCCCCAACCTGCAACACCAGTCACCACTATATTTCACAAACTCTTTAAAACTTTTTTTCTACTTATTACGGATATCTCCCCCCCGACGTACCCAGGCTACCCCAACCTACAGCATCGACCACCGCTACTCCGTATCTCCCCAGATCCACACACACGGACAGGAGCTCTAGCCTCACTGCTTCACAGTGCAATCCACACACACGGTCAAGTGTAACGGACGTGTGTGACAGGAGCTCTGGCCATCCAGGACTCATCCTTGGATTCCTGCATTTCTCTCCCCCAGCAAACCTGAACCTGACGAGTTGTGGCTTCCCCTGGTCCCCACTCTCACCTAGCTCAGGTCCCCCAGCTCACCATCGGGCCGCCCGCAGCCGCCGACTGCCGCCACCTGGGCACCCGCCTCTAGACCTGCAGGACAGACCGCGGCTGAGGCCTAGCTCCAGCCATCCCATTATCCTCTCCCCAATTCTCTTTCCAGCTGGCCCACGTGCACCTACCTGGTAAGTACATAGGGGCACCTTCAACCAGTAGGAAGTTGATCCAGGGTTCACCCGATCGCCTCTCGGGGGGTCAGGAAGGAATTTTTCCCCTGCTGTTGCAATTGGTCTAGGCTAATCTGTTTTTTTTTTACCTTCCTCTGGATCAACGGGAGGGCAGTTAGGTCATTGGGCCCTATTCACCATCAACTTTGTTTTTCCCATCATGTGCAACTTTAAATACTCAGCGGACACCCTCCACAGGCAAGGAATACCGCCTCAACACTACCAACCTCCACCCAAAAAAATACTACGAAAAGAGCAACTGCTGAGGATCAAATCGACAATCAAAAACACGAAGGCGCCACTTCAACTACAACACTTATCATGCGCCCTGATCAACACCAGATCTGCAGTCAAGCACAGACAGGAAATCTACGACTTCATCACCCAAAACAACATAGACAGCCAGCTTTCCGTGATAAAGAGGCAAACACCTGACTGTAACACCATCCTAACAGAATTGGTGCCTGAGAACTACCGCATCCTAACCGAGCATAGAACAGGACAAAGAGGAGGAGGCCTAGCAGTGATCTTCAAATCTCACCTCTCTCTCATCAAACAGACGCTACAGAACTCATTGCCTTTCATTGAGACACTCACTCTGCATCTTCAAACAACACCTCAAGACACCATCCACATACTGCTATGCTACAGATCACCAGGACCAAAGACAAATCTCCTCACACCCTTCACCGAATTCATCTCGACATACACCTTAAAAACCAAAAACGTTCTATTACTCAGGGACTTCAACCTCTGGGCTAACTCCACTCAGGACCCCATCGCCACCTCCTGCTTCAACCAACTGGAAGAACTAGGTCTGCAGCAACTGATAAATGCCCCCACGCATGGGTCAGGTCACATTCTTGACCTCATCTTCCAACAAAATATGGACATCAACATACTGGACAACATGCCGTTACCATGGATGGACCACCACGCTATTAAATTTAAAATCACCACCAACACCATCTCCCGAAAACCGAAACATTCAATAACAACATACTGGACAAGATCTCAAAAGAAACTACACTCGGAACTCTTCAAAACCACACCATCAAAAAAGAATAGGAACGCTAAATCAGAACCACTCAACGGAACAAACACTTAACTCCTTAAACAAAGCATTACTACAAACAGCAGACACAGTCGCTCCGAAACGTAGAGCACTCATCCGCAAAAACAACTCGGGCTGGTTATTGACACTCTTTCTCTACTAAAGCAAGAACGCAGAAGAGCTGAAGGAGCCTGGAGAAGAAACCCAACAAAGGAAAACCACACAAACTACAAAGCAGTCACTAAGAAATATCACAAAGCAATCTTCAAAGCAAAAAAGGAACATTTCTCAAACACCATCAAAAAAGCCCTAAACTGACCTTGTGAACTCTTCAAACTAGTCGCTCAGACTATGAACCCTACCTGCCTAGAGCCTCCAGCAAACAAAACTCAAGAGTCCTGTAATGAACTATCTGATTTTTTTATTGACAAAATCGAAAACATTTGTGAAATAATTCAACAGAAAAAAACAACCAACCTCACTCAGCCAAAGCAAACAGAGGAAATTAATACAAACATTATACAATCGAAAAAAAATTCGCTGGTCCCAATCACCATCGACACCACCAAAAACATCATCAGAAGTCTCTGAGACAGCACATCACCAATTTACATAATTTCTACAAAACTTCTGAAAGAATGTACCGACATTATAGCACCTACCATAGCACATCTCGTAAATCAATCATTCAAAGAAGGTATGGTTCCGATCTCCCTCAAACAAGGCATAATCAAACCCCTCCTAAAGAAACCCAACCTCGACCCAAAAGACCCAAACTACCGCAGACCGGTAACAAGCCTGAACACCATCTCAAAGATCATGGAGAAAGCAGTAGTACAACAGCTACAACTCCATTTGGACACCCACAAACTCTTGGATCCACTACAATCAGGCTTCCGCCCAGGCCATGGCACAGAAACAGCACTTCTCAAAATATGGGATGACGCCCTCGAAGCAGCAGATGACGGAGAATCATGTCTACTGGTGCTTCTGGATCTCAGTGCAGCGTTTGACACAGTAGATCACAAAACTCTACTTATTCGTCTTAAAGAAGTAGCAGGAGTCGCAGACTCAGATCTACCCTGGTTCGCATCCTTCCTAGAAAATCGTTCCCAGACAGTCAAACTAGGAGCCTTCACCTCTGAAACTCGTGCAATTTCTTGCGGAGTCCCTCAAGGATCACCCGTCACCCATGCTCTTCAACATCTACCTCCGCCCACTCCTCAAAATCATCAGCAAACAGGACTTGTGCTACCACTCATACGCTGATGACACTCAACTCTACTTTCGCATCACCGAAAAAAAAGACCAATATCACGGACTAAAACCAAATACAAAAAAATTCCGCGCCGCCTAGTGGAATAGCAGCTCACACAACCAGTTGAAAATGGTGAGAACAAACAAAAACAAAAAAGTGTAGCGCTAAACTAAATGAGGACTGCACTTTGATCAAGTGCAGTATAAACAGTGATATGTGATTAAACAATCAACATGACATCTAACACAGATATGTGAAAATGTTCAGATAATCCACCGTGATGAAAATTAAATCAAACAATCCACCGTGATGAGAATTATATAACATTGAAAATCATCCAAAAAATACTGTCACATACATTACATACATTAAATGACAATATAATAAATTAATATTAAATGGTGAATGACAATCAAAATAATAGTGCTCCCAAAAAAACTTGACGTGAAGTGACCACCACCAATCGATTGTAGAAAAGGCTTACCGGAGAGAGTGGACCCCAAAAACATACGTTCAAAGGGTCAACCAGGCAAGGGTAAGCCACTGTGAACAGCAAATCCTCAGCAACAATTCAAACGGGAACCACAAGCTTCAATCCAGGATGGAAAAAAGTAATCGCTCCTGTCCGAATGTGCGATGAAACTTACGGACAGTGTCCGATTGGGACCAGGTAGTGTTACCAGATGAGTTGCAAAAAAGTAAAGGAAAGAAAAGGCACATAGCGTGATACTGTATAAAAGGGTAATTTAATGTATTTAATGTATCACGCTATGTGCCTTTTCTTTCCTTTACTTTTTTGCAACTCATCTGGTAACACTACCTGGTCCAAATCGGACACTGTCCGTAAGTTTCATCGCACATTCGGACAGGAGCGATTACTTTTTTCCATCCTGGATTGAAGCTTGTGGTTCCCGTTTGAATTGTTGCTGAGGATTTGCTGTTCACAGTGGCTTACCCTTGCCTGGTTGACCCTTTGAACGTATGTTTTTGGGGTCCACTCTCTCCGGTAAGCCTTTTCTACAATCGATTGGTGGTGGTCACTTCACGTCAAGTTTTTTTGGGAGCACTATTATTTTGATTGTCATTCACCATTTAATATTCATTTATTATATTGTCATTTAATGTATGTAATGTATGTGACAGTATTTTTTTGATGATTTTCAATGTTATATAATTCTCATCACGGTGGATTGTTTGATTTAATTTTCATCACGGTGGATTATCTGAACATTTTCACATATCTGTGTTAGATGTCATGTTGATTGTTTAAACACATATCACTGTTTATACTGCACTTGATCAAAGTGCAGTCCTCATTTAGTTTAGCGCTACACTTTTTTGTTTTTGTCAATATCACGGACTAGAAAAATGCCTCACACTGATCGATGATTGGATGACTGAAAGCTCCCTCAAACTCAATGGATCCAAAACAGAACTTCTTCTTCTCCACACAAACCGAAAGACAAAAGCTAAGACTTCATGGACACCACCCACCATTCTTGGACAGACCATTACCCCGAGCACCAAAGTCAAAAGTCTCAGAGTCATTTTTGACTCAGAGATGTCGATGGATGCACAAATAAGATCAGTAGTCAGCGGATCTCACTATCTTCTCCGCCTACCGCATAGACTCATTCACTTCATTCCAGAAGAGGAGATAGCAGTAATAGTTGGAACAATCATCAATTACCGACTGGACTACGCAAACTCCCTCTACATAGGACTACCTAAATACCAGATGGTGTGCCTACAAGTCGTCCAGAACACGGCAGCCAGACTGGTAACGGGAAAAAAACCTGGGAATCCATCACCCCATCCCTGAGGACCCTTCATTGGCTAACCGTAAAGGATCGAGTCACCTTCAAGACCCTCTGCCTCACCCACAAGTGCACACAAGGAAACGCCCCTCAATATTTATGCGAGAAAATAAAACACTACATCCCCAATCGTCCTCTCCGATCAACTAACCAAAACCTCCTCCACATCCCCAAGTCCCGCTGCAAATCGAAGGGAGAACGAAGATTTGCAGTCCAAGGACCACGGCTATGGAACGCTCTACCCACGGTCATCTGCATGGAAGAAAACCATCGGGCCTTCAGGAAAAAACTTAAGACCCACCTCTTTTGAAGGATCAGGACGACACTGAATGGAAAAAGCGCCTTGAGGCGATTTAGTTTGCATTTGTTGCGCTATACAAGTCTCTCACTCACTCAGAGTAAAGGGGACTGAATACAAATGTACGCCACAGTTTTCACATATTTTTTTGTAAAAAAAAATGAACCATTTATCATTTTCCTTCCACTTCACAATTATGTGCCTCTTTGTGTTGGTCTATCACATAAAGTACATTTAAGTTTTTGGTTGTAACATGACAAAATGTAGAAAATTTCAAGGGGTATGAATACATTTTTAAGGCACTGCGAGTGTTAATATTTATTATATTATTTAATGCGGTTTCTAAAAAGAATTATTGTTATACCAACAGCTTGCTGGTCACACCGATGTTCCATGACGTGTTGATCTGAAAATTATTTTAGGGGTTTCCCAAGATCTCACATTTTTTGCCAAGGGTTCCTCGAAGGCAAAAACTTTGAGAAATATTGGATTAGAAGAACATCAGAAGACTTAAAGTGACTCTGAATACATCCCAGTGTACAGCGGAGTCAGATTTAACCCTTCATTACACTCACCTCTCCAGTCAGCAGGCTGAGGATCTCCAGGGTGAGGTTCAATATCTTCTCATTCCGGGGAAATTCCTTCCTTACATTCTTCACAAAACTCAAATTCTGCTGATTGTCCATCATGACGTCCTTGTAGAGATCCTTGTGTTCTTCTAAATACTCCCACTCCTCCATGGAGAAATAGACAGTGACATCCTGACACCTTATAGGAACCTGACACACACAATGATACAGTCACCATCCAGACACATCCCTTATCTGTTACTGGATAATGTCCCAGAATTCCCGGCACCGCTCACCTCTCCTGTCAGCAGCTCCATCATCTTCTTGGTGACTTCTAGAATCTTCTCCATGTTGTGTCTCTCAGGTTTTAGGGAGTCACATGAAAGCACTGTGATGGTCATATAATCATCTGACTTCACAAGAGGAAATCTCTGTATTGAGGAACCAATAGGAATATTGTGTTAGAATCCCAGAATCCTCCTCACCTCTCCAGTCAGGTCTGTGTTTTGTTAATAGAGATAAGAGTGATGTCATGTGACCTCCCAGAATCCTCCTCACCTCTCTGGTCAGCAGGTAGATGATCTCCAGGGTGAGGTTTAGTATCTTCTCAGTCATGTGACTCCGGTCCTCCTCCATCCTCATTGGTGGTGTCATTTGATCTATACAGGTCTCCTTGTAGACGGATAACTTTGGGAAATGAAAGTAAGAATTATTTGGATGGTATTGGTCACACAATAATAGGATGTGGATGTGAGGGGGGTAATAGGAGGGTTGCTGGACATTTAAGAACTACTGCCCCCATGGGAACACATTTAGTCTGGACTTTTTAGCGTAAGATTTTTTGGCTCCTGGGACCCTCTCGTCTTGCCGGATCAAAAAATTTATTTTCTCAGTTGGGTTTGTTTGGTTTCTAAATTGGTTTTGATTAGTTTTAAATCTGCAGACAAGGAATGATAAATACGACCCTTCATTTGACGTGTTTGTTCTGAGGCAGTGCTGTGAGGTCAATGTCGGGTCATTATGATGTCCAAGAAGGGGAATTTACTGACTTTTCCGGCTAATCAGGATAATTGCCAGAACTCCGGCTGCAAGGCTCCAACCTCCGGCAGCCTGCAGACTGACAGGAGTGATGTCACTCTGAGCAGTAAGAGAAGGGATTGGATTAGATAGCAGGAGGATGCTACTGTTGGAGTACAGAACTGTGGGGGAGGAGTCTGTTCTGTCCTTTTCAATAGCAATTCAGTGTGGGTAAGAGGAGGACAACAGGGGGGGGGGGTTTGTTCTTAGTCTTGGTCTATTTTTTGTTCTGGAACATTTTTCTTGACCAGTGATATGGTGAGGTGAAGGCATCCTTCATTTGCTGGCAGGAGTTCTTTAAGAAGGTCAGAAAAGTAAGTGCAGGTGGGGGTGGGAGGGACCATCAGAGACCAAGAGCCCCTATGAGCCCTTCAGCCCCCTCTTACCTCAGAGCCTTGCAGCCTGACTACCCCCTCAGAGGCCCCCACAGCCCTTCAGCCCCACTAACCTCTCAAAGTTGTTCAGTCCTATTACTTCCTAGGAGGCCCCCAAAGTCCTTTATCTGCACTTCCTCCTCAGGGGTCCCAGAGCCCTTCAGATGAAGTAAACCCTCAGAAGGGGGCACTAAGACAGTAGGAAAGGGTCTTGCTGCCAGAGTAAAGGGTCTCAGGATCAGGGGAGGCTCCCCTGGTGATCGCCAATTAGGATGGCTGAGAACAGAGTGTGCAGGACATTCAGCCTTTGCAGAGCCCCCTTGCTGTCTCTGATCTGCTCCCAACACGGGCACAGCGCCCTCCAACATCAGCCAACTCCTCTCCCCGCTCCTCCTCCCCCAGACACAAGCTCCAAGTTCTCCATACTGGGCAGACTGTGCCCTGTGCTGGCTCTGAGGGACCCGTCACTGATGCCAGCTGTAGTGCCCGGAGCCTGGCGGGTGCCTGTATGTGG
The DNA here is from genome assembly GCA_029206835.1 of Rana muscosa. Taxonomy (NCBI): domain Eukaryota; kingdom Metazoa; phylum Chordata; class Amphibia; order Anura; family Ranidae; genus Rana; species Rana muscosa. Next base: position 15,299,539 of record JARGYO010000094.1, on the reverse strand, counting down.
GGTGGGGGTCCTCGGTGTGTGGGGCCCTTGAGATGTGAGGGAGGCAGGACCAACTCTCTGCACATCTCAAACTCCTCTCCTACTGACAGCTGCTCTCTGGAGTTTCTGCCCAGCCTTCTGCCCCATCATCTATGTGCCCCTTCGAGGGCTGCCTATAATATTGCCCCTTCATTTGTCCCACCTATTCCTATCCGTCCTCCTCATTTAATCCCTCTGCCACCCCTGCTAGAGTTTCCACCTGTCCAGGATTCACACAGATAGTCTGGGTTTTCAATCATGTGTCCAGGTTTCAGTTCACCTGAAACCCGGGCACAATATTCAGATAGGAATGTGGCTCAGGACAGAACATGACAGGAGGGTGAGGGGGCACTATGTGCGCCGCATTACTATTCTCTTTGGAGTTCCCAAAGGTGTCCTAGGTCTGTAACAATCCTGTAGTGTGTACTAAAAATAAAATACTGTGCGCCTCTAAATCGTTCGGGTTTGTCTTGAAGAAAAAGTGGCAACCCCAACCCTGCCCATAACCCCCTCTGACTGGCACCCCGGTTCAGACCCCCTCCACCCTTCATCCACCTCATCTCAGCCTAGGGTTGCCACCTCATCCCTTTAAACCCGAACACATATGAATTGCACAGGTTCTGAGGCTAATTAAAGGCAGATAAGGCACCAAGTGAGTGTAATTACCACCTTAATCAGCCTCAGAACCTGTGTAATTAAGGCTGAGACCTATGTCATCACTTGGGAATCTCAGTGGCTGCATTGTGCCATGTTTGGGGTCACAGAGAATGAAGCACCTCACTGGGGGCTGCTGGAAGCGATCGGTGGAGTTGAGCTCTGTGGGTGTAAATAGAAAATAAGATCTTATTACCTCCTCTGCTGTTACTTCCAGCAACGTCTTTATTCCAGATTACTTCCTGTCTGTAACTGACATCACTTCCTGTCTGCATTCCATAGAAACGTCCTGTCTGGATATGAGTGAGATCACCACCTTGTGGAGTTCAGAGGAACTGCAGCCCCAAGAAATGTCTCATAGTAACCACATAAAATACATTACAGAGCTACCAGAGAAGTTCAAATATAACACAAAAAAAGTGAGAAAAAATTGATACAGTTCTTTTGTAACCAATTGTTTAACAAAGATATTTTTATTACATATAGAAAAGTCTTAAAGACACATAACACAAGGTAACAACAAATGTATAGCTAATAAAACAGATAGAAAATGGGTATGACCTGTCTATACCTAGAGCTACACACCGGCATGCCTCCATCCCTGCATATATATGTAAAAAGGAAGGGAGAGGTAGATTGGGACTTTGATTGAGGCATGTGGATGTATCTGATAATGTGTATGGAATGTAAATAACTTGAATGTCACAATCCCCTGGGGGTGCTTCATGATAGTGATATTAGTAAACATGATTCAATAATATGTAGCACACAGACCCCCTTTTACCTGCCTTGTTCTTCGGCTCCTCGCTAGGACGAAGGGGCACACCATGCCACAAGCCCGTACCCTCCTGTATAAAGAGGTTGAGCGGTGTTGTTGGTGGGTCATTTCACAGTTGAGCCAGAGAATGATTTTTCTCACCAGGGCCTCCACTTCTCTGCATACATAAAGCGCGAAGCAGCCCCGAGGCCTTAGTCGGATCCCCGTATCCGTAACGGAAGCGGCAAAGGAGGTAACGTTTATGGTAGTCGAACTCGGAATCCATGTGGCATTAGACGCCATGTCACTCACTTGCCGATTCATCGCGCACTGTTTCTCTCGCGCCAAAGTCACCATGTGCAACTCCTCACATGGCGAGGCTCCTCCCATCTCCTGCAATGTTCGCTGGCTTCTCTTCTGTAGGCACGCCCATGAACTACACAGCATGGGTTCTCCTCGTGGCGCAGTCACTTTTAAGATGGCCGACCTCCACGGAACTTCACAGGGGAACAAGTTCAAACTCTGGGCCTCTTTTCCTGTGAAACAATCCCGGACGAGCCCCCACGTGTAGCACACAGACCCCCTTTTACCTGCCTTGTTCTTCGGCTCCTCGCAGGAAGAAGGGGCACACCATGCCACAAGCCCGTACCCTCCTGTATAAAGAGGTTGAGCGGTGTTGTTGGTGGGTCATTTCACAGTTGAGCCAGAGAATGATTTTTCTCACCTCTGTGAATAACAGATTTGAGTACTTGCTTCCCCCAGTGAATAGAATGTCCACACTTGCTAGAACTCCAACAGAGAGTTTATTTCTCCTTTCAGCAAATAACAATCTCTTGATAGAAACAAAGGTTGGAGCAAGAAAAGGACAGCACAAGATGTGGGTAGAGGTCCAGACACAATCTCAGTCCCTTTACTGTTCAGCTTCTTGAACAGACTCAGCCTCAAATGGATAGTCTACTTAGAACAAGACTAGCAGCCAAATGACACTCACGCTTTACTCAGAGTCTCTGCCACAGACCCAACGAAATTGGTCTCTGCCACAGACCGGATGAACTTGGTCTCTGCCACAGACCTGATGAACTTGACTTTGGCCTAGGGAGAAAACATCCCTCCGGAGAGTTACCGGGACCCTTTCTTTCACCGTGACTACCGCATCAGTCCCTCGGAATGGTTCCTCACCCGGCCTCCTCTACTCAGATACGGGTCCCCTCGCAAGGTGGCACCCTGAGACTCCTCGATCTCCGATGGGCCCCAGACAAAAGGTGCTGGGCCCAGGACTTTGTTGCAACTTCCAAGTCCCTGCATCCAGGACGGACAGGAACAGCAGACTAGTACCTCACCCTGGGACTAAAGGTGCCCAGGATGGAACCGGAACAGAAAACACCTGCCCTTGGGCCTAGGGCGCCCAGGACAGACTAGAACCAGAACCAGGGGTAGGACCCCACCGACTAAACTCCAAACAGGCAGCGTCTGCCCCTTTTATCTCCTCTCCCAGCGTCCACAGCAGGTTAACCCCACCCCACCGTACGTTTGCCGAAAAGGGACACAAAAAGCACAGCCCTGTACTGGTGGTTCAACCCCAGCCTACCATGGCAGCGCCACCTGTAAGCCACAGGTAACTGGACACCAACACTCTCCCTGTGGATAAAATTGTTGTAAACCCTGACAAATCAAGGTGTTTGGGCATACTGCCTCCCAAACACTCCCCTTAAATTGAGGACCCCGCTACAAATATATTATAATAGAATAACGCATTTATGATGTAAAAATACAATCATAAAAAATCAACATAATTTGATATAATAATAATTTATTTATTAATACAGAGTTGATCACTAAACATGATTTGTGACAGACATTACATTTCATAGCACAGAACAAATAAATACAGATAAAACATAGAAGAAATATAATATATATATATATATAATTCACATAATAAATACTGATAGAAAACATGATTGGTTAGAATTATTGGAGCTAGCAGGGCTTGGCAACCCTGGATGAACACTCAACGCGTTTCATGGCCTTTTGCCAATCGTCAGGAGTTGGATGCATGGATTAAACTATAAAGTATTGGAATAATGGATAAATTTAGTAGCTAGCTATGCATTCTATCCTAGAGATGAAAAAAGGACAATTCCTTTCCTACTTACAAAGTAGCCCAAAAGAATAAGGTCAGCTTCAAGTGTGGGAATAAATGGTGGTCTGGCATGAGTAGTCTCCCCCGGGACAGCGGCAGGGAGTAGCCATAAAGAAAACCAAGGCAGAAAGTCAACTGGACCAGGCCGACGGTCACAAAAAATGATAAAAATTTCATTTGGGTACAGTGTTGTATGACTGAGTAATTGTCATTCAAAGTGGGATAGCGCTGAAATCTGAAAATTGGCCTGGGCAGGAAGGAGGTGAAAGTGTCGGGTACTGAAGTGGTTAATAATGAACAAATGTCCATATACAAAGGATTTCTACAGGAACCACCGAGACCATCTATGCATGGCTTGGATGTCTCCATATTACTAGGAGACCATAAATCAGATGACCATAGAAAGATATAAAAGTCCACTCACTGTCATGAAACTTCAGATTGAAGGAACTTCATTCCAGTCACACCATTCATTTTTTGCACATGAGGACCAAGTTGGTGTTGGTGGATCACTAGCAAAAAAATGGGAGCATAGGGGGAGGGGGGGGAATAGAAGAAGGGGGAAGAGGAAGGGATCTTAGATAAGTAGGGGGAAAAGGAAGGGAGGGGGAAAAAGAAGGGAGGGGGAGGAGAGGGAGGTTCTCCACAAATGGGGGTATTCACTCGAAGTGTAACCACACAAGCACAGAATGGATGGGGAGGCCCCAAGAGACAGGGGATAGGACAAGATATGTACAGGATGGATAAACAATAGATGAAAGTGACTTTACAATTGATTGTAGAGTCAATTTGATGGACTGATTAGGGTTTGGTCCCTGACTGGTGAGATCATCCAAACATAATGATCACATCCATGAACTGGGGCGAGCTTGTTGGGGTGATAAAGCCAAACTGTAAACACTGTGTAGACGTTATCCAAGAACTCAGCACACTGCAGGTGTGGAGAAAGTCTAATGCCGCGTACACACAACCGTTTTTCACGTCGTTAAAAATTCCATTTTTTAAATTGGTCATTAAAAACGATGGTGTGTAGGCTCCAGAGCATTTTTAACGACATGAAAAACGGCCTTAAAAAAATGAGAACCTGCTCTATTTTTTCACGTCGTTTTTTTTAACGTCCGTGTGTATGCTTTTACGAGGGGAAAAAAACGCGCATGGTCAGAATCAAGTATGAGACGGGAGCGCTCGTTCTGGTAAAACTAGCATTCGTAATGGAGATGGCACATTCGTAACGCTGCAACGGACTGAAAAGCACGAGGCTGAAAAGCGCGAATCGTCGCTCAACAAACTTTACTAACATGAAGGGTGGCGCCATCTGAATGGAACTTCCCCTTTATAGTGCCGTCGTACGTGTTGTACATCACCGTGCTTTGCTCGAGCGTTTTTTTTAATGAACGTGTATATGCAAGACAGGTTTGAGAGGAAACAAGAAAAATCATGTCGAGAAAAACGTCGTTTTTTTAAAATGACATTAAAAACGGTCGTGTGGACGCGGCATCAAGGTGGGTTTAGCCTGTCATTTATCATAGGTAGAATCATCTCTTCAGGGAAGCCTATCACGCCTCCAACTCTTAACTCTTCCATCAGCTCAACCCCCACGGTTATAACCTTTTCTACCACCTGTCCCACCCCATTAGATTGTAAGCTCTTATGAGCAAGGCCCTCTTAACCCTCTTGTATTGTAACTGTACTGTCTCCCTCTAGATTGTAAAGCACTGCGCAAACTGTTGCCGCTATTTAAATCCTGTAAATCTATAATAATAATGATAATAATAATTAGAAGTGTCCGCACATGGACTTCCACGAGGACCACAAGACTACATTTATAATTTATACAATGTCTCCGGGCAGATTTAGCCTGTAATTACTGTATATACTCGAGTATAAGCCAAGTTTTTCAGCCCTTTTTTTTAGGCTGAAAATGCCCCCCCCCCCCCCCCCCCCTCGGCTTATACTCGAGTCTGTGTCCCCACTTACTGTTCTCTGGTGTCTCCGGGGCCGCTACGGTGTGTGCGGGTGTTCTCGGGGGATGAAGAGGCTTTCAATTAAGCTCCTGAGCAAACTGCATTTGCTGACTGAGGTGAGGGAGATAAGATGATTTCATCAGTCAGAGCCTGAGCAGGGGAAGTTTTCTTTTGTGAGATCGTCTGAGCTATCACTGCACTGGCATCCCCGGCATCCCTTCAGATGAGAAAAATCAGACAAGAAAAGGGGACATACTAAAAGGAATGACATAAAGTGAGAGGGGATGATTCTTCTACAGGATTCCATATGGATCAAGCAGCCAGGTAAGAAGCACCAGTGCCCCCCTCCCACACTGACTGGCAGTGCCCCGAAACTGCCCCCATTAGGCACCAGGAACCCCATCTCCCCTCACTAAACACCAGGACCCCCATCTCTCCTACTGGATGCTGGTTGCTTAGAACACTAAAGAAATTTACCGTACCAGTAGCTGCTGCATTTCCCACCCTAGGCTTATACTCGAGTCAATACTTTTCCCCAGTTTTTTATGGTAAAATTAGGTGCCTCGGCTTATACTCGGGTCGGCTTTTTTCCGAGTACTCGGGTCGGCTTTTTTCCGAGTATATACGGTAATAATGCACAAATGTCCATATAAGAATTTCTACAAGAACCACCGATACCCTCTATGCAGGGCTTGGATGTCACACATATTACTAGGAGACAATAAAAGTCCACTCACTGTCATGGAACTTCAGATCAAAGGAACTTCATTCCAGGTGTAAGAACAAAAGTCTATCCAATGGAGAGATATAGAGAGCACCACCATAGGATCAGATGGGGAAAGACTGACGTCTGACCAGTTTTATGGCTATCCAAACTTCCTCAGAGACTGCCCTGCCCACAGTAGTGTACACCACCCTTTAATACCAGACCAGAGACTTTCCTGTCATCTTCTGAGGAGAATGAAGAAAATCAACTGCCGCTCTTTCCACTGGAAAGTTGAGTTGGGCAATATGGGGAGATTTGGGTATAGAGAGACCTGTAATCTTACGTATCAAATAAAAAATCTTATTCCAGTACCCTCTAATTTTAGGGCAATCCCCCCATGTGTGTAACATTGAGTGTTCACAACCTCTGGAACAAAGGGTGATACTGATAGATAAAGTTTAGCTAATTTGGACAGAACTAGGAACCATCACATCAGAACCTTCAGACTCGCCTCCACCAAGGTAATGTGTAACAAGCCTTGGTAGGAGTGAGAGAAGACCCCATGCCATTCCTCCAAGTCCCGTACCTGTGAGAGGTCTCTCTCCCATTCCACCATATAGAGGGGCTTAGTGAGATCAGCGGATAGTGACTTGTAGATCACAGATATTCCCCCCTCTACTCCATGGTCTGGTCACACCATTGTTCAAAGGCCGTGATTCTGGGAGGTTCGGGTTTAGTCACCCACAAAGAGTGTAAAAAATGGGAGATTTGGAGAAATCTGAACATCTCTGTCAGGGACATATCCAGTCTACTTATACAAAAGCTCAGAGAGATCGGATCTGAAGACTTGAAAAAGTCACCAATCCTATACAACCCTTTGTTCAGCCACCATTTAAAATCTTTGATGTCCATCCCTGGAGGAAATTGAGGGTTATAAAACAGATGGGCTAATGGGTGATTATCAGAGACCAACTCTGGGTGACCTCTAAGTCCCCCCCATGGGGTTACTGAATGAGAGAGAGTTGTAGGTAAGATAGAGGGACAAGGAGGACACCACATTAGGTAGTCCAGAGTGATCTGGGGATCCGCCTATCATTTCATATCCACCCAAATGGGTTTAGTAACTCGGGAATATATGATTGAGATCTGGGCTAGTTGAGCGGCTTGATAGAACCACAATAGGTTTGGCAGACCAAGACCACCTTTATCACGAGTGTGAAACAGACCCTCTTAGACACTCAATGCCCTTCTGAACCCCAGATGAAGTCAATAATTTTTGCTTAAAAATGCTGTAGATGGTGATTAATGATAGGGAAGGGTAGAGAGCGGGAGAGGAATAGAACGCGGGGAACAAAATCATCCTATTTGAATGAACCCGACCTCACCAGGACAGGTGGAGTTGTGCCCATTGTTGTAGATCTTCTAATGTCTTGTATATCGGGGGAGGGGAGGTTGGCTCCATACAGTTGGTCTATACTGGAGGATAGATTCACCCCCAGGTAAGGAATGACTGTATGGTACTTAATAGTCTCCTGGCAGTCAGACAACACACTGAGGCAAGAATATAAATATATATCAGCTTTACTGGTAACGAATAAGTCAAAGTATAACATGCAACATATACATGGGCCTGCAGAGCCTTGCATCAATCAATGTACTAGGTGCAGCACAATAATATGGCGCCGCGCAGTATCCACCACGCGGAGCTATTATGGCGTGCGCGCGCTATGGCACAGTAACACAAACTTCCTAACTTCCCCACCTAAGTCAGGCCTGACATGAAATGAAGCCTAGTCACTTTCCCCTAAGGGAGGGAGGTTTCTTCACCGGCCAGCTTTCGTTGGTGCACTTGAAGAAATTACAATTTGTAATCCATATAGGTGGCAACTTGAAATAACAAGGCAAAATGGAGGGGGGGTAGGTACTTCAACTCTGTTCCGCTACCGGATCCCCCAAGAAACACTGGTGAGCGAACAGCGGGCCTAGGCAGTCTATCGGCCCGAACACAACTCAGTCTATTGCTATGGGCAGGTGCCCGCTCACCACTCCAGGCGCGATCCCAGCCTGGGACTTCCACCGCATGTGTGTCGCACACAGCGTCTGCTCCGATCGGGTGCCCGATCCAACTGGCGTCCTATCCCGACAGGTCAGGATCCACCCAGGCTCTGCAGTATGATGGAAGGCTCTTAGGACTTCAAGCAAGGCCTCAGGCTTCAGGCCTTGCCTCGCAGCAGATCCGCGCAGGATGACTTGTTGCTTGAAGCGTGGCGTCCCAAGAGAGCGAGCTCCGCCTCGCCTCTCACTTAAGTAACCCCTCCCATGAGTCTCTGCGGTGGAACCTCCGCCCTGGGGCCGAGTGGGGTTCTGGGTAACGTAGTCCCGGGGCCTTAAAGGAGACCCCGCTACACACTCCCCCCACTTGAACTCTTTGGTCCCCAAAGATAACATAACTTTAAGCTACATATTTAATAACATCCATCAATTCTTCATATGATGTCGGCAGAGGAAATTCCCACCAAAAACGAGGCAGTGAACTCCTCTGCCCACAGGACACATTAACAACAGTATCCTGTCTAACTGTGCCAGAGATTGAGCTGGGGTTGCCTCCCACCAAATGAACAGTGGGAGAGTCATGGTCTTCCATACTCCTTCTGGCAGTGACTACAGTGTCTTCCACACTTTCCCCCATCTGTGGGTAGGTTAATCTCCTGGGAGGTTTTATTGCCCTCCGCCTCCTCTGTCCTCTTGGACTTTCTGTTGGAACAGATTCTTCTTCTGTAACTAACTCGGGAGTCCCCTCTGATTCGGGAGCATCCGGCTCCAAAGCAGGAAGATACATGGCTTCCCTTGGGTCCTCCTCTGGGGATGGTTCACCGACACTCTCCCAACCATCTGATCAGTGACTGGACGAAATGAACTCCGTGGCTTCTGCATTCAGTGTCTGATCCTCATTATCTTCATCAGGTGGAAGATCAATAGCAGAAGTCGTTGGACCCTGGGGAGGCCAAAGCCAGCCAATTTCCTCTCCCTCATCTTCACTCATTTCTGAATCTTCTGTGTCCTCAGTCCGAGGGGTCTGAGACCGAGTGTTGGGTCTAGGGGTGTCCAGAATGGACATGGGTTCAGGGGAATCCATCCTAGGAGGTAGCCGAACTGCTTCGTACAAAGGGAGTAGGTGATTCCGATGCCAAGTCTTCAAGGGCCCTAACTTTCCCTCGGGCTTAAGTCTGTAAACGGGTAGGCCCGATAACTTTTTGCAAATGACCTAAGGTTCCGGTCTCCATCTTTCGGCAAGCTTATGTTTTCCAGGGACTCCCAGGTTCCGCAACAATACTCTGTCTCCTGGTTGCAGGTCTTGGATCCTAACCTTTAGGTCGAAATTCCTCTTGTTGCGAGCCCCCCGTTGATCCGAGGCCGCCTGGGCTTGCTCATAGGCCATTTTCAAATTGTGTCTGAGTCTATCTACATATCCCTTGTGGGAAGCAGCAGAACAGTGGTCTATGGAAGTGCCATAGGCCAGATCCACTGGCAATCTCGCTTCTCTCCCGAACATAAGTCTGTAAGGGGAATATCCTGTAGCGTCGCTGACAGTGCTGTTGTAAGCATGCACAAGGGCCGCTATGTGATTACTCCAATGTTGCTTCTTTTCGCCACTTAAAGTCCCCAGCATGTTGAGCAGGGTTCGATTGAACCTTTCCGGCTGAGCATCACCTTGTGGATGATAAGGAGTAGTCCTGGTTTTCTTGATCCCCAAGGTATCCAGGAGTTTCCGGATCAGCTTACTCTCGAAATCCCTTCCCTGGTCTGAATGGAGTCGTTGTGGCAGTCCATAATGTATAAAGTACTTCTCCATGAGTGTTTTGGCCACAGTGGAGGCCTTCTGGTCTTTGGTTGGAAAAGCCTGCGCATACCGGGTGAAATGGTCGGTTACTACCAGAACATTCCCTAGTCCGCTCAGGTCGGGTTCAAGGCAGAGGAAGTCAATGCACACCAGGTCAAGCGGACCTTCACTTTGTAAATGACCCATTGGGGCAGCTTGATGGGGCAAAGTCTTTCTCTGTATGCATCGTGCACATGAATGGCAGTATTCCTCAACTTCAGCCCTCATGCAGGGCCAATAGAAACGGTCTCTAACAAGTTGGAAAGTCCTTTCCGCTCCTAGGTGACCATGGTTGTCATGTAAGGCAATCATGACCGTCTCCCTGTGTTTCTCCGGCAGGAACAACTGCCACTTGTCTTCTTGGTCATCAGAGGGGCCCCTTCGGTAGACCACTCCCTGGCGCACCTGCAGCCTGTCCCACTCTTTCTTCAACAGGCGAGCTTCCTTCGAAGGGTGACGTAGGAGTATGTTTGGGTTCTGATTCTCTAATGCTTCTAGGACCAATCTCCCCATAGGGTCTTCCAATTGGTCGGATCTCAACTCTTTCTTAGTCAGTCTGGGTAAGTTGTCTTCCCCCAGTTGGGTTGCTCCACAGTATTGCTTAGGGGCCCCTACGATAGTGACCCCTATCTCTTCTGCTCTTGAGCCTCCCCCTGCTTGGAGTTCAGCCCCTTGGCAGAGGGCCCGCACCCCGTCAGGTGCCACTTGGGTCCAGTCTTCAATACTGTGGGTGGGGGCATGAGATCTTCTGGACAGGGTGTCCGCATCTCGGTTTCCCGCCCCAGGTCTATATTTCAAGCTGAAATTGAAGGCAGACAGCGCCGCTAGCCATCTATGTACTGTGGCGTCCAGCTTCGCCGTGGTAAACAGGTAGGTAAGGGGATTATTGTCCGTTTTGACCGTGAAGTCTGCCCCATACAGATAATCTCGAAGCTTGTCGACCACGGCCCACTTGAGGGCCAGGAACTCCAGCTTATGGGTGGGGTAGTTCTTTTCGGTGGGGGTCAGGCTCCTGCTCACATACGCTACAGGTCTCTGCTGTCCTTCATGCTCTTGGTAGAGCACTCCTTCCAGACCATCATGGCTGGCATCCACATGGAGTTCATAAGGTTTCTTTGGGTCTGCATAAGCCAGGACAGGGGCAGTGGTCAAGTTCTTTTTCAGCATCTGGAAGGCATCTTCACACTTCTCATTCCACTGGACCTTGACTGACTCCCCTGGTTTTCTGGGGCCCGTGTCATCCTCTTCTCCATCCGTCTTTAGCAGCTCATTCAAGGGCCTGGCTATCCGAGCAAACCCCTCCACGAACCTCCTGTAATAGGAACAGAATCCCAGGAAGGACCTAAGTTCTGTTACGGTGGTGGGTCTTGGCCAGGAGGTGACAGCCTCCAGTTTTTCAGGGTCTGTAGACACCCCATCTTCAGACACTATGTGTCCCAGATAGTTGACTGAAGATTGATAAAATTGGCATTTTTCAGGTGAGAGTTTGAGTCCTTCCTCACTCAGTCTCTTCAAGACCTACTCCAGCCTTTCTTCATGTTCCTCCAAAGTTCTTCCGAAGACTATGATGTCATCCAAGTATACAAGGACCTCGATGAGATTCATATCTCCCACAGTCTTTTCCATGAGTCTTTGGAATGTGGCTGGAGCTCCAGACAGACCTTGAGGCATCCGGTTGAATTCAAAGACCCCACTGGGGTTATGAAAGCCGTCTTTTCTTTGTCTTCTGGGTGCATCGGGATCTGATAATACCCGCTTTTGAGGTCCATAACACTGAACCACTTGGCTCCGGACAAGCTCTGCAAGGCATCTTCTATCCTTGGAGTGGTATACTGATCCGGAGTGGTTCTCCTGTTGAGGGTCCTATAGTCAATACACAACCTTAGTGACCCGTTCTTCTTCCAGACCACTACTATGGGGGAAGCATATGGACTTCTAGATTCTTGGATTACCCCTGTTCGCTTGAGTTCTGCGAGCTGTTCCCTTAAATCTTCGAGATCTGCCAATGGAACCCGCCTCACCCTCTCCCTGAAGGGTTTGTCTTCCTGGAGGCGGATTCGATGGGTAGCACTCCTAGCACACCCCACGTCAAACTCAGCATGGGAGAAGATCCTCTCCCATCGAATCAGCTAGTTCCGGGCTCTCTCCCTCCAAGCCCTGGGCAGGTTTGGATTCTCCATGGAAAGCTTCTTCCACACAGTATTTTCTCCATCTGTCTTCTCCACGTCTGGGGAAGCAACTGGTGTGGCTGGGCTCGCCCGACCTAGCAACAACCTGGCTGAGATTTCTATGGGACCATCCGTGGTATTTCTGACACTCACAGGTACCTTACAGTGGGCCTTCTTCAGGGCCCTCACCGAGACCACTTCCGGGACTACTTCCAGGCCCGAAGGTTCTTCCCTTGGATGGGGTTCCAACATCACAAAAGGGCCCGGCTGCTCCCAAGTGAGTTTTACTGTGGCTTTCAAGCAGGTTACTTCACCAGGTTGCAGCACTATCCCTTTTCTCCCCAGTCTCCAGACCTTCCCTACCCCCTCTTCCGGGGCCTTCTGTTCTAAGATCAGCCGTTGGTAGGCGGTCTTCAACATTGGGTGGATCTCAGTGATTGTGGGGTTCTTCCTTCTTGTTAGTGGGACCAAAAGTCTCCTGACCAGATCCGTGTTGGTTCCTATTATCAAGGAACTCCTGTTGGCTCCAGGCGGTTGGGGGCACACCACAGCCAAGGTGTCGAACACTTCCCCCTTCCCAGCTATGGATGGGTCAAAAGTCAGTTTTATGGGCAGATAGCCATCATAAGGAAACTTCTCTGTTCCAATTCCCCATATCTCCAAGTCTTCAATCTTCTGGATGGGCAGGTGACTTAGGTGCCTGTCGTAGAAGTCTCGATATAACAGGGTCACCTGCGCTCCAGTATCCAACAGGGCTCTTGTGTAGACTCCCTCCACTTGAATGGATACAATTGGAGAGGGACCCACCAACTTCTCCGGGTATTGCTTCGAAGGGGTCTCTTTCCTTGGATCTTTGCATTTCCCTTTTTGACTTTCCTTCCTCCGTTTATCTTTGGACTTAAGTCTCTCCTGGGCCTGGTATGCATTGATCCATCTCCTTTGTATGGGTGTAGCTACCCACTGAGGGACATTATTATGTTTTTTTGGAGTGCGTTCCTTGTGAGAAACCCTTGGTTTCTCCTGTAGGGTCCTGCACCCTTCTCTCATGAGCTTCTTATTCAGTATGGAGTTCCTTGAAGATGATGGGCACCCGGTTGACTCCTTCACCGGGGCCCGCTGAAGTTTTCCAGCGGCTTGCGGTTGTTCATCTTTCTTTTCTTTGGACTGGCAAACGTTTTGGCCAGGTGGCCAGCTCCTCCACAATTGAAGCAGATCACACCCCCCCAATCTTCCAGGGATGCGGGTGCTGAAGTATTTGGAAACAACACCTTCCTTGGGCTATTCCTCTCAGGTACCCTTGACTCCTTTTCCATCAGGGAGGTTAACATTCCCAACACTTGGGACATCTGCGACTTCAAGGTATCTACCTCTGCATCTCTTTCTAAGGTCATGGCCGTCCTGACCATCACTGGAGGGGGATTCACCGTCTCAACTGGTTGGCTCCTCTTTTTCTCCTCCAGCATAGCTTCTTCCTCTCTGACTACTCGGATCAAGTCAGGGTACTCCAGGCTCTTCCCGTCCTGTCTTGTACGTAGCGCCAGTGCGATGAGATCCAGGGGTTGAGATCATCTTGTGCAGTATTTTATCTAGGCGCATCATGAACTCTGATAGCTTCTCCCCTGCCTTTTGGTAGCAGTGCTCCAGTTGGTAGGTAAGCTCAGTGATTTTTTCTGTTCCGCCAAACACATTCTGCAGAAAGTCTAGATAGTCTTGCGCAACACAGTCTGTCTTGCTCATCTTGAGGTTGCGTATGGCCTCTAGAGCAGGCCCCTTCAAGCTCTCAGCAATTCTCTGCTTCTTCCTGTGGTCTTGGACTTCCCACTCCTCTAGGGCCTGGGTTGCACCGTCTAACCACTCTTCAAATCCTTCTTCGCCTGATGGTACAGGTTTCCTTCCTGAAAACATTCTGAGTTTTCGGTATCCTGACATTTGATAATCTGCAGGGTCTTTCTTGCATTGCGCTATGATTTCCCCTAGGACCGCGCATAATTCTGTGCTGAGGGCGCCCTGCGGTGACCCAGGACTCGCTTCTTTCTTAACATCTTTTAGATTGGGCGGAGCGTGTATTAGCTTATAAACTTGTTTATCTATCGTTTCCATGCTTGGCTTCTTGAAGTCTTCTGGGACTCCATCTTTCCACTGTATCAGTACATGTGTCAGAAGAGGTTCTGATCTGACATCCACTATCCATGCCTTCTGTTGTGGGGACAGTGACACCACTAACTGTTTTACTGCATCTTCTTGCCAGATCCCTGGGAGTTCTATGATCACTACCCCATTTGGATCTGTGTTGACTGCTTTGCACCACTTCACTACTTCTAGTGGGTCCATGCTGGTACTTTTTGGCTGCTATTTGCTGCAACAGGTTTCCGGACTCGAGAGCCCCCACGTGTAGCGCTACCCCCAGTTAAGAGAGCCTCTGGTTTGATTTCGGGCCCTGTATACAGTACCGCCAACCCCCGGCAATCTTACTCGACCCACTCTGGCACAGTTAGTCTAGGGTTAACCTTTTATAACTCTCAAGAATATGGTACTTAATAATCTCCTGGCAGTCAGACAACACACTGAGGCAAGAATATAAATATATATCAGCTTTTACTGGTAACGAATGAGTCAAAGTATAACATGCAACATATACATGGGCCTGCAGAGCCCTGCAATCAATCAATGTACTAGGTGCAGCACAATAATATGGCGCCGCGCAGTATCCACCACGCGGAGCTATTATGGCGTGCGCGCGCTATGGCACAGTAACACAGACTTCCTAACTTCCCCACCTAAGTCAGGCCTGACATGAAATGAAGCCTAGTCACTTTCCCCTAAGGGAGGGAGGTTTCTTCACCGGCCAGCTTTCGTTGGTGCACTTGAAGAAATGACCATTTGTAATCCATATAGGTGGCAACTTGAAATAACAAGGCAAAATGTGGGGGGGGGTAGGTACTTCAACTCTGTCCCGCTACCGGACCCCCCAAGAAACACTGGTGAGCGAACAGCGGGCCTAGGCAGTCTATCGGCCCGAACACAACTCAGTCTATTGATATGGGCAGGTGCCCTCTCACCACTCCAGGCGCGATCCCAGCCTGGAACTTCCACCGCATGTGTGTCGCACACAGCGTCTGCTCCGATCGAGTCCCCGATCCAACTGGCGTCCTATCCCGACAGGTCAGGATCCACCCAGGCTCCGCAGTATGATGGAAGGCTCTTAGGACTTCAAGCAAGGCCTCAGGCTTCAGGCCTTGCCTCGCAGCAGATCCGCGCAGGATGACTTGTTGCTTGAAGCGCGGCGTCCCAAGAGAGCGAGCTCCGCCTCGCCTCTCACTTAAGTAACCCCTCCCATGAGTCTCTGCGGTGGAACCTCTGCCCTGGGGCCGAGTGGGGTTCTGGGTAACGTAGTCCCGGGGCCTTAAAGGAGACCCCGCTACAGTTATTTCTGTAGGTATTTGTTACTAGGGATGAGCCGAACACCCCCCAGTTCGGTTCGCACCAGAACTTTTGAACGGACCGAAAGTTTGCGCGAACTTTAGAACCCTATTAAATACAATGGACGCGAACGTTTGAAATCAAAAGTGCTAATTATCAAGCCTAATATGCAAGTTATTGTCCTAAAAAGGGTTTGGGGACCCGGGTCCTGCCCCAGGGGACATGTATCAATGCAAAAATAAGTTTTAAAAACTGCCTTTTTTTCGAGAGCAGTGATTTTAACGATGCATGAAGTGAAAAAAAGGTGAAATATGCCTTTAACCACTTAAAGACCGCTCACTGTATATGTACGTCAGCAGAATGGCACCGACAGGCACAATCACGTACAGTGTACGTGATCACCTTTGTACAGTTGGGGGGTCCGATCGGACCCCCCTCCTATACAGTGAGCGGCCGTTTATCGTTGGGGAGCGATCGGAGATGAGGGGACGGCCATTCGATTCCGGCCACCCCCTCGCAATCGGTCCCGGCGAATGAAAATGCTCCCTCTGCCTGTGTAATGTAAACACAGGCAGAGGAAGTGATGTCATCTCTCCTTGTGTCGGTCTTTTCGTTCCCGGCGCCGAGGAGAGAAGAAGCAGGTTAGTGCACCAACAGTCCACTGACACATAGATACACATAGGCACACATTTCACCCCCCAGTCACCCCCAGATCACCCCCCAGGTCACCCCCCAGCCCCCAATCACAGTGTCAATGATTGCAGTGATCATTTATTTTACTGATCACTGCATTTAGTGTCATCTGTGACAGTAAAAAGTTGCAGGGCAGTCAGGTTTAGGCCCCTTTAGGTCCAGGGTAGCCCCCTAACCCCCCCCTAATAAAGGTTTAACCCCTTGATCGCCCCCCAGGTAACCCTTTCACCCCCTAACGCCAGCGTCACTAAGCGATCGTATTTTCGATCGCTGTATTTAGTGCCGGTGGTGCCCTAGATAGCCAGTTATTTATTTTTAGTTTCGCCGCAGGTTTTTAAAGCGTCAGGTACCCCCATATATTATTTTCTTTTACAAAAAAGTTTTATTGTCATATAAACCAACAGTACAGGTTTACAATAGAGTGTTATAGCATGTAATATACATGGCAAATCCGGGCTTGAAGTCCTCACCTGCAGAGAGGAGGCATGAGTTGTGGTCTTATGCTATACACAAATATAAAGGAGAAATGTAAACAATCATTAGGACCAGATGGTCCAGGACCCGGGTCATGCCCGGCTGTCTGCAAACCTGTAGAGTGAGTGAACAACACACAACAATAGAACCTGATAGTTAGCATCCTCAAGAAAGGATATGAAGGGTTAACAGCAAAATAAGAGCCTAAAAAGGAATAGAAAGAGAGGAAAAAAAAAAAAAAAAGATGGAGCAGAACAAGAAGAGCGATAGGATGTGAAGAAGGAGAGAAAGAAGAGGGAAGTAGGAGGTCCACGGGGTGTGCGCAAGGGGAGTCCTAAAGTGATAGTAATGTAGCGTCAAACCTAGAAGGGTGGTAGTATGTGACCCAGGGTTGCCAGACTTCAAGAAACTTGTCATGCGTATCCAAAAGGATTGCCGTTAGTTTCTCATTAACCATGACATCGTTCAGGCGGTTTTTGACTGCCTCAAAGCTGAGTGCGGGGGTTTTCCATGCTCTCGCAATTGTCAACCTAGTTGCAGTAAAAAGATGCTGGGCTAGTTGCCTTTCTGGACGCAGTAGTTCCACGATGGGCTTACCAAGGAGAGCTACATAAGGGTCCCTCTTGATATTAATCTGAAATAGATTGCAGATGAGAGTAAATACCCTAATCCACAGTCTGCACGCCCGCGGGCATGACCACCAAATGTGTGCCATAGAGCCCTCCTGAGAACACCCTCTAAAACAAAGCGGAGAGTAGTTTGGAATAAAGCGAGCCAGTCTCGCCGGTGTGTAGTACCACCTATACAATACCTTATAGGCATTTTCCAAGATTAACACATTACGTGAGCATTTGGACAGAGTTAGTGTCATCGCCTGCCAATCCGCAGGGTCCAACTGCTTCCCCAACTCTTTCTCCCATTGTAGGTGGTAAGGCCTCAATGGGGGCCTCCTAGTAGATATCACAGCCGAATATATCAGTGATATTAGGCCCGGTGAGTGGGGCCTGGCTCTACAAAGGCTCTCAAAGGGGGTCAAAGTATAAGGGGTAGATTGAGACTTAATAAGATGTGAGGGGGTTAGCTCGGCAGCGGGTGTGTGTGTGACCCCCGGGATGGGCTCCCCACACAAAAACAGGCCCAGCAAACGGAGGTTGTGGTTTTCAAAATCAAAAAGGTGCGGTTTATTTTCTATTTACAGTGACAAAACACAGCAAAGCAAAAGAAACATAAATAAAATAAATCCTGGTCAACTTGACCTCTGAGTAAACATACAGGTTTCCTAACTAACAACTGGGATCAGCCTAGTGCTGTCCTAGTCCCTAAGTCCCTGGTTTTAAATGTCCAAGTAAATAGCCACACAGGCTTTGTCTCACCGCACAGGGGTTCACTCTCCCTAGACAGTCCACACAGGTCTGGGTCCAGGCATGAGCTAACACCTAATGAATCTGGGAGTTCTTATAGAGGCCTATATGAGCTGACAAGCTTCAGCTGGTCTCATCAACTCCCTGTCTGCACGACGCCCCACACTCTCCCTAGAGGTATGAGTCATCCATGAGCCCACTAGCCTCAGCTGGGCTTATACAACTCTCCACCTAGTTGTATAAGTCGGCGTAAAGCCTGAATCTGGGCAAAATATATCTACCCCCCTGGATGCAACCAGGTGACTTTACCTTCCTGCTGTCACATACCCCCCCCTCTTGTTTTAACCTCGGGGTTGGAACACCAGCAATCAGGCATTCATGTACTCGAGACAAAGCATCCACATTCCCCATTTGAACGCCAGGGCGATGCTTTACTGTGAAGTTGAATTCCTGGAGGGCCAGGAACCACCTATTCACTCTTCTATTTGTTTCCTTGTTTTGAGCCATCCACTTTAACGGAGCGTGATCCGTAACCATGTCAAAGTGCCTACCTAGCAGGTAGTACCGAAGGGAATCTAGAGCCCACTTCACCGCTAAACACTCCTTTTCAACGGTGGCGTAATTTACCTCATGTGACTTCAACTTCCTGCTGAGGTAAATGACTGGGTGCTCTTCCCCGTTCCAGACCTGGGACAATACTGCTCCTAACCCCACATCTGACGCATCACTTTGTACGACAAAGTCTTTAGAGAAGTCGGGTGAGTACAACACTGGCTGGCTACATAAGGCTTGTTTCAAGAATTGGAATGCTGCCTCAGCCTCGGGGGTCCATTTAATCATGACCGACCCTTTCCCCTTCGTCAGGTTGGTTAGGGGCACAGCCTTAGAAGCAAAGTGGGGAATGAATCGCCGATAATACCCAGCGATTCCCAGAAAGGCTCGTACCTGCTTCTTGCTGTTGGGACGTGGCCAACTCTGGATGGCCTCGACTTTGTTGAGTTGGGGTTTTATTACTCCCCTCCCAATGGTGTACCCAAGATATTTGGCCTCCTCCTGCCCAATGGTACACTTCTTGGGGTTAGCCGTAAACCCCGCTTCCCGAACAGAGTCCAGGACTGCTTGCACTTTTGGCAGATGTGAGGCCCAATCTGTGCTATGGACAATTACGTCATCCAGGTAAGCCGCAGCATACTTCCGATGGGGCCTCAGCATCTGGTCCATTTTCCGCTGGAATGTGGCCGGCGCATTCTGTAACCCGAACGGCATTCTTTTATATTGGAACGCCCCGTCTGGGGTTACAAATGCGGTTTTCTCTTTGGCCGACTTGGCCAGGGGGATTTGCCAATACCCTTTTGTGAGGTCAAGAGTCGTCATGTATCGGGCTGTTCCCAGCCGGTCGATCAACTCATCTATACGTGGCATGGGGTAGGTGTCAAATTTTGTAACTTTGTTCAACTGACGAAAATCGTTACAAAATCGCCAGCTCCCATCCGGTTTAGGCACCAACACAATGGGACTAGACCAATCACTTTGGGACTCCTCTATCACCCCTAAGTTCAGCATTTTCTGTACTTCCTCCCGTATTGCCTCCCGTCGGGCCTCTGGGATCCGATAGGGTTTTAACTTCACCCTTTCACCGGGCGGGGTAATGATGTCATGCTCTACCCCAGATGTTTGTCCCGGCAGCTCAGAGAATACCTCCTTGTTGCGAAGCACAAACTCCTTAACCTCCTGTTGTTGGGGTTGTGACAAGGTGGCTGCTATTCCAACCCCAGGAATCACGCAACCAGTTTGAGCTGGTGACCAAGTGTCTGCGACTAGGGACTCTCTATCCCTCCAGGCTTTCAACAGATTAACGTGATAGATCTGTTCGGGCTTTCGCCTTCCTGGTTGTCTGACCTTGTAATTCACTTCGCTCACTTTTTCCATTATCTCATAGGGGCCTTGCCATTTGGCAAGGAATTTACTTTCAACTGTAGGGACAAGTACCAGTATCCTATCCCCCGGGGAAAAGGTACGGGTCTTGGCTCCACGGTTGTACACTCTCTGCTGTGCTAACTGCGCTTGGGCCAAATGTTCCTTCACGATGGGCATTACCTGTGCAATTCGGTCTTGCATCAGGGCGACATGCTCAATCACACTCCTGTGGGGAGAACTCTCACTTTCCCAAGTTTCCTTGGCAATATCCAACAGCCCTCTTGGGTGTCTCCCATACAGTAACTCAAAGGGGGAGAATCCCGTAGAGGATTGGGGCACCTCCCTAATAGCAAACATCAGATAAGGAAGTAGACAGTCCCAATCCTTTCCATCTCTATCCACCACTTTCTTCAACATTTGTTTTAGGGTTTTGTTGAATCTTTCAACCAGCCCATCGGTTTGGGGGTGATACACAGATGTACGTAATTGCGTCACTTTGAACAATTTACACAGCTCCTTCATAACCCGGGACATAAAGGGTGTACCTTGGTCCGTAAGCAGTTCTTTACAAATACCCACCCGGCTAAACACAAGAGATAGCTCTTTGGCTATGGTTTTGGCCGAGGTATTTCGGAGAGGGATCGCTTCTGGATAACGGGTGGCATAGTCCATTATAACTAATATGTACTGGTGCCCCCTAGCGGACTTGATTATAGGCCCTACCAAATCCATGGCGATCCTCTCAAACGGGACCTCAATGATGGGTAGAGGGACCAGCGGGCTACGGAAATGTGGCATCGGGGCCGACCTCTGACACACAGGGCAGGAGGAACAATAATTTTCTATGTCCTTCATCACCCCCGGCCAATAGAATCTCTGTAATACCCTCTCTCTGGTTTTCTCTGTCCCCAGATGACCTCCAAGAATGTGCCCATGGGCCAACTCCAACACCAACTTCCTGTAAGGTTTGGGCACCACAAGCTGCTCAACGGTTTCTTCTGCCCTTTTTGCCACCCGATACAGTAGGTCCTTCTCTACGCTGAAGTATGGGTAAGTGCAGGTATTATCTGGGTTCACTAACTCGCCATCTATTTTCACTACGTTTTCCCGTGCCTTTATTAGGGCGGGGTCTTTCAACTGTTCTGTGGCAAAGTTTTCCCTGTGAACCTCAAGATCAGAAAACTCCACAGACGGTAGGTTTTCGTCTGAGGAGGTGGGCTCCTCTCCAGTTTCTTGAGTCTCCCCTGCCAATACTGATAAGGGAAATTCCGGAGAGTCCTCACCACTCTCAGGGGAGTTCTGGCTATCACATTCCTGGTACATAGGGGCACCAGTGGGGGGCTCAGGATCATCCCACAGTTCCCAGAACTTCGGAAAATCCCTTCCCACAATGGCGTCATGCGGTAACTGAGATACTAAGCCCACTGGATGAGAGAGGGTACCTTTGGGGGTCTCGAAACACACTGTAGTCACTGGATACTCTCGGGTGTCCCCATGCACACAAATAACAGCTACCTTGCTATTCCCAAAGACCTCTGTTTTAACTAACTCAGCCTTTATCAGGGTCACAAGGCTACCTGAATCCAGCAATACCACAACATTTCTACCATTAACACACATTTTGCATAAATGTTTCTCAGTTCCTCGAATGGCAGTGCATGCGACTGTCGCACACAGGGACTGACGTCTGCCCGTCAGAAAGTCACACTGCATGGGTTCCTCCACAACCGGGCAATTGGCTGCAATATGTCCCGCTTGCCGGCAGCGGTAGCAAACGATCCTTCTTGCCGCCTCTTGAGCCGCTGATTTCCCAGGCTGTTCTCGCCAAACTTGGGGTAGAGCTCCCACCCTCTCACTCTCTCCACCCTCACCCCTTGGAATCCTCTTATCCGCCCCTGGGGATGGTCTGGTCTTAGGGTGGAAAGTCCGAATGTCTCTGGAAGAGGCCGTCAGGTTCTCTGTAGCCAAGTATTTCTCCACACGATCCACAAGACCATCGGCCGTCTCTGGGTCTCCATGGCTTACCCACTTTTGGATGGCAGTAGGAAGAGCTCTCAAAAACCGATCCATTACAACACGTTCCACAATCTTTGGTGCGGACAAAGTCTCTGGCTGTAGCCACTTTCTGCTCAGGTGAATGAGATCATACATTTGAGACCTGGGGGGTTTTCCAAGCTGGAAAGTCCAGTTATGCACACGCTGAGCCCGGACAGCCTGGGTGACACCCAGCCTTGCCAAAATTTCAGCTTTTAGCATCACATAGTCTTTTGCTTGGTTAGGCTCTAGGTCATAGTAAGCTTTCTGCGATTCACCAGTTAACAGAGGAGCCACCAGTCCAGCCCACTGCTCCTCAGGCCACTTTTCTCTTTTAGCGGTCCTTTCAAATGTGGTCAAAAATACCTCTGGATCATCCTCTCCAGTCATTTTTGTCAATAAACGACTCACCCCAAAGGACGCGGTATTAGTGGGACGGCTTTCCTCACTGGTCTGCGGACGTTGCTGCATTACTGCTTCCATTTGTTGTAGTCTCTGCTCTTGCTTCTGTAACAGGTCTATGAAGCGGGCCTCAGATTGCTGCTGGGCTTGTTGCTGAGCTTCCAGACTCTGTTGGTGAGCTTGCTGCTGGGCTGCAAGGCTCCTTTGTAAACCTGCATTTGTCTGCTGTTGATTGGCATTTGCTAGAGCCAGCTGTTTCAGTATCTCCTCCATGCTGGCTTAAAAAAAACTGCCACTGGTTCTCCACCAACTGTGAGGGGGTTAGCTCGGCAGCGGGTGTGTGTGACCCCCGGGATGGGCTCCCCACACAAAAACAGGCCCAGCAAACGGAGGTTGTGGTTTTCAAAATCAAAAAGGTGCGGTTTATTTTCTATTTACAGTGACAAAACACAGCAAAGCAAAAGAAACATAAATAAAATAAATCCTGGTCAACTTGACCTCTGAGTAAACATACAGGTTTCCTAACTAACAACTGGGATCAGCCTAGTGCTGTCCTAGTCCCTAAGTCCCTGGTTTTAAATGTCCAAGCAAATAGCCACACAGGCTTTGTCTCACCGCACAGGGGTTCACTCTCCCTAGACAGTCCACACAGGTCTGGGTCCAGGCATGAGCTAACACCTAATGAATCTGGGAGTTCTTATAGAGGCCTAAATGAGCTGACAAGCTTCAGCTGGTCTCATCAACTCCCTGTCTGCACGACGCCCAGCACTCTCCCTAGAGGTATGAGTCATCCATGAGCCCACTAGCCTCAGCTGGGCTTATACAACTCTCCACCTAGTTGTATAAGTCGGCGTAAAGCCTGAATCTGGGCGAAATATATCTACCCCCCTGGATGCAACCAGGTGACTTTACCTTCCTGCTGTCACAAAGACTCTGAAGAAAATGGCGAAGTTGTAAATAGCGATAGTGCTCTCGCAAGGGAATACCGTGAGAGGAGCGTAAGGCGTCAAATGCCAAAATCCTGGTCGGCCGCAACAGTGAGTGCACATCTGTGAACCCATTCGTGGTCCACCATGAGAATTGGGAGGCATTGTCACAACCTGGAGGGAATAGCGGGCAGTGCAAGAGTCGCAAGAGTGGGAGGTGAGAAGAGATCAACCCCGCAGAGTATTTTACCGAGTCCCATATTCGCAGGGAGTGGGCCAAGCAAGGCCCCATAACCGCCGGACGGTGCACAGGAGGAAGCCAGGGCAATGAGGAGATTGGAATAGGGTTGATGTCGACCAGGTCAAGCATAGCCCAAAGCGGAAGCTGATAGGTCTTATGAAGACACAAAGTGGGGCTATGTTAGCGGCTATGTAATAGGCCCGTAAATTGGGTACCGAAAGACCACCATTAATTCGCTTAGCAAATAAAACCTGTTTGCTGATTCGGGGGTGGGTCGTACCCCATATAAATTGCATAATTCTACGCTGATGTATGCGGAGGATATGTGGGGGAACCCGAACAGGCAAGACACAAAAAAAGTACAGTAGTTTCGGGAGATAGGACATACGAACAGCTGTTATTCTGCCGAACCAGGACAAAGGCAAATGAGACCAAGACAACAGCTTATCCGTTAGGCTTTTGAACAAGGGCGGAAAGTTAGCCTGGTACAATCCGGAGTGCATAGGGGTGAGGTGGATTCCCAAATAGGGTAGTGAGGAGACCCACTGGAAGGAGAACGCTGACTGTAGATCCCCCAACAAACCAGGAGAGAGGTTAACCGACAATGCTTTTGATTTGGAGGGATTAACCCGGAGCCCCGAAAGGGCAGCAAAGGTGTCCAAAAGGGATTGTAAATTTGGTAAAGAAATTCTGGGGGAGGTCAAAGTAAGAAGGATATCATCGGCAAATAGGGAAACTTTATGGGGGCAACCAGCTATTTCGATGCCACGTATGTCGGGATGCGAACGAATCGCCTCCGCCAGGGGTTCCAGAGCCAATACAAAAAGAAGAGGCGATAGGGGGCATCCCTGGCGGGTGCCCCTCTTTATATTAAAAAGAGGAGACTCGAACCCATAATACTTAATTTTTGCCCGGGGGGAGTCATATAAGGCAGACATCCAGTGCATAAACGAAGACCCAAAGCCATAATGCCGAAGAACTGACATGAGGTAAGGCCACGACAGAGTGTCAAAGGCCTTGTGGACGTCCAGGGACAAAAACATGGTTTCCAGCGAGCGGGTATGGGCTATGTGTTGGAGTTGCAATATACGTCGAATAGCATCACCAGCCTGCCTCTGAGGTATGAAACCGACCTGGTCTTTCCCGATTAACCGAGAGAGAAAAGAGTTTAGGCGATTAGCCAGAATTTTGGTCAAAATTTTCATATCGATATTGATTAGAGAGATAGGCCTAAAGTTGGCCCAAGAGGAGTGGTCTCGATCCGGCTTAGGAATCATCACTATGTTAGCCATTAAGAGGTCCGGGGTAAGGGAGCGACCATTTTTAACAGAGTTATACATGGCCGTTAAATGCGGAGCTACCACAGCGGCCAACTTCCTGTAGTAAAGTGCCGTAAAGCCATCCGGCCCCGGTCGCTTTCCTACTTTTAGATCTTTTATACCTTGGAGGACCTCCGAGACTTGTATGTCCCGGTCCATAAGGGTAACATGCGCGTCCGTCAAGGTCGGGAGAGGGAGACGGCTGAGGAAATCAGCAGTGTCGTGAGCATTAAACTGCTCTGGGTCTGAGTATAATTTAGTAAGGCGGAAACTAAACTCCTCCAATACGCGCAATGGGTTACCCGTAAGGACATTGTGCCGGTTGCGCAATGTGATGGGGGCGGGTTTAGGAGCGAAAGTCCGGAGTCTGTTGGCCAGCATTCGATTTGGCTTGTTCGCCCTGGTATACCATCTCTGGCGGGACCACCGTAAGATACGTTCAGCCCCCTCGGTGAGACTAAGATCTAGCTCCGAACGGGCCTGCTCCAAGAGTTTGCGGTTGCTAGAGGTGGGGGATTGTTTGAAAAGCCCTGATAACGCCTCCAGGCGTGTCTCCAGGGCCCTTTGTTTCAGACCCCGTTCTCGCTTACAGGTCGACGCCACCCTGATAATGTGGCCACGGAGTACCGCCTTATAAGCCTCCCAAAGCGTTACAGGTGACTCTACCGAGCCTTGATTTTCGCGGAAGTAGTCCTCTGAGGCCTTGAAAATATCTTCCCCGACCTCTTTAAGCGATAAGAGCGAATCGTTCATCACCCAGGGCGAGAATTGGGGTCTGTCCAAAACAGAGTGGCAGACCACCAAAACAGGGTCGTGATCAGACCACGGAACAGCCAGGATAGAGGCCCTAACCACCATGGGAAGGTGGCGGCGTAGCATGAACATATGATCGATCCTGGAGTGAGAGTGGTGAGGGTGGGAGTAAAACGTATAGTCCTTACCCTGAGGATGGCATTCCCTCCAAAGGTCGACCAGATCATGTGATTGTAGAGAGCAAGCAAATTTTTTTGCGTCAGGGGAGGGAGCAATGTGCTCCGAGGGGTATTTATCAAACGAGGGATTCAAAACTAAATTCGAATCACCCGCAAGAAAGAGAGTACCCTTGTGGTGGGATGCTAGCAGGGTGCAGACGTGAGACAAGAAGGGTCCTGGATTAGAATTTGGTGCATAGTAGGTCATAATGGTGACCTCCTTTCCTTGGATAGTGCCTTGTAGCAATAAATATCTGCCCTCGGGGTCTGCAATCTGTCTGGTGCAACTAAATGAGACCGACTTGCGGAAAGCTATGAGCACCCCCTTTTGCTTGGTTGGAGCAGTAGCCAAAAACACCTGAGGAAAGTGAGCGTCAAAGTATTTAGGGCAGGAAGTTGCCGAAAAATGGGTTTCCTGTAAGCAGGCAATGTCAATCTGTTGCTTTCTAAGATACTTAAAGACCTTCACCCTTTTCTGAGGAGAATTCATACCATGAACATTCAGGGATAGCCAATTAAACGTCATAGTAGAACTAACAATAGATAGAAGACCATTCCCCAAAGCACACACCCCGCGAACCTAGTGGAGGAAAAAAAAGGATAAAAGACCTGAGAGTCGAAAAGGGAGAAAGTTAAAGAAATCAGATCAAGAAAAACAAAAAGTCCGAGTAGAACTCGGAGTAAAAACATTCCAATCATCAAGGTTGCAATTGGTAGTGGGACTGGAATCCCACTGGAGGGTCGGAAGTTAGCCAAAACTCTTGTTCTGGTCAACTTCCGAGCCAAGGGGGAGCAGTGGTCCGTCGGAAACCACTCGGCTGGATTTCAAAGTAGTCTGAATATTGAGATCAACTACGGCACAGGGTAAGCAGAAAAAACAAAGAACAAAAAAACAAAAAAAAAACATGTCCGATAAACCCCACCGATATAAAGATTAAAGCAATCTTAACCAAATTTATATAACATATCAACTTAACCTTTAAACGATAAACTGTAGGCCATGGCCAACCTCACGCTCCGGAGCCCCCAGTGAAAGTACGGGGAGTCCAGGACACGAAGCCGACCCACAGCAAATGCAATGCCCATGACCCGCACGCCAGGGCCATAACTGCAGTCTGTGATGAGCAGCACACACCCACGACACTAGTGGGAATGTGCAGAGCAGCACAAGGATAGTTCTCTAGAGCATCAAATCAAAAAAGTCTTCACCTGGGTTAAAAAAAAAAAAAAAAAGGGGGGGACAATCCAGGAATAGGGGAGGGGGGGCAGGAAAGGGCTGACGAGCCCAAAGAGAATAGGGGAAGAGAAAAAAAAAAAAGGGAGGGGAGAGGGTCCAGATGTCTTATTGGCCTAGAGACAGGAATGCCCATGCGTTGCAACTGGGGCCATGCAATGAATAATCAAGAGTGAAATTTAGATTCATACTTGGTGTTCAAGATAAGACTTATCCATCAGTTCAGAATAACGGGCAGGTTTCCCCTTTGGAGCGTCGAAAGAGAATTAATGCTGTCCTCCCTTAGGGACATCCTGGAATCGCTGTGCTTGCAGTGATCGAAGAGCCTGGGA
This sequence comes from Rana muscosa, assembly GCA_029206835.1. NCBI lineage: Eukaryota > Metazoa > Chordata > Amphibia > Anura > Ranidae > Rana > Rana muscosa. Next base: position 15,271,925 of record JARGYO010000094.1, on the reverse strand, counting down.
GCCCTGCTGAGACCTCTGCGAGGATCCGTGGGGTGACCGGGATGGTCTTGGCTGGGCCGAGGAAGACTCCGGTTGGGAGGGAGGGAGATCAAACTGCAGATCCTGAAAATGTCGCCGTAAGTCAGGCAAGGAGGAGGCATGAAACTGGCGGCCAAGGTGGTAGAAGGAGAGCTTGAAGGGGAACCCCCATCTATAACGGATGCCCCGAGCTTGTAGAATCTGCAGATAAGGCTTCAGACTCCGCCTCTTGGCTATGGTGACCGGAGAGAGGTCTGCAAATAATTGGAGGGGATTACCCTGGTGGGAGAGGTCAGGGAGATCTCGTGCAGCCTGCAGGAGCCGCTCCTTAGTCCTGTAAAAGTGAAATTTAATGATAACGTCTCTGGGGGGACCCTCGGTGGGTTTGGAAGCAAGGGACCTGTGTATGCGGTCAAATTCCAGGCGCTCCGGAGGGACATCAGGCGCCAGCTCCTGAAAGAAAGCCGTGGCCATCCCCTGCAAGTCAGTGATGGCCTCTGGGAGCCCACGGATGCGGAGGTTATCCTTGCGAGCTCTATTCTCAGAGTCCTCTAATTTATCCTGTAGGCTCAACAGTTCAGCATTCAGCCTCTCGACCTCGTCCTCGTGACCCTCCAGGACTGTTGTTGTCAAGTCCATCCGCTGCTCCAATTGATTGGTGCGGTGGCCTATTTCCTTAAGCCCCCTCACCAGTTCCGCTGAGAGCTTACGGGAGGCAGAATTTATTTCATCTCGGACTATACCGCGGAACTTCTGGAGCAAGGCATCAGAGCCAGCGTCAGTGGGGCTTACCAAGTTGGAGGGGAACTGGTGTAAGCTGTCCTCAGAATGCTGAGTGGAGTCATCTGGCTCCGGAGGTTCGGGCGCCATTTTGCCCTTCCCCTTCCCTTTCCCCCCTGCAGGAGAGGCCTTCTGCTGTGAGCGGTAGCGCTGCCGGCTCCGGGGTGTATTGTACATAGGTTATATCAGGTAATGTTCGTCGTTCAGAGAGCTGAAATGGTGGCGTCAGGGAGCAAGGTGTGCCTTATTCGCCGAGTTTGTGTGGTCCGACGGCGCAAAGCAGGGAGATCAAGCTGTCATCATCCCGACTCTGCGTGACTGCCCCCCTGGGCTGTGGGTTTAGTACATAGAAAGAGTCAGCATATGCAGCAATCTAGTTCAGGGGCCATTGCGTGGCCAGCCAAAGCACCTAGGCTTCCAGAGGCAATTTGTTGGAGGAGAGTCTTTAGGATGGACTCTAGGGTGCAGCAAGATGGCCGCCTTGCACAGGGCTATATCTGATCCACAGTCCACAGGACTCAAACAGGGGGTACCGCTAAGTGCTGCGGACAGCGGGTAGCATGTGAATAAGCACCAGTGGCCGTAATTTGAGGAATTAGGTGCGTGGCGAGACCCGAGGGATAGAAACAGGCCGTGGAGCCTCAGTAGGGTGGAGCAAGATGGCCGCCGTACAGTAGGCCAGGAACCACCAGATACCCTGCAGGCCGTCGGGGGTGACTATCAGTCTGCGGTTAGGGTCCGGTGCACACGCTGAGGGAGGGCTAAGGCCAGGATGGAGGATGTGGTGGATGATCCTTGCCCAGGAAGGATGGTAAGGCTACTAAGGCTATTGAGGGGCTTTGGGTGGATCAAGATGGCCGCCGCTCACCTCTTCACACAGAGCGCCATCTTCAGTAGGGTGCCTCCGCCGGCTATCGACTCCTCACTGTTCTCCTCCGGGCTTGGAAGGCTGCCTCGGATGGGTTCCGGAAGGGTCGCCGTTCGTCCCGCGGCCGCGGTACTTTAGCGCGGTGGATTCAGAGGCCTCGCAGGCCGCAAGATGGCAGCGGATCACCAGGGGATGGAGCCGGCCCGGCTCGGAATGCAGAGTGTTCGGCTCACCCAGAGACCCAAGTCAGGTAGGGATCTGCTGAGGGGAAGCCCAGGAGTCAGGATGGAGGATTTGGTGGACTGGTTGTAGGGCGCTGACTTAGGATGGCTATGGATTCCGTCGGGCCTAGCGGAGCTCCTCCAAAGCACGTCTATCTCCCACCCCCATATATTATTTTAACCCCCTGATTGCCCCTAGAGTTAACCCTTTCACCAGTGATCACCGTATAAGCGTCACTGGTGACACTGGTTACCCAGTTAGTTATTTAGTTATTTAGGTTACCCGTCAGGTTTTTATATAGCGTCGGGTACCCCCATATATAACCTAATAAAGGTTTTAACCCCCTGATTGCCCCTAGTTAACCCTTTCACCAGTGATCACCATATAAAGGTTACGGGTGACGCTGGTTGGTTAGTTTGCTTTTTATAGCATCAGGGCACCCGCCGTATATAACCCAATAAAGGTTTAATCCCCTGATCGCCCGGCGGGTGAGATCAATTAGGTTTTAGCGCCAGAGAGGGTCTGCGTCGCCCCAGGCAGCGTTAGGTTAGTGCCAGTAACGCTAACACCCACGCGCAAAGCATACACCTCCCTTAGTGGTATAGTATCTGAACAGATCAATATCTGATCTGATCAGATCTATACTAGCGTCCCCAGCGGTTTAGGGTTCCCAAAAACACAGTGTTAGCGGGATCAGCCCAGATACCTGCTAGCACCTGCGTTTAGCCCCTCCGCCCAGCCCAGCCCAGCCCACCCAAGTGCAGTATCGATCGATCACTGTCACTTACCAAACACAACACACATAACTGCAGCGTTCGCAGAGACAGACCTGATCCCTGCGATCGCTAACAGTTTTTTTTAGTAGCGTTTGATATATTTGCTGACGACATTAAGGTGCTTTTTTTCCTGTGAATCTTACTAGTGTACCCCTAAATTTAGAGCCCAAAATGGCAAGTGGAAGGTACACTAGTAAAGAGGCCTACGAGATTCTGAGCATGACAGATAGTGAAGAGGAGGTCACGCATCTGTCAGATTCAGGCTCAGAATATCTTCCCATAGAAGAGAGTGACGTCAGCGGCCCCACGTCAGATAGCTCTGACGACGAAGTTGAGGTCCCTGCTAAGGTCAGGCGTACCCGATCCCGATCTTCTGAGGTTGTTGAGGAGCAAGAACCGCAGGGCTCTCGTATCATGGAGCAGAGTAGTACTAGCGCCGCTATTTCTTCTGGTGAATTGGCAAGCACCAGCGGCCTAGTACAGCCTGGGCGTACATCCAGCACTGCAGTATCACGTGGTGACGTGGCGAGTCCCATAAGTGCAGTTCAAGCTGGTGAGGTGGAAAGCACAAGTAGTGTCCCGCTGCCACCAATAAGAAGACAAAGGCAGGCCCGTCGTACCCATAGTGCCCTTCCTGCAGAATTCGCCTATCCTGATTGGGTCCCCACCACTTCTGCAGAACCCGTACTTCCCCCATTCACTGCCCAACCCGGTATTCAGGTGGAAACAGCTGATTTTATGCCAATTGATTATTATTCGCTGGTTTTCACGGAAGATCTCTATAGATCTATTGTGGACCAGAGTAATTTATATGCTGGTCAATTCATCGCCGCTAATTGGAAACCAATTACGGTTTCCGAATTTAAGACCTTTTTGGGCCTTTCCCTCAACATGGGCACACATAAATTCCCGTCATTGCGTGCTTATTGGTCCACGCACCCAATTGGCCACATGCCCGTGTTCTCTGCCTCCATGCCCAGGACACGATGCGAGCAGATTTTGCGGTTCATGCACTTCAACGACAATGAACTTTGTCGTCCACGTGGGGACCCTGAATACGACCGGCTCTATAAAATTCGGCCCCTCATAAACCACTTCAACGAACGTTTTGCAGCCTTGTTTATTCCAGATCAAGTTGTCTGCGTTGATGAGTCCCTGATTAAATTTTCTGGCCGCTTGGCTTTCAAGCAGTACCTTCCCAGCAAGCGTGCCAGATACGGGGTCAAGCTCTATAAGTTCTGTGACAGGGCAACAGGCTATGTATGGAGCTTTATGGTTTATGAGGGAAAAGACAGTCAGGTTGAGCCGGTCAACTGCCCGGATTACATAGGGAGCGCTGGCAAGATAGTGTGGAAATTGGTGTCACCCTTATTCGGAAAGGGGTACCACTTGTGTGTGGACAATTATTACACGAGCATGCCACTGTTTAGTCACTTGTTTGATCATCAGATTGGAGCATGTGGCACCGTGCGACCTAATCGCCGGGGCTTTCCCCAGCGGCTTGTAGATGCCCGTCTTAGGCTGGGGGAGAGAGCCTGCGTAAAGTGTAATAATTTGCTCGCTATGAAGTGGAGGGACAATAAGAATGTTTTCCTTCTTACCTCCCTTCATGCAGACACGACAGTCCAAATTCCTACGGCGACTGGTGTTGTGGAGAAACCCCTCTGTGTCCACGAATATAACAAAAATATGGGAGGGGTGGACCTCAACGACCAGTTGTTGGCGCCGTATCTAATTGACCGTAAGGCGAGACGCTGGTACAAAAAAGTGTCTCTATCCTTATTTCAATTGGCTTTGCTGAACGCTCATGTGCTATACGGAGCTTCAGGCGGGACTTTATCTCTTCTAAAATTCCAGAATGAGATTGTTACAGAACTCCTGTATCCAGGCGGTTCTGCACCTCACCATCCCCAACCAAATGCAGTAAGCCGGCTGCATGAGAGGCATTATACGCATCTCCTCCCGAGTACCCCTACCCAATGAGCCCCCCAAAAAAGATGTCGTGTCTGTAGCAAGCGCGGATTTAGGCGTGACACCCGTCATTATTGTCCACTCTGTCCTGACAAGCCTGGTCTTTGCCTTGGTGAATGTTTTGAACGCTACCACTCAAAAGTGAAGTTTTAGCGTAGGGTACAGCATTTCACAGACTAGGACACACTTACACAGGGTCTCCCAAGATGCCATTACATTTTGAGAGACCCGAACCATTACAGTTGTTAAAGTTACAAAAAAAAGTGTAAAAAAGAAAAAAAAAACGTAAAAAACAAAACACAAAAAAATATAAAATAAAAAAACCAAAAATAGTTGTCGTTTTATTGTTCTCTCTCTCTCTCTATTTTCTCTCTATTGTTCTGCTCTTTTTTACTGTATTCCATTCTGCTGTCATGGATATGCAGTAGTGTTTGTCTGTCAGCTTACCTTCCTTCCCATGTGTTCATCTTAGAGGCCTGAGCCCTTTCACCTGGCTTCCTTTATAATCTCCTCCCAGCCTGACTCCACCCCAGGCCCTATCACAGAACACTATATTAACCTGTGCACTGCAAGCCTGCTTTGCTGATCAACGTGTTTGTTAGGCATTGTGTGTTTGGGTTCCTGCCTGCCGTGTGCTACGTCTGTCTCTCTGTTACATATTTGGCTTGTCCCCGACTATCCCTGTCTGCTCGTGACCCTTGATCTTCGGCTCGTTCTTTCGTTATCCTTATCTGCTTGTGGCCCCTGACCTTCAGCTTGTTATTCGTTTCTCTCATATCTTGTGCTGCTGCTTCCCCTCTTTTCCCCTTATCCTACGGGGCGTGAGCTAGGAAACTCCAGGGGCCGCGACCTGGTCCCAGCCTGCAGCATAACATCCTCACCACTAGAGGCTCTGGAGAAGACCTGCTGGGTCTTAGACTCCGCGCCCTGGGGAATCTTGGCTCTAGCTTCCGTTAGGATCCCGGTTGTGCTCCTCTGGTCCCGCTTTCCACAACCACCCAGTTTCCTATCCGCAGAAGCCAGCCATAGGGTTCACTACCTTGCGGTGCACTCCTGTCCCCCTACGGTGTGCATCTGTCACCTGGCCACAGGTGACCTTGACAGTTTGATCAGCCATGAACCCGGCTGACATCCCGGTCCCCGCGGATGATCCATTGCAGGGCATAGTTCGCAGACTTGAAACCCAGGAATCGAATCAGACTCAGGTGATGCGATTCCTCCAGGATCTGACTTCTCGCTTCGAGCAGCTTCAGGCCTCCTTGGGAACCCTGAATCCGCAACCTCAAATACAACCAGCGGCTGCACCTATTGCACCAGTCGCAGCCACACACTCACTACAACTGCCAGCTCCATCCCGTTTCTCTGGGGACTCCAAGGCTTGCAGGGGGTTCCTTAGCCAATGCACGATTCATTTTGAGCTCCAGCCCCAAAACTTCCTGTCTGATCGGGCTAAGGTAGCCTATATAATTTCCCTCCTCTCTGGTGAAGCTTTAGCCTGGGCAGCCCCTCTGTGGGAACTGAATGATCCAGTGGTTTCTAGCCTGTCTGGCTTCTTGAAACTTTTTCGGAATATCTTCGAAGAACCGGCTCGTGTCTCTTCAGCGGCCAGCGCCCTTTTACGTCTCCGCCAAGAGTCTACTTTCTGTGGGACAGTATGCCCTTCATTTCTGCATACTGTCGGCTGAGTTGAGCTGGAACAATGAGGCCTTAGTCGCAACCTTTTTGCATGGCCTGTCTGATAGAGTGAAGGATGAATTAGCAGGAAGAACCATCCCCACTGATCTGGCCGGCGTTATCTCCTTGTGTAACCAGATCGATATTCGCTTTCAGGAGAGGACCTTAGAAAAGCAACGCCAGCACTCCTTGGTTCTTAGTCAGCCTGAGCTCCCCTCTCTTCGACCCGTAGAGCATCTCCTACCAGCTGAGGAACCCATGCAGCTGGGTCGGACCAGGCTATCCCCCGAGGAACGTACTAGGCGCAGAACTCTTGGTCTGTGTCTTTACTGTGGGGGCAAAGGTCATTTTCGTGACACTTGCTCTCTTTGTCCAGAAAAACGTTCGGGTCCACTTCATCTGGAAAGTGGAGTATTGGACCCAGAAATATCACCTTCCCCTTCTCGTCTTCTGCTTTCTGTGTTCCTTCATGTTGGTGCTTCTTCTCATTCGGTCTCAGCATATCTGGATTCCGGAGCCGCTGGTAATTTCATGGACTGGGAAATCGCATCGTCCATGAGACTTACTCTTTTGCCCCTCACCACACCATTGGTGGTCTTGGCGATTGATGGTACTGTTCTCCCAGGGGGACCTATCCGCTTCCAGACCCTCCCTGTTAAGATGTCGGTAGGGACACTCCACCAGGAGTGGATATCCTTCCTTATCTTACCCAAGGCCTCAACGCCTATAATTTTGGGTCTCCCATGGTTACAGCTCCATTCTCCTCATGTGGACTGGACTACTGGACAGATCCTGGCTTGGGGTCCCTCCTGTTCCTCGTCCTGCCTACCCAAGGTTGCCCCCTGTGAATCTGAGCCGGTCATTCATTCCAGGTTGCATAACCATTTACATTTCTCTGTCCCTAACCACCCTTGGACGCACAGCCAGGCTAGCTTGTCTACAAGTCCTGCAGTCGCTACGTCTTGCGATGCGATTCAGGTAGTCGCTACACCTGACTCAGCTATTCACTCTGCCTCTGTACTAGTTATGCCAGTCCAGCCCATGCCCAGTGAGCCTCCTACTTTTTCTTGTTCGGGACATTCTGCTTGTCCTTCAGCTATTCAGCTTGACTCCGGCGACATGTCACCTTCTAACCAACCTGACTTCAGGGTTCCACTGACATCTGCCCAGTCTGATGGTCCTGTGCAAGATGACCAGTTCCCCTTTAAGGGTCTAGGGGACCCTCCTCAGATTCCTGTTGATCCTCTCATGCCCTTGCTTATTCCTAGAGAGCCTTTGGTCCTCAATAGATCTTCTTGTCATCTCCCTACCTCGTTTTCGGTCTCTGAGGATAATCTTAAGTACGAGGTTAGACAAGTTCTGGATTCTCGGCTCTGCAGAGGCATTCTTCAGTACCTTGTGCATTGGAGAGGTTTTGGTCCTGAGGAGGTGTCTTGGATCGCTACATCTGATGTCGCTGCACCTCATCTGTTGAGAAGGTTTCATCAGAGATTTCCCTTTAAGCCTGGGCCCAGGCGGGGGAGGGCCCATAAGAGGGAGGGTACTGTCATGGATATGCAGTAGTGTTTGTCTGTCAGCTTACCTTCCTTCCCATGTGTTCATCTTAGAGGCCAGAACCCTTTCACCTGGCTTCCTTTATAATCTCCTCCCAGCCTGACTCCACCCCAGGCCCTATCACAGAACACTATATTAACCTGTGCACTGCAAGCCTGCTTTGCTGATCAACGTGTTTGTTAGGCATTGTGTGTTTGGGTTCCTGCCTGCCGTGTGCTACGTCTGTCTCTCTGTTACATATTTGGCTTGTCCCCGACTATCCCTGTCTGCTCGTGACCCTTGACCTTCGGCTCGTTCTTTCGTTATCCTTGTCTGCTTGTGGCCCCTGACCTTCAGCTTGTTATTCGTTTCTCTCATATCTTGTGCTGCTGCTTCCCCTCTTTTCCCCTTATCCTACGGGGCGTGAGCTAGGAAACTCCAGGGGCCGCGACCTGGTCCCAGCCTGCAGCATAACATCCTCACCACTAGAGGCTCTGGAGAAGACCTGCTGGGTCTTAGACTCCGCGCCCTGGGGAATCTTGGCTCTAGCTTCCGTTAGGATCCCGGTTGTGCTCCTCTGGTCCCGCTTTCCACAACCACCCAGTTTCCTATCCGCAGAAGCCAGCCATAGGGTTCACTACCTTGCGGTGCACTCCTGTCCCCCTACGGTGTGCATCTGTCACCTGGCCACAGGTGACCTTGACATCTGCAATGTTTTATCATGCTTGCTTTTCAGGTATGTAATTTTTTGTTTTCAGGTGCGCCATTCAACTGCAGCGCGGAATTATTTATCTTGACAGCAACAGCGTTTGCTCCCACGATACATAAAGCCATGACTCCAGTGCTGTAGGAGGTGATTTCACCACCACAGTTAAAAAAAAGAGCATATATGCCGAAGCATGGGGGCAGCAGGGGCGGAGGAGCGATTTTGCTCCTAATGCCGCGTACATACGGTCGAAATTCCGACGGAGGCTTGCCCGTGGAAAAGTCTGACCGTGTGTACGCGGCATAACCTTTTATGCCGCGTACATACGGTCGAAATTCCGACGAAGGCTTGCCCATGGAAAAGTCTGACCGTGTGTACGCGGCATAACTTTTTTGCGGGAGGATGCCCCCATGCTTCGGCATATATGCCCATCATTAGAAGTGGGTGGATGAAGGGAGGTATTCTAATGGTGGGCATACCCACCGATCAATCTCTTTTTTTCGTTCAGCCAACAGGCTGCATGAAAAAAAAGATTACAATACATGTCCAACAAGGACCAGCAACGTACTGGTATGTTGCTGGACTTTGAATGTTTATACCAGAATGATGCCTGCAGGTACATCTTGGTATCATTCTTTTCAGCCAGTGGCCGGCTTTCATGTAAAAGCAATTCTAGCAGATAATTAGCCTCTAGACTGCTTTTACAAGCAGTGGGAGGGAATGCCCCCCACCGGATATAAACAGCGCCATTGGGAAATTGGGAAAGCATTTTATCACACCGATCTTGGTGTGGTCAGATGCTTTGAGGGCAGAGGAAAGATCTAGGGTCTAACCCCCCAATTTTTTTCAAAAAAACAGTACCTGTCACTACTTATTGCTATCATAGGGGATATTTACATTCCCTGAGATAACAATAAAAATGGTAAAAAAAAAAAATAATATGGAAGGAACAGTTTAAAAATAAAAAAAAAGCAAAATAAATAATAAAAAAAAAAAAAAAAAAAAGCACCGCTGTCCCCCCCTGCTCTTGCGCAAAGGCGAACGCAAGCGTCGGTCTAGCGTCATATGTAAACAGCAATTGCATCATGCATGTGAGGTATCACCGCAAAGGTCAGATCGAGGGCAGTTATTTTAGCAGAAGACCTCCTCTGTAAATCTAACGTGGTAACCTGTAAAGGCTTTTAAATGCTTTTAAAAATGAATGTAGTTTGTCGCCGCTGTGCGTTTGTGCGCAATTTTAAAGCATGTCGTGTTTGGTATCCATGTACTCGGCCTAAGATCATCTTTTTTATTTCATCAAACATTTGGGCAATATAGTGTGTTTTAGTGCATTAAAAATAAAAAAAGTGTGTTTTTCCCCCAAAAAATGCGTTTGAAAAATCGCTGCGCAAATACTGTGTGGAAAAAAAATGCAACACCCACTATTTTAATCTGTAGGGCCTTTGCTTTAAAAAAATATATAATGTTTGGGGGGTCAACATAATTTTCTTGCAAAAAATTTTTTTTTTTCATGTAAACAAAAAGTGTCAGAAAGGGCTTTGTCTTCAAGTGGTTAGAAGAGTGGATGATGTGTGACATAAGCTTCCTAATGTTGTGCATAAAATGCCAGGACAGTTCAAAACCCCCCCAAATGACCCCATTTTGGAAAGTAGACACCTCAAGCTATTTGCTGAGAGGCATGTTGAGCCCATTGAATATTTTTTTTTTGTCCCAAGTGATTGAATAATGACAAAGAAAAAAAAAAAATGTACAAAAAGTTGTCACTAAATTATATATTGCTTAAACATGCCATGGTTACATGTGGAATTGCACCCCAAAATACATTCTGTTGCTTCTCCTGAGTACGGGGATACCACATGTGTGAGACATTTTGGGAGCCTAGCCGCGTACAGGACCCCGAAACCAAGCACCGCCTTCAGGATTTCTATGGGTGTAAATTTTTGATTTCACTCCTCACTGCCTATCACAGTTTCGGAGGCCATGGAATGCCCAGATGGCACAAACCCCCCCCCCCAAATGACCCCATTTTGGAAAGTAGACACCCCATGCTATTTGCTGAGAGGTATGTTGAGTATTTTGCAGATCTCGCTTTTTGTCACAAAGTTTTGAAAATTGAAAAAATAAAAATAAAAATATGTCTTTCTTCATTTTCAAAAACAAATGAGAGCTTGGTTTTCGGGGGCCCGTACGCGTCTAGGCTCTCAAAAAGTCCCACACATGTGGTATCCCCGTACTCAGGAGAAGCAGTCAAATGTATTTTGGGGTGCAATTCCGCATATAACCATGGCATGTTTGAGCAATATATCATTTAGTGACAACTTTTTGTACATTTTATTTTTCTTTTTGTCATTATTCAATCACTTGGGACAAAAAAAAATATTCAATGGGCTCAACATGCCTCTCAGCAATTTCCTTGGGGTGTCTACTTTCCAAAATGGGGTCATTTTGGGGGGTTTTGTGTTATTTTGGCATTTTATGGCCTTCAAAACTGTGATAGGTAGTGAGGAGTGAAATCAAAAATGTATGCCCTTAGAAACCTTGAAGGCGGTGCTTGGTTTTTGGGGTCCCGTACGCGGCTAGGCTCCCAAAAAGTTCCACACATGTGGCATCCCCGTACTCAGGAGAAGCAGCAGAATGTATTTTGGGGTGTAATTTCACATATGCCCATGGCATGTGTGAGCAATATATAATTTAGTGACAACTTTGTGCAAAAAAAAAAAAAGTTTGTCATATTTCCGCAACTTGTGGCAAAATATAAAATATTCCATGAACCCAACATGCCTCTCAGTAAATAGCTTGGGGTGTCTACTTTCCAAAATGGGGTCATTTGGGGGGATTTTGTGATATTTTGGCATTTTATGGCCTTCAAAACTGTGATAGGTAGTGAGGAGTGAAATCAAAAATTTACGCCCTTAGAAATCCTGAAGGCGGTGCTTGGTTTTTGGGGCCCCGTACGCGGCTAGGCTCCCAAAAAGTCCCACACATGTGGTATCCCCGTACTCAGGAGAAGCAGCAGAATGTATTTTGGGGTGCAATTCCACATATAACCATGGCATGTGTGCGCAATATATAATTTAGTGACAACTTTTTGTAAATTTTTTTTTTCTTTTTGTCATTATTCAATCATTTGGGACAAAAAAAAAATATTCAATGGGCTCAACATGCCTCTCAGCAAATAGCTTGGGGTGTCTACTTTCCAAAATGGGGTCATTTGGGGGGGTTTTGTGCCATCTTGGCATTTTATGGCCTTCAAAACTGTGATAGGTAGTGAGGAGTGAAATCAAAAATTTATGCCCTTAGAAACCTTGAAGGCGGTGCTTGGTTTTTGGGGTCCCGTACGCGACTAGGCTCCCAAAAAGTCCCACACATGTGGTATCCCCGTACTCAGGAGAAGCAGCAGAATGTATTTTGGGGTGTAATTTCACATATGCCCATGGCATGTGTGAGTAATATATCATTTAGTGACAACTTTGTGCAAAAAAAAAAAAGTTTGTCATATTCCCGCAACTTGTGGCAAAATATAAAATATTCCATGGACTGAACATGCCTCTCAGTAAATAGCTTGGGGTGTCTACTTTCCAAAATGGGGTCATTTGGGGGAGTTTTGTGCTATTTTGGCATTTTATGGCCTTCGAAACTGTGATAGGTAGTGAGGAGTGAAATCAAAAATTTGCGCCCTTAGAAATCCTAAAGGCGGTGCTTGGTTTCCGGGGTCCCGTACGTGGCTAGGCTCCTAAAAAGTCCCACACATGTGGTATCCCCGTACTCAGGAGAAGCAGCAAAATGTATTTTGGGGTGCAATTCCACATATAACCATGGCATGTGTGAGCAATATATCATTTAGTGACAACTTTTTGTAATTTTTTTTTTTTTATCATTATTCAATCACTTGGGACAAAAAAATATATATTCAATGGGCTAAACATGCCTCTCAGCAATTTCCTTGGGGTGTCTACTTTCCAAAATGGGGTCATTTGGGGGGGTTTTGTACTGCCCTGACATTTTAGCACCTCAAGAAATGAGATAGGCAGTCATAAATTTAAAGCTGTGTAAATTCCAGAAAATGTACCCTAGTTTGTAAACGCTATAACTTTTGCGCAAACCAATAAATATACGCTTATTGACATTTTTTTTACTAAAGACATGTGGCTGAATACATTTTGGCCTAAATGTATGACTAAAATTGAGTTTATTCGATTTTTCTTATAACAAAAAGTAGAAAATATCATTTTTTTAAAAAAAATTCGGTCTTTTTCCGTTTATATCGCAAAAAATAAAAATCGCAGAGGCAATCAAATACCATTAAAAGAAAGCTCTATTTGTGGGAAGAACAGGACGCAAATTTCATTTGGGTACAACATTGCATGTCCGCACAATTTACAGTTAAAGCAGCGCAGTGCAAAATTCTGAAATCACCTCTGGTCCTCTAGCTACCAAATGGTCCGGGGCTTAAGTGGTTAAATATCGTACCTGGGGGGTGTCTAAAGTATGCCTGTGAAGTGCCACGTGTTTCCCGTGTTTAGAACTGTCCCTGCACAAAATGAAATTTCTAAAAGGAAAAAAGTCATTTAAAACTGCTTGCGGCTTTAATGTAATGTCTGGTCCCGGCAATATGGATGAAAATCATTGAGAAAAACGACATGGGTACTCCACCCCCCCCCCCAGCCCATTACCAGCCCATTTGGGTCTTGTATGGATATTAAGGGGAACCCTGCACCCAAATTAAAAAAAGGCCCTATATACTCTGAACAGCAGTATACAGGCGGTGCAAACAAGACAGGGACTGTAGGTTTATTCTCAAGTAGAATCTGTTAATAATTTAGAACAGGTAAATTTTTTAAATGTAGCTCCAGCCAAAAAAATCTATTTTTAAGCTTTTTGGAGAACATAGGGAAGGGTTATCACCCCTGTAACATTTGTTTTGCTGTCTGTGCCCCTGTTCAGAACATTTCACCTCACTTTCCGTCCCAATGACAAATGTTTTTTGAAAATTTAGGTTTTTTATTGAAACAAGGATTGGTGATAAAGCATCAGTGGAGAGGAGACACCTTTTTCCCATATTAACTCTTACAGGAGAGAATTTGCCTTCCTAGGGGTAGATTTCCTCCCACTTCCTGAAGGAGAGACAGAATATACACCACTTTGGGATAATAGGAATCTTCAGGAGTTGGAGCCGATGGGGAAAATTAAGGAATGGGAAGGGAAGGGGATAACTAGGTTGGCCCAGCTGTATGAGGGAGAAATCCTAAAAACTTTTGCTACACTTAGAGAGGAATATGATGTCCCCAAACATACATTTTACAGATATTTGCAAATTAGACACGCATTAAATATGCAGTTTGATAGACAGGGACCAACCTGGCATAAATCCCCTATCTTACAGAGATTGGGCAATCAGAGTGAGACTGGGGGCCGTATATCCGAAATATACCCACATTTATGTAAAGGAAGTATTACAGCGTCTGAACATCTCAAAAGCAGAGAGAAATGGGAGGAAGATCTGGGGCCCATATCCGGGGGGCAATGGAAAAAGATACTAGAGAGTGGACACCTTGTATCTGTTTCACCGGCCCAGAAATTTTCATTCTTAATGCTATTACATAGGACATACTATACACCAAAAAGGCTGTTTGATTTTGGGTGGAGAGCAGATGCAGGGTGTCCCAGATGTCAGGACACAGGGGACCTGATACACATGCTATGGAGGTGCCCGAAATTATTTAGGTATTGGACAGGGGTACTGGACAGCATAAATAGGACATATAGGACAACAATAGAAATGGACCCTAGAATATGTGTCCTGGGACTAGAGGAGGGAACAAGCAGAGCGACTAGCATAACAAAAGCAGTGCTTAGATGCCTTTTTCACGCCAGAAAATTGATAGCGCAAAGATGGCAGGCAGAAGACCCCCCCTCAGTGAGAGAATGGGCTAACATAGTTACTGCAACAATATGGAAGGAGAGGGTAGTATATATTAAGAGAGGGAACACAAGAGAGTTTGAAAAGGTGTGGAACCCGTGGTTGGAAAAAATAGGGATATCCCTGTAAAGCGGAGAGCGAGAGGGAAAGAGAGTAAGAAAGATGACATAAGGAAAATAAATGAAAACAAAAATAAACTTTGAATAAGGTGTAAAAATGGAAGAAAGGAAAATAGGAAAAAAACCTAATATGAGAAACAGTAAAGGGGGAGGGGGGAAAGAGGGAGGGATGAGGGTTAACAGAGTGAAACTTACACTGATAATATTTTGCAAATTTATTGTTGTGAAAAATAAATACACATAAGCATCAACAAGGTTAATTTGAATATGCAAGAAAATTAATAAAGAGAATATAATAAAGCATCAGTAGAGAGGAGACACTTTTTTCCCATATTAACTCTTACAGGAGAGAATTTCCCTTCCTAGGGGTAGATTTCCTCTCATATCCTGTTGTCTCCTTCCGTTTGCAAGTAGGAGTCGTTTGTAAGTTGGATGTTTGAAAGTAGGGGCCTGCCGTATATACTCTGCAGAAATTTGCCCCTTAGGTGTTGGTGTTGCCATAACACAGTTACTCTTGGTGGGCGCTGGAACGCCCTGCTGTGAACTATTATATAAAGAATTGTAATTACGTGCCAGTGTTTTACAGTGGAAGGAAAAATTGGGCCTTTGGTGGTGGTACTGGTGCCACAACACTAAAAGTCCTCACAGTTACTCTTGGTGGGCGCAGGAATGGGCCCAGCTGTGAAATATTAGATCAAGAATTGTAATTACATGCCCCTGTTTAACAGGGACAGAAAAAATGGACCTTTGGTGGTGGTGGTGATGTACTCAGCTGAAATTTGCCCCTTACATGTTGGTGTTGCCACAACACTGTAAGCCCTCACAGTTACTCTTGGTGGGCGCAGGAATGGTCCCTGCTGTGAATTATTAGATCAAGAATTGTAATTACATGCCCCTGTTAAACAGGGGCAGAAAAATTGGACCTTAGGCACTGGTGCCACAACACTGCAACCCCTCACAGATACTGTAGTTGGAGCACAGCAATGAGCCCGGCTGCAAAGTATTGCATCAAAAATTGTAATTACACGCCCCTGTTAAACAGGGGCTGAAAAATTGGCCCTTAGCCACTGGTTGCGGTGCCCAGAACCAAAAAGGTTCTTACAAGCTATCAACATGATCATTGAGGAGAAAGAGGATAGTCACTCAGCATAACAGGATAGTCACTCAGCATCAGCATAGGCAGTCTTGAAGGGATCTGATATTTAAAAAAAAAATATTCGGTTACATCAGCATCAGGTGCTTGGTAGCTGGTGGTGATCCAAGACTGATTCATTTTTATGAAGGTCAGTCGATCGACCGAGTTGGTGGACAGGCGCACCCTGTGATCGGTTACAAAGCCTCCAGCAGCACTGAATGTGCATTCCGAAAGAACGCTGAATGCAGGACAGGCCAGTACCTCAATTGCATACTGTGCAAGCTCTGGCCAGTGATCCATCCTCAAGACCCAGTAACCCAGACGATTTTTGGTGGGAAAGGTGTCCAAGTCTGATCTTGCCCCTAGGTATTCCTGCACCATGTAAACCAGACGCTGGCGATGGTTGATGGAAGCGATCATACCTTGGGGCTGCGTACTAAAAAATTGTCTGAACGCATCGGTCAGACGGCCACCTTCTCTACCGCTCCTTCTTTGACTGACTGAAGCCTCTGCAACACGTTGTCCAGGACCAGGAATTTGTAACCTCCCAGTTTCTGGGAACGCGTTGCACAGACCTTTCTGCAAGGCCTCCCGAAGATGCTTCATCCTCTGCTCCCTCTGCGACGGCAAGATAAGGTCCACAACCTTACCCTTGTAACGTGGATCAAGGAGGGTTGCCAGCCAATAATGATCCCTCTCCTTGATCGCACGAATACGAGGATCCCTCCGCAGGCTTTGCAGGATCAGGGAGGCCATGCAGCGTAGGTTTGCTGAGGCATTTGGTCCGGAGTCCTCTGGGTCACTCAGGACAACATGATCCGCAGCCACCTCCTCCCAGCCACATACAAGTCCATGGATGTCTTAAGACTGTAATTGATCCCTTGAAGACTGCTGCTGATGCTGAGTGCTAGGCTCCACCTCCATGCTGACACAATCCTCCTCCTCCTACTCCTCTTCCTGTGTGATAGCCAGGCCAGCAGGAACACTGTCTGGGTGAAGGGGGCATTGAGAGGTAAGGAAGTCCTCCTCTTCCTGCCTCTGTTCTGCCTCAAGTGCCCTGTCCATTATTCCACGCAGCGTGTGCTCCAACAGGTGGACAAGAGGGACGGTGTCACTGATGCATGCACTGTCACTGCTCACCATCCTCGTGGCCTCCTCAAATGGTGCCAGGACAGTGCATGCATCCCTAAACATGGCCCACTGGCGTGGGGAAAAAAAATCCAAGCTCCCCTGATCCTGTCCTGGTGCCATATTGCAACAGATACTCATTGATGGCCCTCTGCTGCGTGTGCAGCCGCTGCAGCATGGCCAACGTAGAGTTCCACCTGGTGGGCATGTCACAGATTGGGCAGTTCTTGGGCAGGTTGGATTCCTTTTGCAGGTCAGCCAGCCGAGCACTGGCATTATATGACCGGTGGGAATGTCCACAGCGAGGCCAAGTAATTGCCTTCCACATGCCGGTAGAGAGCCGGAATCGCCTTCCTTGAGAAAAAGTGGCGTTTGGGAACCTGCCACTGAGGAACCGCACATTCCACAAACTCACGGAAGGGGGCAGAGTCTACCAACTGAAAAGGCAGCAGTTGAAGTGCTAGCAATTTAGCCAAGCTAGCATTCCATCGCTGGGCATGTGGATGGCTGGGAGCAAACTTATTTTGGCGGTGCAGCAGCTGGGGCAGGGAAATTTGCCTGGTACAATCTGACGTCGGTGTACCAATAGCAGATTGCCCGCAAGTACTTGGCTGTGACACACCTAATTCTACACCTTCATTCCTGCAGGTTTCAGAGAGGACTGAAGGTATAGTGGGGTTGGAGATCCCAGCTGATGAGGAGCAAGGAGAGGTCCGCTTTGTTCTTTGTTGTGGGTCTTTTAGGTAGGCTTGCCAACGAACTTGCATGGCAGGTCGACATATGTCTGGTCAAGCACGTGGTGCCCAAGCGGCTGATGTTTTGGCCACGCGAGATACGCCTGAGACATATGTTGCAAATGGCAACGGTGCCATCTGCTGCACATGTCTGAAAAAAGGCCCACACCAAAGAACTTTTGGAATAATGCGCAGAGACAGCAGCGCCCTGCACATGCAGAGCTCTGCGGTGTGATGCAGTCGGTGTGCTGCCCTTAAGCTGGCCCCGGGAGGGCATCCTACCTCGTTGGAGATGTGCCTCCTCCTCCTCCTCCCTCCTATCAGGTGCCCACGTGGAGTCAGTGACCTCATCATCCCCTCCCTCCTCATCACTGGAGCAAATCTGGCAGTATGCTGCAGCTGGGGGAACATGACTGCCAGATAGCTGTCCTTGTTGTGGCACCCCCTCTCTCTGGGCTCACGTTACTACCCCCTCTCTCTGGGCTCACGTTACTGCCTTTCTCTAGCTGGGTTCCATCATCGGAGCCTTCAAAACGCTGGGCATCCTCCTGGAGCATGTACCCAACACTGTGGTCAAACAGTTCGGGGGACTCCTCAGGAGGACATGGTGGGGCTAGGGAAGGGGTGACTGATGCCATTGAGCCGAGGGAAGAGGCCGCTTTGGCAGCTGCTTTGCCAGACAAAGTACCCTGAGCCTGGGTGAGAGAGGATGAGGAGGAGGAGGACAGCTTGGTTATCCACTCTACCAAGTCTTGGGCATGTTGCGGCTCAACATGGCCAGCTGCCGAAAAGAAGGACAAGCGTGTTGCCTCTAGACACAGAGCCTGCTTGCCCTCTTTTATTCTTTTATTGCCTCATGACTGTCTGCCTCTCCTTGTTTGCCTTCCAGACATACTAATGGCCTGCAGTGAAATGTAGCTGCACAAAGGTGGGATGTGTATATATATATATATATATATATATATATATACTGATTATAATGCAGCTATCAGAATCAACTGCCTGCTGTGGTATTAGTATGAGAAAAGCAGCAATTGTCTTCAGTTAGTTTTAGGTGAAAACTGTGCAGAGGACACACAGTACACTAACTGAAAATACTTGCAGCTCTCTGCCTGTGGTTTTATTATGAGAACACCACTATTAGTCACTATCTGTATTCAGGTAAGCTTTAGGTGAACGCTATGCAAAGGACACAGTACACTAAGTGAAACTCTGCAGCTAGCACAATCACCTGCCTGCCTGTCACAGTATAGAGAATAACAGGAAGGGATCTAGCTAAACTGAATACAGTGTATAAATATATATACAACACCTAGGATGCATATATATCCTCTACACACTGTAACTGCAGCTAACTGACTCGCCTGCCTGCTCTATCTAACTCAATATAAATGACACTGTCTCTCTCTCTCTGTAAGCTCTCTCTTTAACCAACACAGCAACACACTACACAAGGCCGCCACGGAGGCGGCCTTATATAGGGTGGGGCGTGTACTAAACCCCCAGAGACATAATTTGCCAAAGCCACCCTGGCTTTGTCCAATTATGGCTCTCCATTTTTTGCGGGCTGTGATTGGCCAAAGGATGCGGGTCATAGTGCATGCTTGGCCAATCATCAGCCAGCAATGCACTGCGATGCCGCAGTGAATTATGGGCCATGACGCGCCACTCAAAATTGGCGCGAACGGCCCATAATGTTCGCAATTCAACGAACAACCGAACAGGCAATGTTCGAGTCGAACATGGGTTCGTCTCGAACTCGAAGCTCATCCCTATTTTAGAACAGTCCTTACACAAAATGAAATTTCGAAAGGAATAAAAGTAATTTAAAACTGCTTGCGGCTTTAATGTAATGTCTGGTCCCGGCAATATAGATTAAAATGATTGAGAAAAACGGCATGGGTACCCCCCTCCCCCCCAGCCCATTACTAGGCCCTTTGGGTCTTGTATGAAAATTAAGGGCAACCCTGCACACAAATTAAAAAAAGAAAAGGCGTGGGGCCCCCAGGCCCTATATACTCTGAACAGCAGTATACAGGCGGTCCCAAGAAAGACAGGGACTGTAGGCTTGTTCTTAAGTTGAAACTGTTTGTAATTTGGAACAGGTACATTTTGTAAGTGTAGCTCCAGCCAAAAAATCTATTTTTACGCTTTTTGGATATCCTAGGGAAGGGTTATCATAACCCCTGTAACATTTGTTTTGCTGTCTATGCTCCTGTTCAGAAGATTTCACCTCACTTTCTGGCCCAATGATAATTGGATTTTGAAAATTTGGGGTTTTTAGGGAAACAAGGATTGGTGATAAAGCATCAGTGGAGACGCTTTTTTCCCATATTAACTATTACAGGAGAGAATTTCCCTTCCCAGGGGTAGATTTCCTCTCACTCCCTGTTGTCTTCCTCTGTTTGTAAGTAGGAGTCATTTGTAAGTCAGATGTTTGAAAGTAGGGGACCGCCTGTATATACTACATGGCCTGCCCTATATACTCTGCAAAAAAATTGGGCCTTAGGTGTTGGTGGTACCAGAACACTGTAAGCCCTCACAGTTACTCTTGGTGGGCGCAGGATCGGGCCCTGCTGTGAAATATTAGATCAAAAATTGTAATTACACACCCCTGTTAAACAGGGGCAGAAAAATTGGGCTTTAGGCACTGGTGCTGGTGCCACAACACTGCAACCCCTTACAGATACTCTATTTAAGCACAGGAATGAGCCCTGTTGCAAAATATTACAGCAAAATTTAAATTATACACGCCCCTGTTTAACAGGGGCAGAAAAATTGGGCTTTAGGCACTGGTGCTGGTGCCACAACACTGCAACCCCTCACAGATACTCTATTTGAGCGCAGGAATGAGCCCTGCTGCAAAATATTACAGCAAAGATTTTAATTTTACACGCCCCTGTTAAACAGGGGCAGAAAAATTGGGCTTTAGGCACTGGTGCTGGTGCCACAACACTGCAACCCCTCACAGATACTCTATTTGAGCACAGGAATGAGCCCTGCTGCAAAATATTGCAGCAAAATTTTTAATTATACACGCCCCTGTTAAACAGGGGCAGAAAAATTGGGCTTTAGGCACTGGTGCCCAGAACCAAAAATATCAACATGAACATTGAGGAGGAATAGGATAGTCACTCAGCAATCAGCATAGGCAGTCTTGAAGGGTTCTCATTCATAAAAAAATTAATCGGTTACATCAGCATCAGGTGCTTGGTAGCTGGTGATCCAAGACTGATTCATTTTTATAAAGGTGAGTCGATCAACCGAGTCGGTGGACAGGCGCACTCTATGATCGGTTACAAAGCCACCAGCAGCACTGAATGTGCGTTCCGAAAGAACGCTGGATGCAGGACAGGCCAGTAGCTCAATTGCATACTGTGCAAGCTCTGGCCAGTGATCCATCCTCAAGACCCAGAAACACAGTGGATTTTCGGTTGGAAACATGTCCAAGTCTGATCTTGCCCCTAGGTATTCCTGCACCATGTAAATCAGACGCTGGCGATGGTTGCTGGAATCGATCAGACCTTGGGGCTGCGGACTAAAAAATTGTCTGAACGCATTGGTCAGACGGCCACCTTCTCCATCGCTCTTTCTGTGACTGACCGAAGCCTCAGCAACACGTTGTCCAGGACCAGGAATTTGTAACCTTCCAGGCTCTGGAAACGCATTGCACAAACCTTTCTGCAAGGCCTCCCGAAGATATTTTATCCTCTGCTCCCTCTGCGATGGCTGGATAAGGTCCGCAACCTTACCCTTGTAACGTGGATCAAGGAGGGTTGCCAGCCAGTAATGATCCCTCTCCTTGATCACATGAATCCGAGGGTCCTTTCGCAGGCTTTGCAGGATCAGGGAGGCCATGCAGCGTAGGTTTGCTGAGGCATTCGGTCCGGAGTTCTCTGGGTCACTAAGGACGACACGATCTGCAGCCACCTCCTCCCAGCTACGTACAAGTCCATGGGTTTCTGTGGACTGTAAACGATCCCTTGAAGACTGCTGCTGATGCTGAGTGCTTGGCTCCACCTCCATGCTGACAAAATCCTCCTCCTCTTCCTGTGTGATCGGCGGGCCCGTAGGAACACTGTCTGGATAAAAGGGGCCTTGAGAGGTAAGGAAGTCCTCCTCTTCCTCCATCTGTTGTGCCTCAAGTGCCCTGTCCATTATTCCACGCAGTGTGTGCTCCAATAGGTACACAAGAGGGACAGTATCCCTGATGCATGCACTGTCACTGCTCACCATCCTCGTGGCCTGCTCAAATGGTGACATGACAGTGCATGCATTCTTGATCATGAGCCACTGGGCCAAGCTCCCCTGACCTCGTCCTGGTGCCATAGTCACACAGGTACTCATTGATGGCCCCCTGCTGCGTGTGCAGCCGCTGCAGCATGGCCAACGTTGAGTTCCATCTGGTGGGCATGTCACAGATTAGGCAGTTCTTGTGCAGGTTGTATTCCTTTTGCAGCTCAGCCAGCCGAGCACTGGCATTATATGACCCGCGGAAATGCACACAGACTTTCCTGGCCTGCCTCAGGAGATCCTGTAAGCCCGGGTACCTGCACAAGAACCGCTGCACCACCAAATTAAGGACATGAGCCAAACAGGGCACATGGGTCAAGTGTCCCTGTCGGAGGGCGGAGAGGAGGTTGGTGCCATTGTCGCAAACCACCATTCCTGTTGGAAGCTGGCGTGGCGTCAACCACCTCTGAGCCTGCCCCTGCAGAGCTGACAGAATCTCTGCCCCAGTGTGGCTCCTGTCCCCTAAGCACACCAGCTCAAGCACTGCATGGCATATTTTTGCCTGAGTGCTTGCGTAGCCCCTTGAACGCCTAGGGAGCACCGCTGGTGCTGAGGACAAATCAGCACAGGAAGAGGCCATAGAGGAAGAAGAAGAGGAGGGGGTGGAGGAGAGAGGTGTGGCAAAATCACCACTACCAGCATTTTGGAGACGTGGTGGCTCCAACAATACTGCACCCTGTCCTGCATCCTTCCCAGCTGCCAGCAAAGTCACCCAGTGCACTGTGAAAAATAGGAAACGTCCCTGTCCATGCCTGCTGGACCATGAGTCAGCGGTAATATGCACCCTACCGCTGACCGCCCTGTCCAGCGAGGCCAAGACATTGCCTTCCACATGCCGGTAGAGAGCCGGAATCGCCTTCCGTGAAAGAAAGTGGCGTTTGGGAACCTGCCACTGAGGTACTGCACATTCCACAAATTCATGAAAGGCAGCAGTTGGAGTGTTGCAATTTATCCAAGCTAGCATTCAACTGCTGGGCATGTGGATGGCTGGGAGCGAATTTCTTTCACCTGTTTAGCAACTGGGGTAGGGAAATTTGCCTACTACATTTGAACGTTGGTGTAGCGATAGCAGATTGAAGTACTTGACAGTTGCACACCTAATTCTACACCTTCATTCCTCTCAGTGCAGGTTTCTGAGAGGACTGAAGGTATAGTGGGGTTGGGGATCCCAGCTGATGAGGAGCAAGAAGAGGTCCGCCTTGTTCTTTGGTGTCAGTCTTTTAAGTACGCTTGCCAACGGACTGCATGGCAGGTCGACATATGTCTGGTCAAGCATGTGGTGCCCAAGCAACTGCTGTTTTGGCCACGCTTGATACGCTTCAGACATATGTTGCAAACAGCAACGGTGCGATCTGCTGCACACGTCTCAAAAAAGGTCCACACCTAAGAACTTTTGGAAAAATGCGCAGAGTCAGCAGCGCCCTGCACATGCAGAGCTTTGCGGTGTGATGCAGTCGGTTGGCTGCCCTTAAGCTGGCCCCTGGAGGCCATCCTGCCTCGTTGGAGATGTGCCTCCTCCTCCTCCCTCCTATCAGGCACCCACGTAGAGTCAGTGACCTCATCATCCCCTCCCTTCTCGTCACTGGAGCAAACCTGGCAGTATGCTGCAGCTGGGGGAACATGACTGCCAGTTTGTTGTCCTTCTTGGTCATCCCCTCTCTCTGGGCTCACGTTACTGCCTTCCTCAAGCTGGGTACCATCATCGGAGCCTTCAAAACACTGCACATCCTCCTGCAGCATGTACCCAACACTGTGATCGAACAGTTCGGGGGACTCCTCCGTGCATGATGGTGGGGCTAGGGAAGGAGTAAGTGATGACCTGGAGCCGATGGAATAGGCCGCTTTGGCAGCTGCATTGGCAGACAAAGTATTCTGAGCCTGGGTGACAGAGGATGAGGAGGATGAGGACGGCTTGGTCATCCACTCTACCAACTCTTCTGCATGTTGTGGCTCAACACGGCCAGCTGCCGTAAAAAAAAAGGGCAAGCGTGCCCCACGCCACCTGCTGAGGATGCACCATGTCCATGACCAGCACTGGTGGCTCTAGACATATGGCCATAGACATAGACCTGAATATACTGCAGCTAACTGAATCAACTGCCTGCCTGTAGTATATTAGGAAGAGCACAGCAGGAACGGTCTGCAGTGAGATCTAGCTAAACTGTATACAGTATACTGACTGAATATACTGCAGCTAACTGAATCAACTGCCTGCCTGTAGTATATTAGGAAGAGCACAACAGGAACGCTCTGAAGTAAAATCTAGCTGCACAGGATACAGTATACTGACTGAATATATTGCAGCTAACTGAATCAACTGCCTGCCTGTAGTATATTAGGAAGAGAACAACAGGAACGGTCTGCAGTGAAATCTAACTGCACAGGATACAGTATACTGACTGAATATACTGCAGCTAACTGAATCAACTGCCTGCCTGTAGTATATTAGAAAGAGAACAACAGGAACGCTCTTAAGTAAGATCTAGCTAAACTGTATACAGTATACTAACTGAATATACTGCAGCTAACTGAATCAACTGCCTGCCTGTAGTATATTAGGAAAAGCACAACAGGAACGGTCTGCAGTGAAATCTAGCTGCACAGGATACAGTATACTGACTGAATATACTGCAGCTAACTGAATCAACTGCCTGTTTGTAGTATATTAGGAAGAGAACAACAAGAACGCTCTGCACTGCAGTGAGATCTAGCTAAACTGTATACAGTATATATATATATATATATATATATATATATATATATATATATATATATATATATATATATGTAGCACTACCCCCGTAGGAGCTGATGAATTTTTTTGGGTCTGCCCTCTGATTCTCAACCCCTTAACTGGCTCGAACCCTCCCTTGGCACAACTGGTAGTGAAAAGGACTGCAAATCCCACTGGATATTGGGAAACACAATTCTGCATACATATACCACATTAAGTACACACATATATTACCTTTCTCCGTTGAGGTCCTTCAGGCTAATAAAAGTACTTCACACAGGTATATACTTGAACAAAGATAAAGTTTACTTTATAAGAGATAATAAACAGGTTAAGGCAAATATATATATATATATATATATATTAGGGCTGTTACTGATTAAAGTTTTCGTGTTCGATTAATCGTTTTTTTTTTAAATCGATTAATCGACTAATTTTGATTAATTATAACGCACATAGATATCCAACTACTTTTAGCTGATCTCCTTGCAGGTGGATTCCCAGTGCAGCTACCAACCACTGGAAAAATCGATAGCAGGATACAAAAAACACACAAAGGCAGTGCTCGATGGGAATAGCATTAAAACTTGTATAGTCTTCAAGTAGGTAACAAAATAAATATTGCACTGGAGATAAAATCTATGATAGCAAAAGCAGTCATAAAAACATGTATCTAAGTATGATACTGGTATAAAAATGTGTACAATGATACCACTGCTGAATCCAGATGAGAAGGGGCTAACATCAGTCCGTCGGCATGTAGATGTCCTGTGAAGGGAACTATCACAACTCCCAGTGGATGGCTGTAGAATCCCAGGTTGATAGAGGGAAGTGATAGAGGGAAATGTAACAGCCCTTGCGTGTGGCAGATAGTAAGGTCCTGCCGGCATGCAGATATGAAGGCACAGCAAAGGAGCCATTCAGATGGACACGGCAAGCCCAAAGAATTTTGATTGAATTTTGATCGATCAAAGCAATTAATCAAGGAATTAATAGTTAATTTCCACAGCCCTAATATATATATATATATATATATATATATATATATATATATATAGATTCAAGTGACTCTGCAGATCCCTGCAAGAGTCAATGATATGTATAAGATAAAGTTCTGCAATATGCTAATGCCTACTTCCTATGGATAAACAATCTTAAGCTCGCGAGCTCCCCCTGGTGGGCAATATCGCCCTGTGTCCCGTCAATGTTAGTTCCAGTCAGGCCTGACTAAGATTACTGTACGAGTTCCTCAATGGTGGGAGTCTTCACTAGCAAGGCGTTGGTGCACTTTATAATTGTAATCCAAAGGAGATTAAAGATGTAAACTCATGCAATGAGATGCAATGCTTTTGGGAGTGAA
The DNA here is from genome assembly GCA_029206835.1 of Rana muscosa. Classification (NCBI taxonomy): domain Eukaryota; kingdom Metazoa; phylum Chordata; class Amphibia; order Anura; family Ranidae; genus Rana; species Rana muscosa. Next base: position 15,245,954 of record JARGYO010000094.1, on the reverse strand, counting down.
GCTCTCAGTCAGTATAACACCAACTTTAACTACGCAGCTACCACACGCTGCGCTATATCCTAGTGTACGTGTGGCGCACTACTCTGAAGATGGTGGGCCTTCAAGAGTCACAGGCCTAACAAACAGTTGTAGATTCTGGGCAGGTGCCCGCTCACCCTAACAGGCCTAGTCCGCCTGACACGCTCCGCCGTCGGCACTCCGATCTGCGGCCTCTCCGCAACGTACAGCCTCCGGTCCCTCTCTCAGCCGCCGTAGATGTCGGTTGAAGGGTGGCTCTGGTCTCTGAGGAGCGCGAGCTGGTCACACGGAAAGAGATCCCTCTTCTGGCTTCCTGATCCTCCACAAAGCTGTAGGCCCAGGCTTCAGACCTAGTCCGCTCCAGCAGCAGGCCTCACACAGACTTCCTGCTTGGTTGAGGGCGAAGTCCAGAGAGACCGAGCGCGGCTCCGCCCCTCCTTTAAGTAACTTCCCCCAGCAGGCTGTGCGGTGGTTGTAATGCATTCTGGGAGTACAGCTGCACTATGGGTATCGTAGTCTATTAGGTATCCATGGCAACGGAGTCCCTTTCTTCCTGTACCATAAGTTCCACACGCATTACTGAACATGAGTAAACAATAGTCTGTAAACTAGTAACTGGAACACCGGGGGAAGTTTTGGGGTGTACACATACAATAGTCCATAACAGTAGAACCCCACTACACACTCCCCTCACTTAAAGTCTTTGGTCCCCAAAGATATCAAGGATCCTTGCTATCTTTTGCATTTTTGCCTCTAGGCGACTGCATAATAACTGACAGAGGAACCTCCCACCAAACTTTGGAAGGGAAGTTGTCCTGTCTACAGGCCACCTCAGTTGGTACGGCCTCACCAGCTGTGCCAGGGGGTGAGCTAGGGTTGCCTTCCACCAAATTCACAGTGGAAGGACCAGGCGTCTCAACTGTTCTCCTGGAAGTAAGTACTGCTTCTTCAGAGCATGCACCCATTTGATCATATGTCAGACTTTTAGGGGGGGTGAATGACTCTTCTTTTTCTCTGTTCTTTGGGTGTCACAGTCTCAGCAGCACTAGGGCCTGCTGTCTCTGTGGACTCTTCAATGGCTTCCTTCTTTGATCCATGCATGCTGGGCTCTGTGATATTAGGAGGATCTAACTCTCCTTCAGAAATGGATGGAACTTCTTCAGGGTCTCCTATTGACAAAGAGTCCAGGTTATTCTCTATTTGCTTGGTGAGTATGTTAGAGGGCACAAATTCAGGAGCCTCTGGGTGAAGAGTCCCACTATCTGTTACCTCAGGGAATGACAGCGACGTGGTTATAGGTTCTGGCACTTGAGAGGGCCACAACCAGTCAGATTCCATCTCCTCATCCTCAGAGTCTTCTCCTTCAGAGTCTTTGTCCTCCACATCTGTAAGAGTCGACTAAGACCTGGTAACTGGCTTGGATACTCGGGAGGTTGAAGAGGATTCTTGCGGATCTGATGCGGGGGGTAGGCGAACTGCTTCAGAAAGGGGCAACAGGTGGTTCCTATGCCAAGTCTTCAGTGGGCCCACAGTCCCCTCTGGCTTTATCTGATATACCGGGAGACCTGGTAACTGTTTGCAAATGACATACGGTTGGGATTTCCACTGGTCAGCTAACTTGTGCTTCCTGGGAATACCCAAGTTCCTTAGTAGTACCCTATCCCCCTGGCTGTAAGTCTTGTATCCCAACATTGAGGTCGAAGTTCCTTTTATTCCTCAATCCCCTTTGGTCAAATGAGGCTTGGGCCTGTTCATAAGCCATCTTCAGGCTCTTCCTTAAACGATCCACATACCCCTTGTGGGAGGTTGCCGAGGTATGATCCAGGGAGGTGCCAAAGGCTAAGTCCACTGGTAACCGAGCTCCCCTTCCAAACATCAGCCGATATGGGGAGAATCCAGTAGCATCACTGGTAGTGCTGTTGTAAGCATGTACTATGGCAGCCACATGCTTGCTCCAGTGTTGTTTCTTCTCAGAGTTCAACGTCCCCAACATATCCAGAAGGGTCCAGTTAAATCGTTCAGGCAGAGCATCCCCTTGTGGGTGGTATGGGGTTGTTCTAGTCTTTTGTATGCCCAATAGATCTAACAGTTTTTTTATCAATCTGCTTTTGAAGTCTCTTCCTTGGTCCGAATGCAGATGTTGGGGTAAACCATAGTGCACAAAGAACCTTTCCACCAACACCTTGGCTACTGTTGAGGCCTTCTGATCCTTGGTAGGGAATGCTTGAGCGTATCTGGTGAAGTGGTCTGTCACTACCAGGACATTCCTTTTTCCATTCAGATCAGGCTCTAGACAAAGAAAGTCAATGCACACCAGTTCCATGGGTCCTTGACTCTGTAGATGGCCCATTGGGGCTGCCTGACGTGGCAAAGTCTTCCTTTGTATGCACCGGACACAAGAATGGTAGTATCCCTCTACTTCAGCCTGCATACAGGGCCAGTAGAACCTGTCTCTTAAAAGGTGAAAGGTTCTCTCCGGTCCCAGGTGGCCATGATTGTCGTGGAGGGCAGTTAGGACCGCCTCCCTGTACATGGCGGGTAGGGACAACTGCCATTTCTCTTCTAGATCATCAGAGGGGCCCCTTCGGTAGACCACTTCCTGATGTATCTGTAGCCGGTCCCATTCCCTGTGCAATAAGCGAGCCTCTCTGGAAGAGTTCGTTAGGAGCAACTCAGGGCGCTGGTTCTCCAAGGCCTTAAATATTAGCTTCCCCAATGGGTCTTCTAACTGGTCCCTCTTTAAATCCTTCTTGAATTACTTGGGCAAGCCCTCTTCTCCGACCTGGGTCACATTGCAGTAAAATCTGGGTACTCCAGCAGCTGTGACCCCAATTTCTTCAGCCCTTGATCCTCCTTTGGTTTGAAGTTCCGTTCCCCTATAAAGGGCTCGTACTCCCTCTGGGGTCAACTGGGCCCACTCTTCGGTAATATCGATGGAAGTATGGGATCTCCTGGATAGGGCATCCGCATACCTATTTCCAACTCCTGGTCGGTACTTAAGGCTGAATGTGAAGCTTGAGAGGGCAGCCAGCCACCTATGTCCTGTGGCATCCAGTTTGGCGGTGGTCAGAAGGTAGGTAAGTCGATTATTATCCGTCTTGACCACAAATTCAGCCCTGTACAGGTAATCTTTCAATTTGTCTACCACAGCCCATTTTAGGGCCAGGAACTCAAGCTTGTGGGTGGGGTAATTCTTCTCAGTAAGTGTCAGGCTCCTACTCACGTAGGCAACAGGTCGCAGGTGACCATCGTGTTCCTGGTATAGCACCCCACCAAGCCCATCTCGGCTGGCGTCCACATGCAGCTCATAAGGTTTTGTGGTATCTGCATAGGCTAATACAGGGGCTGTGGTCAGACTCTCCTTCAGCTGATCAAAGGCCTCTTCGCACTTGGGGGTCCACTGGTCCTGAATGGACTCTTTAGATTTCCTGGGCCCCATGGTAGACTTCACTGGCTAGTCTGAATTTTCTCCATCATCCTCTCCTTCATTCCTTAGTAATTAATTGAGGGGCCTGGCTATCTTGGCAAACTCCTCCACGAACCTCCTGTAATACGAGCAGAATCCCAGGAATGACCGGAGCTCGGTCACATTTGTAGGCCTCGGTCAGGAGGTGGCAGCATCCAGCTTCTTCAGGTCTGTGGCTACCCCTTCTGTCGATACAATGTGGCCCAATTAATGAACTGAGGACTGGTAAAATTGACACTTCTCTGGAGAAAGTTTTAGGCCTTCTTCATAGAGCCTCTTCAGAACTTTCTCCAGCCTCTCTTCATGTTATTCTAGGGTTTTCCCGAACACGATGACGTCATCCAAGTACACCAGTACCTCTATTAAATTCATGTCCCTCACCATTCTCTCCATCAGCCTTTGGAAAGTGGCAGGGGCTCCTGACAACCCTTGAGGCATCCGGTTGAACTCGAAGAACCCCACAGGGGTGATGAAGGCTGTCTTCTCTTGATCTTCAGGGTGCATGGGGATCTGGTAGTAGCCACTCTTCAGATCCATCACACTGAACCACTTGGCTCCAGACAGACTTTGTAGCGCATCCTCTATCTGGGGAGTGGTGTACTGATCCGGTATAGTTCTTCCATTCAGTGTCCGGTAGTCTATACACAGCCTCAGAGAGCCATTCTTTTTTTGGACCAACACTATCGGAGAAGGAATTGGGGCTTTGAGACTCCTGGATTATGCATGTCCTCTTTAATTCGGACAGTTGCTCGCACAGATCTTCCAGATCTCCTAGAGGAACCCGTCGGACTCTCTCCCTAAACGGCTTATCCTCTTGCAAGCAAATCTTGTGGGTGGCACGCTTCGCACACCCCACATCGAATTCGTCCCTTGAAAAGATCTTCGGCCATCGAGCAAGTTGGGCCCTGGCCCTCTTCTTCCAGGCTGGTGGGAGGTTTGCGTTCTCAGAACAGAGCCTCCCTATTATGTCTTCTTTTCCCTGTGGCTTCTTCAAGTCAGATGGGTCCACTGGGGTGGCTTGGTTCACTTGACCCAACAGCATTCTGGCTGATACCCTCACTGGGGTGGCGGAGGTGTTTCTGACACTCACTGAAACCTTCCTATGACTCTTCTCTAGGCCCTTCAGTGGGATCACTTTGGGAATTACCTCTATTCCCCTTTTCTTCTCTCGAGGGCCAGGTTCAAGGATGATGAAAGGGCCTGGTTGCTTCCATGTGAGTTTTACAGATGCCCTCAAACAGGTCACCTCTCCTGGCTGCAGTACCTTATTTGTTTTATCCAGCTTCCATACTTTCCCAACCCCCTCTCCTGGAGCCTTCTTCTCCATTACTAAGCGCTGGTAAACTTGTTGCAACAGGGGGTGGACCCTTGTTGTCAAGGTATCCTGTTCTTCAATTAGGAGGGGTCAACAGTCTCCTTACCAAATCAGTGTTGGTCCCTATAATCAAGGATCTCTTGTTGGCCCCGGGTGGCCGAGGACAGACCACAGCCAGAGTGTCAAACGTCTCTGTTCCTCCCACCACTGAGGGATCAAAAGGTGAGTCTGATCGGGATGTATCCATCATAGGGGAAACTCTGCGTTCCAATGCCCCATATCTCCAGGTCTTCTAGCTTCTGTAGTGGTAGATGCCGGAGGTGCTTATTATAGAAATCACGATATAGGAGAGTCACCTGGGCTCCTGTATCGGGAAGGGCCTTTGTGTAGATTCCTTCTACCTGGATTGAGATCATTGGAGAGGGCTATACCAGTTTGTCTGGAAGCTTCCGTGGAGAGATCTTCTTGGCAGGTTCTGTAACTTGTATCTTTACTTCTTTCTTTCTCCCGCCTTTCCGGGGTTTCGACCCTAGTGGAGCTTGGTGTACATTGATCTCCCGCCTTGGAGTATTTTGGAATTTGGAGCGGAAAGTACTAAGCTGCCCAGAGGCGGCAGCAGGGGTGCTTAGTAAAGGTTTAGGCCCCCGTTGCTGTCTCTTCTTTTTGTTGCTTTTGGAGTTGGCTGTCACTGATGGGCACCCGGTTGTCTCTTTCACCGGGGCCCTCTGAAGTTTTCTGCCGGTTTGCGGGATGGTGTGGCAGCTTTCCTCGGGCTGGGACACATCTGTCGATAGTGCCCGGTTCCTCCACAATTGAAGCAGACATCTTCATCTCTTGTGCTTCTAGGTGAGGAAGTAGATACACTTTGAGTCACCTTGGTTGCAGTGTCTTCTCCTTTCCTGGTCTCTGAGACCTTGGCCATAAGAAAAGTTAACATCTCCATAACTTGTGCCATTTGGGACTTTAGAGTAGCTACCTCAGAGTCCTGTTCTCAAGTCATGGCCGACCTAACTCCAGCAAAAGGGTTAGAGTTCAGTGGAGCAGTTGACTGTTGATCATTCAGCAGTGCTTCCTCATCTCTTACTACCCGGATTAGGTCAGGGTAGCTCAGTGACATGACACCCCCAGAGGTCTTCAAATGGAGCCAAACTGGATCAGAGCGCAGGGCTCCTCTTAGAATTTGTTGCATCGTGGCTTGATCTATAGCAGAGGGTTCCATTCCTTTTTTAAGTACAATCTGACATAACATCTTGTTCAACCTCCGGATGTACTCAGAAAGTCGTTCCCCTGGCTGTTGGAGGGTGTGTTCAAATTGATATATCAGCTCAGCTGCCTTCTCCAGTCGCCCAAACTCCTCTTGTAGCATAACCAAGTAATCATAGGCAGTTCAGGTGGCGGTACTGACAGCTTCTGCAGCGGCTCCTCGCAGACTCTCACTTATGCGTTGTTTCTTTTGGGCCTCTGGTAGTTCCCATCCTTCTAGAGCTTGCATGGCTTGCTCTATCCAGACATCAAACTCTTCCTCACCGACTGGCACAGGCTGTTTCCCTGAAAAGATCCTCAGCTTTCCGTACCCAGCTTCCACACACACTGTGTTGCTTTTGTGACACTTTGACACAAAATCTCCTAGAGCACTAAGAAGGTCTGGCCCAATCATGGTCAAGGGTGGAGGAGAGCATATTGGTCCCCTGGTCCTGCTCCTCCTTTGAAGGTGTGGATTGGTCTCCTCCTGGAACTTTCGGGTGCACTATCTGGAGTTTTGACATGCCACCTAAAGGGAAACTCTTCCTTTTGAAGCCCTCCGGTACTCCCTCTTTTCACTCTAACAGGGCATGAGTGCTATAAGCTTCTTGATTCGGCCTGAGAGCGACTACCCGTGCTCTCCTTTGTGGGGACAATACCTTCATGATGTCAGCCACTTTCTTCTTATCCCAATGTCCTCCAGGAAGCTCAATGGCTACACTTGGGCTTGAGCGGGCGCCCTCTCTTTCGCACCACTGGACTACAACCAAGGGGTCCATCTTGATAAGGACAAAGGTCCTGCCTGGGGAAAGTTGATTCCAGAGCAACAGGATCCCGGACGAGCCCCCACGTGTAGCACTACCCCCGTAGGAGCTGCTGAATTTGTTTGGGTCTGCCCTCTGATTTGCAACCCCTTAACTGGCTCGAACCCTCCCTTGGCACAACTGGTAGTGAAAAGGACTGCAAATCCCACTGGCTATTGGGAAACACAATTCTGCATATATATATATATATATACCACATTAACTACACACATATATTACCTTTCTCCATTGAGGTCCTTCAGGCTAATAAAAGTACTTCACACAGGTATATACTTGAACAAAGATAAAGTTTACTTTATAAGAGATAATAAACAGGTTAAGGAAAATTATATATATATATATATATATATATATATATGTATATATGATTCAAGTGACTCTGCAGGGCCCTGCAAGAGTGAATGATATGTATAAGATAAAGTTCTGCAATATGCTAATGCCTACTTCCAATGGATAAACAATCTTAAGCTCGCAAGCTCCCCCTGGTGGGCAATATCACCCTGTGTCCCGTCAATGTTAGTTCCAGTCAGGCCTGACTAAGATTACTGTATGAGTTCCTCAATGGTGGGAGTCTTCACTAGCAAAGCGTTGGTGCACTTTATAATTGTAATCCAAAGGAGATTAAAGATGTAAACTCATGCAATGAGATGCAATGCTTTTGGGAGTGAAGCTCTCAGTCAGTATAACGCCAACTTTAACTACGCAGCTACCACACGCTGCGCTATATCCTAGTGTACGTGTGGCGCACTACTCTGAAGATGGTCACAGGCCTAACAAACAGTTGTAGATTCTGGGCAGGCGCCCGCTCACCCTGACAGGCCTAGTCCGCCTGACACACTCCGCCGTTGGTACTCCGATCCGTGGCCTCTCCGCAACGTACAGCCTCCGGTCCCTCTCTCAGTCGCCGTAGATGTCGGTTGAAGGGTGGCTCTGGTCTCTGAGGAGCGCGAGCTGGTCACACAGAAAGATATCCCTCTTCTGGCTTCCTGATTCTCCACAAAGCTGTAGGCCCAGGCTTCAGGCCTAGTCCGCTCCAGCAGCAGGCCTCACACAGACTTCCTGTTTGGCTGAGGGCGAAGTCCAGAGAGACCGATCGTGGCTCCGCCCCTACTTTAAGTAACCTCCCCCAGCAGGCTGTGCAGTGGTTGTAATGCATTCTGGGAGTACAGCTGCACTGTGGGTACCATAGTCTATTAGGTATCCATGGCAACGGAGTCCCTTTCTCCCTGTACCATAAGTTCCACACGCATTACTGAACATAAGTAAACAATAGTTTGTAAACTAGTAACTGGAACACCGAGGGAAGTTTTGGGGTGTACACATACAACAATAGTCCATAACAGTAGAACCTCGCTACATTATACATATATATATATATATATATATATATATATATATATATATATATACACAGGGCTCAAAATTTCAAGTCCTGAGCTACTAGCCAGGCCTCAAGGGTTACTCGCCACCAGTTGCCCCACCCAACCCCTACCCTGCCCCGCCCCTAAACACGCCCTCATAAAATTACACATTAAATGTTTTATGCAGAATTAAGCAACTTTAGCCATGCTCATTAATGCAGCCTCACCCGTATCCATCAATGCAGCCTGCCCGTGTCCACCAATACAGCTTGCCCGTGTCCACCATTGCAGCTTGCCCGTGTCCACCAATGCAGCCTGCCCGTGTCCACCAATGCAGCCTGCCCGTGTCCACCAATGCAGCCTGCCCGTGTCCACCAATGCAGCCTGCCTGTGTCCACCAATGCAGCCTATTCATGTCCACCAATGCAGCCTGCCCGTGTCCATCAATGCAGCCTGCCCGTGTCCACCAATGCAGCCTCACCCTTGTCCACCAATGCAGCCTCACTGTCACGTTCTTGGTAGGAGGCCGAGATGCTGGGAGGGCCCCCCTTGCGGCCGAGTGCAGCACAGCCCTGAAGATGACAAAGGGGGTGTGGTGCCCACAGAAGCACGGGTTGCCTGGTAGGTAGTGCTGGTTGCCAGGAACTTGGTAGGACAGGCAGACTGCAGGGAAGCAGGCGTGCTTAGGAGGTCCAAAGGGTAAGGACCAGTGGAATGTTCAGATAGCAGAGTCAGGAGCCAGGCCAGGGGGTCAAACACAGCAAGACAGTCCGAGATCACAGCAGAGCTGAGTCTTAGCACAGAATACAAGGTTAGCGGAGTCCGTTAGCCAGGCCGGGGTCAGGTACAGGGAGCAGCAGCAGGAAGCCAGGTACACGCCAGGGGATCACGCCAGGAAGTCAGCAGGAGCAGGTCAGGCAAGCCGGGTTGGGTACACAGGAGATCAGACAGGCAGGAGATACAGGGCACAGGAACACAGGGGAAGCTGAAGATAAACCAGTGATGCGCTATTGTCAGCAGCGGGCTTAAATAGGCAGTGGTGACCCTATCACGCCGTGCGTGCGCCATTGCAGATGCGCGCGCGCATGACCCTGGCACAGCGCGTCGGTCTGGTAGTGACACTTGCATGCTGATGCGCGTTAGTGCGTCCTTGCCTATGCCGGTTTGCCAACCTTGTGGCATTGTGCACAGGGAAGCGCCTGTTACCCTGACACTCACCCGTGTCCACCAAAGCAGCCTCACCCATGTCCACCAATGTAGCCTCACCCGTGTCCACCAAAGCAGTCTCACCCGTGTCAACCAAAGCAGTCTCACCCGTGTCAACCAAAGCAGTCTCACCCGTGTCCACCAATGCAGCCTCACCCGTGTCCACCAATGCAGCCTCACCCGTGTCCACCAATGCAGCCTCACCCGTGTCCACCAATGCAGCCTCACCCGTGTCCACCAATGCATCCTCACCCGTGTCCACCAATGCAGCCTCACCCGTGTCCACCAAAGCAGCCTCACCCGTGTCCACCAAAGCAGCCTCACCCGTGTCCACCAAAGCAGCCTCACCCGTGTCCACCAATGCAGTCTCACCCGTGTCCACCAAAGCAGCCTCACCCGTGTCCACCAAAGCAGCCTCACCCGTGTCCACCAAAGCAGCCTCACCCGTGTCCACCAAAGCAGCCTCACCCGTGTCCACCAATGCAGCCTCACCCGTGTCCACCAATGCATCCTCACCCGTGTCCACCAATGCAGCCTCACCCGTGTCCACCAAAGCAGCCTCACCCGTGTCCACCAAAGCAGCCTCACCCGTGTCCACCAAAGCAGCCTCACCCGTGTCCACCAATGCAGTCTCACCCGTGTCCACCAAAGCAGCCTCACCCGTATCCACCAAAGCAGCCTCACCCGTATCCATCATGCCTACCTGTGTTCATAATGCAGCCTACCTGTGTAGATAATGCTGCCTACCTGTGTCCATAATGCAGGGGAACAGAGGAGAGGAAGAGCATTATCCGGCCGGATGATAAGAGAGCAGAGGGACAGCTTTGATTTAAATAGTAGTGTGTTCCCGCCGCTCAGCGACACATGCAGCTCAGCCCTCTGGCTGGGGATCTTTGATTCACGTCACTTGTCCCAGGATTGGACTGGTGATCTGTCTATCAAATTCCCCGGGACCAGGGGGCGGGGCTGTGTGTGACAGCGAGTCCGGGGAACACTCGGCTATTGCAAAGAAAGTCGCTAGTGATGTCCCGCGCGCTCTGAATCATACAGCCAGCTCTCTCCTCTCTCTTCCCCTCCGCAAGCGCTGGGAGAAGGACTCCCGTACACCCCGCCGGCTGGCAGTGCTCGCCCCCCCTCTCTCCCAGGCAACCCTTCCTCGCCAGACCTCAAAATCCACTCGCAAAATGCGAGCAGGCGAGTGGATTTTTTGAAGGCTGTATATATATATATATTGTGATATTGGGGTGTTTTAGCTCAAGTGGATAGATGCATTTTTATGCAGTGAGTCCATATCAGACAGGCATTCTAGTTAAGGGCCTGGTAGCCCACGTTTGTTTAAACAGAAAAACAGAAGCAAAATGTCCCTTCAGGATTCCCACGCAGGGGTTTAACTTCATTTAGCAGTCCAAAAATAAGAAAAACATACCAAGCCACCTGGCTCTCTTGTTAGCAGTTCCTCTGCTTGCTTTAGGTACTGATACCTTAAACCACTATATCTTCCAAACTCACAGTCTTGGATGCACACAGCTTTGGGCTTCTTAAACGCACACAGCTTGAAGTCCCTTAATGCACACAGCGTCTGGCTCCTTGGACGCACACAGCTTAAAGCCCTTCAACGCACACAGCGTTTATCCTCACACAGAGACACTCACTAGCAGCCACTGCAGTTAGCAAGCTGCTCACCATCCTTCACCATCCTCCACCAGCCCCTCATTATATTGGTTGTGTGCACCTGAGCACACACCATGCTGGCTGTCCACAAGACCCGGACACAGGGTTGGAGATCCCATCCCACCCAAGACTCTGAAGGATCTCCAAGCCATAGAGCCCCATGCAGAAATAGCAAAATCTGAGAAAACTGCCAGAGCAGTTTTCTCTGTTTTTAAATTTACGCTCTGTAGCTCTGCACTCAGGCGATATGCAGCCTCTGTGTCCACTTTAACCCCATTTTCACTGGGACAGAGCCTCGCTCTGCCACAATATATATATATATATATATATATATATATATATATATAAAATTATTGTAATGTTGGGGGTTGTTTAGCTCAAGTGTAGCACCCACTAGCGAGAACAGTCCCACACAAGTGTTTCCTTTTGAGGGCTTGTTGGCCCACTTTTATTAAAGAAATTCAGACAAAGTTCCAAAAATAAAAACAAATGTGGTTTCCCTCGCAGGGGGTTTTCACTATCAACATAAATTGGTAGTATGTTCAGCCTCCTGGCTCACACATGCAACAGTGCAATGAAAATACCAAGCCGCCTGGCCCTCTTCAGCAGCAGCACCACTGCTCAGTCTCCCACATGGAGCCCTCCTGACACCTGTCAGCAACCTCAGACTCAGGTCTCAGTGCAGCCTGCACTCTCTAGCTTCTCTAGCTACTCCAGCTACTTCAGTGGATACCTGCACACTCTGGGTTCTCCCTTGCAAGCCTGGACTCCTCGGGAGGGTGGAGCCCAGAACCATGGTCAGGTGTCTACAAATAGGCCAGCACACACCTGACAAGTCAGTGTGCTGGTAAATCCCAAAATCTGGACCCAGGACTGGGGATTTTATCCCACCCGGATCTCTACGAAATCCCCGGGCTCCAGGTCCCAAAGTGGACTTTATTAAATAACAAGGAAACCGAAACGCCAGTTTCCTCTGTACATTATAAACTCCCTGGAGCCCCTCAACCCGTCCAGTTGAGAATTCTGGGTCACTACACTGGTGGGGTACCACACTACCACAATATACAAAGCCTGGAATGCATATATATACTAAATATACTGGAGCTAACTGAATCAACTGCCTGCTAAATCTATCTACAGGCATACCCCACTTTAAGTACACTCACTTTACATACACTCGCGAGTAAGGACATACCCGCGAGTGTATGTAAAGTGCCTCACAAGTACTGTACATACATTTTGCAGCCGCAGTAGAAGGAGCTGAAGCTCCGGGAGCATAGCCTGCCCTGTTCCTGTGTGCCCCTGACACCTCCACTACAGCCCCTGAGACCTCAACTACAGCCACTGAGACCCCCACTACAGCCACTGAGACCCCACTACACCCTAGAAGTGAAAAAAGGTATTGTTTCACTTTAAGTACATTTTCGTTTTACATACATGCTCTGGTCCCATTGTGTACTTAAAAGTGGGGTATGCCTGTAAATGAAATTAAATGACACTCTGTCTCTCTCTCTATCTCTCTCTCAACGCCGCAACACACTACACAAGGCTGATGTGCAGTCTGCCTTTTATAGTGTGGGGTGTGACGGACCTGGCCGGGACAGAGGCTTTTGGAGGGGACTGGGTGCGGGCCTCCTGCCTTGCGACCGTGGGCCCTGGCATTTGGGGGAACGGTGCTCTTTGTGAGCTGTATGCCTGGGGACCCTTGAGGGGGTGTTGCTTTGGATTCAGGTCCATGTCCCCCCAAGACACACAGACTCTGGGGACCCTGTATATGCCATATTAGAGTGACTGATTCATACTGTTGGGACGTTCACACCTTCACACTAAGGATATGCGAATGCCATCACCTCCAGCCATCTGTCTGTCCTCTGTGCTAAAATGTGTGATGTTTACACTTATGATAATGGGTATTGTATAGCAGGTGAAGACCGGAGACGGGATGTCTACCCTGAACGGTCATATCTATGAGTCACCTTGGCTGGCTAAAGGATTTAGTTAATTAGCATGTTAATTATGTTTTGGTTACTCCCTCTGTTTCTGTATATAAGACTTGTTTTTGGTTCTAATAAAGTCTCTCTTGGTTGAACTTACATACAGCCTGCCTGGTGTTTGTTCTGACCGACCACAAAGGGATTCGAATGGCACATAGCGGTAGTTGGAATCCTGGAGCACCGGATGATCCAATAGAGCAGAGGAGTGTCGGGAGAGTGGAACCGAACGAGCAAAGGGGCTCGTTACATTGGTTGGCAGCGGTGGGATTTGCTCTCCAGTTCCTGGGACACTCCAAACCACCACAGTGAAGGACCAGCTATGCAGCCTGCAGGAAAGTCACGCTGAAAGACCTACTTGAGAGCCGAGATGGACCAGAAGAAGGGTGATGCAGGACCCCGGTCAGTTGAAGATTTGTTTCAGCAACGAGTGCGGCAGCGGTTGGCATTATATGGGGCTAACCCATCAGAGACCGCCATACAGGAAGCCATTAAAGACATCCAGCTGCAGGATGCCCGACAAGAGAGAGAACGAGAGCGACAAGAGAGAGAACGAGAGCGACAAGAGAGAGAACGAGAGCGACGAGAGAGAGAGCGGGAGCGACAGGGGAGAGAACTAGAGCGGCAACATGAGTGGAGAGTGGCGGTAATACGGCAATCGGAGACAACGCCTAAAGAACCAGCCGCCATGGAAGAGGAATTCGGAAGGAGGTTGCGAGAGATGCAGGGAGGAGAAGCAGGCCATCTCCCCCCCCCAACAGTTAACCAGAGCAGATGGTATGGAGTCCCCAGCAGAAGTGCTGGCAACAGGGCAGAGTGATACCCACCTCTGCCCAGCACCGGAAACCACTGTGGAGTTTCAGGGAGCCGGGGCAGTTGGCCCCTCTCCCCAGCAACAAGCTGAGGCAGTAAAACTTTTACTCCCAGCTGAATCACTGGCAGCGGGGCAGAATGCTACTGGCATCGGCACACAATGGCCACAGGAGCGGATATCGGTGGATGGGACTGCGGTCTCCACTCACAGCAACCCAGCAGAAGAGCTGGCAACAGAGCAGAGTGCCACGGGCCTCTGCTCTCAACTAACAGAAGAGGGAGGTCCTGTGGTATTGGATGGGACTTCAGTCCTCACTGACACAACCCCAGAAAATGGTGTGACACTGAGACAGGAGGATGTCAGCCTTGCTTTGCAAGCACTGGGGGATTTTCACCTACCACAAGTGGATGGGACTTCAGTCTTCACTTGTATACCCCAGGGATGCCGGGCAGTCGACCCAGATCCCCAACAGCATGACGGACTGAGCCCAGTCACCCTGTCTTCTCTCCAGCGGCAGAAAGGACTCCAGGGAGAAGGGCCAGTCCAGGCCTCTCCCCAGCGGCGGGTATGTTCTCTGAGAGAGGCAGAGGTTGGCTGGGTAAGTAATGCTCTGTTTGGAGCAATTTGTTTGGGGTACTGTGTGGATGCCGGCATTGGGGGACTGGAACTATGGACTAACTTCGGAGTCAACCCGTTTGGGGTCTCCTCCTATGTTAGTTTCCTGCCGAAAGGGGAGATGTGTGACGGACCTGGCCGGGACAGGGACTTTTGGAGGGGACTGAATGCAAGCCTCTTGCCCTGCGACCATGGGCCCTGGCATTTGGGGGAACGGTGCTCTTTGTGAGCTGTATGCCTGGGGACCCTTGAGGGGGTGTTACTTTGGATTCAGGTCCATGTCCCCCCCAAGACACACAGAATCTGGGGACCCTGTATATGCCATATTAGAGTGACTGATTCATACTGTTGGGACGTTCACACCTTCACACTAAGGATATGCGAATGCCATCACCTCCAGCCATCTGTCTGTCCTCTGTGCTAAAATGTGTGATGTTTACACTTATGATAATGGGTATTGTATAGCAGGTGAAGACCGGAGACGGGATGTCTACCCTGAACGGTCATATCTATGAGTCACCTTGGCTGGCTAAAGGATTTAGTTAATTAGCATGTTAATTATGTTTTGGTTACTCCCTCTGTTTCTGTATATAAGACTTGTTTTTGGTTCTAATAAAGTCTCTCTTGGTTGAACTTACATACAGCCTGCCTGGTGTTTGTTCTGACCGACCACAAATGGATTCGAATGGCACATAGCGGTAGTTGGAATCCTGGAGCACCGGATGATCCAATAGAGCAGAGGAGTGTCGGGAGAGTGGAACCGAACGAGCAAAGGGGCTCGTTACATGGGGCTTGTACTTAATCCGAGCCATAATTGGCCAAAGCCACCCTGCCTTTGGCCAATTATGGCTCTCTGTGCTGACTGCGCTGTGATTGGCCAAAGCATGCGTGTCATAGTGCATGTTTGGCCAATCATCAGCCAGCAATGCACTGCGATGACGCAGTAAATTATGGGCTGTGACGCGCCGCTCGAATTTGCCGCGAACGGTCCATAATGTTCGATCTTCATCGAACAGCCGATGTTCGTGTCGAACTCACGCTCGACTTGAACTTGAAGCTCATCCCTAATATCAATCCACTCACAATGAAGATGTTAAACATAAATTGCAAGTATGTAATGTTCACATAGGAATGATGGTGGAGATCTCTCAAAGTAAGAGCACTTCCTTGAATTCTTATATAAATAAAATAATTAATCCTGGAGTGAAAAAAGCTGTAAAGCAATAAATAAAATATAAATTGGGTCATCCACTTTATCCATAAAGACATTGTGATTCAAGATCTTCTAGATCACATAGAAGGAGGACTCATCGATGATTTCATACATTTGTTTTTGAAGGATAGAAGAATCCTCAGAAGGGATCATGTAGGATGACAGGAAAGTCTCCTGATTGGTGAAATCATCCAAACATAATGATTACATTCATGAACTGGAGCAAGCTCGTTGGGGTGATAAAGTCAATCTGTAAACACTGTTTAGACGTTATCCAAGAACTCAGCACACTCCAGGTGTGGAGAAAGTCTCAAGGTGGATTTAGCCTGTCATTTATCATAGGTAGAAATGTCCACACATGGATTTCCACAGGGACGACCGAGATTGCATATATAACTTGTACAGTGTCCCCAGGTCTTCAGGTAGATTTAGACTGTAATTAACTGCTTCCCGTCAGGCCTATAGCAGAATGACAGCCGAGTGGGCGAGCTCTCCCATCCTGGGTGAACATCATATGAAGTCCTCCAAGTCTAGTAGCCATGCTGACGCTCCACAAGATGACAGATCATTGTACCGGGCTGGTCCCAGTACTATGTGATCGCTGTGACCAATCACAGCGATCACATGATAATTATACACAATGAATGGCTTTCATTCATAGCTATTCATTGTGTACTATTGTGAATATCTCTGTGATTGGTCACAGTAATCACATGGTACAGACCGGACCTATCACATCTGTACCATACGATAGCTGTGACCAATCACTGCTATCACAGTAGTACACCCTGTGTCATTCATAAAAATGGTTGCTTATGACAGGAATCATCAAAAACATTCCTGATCACCTCCCCAGAGTAGTACAGGGTCAACAAGTTAACACTACAAGTGTCACTATGAAAAAAAAGAAAATAAATTGTAAAAAAAATAATTAAATAAATTATTATTATTTTTATATATATATATATATATATATATATATATATATTTTTACATACTGCCACCAGTCAGTATCACTGATCACCACCACACCAGTCATATGATTATGCTGTACTGCTCTGGTGACCAAAAAAAACAATATTCCCTTTTCCATAAAATTGTGCCAAAAAAATGACAACTTCGAAAAACTCACCATGCCTCTTACTAAATACCTTGGACTGTCTACTTCACAAAAAGTCATTTGGGAATATTTTTACTGTCCTGCCATTTTATGGGCCTCAAGAAATGAGACAGGACATCATGACATCAGGATTGATTCATTTATAAATACATATCCCATAGTTTATAGACTCTATAACTTTCACACAGACTAAATATGAACTAAATAATGATTTGTGTTATTTCTTACAAAAGAAATGTTGCAGAATACATTTTGTTTTAAATTTATGAAAAAAATATTATTTATTTGCAACATTTTGTAGCAGAATCTAAGAAAACATGTATTTTAAATGTATTTATTTTTTGAATATATAGCATAAAATAAAAAACCAAGCAATGATTAACCACTTGAGGACCGCTGCACGCCGATGTACGTCGGCAGAATGGCACGTCTGGGCACAAGGGCGTACAGGTACGTCCCCTTTAAGAGCCCAGCCATGGGTCGCCGAGCGCGCCGGCGGCGGTGTGCTCCCAACCCGGTCCTCTCCTCCGTGACCGTCCCTGTGGGAACAGCGGACCCGATCGCCGCTGGTGTCCTGTGATCGGGTCACAGAGAGGAAGAACGGGGAGAGGCAAGTGCATAGGCGTGCGCAGCCTATTGCATTAGGGTGTGCACCCCAAAGCTCAACACATACTACCGATCACTCACGATGAAAGGGAAGGGGCCGGTAAGTTACATATTTACCTGCCCCTTCCCCCACTCATCCTAAAACATCCCCAGCAGTAGGGATGAGCTCGGTGTTCGAGTCGAACATAGGTTCGACTCGAACATCGGCTGTTCGCGCGTTCGGCGAACAACGAACGATTTGGGCCGTTCGTGACAAATTCGAGTGACGCAAACGGCCCACAATACACTGCGCCATCGCAGTGTAATCCCGGCGCTGTGATTGGCCAAGCATGCACTGTGACCCTGCATGCTTGGCCAATCACAGCGCCGGCAGCGAGGAAAGCAATGATTGGCCACAGGCAGGATGCCTGTGGCCAATTATAGCTGAGGGGGTTTAGTACACGCCCCACACTATAAAAGGCCGCCAGCGCGGCGGCCTTGTGTAGTGTGTTCCGGAGCAGGGAAAGTGAAGAATAGGCAGGGACAGTGTCAAATCTTGTCAAATCTTGTCTTTGCTAAACCTTGTGTGTAGGGACAGAGAAGGATAGGCAGGGAGAGTGTCAATGTCATATTCTTTGCTAAACCTTGCGTGTAGGGAGAGAGAAGGATAGGCAGGGAGAGTGTCAGTGTCTAGAGTTGAGCGGACACCTGGATGTTCGGGTTCGACGGGTTCGGCCGAACTTCGGAAAAAAGTTCGGGTTCGGGACCGAACTTTAACCCGAACCCGGACCCGAACCCGAACCCCATTGAAGTCAATGGGGACCCGGACTTCTAAGGACTAAAAATGCTCTAAAAAGGTAATGGAAAGGGCTAGAGGGCTGCAAATGGCAGCAAAATGTTGTTAAGAGCATGGCAAGTGCTCTGCAAACAAATGTGGATAGGGAAATAACTTAAAATAACATAAAAAAAATAAAAATATAAAATAATAATCTTGACCTAGGAGGACGAGGTCCATATGGAGTAGGAGGTTGAAGTGGCGGTGGATGTGGCTGTGTAGGTGGAAGCGGCGGTGGAGGAGGACGAGGCCCTAAATGGGTGTTTTTGGAAGCGCAGAACACACCCACAGTACGTAACCGCTGAATCGCACAGCTACAGAACTGCAGAAAATGCTATTCAAAAAAAAATGTTGTTTTTTTAGTATAGCACAGTAGGAGAAAACTATAAAGAAATTGTTTATTTCAAACACCTCAAAATATGTATAACACACTGCAAACTTTTTTTTGTTCCACTAAACAGCGTTTTTTGGAAGAGCAGAACACACCCACAGTACGTAACCGCTGAATCGCACAGCTACAGAACTGCAAAAAATGCTATTCAAAAAAAATGTTGTTTTTTTAGTATAGCACAGTAGGAGAAAACTTTATAGAAATTGTTTATTTCACACACCTCAAAATATGTATAACACACTGCAAACTTTTTTTTGTGCCCCTAAACGGCGTTTTTTGCAAGCGTACATTAAAGTGCAAATTTTTTTTTTTTTGCCCTAAACGGGTCTTTTTTTGCACGAGCAAAATAAAATGCTTTTTTTTTTGCCCTATGGGTCTTTTGGAAAAGAGAACAATAAAGTGCCTTTTTTTCCCCCTAAAAGTTAGATTTTCTCTGACACTGGGCTCATGGCAGTGTAAAAAGACTGCACTGCAACACAAACAGGTAAACCTATGCAAATCGCTGATTTTAATCTCTGAATCTGGACTCCTATATAATATTCTCTCTCCCTGAAAGCACCAACACAGGAACCTGGCCCTACACTACACTATCTCTCTATCTTTTCCCTCAGATTGTAGAATCAGGACTACCTCATCTATTTTTCTATCTCTCCCTAAAAGCAGCAGCAGCAGACTAGATCCTCTCCCTATCTATTCTGAAGCAGAGTGTCATGTGTGCTGTGTGCCTCTAGCTTATATAGAAGCTGGGTCACATGTTGCACTGACCAATCACAGCCATGCCATTAGTAGGCATGGCTATGATGGCTTCTAAGGGCACACCAGCTAATCAAAAGGTGATTGGCTGGCCCCTGAAGCATTTCTAAATGCGTTATTAGATTGCCGAACCCGAACCCGGACTTTTGGGCAAAGTCCGGGTTCGGGTTCGGGAAAAAGCTAAAGTTCGGTACGGACCCGAACTTTACAGTTCGGGTTCGCTCAACACTATCAGTGTCATATACTTTGATAAACCTTGTGTGCAGGGAGAGAGAAGGATAGGCAGGGGACAGTGTCAGTGTCATATTCTTTGCTAAACCTTGTGTGCAGGGAGAGAGAAGGATAGGCAGGGAGAGTGTCAGTGTCATATACTTTGAAAAACCTTGTGTGCAGGGAGAGAGAAGGATAGGCAGGGGACAGTGTCAGTGTCATTGTTGCTAAGCCTCCTGCACATTATACACCTGAAGTTAGCCCGTATTGCTGCTTTTTCCTGGTGTGTTACACCAACAGGATTTTGCGGCACTTACAGCGGGCGGAGTGTGCCTCCTGACCATATTACACCTTAACTTAGCCTGTATTGCTGCTTTTTCCTGGTGTGTTACACCAACAGGATTTTGCGGCACTTACAGCGGGCGGAGTGTGCCTCCTGACCATATTACACCTTAACTTAGCCTGTATTGCTGCTTTTTCCTGGTGTGTTACACCAACGGGATTTTGCGGCACTTACAGCGGGCGGAGTGTACCTCCTGACCATATTACACCTTAACTTAGCCTGTATTGCTGCTTTTTCCTGGTGTGTTACACCAACAGGATTTTGCGGCACTTACAGCGGGCGGAGTGTGCCTCCTGACCATATTACACCTTAACTTAGCCTGTATTGCTGCTTTTTCCTGGAGTGTTACACCAACAGGATTTTGCGGCACTTACAGCGGGCGGAGTGTGCCTCCTGCTCATATTACACCTTAACTTAGCCTGTATTGCTGCTTTTTCCTGGTGTGTTACACCAACAGGATTTTGCGGCACTTACAGCGGGCGGAGTGTGCCTCCTGACCATATTACACCTTAACTTAGCCTGTATTGCTGCTTTTCCCATTTCCCTGCAGGCCATTAGAATGTCTGGAAGGCAAACAAGGAGAGGCAGACAGTCAGGAGCCAATAAAAGAGGGCAAGCAGGCTCTGTGTCTAGAGACAACAGTGCTGGTCGTGGACGCGGTGCATCGCCATCAGCACATGGCCATGGGACACGCTTGTCCTTCTTTTCATCAGCTGGACGTGTTGAGCCGCATCATGCCGAAGACTTGGTAGAGTGGATGACCAAGCCCTCCTCATCCTCCTCATCCTCTCTCACCCAGGCTCAGGGTACTGGCAAAGCAGCTGCCAAAGCGTCCTCTTCCCTGGTATCAATGTCATCATCAGTCACTCCTTCCCTAGACCAACCATGTCCTCCTGAGGAGTCCCCCGAACTGTTTGAGCACAGTGTTGGGTACATGCTCCAGGAGGATGCCCAGCGTTTCGAAGGGTCTGATGATGATACCCAGCTAGAGGAAGGCAGTAGCGTGACAGCAGAGAGAGGGGATGCTCAAGAAGGACACCAATCTGGCAGTCATGTTCCAGCAGCTGCAGCATACTGCCAGATTGGCTCCAGTGATGAGGAGGGAGGGGATGATAAGGTCACTGACTCCACGTGGGTGCCTAATAGGAGAGAGGAGGAGGAGGAGGATGAGGAGGAGGCACATCTCCAACGAGGCAGGATGCCCTCGGGGGGCCAGCGTAAGGGCAGCACACCGACGGAATCACACCGCAGAGCTCCGCCCGTGCAGGGCGCTGCCTCTGCCCGTTATTCAAAAAGTTCTTTGGTGTGGGCCTTTTTTGAGTCGAGTGCATCAGATCGCACAGCTGCTGTTTGCAACATATGTCTCAAGCGTATATCGCGTGGCCAAAACATCACCCGCTTGGGCACCACATGCTTGACCAGACATATGTTGACCTGCCATGCAGCTCGTTGGCAAGCCTACCTTAAAGACCCACACCAAAAAACAAAGCTGACCTCTTCTTGCACCGCATCAGCTGGGATCTCCAACCCCACTATACCTTCAGTCCTCTCTGAAACCTGCTCTGAGAGGAATGAAGGTGTAGAATTAGGTGTGTCACAGCCAAGTACTTGCGGGCACTTTGCTAGCAGTACACCGACGTCCGATTCTAGCAGGCAAATTTCCCTGCCCCAGCTGCTGGACCGTCGAAAGAAGTTCACTCCCAGCCATCCACATGCCCAGCGGTTGAATGCTAGCTTAGCTAAATTGCTAGCGCTTCAACTGCTGCCTTTTCAGTTGGTAGACTCGGCCCCCTTCCGTGAGTTTGTGCAATGTGCGGTTCCTCAGTGGCAGGTTCCCAAACGCCACTTTTTCTCACGGAAGGCGATTCCGGCTCTCTACCGGCATGTGGAAGGCAATGTCTTGGCCTCGCTGGACAGGGCGGTCAGCGGTAAGGTGCATATTACCGCTGACTCATGGTCCAGCAGACATGGACAGGGACGTTACCTTTCTTTCACGGCCCATTGGGTCACTCTTTTGGCAGCTGGGAAGGATGCAGGACAAGGTGCAGTAGTGTTGGAGGTTGTTCCACCGCCACGCCTCCAAAATGCTACTACTGGTTGTGACACCCCTCTGTCCTCCACCCCCTCCTTTTCTTCTTCCTCCGTGGCCTCTTCCTGTGCTTTGTCCTCGGAACCAGCGGTGCTCCGTAGGCGTTCAAAGGGCTACGCAAGTACGCAGCCAAAAAGATGCCATGCCGTGCTTGCGCTGGTGTGTTTGGGGGACAGGAGCCACACTGGGGCAGAGGTTCTGTCTGCTCTGCAGGGGCAGGCCGAGAGGTGGTTGACGCCACGCCAGCTTAAGCCAGGAATGGTAGTTTGCGACAATGGCACCAACCTCCTCTCCGCTCTCCGACAGGGACAACTGACCCATGTGCCCTGTGTGGCTCACGTCCTTAACCTGGTGGTGCAGCGGTTCCTGGGCAGGTACCCGGGCTTACAGGATGTCCTGAGGCAGGCCAGGAAAGTCTGTGTGCATTTCCGCAGATCTTATAATGCCAGTGCTCGCAGGCTAAGCTGCAAAAGGAGTTGAACCTGCCCAAGAACCGCCTTATATGTGACATGCCCACCAGGTGGAACTCAACGTTGGCCATGCTGCAGTGGCTGCACACGCAGCAGAGGGCCATCAATGAGTACCTGTGCGACTACGGCACCAGGACAGGGTCAGGGGAGCTCGGTTTTTTTTCACCACGCCAGTGGGGCATGATCAGGGATGCATGCACTGTCCTGGCACCATTTGAGGAGGCCACGTGGATGGTGAGCAGTGACAGTGCATGCATCAGTGACACTGTACCTCTTGTCCACCTGTTGGAACATACGCTGCGTGGAATAATGGACAGGGCACTTGAGGCAGAACAGAGGCAGGAAGAGGAGGACTTCCTTGCCTCTCAAGGCCCCCTTTACCCAGACAGTGTTCCTTCTGTCCCACCCATCGCACAGGAAGAAGAGGAGGAGGAGGAGGATTGTGTCAGCATGGAGGTGGAGCCTGGCACTCAGCATCATCAGCAGCATTTTTTTAGGGATGATTTACAGTCCCAAGAAACCAGTAGACTTGTACGTGGCTGGGAGGAGAGGGCTGCGGATCATGTCGTCCTTAGTGACCCAGAGGACTCCGGACCGAATGCCTCAGCTAACTTACGCTGCATGGCCTCCCTGATCCTGCAAAGTCTGCGGAAGGATCCTCGTGTTCTTCGGATCAAGGAGAGGGACCATTACTGGCTGGCCACTCTCCTTGATCCACGGTACAAGGGTAAGGTTGCAGACCTTATCTTACCGTCGCAGAGGGAGCAGAGGATGTGTCACGTACCTGACAGTGACGAGCCCGGTTTAGCAGAGGGAGGCCTCCCTTACGGCTCCCACCAGCGGCCCCTGGTAGTGAAACAGGAGGCACGGAGGTAGAAGGGGTACGAGTGCCTGGCAGGATCAACACAGAGCAAGTGGCTGGGTGGTCCGGGCTGGATCCGGGTACACCGAGGTGAGGCGAGTTGACAGGAACCAGGAAGCCAGGCAGCACAGCAGGTTGACAGGAACCAGGAAGCCAGGAAGCACAGCAGGTTCTGGAACCAGGAAGCCAGGAAGCACAGCAGGTTGACAGGAACAAAGAAGCCAGGAAGCACAGCAGGTTCTGGAACCAGGAAGCCAGGAAGCACAGCAGGTTCTGGAACCAGGAAGCCAGGAAGCACAGCAGGTTGACAGGAACAAGGAAGCCAGGAAGCACAGCAGGTTCTGGAACCAGGAAGCCAGGAAGCACAGCAGGTTCTGGAACAGCTGAACGGACCGGAGCCTGGGTCAGGCAGGGTAGTCGGACAAGCCGGGTCGGATACACTGGCAGACAGCGAGGTACAAAAGGACAAAGCAGAGCGGTGGTCAGAAACAAGCCAGAGATCAGGTGCAGGCGGATAACAGGAAGGTCACAGGAAAGCCGGGTCAGATGCAGATGGGTTTCTCAGATCGGGTTACACAGGTACTACGCTGTAGAGCAGACAGCAGGGACTGTCTGTAAATGGCAGGTTTAAATAGTCTCTCTGGCGCCACCCGCTGGACGGAGACCAGGAAGTCCGGGGCGCCTGTTTCTGGCAGGATCTCCATGACATTGCCCCCCCCAAGGGGCAGCCTCCGGATGCCCATACGGATACATCTTTTGGGGTGAGATCTTCTGAAGGCCTGCATCAGATTCCTGGCATGAATGTTCTCCTCCGGTTCCCAAGAGTTCTCTTCGGGTCCGTAACCCTTCCATTTAATTAAGAATTGGTTCCGGTTACCTCTTCTCCTCACGTCCAGAATAGCCTCTACTTCAAATTCCTGCTCCCCGTCTATGGTGACGGGATCAGGGCGAGCCGGAGTCCGGCCTGGGAATGGGTTGGAGACTGATGGTTTCAACAGGGAAACATGAAAGACAGGGTGGACTCTAAGGGAGTCGGGGAGCTCCAGCTCGTAGGCCACTTCGTTAATCTTCCTCTTGACAGGAAATGGCCCTAAGAACTTGGGGCCCAACTTCCTGGAAGGGCACGCCAACCTTAGGTTAATGGTAGAGAGCCATACTTGGTCGCCGGGTACCAGCACTAATTCACCCCGCCTTCTCCTGTCGTAGACCATCTTGTTATACTCTTGAGTCTTCGCCATGGTTTCGCGTAAAAGCTGATTGTTTGATGAGAAGAAGTTCACCCTTTCCTGAACTGCAGGCACCGAACACTCCGGGAGGGAGTTGGGCAGGAATGCAGGGTGAAAACCATAGTTCGCGAAGAATAGGGGCTGGTTAGTTGCGGAGTGGATGGAGTTATTATAGGCGAACTCAGCCAACGGGAGCAGGGAGAGCCAGTCATTCTGAGCAAAAGAGGAGAAACAACGCAGGTATTGCTCGAGGGTCTGATTAGTCCTCTCCATCTGTCCATTGGTCTGAGGGTGATACACCGAAGAAAACGATAGTTCTAGCCCTAGGGTCTTGCAGAGGGATCTCCAGAACCGGGAGGTAAATTGTACCCCCCGATCAGAGACAATATTGGCAGGCACCCCGTGGAGCCTGACGACCTCTTTGATGAATATTTGTGCCGTTTCCGGGGCTGAGGGGGTCCCCTTCATAGGGACAAAATGTGCCATTTTGGACAGACGGTCCACTATCACAAAGATAGTGGTATGGTTTTCCGCTGGAGGCAGTTCAACTATAAAGTCGATGGAAAGCATCTTCCAAGGCCTGTCCGGAACAGG
The DNA here is from genome assembly GCA_029206835.1 of Rana muscosa. Taxonomy (NCBI): domain Eukaryota; kingdom Metazoa; phylum Chordata; class Amphibia; order Anura; family Ranidae; genus Rana; species Rana muscosa. The sequence continues at coordinate 15,220,740 of JARGYO010000094.1, read as the reverse complement.
TAAAGGCCTCAGTAGTCCCCAGGCCTTGGATCTGGAACCCTTGTTTCGGGTACAAGTAATACAGGACTCCATGAACTTCCTGCAATCCTCGCGTAATCGGGGCCACCAGAAGGTACGTTGTACCAAATCAGTGGTCTTGGCAACACCAAAGTGCCCGGCAAGGGCATGATCGTGGCAGAGTTCTAACACGGTTATTCTTAGTTCCTCTGGTACGAATATCCTGTTCTGGTGCCCATCCTTAGCCTGCAAGTCCAGCTCAGAGGAGGGTTCCTGTCCAGTGGTGGCTTGTCTGATCCGAGTAAGTAAATCTTCCTGAAGAAGAAGAAAATTTCCAGGGGTGAGGATGGTATCGGGCAAGGGGGTTTCCTTTGATCCATGAAACATTCGGGACAAGGCGTCGGGTTTAGTGTTCTTGGCACCAGGGCGATAAGTGACATGAAAGGAAAACCGGGAAAAGAACAGCGCCCATCTGGCTTGTCGTGGTTTTAATCTTTTTGCCGCTTTCAGGTACTCCAGATTCTTATGGTCGGTGAATATTATAATCGGGTGAGCAGCTCCTTCAAGTAAGTATCGCCATTCTTCCAAGGCAGACTTGATCGCCAGTAGTTCCCAGTCCCCTACATCATAGTTTCTCTCCGTTGCAGATAGTTTGCGAGAAAAGAAGGCTACTGGGTGAAGCAAAGCCCTGGTTCCTTGTCTCTGTGACAGTATTGCTCCTACCGCGACTTCAGAGGCATCTACCTCAAGTACAAATGGCAGTGAGGAATCTGGGTGTTTCAAAATAGAAGCAGAGGTGAAGAGACCCTTCAGGACTTCGAAGGCCTTCTGGGCCGCTGGGGACCAGTGGAAGCATGTTCCCTGCTTGGTTAACTGGGTGATGGGCGCAATGATTGCGGAGAACCCCCGGATGAATTTCCGATAAAAATTAGCGAACCCAACGAACCGTTGGATTCCCTTTTTATCCATTGGCACTGGCCAGTCCAGGATTGCGGCAATCTTCTGTGGATACATCCTGATGCCTTCGAGAAAAAGAAACCCTGGACTGCCGCACTCTGTATAGACAGTTATTTATTCCAAAATTTCAGGTAAAAAATCCAAATTCAAAATAAATCCATAAATCCAAAACAACAAATGCAGATGGTGTGCATGCAGGGAAGGGTGGCTAACGCGTATCACGTCACGAATTGACGCTTACTCATAGCCAGCTATGAGTAAGCGTCAATTTGTGACGTGATACGCGTTAGCCACCCTTCCCTGCATGCACACCATCTGCATTTGTTGTTTTGGATTTATGGATTTATTTTGAATTTGGATTTTTTACCTGAAATTTTGGAATAAATAACTGTCTATACAGAGTGCGGCAGTCCAGGGTTTCTTTTTCTCCCATGCATCAGTGCAGAGCCAGCACCTGTGTGAGTGACCGGGCGGAAGCAGCTATTTGGTGAATTCTCAAGCTTTTGAGCGGTACGTTTTTCCTATCCTGATGCCTTCGCCAGAGATGATTAACCCCAGGAATGCTATGCTCTCTTGCTCAAACTCACATTTCTCAGCCTTCGCATATAGGCTATGCTGGCGAAGCCGATCCAACACACTTCTGACGTGCCTGCGATGAGAGTCAAGGGAGGAAGAAAAGATTAGTATGTCATCCAAGTAGACAATAACAAAAAGGTCTAGAAAGTCCCGAAGTACATCATTAATAAAGTACTGGAAGGTGGCAGGTGCGTTGCACAACCCGAAGGGCATCACTAAGTACTCAAAATGTCCAAACCGGGAGCGGAAGGCAGTCTTCCATTCATCACCCTCCTTGATTCGGACCAGATTGTAAGCTCCACGGAGGTCAAGTTTAGTAAAAATGGTGGCAGCTCCCAATCTTTGGAATAACTCTGGTACCAGGGGAAGCGGGTAGCGATTCTTAATGGTGACCTTATTTAGTTCACGGTAATCCACACAGGGTCGGAGGGTATGGTCCTTTTTTTCCACGAAGAAGATGCCTGCGCCTGCTGGCGACGTGGAGGGGCGAATGAACCCCTTTTGTAGGTTCTCGTCGATATAGTTCTTTAGTGCCCCCTGTTCTACCTCCGTTAATGGGAGGATCCTACCGAATGGAATAGCTGCTCCGGGTAGCAGGTCGATGGGGCAATCATAGGCCCGATGGGGTGGTAGTGTCTCTGCCCCCTGTCTGCTGAACACATCAAGGAAGTCCAGGTAGGCATCAGGGATGATCTGACGTGTACCAGCATCAGTGTCGGTACACAGTAGAGCGGCCGGCCCAGGGAGCTTGTGTAAGCCGCAGGACTGTTGGCAGTAGGAGGAAGGAAAGGTAACTACCCCCTTGACCCAGTTGATGGTGGGGTTGTGGGCTTGCAACCAGGGCATACCGAGAATCATAGGGAACAGTGGAGAAGAAATAATGTCCAGACGTAGGTACTCTCGGTGAACCCCGGTAGTGGTGAGGATGGTGACAGGTAAAGGGACCGTTTCTTGGACCACGGGTCCCGACTTGATAACGGACCTGTCAGCCAGGTGAACACATAATCCATGAGTCTTGGTAAAGAGAGGGATCAGCTGTGTGCAGGCAAAAGTTGAGTCCATAAAGCAACTACAAGCCCCAGAGTCAATGATAGCGGACACTTGCAGAGTCCTTCCTGGGAGCTGTAGGGAGATAGAAAGGGCAAGGTGAGATGAAGGCTTGGCCTGAGGGTTGGTTAAACCAGACGATACTGAGAAACACTTACGGGCTTTCAGGGGACAACTTCTAACGAAATGTCCGGGTTCCCCACAATTCAGGCACAGGTTATGTGCTCGCCGGCGCTGCCGTTCCTCCGGAGTGAGGGAGGGACGAAGGACTCCAAGCTGCATGGCTTCAGGTGCATCGTGTGAGGGGGTCAGGGGTGCGACAGGAGCTGGGTGCAGGTGACTGGGGACCCGAGGAAGCATCCAGGTCGGACGGGAGAAGCCTGTGGCCCTCTCAGCCCTCCGTTCCCTCAAACGTCGGTCAATCTGAATAGTTAACTCGATCAACAGATTCAGAGTCTCTGGTATTCCGACCCTAGCCAGTTCGTCCTTCAGGGGGTCTGAAAGACCTATGCGGAACTGGTGACGGAGGGCGGCATCATTCCACCTGGTATCTGCGCTCCAGCGCCTAAATTCAGCTGCATAGTCCTCTGCCTCTCTGCGTCCCTGCTGAAGGGTCCGCAAAGCGTTTTCTGCGGTAACTGAAAGCTGAGGGTCCTCATACAGTTGGGCCATGGCATCGAAGAAAACTGTAAGGCTGTCCAAGGCCACGTCCTTATTTTCCAGCAGGCGGTGGGCCCAGTTCTGGGGGTCTCCAGAGAGCAAAGAGATCACAAAGCCCACCTTGGTGGCTTCCAAGGAGAAGGTGCGGGGCTGTAAGGCAAAGTACAACTCACAGGAGTTACGGAAGGCTCTGAACTTGCTCCGGTCCCCGGAGAACCTTTCAGGTGTAGGGACCCTGGGTTCAGGAGGGAGCATGACCACCGTGGGTGTGGACCCTGTACCGGCAGAGGACGTAGAGGCAAGTGGACCCCCTTGGCCTCCAGAAGGGTTGGTGAGGGCCTGCACTTGTCCTTCCAGGTGGGTGTAGCCTTGCTGGAGGCTTTTGACTGTTTCAGTCAACCCCGCCAGGTGCCGACATAGTTCCTCCATAGGTGAGGCTCCCTGCTCGGGCTCAGACATGGCTGTCTGCTGCTGTCACGTACCTGACGGTGACGAGCCCGGTTTAGCAGAGGGAGGCCTCCCTTACGGCTCCCACCAGCGGCCCCTGGTAGTGAAACAGGAGGCACGGAGGTAGAAGGGGTACGAGTGCCTGGCAGGACCAACACAGAGCAAGTGGCTGGGTGGTCCGGGCTGGATCCGGGTACACCGAGGTGAGGCGAGTTGACAGGAACCAGGAAGCCAGGCAGCACAGCAGGTTGACAGGAACCAGGAAGCCAGGAAGCACAGCAGGTTGACAGGAACCAGGAAGCACAGCAGGTTCTGGAACCAGGAAGCCAGGAAGCACAGCAGGTTGACAGGAACAAGGAAGCCAGGAAGCACAGCAGGTTCTGGAACCAGGAAGCCAGGAAGCACAGCAGGTTCTGGAACCAGGAAGCCAGGAAGCACAGCAGGTTGACAGGAACAAGGAAGCCAGGAAGCACAGCAGGTTCTGGAACCAGGAAGCCAGGAAGCACAGCAGGTTCTGGAACAGCTGAACGGACCGGACCGGAGCCTGGGTCAGGCCGGGTCGGATACACTGGCAGACAGCGAGGTACAAAAGGACAAAGCAGAGCGGTGGTCAGAAACAAGCCTGAGATCAGGTGCAGGCGGATAACAGGAAGGTCACAGGAAAGCCGGGTCAGATGCAGATGGGTTTCTCAGATCGGGTTACACAGGTACTACGCTGTAAAGCAGACAGCAGGGACTGTCTGTAAATGGCAGGTTTAAATAGTCTCTCTGGCGCCACCCGCTGGACGGAGACCAGGAAGTCCGGGGCGCCTGTTTCTGGCAGGATCTCCATGACAGGATGAGACAACTCCGGGAGGCCTTGCAGAAAGGTCTGTGCAACGCGTTCCCAGAGACTGGGAGGTTACAAACTCCTGGTCCTGGACAACGAGTTGCTGAGGCTTCGGTCAGTCAAAGAAGGAGCGGTGGGGAAGGTGGCCGTCTGACCGATGCGTTCAGACAATTCTTTAGTCCGCAGCCCCAAGGTATGATCGGTTCCAGCAACCATCGCCAGCGTCTGATATACATGGTGCAGGAATACCTAGGGGCAAGGTCAGACTTGGACACCTTCCCTACCGAAAATCCTCTGGCTTACTGGGTCTTGAGGATGGATCACTGGCCAGAGCTTGCACAGTATGCAATTAAGCTACTGGCCTGTCCTGCATCCAGCGTTCTTTCAGAACGCACATTCAGTGCTGCTGGAGGATTTGTCACGGATCACAGGGTGCGCCTGTCCACCAACTCTGTTGATCGACTGACCTTTATAAAGATGAACCAGTCTTGGATCACCACCAGCTACCAAACACCTGAAGCTGATATAACAGACTAATTTATTTTCAAATGTCACATCCCTTCAAGACTGAAGCTGATGCTGAGAGACTGTCCTGTTATGTTGACTGACTATCCTCCTCCTCCTCAATGATCCGATTGATGATGATAGCTTGGAAGAACATTTTTGTTTCTGGGTGCCGCCACCAGTGGCTAAGGCCCAATTTTTCAGCCCCTGTTTAACAGGGGTGTGTTATTACAATTTTTTATGCAATGCTTTGCAGCAGGGCTCATTCCTGCACTCCAACTAGAGTATCTGGGAGTGGTTGCAGTGTCGTGGCACCAGCACCAGTGGCTAAGGCCCAATTTTTCAGCCCCTGTTTAACAGGGGCGTGTAATTACAATTTTTGATGCAATACTTTGCAACAGGGCTCATTGCTGTGCTCCAAGTACAGTATCTGTGAGGGGTTGCAGTGTTGTGGCACCAGTGCCTAAGGCCCAATTTTTCTGCCCCTGTTTAACAGGGGCATGTAATTACAATTCTTGATCTAATAATTCACAGCAGGGCCCATTCCTGCACCCACCAAGACTAACTGTGAGGCCTTACAGTGTTGTGTCAACACCACCACCACCACCACCACCAAAGGCCCAATTTTTCAGCCCCTGTTTAACAGGGGCGTGTAATTACAATTTTTGATGCAATACTTTGCAACAGGGCTCATTGCTGTGCTCCAAGTACAGTATCTGTGAGGGGTTGCAGTGTTGTGGCACCAGTGCCTAAGGCCCAATTTTTATGCCCCTGTTTAACAGGGGCATGTAATTACAATTCTTGATCTAATAATTCACAGCAGGGCCCATTCCTGCGCCCACCAAGACTAACTGTGAGGCCTTACAGTGTTGTGTCAACACCACCACCACCACCACCACCAAAGGCCCAATTTTTCAGCCCCTGTTCAACAGGGGCATGCAATTACAATTCTTGATCTAATAATTCACAGCAGGGCCCATTCATGCGCCCACCAAGAGTAACTGTGAGGGCTCACAGTGTTGTGGCAACACCAACATGTAAGGGGCAAATTTCAGCTGAGTATATACGGCAGGCCCCTACTTTCAAACATCCAACTTACAAACGACTCCTCCTTGCAAACGGAAGGATACAACAGGAAGTGAGAGGAAATCTACCCCTAGGAAGGCAAATTCTCTCCTGTAAGAGTTAATATGGGAAAAAAAGTGTCTCCTCTCCACTGATGCTTTATCACCAATTCTTGTTTCAATAAAAAACCCAAATTTTCAAAAAACATTTGTCATTAGGACGGAAAGTGAGGTGAACTGTTCTGAACAGGTGCACACTGCACAGACAGCAAAACAAATGTTACAGGGGTGATAACCCTTCCCTATGTTTTCCAAAAAGCTTAAAAATAGATTTTTTGGCTGGAGCTACACTTAAACAATGTACCTGTTCAAAATTACAAACAGATTCTACATAAGAACAAACCGACAGTCCCTGTCTTGTTTGCACCGCCTGTATACTGCTGTTCAGAGTATATAGGGCCTTTTTTATTTTGTGTGTGGGGTTCCCCTTAATATCCATACAAGACCCAAAGGGGCTGGTAATGGGCTGTGGTAGGGGGGGGGGGGGTGTGTGATGGGGTAGCTATGCCATTTTTCTTAAAGATTTTCATCCATATTACCGGGACCAGACATTACATTAAAGCCGCAAGCAGTTTTAAATGGCTTTTTTTCCTTTAGAAATGTAATTTTGTGCAGGGACAGTTCTAAACACGGGAAACACGTGGCACTTCACAGGCATACTTTAGACACCCCCCCAGGTATGATATTTAAAGGAATATTTGACTTTTTTTTTCACTTTATTTTTTGGGAGCAGTCATTTTAATAATGCATAAAGTGAAAAAAAAAAAGTGAAATATTCCTTTAAACATCGTACCTGGGGGGTGTCTAAAGTATGCCTGTGAAGTGGCATGTGTTTCCCGTGTTTAGAACTGTCCCTGCACAAAATGACATTTCTAAAGGAAAAAAAGCCATTTAAAACTGCTTGCGGCTTTAAAGCGGAGGTTCCGCGGTCCATACATGTTTTTTCTTTTTGTGCATTCAATGTGACTAATGATGACTGTAATGTACTCACATCTCCAGCGCTACATAACATCCCCCGTCCGTTTTTTGAAGAAATAAACACTTATAAAATGTTTCCTTGATTTTCCATTTTGCTTGTGGGCATCTTGAAGCCCACAAGCCTAGATTTCCGGGTAGCGGTGAATGCGCGTCTCCCGGCATTCACCGCTGTATCTCGCTCAAGTGCAGTGTTGACGGCGAGCAGCGCCGTCAACACTTCCTGGTTGCCATCACAACGGGCGTCAACATTAAGTACACGCCCCGTTGTGATGACATTACGCCGACATCCCAGGACACTTAGGGCCGCCGGGCAAACCAAAGGACCCGCCCACTCCCGCGGGAGGAAAAGCAGGAAGTACAACAGAATTCCGAAGATGTACTTCTTTTACAGCATCCAAAACTTAAAAAGGTTAGTGACACAGTATTGTACATAGCACTAGGATTACAGGAATAAAAAGTGTAATTTTAGGGTGAACCTCCGCTTTAATGTCATGTCTGGTCCCGGTAATATGGATGAAAATCTTTGAGAAAAATGGCATGGCTACCCCATCAGCAAATCCCCCCCCCCCCCCCCCCCGCCTACCCCGGCCAATTACCAGCACTTTTGGGTCTTGTATGGATATTAAGGGGAACCCCGCACACAAAATAAAAAGGGCCCTATATACTCTGAACAGCAGTATACAGGCGGTGCAAGCAAAACAGGGACTGTAGGTTTGTTCACAAGTAGAATCTGTTTGTAATTTTGAACACGTACATTGTTTAGGTGTATCTCCAGCCAAAAAATCTATTTTTAAGCTTTTTGGAAAACATAGGGAAGGGTTATCACCCCTGTAACATTTGTTTTGCTGTCTGTGCACCTGTTCATTAGATTTTACCTCACTTTCCGTCCCAATGACAAATGTTTTTGAAAAGTGGGTTTTTTATTGAAACAAGGATTGGTAATAAAGCATCAGTAGAGAGGAGACACCTTTTTCCCATATTAACTCTCATGCCGCGTACACACGATCATTATTCACGGCGGTTAAAAAACCGCCGTGAATAATGTCATTAAAAAAGAGAGAACGGCTTGTTCCCCACACAGGGTCGTTTTTCACGTCATTTTTTCTCTTGTCGAGAAAAACGACCGTCTGTGGGCTCCGCGGCAGTGTTTCCCTATGGGAAACACTGCCGCGGAAAACATGTCGAAAAAAACGACGAGAAAAATTAGAACATGGTCTAATTTTTCTCGTCGTTTTTAATGCCGTTTTTCTCGTCGAAAAAAACGACAGAAAGCCCACAGACTATCGTTTTTCTCGTCGAATGGGAAAAATGTCGTTTTTTTCAACGAGAAAAACGGCCGTGTGTACGCGGCATTACAGGAGAGAATTTCCCTTCCTAGGGGTAGATTTCCTCTCACTTCCTGTTGTCTCCTTCCGTTTGCAAGTAGGAGTCGTTTGTAAGTTGGATGTTTGAAAGTATGGGCCTGCCGTATATACTCTGCAGAAATTGACCCCTTAGGTGTTGGTGTTGGCACAACACTTTAAGCACTCACAGTTACTCTTGGTGGGCGCTGGAACGCCCTGCTGTCAACTATTATATCAGGAATTGTAATTACATGCCATTGTTGAACAGTGGTAGGAAAAATTGGGCCTTTGATGGTGGTGCTGGTGCCACAACACTGTAAGCCCTCACAGTTACTCTTGGTGGGTGCATGAATGGGCCCTGCTGTGAATTATTAGATCAAGAATTGTAATTGCATGCCCCTGTTGAACAGGGGCTGAAAAATTGGGCCTTTGGTGGTGGTGGTGGTGGTGGTGTTGTCACAACACTGTAATCCCTCACAGTTACTCTTGGTGGGCGCAGGAATGGTCCCTGTTGTGAATTATTAGATCAAGAATTTTAATTACATGCCCCTGTAGAACAGGGGCTGAAAAATTGGGCCTTAGCCACTGGTGCCACAACACTGCAACCCCTCACAGATACTGTACTTGGAGCACAGTAATGAGCCCTGTTGCAAAGTATTGCATCAAAAATTTTAATTACACGCCCCTGTTAAACAGGGGCAGAAAAATTGGGCCTTACTAGACTTGTGCACAACGGAAAAATTCGTTCCGTTTCGGTTCGTTTCTTTCCGGTCCTGTTGATTCGTAATCATTCGTAATTTTGCTAGACGGGATTTTTCGTGTTCGGACTCATTCGTATTTTTGCAAGCGACATTTTTCGTTGAATTTTTTGTTGCTTTATAATTCGTACTTTCGGTAGAGTACGTTGTTTTTCGTTGATTCTGGACACAACTCCTACTTTCGTAACTTTTTTTGGGTTCGTACTTTCGGTAGAGTACGTTGTTTTTCGTTGATTCTGGACACAACTCCTACTTTCGTAACTTTTTTTGGGTTCGTTGATTCGTAATTTTCCGTGTCTCTCTCACAACGACGCTGCCTATTATGCCTAATGTGCTTCGAATGGATTTGTACTTTTCTAAATACATTGCGGTTATTTGTAACGATTCGAAATCTCGTATTTTACTTTCGTTTTTTACATGCGGCTATAGCCTCTGCCCCTGTACACCATTTTGAGAGGGTTCAGCACGGTGAGGGAGAAGCAGAGAGCAGAGCAGAGTGAGTGTTATTGTGCTTCGAATGGATTCGAAATCTCGTATTTTACTTTCGTTTTTTACATGCGGCTATAACCTCCGCCCCTGTACACCATTTTGAGAGGGAGTTCAGCACGGTGTGGGAGAAGCAGAGAGCAGAGCAGAGTGAGTGTTATTGTGCTTCGTATGGATTCGTACATTCGTAACTTTTTCATAACGAATTATGCCGAAGACATTCGGGCATTCGCTATTTGCGGTATAATTTATTTCGGATTCGGTCTTATTCGTAATTGCTTTGTTCGGAAATTCGAATGCTTCCGAATGTCCGAAAGTTGCTAAATTCGGACGAATTTCAATTCGTTACGAAACGAATTGCACAAGCCTAGGCCTTACCCACTGGTGCCACAACACTGCAACCCGTCACAGATACTGTACTTGGAGCACAGTAATGAGCCCTGTTGCAAAGTATTGCATCAAAAATTGTAATTACACGCCCCTGTTAAACAGGGGCAGAAAAATTGGGCCTTAGGAACTGGTGCTGGTGCCACGACACTGCAACCTCTCCCAGATACTCTAGTTGGAGTGCAGGAATGAGCCCTGCTGCAAAGCATTGCATCAAAAATTGTAATTACATGCCCCTGTTAAACAGGGGCTGACAAATTGGGCCTTAGCCACTGGTGGCGGCACCCAGAAACAAAAATGTTTTTCCAAGATTGAGGAGAAGGAGGATAGTCAGTCAACATAACAGGACAGTCACTCAGTCAGCATCAGTCTTGAAGGGATGTGACATTTGAAAATAAATTATTCTGTTATATCAGCTTCAGGTGCTTGGTAGCTGGTGGTGATCCAAGACTGGTTCATCTTTATGAAGGTCAGTCGATCAACTGAATCGGTGGACAGGCGCACCCTGTGATCCATGACAAATCCTCCAGCAGCACTGAATGTGCGTTCCGAAAGAACGCTGGATGCAGGACAGGCCAGTAGCTCAATTGCATACTGTGCAAGCTCTGGCCAGTGATCCATCCTTAAGACCCAGTAAGCCAGAGGATTTTCGGTGGGAAAGGTGTCCAAATCTGACCCTGCCCCTAGGTATTCCTGCACCATGTATATCAGACGCTGGCGATGGTTGCTGGAACCGATCATACCTTGGGGCTGCGGACTAAAGAATTGTCTGAACGCATCGGTCAGACGGCCACCTTCCCCACCGCTCCTTCTTTGACTGACCGAAGCCTCAGCAACTCGTTGTCCCAGACCAGGAGTTTGTAACCTCCCAGTCTCTGGGAACGCGTTACACAGACCTTTCTGCAAGGCCTCCCGGAGTTGTCTCATCCTCTGCTTCCTCTGCAATGGTAAGATAAGGTCCGCAAACTTAGCCTTGTACCATGGATCAAGGAGAGTGGCCAGCCAGTAATGGTCCCTCTCCTTGATCCAAAGAATACGAGGATCCTTCCGCAGACTTTGCAGGAACAGGGAGGCCATGCAGCGTAGGTTAGCTGAGGCATTAGGTCCGGAGTCCTCTGGGTCACTAAGGATGACATGATCCGCAGCCACCTCCTCCCAGCCACGTACAAGTCCACGGGTTTCTTGGGAATGTAAATCATCCCTAAAAGACTGCTGCTGTTGATGCTGCTGAGTGCCAGGCTCCACCTCCATGCTGACACAATCCTCCTCCTCCTCCTCCTCCTCTTCCTCGTCCTCTTCCTGTGCGATGGGTGGGACAGAAGGAACACTGTCTGGGTAAAGGAGGCCTTGAGAGGCAAGGAAGTCCTCCTCTTCCTGCCTCTGTTCTGCCTCAAGTGCCCTATCCATTATTCCATGCAGCGTGTGCGCCAACAGGTGGACAAGAGGTACAGTGTCACTGATGCATGCACTGTCACTGCTCACCATCCTTGTGGCCTCCTCAAATGGTGCCAGGACAGTGCATGCATCCCTGATCATGCCCCACTGGCGTGGTGAAAAAAAAACGAGCTCCCCTGACCCTGTCCTGGTGCCATAGTCACACAGGTACTCATTGATGGCCCTCTGCTGCGTGTGCAGCCGCTGCAGCATGGCCAACGTTGAGTTCCACCTGGTGGGCATGTCACATATAAGGCGGTTCTTGGGCAGGTTCAACTCCTTTTGCAGCTCAGCCAGGCGAGCACTGGCATTATAAGATCTGCGGAAATGCACACAGACTTTCCTGGCCTGCCTCAGGAAATCCTGTAAGCCCGGGTACCTGCCCAAGAACCGCTGCACCACCAGGTTAAGGACGTGAGCCACACAGGGCACATGGGTCAGTTGTCCCTGTCGGAGGGCGGAGAGGAGGTTGGTGCCATTGTCGCAAACCACCATTCCTGGGTTAAGCTGGCGTGGCATCAACCATCTCTCGGCCTGCCCCTGCAGAGCAGACAGAACCTCTGCCCCAGTGTGGCTCCGGTCCCCCGAACACACCAGCACAAGCACGGCATGGCATCTTTTTGCCTGCGTACTTGCGTTACCCCTTGAACGCCTACGGAGCACCGCTGGTTCCAAGGACAAAGCACAGGAAGAGGCCATGGAGGAAGAAGAAGAGGAGGGGTGGAGGAGAGAGGTGTGTCACAACCAGTAGTAGCATTTTGGAGGCGTGGCGGCGGAACAACCTCCAACACTACTGCACCTTGTCCTGCATCCTTCCCAGCTGCCAAAAGAGTGACCCAATGGGCCGTGAAAGAAAGGTAATGTCCCTGTCCATGCCTGCTGGACCATGAGTCAGCGGTAATATTCACCTTACCGCTGACCGCCCTGTCCAGCGAGGCCAAGACATTGCCTTCCACATGCCGGTAGAGAGCCGGAATCGCCTTCTGTGAGAAAAAGTGGCGTTTGGGAACCTGCCACTGAGGAACCACACATTGCACAAACTCACGGAAGGGGGCCGAGTCTACCAACTGAAAGGGCAGCAGTTGAAGTGCTAGCAATTTAGCCAAGCTAGCATTCAACCGCTGGGCATGTGGATGGCTGGGAGTGAACTTCTTTTGACGGTCCAGCAGCTGGGGCAGGGAAATTTGCCTGCTAGAATCGGACGTCGGTGTACTGCTAGCAGAGTGCCCGCAAGTACTTGGCTGTGACACACCTAACTCTACACCTTCATTCCTCTCAGTGCAGGTTTCAGAGAGGACTGAAGGTATAGTGGGGTTGGAGATCCCAGCTGATGCGGTGCAAGGAGAGGTCCGCTTTGTTCTTTGGTGTGGGTCTTTAAGGTAGGCTTGCCAAAGAGCTGCATGGCAGGTCAACATATGTCTGGTCAAGCATGTGGTGCCCAAGCGGCTGATGTTTTGGCCACGCGATATACGCTTGAGACATATGTTGCAAACAGCAGCTGTGCGATCTGATGCACTCGACTCAAAAAAGGCCCACACCAAAGAACTTTTTGAATAACGGGCAGAGGCAGCGCCCTGCACAGGCGGAGCTCTACAGTGTGATTCAGTCGGTGTGCTGCCCTTACGCTGGCCCCCCGGAGGGCATCCTGCCTCGTTGGAGATGTGCCTCCTCCTCATTCTCCTCCTCCTCCTCCTCTCTCCTATTAGGCACCCACGTGGAGTCAGTGACCTCATCATCCGCTCCCTCCTCATCACTGGAGCCAATCTGGCAGTATGCTGCAGCTGCTGGAACATGACTGCCAGATTGGTGTCCTTCTTGAGCATCCCCTCTCTCTGCTCTCACGCTACTGCCTTCCTCTAGCTGGGTATCATCATCAGACCCTTCGAAACGCTGGGCATCCTCCTGGAGCATGTACCCAACACTGTGCTCAAACAGTTCGGGGGACTCCTCAGGAGGACATGGTGGGTCTAGGGAAGGAGTGACTGATGATGACATTGATACCAGGGAAGAGGACGCTTTGGCAGCTGCTTTGCCAGTACCCTGAGCCTGGGTGAGAGAGGATGAGGAGGATGAAGAGGGCTTGGTCATCCACTCTACCAAGTCATCGGCATGATGCGGCTCAACACGTCCAGCTGCCAAAAAGAAGGACAAGCGTGTCCCATGGCCACGTGCTGATGACGATGCACCGTGTCCACGACCAGCACTGTTGTCTCTAGACACAGAGCCTGCTTGCCCTCTTTTATTGGCTCCTGACTGTCTGTCTCTCCTTGTTTGCCTTCAAGACATTCTAATGGCCTGCAGGGAGATGGGAAAACCAGCAATAAGGGGTAGCTTCAGGTGTATATTTTGCAGGAAGCACACAACGCCCGCTGTAAGTGCTGCAGATGACTGCCTGTGTTACACAACAGGAAAAAACAGCAATAAGGGCTAGCTTCAGGTGTTTATTTTGCAGGAAGCACACTACGCCCGCTGTAAGTGCTGCAAATGCCTGTTAGTGTAACACAAAAGAAAAAAAGCTCGAGCAATACGGGCTAGCTTCAGGTGTATAATGTGCAGGAGACACACTACGCCCGCTGTAAGTGCTGCACATGCCTGTTAGTGTAACACACTAGGAAAACACAGCAATAAGGCCTAGCTTCAGGAGTATATTTAGCAGGAAGCACACTACGCCCGCTGTAAGTGCTGCAAATGCCTGTTAGTGTAACACACTAGGAAAACACAGCAGTAAGGCCTAGCTTTAGGAGTATATTTAGCAGGAAGCACACTACGCCCGCTGTAAGTGCTGCAAATGCCTGTTAGTGTAACACACCAGGAAAACACAGCAATACGGGCTAGCTTCAGGTGTATAATGTGCAGGAGGCACACTACTCCCGGTGTAAGTGCTGCAAATGCCTGTTAGTGTAACACACCAGGAAAACACAGCAATACGGGCTAGCTTCAGGTGTATAACGTGCAGGAGGCACACTACGCCCGCTGTAAGTGCTGCAAATGCCTGTTAGTTTAACACACCAGGAAAACACAGCAATATGGGCTAGCTTCAGGTGTATAATGTGCAGGAGGCACACTATGTCCGCTATAAGTGCTGCAAATGCCTGTTAGTGTAGCACACCAGGAAAACACAGCAATAAGGGCTAGCTTCAGGTGTATACTGTGTAGGAGGCTTAGCAACAATGACACTGACACTGTCCCCTGCCTATCCTTCTCTCTCCCTGCACACAAGGTTTAGCAAAGAATATGACACTGACACTCTCCCTGCCTATCCTTCTCTCTCCCTGCACACAAGATTTAGCAAAGAATATGACACTGACACTCTCCCTGCCTATCCTTCTCTCTCCCTGCACACAAGGTTTAGCAAAGAATATGACACTGACACTCTCCCTGCCTATCCTTCTCTCTCCCTACACACAAGGTTTATCAAAGAATAGCACAATGACACTGTCCCTGCCTATCCTTCTCTTTCCCTGCGCCGGAACACACTACACAAGGCCGCTGAGCTGGCAGCCTTTTATAGTGTGGGGCGTGTATTAAACCCCCTGAGCTATAATTGGCCACAGGCAACCTGCCTGTGGCCAATTATGGCTCTCCTAGCTGCCAGCGCTATGATTGGCCAAGCATGCGGGGTCACAGTGCATGCTTGGCCAATCACAGCACCGGGATTGCACTGCGATGGCGCAGTGTATTGTAGGCCATTCGCGTCACTCGAATTTGACGCGAACGGCCCAAATCGTTCGATTTTCGTCGAACGATCGAACAGCCGATGTTTGAGTCGAATGTATGTTCGACTCGAACACCAAGCTCATCCCTACCCAGCAGCAACAGCAGGTGGGAGAGGAGAGTAGGGAAGCTGGAAGCGCTGCGAGGGGAAGGAGGGGGGGAGCCAGGGCAGTAGGGGGAATCTGTGCTGAACAGTGTGATTAGGGTGTGCCTTGACACACCTGGCACACCCTGTGCGCACGCCTATGGATGCAATACTTTGCAACAGGGCTTATTGCTGTGCTCCAAGTACAGTATCTGTGAGGGGTTGCAGTGTTGTGGCACCAGTGGTTAAGGCCCAATTTTTCAGCCCCTGTTTAACAGGGGCGTGTAATTACAATTTTTGATGCAATCATAGGTGTGCGCAGCCTATTGCATTAGGGTGTGCACCCCAAAGCTCAACACATACTACCGATCACTCACGATGAAAGGGAAGGGGCCGGTAAGTTACATATTTACCTGCCCCTTCCCCCACTCATCCTAAAACATCCCCAGCAGCAACAGCCGGTGGGAGAGTAGAGTAGGGAAGCTGGAAGCGCTGCGAGGGGAAGGAGGGGGGGAGCCAGGGCAGTAGGGGGAATGTGTGCTGCACAGTGTGATTAGGGTGTGCCTGGGCACACCTGGCACACCCTGTGCGCACGCCTATGGGCAAGTGTAAACAAACCTCTCCCTGTGCTTCCTAGTGAGCCTGTCACTGATCGTCTGTTCCCTGTCATAGGAAACAACGATCAGTGATGTCACACACTAAGCAACACCCACCACAGTAAGAAACACATATCAGGGCACACTTAACCCCTACAGCGCCCCCTCCTGGTTAACCCCTTCACTGCCAGTGTACTTTTTACAGTAATCAGTGCATTTTTATAGCACTGGTCACTGTAAAAATGACAATGGTCCCAAAATAGTGTCAAAAGTGTCCGATGTGTCCGCCATAATGTCGCAGTCACGATAAAAATCGCTGATCGCCGCCATTACTAGAAAAAAATAAATATATTAATAAAAATGCAATAAAACTATCCCCTATTTGGTAGACGCTATAATATAAATTTTGCGCAATCCAATCAATAAACCCTTATTGCGATTTTGTTTTACCAAAAATATGTAGAAGAATACGTATCGGCCTAAACTGAGGAAAAAAACGTTTTTTTATATATTTTTTGGGGATATTTATTATAGCAAAAAGTAAAAAATATAGATTTTTTTTCAAAATTGTAGCTCTATTTTTGTTTATAGCGCAAAAAAAAAAAACGCAGAGGTAATCAAATACTACCCAATTTGTGGGGAAAAAAGGACGCCAATTTTTTTGGGGAGCCACGTCGCACGACTGCGCAATTGTCAGTTAAAGCGACGCAGTGCCGAATCGCAAAAAGTGGCCTGGTCTTTAAGCTGCATAATGGTCCGGATCTTAAGTGGTTAAATACCACCAAAAGGAAGCTCTATCTGTTTAAAGAAAAAATGATAAAAATTCCATTTGTGTACAGTGTTGTATGACTGAGTAATTGTCATTCAAAATGTGGCAGCACTGAAATCTGAAAATTAGCCTGGGCAGTAGAGTTGCCACCTCATCCCTTTAAACCCGAACACATATGAATTAGACAGGTTCTGAGGCTAATTGAATGCAGATAAGGCACCAAGTGAGTTTAATTACCACCTTAATCAGCCACAGAACCTGTGGAATTCATATGTGTTCGGGTTTAAAGGGATGAGGTGGCAACCCTACTGGGCAGGAAGGGGGTGAAAGTGTCGGGTACTGAAGTGGTTAATAATGCACACATGTCCATACAAGGATTTCTACAGGGACCACCGAGACCATCTATGCATGGCTTGGATGTCACCCATATTACTAGGAGCCCATAAATCAGATGACTATAGAAAGATATAAAAGTCCACTCACTGTCATGGAACTTCAGACTGAAGGAACTTCATTCCAGTTACACCATTCATTTTTTTGCACATGAGGTTGGCGGAGCACTAGCAAAAAATTAGAGCAGAGGGCGAGGGGAGAGGAACAGAAGAAGGAGGAAGAGGAAGGTATCTTAATCAAAAGAACCCGGCCTCACCAGGACAGGTGGAGTTGTGCCCATTGTTTTAGATCTGCTTCTAATGTCTTGTATATCGGGGGAGGGGTGGTTGGCTCCATACAGTTGGTCTATGTTGGTGGATAGATTCACCCCCAGGTAAGGACTGACTGAATCACTCCAAGTGAAGTCAAAATGATCTTTCAAGCGTGCGGCTGGTGTGTGCGGGTCTGTGATATTTAATGCCTGCCATGTGGACATGTTGGCGTACAGACCAGAGAGCGCTCTGTGCTCCAAACTGTGCCAGCTGTAGTGTAGCCACGGCCTTCTTCCACCTCTTACACACGTGATGGTGAGGGCGCCACCTTAACCACTTCCTACCGGGTCATAGTCATATGACGCCGGCTGGAACCCTCCCTCCCTCCTTTTTTCCCGGCCGTCTATGGGGCGCGCGTGCGCTGCCGGCGCGCTAGCGTACCCGCGGCACCGCTCGTGACCCGGTGTGCGTGCCCGGCGGCCGCGATGTCCGCCGGGCAACCGCGATTGCCCGCGATCACGGCAGGAGTGTGGATCTGTGTGTGTAAACACACAGATCCACCTCCTGTCAGAGGTGAGGAGACCGATGTGTGTTCCCAGTACAGAGGAACACAGATCGGTCTCCTCACCTTGTGAGTCCCCTCCCCCTACAGTTACAATCACTCAATAGGGAACATATTAACCTCTTGATGGCCCCTTAGTGTTAACCCCTTCCCTGCCAGTCACATTTACACAGTAATCAGTGCAGTTTTATAGCACTAATCGCTGTATAAATGTGAATGGTCCCAAAAACGTGTAAAAAGTGTCCGATGTGTCCGCCGCAATGTCACGGTCACAATAAAAATCGCAAATCGCCGCCATTACTAGTAAAAAAAATAAAAAAAATTAAAATGCCATAAATCTATCCCCTATTATGTAGACGCTATAACTTTTGCGCAAACCAATCAATATACGCTTATTGCAAAAAAAAAAATTACCAAAAATATGTAGAATACGTATCGGTCTAAACTTAGGAAAAATTTTTTTTTTTTAAAAAAATTGTGATATTTATTAAATCAAAAAGTAAAAAATATTGCATTTTTTTCAAATATTTGGCTTTTCTTTTGTTTATAGCGCAAAAAATAAAAACCGCAGAGGTGATCAAATACCACCAAAAGAAAGCTCTATTTATGGGGAAAAAAGGACGTCAATTTTGGTTAGGTTCAACGTCACACGACCGCGCAATTGTCAGTTAAAGCGACGCAGTGCTGCATCGCAAAAAGTGCTCTGGTCAGGAAGGGGGTAAATTCTTCCGGGGCTGAAGCGGTTAATGGTGATTTTTATTGATTTGTGGATTTTTTTTTGTTGCAAAAAAAATAAAAAAATCAGTTTTTTGAAGTAGATGCAAAATGGAAGCAGTGGACATGCAGAGAACAATAAATTGAGCACAAAATATTGTATGATTACATGAATTTTCACAGATTATTTAATATAGCAGCAAAGATCATAAGATTAAAGAAGTAGGTGTAAAGTGGAAGCAGTAGATCTGCAGAGAATATTATTTGAGCCCCTAGCACTTTATATATGAATGTCTCCACATATTTTAGTGTATTGGTGATAATTTAGGTGCACACACAATAGGACAGCGCTGTGACACATAATGCTCTTCTAGTTGATAAAGGGAATACTTACCTTTGTTACAGCAGCAGTCCGGTAGAAGTTATTTCTGTAGGTATTTGAGTTGTTACACATAGTGCAGGTTTTTTTCTATTTATATTGGGGACATAATTGCCCAAATCTGGGGATCAGGAGCCATTTCCACCCTTTACTCTCGGCTGGGATTCTTTGTATCCATATAACAGATGTTCTACATCAGGGCTCAAAATTTCAAGCCCTGAGCTACTAGCCAGGCCTCAAGAGTTACTTGCCACCAGTTGCCCCATCTAACACATACACTGCCCGCCCCTAATTCTGCCCCTAAATACGCCCTCGTAGATTACCTCATGGAATGACACTGTTAAATGTTTTATGCAGAATCAAGTTACACAATTAAATATTACCAACAACAACTTTAACCACCTCGTGCCGGCCGTACGACTATATACGGCCGCAAGGTGGCTCTACAAATCCGGGAGGCCGTCTTTTTACGGCCTCCGCTTCTTTGGCCACTGGGGGGCGCGCGCGCGTGCCCGGCGCGTCACTGTGATGCCGATGCGCGTGCCTGGCAGCCGCAATGTCCTCCAGGCACCCGCGATCGGCCGGTACACAGACAAGGACATGGATCTGTGTGTGTAAACACACAGATCCATGTCCTGTCAGGGAGAGGAGACCGATGCTGTGTCCCTTGTACATAGGGACACAGATCGGTCACCTCCCCCAGTCGGTCCCCTCCCCCCACAGTAAGAATCACCAATAGGGAATACATTTAACCCCTTCCTCGCCCCCTAGTGTTAACCCCTTCCCTGCCAGTCACATTTATACAGTAATCAGTGCATATTTATAGCACTGTTCGCTGTATAAATGTGAATGGTCCCAAAAATGTGTCAAAAGTGTCCAATGTGTCCGCCATAATGTCGCAGTCACGAAAAAAATCACTGATCGCCGCCATTACTAATAAAAAAATTTTTTTTAATAAAAATGCCATAAATCTATCCCCTATTTTGTAAACGCTATAACTTTTGCGCAAACCAGTCAATAAACGCCAATTGCGTTTTTTTTTTGCGAAAAATATGTAAAAGAATACGTATCGGCCTAAATTGAGGAAAAAAATATTTAAAAAAAAAAATTGGGATATTTATTATAGCAAAAATCCAAAAATATTGTGTTTTTTTCAAAATTGTCGCTATTTCTTTGTTTGTAGCGCAAAAAAAAAAAACCCGCAGAGGTGATCAAACACCACCAAAAGAAAGCTCTATTTGTGGGAAAAAAAGGACGTCAACTTTTTTTGGGAGCCACGTCGCACGACCGCGCAATTGTCATTCAAAGCGTGACAGTGCCGAAAGCTGAAATTTCGCCTGGGCAGGAAGGGGGTTTATGTGCCCAGTAAGGAAGGGGTTAACAAAATGGGACAGGGCACTGGGGTCAGACCAGAGGGACATGGACTTTTTTACTTCTGCAAATTCTGCTCTCCCTCTTCCCATGTACAAGCTTCCCTCCTCCTCCTCCGCCTTCTCTCTCTAGAAACAGGGGTCTCAAACGGGCGGCCCTCCAGCTGTTCTAAAACTACAAATCCCATGAGGCATTGCAAGGCTGACAGTTACAAGCATGACTCCCACAGGCAAAGGTATGATGGGATTTGTAGTTTTGCAACAGCTGGAGGGCCACCAGTTTGAGACCCCTGCTCTAGAACCAGGTCTCTTCCACATTCTCTTGCTGTCTCCTCTGCAACCCCCACCCATCCCCCTCTCTCTCTCTCTCTCTCCTATTCTACCCACTCTCATCATCAGGAGCCCCTGTGTGCGGCTCCACGCTTGCATGTCCCCACTTCCCCCTTTCATTCAGTCTGGCAGTGAGGAGAGGAGCTGCAGCACAGCGGGAGGGAGTACAATCCAGCGCTGATATCCACACACCTGCATAGCCATTGACACCACAGCACAGCGCACACTGACACCGCACAGCACACATTGAGACCAGCCTGCTCACACTGCACTGCTCAGGCTGAACTGCTACATAGAGCACAAGGAGAGCAAAACTGCACAAACTGGAAGGCTGCTGCCAGAGGCGTAACTAGAACCTTCAGGGCCCCGGTGCAAGGAAACATGAAGGACCTCTGGTCCTGGGGCCCTTTCTAATGATCCTGGTGTCCCTTTCTCCCATCACGGGGGACCTTGATTATGGTCCTGCAGCAGGACCCCTTTTACACATTTGAACCGATTGGACCACCCATTGTTTTGTATAGGGAGGCAGAAGTAAACAGACCTGTCCATTTACACCTGCCTGCATCCGCTCCAATGAAAACAGATGGATAGAGATCCATTCCCCATCTAGTCTAGCGGATTGAATGACAGTCAGACCGGTCCATAGAGAACAGCAGTCTGTGACTGTGTCCACTCTGCACAAGTGGAGCAGACACGGACCTGTCATCCTCCTGCTCAGCGGGGATCAGCGGAGAGTTCCCCCACTGAGCAGGTGGATTTGCTTGGCAGAGTCCGCCCATGTGAAAGGGCCCTAAGGGAGAGCTCTGTGGACTGTAATGTAAAGGGAAACTGATGTAAGAGGTACTCTTGGAATCCTGATGTAAGGGGGTCTCTGCTCACCAAAGCCCCCACATACATCAGAGTCCCCCTTTACATTACAGTCCACGGAGCTCTCCCTTACTTAAAGCAGGGTTCCCCATAAAAATGGAACTTGCGCTTTTCGGAACCCTCCCCCCCTCCGGTGTCACATTTGGCACCTTTCAGGGGGGTGCAGATACCTATCTAAGACAGGTATTTGCATCCACTTCCGGGAATAGACTGATGCAGCAGATACGCCCCTACTCGCACTCCCCCGCTGTCTCCTGGGAAACACACTGTTCCCAGGAGAGAGCGGGGACCAGTGACGGCGCACCGCGCTACTTGCACATGCGCAGCAGAGAACTGGGCAGTGAAGCCGCAACGCTTCACTACCCGAGTCCCTCACCGAGGCGGGTGCAGCCGAGGGACGAGCGATTGCTCGACCTCGGCTGCCGACATTGCGGATGCGCTGGACAGGTAAGGGTCCATATTTTAAAAGTCAGCAGCTGCAGTATTTGTAGCTGCTGGTTTTTTTTTAAAAAAAATTTGGCGGAACCTCCTGTGCTCAAAGGCTGGCAAGATAAGAGAGGGGGGGGGGGGGGGACATTTCCCTTACCATAGATGAAGGCTTGGGACCTGGATTGGTCAGCAAACAAGGCCTACTAGCCTGTGCTATATATATATATATATATATATATATATGTGTGTAGCGGCCTCACCCCATCTCCTATGTCTAGGGGTATGTCACACGACAGGGTGAGATGCACTACGGCTCATGTCCTCCCCATAGCTGTGGGTGAGGTGAAGGCCAGAATCAGTATTTTCCTCGGGCCAGTATGCATTAGTTATGAATCCGTTTTTTCTGTGCTGTCACCTCCCTTCGCTCCCATTAACCAGAGTCCCACACACCGATCACAGTCCAACTCTTGTTTTATTGCAAGCTCCACAATAAACAGTGCTTCAGTAGCCAACTGGTTGAAACTTTATAATAGCCTGATACGGTGGGATGAGCAGGTCGAGGCACTATCCTGATTTGTAATCTAAACCACTGTGGTTTCACCAGCGGTTATCACGGCCTTGACTTGAATAGAATTAGAACTTGTGAGTCTCTACCAGCAACTCAAGAGAACATAGACAGGAGTACCTTCGCTGCGCTGTGGCCCCTATCAGGGGAAGATGTCCCTCCAAGGGAGTTACCGGAGGCCCATCCGTCACCGGGTTGATGCTGTTCCGGTATCTCCGGACGGGTGACCGCCCCGGCCTCCTCACCTCAGACATGGGCCCCGTCCACCTCAGGGACCCTCGGATCACTTCACCCTTGCGGAACCCAGTCGAAGTCACTGGGCCCCAGGCCTACGATTTAGTACCTCACCCCAGGCTGAAGGTGCCTGGGATGGACTCCAACTCCATTCCGGTCAGGCCTAGGGCGCCTGGGCCGGAACTCCGAACCGCCCGCACCCAGGCCTAAGGTGCCTGGGCGCGTGAAGAGAAGATCCTGAAGACCTCGTGGTTAGGGCGTCTCCCCCTTTTTATCTCCTCCCATCGATACCACGGCAGGTTCCCCGCCCTTCCTGTACCATCTCCGGAAAGGGACAAAAAGGGTAGCACTGTGGTGGTGATTCTACCTTGAGCCTGCGGGTACCCCGCCACCCACCGGCCAAGGAGAATAATACACCACCCAGTCCTCCACGAATACAATTGGTCCAACTCTCATAATTGACACACTGGGGTGTATCCCAACCAATTTTAAAGACCCCGCTACACACTCCCCGCTGTGATTTGACGCTCGTCCCCAGCGTCTGGTGTAAACCCATGTCTCCCATAGAGTGGTGACATAAGCCTGACTCCAGAGGCTATCCTTAAAAAAAATTTTAAATCCTGTTGTGCCAAGACCTGCTCAAAGGGGAAGGGAAATATAACAATATAAAACGTTTCCATAAAACCATCTAACATGTACACATATACAATCCCTCCCATCGCTGTCTAAGAACCACCCCATACTCAGCAGTCTTGACGGATGAATCTCCTGCAGAAGGGAAACAAAAAAGAAAACACAACATCCTATCAATTTGTGTTAATTTGGAATGAATGGGTCCATCAGCCAATAGACCCATTCGCTCCAACGAGTAAGGTGATGCGAGTGTGAAAAAAAAACAAACAGCCGTTGCACAATACTGCCACCTGGTGACAGTGCCGCGGTAATGACACTTGGTGAAATCTTCATTCTTTCTGCGTCCCTACACTGATTCTACCCCCAAAGTCTCTGTCTTTTCTTTTTTTTATATGAAAGAAGAGAGAACGAACAAAAACTGCTCTCATTCCTCCAAAGAGTTGAAAAACAAACCCAAATAAAAAACCAGGGTACAGTTCAGATGCTCAGGCAAAGACTTTTCCGGAAAGCTGCAGCTAAAGAAACATACACGTGAGTCTCTTCTCACAAGTAAAACCTGGGGTCAGGCAGAAACAAGGGCTTCAGATGCTTATCAAACACTTCGACTGAATAGTCTATATCTTCTCCTTCTTTCCTGCAGATAAGCACCTTGTCCGCATGAATGTGACGCCCTAGCATCCAGTCTGCTCTGCAGTCCTTGAACTTTTTCGACACAATGGGCGAACAGGCCAAGTATCGCCGGGCATGAGGCAATTTGAGCTTTTCCCAAATGAAGTTGTCATACCATCTCTGTCGCAGGACTTCAACTTCATAAAGTAAGTCCCGAGGCAAGTAGGGATATTCCCACCCATACTCACGGGCGACTCTCTGTGAGAAAAGTCGTTGCAATCGGGCCAAAGGAGGCATGGCATCCCAATCACCTTCTCCTGGTTGAACGATGGCCTCCGGGTGCCGAGGTACTTTCACTACCTCTGATGGCTTTGCTCTTGGTGCCCGCAATGAAGCGCGTTGCATCCCGACCACCAAAGCGGGTGATGTGGTAGATTGTGGGGATGTGATTTGAGGACTAGGCTTCCTCGTAAGCTCCGGGGCCTGCGCCCGGGGCGTGCTGTCTCCTATTGACATAGGGGAGTCCTGCGGTTCACGTAACACAGGTAACGGGCGTTTATCCCAGCCCTTTCGGTGAAACAGTTCATCTATTTCTCCGTCATCCCCACAGTCCGACAGCGATTCTAGGTTGGAGGTGTCATACTTCTTGGCGGGAAGGTAGTCTCTAGTAGACGTGGGGAAATATTATTTTAACTAAAGATGGACTTTAAACGGCACATGGGTAAGTATTGTAAAAATTCTAAAGGTTTTATTGTTAGTAGAAGAAATATAATTGAATTTAGGTAAAAAATACATTAATACATTTCAGAAAAATGACATTATATGACAATCATCAATAATCGGTATAGGATCCCAATTGCAAGACTCAACACACCTCCCAGAGATTACATTAACATGTAAAATACAAAATAAAGTAATATATGGCCAACAAACACAATAAAGGAGTTGGACGATATACACAAGAGATGGCTGGTCTTATTGATAGATCCGGTAAATTCAAAGATAGAAATCTTGCTTTCGCTCGACTAGTTTCGCGTTCCGAGACGCTTCGTCGGGAGCATAGTATTAGACAGGGCCGTGTTAGGTAATGAAACAGGCCTGGGTATTTTTAGCTGGCGGTCTATATATGACAGAGGGCCAGTAATGTGTAGACACATTCGTAATGGACAGTAATGCGTAATTAGATAGGGGGGTAAATTACACAGGCTACTGATAAGTAGAGCGAGAGCGGTCCTCCAGGTGTAGCGAGCCAGAAAGCATAAAGTAGTGTATGTCAATAAGAGACAATTGCTCGGGCCGAACAGTGGTATTCTGTCTAAGTGACCCCAAACGATGGAATAACCCAGCTTGTGACTTGAGGTGGATCGTTTACTGATGGAGCCCCTCCTGTGGTCGAGCGAAAGCAAGATTTCTATCTTTGAATTTACCGGATCTATCAATAAGACCAGCCATCTCTTGTGTATATCGTCCAACTCCTTAATTGTGTTTGTTGGCCATATATTACTTTATTTAGTATTTTACATGTTAATGTAATCTCTGGGAGGTGTGTTGAGTCTTGCAATTGGGATCCTATACCGATTATTGATTGTCATATAATGTCATTTTTCTGAAATGTATTAATGTATTTTTTACCTAAATTCAATTATATTTCTTCTACTAACAATAAAACCTTTAGAATTTTTACAATACTTACCCATGTGCCGTTTAAAGTCCATCTTTAGTTAAAATATTTCCCCACTGATTATCGGGACATTGGCGCATTTGTACTGGTGCATCCACAGTGTCACCCTGTGGTGATGCACAATTTAGCAATTTCTTTCCAAATCTAGTAGACGTGGAACTACCCTCCCTTGCAGGCTCCACCGACTGTGGACTCCCGACACCTCCAACCACCACCACAGTCCCAGCCCCTGGCTCCCCTGGTCCTTTTGAAGCACTGGGATGTCCAGGACTCTTCCAACCGGATCCATCCAGGCCCGGCAAGCGGCGGGGTGAAGCTCGACCACGACCACAGGAGGCCTGCACCAGGCCAACTTTACTCTTCGGAGGTGGGAGCAGGGAATCTGTGGTGACCGAAGCAGCTTCTTCTGATTTTTCCTTCTCAGTCTCTGGTTGGGCAGTCACGTCGCCCTGGTCAGTGCGTACGGGGACCTCCGCAAAGGCCTGGATCTCCCCTTCTGGAGTAGCGGTACCTGTGAGGCTGTTGAGGCGGAGGGCCCGGGGCCTTACTGTGGATGATTCCACCTCGAACAGGAATTCTTTACACGCCTCACAACGCCCGAATGGCTTCAGGTGGACCACTAGTCCCGAGCATCCGGGACAGATCACGCCGAGGGCCTCTGTGTCTCTGCATGAGTACAAAGCCAACTGTCCTCGGGGCCTGAGTCTTATCCCCGTGTCTGTAAGGGGAGCAGCAAAAGCAGTCATCTTCGTGGGGTAGGGAACCGGAATCCACGGGGAGCTTGAGGCCATCCCGACTATCTGCTGCTCCATCACGCACTGACCACGCGCCGGAGTCTCCACGTGTATCTCCTCACATGGCCAGACTCCTCCCATGACTTGCACATTTTCGCGGGCTTCCTTCAGTCTCCGCCCACGAATTGCACAGTCACGGGGTGCCTCATGGCGCAGTGCAGCAAAAGCCCCCACATGTAGTACTTCACACGGCTGGGCTCCTCCCTCTTCTCGCTCCTCTGCATGGGCCTTTCCCGTCTTGGGGGTCATTTCCACAACTTTGAGCAGGGACTGTTGTGTTACACTATGTGATTATTCTTGCTCTGTGTCTTTAAGATCTGTCCCCTTCTTTCTAGCTGAACTCTCTCTCTCACCGTAGTTCTTTATATATCTCCTCCACTTCCTGATTCTGGTCATTACTCCTGTATATCTTCCATGCTAAACATCTTACATGTGGCTTACAACTGCAACGTTTTTCTACCTATGAATATCCATCATTAAACGGAACATTCGAAAGGATTCATCGTCTGTCGTCCTAACTGTGAGTTTATTCATTGAGTTAAACTGCCTGTATCGATGCAAGGGATGAATATCAAACCAGCTTGAGTAAGGCCTACTTAAACCTGGAGATGAACTTTATCGCTTTGTAGTTGAGACAGAACAGGGACGTACTTTGGCCAATCACATGGTCGACCCGCTCGGGACTCCTCCGGGCAGCAAAGTCCAGACACAGCCATTCCAAATTTAAAGTCAATACACACTTCATCCCGGACTCGCGAGCCCCCACGTGTAGCGGCCTCACCCCATCTCCTATGTCTAGGGGTATGTCACACGACAGGGTGAGATACGCTACGGCCCATGTCCTCCCCATAGCTGTGGGTGAGGTGAAGGCCAGAATCAGTATTTTCCTCGGGCCAGTATGCATTAGTTATGAATCTGGTTTTTCTGTGCTGTCACCTCCCTTCGCTCCCATTAACCAGAGTCTCCCAGTCCAACTCTTGTTTTATTGCAAGGTTCACAATAAACAGTGCTTTAGTAGCCAACTGGTTGAAACTTTATAATAGCCTGATACGGTGGGATGAGCAGGTCGAGGCACTATCCTGATTTGTAATCTAAACCACTGTGGTTTCACCAGCGGTTATCATGGCCTTGACTTGAATAGAATTAGAACTTGTGAGTCTCTACCAGCAACTCAAGAGAACATAGACAGGAGTACCTTCGCTGCGCTGTGGCCCCTATCAGGGGAAGATGTCCCTCCAAGGGAGTTACCGGAGGCCCATCCGTCACTGGGTTGATGCTGCTCCAGAATCTCCCGGCCTCCTCACCTCAGACATGGGCCCCGTCCACCTCTGGGACCCTCGGATCACTTCACCCTTGCGGGACCCAGTCAAAGTCACTGGGCCCCAGGCCTACGATTTAGTACCTCACCCCAGGCTGAAGGTGCCTGGGATGGACTCCAACTCCATTCCGGTCAGGCCTAGGGCGCCTGGGCCGGAACTCCGAACCGCCCGCACCCAGGCCTAAGGTGCCTGGGCGCGCGAAGAGAAGATCCTGAAGACCTCGTGGTTAGGGCGTCTCCCCCTTTTATCTCCTCCCATCGATACCATGGCAGGTTCCCCGCCCTCGCCTTACCATCTCCGGAAAGGGACAAAAAGGGTAGCACTGTGGTGGCGATTCTACCTTGAGCCTGCAGGTACCCCGCCACCCACTGGCCAAGGAGAATAATACACCACCCAGTCCTCCACGAATACAATTGGTCCAACTCTCATAATTGACACACTGGGGTGTATCCCAACCAATTTAAAGGACCCCGCTACACTTTCATTAGGAAGCAAGGTGACTGGCTGACCTGGAGAGCTGTCTGTGGAGGGTTGCAGCATCCATAATACAAGCTGGCTTTTCCTCCACTATCTACCTGCAGGCTGCTGGAATTTCTCTTTGGGAAGCACGGAGGAGCTGCCGAGGATTGGAATGTGGGAGGGGCCGCAGGGACACACAGGAGGGGGTGGGAGGAGAAGATCCTGCTCTGTATCTTCTTTTCCCTCCTGTCCGACATCCTTGCGAGGGGGGGGGGGCGGTCTGTCGGTGCGGGGTCCGAGCAGTGTGACAGAGAGTGTAATAGACGCTCTCTGCTCATAACTGAAGCCACAATACAGGTCTTTTTCCTTCCTGCTCTCCAGCTACATTGGTCGGGTGGGAAGCCAGGCTCAGAGAGGTCCCATGGCTTGACGAGAATTGTAAGGAAAGCACCTGTGTACTACACTGCCTGTGTGCGGCTCACCAGACTACATTTCCCGCACGTACCTTTCCTCTTCCACCGCCAGTCGCAGCGGGGCTCTAAGTGTAGGCACAGATTGGGCTGATGGTCATGCAGCCCTGTCATCACTCGCCCTCAGTCAAATGCGAGCAGGCGAGTGGACATTTTGAGGGGTGTTCTACATGACTAAATCTGAAAACTGCAAAATCAAAGGTGCCAAAATGTCTCCCCCGAGCAGTAATATATTTCTATCCCCCTTGGTGGGAGTGGAGATGACCCATCTATAGGGATATACAGTACATACACACACAGCACAAGGCCGTGTTCACCCTACGAGATGTTTCTCTGGGCTGCAGTTCCTCTGAGCTCCACAAGGTGGTGATCTCACTTCTACCCAGACAGGATTCAGGAAGTCTCTATGGAATACAGGCAGGAAGTTCTGGGTGAGAGGTGAGTCGGGAGGAAGTAGAGAGAAGACAGAGGAGGTAATAAGATCTTATTTTCTATTTACACCCAGTAACCCCCCCCCCCCCCCCCGTCATGTCCGTCCTCTTCCTTCATTGTCACGGTGTCTTTTATCTAAAAAAAATTGTGAAAGAATGGGAATCCCACCTACTTAAAGGGGTTGCTCCACCGGAAAAAAAAAATTAAAAGCCAGCAGCTACAGCTACAGCAGCTGCTGGCTTTTAATATTTGGACACTTACCTGTCCTGGAGTCCAGCGACGTCCGCAGCAGAGGACGAGCGACCGCTCGTCGCTCTGCTGCTCCCTCCGCCATCCTCGCTGAGGGAACCAGGAAGTGAAGCCCTGCGGCTTCATGCCCGGTTCCCTACGGCGCATGCGCGAGTCGCGCTGCGCCGTTCTGATTGGTGCTCCTGTGTTCTGGGAGCCGAGTGTCTCCCAGAACACCAAGGGAAGTCTGCGGGAAGTGACGTTACTCCCGCAGATTCCCGGAGACAGGACTCCCGGATGTGGGTGAAAATACCTGTCTTAGACAGGTATCTTCACCCCCCTCCCCCCTGAAAGGTGTCAATTGTGACACCGGAGGGGGGGAGGGTTCCAAATAGCAAAATTTGCTATTTAGGGTGGAGCTCCACTTTAAACAATGTAGTACTCACCGAATAAATATCGGGTCATTAATTATATAATAGAGCAACAAAAATAATGAAAA
Source organism: Rana muscosa (assembly GCA_029206835.1). Lineage (NCBI taxonomy): Eukaryota > Metazoa > Chordata > Amphibia > Anura > Ranidae > Rana > Rana muscosa. The sequence goes on along the minus strand of JARGYO010000094.1, from coordinate 15,190,831 downwards.
AAAGGAAAGACTTCTACACACCCTGAAGAGTTAACTACAAAAATATTTTATTAATTCAACATATACAATACATTTCTAGCACTTTACATAGACCCCCCCCCCCCCCATATACCAATACAGAACTCCCTATAACAAAGGGGGTTCTATGTAAAATATTTCCCTCTAAAAGAACCAAACACACTGTGTAGGGCAAAGGTGTACCTAAGGGGCAAGATACACAATCCCCACAGTCGGCAAACCCGCCCTCCCTAATATAGACACCCTCACAATCCCCACAGTCAGCAAACCCGCCCTCCCCAATATAGACACCCCCACACAATCCCCACAGTCAGCAAACCCGCCCTCCCCAGTATAAACACCCCCGCAGTCAGCAAACCCGCCCTCCCCAATATAGACACCCCCACAGTCAGCAAACCCGCCCTCCCCAATATAAACACCCCCGCAGTCAGCAAACCCGCCCTCCCCAATATAGACACTCCCACACAATCCCCACAGTCAGCAAACCCGCCCTCCCCAATATAGACACCCCCACACAATCCCCACAGTCAGCAAACCCGCCCTCCCCAATATAGACACCCCCACACAATCCCCACAGTCAGCAAACCCGCCCTCCCCAGTATAAACACCCCCGCAGTCAGCAAACCCCCCCTTTCCAATATAAACACCCCCGCAGTCAGCAAACCCGCCCTCCCCAATATAAACACCCCCACAGTCAGCAAACCCGCCCTCCCCAATATAAACACCCCCGCAGTCAGCAAACCCGCCCTCCCCAATATAGACACTCCCACACAATCCCCACAGTCAGCAAACCCGCCCTCCCCAATATGGACACCCCCACACAATCCCCACAGTCAGCAAACCCGCCCTCCCCAATATAGACACCCCCACACAATCCCCACAGTCAGCAAACCCGCCCTCCCCAATATAGACAACCCCACACAATCCCCACAGTCAGCAAACCCGCCCTCCCCAATATAAACACCCCCACAGTCAGCAAACCCGCCCTCCCCAATATAAATACCCCCACAGTCAGCAAACCCGCCCTCCCCAATATAGACACCCCCACAATCCCCACAGTCAGCAAACCCGCCCCCCCAATATAGACACCCCCACAATCAGCAAACCCGCCCTCCCCAATATAGACACCCTCACAATCTCCACAGTCAGCAAACCCGCCCTCCCACAGTCAGCAAACCCGCCCTCCCCAATATAAAAACCCCCACAGTCAGAAAACCCGCCCTCCCCAATATAAACACCCCCACAGTCAGAAAACCCGCCCTCCCCAATATAGACACGCCCACAGTCAGCAAACCCGCCCTCCCCAATATAGACACCCCCACAGTCAGCAAACCCGCCCTCCCCAATATAGACACCCCCACAGTCAGCAAACCCGCCCTCCTCCATATAGACACCCCCACAATCCCCACGGTCAGCAAACCCGCCCTCCCCAATATAAACACCCCCACAGTCAGCAAACCCGCCCTCCCCAATATAGACACCCCCACAGTCAGCAAACCTGCCCTCCTCAATATAGACACCCCCACAGTCAGCAAACCTACCCTCCTCAATATAGACACCCCCACAATCCCCACAGTCAGCAAACCCGCCCTCCCCAATATAGATACCCCCACAATCAGCAAAGCCGCCCTCCCCAATATAGACACCCCCTCAATCCCCACAGTCAGCAAACATGCCATCCCCAATATAAACACTAGGCTTGTGCACAACGGAAAAATTCGTTCCGTTTCGGTTCGTTTCTTTCCGGTCCTGTTGATTCGTAATCATTCGTAATTTTGCTAGACGGGATTTTTCGTGTTCGGACTCATTCGTATTTTTGCAAGCGACATTTTTCGTTGAATTTTTTGTTGCTTTATAATTCGTACTTTCGGTAGAGTACGTTGTTTTTCGTTGATTCTGGACACAACTCCTACTTTCGTAACTTTTTTTGGGTTCGTTGATTCGTAATTTTCTGTGTCTCTCTCACGACGACGCTGCCTATTATGCCTAATGTGCTTCGAATGGATTTGTACTTTTTGAAATACATAGCGGTTATTTGTAACGATTCGAAATCTCGTATTTTACTTTCGTTTTTTACATGCGGCTATAGCCTCCGCCCCTGTACACCATTTTGAGAGGGTTCAGCACGGTGAGGGAGAAGCAGAGAGCAGAGCAGAGTGTTATTGTGCTTCGAATGGATTAGAAATCTCGTATTTTACTTTCGTTTTTTACATGCGGCTATAGCCTCCGCCCCTGTACACCATTTTGAGAGGGAGTTCAGCACGGTGAAGGAGAAGCAGAGAGCAGAGCAGAGTGAGTGTTATTGTGTTTCCAATGGATTTGTACATTCATAAGTTTTTTCATAACGAATTATGCCAAAGACATTCGGGCATTCGCTATTTTGCGGTATAATTTATTTCGGATTCGGTTTTATTCGTAATTGCTTTGTTCGGAAATTCGAATGCTTCCGAATGTCCGAAAGTTGCTAAATTCGGACGAATTTCGATTCGTTACGAAACGAATTGCACAAGCCTAATAAACACCCCCACACAATCCCCACAGTCAGCAAACCCGCCCTCCCCAATATAAACACCCCCACACAATCCCCACAGTCAGCAAACCCGCCCTCCCCAATATAAACACCCCCACAATCCCCACAGTCAGCAAACATGCCATCCCCAATATAAACACCTCCACAGTCAGCAAACCCGCCCTCCCCAATATAAACACCCCCACATACCCCATAATCAGCAAACCTGCCCTCCCCAATATAGACACCCCCTAAATACCTATTAGATGGCTCTAAGCCAGCTATTACAGGACCCCTGCAGCTCATTCCTAAGATGGTTCAGGAGGGGGGGGGGCGCTCTCTCGTCCCCGCCTCGTTTCCTGCGGCCTGCCAGGTTGTGTGCTCAGATAAAGGTCTGGTATGGATTTTGAGAAGACCCCTATGCCATTTTAAAAAAAAATTGGCGCAGGGTTCCCCTTAAAGTGGAAGTAAACCCTCCTACCATTTTCAGGCAAGGAAGCTGCCATCTTGGCCTCTGTTTAACCACTTGACAACTGGGCACATAAACCCCCTTCCTAACCAGACGAATTTTCAGCTTTCGGTGCTCTCACATTTTGAATGACAATTACTCAGTCATACAACACTGTACCCATATGAAATTTTTGTCCTTTTTTTCACACAAATAGAGCTTTCTTTTGGCGGTATTTAATCACTGTTGGGTTTTTTATTTTTTGCGCTATAAGAGAAAAAAGACTGAAAATTTTGTAAAAAAATGAATTTTTCTTTGTTTCCGTTATAAAATTTTGCAAATTAGTATTTTTTCTTCATACATTTTGGCCAAAATTTATACTGCTACATATCTTTGGTAAAAATAAGTACAAATTGGTGCATATTTTTTGGTCTTTGTGAAAGTTATAGAGTCCACAAGCTATGGTGCCAATATCTGAAAATTGATCACACCTGAAGTACTGACGGCCTATCTCATTTCTTGAGACCCTAACATGCCAGAAAAGTACAAATACCCCCCAAATGACCCCTTTTTGGAAAGAAGACATTCCAAGGTATTCAGAAAGAGGCATTGTGAGTTTTTTGAAGTTGTCATTTTTTCCCACAATTCTTTGCAAAAATCAAGATTTTTTTTTTCTTTTTTTTTTTTTCCACAAAATTGTCATATTAGCAGGTTATTTCTCACATACAGCATATGCATTCCACAAATTACACCCCAAAACACATTCTGCTATTACTCCCGAGTATGGCGATACCACATGTGTGAGACTTTTACACAGCATGGCCACATAGAGAGGCCCAACATGCAGGGAGCACCTTCAGGCGTTCTGGAGAACCCAGGCCAATTCTGACATTTCTCTCCTACATGTAAAAATCATCATTTATTTGCTATAAAATTACATAGAACCCCAAAACATTATATATTTTTTTTAGCAAAGACCTTAAAGAATATAATGGTGGTCATTGCAACTTTTTATCTTGCACGGTATTTGCGCAGAAATTTTTCTAACGCGTTTTTTACGGAAAAAAACTGTTTTGTGCCTAAAAGAAAAAAAAACAGTAAAGTCAGCCCAATGTTTTTGCATAATGTGAAAGATGAAGTTACGCCGAGTAAATAGATACCTAACATGTCACCCTTCAAAATTGCACACGCTCGTGGAATGGCGCCAAACTTCGCTACTTAAAAATCCCCATAGGCAACGCTTTAAATATTTTTACTGGTTACATGTTTTGAGTTACAGAGGAGGTCTAGGGCCAAAATTATTGCTCTCGCTCTAACGTTCGCAACGATACCTCACATGTGTGGTTTGAAAACCGTTTTCATATGTGGGCGGGACTTACGTATGCGTTCACTTCTGCATGCGAGCTAGCGGGGGCAGGGGCGCTTTAAAAAAATATATATATTTTATTGTTCATTTTACTTTATTTATTTTAGTTTGACATGTTTTTCCGCCCCAAATTTTTTTTTGATCACTTTTATTCCTATTACAAGGAATGTAAACATCCCTTGTAATAGGAATATGGCATGACAGGTCCTCTTTACAGTGAGATATGGGGTCAATAAGACCCCACATCTCACCTCTAGGCTGGGAAGCCTGAAAAAAAAACAAAAAAAAAAACAATCCTGGCTTTGATCGTAGCGGTGAGTCGGCAGAAGCACCGGAGGGCAGCGGGAGGGGGGGGGCATCCCCTCTCACCTTCCGTAAGAGCGATCAAGCGGTGGAACAGCCGCTATGATCGTTCTTATGGTGCAGGGAATCGCCAGCTGAAAAAGCGAATATCTGAATGATGCCTGTAGCTGCTCCCATCATTCAGATATCTCTGCACAAAGTCAAGGACGTCATATGACGGCCGGCGGGCGGGAAGTGGTTATTGCAGAGTATTGCCGGGTATTGAGGAGTATTGCCGGGTATTGAGGAGTATTGCCGGGTATTGAGGAGTATTGCCGGGTATTGAGGAGTATTGCCGGGTATTGAGGAGTATTGCCGGGTATTGAGGAGTATTGTGGAGTATTGCCGGGTATTGTGGAGTATTGCCGGGTATTGTGGAGTATTGCCGGGTATTGTGGAGTATTGCCGAGTATGGGCAGGGTATTGTGGAATATGGCAGAGTATGGGCAGGGTATTGTGGAATATGGCAGAGTATGGGCAGGGTATTGCACAGAGTATGGGCAGAGTATGGGCAGAGTATGGGCAGAGGTACACAGGGTGTATTGCAGAGTATTGCACAGGGTGTATTGCAGAGTATTGCACAGGGTGTATTGCACAGGGTGTATTGCAGATTATTGCACAGGGTGTATTGCAGAGTATTGCACAGGGTGTATTGCACAGGGTGTATTGCAGAGTATTGCACAGGGTGTATTGCAGAGTATTGCACAGGGTGTATTGCAGAGTATTGCACAGGGTGTATTGCAGAGTATTGCACAGGGTGTATTGCAGAGTATTGCACAGGGTGTATTGCACAGGGTGTATTGCAGAGTATTGCACAGGGTGTATTGCAGAGTATTGCACAGGGTGTATTGCAGAGTATTGCACAGGGTGTATTGCAGAGTATTGCACAGGGTGTATTGCACAGGGTGTATTGCAGAGTATTGCACAGGGTGTATTGCACAGGGTGTATTGCAGAGTATTGCACAGGGTGTATTGCAGAGTATTGCACAGGGTGTATTGCAGAGTATTGCACAGGGTGTATTGCAGAGTATTGCACAGGGTGTATTGCAGAGTATTGCACAGGGTGTATTGCACAGGGTGTATTGCAGAGTATTGCACAGGGTGTATTGCACAGGGTGTATTGCAGAGTATTGCACAGGGTATTGCAGAGTATTGCACAGGGTGTATTGCAGAGTATTGCACAGGGTGTATTGCAGAGTATTGCACAGGGTGTATTGTAGAGTATTGGCAGAGTATTGCACAGGGATGGCTGAGCAGGGATGGATGGATGGCTGGATCTGTGACTGCAATTGTCACAGATCCAGCCCACAGCTGACATGGGGGAGGGAGCGGACATGATCCGCTCCCTCCCCTCTCCTCTCACACTGTACCGATCGGTACAGAGAGGGGAGGGAGGAACCGGCGTCATCACATGACGCCGGTCTGTTTACAAGTGATCGCTCCGTCATTTGACGGAGCGATCACGTGGTAAACGGCCGCGATTAGCGGCCATCTACCGTGATGCGCCGGGTCTTCCGGACCCGGCAGTCATGGACATATCCTGGAGCGCGCCCCAGGGGGCGCGCGGGAGCAAGATTCTGTGAGGACGTCCCTGGGACGTCCACTCAGGATAACTCGACCGCGCTGTGGACGTCTTTTGTACATGGCGCGGTCGGGAAGTGGTTAATCTTCAACTGCCATGATGCTGCACATGTGATCAGTTATGACACCAGCCATTGGATGGTTTGACAGTTTGGTTGAGAGCACAACCAATGTGACAGTTGGCATTCCCGGCATGCCGGGAATGTAACTGCTTTTTGAAACTGTTAAATCGATGGGGTTTACTTCCACTTTAATATCCATACTAGGCCTGAAGGGCTTTTATCTATATTGCTGGGACCCGACAATTCATTATAGCCGCGAGTAGTTTTAAATGACTTTTTTTTCCTTTAGAAATGTCATTTTGTGCAGGGACAGTTATAAACACGGGAACAATGTTCTACAGGCATACTATAGACACTCCCCAGGCACAAAATTTAAAGGAATATTTCACTTTTATTGTTTCAGTTTAAACATTATTAAAATCACTGCTCCCGAAAAAACTGCCTTTTTAAATCTTTTTTTGCATTGATACATGTCCCCTGGGGTAGGACCCGAGTCCCCAAACACTTTTTTTGACAATAACTTGCACCGTAGCCTTTAAAATTAGCACTTTTGATTTTTCACGTTCGTGTCCCATAGACTTTAACGGTGTTCGCACAAACTTTTTGCCTGTTCACATGTTCTGCTGCGAACCGAACCAGGGGGTGTTTGGCTCATCCCTACTTATAAGAGAAGTGTGGAAGATTTCTCCACCACTCTGAATCTCCAGGCAGCGAGATCATGTGCCCAGAGTAGAATTAAGGCTTGGTTCACACCTATAAATTTTTTAATGCTTTTTGCAGAAATGCACTATGGTCCATTTTATCATGGTTTCCATGGGACACCTTCACATCTATGCTTTTTTTCAGCAGCTGCGTTTTTGGAAATGGTCAGGGACTTCTCTTTTGGTTCAATAGACTTCAATGCAGAAAAGCATGTAGTGCGTTTTTACCGCAATGTTACCTAGATTTTGCTGCAATTTTCATTTTGCGTTTTTTAATCCACCCAACAACAAATTGGTAAAAAAAAAGCATAACAAATGCAAAACGTTAAATGCATCAAAAACACAAAAAAATATTTTTAAAACGCACCGCAAAAAACACTGCAGAAACAGTTTAAAAGCAAACTGCATAGGTGTAAACCCAGCCTTGGATGTTTCTTGGGGTTGCAGTTCCCGTAAATTCCACAAGGTGGTGATCTCACTTCTAGAGCGGAAGTCTCTATGGTAGACAGGAAGTGATGTCGGCTACATATAGGAAGTTCCCTAGGATGAGTAAAGCTGGTGAAAGGACAGAGGAGAACAGGAGTTCCATTTCCCACGGCCACAGATACCGAAAAGCCCATGGTGGGGCAAGAAGTGCATTGAGACCTTGATTGATATTGAGGTGAAATAAGGAAGGTGAGCGTGTTGGATGCAAATGGGGTGGATGCATGTATCACCTAGTGTAGTGGTCTCCAAACTGCGGGCCCAAGGGCCAGATGTGGCCCTTTACTTGCTTTTATCCGGCCCTTGGGGCACTATTTCATCCATTGATACCAACATTGAGGCATAATTACCCCTACTGACACCAACAATGGGGCCCAATAGTACCAACTATGTGGCACAACTCCTTTTACTGGCACCAACAATGGGAATTGTTTTTTCCTACTGACGTCTGCCACTCATCTACTCCCAATGGCCACAGTCCGGCCCCCTAAAGTTTGAAGGACAGTAAACTGGCCCTTTGTTTAGAAAGTTTGGAGACGCCTGGCCTAGAGATTGGGGGAACTGAAGACATCACCATTACAGCACATTGGCGGTGGATTTTATGGATGCTTAAAGTGGAGTTCCACACAAAAATGTAACTTCCGCTTTTCTGGTTCCTCCCCCCTCTGGTGTCACATTTGGCACCTTTCAGGGGGAGGGAGGAGCAGATATTTGTCTAATACAGGTATTTTCTCCTACTTCTGGGCATAGATACCTGAGCCACCCGCGGGTATCTACGCCCCTTCTACGCCCCCCTCTGCTGTCTTCTGGGAGACACACAGGTCCCAGAAGACAGCAGGGAACATTGGGGTAGCGCAGCGCAAGTCGTGCATGTGCAGTAGGGAACCAGTAAGTGAAGACGCAAGGCTTCACTTCCTGATTCCCTTTCCGGTGGCAGCAACCGAGAGCTGAAGGGAAGATCGGCTTCGGGTGCCGGAACTCTGGACAGGTAAGTGTCCTTATTTTAAAAGTCAGCAGCTACAGTATTTGTAGCTGCTGACTTTTAAAAAAAAAAATCGTCCGACCTCCGCTTTAAGAGGAGATTGCAGATGGGACTTTTTTTTTTTTTTAGGCCTCAAGCACACAGGGTGTTTATAAAGCCACTTTTACCAGCATCAGACCCTTTTTTTTTTTTGCAACTTAAAAATTACTCTCCATGTTATTCTATGTGTCCATGCACACATAGGCTTTTAGGAACTGTAAGTGGCAAAGGCATTTTCAAGTTGAAAAACAAAAACAAAATCAATGCTCCCCTATGAGAGCCATATCATGTTTTTTTTTTTTTTCCATTTTGGCGTGGGGTTCCCTTTCAAGATCCATACCAGACTCAAATGGCCTCATGTGGATCTGGGGGGATCCCAGACCATTTTTTTTTTATTATGGCGTGGGGCTCTCCTTCAAGATCCTCAGTACACAAGCCGCATGCCACAAGTCAAATCATCATGATCTGACTTGGATGCGACTTCCATTCAAATCAATGGGCTGAAAGTCGGATCAGTTACGATGGCTTTCATAGGGAAACATTGATTCTGACATGTCCTGCGACTTGTGCTCTGTAGTAATTGTATTTTGGAGTGGAAATGAGAGAAATGCTGCTAAACACTAGGGGTGCCCATCTTCACCGGTCTCCCGATTCGATTTGTTTCGATTCCGCGATGCATCACGATTAATACCCAAGTGTCCATGATTTTCAACTTTACATCAAAATAATAATTCAAGCAGTCAGAAATTGAAGAAATATATTTATTTGTATCTGCTATTTAAACAAATTACACCAAGTTCCCTGCATAATCATATAGCAAAGTCTGAACATGAACCGTGCAGCAGACAACAGTATTATTTTAAAAACACTGTCTTTGACATCAAACTGTTGTGCTGGCCTGGTGCAGTACTAGTGTACATTTGAATATTTTCTTTTATGAAGAAGTAATAAAAACTTACATCTACAAAAACAGAGCACGTCCATTTCCTGACTGGCAAACATCACAGTGAACCCTTTAACACAGTCACACAGTGTGTTCTGTTCTGTTGCAGAACTTCCTGGTTCACAACTTCACTGTAATTGTTTGCCACCAGCACCAGCGAGTCCACAGTCCACACAGATGGACAGATCAGCGTTATACGATCTCAGAGAGTTGTCACCCAGTCACTTTACAGAAAAAGTTACCTGCACTCTACCACGATACACCTGTAACTGAAGCCAAGTCACCAGTAGAGGAAGCCGGAAAATCCTTGACAGAATAAATTGACAACTGAATAAGAACCTTGGACAAATCTTTATGGGATCTCAAATACACACCAAGTCGGTGTGTGTTTGTGTGATCCAATAAAGATTTACTCCATGTTTTAAGTTTTAATTTATTCTTTCAAGGATTTGCCTTCCTCTGGTGGCTTGGCGGGCGTCAGTTGTCTGGAATTAAATACAGAATTCAATAGGTTGAAGGTTAAACCCCTAGAAACAGAGCATGACAGACACAGAGCATGACAGACACACTGTGACAAGTTGACAACACTTCGGTCACACTAGTGTAAAAATTCTAAATGGATATTATTTGGACAGTCACAATAGAAAACCATTCTCCATCTCCTCTTCTTCAGTGTTGCTAGAAAAGCTATAACAAACAATATTCGACATCTAGGTTGAACCTTTAATTGATTGTTTGCAATTGCCAGTGCCACGGCCACGTGCAGGCTGCCATAAGTCAAAGAACGCAGCCAGTCACACACTGTGTTGTTGAGTTGTCGCTAGAGTGGCATAACTGGCAATAAGGTCTTGTTGACATTGACAATGACATAGGGATGAAGGGACAGTTGGGAGGGGGAGAAAAAAAAAGGGTGGTTGGTTGGAGGGGGATGGCATTGGCAGGGGGACAAGGGGACGGAAGGAAAAAAAAGGGGGCAAGAGGGGAAGAGGAAAGAGGGAAAGGCAAAAGGTAACGAGGGAAAGGCAAAAGGTAACGAGGGAAAGGCAAAAGGGAAAGAGGAAAAGGAGGGAAAGGGAAAGAGGAAAAGGAGGGAAAGGGAAAGAGGAAAAGGAGGGAAAGGGAAAGAGGAAAAGGAGGGAAAGGGAAAGAGGAAAGGGAAAGAGGAAAAGGAGGGAAAGGGAAAGAGGAAAAGGAGGGAAAGGGAAAGAGGAAAAGGAGGGAAAGGGAAAGAGGAAAAGGAGGGAAAGGGAAAGGGAAAGAGGAAAAGGAGGGAAAGGGAAAGAGGAAAAGGAGGGAAAGAGGAAAAGGAGGGAAAGGGAAAGAGGAAAAGGAGGGAAAGGGAAAGAGGAAAAGGAGGGAAAGGGAAAGGGAAAGAGGCAAAGGGAAAGAGGGAAAGGGAAAGGCAAAGAGGGGAAAGGCAAAGAGGAAAAAGAGGGAAAGGCAAAGAGGAAAAAGAGTGATAGGGAAGGGGAAGATAGGGAAAGGAAAAGAGGGAAGGGGAAGATAGGGAAAGGAAAAGAGGGAAGAAAAAGGGAAAGAGGAAAAGGGAAAGAGGGAAGGGGAAAGGAAGAGGGACTAGGGGGAGACAGAGACAGTCAGAGACTGGGCTGAGGTTGGCATCAGTTGTTTGGAACTTTTAGTATTTGGCTGTGCTGAGGGTGAAAGTAAGTAACCCCTCCTTTTTTTGCAACTGAATATGGACAATCTTAAAAAAAAAAAAAATCTCAGTGGCAGACAGTGCTATAAACAAAATATATAAAATTAACAAACACTGGTGTGGTCAGTGGTATGACTGTGTGTGTGTGGCAGACCAACACCAGTCGGCACTCGGAGTCGGCAGGGGCAGTGGCACTGGCAGACACGACAGTCAGTAAAGTATATCACTTCCTGGATGTGGCAAAAATCATGAAAAAATAAAATGCATAAAAAAAATGGATCACTAGTGCAGTGCAAGCAATGCTGCTCAGCATTTGGGAATGTGTAGATTTTTCTGTAAGAACACTAGTTGATCCACATGCTCTGGTTTGAGGGTGCTTCTTTTTGCAGTTACCACATCTCCCGCAGTGGAGAAAACCCGCTCTGCAGACACGCTTGTACCTGGGATACACAAGTATTGCTTTGACAGTTGAGAAAGGAGGTGAAATACAACCTCATGCTCACGCCACCAGTTCAAAGGGTCCTCAGTGAGAGGTAGAGGTGGGGCTTTACAATATTTTTCCATTTCCTATTCAGCCTTGGCATAGGGGGTCTTGGGTTCTATTGTACCTTCAGTGTCAGTGAAAGACTGTCCCAGCAAAGTCATGAGCAGCGATCTGGCCTTTCTTTTGGGAGGAGATGGAGAATGCTTGTCCTCGATGGGTGAACTTTCTTCTTCTTCCAGAGTTTCTTTTCTTCTAGGCACTTGATCCTCTTGTGTCCTCTCATTTGATGTAATCTGTGTTTGAACAAAAAAGAAAAGTAAAAACATTTATAAAACACATTGTCAATTGCCTATGATTCTGATGGGGTGATGAAAAAGCACAGGAAACGGACGGTGCAGTTCCCGCACCGCATCAGATTCAGAAGCGTGGCTTTAGCTTACACAACACATATAGCTAGCTATTACTAAGCTAGCTAGCTACTGTAGTTTGAAGAAACTTGATTAAATTCAAATGAATTTAATTACCTCCAAGGATGCAGCCTCCTCAGTGACTCCTTTGTATATCTCCAATCTTTCCTCCTCTGTGAGGATAAAAGGCAGTCCCTTAAAGCGAGGATCCAGTGCAGAGGCTGTATGAAGGATCTTCTTCTCTGCCTCACTGCTGTACCTCTTCTGAGGATCTGTTCTAATGGCATTCTTGATCTCATGGATCATGGGTGTGTCTCCCATGGTGTCAGTCATGCTCTGGAGGAGTTGTGCATTTAGAGGGGCAATGAGAGAAACTGTTGGATTGCGCTCTTCTGACATAAGCATGGTTGCATCCTTCATTGGCTTTAATGCACTCACAGCGTCCTCTGCATTTGACACATCTGTTTTGTTGAGAGTGCAGAGATCGGACTCTCCTTTTCTGACTTCTGGAGACAGCAAGGTGCCACAGACTGCATGTTGTTGTTCTAAGAACCTCTCGACCATGTCATATGCGCTGTTCCATCTTGTTGGCACATCAGTTATCAGCTTATGATTCTTCAGGCCAAGACATTTCTGTTTCTCTTTTAGACAGTGGCTTGCTCTAGTGCTGCGGTGAAAGAATGTGGATATCTGTCACACTCTGCCAAGAAGCCTGGAGAGTGTGGCCACTTTCAGCGCTCGCTGGGATGCAAGATTCAGTGTATGGGTGAAGCATTTCACATGGGGGAATTTCCCAACTTGAGCTGCAACTATCATGTTTGACGCGTTGTCGGTCACAAGCACTACAGATTTATGAGACAGCTGCCATTCTTCCACAACATGAGACAGTAGCTCTGCCAGATGAACACCCATGTGAGACTCATAAATGGCTCTCGTTTGCAGTACATGCGACAAGATCTGCCAGTCCTTACTAACGTAATTTACTGTTACTGTAACATAAGACTCCGTCGTGACTGAAGTCCATGAATCACACGTTATTGCGACTCGACTTGCTTGGCTCATTGACGCAATTATCTGAGCTTTGGTTTCGTGGTAGAGTGCAGGTATAACGTTTTCTGTAAAGTGACTTTGTGGCGGGATCTTGTAACGCGGCTCTATCGTCTTCAACAGGTAGCGAAACCCAGTGTTGTCCACAACAGAGTAAGGGCGCAGGTCCTTCGCTATGAAAGCTGTCACAGCTTTTGTTATTCTCTTCCCCTTTTCAGAGTTGGGTGGCAAAGTTGACTGTATTATTGCATCAATTCTTGGCTGAGATCGGTCTATCATTTCCTTGGTACTGGTGGTGGCAGTGGCACTGGCAGGTGTTAGCATCTCTGAGTGAAAACGGCTAGTGTGGTTTCTCAAATTAGTAGTATTCCCTAGATATTAAATTTTTGTGTGACAGGCTTTACACACCGCGTATGACTTGTCCAATTCATGCTTCCCACTTTGCTCATAAAAGCCAAAATGTGCCCAGATGTTTGCTTTTAAAAAACTAGGTGCATTTTTTTAGTTCTCGTTTCTCTTGGTCTCCTTCTACCATTTTGTCTAGCATGCCATGTAATTGTGAGTTAGTGGTGAACTGGTGGTGATGACGAGTCTCTTGACGACGTTGTCAACAAACTGTCAGTTTTATATAAAAGAAGAATTTTTTTTTTTTTGAGTGACTAAGCCTAAAGCCTGCCACGAGATCTACAGAAAAAGTAAAAAGTTTGCTAGTATAATATGTTAAACAAATAGTTGCCACAAAATCCTTTATTGATTTGATTCTACCCCACATGACGGCACACGCTGTCGCTCGCTAGTCCCACTCGCTATCCATTATGTGTTAAAAATGCACCCTCATGATCTGTGCTGCTGCTAGCCGCTGTGGTGGTCACTGGAGTGGTCACGTCAGGTCACACTGGTCATGGTCGACAACTGGTGGCCAAACTGGTCCATGGTGGTGGTCACTCAGAGAGAGTCAGTGACAGTCTCAGCCGGTCACGTTATCTCTCTCGTCTCTTTCTCCAATCTTTGTGGCACACTCCCCACACTGGCATTATTTGAGAACACAAACAGCTACAACACAACAACATATGTCCCGCCAACAACATTCTCCCCCCCCCCATGACAATCACAATATGCCATCCATTTCATTTATTCTTCTGGTTTTATATTGTCTTAATGTATAAGTGATTGATTCACATCACAATTCACAACTTTATAGTTAGCTTGCTTATAATCTTTTTAATATGATGATTTTTGGTTTTGCTCATCGCTGCCCCACAGCAGCACAGTGCAGTGCACACAATGCACTTAAGTTGCAGACGCAGTGCACTGCAGCATGTGTGATTGTGTGGAGCTGGGGCAGTGACGAGTAAAACCATAAAAGGTATCAATAAAGTTGTGATCTGATCAATCACTAAGACATTGGACAAATGGACACTGGACATTCATTCAATAGATTAGAGATAGACTGACCTACATAATTTATCCATAATTAATTAAATGGCAATGATATGGCATTGGTGATTGTTGGTGATGGTCACTTAAACTCACTTTAAACCTTTCATGACTAAGCCTATTTCTCTGACATTGGTGTTTTTTACAAGTTAAAAATAGATATTTCTCTTGTCATCCATGGACTGACACAGCGTGTCTTATACACCTTTACACGTGGGTTATGTCCCTGCTTGCAGGAGAAGACCTAGGCAGAATGCGAGATGTTATACATACATTCTAAACAGCCAGAGCTGAACAGCCCCGCCCAGGGGGGCGGTCCCTCCGGCATAACCCTCCCACTGCAGTCAGCAGACCTCCAGTTTTTTTCTGCCTAGCAGAAGGAGAAGACATGGCTCTCTCAGGAGCCAGTCTCCTGACCTATTTTTTATTCCTTTTGGATTTTTTTCCTATTTTTTTTCTTTTGAGATCTTCTATCAACTGTCGGCTGGGCAACAGGTTGGGTACAAGATCATTACTTAGAAAAAACCCCAAAACATTTGATAATTTTTTTTTTTATTTTTTTTTTGCAGAGAATAACATGGCGTTTGTTGCAATATTTTATGTCACACACGGTATTATTGCGCAGCAGTCTTTTAAACGCAACTTTCATAAATTAAAAAAAAATGAAACAGTTAGCCAAATATTTTGGTATAATGTGAAAGATGATGTTACGCCGAGTAATGTCATGCTTTAAAATTGCGCACACTCGCTGTGGAATGGCAACAAACTAAACTACAGTACCTAAAAATCTCCATAGGCGACGCTTGAAAAAAACATTACGGTACTTAGAGGTTAGCACAGGTTAGATAGTTACAGAGGAGGTCTACTAGTGCTAATTATTGCTCTCGTTCTGGCGATACCTCACGAGTGATTTGAACACCGTTACATGCGGGCAGCCAGGGTGTGACTTCCATATGCATTTTCTTTGCTGCGTGAGCTCACGGGGCGCCTAAAATTTTATTTTTTTCATTTAAGAAGCTAGAGCAGCGGAAGGGGATGTCTCATCCCGCTCCTCCGGGATAACAACCGAGTGGCTTTTAGCCACATCGGTTGTTATCCCTGGAAAGCCGACCGCCCGCTCTACATAGCAGCTGCGGGCAATGCATCATCCCGGTATAAATAACCCCTAAAGCCAAGGCCGCAAATGCGTACACTCGGCGCGAAGGGGTTACTGTTAGGAATAGGAACGCAGAATATTGTAATGGCGATCAATCACCATCATTAATACTAGTTAGAGGTCGACCGATATGGGTTTTTCTCTGGCCGATGCCGATATTTAGAAATTGGGGCGGCCGATGGCCGATTTTTGTGGCCGATATTTTAGGCCGATTTCAAAAAAAAAAAAAAACTCGCCCACTCCACTCCTTGCTTACTCCTGTCACTCTAGCACACACTTGATGTCCTCAGTACAGATGGCACTAGTTGGACCTGGCAGGTGGCACTGGTTTGGAACTGACAGATGGCACTGGCTGCCAATGGTTGGCATTGGCAGGTGGCACTGGTTTGGAACTGACAGATGGCACTTTTGGCACTGGCAGGTGGCACTGGTTTGGAACTGTCAGATGGCACTGGTTTGGAACTGTCAGATGGCATTGGCACTAGCAGGTGGCACTAGTTTGGGACAGATGGCACTGATTGGCAGTGGCACTGGCAATTGGAACTGGCTGGCAGGGGCGGGTGGCACTGGCTGGCAGGGGCGGGTGGCACTGGCTGGCAGGGGCAGGTGGCACTGGCTGGCAGGGGCGGGTGACGCTGGCAGGGGAGGGTGGCACTGGCTGGCAGGGGCGGGTGGCACTGACTGGTGGAACTAAGTGGCGGGTGGCACTGATTTGCGGTGGCACTGACAGATGGCACTGAGAGATGGCACTGATTGGCGGTGACACTGGCAGGTTTCACACTAAGCCGAGTGTAACTGTAACCAGTGCTGGGACAAGGTCATCCAGCGCCCAGGGCAAAGTGCGCCCCCTCGGGTTCGGACTTGGGCCCCTTTCACACAGGCTTTCCGATCAGGTCTGTCTGTCAGTTTTTCAGGCGGACCTGATCGGAACCTCCATTCACTCCTATGGAGCGGCGGATGTCAGCTGTGACATGTCCGCTGACACCCGATCCTGTCAGTGAAATCCAGACAGATGGAAAGCCTATCGATCCGTTTTCATCCGATCTCCCCATAGAGGAGAGCGGGTCTCTGACAGGTCCATCTCAGCACAGTGAGCAGAGACGGACCTGTCATTCGCCTGCTCAGCGGGGATCAGAGGAACGATCCCCCATTAAGTAATGTTTGTGACATGCACTATAATAGTACTTAAAGTGTTGTGCTGCAGCAACCTGAGAGTAATGGGTGCACACATATGGGGTAGTGGTCAGTGGTGCCAATTTGGAAATGTGGAAAGGAAGTCCAAGACCCTTTTCTAAAAATGTCCTGTACCAAACCACATGTGTGATGAGTGGGGGTGCCTTTAACAATCAGTGGCACTGCTGTGTATCTACTAAAGGACAGTGCGCTTCTGTGTTTGTTAAGAAAACCACAATTTTGTGCATGATCCTGACTGCGCGTGAACCTAGCTGTATAGCGGTTTCACATTGGTGCGCTTTGGTTTGACCACAGTGCGATTGTATGTGTGATTTACTTGCAGTTTTAGGTGTGCTCCTGATGAATTCTAGTGGACTGTGTGTTTTCTGAATGCGCATCAAAGATGCAGCACGCAAGACTGTAATTTGCTTTCGTGAAAACAGACAGTCTAATAGAATTGAATGGGAGCGCACCTAAAACTCTGGGAAAACTGAATATACAAATCGCACTGTGGCCAGACCACAGCACACCAGTGTGAATCTACTATTAGCCCCCGTTCACATTGACTGTGGCTTTGAAATTGTGCGACTTAACCTGAAATCGCACAATTTCAGAGCTGCATCTCAGTGCGACTTTGGGTTGTGACATTGAAGACATCTGTGTGGCTATTGAAGTCACACCCTAAATCGCAAAAGAAGTGCATGTACTACTTTTTCAAATTTATGCGGCAACTCAAAGTCAGTGTCGCATTGATTTGAACAGTGCCTTGCCGGCAATAGGATGTGACTTGTCAAATTGCTACAATGTGAAGGGGGAGGGGGGGGGGAGGTTAGGATATTATAAAAGAGAGAATGGTGAGGAGGTTGGGGTGGTAAATGTAAGTGCTAATGTCTTTATTAGTGACAGAATGCAGGGAATGTGCTAGGCTGCATGGTGGGGACAGGACAACTATGAGAGCTAAAAGCAAACTGGGATGGAAAGGGTGTAAGATCTGTGTGTGTGGAATGCAAAGCTGAGACAGGACAGGAGGCAGCATGATACCTGCAGTGAAGATTTATGGAGAGGACAGCAGATAAGATACCGAAAAATTAACTAGGCATGGGAGGGAGGAGAATCGGTGCTGACTTACTGTGTGATCATGCAGCAAGGCAGAGAGATAAGTGCAGACGGGAGGAGCTGCCTGGACTGACCATAAAGTAACAAGGAAGTGAAGTGATCTGCTACACCGCCCCCCTCCTCCCCCCTCTCCCCAACATCAAGCTGACAGCTTCTCTCTCCCTCTCTCTGTTCACACACTCAGCACGCACTTGATGCTGCCAGAGCTGCTGAGTGTGGAGAAGGAAGGACAGGAGGGATGGCCAGTGTAAAATATCGGCCTAATTTTGATAATAATCGGCCCGATGCCGATTTATCAAAAATGGCCAAATATCGGCCGATATATCGGTCGACCTCTAATACTAGTATTAATGATGGTGATTGACTGCCATTACAATATTCTGTGTTACTATTCCTAACATTAACCCCTTCGAATCACGCTGAGTGTACGCATTTGCGGCCTTGGCTTTAGGGGGTTATTTAATATTATTAATACCGGGATGATGCATTGCCCGGCCCGCAGGCCGCAGGCATCATCCCGGGACCGTTTTCATTACAGTCAATAAATTTGGTATATTTGCATTTTACAGTCCATACATAATCATATAATATATCTCAGTTTAGTACAGGTGTCTGTCAACTGTGCGACAGTGACAGTCAGTCACCTACCTGATTATGATGATGATGATGACGACGAGTCGGTGGTGCTGAGCAGCAGTGGCACTCAACCACTCACTGCTGGTGGTGCGGGTCGCCTCCTGCCTCTGATGAGGATGGGACAGATGACAGGTTTATTAGTACAGTCCGTGTACTTTTACTAGTAGTGTGTGTGTGTGTGTGTGACAGTGACACAGACAGTTACCTACCTGATTTTATGATGACAAGACACAAGTCGGTGGCACTGGTGGTGGTATGACTGCTGTGCTCTGGCACTCACTGCTGGTGGTGCGGGTTTCCTCCTCTCCTGCCGCTGCCTGTGAGGTCTTTGAGGAGTGAGGACAGGGACATATGTAATGTTTTTTAGTAGTCAGTGTCACATTCAGACTCAGTTTAGTGTACTAGTTCTTTCTAACTTAGTGAGATGAACGCAGTCAGACTCAGACAGGGACAGTCAGTTACCAACTTACCTGACAACGATAAGGTGCCACACTGGTGGTCTCACTGGTCTGGTAGCACTGGAGTCTGCGGTCTGGCTCTGGCACTCAGCCACTGGCACGGCACTGCTGGTTTAGCGGGTCTCCTCTCCTCTGCTGCGGCTACCTGTCTGGCGTCTGCACTGTGTGCGCGGCCTTAGCTCGGGTTTCCCAGTCGGGTACCTCTCCCCGTAACAACAGCCTGTGTGTGTGTCACTGTGTGCAGCGCACTGTGGTGAGCCGAGGAGACCTACTGAGTGAGCTCTGGGGAGTCGGACGGCGTGTGTCACAATCCTCGCTCTGCTGCACGCTCGCACTGAGTGTCTCCTCTCCTCACGAGTACAGGGGGATGACGTCGGCGGGCGGCGGGAACAAACAGCGCGAAAACTTCGGCTTTGCTCGGCTTACTTCGGCTCCACTCGGAGGCATGATATGGCGCGGCGGCTCAGCGCGAGGATGACGTCATCCTTAAAACACAAATAATTGTCATAATCGATTATTTGAGGCTAGAGTATCGATGCTGCATCGGGAACAGGCGAATCCCGATGCATCGATGCGCCGATTATATTCAACACCCCTACTAAACACTAACGTGGCTAAACGTGCATTAATGCTAATGCAAAAAGCTTCTAAAAACGTGTTTTTTACAACCGCTTTCTCCTGGCATCGGTACTGGCAGCTCATTTTTCTAATGCCCCCTGTGTGCATGAGGACTTATAATTATTTGATGTTTATTTATTTGATTGCGCTGCATTTTATGTATTGTATAATTGGTGAGAGGTGTAGTGGATTGGAAGCACTGGGTAATGTTCAAACAGCAATCTTTCTTGGGTATCCTTATAGGACTGCGCTGATTGTTCTTTTCAGTACAGTTTATTGCATCAAATTACTTCTTTTTTTAACTTTATGTGAAGTGCAGTTTTCTTCTATCTGCCCTAGTGGTGACTGGCATTCTTTCATCGTGGAAAACCCCCGTCACTGCTCTAGTGTGAACGGGCTCTAATAACCCCATTGGTTTGCCCAACGGGCATATTATTAACCATCTCAAAAGTTGACTTAACTTGTTCCTGAAGTGCTAGCTGGACATGGAACTGACTGGGCACATTTCTGATGCTCCTGGGGGGGGGGGGAGAGAGGAGAAGGGATGGGGAGGAGCTCAGTCACAGTGCTCACTCCCCCGAGGATGGAGGCTCAGGCAGCGCCATCATTCATGCAGCCATAGTGTAGCTGCCAGTTGCTGTGCTTCAAATTTCTCACCCACACAACCCCTTTCTCAGGTACAGCACTGAGGATTGGAGTGGGGTGGGCAGACACATGAGAAATGGGGGCGGGAAGAGGTAGAGCAGATGGATCCCTCTCTCCTCTCCCGTCTGAACAGAGGGGGAATTGTGGTGGCTGGGCAGTGAGACTGTCATAGAAGCCTGGCCTTTATAACTGCAGCCAGCCGCCCGTAACTTCATAGACTGCTTCTCCTGTCCATGAATTTTTACTGACGGGAGAAATCAGACTATTTTTTATAAACGTCCGCTAGAGCTGCACGATTAATCGTTAAAGAATCCAGATCATGATTCTACCCCCTCACAATCTTAACACTGCATTTTTTAGATTCAATGCAGAGAGTTCTCTGCTCTCAGCTGACAGCTGTCAAAAAACCTTTTTCTGACACTTGTTGCTTACAAGTTAAAATCAGTATTTTTTGCTAGAAAATGACTTGGATCCCCCAAACATTATATATTTTTTTTTTTTTAGCAGAGACCCTAGAGAATAAAATGTCAGTTCTTGCAATATTTTATGTCACACTGTATTTTGTGCAGCGGTCTTTCAAACACTTTTTTTTTTTTTTTTAAATACACTTTAATGAATAAAAAATAAAAATAAACAGTAAAGTTAGCCCAATTTTTTTAAGCATAAAAATTGTGATTCTCATTTTGGCCAGAATCATGCAGCTCTACTGTCTGCACAATTACAGATGGTTGGCAACCCTGACTTCCCTACAGATCATTGATGGCAGTTGTCACTGAGACAGATATTGTTTAAGGAACCACTAGAAACCTTTGGAGGAACCCTGGCTGAGAAAGACTGGACTAGGCAGTAATATATTTCTATCCCCCTTGGTGGGAGTGGAGATGACCCATCTCTATAAGGATATACAGTACATACACACACACACACACACAGCACAAGGCCGTGTTCACACTACGAGATGCTTCTCAGGGCTGCAGTTCCTCTGAGTGCCACAAGGTGCAGATTTCACTTTTACCCAGAGAAGAGATTTCTACAAAAGACAAACGGGAAGTGACGTCAGGTACAGACAAGAAGTGATGTCAGGTATAGAAAAAAAGTTCCATGTGGTAGGAAGTAGAGGGGATATGTTGCTGGATATGGTGTTCTGTCAGATTAGGCGACCCATCAGAATTGGTAATGGAAGTGACGGTCCGTCGCCGCCATCTTTCTACACTGAGAAGGGGGCAAGCGGACATCTTGTTACACCCACCGGAGTTTTGCATTTCACAGTTATTTTCAACAGGAAACAGAGCATATAAGGTGAAATACAGTATTTGGAAATCCATTGGACTGTTTAGATGTTGAATTATAAAAGCAGAGGTGTTCTGTCACATTAGCAAACCTGTGAGCTCATCAGGTTTGCCTCTGCTTTTAAAATTCAACATCTAAACACTCCGTAGGATTTCTAAATACTGTATTTCACCTTATAATCTCTGTTTACTGTTAAAAATAACTGTGAAATGCAAAACTCCGGTTGGGTGTAACAAGATCTCCGCTAGCCCCCTTCTCAGTGTATCCTTACTATGAAGGAGTGCGGGGTGTAGCAAGATGGCGTTGACGAAACGTCACTTCCAGTACATATTCTGACGGGTCGCCTAATCTGACGGAACAATGGCAGCAGAGGAGGTAATAAGATCTTATTTTCTATTTACACCCAGTAACCCCGTCATGTCCGTCCTCTTCCTCCATAGTCACTGTGATGTCTTTTATCTCCAGCAGATGATGATACACACATATATAGTGTGGAAACCTAGATTAACCCCTTCAGGGGCAGAACATTTCCCCACTTACGGGGCCGGAACATTCTCCTATTTGGTCTATTGGTCTTTTTTAATGGCTTATACAACTTTTATTAGGTGTGGGGGATGGGAGGTTTAGTTGGATATGGAGGGAATCTTATTTGTCTTTCTTTACCAGCAGATCAAAAACCAGCAAACCTGACTTTGTATAGTAAAAGGACTTTGTGATCTGTCAAGCCAAAGGTAAGAGGTTCCCGGACCAACTGAATGTTCCTCTGTGTGTAATCTCACTGGGGTCCATTCTTCCTTAATAGAAACACTCCTACTATCCCCCATACATCCCCATCCTAATATTGTACAACCAGTACAGTCCAGATCATTCTCTGTCATCAATTATTGGTCTACAGGGAAACCTATATAAAGCACATGACCAATGAGAATGGAGGAGGACCGGAGTCACATGACTGAGGGGATACTAAACCTCACCCTGGAGATCATCTACCTGCTGACCGGAGAGGTGAGGAGGATTCTGGGAGGTCACATGACATCACACTTATCTCTATTAATAAAACACAGACCTGACTGGAGAGGTGAGGAGGATTCTGGGATTCTAACATGATATTCTATTGGTTCCTCAATACAGAGATTTCCTCTTGTGAAGTCAGGTGATCATATGACCATCACAGTGCCTCCATGTGACTCCCTAAAACCTGAGAGACACAACATGCAGAAGATTCTAGAAGTCACCAAGAAGATGATGGAGCTGCTGACAGGAGAGGTGAGCGGTGCCGGAAATTCTGGGACATTATCCAGTAACAGACAAGGGATGTGTCTGGATGGTGACTGTATCATTGTGTGTGTCAGGTTCCTATAAGGTGTCAGGATGTCACTGTCTATTTCTCCATGGAGGAGTGGGAGTATTTAGAAGGACACAAGGATCTCTACAAGGACATCATGATGGACAATCAGCCGCCCCTCACATCACCGGGTAAGAGGAGACTTTATTGTAAAGGAGAGAGCAGTACGGAGGCTCCACCTTGATCCCCCATCATCTGATAAACACATAGAAACAATGTATTCAGTCAGTGTGTGTGTTTCCTACAGATGGGTCCAGTAATGGGAACCCACCAGAGAGATGTCCCCGTCCTCTGTATTCCCGGGATTCCACACAGGAAGGTCACACCATCCCTCACCATCATCAGGTAGATGATTGACAATTATTGGTAGATCTGATTTATACACAGCATGATTGTTACAATAAATGTTTTATTATATATTCAGAGTGGAAACCTCGGGGATTATAATATTGTTGTTAAAGAAGAGTATAAAGAGGAGGGTGAGAAGTATGGAGTGATGAAGCAGCTTTCTGAAGTACACAAGGATCTCAACAAGGACACCATGGTGGAGCCATCAAACAGAAACCCACCAGAGAGATGCCCCCGTCCTCTGTATTCCCGGGACTCCACACAGGAAGGTCACACCATCCCTCACCATTACAAGGTTGGTGGAAAGGGGCATTTAGAACATGGACTCCTTGAGGTGAAGTGATGATTGTTTTAAATGTGATGTTTCAATATTGAAGCTCATATTTTACATATGATGTCTTCTATTATTTTCTTGGTTTAGGATGAAGATTTGATAAATATAAAAGTAGAGGTTGAAGAAGAAGAAGAGAGTTATGTGAGGGATGACAAGCAGTCTATGGAGGAGGATGGAACAACGGGGACATTTATAGAGGAGGACACTACTACAGAGATCAGCACAGGTGGGTCATTAACACTAAATACATTCCTCCACCCATATTGCTCACTGATTAGTCCAGAGTAGGGCGGGGACTGGGTGATATCAGCCTGTAATCCCCTGGTCACTTTCCTGAGCTGTGTTCCCCGTCCTGTATTCCTGTATTTCTCTCGGATAATCTTCCTTCGCTGTGCTGCAGACACAATTTATGGATCTAGACTGGATTTATGGAGATTCTGGGGTTCAGCTGGCAGTAAAATGTTAATTTTCACTCTACACATTGCTTGACCTAGGCATCTGGAGCATGTGTCTTGAGTCTTTTGCCCCCATACCCAGGTCTAGCAAGATCTCTGACAGATCAGTTTTCCCAGGGTTACTTATTGTGTTTTAAGTAAAAAAAGAAATCAAGCGGCGGCACTTGCCAGCATAAAAATATTTAGTTTATTTCAGATCCATTAAAAATGAAGACAAACATCTCCTGTGGCTTGGCAAACGCCTTTCACACACCTGTGCTTAATCATTGCTAATTGGTTATGAGCTCCACTCTAGCTTATACCTGTATAGACGCAGGTGAGGAATAATCAAAATGATAACCCCTGCTGCAGTTCAACAGACAAACCAAAAAGCACACATAGCATACACTTGTAAAAACAAATAATATAACAATTTTAACTACCTGTATATACTCGAATATAAGCCGACCCACCTAATTTTACCGCAAAAAAATGGGAAAACGTATTGACTCGAGTATAAGTCTAGGTAGTCCATCTGCATGCCTCACTGTGCCTCACTGTGCCCATGCCTCACTGTGTCCATGACTAGACTGATGTTTAACATGGGAGTCTATGGAAGGGGTGCCAGGCTTTGAAAAATTGTTTCTCCCTGGCCGTAGGTTCCCCTAGACAAAAAACTTTGCACATTAATAGAGGAGAAATGGGGCTACATGTGTGCCAAGTTTCGGGTCCAGAGGACCTACGACCGGCCGATACCGGGTCCCCAAAATCACCAGAGAAATTACCATTTAACATGGGAGTCTATGGAAGGGGTGCCCGGGTTTGAAAAATCGGTGCTCCCCGGCCGTAGGTCCCCTAGACAACAAACTTTGCACACGTGTAGATGAAGAGTGGGGCTATATGTGTACCAAGTTTGAGGGCCAGGGGACCTACGGCCGGCAGGTACCGGGTCCCCAAAGTCCGGGAGATAAGGCGCAAAAAGGTGACTCGAGTATAAGCCGGGGGGGGGGGGGGGGGGGGCATTTTCAGCACAAAAAATGTGCTGAAAACTCGGCTTATACTCGAGTATATATGGTATACGTAATGTTTTTTTTATTTTTACATTTTTATTTTGTTTTGGAACAAACAAAGCAACAACAATAATTACAGGGTACATTCCATATACTTCTTGCATCACACAATATCCTTTTGTCTGATATATATATATATATATATATATATATATATTGTGACAGCAGGAAGGTAAAGTCACCTGGTTGCATCCAGGGGGGTAGATATATTTCGCCCAGATTCAGGCTTTACGCTGACTTATACAGCTAGGTGGAGAGTTGTATAAGCCCAGCTGAGACTAGTGGGCTCATTGATGACTCATACCTCTAGGGAGAGGGCTGGGCGTCGTGCAGACAGGGAGTTGATGAGGCCAGCTGAAGCTTGTCAGCTCATTTAGGCCTCTATAAAAAACTCCCAGATTCATTAGATGTTAGCTCATGCCTGGAAGCAGACCTGTGTGGACTGTCTAGGGAGAGTGAACCCCTGTGCGGTGAGAGAAAGCCTGTGTGGCTATATTTTGCTTGGACATTTAAAACCAGGGACTAGGACAGCACTAGGCTGATCCCAGTCGTTAGTTAGGAAACCTGTAAGTTTAGTCAGAGGTCAAGTTGACCAGGATTTATTTTGTTTATGTTTTTTTTGCCTTGCTGTGTTTTTGTCACTGTAAATAGAAAATAAACCGCACCTTTTTGATTTTGAAAACCACAACCTCCGTCTGCTGGGCCTGTTTTGGGTGGGGAGCCCATCCCGGGGGTCACACATACCCGCTGCCGAGCTAGCCCCCTCACAGTTGGTGGAGAACCAGTGGCAGTTTTTTTTTAAGCCAGCATGGAGGAGATACTGAAACAGCTGGCTCTAGCAAATGCCAATCAACAGCAGACAAATGCAGGTTTGCAAAGGAGCCTTGCAGCCCAGCAGCAAGCTCATCAACAGAGCCTTGCAACTTTACAACAGAGTCTGGAGGCTCAGCAACAAGCCCAACAGCAATCTGAGGCCCGCTTCATAGACCTGTTGCAGAAGCAAGAGCAGAGACTACAACAACAGATGGAAGCAGTAATGCAGCAACGTCCGCAGACCAGTGAGGAAAGCCGTCCCACTAATACCGCGTCCTTTGGGGTGAGTCGTTTATTGACAAAAATGACTGGAGAGGATGATCCAGAGGTATTTTTGACCACATTTGAAAGGACCGCTGAAAGAGAAAAGTGGCCTGAGGAGCAGTGGGCTGGACTAGTGGCTCCTCTGTTAACTGGTGAATCGCAGAAAGCTTACTATGACCTAGAGCCTAACCAAGCAAAAGACTATGTGATGCTAAAAGCTGAAATATTGGCAAGGCTGGGTGTCACCCTGGCTGTCCGGGCTCAGCGTGTGCATAACTGGACTTTCCAGCTTGGAAAACCCCCCAGGTCTCAAATGTATGATCTCATTCACCTGAGCAGAAAGTGGCTACAGCCAGAGACTTTGTCCGCACCAAAGATTGTGGAACGTGTTGTAATGGATCGGTTTTTGAGAGCTCTTCCTACTGCCATCCAAAAGTGGGTAAGCCATGGAGACCCAGAGACGGCCGATGGTCTTGTGGATCGTGTGGAGAAATACTTGGCTACAGAGAACCTGACGGCCTCTTCCAGAGACACTCGGACTTTCCACCCTAAGACCAGACCATCCCCAGGGGCGGATAAGAGGATTCCAAGGGGTGAGGGTGGAGAGAGTGAGAGGGTGGGAGCTCTACCCCAAGTTTGGCGAGAACAGCCTGGGAAATCAGCGGCTCAAGAGGCCGCAAGAAGGATCGTTTGCTACCGCTGCCGGCAAGCGGGACATATTGCAGCAAATTGCCCGGTTGTGGAGGAACCCATGCAGTGTGACTTTCTGACGGGCAGACGTCAGTCGCTGTGTGCGACAGTCGCATGCACTGCCATTCGGGGAACTGAGAAACATTTATGCAAAATGTGTATTAATGGTAGAAATGTTGTGGTATTGCTGGATTCAGGTAGCCTTGTGACCCTGATAAAGGCTGAGTTAGTTAAAACAGAGGTCTCTGGGAATAGCAAGGTAGCCGTTATTTGTGTGCATGGGGACACCCGAGAGTATCCAGTGACTACGGTGTGTTTCGAGACCCCCAAAGGTACCCTCTCTCATCCAGTGGGCTTAGTATCTCAGTTACCGCATGACGCCATTGTGGGAAGGGATTTTCCGAAGTTCTGGGAACTGTGGGATGATCCTGAGCCCCCCACTGGTGCCCCTATGTACCAGGAATGTGATAGCCAGAACTCCCCTGAGAGTGGTGAGGACTCTCCGGAATTTCCCTTGTCAGTATTGGCAGGGGAGACTCAAGAAACTGGAGAGGAGCCCACCTCCTCAGACGAAAACCTACCGTCTGTGGAGTTTTCTGATCTTGAGGTTCACAGGGAAAACTTTGCCACAGAACAGTTGAAAGACCCCGCCCTAATAAAGGCACGGGAAAACGTAGTGAAAATAGATGGCGAGTTAGTGAACCCAGATAATACTGGCACTTACCCATACTTCAGCGTAGAGAAGGACCTACTGTATCGGGTGGCAAAAAGGGCAGAAGAAACCGTTGAGCAGCTTGTGGTGCCCAAACCTTACAGGAAGTTGGTGTTGGAGTTGGCCCATGGGCACATTCTTGGAGGTCATCTGGGGACAGAGAAAACCCGAGAGAGGGTATTACAGAGATTCTATTGGCCTGGGGTGATGAAGGACATAGAAAATTATTGTTCCTCCTGCCCTGTGTGTCAGAGGTCGGCCCCGATGCCACATTTCCGTAGCCCGCTGGTCCCTCTACCCATCATTGAGGTCCCGTTTGAGAGAATCGCAATGGATTTGGTAGGTCCTATAATCAAGTCCGCTAGGGGGCACCAGTACATATTGGTTATAATGGACTATGCCACCCGTTATCCAGAAGCGATCCCTCTCAGAAATACCTCGGCCAAAACCATAGCCAAAGAGCTATCTCTTGTTTTTAGCCGGGTGGGTATTTGTAAAGAACTGCTTACGGACCAAGGTACACCCTTTATGTCCCGGGTTATGAAAGAGCTGTGTAAATTGTTCAAAGTGACGCAATTGCGTACATCTGTGTATCACCCCCAAACCGATGGGCTGGTTGAAAGATTCAACAAAACCCTAAAACAAATGTTGAAGAAAGTGGTGGATAGAGATGGAAGGGATTGGGACTGTCTACTTCCTTATTTGATGTTTGCTATTAGGGAGGTGCCCCAATCCTCTACGGGATTCTCCCCCTTTGAGTTACTGTATGGGAGACACCCAAGAGGGCTGTTGGATATTGCCAAGGAAACTTGGGAAAGTGAGAGTTCTCCCCACAGGAGTGTGATTGAGCATGTCGCCCTGATGCAAGATCGAATTGCACAGGTAATGCCCATCGTGAAGGAACATTTGGCCCAAGCGCAGTTGGCACAGCAGAGAGTGTACAACCGTGGAGCCAAGACCCGTACCTTTTCCCCGGGGGATAGGATATTGGTACTTGTCCCTACGGTTGAAAGTAAATTCCTTGCCAAATGGCAAGGCCCCTACGAGATAATGGAAAAAGTGAGCGAAGTGAATTACAAGGTCAGACAACCAGGAAGGCGAAAGCCCGAACAGATCTATCACGTTAATCTGTTGAAAGCCTGGAGGGATAGAGAGTCCCTAGTCGCAGACACTTGGTCACCAGCTCAAACTGGTTGCGTGATTCCTGAGGTTGGAATCGCAGCCACCTTGTCACAACCCCAACAACAGGAGGTTAAGGAGTTTGTACTTCGCAACAAGGAGGTATTCTCTGAGCTGCCGGGACAAACATCTGGGGTAGAGCATGACATTATTACCCCGCCCGGTGAAAGGGTGAAGTTAAAACCCTATCGGATCCCAGAGGCCCGACGGGAGGCAATACGGGAGGAAGTACAGAGAATGCTGAACTTAGGGGTGATAGAGGAGTCCCAAAGTGATTGGTCTAGTCCCATTGTGTTGGTGCCTAAACCGGATGGGAGCTGGCGATTTTGTAACGATTTTCGTCAGTTGAACAAAGTTACAAAATTTGACACCTACCCCATGCCACGTATAGATGAGTTGATCGACCGGCTGGGAACAGCCCGATACATGACGACTCTTGACCTCACAAAAGGGTATTGGCAAATCCCCCTGGCCAAGTCGGCCAAAGAGAAAACCGCATTTGTAACCCCAGACGGGGCGTTCCAATATAAAAGAATGCCGTTCGGGTTACAGAATGCGCCGGCCACATTCCAGCGGAAAATGGACCAGATGCTGAGGCCCCATCGGAAGTATGCTGCGGCTTACCTGGATGACATAATTGTCCATAGCACAGATTGGGCCTCACATCTGCCAAAAGTGCAAGCAGTCCTGGACTCTGTTCGGGAAGCAGGGTTTACGGCTAACCCCAAGAAGTGTACCATTGGGCAGGAGGAGGCCAAATATCTTGGGTACACCATTGGGAGGGGAGTAATAAAACCCCAACTCAACAAAGTCGAGGCCATCCAGAGTTGGCCACGTCCCAACAGCAAGAAGCAGGTACGAGCCTTTCTGGGAATCGCTGGGTATTATCGGCGATTCATTCCCCACTTTGCTTCTAAGGCTGTGCCCCTAACCAACCTGACGAAGGGGAAAGGGTCGGTCATGATTAAATGGACCCCCGAGGCTGAGGCAGCATTCCAATTCTTGAAACAAGCCTTATGTAGCCAGCCAGTGTTGTACTCACCCGACTTCTCTAGAGACTTTGTCGTACAAAGTGATGCGTCAGATGTGGGGTTAGGAGCAGTATTGTCCCAGGTCTGGAACGGGGAAGAGCACCCAGTCATTTACCTCAGCAGGAAGTTGAAGTCCCATGAGGTAAATTACGCCACCGTTGAAAAGGAGTGTTTAGCGGTGAAGTGGGCTCTAGATTCCCTTCGGTACTACCTGCTAGGTAGGCACTTTGACATGGTTACGGATCACGCTCCGTTAAAGTGGATGGCTCAAAACAAGGAAACAAATAGAAGAGTGAATAGGTGGTTCCTGGCCCTCCAGGAATTCAACTTCACAGTAAAGCATCGCCCTGGCGTTCAAATGGGGAATGTGGATGCTTTGTCTCGAGTACATGAATGCCTGATTGCTGGTGTTCCAACCCCGAGGTTAAAACAAGAGGGGGGGGTATGTGACAGCAGGAAGGTAAAGTCACCTGGTTGCATCCAGGGGGGTAGATATATTTCGCCCAGATTCAGGCTTTACGCTGACTTATACAGCTAGGTGGAGAGTTGTATAAGCCCAGCTGAGACTAGTGGGCTCATTGATGACTCATACCTCTAGGGAGAGGGCTGGGCGTCGTGCAGACAGGGAGTTGATGAGGCCAGCTGAAGCTTGTCAGCTCATTTAGGCCTCTATAAAAAACTCCCAGATTCATTAGATGTTAGCTCATGCCTGGAAGCAGACCTGTGTGGACTGTCTAGGGAGAGTGAACCCCTGTGCGGTGAGAGAAAGCCTGTGTGGCTATATTTTGCTTGGACATTTAAAACCAGGGACTAGGACAGCACTAGGCTGATCCCAGTCGTTAGTTAGGAAACCTGTAAGTTTAGTCAGAGGTCAAGTTGACCAGGATTTATTTTGTTTATGTTTTTTTTGCCTTGCTGTGTTTTTGTCACTGTAAATAGAAAATAAACCGCACCTTTTTGATTTTGAAAACCACAACCTCCGTCTGCTGGGCCTGTTTTGGGTGGGGAGCCCATCCCGGGGGTCACACATACCCGCTGCCGAGCTAGCCCCCTCACAATATATATATATATATATATATATATATATATATATATATATAATATACCATAGTATAAAATATTCCTATATCTTCATAAACCTTACTCGTGTTACTTCAAGTCAAGAACCTTTGTTTTTTCATGCACACGCAATTGGGCATCCTGCATTTCCGTCCCTTTCCTATTCATCCAGTATCCGTACAACTGTTTCAAGTCCCCCCCAAGATAGGAAAAAATGCCCCCCCCATAGCATCTGCTCAGTTTAATTCTATAAGGGTTCTTCCCTCCTCAGAGTATTTAAAAAGTTTTAATGCAGACCATGTCTCCAAATAGACCCCCTGTTTCTGCCGGGAAGTCCAGACCAAATCCTCCATCATATTCAGATATTCTGATATTCTACTCATTTAAGCCACATCCTTACTGAAGGAGGATGAGTCTGCTTCCACATTACTGGGATACATGCTCTTGCTGGATTTAGGAGATGACAAAGGATCGACTTCCTATACCGTTTAACCCCGGTATCCGAGTCCTGTAGTAAAAAAAAAAGTCAGATCCTTCGGGATCTCCTGTGCTCTAAACTTTTGGGCAATTTCCCGGACCTCCATCCAAAAACTCTTTATTCTGGGACAGGCCCAAAAAATATGTAGATAGAAGAAGAGAAATAAGGGCTCACCAGCCTGGTGTATTATCTTTGGGATAGATTTTTATTAAAAAGAAAACTTCAATACTACTTACAAGTGTAGCAGAGAAAATCGCAGTACAATGATGTTTCATATAGATGGCAGCTGACGGTAGAACTCGGAACCACACTCCACTTAATCACCGAGGATAAAATGAGGGCTGCTGCCGGCTTACGCGTTTTGAAGCTCGGAGCCTCTGCTTTTAGGACACCCCTGTCCATGAAGGGCTGCAAAGCCGGTGCTACCATCGTGCAAGATTGACTGCTGGATGATCCACTTGTGCGCAGGAGTTGTTGTGTTCTGTTACCAAAAAATATGTATTAACGTCCCTCCTTTTCCCCCCACACCGCCAACATTTATCTGGTATGTCTTGGTAACATCTATTTAGAAAGGCCGGGGTACGGTACCACTGCGATAAGATCTTAAAATTTGTCTCCTGCATTCTTATGCAGACAGAGGATTCGAACATATTGCGTAGTATCTTATTCTGTTGCTCCTCCGAGAAAACCCTATCTAGCTCCATCTCCATCTCCAACCTCCTAAAGAAGGGCAATCGGAAATCCTCGGCAGTTGTGTTCAACAATTCACTCATTTTGGAGAGAGTATGACGCAGTATACCACTCCCATTACAGTACTCCTCAAACTTTGTTAACGTTCGTTCATATCTACTCGGTAAACTCAAAGTATCAAGGAAATGTCTCAATTGCAGTGCCCTCCAAAAATCCAGTTGGTAGAGTGTGGGACCTGTTATCTCCTGTATCGTAGGCCAAGCTCCTGCTCTCACGAAATGGGAGGCTTGAAACAACCCCTGTTCTAACAACTTACTAAAGGGTCCCTTCTTCAGTCCCGGCCAGAACTGCGGGTTCCCCAAAATGGGGAATAGGGGTGAGTCTAATGTCGATAGTTTCCCCTTCACGAATAGCCCATATCCCATCCGAAGGATAGGACCTATCAGGGGATGCGTCTTCATACTTTTTGGAAGGTCCCTATAACACCATGCAGCTCGATGGAGTAAACCACTACACTGGGCTTGTTCTAGCTCCGACCAGGTTTTTCCCTCCCTAATGTCGATTCCAATCAATCAAGCGACTCAAAGTCGCCTGGTAATATTTGTATATATCTGGTGCAGACACACCTCCATATCGTTTAGGTAACGACAACAAGGATCTCCTAATTCTTGGGTGTTTGTTTGCCCATATGAATCTACTGAAAAGGGAATGTATTTGTTTGAAAAAATGTTTAGGTATAGCAATGGGGAGTGTCTGAAAAAGGTACAGAAATTTCGGTAGGATGTTCATTTTATTAATGCACCTCCCAAACCACGAATGAAACTCCTTCTGACATCCATCCAGGAGGATCCGCACTCTAGATAATAATGGTAAAAAATTGAGTTTGTGTATATATGTGAAAGATCCTCCGGGATGGAGGTTCCCAGGTACGTCAGTGCTTGATCTGTCCATTTAAATTTATAATTAGACTTCAGAGTATTCAGCTCTTCTTTGCTTCAGATTTTGAATAGTTGATCTTAAAATTTGATAGAGCGCTGTATGTCTCCAATTCTTGGAGCAGGTTAGAGAGGGATACTATCGGGTTGGTCAAGTTATACATCATATCATCTGCATAAGCTGATGTCTTATACTCTATACCTCCCACCGACACACCCTTGATGTCTGGGTTTAGTCGGATCCTACTCAGTAAAGGCTCTGCAGACAAGGCAAATAAAAGTGTGGATAACGGACACCCTTGTCTTGTCCCATTAGATAACTTTAAAAGTGGGGACAAAACTCCATTCACTTTAACCTGGGCAGAGGGATGGGTATAATTACTGGAAATCCATTGTAGCATATTATTACCAAACCCCATGTGTCTCAGAACCGAAAACATAAATTGCCAGTTGATACGGTCAAAAGCTTTCTCTGCATCTGTCCCCAGGAAGACACATGGGGTTCGGGATGTACCTGCCAGATGGATCAAATTCAGAGTCTTAATCATGTTATCCCGTGCTTTCCGCGTCTGCACAAACCCTACCTGGTCTTTATGGACCAGGTCGGGTATGTGCTGTTGCAGTCGTGTTGCCAGGCTCTTGGAAAAGAGCTTCAAGTCCGTGTTTAACAGCGATATCTGTCTATAGCTTCCACATTGCGATGGATCCTTACCTTCCTTTGGTATGACCGTAATCAAAGCTTTCAAGGATTCTGTATGGAATGAGCTTGTGTCTCCTAGTCCATTAAACATTTTTACAAGATATGGTCCTAAGATAGGGAAAAGGAGTCTTGAATGGTAAAACCATCTGGACCCGGTGACTTGCCTCCCTCCCTTCCTTCCTTTCACTGCCTCCTGAATTTCCTCTATTGTGATCAGGCTTTCCAATTCCTGACTTACCACTGATGTCAAGCTAGGAATTCCCGAGGTTGCTATGTACTCTTCCATTGCGGTTTGGTTCAGAGAACTTGATTGCAGGTTATACAAAGATGTATAAAAGTCTCCAAACCGCTGTGCTATCTCTCTAGGTAAGAAGTTTTTCGCCTCCCGCCCCTATAATCATTGGTACGTATGTCTTTTGATTGTTGTTCCCTCAATGAACTAGCCAATTGCTTCCTACACTTGTTACCAAATTCATAATTCTGTTTCCTACCTGTCTGTATTGCCCTCTTCGCTTTGTACAAAAGTAGCTCTGTAGTCTGTCTACGTGCCGACAGCAGGTCCCTTTCCAAGCCTGGATTAGGACTCTGTTTGTGTAAGACTTCTAAACGAGAAATATCTGCCAATAGAGATGTTAACTTTGCTTCTCTTTCCCTCCTTAATCCTTGTCCCATTAATACTCCCCTTATTACCGCCTTGTGGGCCTCCCAGATCACACCTGGATCGCAATCTGGTATGTCATTGGTCTGGAAGTACCACATTGCTTCTCTCTGGACATCCTCCAATACTACAGCGTCCTGTAGGAGACTTTCATTCAACATCCAGGTCGCCGAACCAGGAAGATGAAAATCTGAGAGGGTGTATTTCAAAAAAATTGGTGCATGGTCTGACCCAGTGATTTTCCCAATTCCAACTTCTTTAACTGCATGCAGCTGGTTTTCTTTCTCGTACATCACGGGACACAGAGCGACATAGTCATTACTAATGGGTTATATAGATACCGTCAGGTGCTGGCACTGGCAACTTCCAAAACCGGAAGTACCCTCCCCTATATAAGCCCCTCCCATCCGGGAGCACCTCAGTTTTTTGCCAGTGTCTAAGGTGTTGGCCAAGAAGAAACATGTGTTTTTCACTGAGCTTGCGTACAGGTTCTTTTGGGCCTCAGTAAGCTATTCCGGATCCGACCAAAAAAGCTTCATAGCTAAACGGTCGGTACCCGGGCCTTGCAAAGAAGAGCAAGGTTTTGCCTGTAATGCTTCTCTTAGGAGAGCTGGACCCTGGGATCCAGAGCTCTGGTCATACCCACGACCAAGATGTTTTCTGTGCAGGGTGCTATACAGGTCCAGGGGAGTGGAATCCTTGGGAACCCGGTCCCTGAAGGTTTGATTACAATGCCTGCCGTGATAGGTGAAGTTTGGGCTTTTGTGGACCAAACAAAGTCCTGCGGCGGGGAACAGGTAAGTGGGGGCCCCCAGGAACTTGCTTCTATTGGGGGACCCCCAAGCCTAATTTGTCTTTCTGTCTGTTACCTAATGGTATTCCCGCTAATATCTGTGCATGCCTGTAACTGCTAAAAAAATGTAATAATTTTTAATGGTGGTCAAGAAAAAAAAATATTTTTTTTTATATATATATATATATATATATATATATATATATATATATATATATATATATATATTTAATATATTAGACTGCGGTACCTGTGTTTGTCCACTAGAGGCCGCTGTGGAACGTTTCTTGTCATGTGGACTAGTTTCTTCTCATCAGAGCAAGTCCAGGCAGATGGTGAGTTCTCTTATGGGAAACTGCTTCCTCTGCCATGTTGCAATGCTCGTCCATCCCCCGGCCTGCGGCAAAGGGGCCCTGGCTCTTGTCCCTGGTTTCCATTTTCGAAATTAGCGCCGAAGGCGCACGTGGCCGCGCGCGTGCGCGTGCACGCGCCTCTATATATAGAGGTGAGCCGGGAAAGGGGGCGGAGCCTGGGGGATGACGCTCTGTGCGCGCCGCAGCGCTTCTGCGCATGTGCGGGCGTCCCAGCATGTTAAAAACCACAATTTTGTGTGGTGAGCTGGCTATGAAGTACAGAGACAGAGCTGGCAACATTTAAAAAAGGCATACAGCAAGCGGTTGATACAGGCATCCCCTAGAAAGGCACATTAGTAGACACCAACTGTTTCTTATAGCAGCATTTATGCTAGACTATTGTCAGTAACTGGTGTATTTCGGCTGGAATACCTCAGCTTTGTGTTTTAGGAATATGCCGTCTAAAAACTCCGGGACTAGAAATTCCAGGAGGAATAGGGGGTCTCCATCGGGCTCTGAGGATCTTGGGCATGCTTTGGCTGCACCAGTCTCCCCTGAAGAATCAGAGGTTAGTGACCGTAGAGCACCCTCAGGAGTACCTGGTACTGTGGCTGTCCTCAGTTCACCTGCTCCTGTGTATGTAACAGAGGAGGTTTTTTCCTCAGCTCTGGGAGGGCTGGAAGAGAGATTGTCAGCATTGATCGCGGCTTCCCTGTCACAGGAGAAAAGCGCCCGATCTCCGTCTCCTCCCTCAGAGTGCCTGTTAACAGAGCAACAGTCCCATACAGGGATCGACCTACCTGAAGGGGATCAGGATGAGGTCGATTCGGTTGTAGAGAGATCGACAGTGGAAGAGCCGTTCTCAGCATCACATGCTGAAAGGTTATGGGTTCAGTCCCTGACTAATATGGTCCGATCAGCATTTAAAATGCCACTTGCGGAGCCATCATCCACTTCTGTCTCCTCGTTGGGGTCGCTAAAAGCTCCCCAGACTGTTTGTTCCTTTCCGATCCATCCTTTACTGGAAGGGCTCATTTACCAGGATTGGGAGCATCCTGACAAAATATTTACTCCCCCCAAGAGATTTCCGGTGGTCTATCCCATGGAGGATAAGTTCATCAGAAAATGGAGGGTCCCTACAGTGGACGCAGCCATCTCTTGTGTGAATAAATCACTGACATGTCCGGTGGATAATGTCCAAATGTTCAAGGACCCAATAGATAAAAAATTGGAGTCCTTATTAAAATCTGCTTTTTCTACAGCAGGATTGGTGACACAACCAGCAGTGGCAGCTATTGGGGTCTGCCAAGCAGTGAAGGATCAGTTGAAACAGGTCTTAAGGGACTTGCCAGATCAGCAGGCTCTTGCCCCAGCTGATCTACCTAGAGCCTTATGCTTTGCGGTGGACGCTATAAAGGATTCAATCCATCAGGCCTCCCGCCTTACGCTGTCTGTGGTACATATGCGCAGGCTTCTATGGCTCAAAAACTGGTCTGCTGAAGCTCCCTGTAAAAAATTGCTGGTCAGCTTCCCATTTCATGGTGAGCGCTTATTCGGGGAAAACCTGGACAAATATATCCAGAGAATTTCCAGCGGTAAAAGTACACTTTTGCCGGTTAAAAATAGAGTTAGAGGTCCCTCTTTTAAGAGGCCTGCTTCTCCAGTCCCTAGGACATCGGCTGTGAAACAGTTCCGACGGCCTCCTCGGTCAAATCCCGGAGGTAAAAATCAGGGACAATTGCAGGGTAACAAGAAGCCCTGGAGCAGGAGAGGTACAAAACCTCCCCCAAAGTCAAATGCATGAAGGGTTGCCCCCACCCAATCGGGTGGGGGGAAGACTTCAGTTGTTCACAGAGACCTGGCGGGACACGATCCGAGACAGATGGGTGCTCTCCGCAGTAAATCTGGGATACAAATTGGAGTTAAAAAACTCCCCTCCTTCCCGCTTTATAAGGTCAAACGTGCCAAGGGATCCCCAGAAGAGAGGATCCCTCCTGTTGGCACTAGAACAATTATTGCTCCAAGCAGTAATTATAGAGGTTCCCCTGGAAGAATGGGGGTTCGGGTTTTACTCAAACCTCTTTACAGTCCCGAAGCCAAACGGGGACGTGAGGCCCATATTAAATCTAAAAGGGCTAAACAAATTCCTACATATCAGGACTTTCCGGATG
Source organism: Rana muscosa (assembly GCA_029206835.1). Taxonomy (NCBI): domain Eukaryota; kingdom Metazoa; phylum Chordata; class Amphibia; order Anura; family Ranidae; genus Rana; species Rana muscosa. The sequence continues at coordinate 15,153,176 of JARGYO010000094.1, read as the reverse complement.
GAGTCGATCCGATCGGTAGCCACTGCCCTACAAGGGGAGGAATGGTTAGCCTCGATCGACATCAAAGATGCTTATTTGCACATTCCCATCTTTCCAGCCCACCAAAAATTTCTACGCTTTGCGGTAGAAGGGCGCCATTTTCAGTTCAGAGCCTTACCCTTCGGTCTGGCCACAGCACCAAGAGTGTTCACAAAAATTCTGGCCCCATTATTGGCCAATCTAAGAACACGAGGTGTAACGATAATGGCATATCTAGACGACTTGTTGCTGATAGACCACTCAGTGGAAAAACTAGAAGTGGTTGTTCACGAGACAATCAAGTATCTGGAATATCACGGTTGGATTATCAACCGAGACAAGTCAGCCCTAAAACCAGTCAAAAGTCTGGAATACTTGGGGCTAAGGCTGGATTCAGACCAGAGAAAAATTTTCTTGCCTCAAGAAAAGGGGTCGTCTTTGAGAGATTTGATCCACTTAGTGGGTTCAAAAAGACAGCCATCCATACGCCTGTGCATGAGGCTGCTGGGAAAAATGGTGGCATCATTCGAAGCAGTACCCTACGGTCAATTCCATTCAAGGAAGTTGCAAAGGGCCATACTGTCAGCCTGGAACAAAAAAGTTCAGGCTCTGGACTTACCAATGTCCTTGTCCCCTTCCGTTCGCAAGAGCCTCCGCTGGTGGTTGGTTCCCCAGAATCTGGAAAGAGGGAAATCCTTCAGTCCGATTTCCTGGAAGGTGGTCACTACAGATGCCAGCCTTATAGGCTGGGGAGCAGTACTGGAGCAATGGTCTCTCCAGGGCAGATGGTCGGATGCGGAAAAGGCCCTGCCCATCAATCTCTTAGAGATACGAGCAGCCCGGTATGCCCTAGTAGCATGGACATCCAAACTCCAAGGGTCCCCTGTCAGAATTCAATCAGACAATGCCACAGCAGTGGCATATATCAATCATCAGGGGGGCACCAGGAGTCGTGCAGCCCAAAGGGAAGTAAATTACATCCTGAGATGGGCAGAAAGATATGTCCCAGCCATATCTGCGGTATTCATTCCAGGAGTGGAGAATTGGAAGGCGGACTTTCTAAGTCGCCAACAATTATGCCCAGGGGAATGGTCCCTTCATCCCGAGGTTTTCCGGACAATATGTCAGCGGTGGGGAACACCGGATGTAGATCTGCTAGCATCCAGATTCAACACAAAAGTGGACAGGTTTGTCTCTTGGACAAGGGATCCCCTAGCTTGCGGCTCGGATGCCCTAGTGTTCCCTTGGGATCAGTTCAAGCTGATATATGCATTCCCACCGCCACAATTGTTACCTCGATTACTCCGCAGAATCAGGGTAGAAAAGAAACCAGTGATTCTGGTGGCTCCAGCGTGGCCCCGAAGAGCATGGTACGCGGAGATTGTAAAAATGTCTGTGGGGAGTCCTTGGACCCTCCCACATCGTCCGGACCTGCTTTCGCAAGGACCGATATACCACCCTTCCTTACCAGCCCTAGGTTTGACGGCCTGGCTATTGAAGCCCACATTCTAAAAAAGAGAGGGCTCTCTAATGCTGTGGTATCTACCATGATCAATGCCAGGAAGCCGGTATCCAGGCAGATCTATTATAGAATCTGGAAGGCGTACATTGCCTGGTGTGAGGCCAAGAAATGGCATCCACGTAAATACGTAATAGGTAGGATTCTGGACTTCCTACAATGGGCTGTAGATAGGAAGCTTGCCTTGAGTACTATCAAGGGTCAGATTTCGGCCTTGTCAATATTTTTTCAAAGGCCTTGGCTTCGCATTCACTAGTCAAAGCCTTTATACAAGGAGTGATGCGTATTAGTCCTCCGGTTAATATTCCCATATGTCCATGGGATCTAAACTTGGTTCTGGCGGTTTTACAGAAACAACCATTTGACCCATTACAGCATATTTCCTTGGTGCTTCTCACCAGGAAATTGATTTTTCTAGTAGCCATTTGTTCGGCTAAAAGAGTGTCGGAATTAGCAGCTATGTCCTGTAAAGAGCCATATCTGGTTATCCATAAGGACAGAGTAGTATTACGTCCTCAGCCAGCCTTTCTTCCTAAGGTGGTATCGAGGTTTCATTTGAACCAAGATGTGGTTCTTCCTTCTTTTTTCCCCAAACCTACTTCGGTAGAGGAAAAGTTATTGCATTCTTTGGATGTAGTAAGAGCAGTTAAAGCTTATCTAAAAGCCACTGCTCAGATTCGCAGAACGGATACTTTGTTTATTCTGCCGGAAGGCCCCAGAAAGGGTCAGGCAGCGTCAAAATCTACTTTAGCCAGGTGGATTCGACAGGTCATAATACAAGCCTATGGCTTGAGAAGGAGACCGCCTCCGTTCAAAGTTAGAGCGCACTCCACGAGAGCAGTTGGAACTTCATGGGCAGTGCATCACCAGGCCTCCCTGGCTCAAATCTGTAAGGCCGCAACATGGTCTTCAGTTCACACGTTTACTAGGTTCTACCAGGTGGACGTTAGAAGTCAGGAGGATGTCGCCTTTGGGCGCAGTGTGTTGCAGGCCGCAAAAGATCCTCATGTCTGATAGCGCTCAGCTTATATATGGTGTATCCCCCCCCCCCCTCATTTGGCATTGCTTTAGGACATCCCATTAGTAATGACTATGTCGCTCTGTGTCCCGTGATGTACGAGAAAGAAAATAGGATTTTTATAACAGCTTACCTGTAAAATCCTTTTCTTGGAGTACATCACGGGACACAGAGCTCCCGCCCCTCTTTGGGGACACTTATTGCTTTGCTACAAAACTGAGGTGCTCCCGGATGGGAGGGGCTTATATAGGGGAGGGTACTTCCGGTTTTGGAAGTTGCCAGTGCCAGCACCTGACGGTATCTATATAACCCATTAGTAATGACTATGTCGCTCTGTGTCCCGTGATGTACTCCAAGAAAAGGATTTTACAGGTAAGCTGTTATAAAAATCCTATTATTTGGAATAAAGTAATAATCTATACGGAAATATATCTTATGGGGGGTGGAATAAAAGGAATAGTCTCTCTCTCCTTAATGTAACAATCGCCACACATCCACTAACCTCGCTTTCTGTAACAGCCGCAAAGTCCATTTCCCTTATCGTCTTTCAGGACAGCACATGAGAGAGTGGCTCCACCCACTAGGAAACAGGAAACACAATCTCCACCATAATTTAAAAGGAGGCGACTCCCCACATCTCGTCAGTTTTTGTGTTTCCTCCGGCAAGGGAACACCTAGTAGGAGTCAGGTCTCTTAAGGTGCTGTCCTGAGAGACTAAGGCTGCCTACCCCACCATACCTTTTGTCCTCCAGAGAGTCCGATCCTCCCACACCACGCCAGTGGGCAGATGGTAAGTGGGCTCCTTCTCCCCTTTCAGCTCAGTGGAGCAAGGACTGTTCCTGGAGCCGCTCCTTAGGCGACGGAAGCCGTTCGCGGGGTTTTTTGAACCGCATGTCGGCGTTACAGGCCGCCGCCATCTTTTTGGAGGCTGAGTAGTGACTCAGCTAGCAGGAAGTGAGGTATCCTGCAAGGGGCGGCTCCGGTATTAGGCGCAAACGTCATTTCCGGCGGAACTCGCGCAGGGGGAGAGGGGAGGAGAGGTTCTGGTGCCTATAAATGCGGTTCCGGTCCGACGCAGCGGCGTCTATGGACTCCGGAACCTTCGCTTTTGAAGCCACAGAACAAGCGCTGATCCACGATGGAGAACGTGACAGCAGCGAGTGGGACAGGCACAGGCACCAGCAAGGCCCAGGTAAGGGGGTATGTGGGATCTACCCTGTTTACTGTAGGTGTCTCTCTCTATATGTATTTTTTCCCCCCTGGTGGCTGGGGCCTGTCTGGGCACAGGGTGTTGGCTGTTAGACTAACTGTGCACCTGGATGAGCTTGTTAGGAGGCAGGTTTGACTCACTAAAAGGGATGCTGGTGTTTTTTTCTCTTTTTGTGTTTTTTATGTGGCAGGCTAAGAGCTCTGACCCTCCTATCAAAAAGAGATGTCCCTCATGTAAAGCAAAGTTACCAGAGGGCTGGAAGAAAGCTTTATGCCAGATTTGTGTTGATTCCTTAGTGAAGGAGGAAGCTTCGTCTGCATGCAGCGATTTAATCGCATCAGTCAAAGAGCTAGATGCTACCATACAATCTTTTCGCTCTTCTCTTGCAACACCATCCCTGAGTCAGCCAACTACCTCAGGATCCTCTCAGAGCTCACAATTAATCCCAGGGCTAGAGGCTGAAGCTGGCCCTCCTACCCAAAGGGAACATTCCCCCTCTCACTCCAGGGAAGATGAGGAGGAAGAGGAAGAAGATGCAGGTGATGCACCTTCAAAATACAAACTGTCCTTAGAGCAAGTAGACAGTTTGTTGAAAGCAATATATGCAACATTGGGAATAGATGAAGAAAAGAGAATTATCGCTGCATGACCGAATGTATGCAGGGCTTAGTGAAACAAAAAGTCGCATTTTCCCTGTGCATTCAGTAATCTCGGAAGCCATTAAAAAGGAATGGGCTGATCCAGAGAAAAAACATTTTTCCTAAGATCGCATAGAAGACGCTTTCCGTTCAATGAAGACCCAGATGCGCTTTGGAATAAAACTCCAAAATTAGACGCAGCGTTTTCACAAGTTTCCAGGTCAACCGACTTGGCATTTGAAGACATAGGTATACTCAAAGATCCCATGGACAAAAGGATGGATCAGCAGCTTAAAAAAGATTGGCAATCCATTATGGGTAACCTTAAACCAGCTATGGCTACTACCTGTGTTTCTAGAAACATGGAGTTCTGGCTTAATCAGCTTAAAGCTCATATTATAGCAGACTCACCTAAGCAGAAGATCATTGATTCTTTTTCTACCCTAGCAGCAGCTGTGGCTTATATTTCTGACGCTTCTGCAGAATCAATTAGGATGTTAGCCAGATCTGGGGCCTTAACCAACTCAGCCAGGAGAGCTCTATGGCTTAAGACATGGCCAGGGGACGCAGCTTCCAAAAGTAGGTTATGTGGAATTCCTTTTTTTGGGGATCTTTTGTTCGGTCCTGATCTGGATTCTATTTTAGATAGGACAGCGGACAAAAAAGTCCTTTCCTGTTAAAAAGAAAAAACAACCAGTTAAGCAGTTTTTTCGACCTCAAAAAAATCAGGATCAGGGAAGCAGGCCCCAAGAAAAAAAGAAAGAATTGGTCGGCGCAAAAAGGTAAAGGCAGAGGGAATGTCCTCTTCTAACCTCCTGCGCCAACCAATAAAATGCAATGACTTGTCATTGCCTGTGGGGGGAAGGCTTCAAAAATTCCTTCCTCTTTGGGCAAGCGTGACGGAAAACACATTTATTTTGGACACGCTGGCCCAGGGATACAAAATAGAACTTTCGGATCTTCCTCCAGAAAGATACTGTGTAACAAACCTGCCAAGGGACACAACAAAGGCCCTAGCCATGAAAAACCTCTTGGAGGATCTGATGAGACAGGGTGTTGTGGTTCAGGTATCTCCAGAGGAACGTTACCGGGGTTTCTATTCCCAAATCTTCCTGATAAGGAAACCATCAGGAAGCTTCCGTCTCATTCTCAATTTAAAACCGTCAACAAGTCAGTCCAATACAGGTGGTTCCGCATGGACTCCATTTTTTTTTTGGTGAGAAATCTCCTAGTCAAGGGGTGCTTCATGGCGTCAATCGACTTAAGAGACGCATACCTGCATGTGCCCATAGCCCCTCGGTCTCAAAAATACCTAAGGTTGGCAATAAATATGGGGAAGGAGGTGCTTCATTTACAATTCAAGGCCCTCCCGTTTGGTCTATCATCCGCTCCGCGGATATTCACCAAGATAATGGCGGAAGCTCTAGCTCCTCTCCGTCTACAGGGAATCTCGGTCATCCCTTACCTGGACAACCTCCTAATTTTTGCCCCTTCCAGAGAGAGGTTGCAGGTAGATCTAACCGAGGCCCGCAGTCATCTGGAAGCCTTGGGCTGGATTGTAAACACTCAAAAATCAAATTTCAATCCTGCTCAAAGAGTTCAGTTTCTAGGTTATCTGATAGGTTCTGTAGAGCAAAGGATTTTTCTCCCAGAAGAAAAGAAAGACAAGGTCTTGAGTGTAGTAGCCAGTCTTCAGACAAACCAGGAGGTGTCAATCAGGAGGATTATGTCAGTCCTGGGTACCTTAACCTCAACAATGCCGGCCATTCAATGGGCGAGGCTCCATTTCAGGCCCCTCCAGAGTTTTCTTCTTCAGGTATGGGATCACAGCCCAGAAACCTTAGACACAAAAGTAAAACTTCCCACCAGGGTCAAGAGGACTCTTTGGTGGTGAAGGAATCAGGCAGTTCTGTCAAGAGGCCTGCTTTGGTCCTTTCCGGCAGAAGTAAGGGTCACGACAGACGCCAGCAGTTGGGGATGGGGAGCCCACTGGGATCAAAACATAGCACAGGGAGTTTGGTCCAGATCCGAAGCAGGAAGGTCCTCAAACTGGAGGGAGTTAAAAGCAGTTGCTCTAGCCTTAGCTGCCTTCTCTCCAAACCTCCAAGGGTCCCATGTGCAGATTCTTTCAGACAATGTCACCACAGTGGCATACCTGAACAAACAAGGGGGCACGAGGAGCAAAGCTCTACTATTGCTGTCATCAGAAATCCTAGAGTGGGCAGAGAAGCATTTACTCTCCCTGTCAGCAGTGCATCTCAAAGGCACGCTAAACGAAGTAGCAGACTTCTTGAGCAGACAGAGAATTCAAGAGGCAGAGTGGAGCCTGAATCCGGAGATATTCTCACTGATCACCAAGAAGTGGGGATATCCTCAGGTAGATCTGTTTGCATCAAAAGAAAACACCCAGCTCCCTCAATTCTTCTCTCTGCACCGAGACAGCGGATCAATAAGGATAGATGCCTTGGCACATCCCTGGAACTTCCATCTGGGTTATGCCTTCCCTCCTTTTCAGCTAATCCCTCTGGTATTGAGAAAGATACAGAAGGAAAAGGTATCAGTAATCCTGGTCACTCCGTTCTGGCCGAAAAGAGCCTGGTTTTCCTCCATCCTACAAATGATGATCAAACCTTTCTGGCAGCTTCCTCTGACAGGACTTGCTACTTCAGGGCCCAGTGTACCACCCGGATGTAGCCAGACTAAGCCTCATGGCTTGGTATCTGAGGAGCAGTTATTAACGAACAAGGGACTGTCCGAGCCTCTAGTATCTACTTTACTCGCCAGTAGAAAGAGAGTAACTAGAGATATCTACGCAAAGGTTTGGAAAGTCTACAACAGTTGGTGTCATTCATCAAACCGAACCCTAGAAGACATTGTGTCGATTCTGGAGTTTCTACAAAATGGTGTGGACAAAGGTCTTGCAATTAGCACTCTCAAAGTGCAAGTGGCTGCCCTGGGAGTATACCTGGAAAAAACAATTTCCTCAGTTCCTTTGATCACAAGATTCTTTAGGTCACTTACTAGAGCCAGGCCAGTGCCTACTAAACATTTTCCTAAATGGGACCTGTCAGTAGTTTTGCAAGCCTTCACGAAAGAACCTTTCGAACCGTTACCGACAATCTCGTTGAAAGATTTGACTCTTAAAACGGTATTCTTAGTTGCAGTTACGACTGCGAGACGAATCGGTGAACTACACGCTCTTTCAATAAAAGAACCTTTTATGTTAATTTACCCAGACAGGATTGTGCTTAAAACAGATCCAGGGTTTTTGCCAAAGGTGGCATCAGTTCATAACAGATCGCAGGAAATTATCCTGCCGACTTTTTGTTCAAATCCTTCAGGAAGAAGGGAGACTTTATTCCATAACTTGGATGTAAGAAGAATTTTATTACACTACTTGGAAATAACAAATGACTTTAGTTCTTCGGACTCTTTATTTGTTCTTTTTTCTGGTAACAGAAAGGGACGCCAAGCATCGAAGGGGTCAATTGCTAGATGGCTAAAATTGGCTATTTCTGAAGCTTATTCCCAGACAGGTTTGTCTCCTCCACAGGGAATACGTGCGCACTCTACTCGAGCTCTAGCCACTACATGGGCAGAAAAAGCTGGTGCCACCCCACATCAGATCTGTAAGGCGGCTACGTGGTCAAGCTATTTGACATTTGTCCATCATTACAGACTGGACCTGCTGTCAGCCGATGATCAGGCATTTGGCAGAAAGGTCCTGCAGGCTGTTGTCCCTCCCTAGTTGGTAAATCTCGATTATCCTCTCATGTGCTGTCCTGAAAGACGATAAGGGAAAATGCAAGTTAGACTTACCGGTAACTTGTTTTCCAAGAGTCTTTCAGGACAGCAAGCTACCCGCCCTTCTTGGTTTGTATATATGGATGATATATATATATATATATATATATATATATATATAAATAAATGTACATACATGCTGTGATTAACCATATTCTGATTATGTGTTCCAACTTGGGCCGGAGGTGCTCTACTACAACTGACGAGATGTGGGGAGTCGCCTCCTTTTAAATTATGGTGGAGATTGTGTTTCCTGTTTCCTAGTGGGTGGAGCCACTCTCTCTCATGTGCTGTCCTGAAAGACTCTTGGAAAACAAGTTACCGGTAAGTCTAACTTGCATTTTCCGGGTGCCCGGCGAAGCCGCTGAGATCCCGGAGGAGGTGTCCTCACTGGGGACCAGGGACATATTCAAGTCGTCCCCCAGAATCAACTGTCCTTCCTGAAATCCCACAAGTTTATCCAGAAATCTCACAAATAATACATCCTGTTGTGTATTAGGGGTGTAAAAGGAGGCCAGTGTTACCCCTGACCCCTGACCCTGAATCGTACCTTTCAAAACCAGGTATTGTCCCCCGGCATACCACCATGGAGTCTGTACATGACCATGGAATCTTAAATCAGAATAGATACTCCCCCCTTCCTCACCACCGGGTTAGTGGCATGATATCCAGTCGGATAAGATCTATTTCTAAGAAAGGGGAGACCCCCTTCTCTAAAGTGTGTCTCCTGAACAAATGCTATATCTCTCCCCACTCGTTTCAGCTCTTGCAAAAGTATTTGTCTTTTCCGGAGTATTTAACCCCTTCGCATTGATTGACATTATTGATAAGGCATCCATTTCTTATTAATCAGTGTGAGGTTATACCCAGAAGCAAGAAATAGAAAAGGAAAGCTAGGGGACACTTGGGGAGAGAGAGCAGAGCGAGGGAAAAAAAAAAAAAAACCCAAAGGAAAACCCTCCCGAACTCTAATATCAAATGGAGAGAAAGCACTCTCTGCCTTTCCTCCCCAATTAGCAAAGCTAATTGGCTTTAAATACTCCTATTCCCTTACCCTAAATGAGTGTTAACCTACTGGGGGGGGGGATTGGTTGCGCATGTTCCCAAGAGAGGAGTCCCCGACCCCTCCTCCAGCTCCTCCTATCCATATCAGTACCTACTTGTATCACCTATTCAATCCCAGTCAATTATCTTCTCTTCCATTAAACATTTATCCAATTCTTGCCCCTTGTTATGACTCGTATGGTCTTCATAAAAAAAAAGAAAATTCACCAACAAGCACGGATCCAACGGGGAGCCCCCTCCTCCACTCATATTGTGGTATAAAACCCCCCCAACCTCCTATCCCCATGTACTTAAGCTATATTTCATACATTTCTATCCTTACAGGGATGTTTGTCTTATCTTTAAATTTAAAGAAAATTTGAAATAAAAAAAAAAACAAAACATCGAATATACCCCTCAGCCACCTATTACCCAGGAAAAAAAAACCCTCCCCCCCCCTCCCTAATTCCTAAAATCCCCCTACCTGTAGGTATTCCAGCATATCTCTGTCATGTCACTTCTACTCTCTATTCCTCTCTACTTTCTACTCCCACCCCTTTCTTTTATTCTTCTTACTCAGATAAATGTCATCATCTGCCCTCTTAACCCTCCCCCGCTGCCGGGTCCAAACTAGCTCCCCCTTGTGCATAACTACCTAGGTAATTGAGTGTACATTACTATAGAAACCTAATCTTGTGAATTGTTATATTACTCTTGTATTTTTAGTTATGTGTTTGTGTCCGTCCCCCCCCCCCCCCCATTGTATCTCTCCACCCTATGTCTAGACCCCCCAAAAAAATCCTTTTATTTATCTCCACAAGGAAAAATTGTGCATTCGTGTGTGTGTGTGTGTGTGTGTGTGTGTGTGTGTGTGTGTGTGTGTGTGTGTGTGTGTATGTAATGTGTATGAACCCACCGGGAGAAGGGGAAGAGGACCGATGAGGTTGGGCGGCCCCCCATTTGACGCTTTAAGGGCAGTTCTCCCTATACTGTCTCCTGTCTCCTACCTACCCCCTCCCCCCCCCCCCTCCAGAATATCCTGAGCATTCAATACACTCATCACATCGTATTTCATATAAAAAAACTGGAGGCAAGAAAAAAAAAGTTTGATAAAGGAACATTCCAGAACAGTCTCTATGAATGGTCTCTTTGTCCATGATATCATCCATTGTACCTATCACATAAAAAAACTTAGACAGCAGATTATGGGGGAGGAGGCAGAGGGATATCAAAACAAAAATGTAAAAATTTAACCCCACATCACACAAAAAACAAAAACAACCCAAAAAAAAAGCAAGCGCCCCATATATATATATATATATATATATATATATATATATATATAAACACACACACACACACACACACACCCCCCGTACCACCCCCCATCATTTCTTTTCAGCTCCTCTTCCGAATCGTCCTTCAAAAAAAGACAAAATATATATATATATATATATATATATATATATATATATATACATACATACATACATACATACATACATACATACATACATACATACATTGTATTTATTGGCGTATAACACTCATTTTTTTTACTCTGAAAATAGAGGGTAAACTGTGCCTGCGTGTTATACGCAGGGGGCTGTGGAAAGTTGTTTTTTTTCTTGAAACTTCCCTCTTAAAGTTAGGGTGCGTGTTATACGCCTGTGCATGTTATACGCCGATATATACAGGTCCTTCTCAAAAAATTAGCATATTGTGATAAAGTTCATTATTTTCTGCAATGTACTGATAAACATTAGACTTTCATATATTTTAGATTCATTACACACAACTGAAGTAGTTCAAGCCTTTTCTTGTTTTAATATTGATGATTTTGGCATACAGCTCATGAAAACCCAAAAATCCTATCTCAAAAAATTAGCATATCATGAAAAGGTTCTCTAAACGAGCTATTAACCTAATCATCTGAATCAACTAATTAACTCTAAACACCTGCAAAAGATTCCTGAGGCTTTTAAAAACTCCCAGCCTGGTTCATTACTCAAAACCGCAATCATGGGTAAGACTGCCGACCTGACTGCTGTCCAGAAGGCCATCATTGACACCCTCAAGCAAGAGGGTAAGACACAGAAAGAAATTTCTGAACGAATAGGCTGTTCCCAGAGTGCTGTATCAAGGCACCTCAGTGGGAAGTCTGTGGGAAGGAAAAAGTGTGGCAGAAAACGCTGCACAACGAGAAGAGGTGACCGGACCCTGAAGAAGATTGTGGAGAAGGACCGATTCCAGACCTTGGAGGACCTGCGGAAGCAGTGGACTGAGTCTGGAGTAGAAACATCCAGAGCCACCGTGAACAGGCGTGTGCAGGAAATGGGCTACAGGTGCCGCATTCCCCAGGTCAAGCCACTTTTAAACCAGAAACAGCGGCAGAAGCGCCTGACCTGGGCTACAGAGAAGCAGCACTGGACTGTTGCTCAGTGGTCCAAAGTACATTCGGAAATCAAGGTGCCAGAGTCTGGAGGAAGACTGGGGAGAGGGAAATGCCAAAATGCCTGAAGTCCAGTGTCAAGTACCCACAGTCAGTGATGGTCTGGGGTGCCATGTCAGCTGCTGGTGTTGGTCCACTGTGTTTTATCAAGGGCAGGGTCAATGCAGCTAGCTATCAGGAGATTTTGGAGCACTTCATGCTTCCATCTGCTGAAAAGCTTTATGGAGATGAAGATTTCATTTTTCAGCACGACCTGGCACCTGCTCACAGTGCCAAAACCACTGGTAAATGGTTTACTGACCATGGTATTACTGTGCTCAATTGGCCTGCCAACTCTCCTGACCTGAACCCCATAGAGAATCTGTGGGATATTGGGAAGAGAAAGTTGAGAGACGCAAGACCCAACACTCTGGATGAGCTTAAGGCCGCTATCGAAGCATCCTGGGCCTCCATAACACCTCAGCAGTGCCACAGGCTGGTTGCCTCCATGCCACGCCGCATTGAAGCAGTCATTTCTGCAAAAGGATTCCCGACCAAGTATTGAGTGCATAACTGAACATAATTATTTGAAGGTTGACTTTTTTTGTATTAAAAACACTTTTCTTTTATTGGTCGGATGAAATATGCTAATTTTTTGAGATAGGATTTTTGGGTTTTCATGAGCTGTATGCCAAAATCATCAATATTAAAACAAGAAAAGGCTTGAACTACTTCAGTTGTGTGTAATGAATCTAAAATATATGAAAGTCTAATGTTTATCAGTACATTACAGAAAATAATGAACTTTATCACAATATGCTAATTTTTTGAGAAGGACCTGTATAATCTCGTATTTATGGGAAAAAAGTCCTTGGAAAGAGAAGAACACAAAATGTCAGCAACTTAATTTTCCCTGTTTGTGTTAATCAAGTGTCTCTATGATCTGGGCATTCTTCGGTTTAACTGCATCCAGTCCGGAAACTCAAAGGGTTTGACTCCCAAAAAGGAAAAAAGATCTGGTAAATCCGCTCTGGAACGTAACCAAAATGAAAGAGTGTCCTTTTTTTATCAACACTGAAATTATGTTGCTCGCACCCGTTCTAATACTGGGCGAAGCAGAGGCAGAGCTCTACGCTGCAAGACGAAAAAGGGAACGGCGCCCTCTAAATGCAGCAAGTAAAAACAGTTTTTAATTAAAGGGTTAAAATACACTCACATTTGAGCAGTGGTAATCGAGCGTGTCAGGGGTTGACAGGAACTTCATCCGCAGATCCTCAGGGGTGATGGTGGTTTCACGGGCAGTTGGGCTGGAGTCCTCGATCCTGTGTCTCTTCCTGCACTGGATGTTGAGCAGCGCCGGCCGGAAACTTCGATCTGGACTGTGTGTGCTCCGTGGGGTCCTGGGGTCATCACTTCCGGGTCAGAGGTATGCGGGAGGTGCTTCGCGTTCAGGACATGCGTGTCCCTTCATCAGGCTAGTATGGCGGCCATCTTTGATGTGGTAATTTGTACCAGAGTGAGGATAGGTGGGCGGGTTTGTCTTGTATTTTTGGCAACCATGGTAACCGCGCAAGCTGGGGCATGCTGTGTGCGGCGGGGATCATACTGGGCTGATAGGTCGTGACACTCCAGGGAGGCAATGGCACAGGATGAGCCCAAGAAAATATACAGAGCTCTACGCTGCAGTGTGGCTCTTGATAAGTTGGGTAAGATCTTGAACTGTGTCCCATTAAATTCTATTGTTCCTGCCTCCCAGGCTTTCCGCAAAATTACCTCCCTGTGTGCAAAATAATGCAACCGACATACCACATCCCGGGGGTGATCAATATCTTTAGACTTAGGGCCCAGTGCTCTATGGACTCTATCAAGCTCACAGTTTAAAGGCATAGCGTCTTTCAATGTTTTTTGAAAAATACACTTTACCATATCTTGTAGATCTTCCTGATCCATCGCCTCGGGGATACCTTGTATGCGTAAGTTGTAACGTCGACTTCGGTCCTCGAGGTCCTCCAACTGTAGCTGTTAGGCCACTGAGGTCTCCACTTGGGAATGGCTAACTCTTTCCAACACATTCACCCGCTGTTCCAGGCATTGAGATACACTCTCGCCTTCTGTTAGATGATCCGATAGCACCTGTAAATCTCCTCCGATCGTTTCCAGCTCTTTACAGTGCGCTTCCTCCACTTTTGCAGTGAGGGCTCCTATATCTGCCCTTGTGGGAAGTGCCTGGATGAGTGTTTTTTAAGTCCTCCATTTCCCTTTTCACCCCCCCCCCCTGCCTCCGTCTTACCTCGGGTGGGGGGGGGTATAGTCCCGGCTACCACAGCCGTCATTCGGGGGCTCTGTGGAGCAGTCTGTAAGGCTTCCACGTTTGCTCTCACAGCCATCTGGATCTGGTTTACCTGCATGGATAGATTCTCACCAGGCTGCCGCAGCACATCTGTCTCACCACTCTCACTTCCTGACTCCGGTCTCACTCCTTGTATGATAGGAAAATAGCGATGGATCTCCGGCTGCTGTTCCCCCCCCCCCTCTAGACGCTCTCGCTGACTGAGCTGCTTTGCGGGCAGTCCTAGTTTCCCGCTGTCTCCACGAGCACATACCGCTGCTATACCGCTGTTATGTCACTGCAACAGCGCGCTCTCCCACTATCTTCCGCTGGGATCTCGCTGTCGCACCACTAACGCCACTTCATCTGTCTCACATGGAGCTGGTATGGAGTCAGGAACTCGTGTCTCTCAACCCTCACCTGGACATGCGCAGACCACGCCCCCCTTTACATAATGTTTAACATAACCATGTGTAAAGAAAATAAATAATAAAAATAAAACTAAAAGTGGAAAAAATTAATGAAAGAAATCCCCACCCAAAAATTATTTCAAAAACAAAAATGAAAATAAACATATTTTGTATAACAAGAAAATAATAAATATGAAACCAGTAATAAAATAAAGCATTAAATCCAAAGCACGGAACCATTATCCGTACTTGCTCTGTTGTCTTCTGACTGTGTGTCGGGTGGAGAGATATGTCTGTATAGTCTCAGAACCAAGTCACTGAGTGCAGTCTCAGGAGATGGGAGGCAGCGTTGTGGGACCTCTGCAACTTGTCTCATGTAAACATTTAAGCTTCCACCGATTACTGAATACCGATATTATGAGTCCTGACCCTTATGCCGCGTACACACGACCGTTTTTAATGTCATTGAAAAAAACTGCATTTTTCTCGTTGTGATTCTTCTCAAGCCTGCCTTGCCTACACACTATCGTGGAAAAAAATGCTAGAGTAAAGCGCAGTGACGTACAACACGTACGACGGCACTATAAAGGGGAAGTTCCATTTGGATGGTGCCACCCTTTGGGCTGCTTTTGCTGACCCTTGTGTTAGTAAAGTTTGTTGAGAGACGATTCGCGCTTTTCAGCCTCGTGCTTTTCAGTCCGTTACAGCGTGACGAATGTGCTATCTCCATTACGAATGCTAGTTTTATCAGAACGAGCGCTCCCGTCTCATACTTGATTCTGAACATGCGCATTTTTTTCACGTCGTTAAAGCCTACACACGGCCGTTTTTCATGACGAGAAAATTGACGACGTGAAAAACGGCGAGAAAAATTAGAGCATGTTCCAAATTTTTAAAGGTAATTTTTTCACGTCGTGAAAAATGCTCTGGAGCCCACACACGATAATTTTTAATGACCAAATAAAAAAATGAAATTTTTCTCGTCATGAAAAACGGTCGTGTGTACGCGGCATTACACTGTATAATTTATATTGTACATTACATACTCCTGACCCCTGCACTATATACTCCTATGTTGTACATTCCATCATTCTGATACTAGAAAATCCTAACTGTTGTATCCTATATAATAAGTTGTACATTACATTGGCCTTACCTCTACTTCACCCATTTCCTACCAGATGGACATTTTATATCTGATGATGTGATTGGAGCACAGACTTTTACATGGTGATAATAATGTGATAACATCCTCAAACTTTGGAACATAAACAGAAAGTGATAATGTGGAAGGAGCCTATAACCCAATGATGGAGGTCTTCAGGGTCAGTCCAGTCTTCATCTTGGTTTTTCTCACCCCGTCCTCACTCTCTGACCTCTGGTGGGGCTCAGCCCCGCTGTTATTTATGACTAAATCATGAACTAAATAAGGAAGTGCAGGACTTCTTGTGTTGGGAAGATGGCAATGAGTGATAGAGGATGTGGGGGCACTCGTCCTATAATCCCCTCATCACTGTCACTCCTATAAGAGACAGTTCTCATTGTTTCCTCACTCTGACTAAGGTCCATGAATAAAGAAATGATCTGGTAGGAGATCAGAGGACCCATTTACTAGTTACCTTGAGGGGGAATCGTAAGATCCTCAGAGACAAAGCTGCCTGATGTGGGCGGAGTCCTGGTTTAGGGGAACCAATCTGCTCATGTCTAGTAGTAATCTTTTTATTTCTATTTTTAGTAGATGGACGGGAGATGAGGAAAACCTCAGAGGATTGTCTCACTTTGTCTCCAGACTGTAAAGTAGAAGATAAGGACATCACACAGTATAGTCCAGGAGAAAACCCAACTACCTCAAATGTCCATCCGGCACCACACAGTGTAGATGGACCATCGTATTCCTCTTATCCTGAGGAACCTCAGACTGTGCGGGACGGTGCCGGACCATCGTATTCCTCTTATCCTGAGGAACCTCAGACTGTGCGGGACGGTGCCGGACCATCGTATTCCTCTTATCCTGAGGAACCTCAGACTGTGCGGGACGGTGCCGTCCTTCCAACAGAGAAGAGGTTTTCCTGTCCTGAGTGTGAGAAGTGTTTCCATTATACATTCCAAGTTAATAGGCATAAAAGATGTCACACTGGAGAGAAGCCGTATTCTTGTCCTGAGTGTGGGAAATGTTTTTCACAGAAGGCAAATCTTTATAGACATCAAAGATTGCACATGGGGGAAAAGCAATATTCTTGTCCTGAGTGCGGGAAATGTTTTTCACAGAAGTCCCATCTTTACAAACATCAGAGATCTCACACAGGAGAGAATCCGTATTCCTGTCCTGAGTGCGGGAAATGTTTTTCAGGGAAGTCTGATCTTTACACACATCAGAGATTGCACACAGATGAGAAGCCGTACTCCTGTCCTGAGTGTGGGAAATGTTTTTCCAGGAAGTCTGATCTTTACATACATCAGAGATCTCACACAGGGGAGAAGCCATATTCCTGTCCTGAGTGCGGGAAATGTTTTTCACAGAAGACCAATCTTTCCAGACATCAGAGATCTCACACGGGGAAGAAGCCGTATTCCTGTCCTGAGTGTGGGAAATGTTTTTCAGAGAAGGACAATCTTTACAGACATCGGAGATTGCACACGGATGAGAAGCCGTATTCCTGTCCTGAGTGTGGGAAATGTTTTTCCCGGAAGTCTGATCTTTACACACATCAGAGATCTCACACAGGGGAGAAGCTGTATTCCTGTCCTGAGTGTGGGAAATGTTTTTCCCGGAAGTCTGATCTTTACACACATCAGAGATCTCACACAGGGGAGAAGCCGTATTCCTGTCCTGAGTGTGGGAAATGTTTTTCACGGAAGTCTTGTCTTTACAGACATCAGAGATCTCACACGGTGGAGAAGTAACATTCCTGTCCTGAGTGAGGGAATTGTTCCTCACTGAAGTCCTGTCTTCCTGTACATCAGGGATCCCACACAACCCTCGAGGTGTATTAGTGCCTTGAGTGTGGGAAATGTCTTCTATATGAATGTTGCTGAACATCACAATTCTCATGTGGGGAAGAAACACACCCTGATACAGGGCCGCCAGCAGGGGGGTACAGGCAGTACACCTGTAAGGACCCCCCTTTTTTTGTTCATCTTTCGTTCACCAGCACCCCAAGCCCCACCCTCCCAGTTCTCAATTAGCGGTGGCACCCCCCCGCTTCTCAATTAGTGGCGACACCCCCCTTGCTTCTCAATTCGCACGCGGCATCCCCCCCCCTTGGTTCTCTGCTCCAGGGGGCCCATGCCTGAGGCTGTGTAAGGGGCCCCAAAATTCCTGATTGGCCATTGATAGCAGGAGAAAAATAAAAATGGAGTCATTACCTTTTGTAAATTATGTGGTGTGGAGACTCAGAGATCTACTTTAAAAATAAACTGTATATAATGAGTTTAATGAAAATGACACACATTTGCCTAGCTGTGATGAATGTTGGTGGTTTTATTTCATACAGTGATTTCCTATAATCACCATTTCCATCTAGTGACCATAATGCAGTATTGCGTTGTTTTTCCTGATACCCCTACGTTTTCTTCATCATGGGTGGTTTCCAAGCAATAACTGAGGTCATACTATTGCATTTATTAGTACAGTAGACAATGAAATATATATAAGTTAATTAAACCAACAATATAAAACAAACCATTGATTTAAAACAAAAAATACAAAATGGCTAATGGCCTGATGTGGTATTTTCAACTTTAAACCAATGGAAAATATTCAACCAGCAGGGAGCCTAATATCATTCACCTTTTTCCACCATTCACATAGAAGGGATGTACATGTACTTTGCCAAGGCTAACTGCTATGCAGTTTATTAAGAATAAATCCCTAAATGTCAGGAGACGTTTATATAAAGATGGGAAGTATGTAGCAGATAAATGAATAGACCTCCTAGCAATGTTATTACCAGGCTGCAGCTAGAGGGAGCTCTAATGTTTAGAGTGTGACCAGAGCAGAGTGATCCCATCTAGCTTACATTAACCCTTTCACGGCCAGAGCTGGTTTTGCATTATTTTTGGTAAAATTCAGATTTTGGGCCTGAAGATTAGATAAAACCCCCAAACATATATTTCTCTTTTCGTCCATGAACGGACACAGCTCCTTAATTCTTGACAGTAGGGTTATGTTCCTGTCTAATAGGAGAGGACTAGGCAGACATGTTAGATATTTAAATACATGTAATTTAAACAGAGTTGAACAGCCCTGCCCAGGGGGTGGTCCCTCCGGTCATAACCCCACACACTGCAGCCAGCAGCTGAGTTTTTTTCTGCCTAGTAGAGGAGAAGGACCTGGCTCCCTTTTGGGCCCAGGGTCCGGAAGAAAATTTTACTTTTTATTTTATTTTTTGGGAATTCTACTATCAACTGCCGGCTGGGCATGACAGGCAGGATAATATAGATCCTTGTAGTCCCCCCAGTCTGACCATCGAGCGTGAGCAGACCTTAGCTACGTGCGGGGTTGGCCACGACATACCCCATGGCGCCAGGGGTGCCCGGTGAGCTGTATGCTCCGGGGTTCACATATGACTGGGTTACTGCTGTCTAAGTTGCAGTGAACCGGGCCGACAGCTACTCTGTACTGCTCGGATGTAGGTCTGTCAGGAACGCACCAGCAGGACGGGTAAGTACGGTTCCTCCTGCCTCGGCAGGATGGAACTGCTGGCCATTCCTGGGGGGCCGATTAGGGGGTTCTCCTGTCCTCCCTTTCCTCTCCCTCTGCCCCCCTTTTTTCCTCCCCCCACCCCCCCCCCTTGCAGGGCTTGCTGCGACCAGTGTAGCTGTGAGGGGACTCTAAGCCACGGTTGGGGGTTGTGGGGGTGTCCGGGCCTGCTCTCTGTGGGGGGTGGTCTCAGTTTTGGGAAGCCTCTGCTCGGCATCTCTGCGGCCTTCTCGTCCACATCGCTGTGTTTGGGCACCATTTTTGGGGATGCCCACGCCATTTTCTCGATGCCTGTAATTGCATTGTTTTTTCCCATTGGCAGCCATTTTGTCGTGGCCGTGCTGTGGCGCAGGTCTGCATTGCGGGTGGCCATTTTCTTGTGGTCTGCGCCCTTTCCCCTGAGGCATTCAGCGGCCATTTTGGAGTGGGTTTTGGCCTCTAGTGCTGGATAGCTTCCTGAACGGCGCGAACAGCGCTGTTCACCTCACAGAACACCTCAGACACATTCTGTGTGTGGAAGGAGAGCGGGCAGCGGCGTTGAGCAGTCTCTTACCTGGGTGGTGAGTTCCCTGGGTAACCCCCCGGTCAGTGCAGCAAGGAGGGTGGACATTGTGTTTTTGGGACAGTGTCTTGACTTAGTCCCTAAGGACTGTCAGTGGGGCAAAAAAATGGAGTCAGAAGCTGGCGTTTCCCTGCACCTGCGGTACCTATGGACGCTTTGTCGGCAGTCCTGGAGTCATTTGTTGCCAGGGTGGAAGCGGCGTGTGGGAGTAAGGGGGTAAAAAGCCCCCCCTCACCCGCCATCGTCTGGGGAATGCTCCGACTCAGATTCAGGCCTGGCTGCTGCACAGGACCCTGGTTCTGGTGTATCAGAGGATGCAGACCAGGACCTTCTGGGTGAAGAGGACCCCTTGTCTGGGTCAGCGCAGGACAGAGCACATGTGGGAGCACTTATTAATGCT
Source organism: Rana muscosa (assembly GCA_029206835.1). Lineage (NCBI taxonomy): Eukaryota > Metazoa > Chordata > Amphibia > Anura > Ranidae > Rana > Rana muscosa. Next base: position 15,133,091 of record JARGYO010000094.1, on the reverse strand, counting down.
GTGAGGGACACTCTCAAGCTGGAGGATGCTGCTGGGACATCCGCTGAGGTATCGGTTCCTTTTGGGTCGCACAAACCGACCTGCTCTGTTAAAGTTTTTCCTTATGTATCTTACTTTGACAAGTTCATAGATAAGGAATGGGAAAGACCGCAGAGGCTCTTTGTGGTGCCTCAGCGCATGGCGGTCCGTTACCCATTTGAAGAGACCCTTTTGAAAAAATGGCCTTCTCCCCCGGTTGTTGATCCCCCGGTCTCTAGGTTAAATAAAGTAACCACTATTCCGGTAGAGGGGACCCCTGCGTTTTAAGGACCCTACAGATAGGAGGTCCGAAGCGGTGAGCCGTTCCATGTTCACCATGCTGGGGTCAGCATTGCGGCCTATATTGGCTGCGACTTTAGTGTCGCAGACACTCACTGAATGGGCTAAAGTGTTGCACCAGGCAGTGGAGAAGCATCAGCTTCCTCCAAAATACGTGAGGCTGGCTGACTAGTTGGTACAGGGACTTATTTATGTCTGTGATGCTACCCTAGATGTGGTCCTCTTAATCTCCAGGGCCTCTGTATCTGTGGTGGTATTGCGCCGCTTGATATGGCTGAAATGCTGGTCCGCGGACCAAGCTTCCAAGAAAGCCCTGGCAGATCTGCCTTTCAAGGGTGGAAGACTCTTTGGTGCCTCACTGGACGACATTATTAAGGATGTCACTGTAGGTAAGAGCACACTTCTTCCTCAGTCCGCAAAAGGTAAGGAGCCACGCCGTAAGCCGGGGTCCTCCTTTTCGACGCATAAGCGGTATTTCTTTTTCGTACATCACGGGACACAGAGCGACATAGTCATTACTAATGGGTTATATAGATACCGTCAGGTGCTGGCACTGGCAACTTCCAAAACCGGAAGTACCCTCCCCTATATAAGCCCCTCCCATCCGGGAGCACCTCAGTTTTTTGCCAGTGTCTAAGGTGTTGGCCAAGAAGAAACATGTGTTTTTCACTGAGCTTGCGTACAGGTTCTTTTGGGCCTCAGTAAGCTATTCCGGATCCGACCAAAAAAGCTTCATAGCTAAACGGTCGGTACCCGGGCCTTGCAGAGAAGAGCAAGGTTTTGCCTGTAATGCTTCTCTTAGGAGAGCTGGACCCTGGGATCCAGAGCTCTGGTCATACCCACGACCAAGATGTTTTCTGTGCAGGGTGCTATACAGGTCCAGGGGAGTGGAATCCTTGGGAACCCGGTCCCTGAAGGTTTGATTACAATGCCTGCCGTGATAGGTGAAGTTTGGGCTTTTGTGGACCAAACAAAGTCCTGCGGCGGGGAACAGGTAAGTGGGGGCCCCCAGGAACTTGGTTCTATTGGGGGACCCCAAGCCTAATTTGTCTTTCTGTCTGTTACCTAATGGTATTCCCGCAAAATTCTGTGCATGCCTGTAACTACTAAAAAAATGTAATAATTTTTAATGGTGGTCAAGAAAAAAAAAAAAAAAAAAAAATTTTTTTTTAATATATTAGACTGCGGTACCTGTGTTTGTCCACTAGAGGCCGCTGTGGAATGTTTTCTTGTCATGTGGACTAGCTTCTTCTCAGCAGAGCAAAGTCCAGGCAGATGGTGAGTTCTCTTATAGGAAACTGCTTCCTCTGCCATGTTGCAGTGCTCGTCCATCCCCCGGCCTGCGGCAAAGAGGGGCCCTGGCTCCTGTCCCTTGTTACCATATTTTGAAATTAGCGCCGAAGGCGCACGTGGCCGTGCGCGTGCACGCGCCTCTATATATAGAGGTGAGCTGGGAAAGGGGGCGGAGCCTGGGGGATGACGCTCTGTGCGCGCCGCAGCGCTTCTGCGCATGTGCGGGCGTCCCAGCAGTTTAAAAAAAAAAAAAAAACACAATATTGTAGTGAGCTGGCTATGAAGTACAGAGACAGAGCTGGCAACATTTAAAGGCATACAGCAAGCGGTTGATACAGGCATCCCCTAGAAAGGCACATTAGTAGACACCAACTGTGATATAGCAGCAATTGTGCTAGACTATTCTCAGTAAAAGTGGTGTATTACGGCTGGAATACCTCAGCTTTAGGCTTAGGAATATGCCGTCCAGAAGCTCCGGAACTGAATCTTCCAGGAAGCGAAGGGGGTCTCATCGGGCTCGGAGGATCTTGGGCATACTTCTGCTGCACCAGTCTCCCCTGAAGTTCAGAGGTAAGTGACCGTAGAGACCCCGCAGGGGTACTTGGTACTGTGGCTGTCCTCAGTTCACCTGCTCCTGTGTATGTAACAGAGGAGGTTTTTTCCTCAGCTCTGGGAGGATTAGAGAGAGATTGTCAACATTGATCGGTGCCTCCCTGTCAGGGAAAGCACGCCCGATCTCCGTCTCCTCCTTCAGAGTGCCTGTTAGCAGAGCAACAGTCCCATACAGGGATCGACCTGCCTGAAGGGGATCAGGATGAGGTTGATTCTGTTATAGAGGAATCAACAGTGGGGGAACCTTTTCTCAGCATCTCAAGCTGAAAGATTATGGGTTCAGTCTCTGACTAACATGGTCCGATCAGCATTTAAAAATGCACCTTGCGGAACCATCAACCACTACTGTATCCTCGTTGGGGTCGCTGGAAGCCCCCAGACTGTTTGTTCTTTTCCACTTCACCCTTTACTGAAAGGGCTCATTTACCAGGATTGGGAACGTCCTGAGAAAATATTTATTCCCCCAAGAGATTTCCGGTGGTCTATCCCATGGAGGATAAGTTCATCAAAAAAAAAAAATGGAAGGTCCCTACAGTGGACGCAGCCATCTCTTGTATGTATAAATCACTGACATGTCCAGTGGATAATGTCCAAATGTTCAAGAACCCAATAGATAAAAGATTGGAGTCCTTATGAAAATCTGCTTGGTGATACAACCAGCAGTAGCAGCTATTGGGGTCTGCTAAGCAGTGAAGGATCAGTTGAAACAGGTCTTGAGGGACTTGACAGATCAGCAGGCTTTGCCCTAGCTGATCTACCTAGAGCCTTAGGCTTTGCGGTTGACGCCATAGAGGATTCAGTCCATCAGGCCTCCTGCCTTACGCTGTCTATAGTACATATGCGTAGGCTCCTATGGCTCAAAAACTGGTCTGCTGAAGCTCCCTGTAAAAAATGGCTGGTTAGCGTCCCGTTTCATGGTGAACGCTTATTCAGGGAAAACCTGGACAAATATATCCAGAAAATTTCCAGCGGTAAAAATACGCTCTTGCCGTTTAAAAACAGAGTTAGAGGTCCCTCTTTGAGAGGCCTGCTTCTCCAGTCCCTGGGCCATCGGCTGTGTAACAGTTCCGACGGCCTCCTCGGTCAAATCCCGGGGGTAAAAAACAGGGACAGTAGCAGGGTAATGAGAAACCCTGGGTCAGGGGAGGTACAAAACCTCCCCCAAAGTTAAATTCATTGAAGCCCCCACTCAGTCGGGTGGGGGGAGGACTCCAGTTGTTCGCAAGAGACCTGGCGGGACACGATCAAGACAGATAGGTGCTCTCCGCAGTAGGTTTGGGATACAGTTTGGAGTTAAAAGACTCTCCTCCTTCCCATTTTTGAGGTCAAACGTGCCAAGGGATCCCCGGAAGAGAGAGTCCCTCCTGTTGGCACTAGAACAACTATTGCTCCAAGGAGTAATTATGGAGGTTCCCCTGGAAGAATGAGGGTTCGGGTTTTACTCAAACCTCTTTACAGTCCCGAAGCAAACGCGGACGGGAGGCCCATATTAATTCTAAAAGGGCTATACAAATTCCTGTATATCAGGACTTTCCGATGGAGTCGATCCGATCGGTGGCCACTGCCCTACAAGGGGAGGATTGGTTAGCCGCGATCGACATCAAAGATGCTTATTTGCACATTCCCATCTTTCCAGTCCACCAAAAATTTCTACGCTTTGCAGTAGAAGGGCGCCATTTTCAGTTCAGAGCCTTACCCTTCGGTTTGGCCACAGCACCACGAGTGTTTACAAAAATTCTGGCCCTTTATTGGCCAATCTAAGAACACAAGGTGTAATGATAATGGCATATCTGGATGACTTATTGCTGATAGACCACTCAGTGAAAAAACTAGACGTGGTCGTTCACAAGACAATCAAGTATCTGGAATCTCACGGTTGGATTATCAACCGAGACAAGTCAGCCCTAAAAACCAGTCAAAAGTCTGGAATACTTGGGGCTAAGGTTGGATTCAGGCCAGAGAAAAATATTCTTGCCTCGAGGAAAGGTGTTGTCTTTGAAAGATTTGATCCACTTAGTGGGTACAAAAAAGCCAGCCGTCCATACGCCTGTATATGAGGCTGCTGGGAAAAATGGTGGCATCATTCGAAGCAGTACCCTACGGTCAATTCCATTCAAGGAATTTGCAAGGGGCCATACTGTCAGCCTGGAACAAAAAAGTTCAGGCCCTAGACTTACAATGTCCTTGTCCCCTTCCGTTCGCAAGAGCCTCCGTTGGTGGTTGGTTCCCCAGAATCTGGAAAAAAGGAAATCCTTCAGTCCGATTTCTTGGAAGGTGGTCACTACAGATGCCAGCCTTATAGGCTGGGGAGCAGTACTGGAGCAATAGTCTCTCCAGGGCAGATGGTCGGATGCAGAAAAGGCCCTGCCCATCAATCTCTTAGAGATACGAGCAGCCCGGTATGCCCTAGTAGCATGGACATCCAAACTCCAAGGGTCCCCTGTCAGAATTCAATCAGACAATGCCACAGCAGTGGCATATATCAATCATCAGGGGGGCACCAGGAGTCGTGCAGCCCAAAGGGAAGTAAATTACATCCTGAGATGGGCAGAAAAATATGTCCCAGCCATATCTGCGGTATTCATTCCAGGAGTGGAGAATTGGAAGGCGGACTTTCTAAGTCGCCAACAATTATGCCCAGGGGGATGGTCCCTTCATCCCGAGGTTTTCCGGACAATATGTCAGCGGTGGGGAACACCGGATGTAGATCTGCTAGCATCCAGATTCAACACAAAAGTGGACAGGTTTGTCTCTTGGACAAGGGATCTCCTAGCTTGCGGCTCGGATGCCCTAGTGTTCCCTTGGGATCAGTTCAAGCTGATATATGCATTCCCACCGCCACAATTGTTACCTCGATTACTCCGCAGAATCAGGGTAGAAAAGAAACCAGTGATTCTGGTGGCTCCAGCGTGGCCCCGAAGAGCATGGTACGCGGAGATTGTAAAAATGTCTGTGGGGAGTCCTTGGACCCTCCCACATCGTCCGGACCTGCTTTCGCAGGGACCGATATACCACCCTTCCTTACCAGCCCTAGGTTTGACGGCCTGGCTATTGAAGCCCACATTCTAAAAAAGAGAGGGCTCTCTAATGCTGTGGTGTCTACCATGATCAATGCCAGGAAACCGGTATCCAGGCAGATCTACTATAGAATCTGGAAGGCGTACATCGCCTGGTGTGAGGCCAGAAAATGGCATCCACGTAAATACGTAATAGGTAGGATTCTGGACTTCCTACAATGGGCTGTAGATAGGAAGCTTGCCTTGAGTACTATCAAGGGTCAGATTTCGGCCTTGTCAATATTTTTTCAAAGGCCCTTGGCTTCGCATTCACTAGTCAAAGCCTTTATACAAGGAGTGATGCGTATTAGTCCTCCGGTTAATATTCCCATATGTCCATGGGATCTAAACTTGGTTCTGTCAGTTCTACAGAAACAACCATTTGAACCATTACAGCATATTTCCTTGGTGCTTCTCACCAGGAAATTGATTTTTCTAGTAGCCATTTGTTCGGCTAAAAGAGTGTCGGAATTAGCAGCTATGTCCTGTAAGGAGCCATATCTGGTTATCCATAAGGACAGAGTAGTGTTACGTCCTCATCCAGCCTTTCTTCCTAAGGTGGTATCGAGGTTTCATTTGAACCAAGATGTGGTTCTTCCTTCTTTTTTCCCCAAACCTACTTCGGTAGAGGAAAAGTTATTTCATTCTTTGGATGTAGTAAGAGCAGTTAAAGCTTATCTAAAAGCCACTGCTCAGATTCGCAGAACGGATACTTTGTTTATACTGCCGGAAGGCCCCAGAAAGGGTCAGGCAGCGTCAAAATCTACTTTAGCCAAGTGAATTCGACAGGTCATTATGCAAGCCTATGGCTTGAGAAGGAGACCGCCTCCGTTCAAAGTTAGAGCGCACTCCACGAGAGCAGTTGGAACTTCATGGGCAGTGCATCACCAGGCCTCCCTGGCTCAAATCTGTAAGGCCGCAACATGGTCTTCAGTACACACGTTTACTAGGTTCTACCAGGTGGACGTTAGAAGTCAGGAGGATGTCGCCTTTGGGCGCAGTGTGTTGCAGGCCGCAAAAGATCCTCATGTCTGATAGCGCTCAGCTTATATATGGTGTATCCCCCCCCTCATTTGGCATTGCTTTAGGACATCCCATTAGTAATGACTATGTCGCTCTGTGTCCCGTGATGTACGAAAAAGAAAATAGGATTTTTATAACAGCTTACCTGTAAAATCCTTTTCTTGGAGTACATCACGGGACACAGAGCTCCCGCCCCTCTTTGGGGACACTTATTGCTTTGCTACAAAACTGAGGTGCTCCCGGATGGGAGGGGCTTATATAGGGGAGGGTACTTCCGGTTTTGGAAGTTGCCAGTGCCAGCACCTGACGGTATCTATATAACCCATTAGTAATGACTATGTCGCTCTGTGTCCCATGATGTACTCCAAGAAAAGGATTTTACAGGTAAGCTGTTATAAAAATCCTATTTTTCGTCAGTCAGGGCCCGCTGGCAGACCCTCCCAAGCCGACAAAGGTCCAGCTGGGGGACAGAAGTGTCCCTGGGTGCGCAAGCCAAACAAGCCGGCGCACAAGCCTGCTACCGCATGAAGTTTTGCCCCTGCCCGACTCCCGGGTGGGGGGGGTGGCTTCGCGAGTTTGCAGCTCGGTGGACCTCCCTGCTTTCCGACCAATGGGTTTGTGAAGTAGTCACTGTGGGGTACAAGATAGTTTTTTTTTTTTCTTTCTTGTCCACCAGACAGATTCTTTCCCTCAAATCTTCCTCGCCTTCCGGCTCGTCGGAATGCCCTAATGGGGGCAGTACAGGACTTGCTGAAAAGCGGGGTAAACATACCTGTGCCGCTGCAGGAAAGGTTTCAGGGTTTCTACTCAAATCTCTTTGTGGTCCCAAAGGAGGACAGAGTTCGTCCAATCCTGGACCTCAAGGCCCTCAATGCCTTTGTGAGGGTTCAGAAGTTCAGGATGGAATCGATCCGCTCGGTGGTTGCTGCGCTCCATCAGGGGAACTTTGTAGCATCCTTGGACATCAAGGACGCTTAATTGCATGTCCCCATCTGCGTCAGGCATCAGAGGTTCCTGCGTTTTGCGATCGGGGAAGACCATTTTCAAGTTTTTACCAAGGTGCTCGCCCCGATTCTGGCTTTGCTGAGACAGCGTGGCATTATTATCGTGGGCTACTTGGACGAGCTTCTTCTGAGAGCTGCTTCAAGCTCAGAATTGGTGGAGGACGTGTCTATAGCCAAGTCAGATCCTCCGAGAATTTGGTTGGGTACTGAACCTCCAGAAGTCGGTGTTGGTATCGACCCAGCATCTGGAATACCTGGGGTTGATACTGGACTCCTCGGAGGCGAGGGTTTTTCTTCCCTTGGAAAAGTTAAGGACACTTCAGACTGCGATGAAGTTGCTGACATCCCGCAAATGGTCATCTCTACGCTTCTGCATGCGGGTCCTGGGCCTCATGGTAGCCTCCTTTCGAGGCAGTGCCGTATGCCCAATTCCACACTCGAATCTTGCAGAAGGAGATTCTCTCCAAATGGAACAGATCTCCATTGTCTTTGGATCATCAGATTCGGGTAAGTCACCTAGTCAGGGCCTCCTTGGGTTGGTGGCTGAGATCCCCGACTCTGCAGTCCGGAAAGTCGTTCCTTCCCTTCCATTGGACTGTGATCACAACGGACCCCAGCGTGTCAGGTTGGGGGGAGTCTGGGGAGTTCAGTCGGCCCAGGGTCGCTGGACTCCGGACGAATCCCAACTGCAGATCAATGTCTCGGAACTCCGGGCGATCAGGCTGTGCCTCTCCAAGTGGTCACAGAGGCTACAAGGGCGTCCAGTCAGGATCCAGTAGGACAACGCCACGGTGGCGGCATACGTCAACCATCAAGGAGGAACAAGGAGTTCGGCTGCAGCATCGGAGGTCGCTCACATCCTACAGTGGACGGAAAGGAGCGTGTCGGCTCTGTTGGCCGTTTACATCTGGCAGGCGGACTATCTAAGTCGCCAGACACTGGACCAGGGGGAATGGTCACTACATTCGGAGGTGTTTTAACTCCTTTGCCACAGATGGGGCATGCCAGATGTGGATCTCCTAGCTTCTTGACTTAATCGCAAGGTGTCAAGCCTTGTGGCCAGGTCCAGAGATCCCTGGGCAGACGTGTTGGTGGCTCCATGGGGTCAGTATCGGCTAATTTATGCCTTCCCCCACTGAAACTTCTTCCTCGTCTGCTCTGCAGAGTGGAGGCCAAAGGGGATCCCGGTAATCCTAATTGCCCCAGATTGGCCTTGGCGTCCCTGGTGCGCCTGTTGGCGGATGCACCTTGGCGACTACCGATGCGGGAGGACCTTCTCTCGCAAGGTCCCATTCTTCATCCTGCTTTACAGTCACTGGCTTTAACGGCATGGCTATTGAAAGCCAGGTACTAAGGGACCGAGGCATGTCGGATTCGGTCATTTCCACCATGCTGAGGGCATGTAAGTCATCTTCTCGAAAGATCTACCATCGCACGTGGAGAGCCTACATCTCTGTGTGAGGAGATGGAGTGGCGTCCATGGGTGTATTCTATTTCCATGATCCTGCTGTTTTTACAGCGTGGAGTGGATCAGAAACTTGCCCTAAGCACCATTAAGGGGCAGATTTCAGCAACCCCTGGCGGCTCATTCACTGGTGAGTATGTTTTTTTTTTTTGCAGGGGATCCGACATGTGGCTCCTCCGGTTTGACCACCACTACATCCGTGGGATTTTGAATCTGGTGCTCTCGGCACTTCAGAAACCTCCCTTTGAGAACATCAGGGAGATTCCTCTCGACGCTCTCTCAGAAATTTGCCTTCCTAGTAGCCATCACATTGGTCAGGAGGGTTTCTGAATTGGCGGCCTTGTCTTGCAAGTCCCCATACTTGGTCCTCCATAAGGATAAAGTGGTGCTACGCCCGCAGCCTTGCTTCCTTCCGAAGGTAGTTTCGGCCTTTCACCTGAATGAGGACATTGTTCTTCTATCCTTGTGTCCTCGGCCATCGCATTCTAAGGAGGTTGCGCTGCATTCTTTGGACGTGGTAGGTGCCTTGCGGGTGTACCTGTCTGCTACGCCTCCGTTCCCGAGGTCTGATTCACTGTTTGTGTCGGTGACTGGTCCAAAGAAGGGCCTGGCGATCACGTCGGCCACCATTTTGCGGTGGATCAGACAGACCGTAATCCAGGCATATGCCCTTAAGGGGCGGGTGTCTCCTTTTCCTGTCACGGCGCATTCGACCAGGGCAATTGGTGCTTCCTGAGCTTTCCGGCATCAAGCGTCTCACTCGCCTGGTCGTCCGTTCACACTTTTTCAAAATTTTACAAGGTTGATGTGAGTGCATCTTCGGATGAGGATTTTTGTACTCGCTGTAAAATCCTTTTCTCTGTCGTCCATGGACGGACACAGCACCCACCCCTCCTTTAAGTTTGTACTGCTTTTTTACGAACTGAGCTGCTGGCTGCAGAGTGTGGGGTTATGACCGGAGGGACCGCCCCCTGGGCGGGGCTGTTCAACTCTGTTTAAGTTACATGTATTTAAATATCATGGTAATTAGGGAAGGATGAAAGAAATACAATACATTATATACAAATGTGATGTTCAAGGAGAAAACTTACCCTCATATAGTCCTCCTGCAGGACTTGGATGATAGCAGAACAGGTGTCTGGGATTTTGAGGCCCAGAGCTTGGGGGGAGATGCCTGTCGTGAACTTCAGGTCCTGCAAGCTTCTCCCAGTCGCCAGGTAGCGCAACGTGGCGATGAGCCTCTGCTCAGCAGTGATGGCTTCCCGCATAACGGTGTCCTGCCTGGTGACATAGGGGGACACCAAAGCCAACAGATGCTGAAAAACGAGGTCAGACATCCTAAGAAAATTCCTGTAGTCATCAGGATTATTCTCCTGGATCTCCCGCAGCAGAGGCATATGACAGAATTGGTCCCGCTGGAGCAACCAATTCTTGGTCCATGAACTCCTCCTCACCCTGTTCATGGACTGGTCTTGGTCCAAGACCAGCAGACCAAAACCAAGCGCACGCACAGCACAAACTCCTACGACGAGAACGTAACATGGCTAGGAAACGGTCATCTGATCAGAACGTACTAAACAGATTGCACTTAACAGCAAGGCCTAGGAAGAACGACCTGAAAATCAGAAACGAGCGGACAAGAACGCACTGTAAAACAGATACGACCTGACTACACGCCCTGAAAGACAAGATACGAACCCACAAGCACAAACTGAACCGCAGAAAACAAACTGAAAGCACGAAGACTGAAAAGCCCAATCGTCTCTCCCCAAACTTTTGCTAACACGCGGTAACACGAGATCAGCAAAAGCAGACCAAGGGGTGGCGCCATTGGAATCGAACTTCCCCTTTATACTGCCGTCGTACGTGTTGTACGTGACCGCGCTTTACAACGAGGAGATTTGGAATTGACAGTGTGTATGCAAGGAAAGCTTGACAAGAATCTCGTCAAGATTGATGAGAATCTCGTCGAGAAAAACTACACTTTTTTTTTGTCGTGTGTACGAGGCTTGAGCTTAAAGTGGCAAGCATGTTAAGAAGAGTTTGGTTAAACCTTTCAGGTTGAGCGTCCCCTTGGGGGTGGTAAGGAGTGGTTCTGGGCTTTTTGATGCCCAATAAGTCAAAGTCTTTTACTAAGGCTACTTTCAAAGTCTCTCCCTTGATCCGAATGGATACGCTGGGGCAAGCCATAGTGAACAAAGAACTTCTCTACTAGGACCTTGGCCACTGTTGATGCTTGCTGATCCTTTGTTGGGAATGCTTGGGCATATCTAGTAAAATGATCAGTCACCACCAGAATGTTTCCCTGTCCACTCAGATTAGGCTCCAGGCAAAGAAAGTCAATGCACACCAGCTCCATGGGTCCCTGACTCTGAAGATGGCCCATTGGGGCGGCTCGGGAAGGCAAGGACTTCCTTTGGATACATTGAATACAAGAGTGGCAGTAACCCTCAACTTCAACCCGCATGCAGGGCCAGTAGAATCAATCCCTCACCAAATGGAAAGTTCTCTCAGGCCCTAGATTGCCATGGTTATCGTGGAGGGTCGTCAACACTGTGTCTCTCTCTGTGTTTTCTGGGTAAAAACAAATGCCATTTTTCTTCAAGACCATCAGAGGGGCCCCTTCGGTAGACCACCCCTTGATGCAATTGCAACTGATCCCATTCCCGGTGTAGCAGACGAGCCTCCTTTGATTCTCCAGAGCCTTCAATGCCAAGTTACCCATAGGGTCTTCCAACTGGTCCCTTCTCAGGTCCTTCTTTGACAGCTTTTGCATGCCTTTATCCCCCACTTGGGTCACATTGCAGTAACATTTGGGTACTCCAGCAGCAGAGACGCCAATCTCTTCAGCCATGGATCCTCCTCCAGCCTGACGTTTATCTCCCTGGTATAAGGCTTGCACCCCTTCTGGTGTCAGCTGAGTCCACTCTTCTGGGGAGTCACTGGGGCCATGAGGCCTTCTTGAGAGGGCATCCGCATCCCTGTTCCTAACTCCCGGTCGATATTTCAAACTAAAGGTGAAACCTGAGAGGGCAGCCAACCACCTATGTCCTGTGGCATCCAGTTTGGCTGTAGTGAGGAGGTAGGTGAGTGGATTGTTGTCAGTCTTGACCACAAACTCTGCTCCGTAGAGGTAGTCCCTCAATTTATCCACTACAGCCCACTTCAAGGCCAGGAACTCAAGCTTATGCGTGGGGTAGTTCCTTTCAGCGGGGACCAAACTCCGACTCACATAGGCAACAGGCTGTAGGTGACCGTCATGTTCTTGATATAGCACCCTGCCCAGCCCATCTCGACTGGCATCAATGTGTAATTCGTAGGGCTGGTGGTGTCGGCTTAGGCCAAGACTGGGGCAATGGTTAGGCTCTTTTTCAGCTGACTGAATGCCTCCTCACACTTGGAAGTCCACTGATCCTGGATGGACTCTTTTAGGTTTTCTAGGCCCTACTGTGGGCTTGACAGGTTTGACTGGTTCTGGGACATCTTCCTCCCCTTCACTCCTCAGTAGTTCATTGAGCGGGCGGGCTATCTTGGCAAATCCTTCTACAAATCTTCGGTAGTAGGAGCAAAATCCCAAAAATTTCTGAAGCTCGGTCACATTAGTGGGTCTTGGCCAAGAGGTGACAGCATCCAGCTACTCAGGGTCTGTGGCTATCCCCTCGGCAGACACAATTTGGCCAAGGTAGTGGACTGAGGGCTGATAGAACTGGCACTTCTCTAAGGAGAGCTTCAGGCCTTCTTCATGAAGTCTCTTAAGGACCTTCTCCAACCGCTCTTCATGCTCTTACAGAGTCCTGCCGAACACTATGATGTCGTCCAAGTACACCAGCACTTCGATCAGGTTCATGTCACCCACTGTTTTCTCCATTAGCCTTTGGAAGGTGGCCGGGGCTCCTGACAACCCTTGAGGAATGCGATCAAACTCAAAGAACCCCACTGGTGTAATGTAGGCAGTTTTCTCTTTATGCTCAGGATGCATGGGGATCTGGTAATACCCACTCTTTAGGTCCATCACACTGAACCACTTGGCTCCTGACAGGCTCTGCAGGGCGTCTTCTATCTGAGGGGTGGTGTACTGGTCAGGAATGGTCCTTCTGTTCAGTGTTCGGTAGTCCATGCACAGCCTTAGTGACCCATTTTTTTTTCGCAGCACCACTATTGGAGAAGCATAGGGGCTCCTGGATTCCCTGATGATCCCCGCCTGTTTGAGTTCTGCCAGTTGTTCACGTAGGTCCTCCAAGTCTCCCAGAGGAACCCGTCGGACCCTTTCTCTGAACGGTTTGTCTTCCTGCAGACGGATCTTATGGGTAGCGCTCTTTGCACACCCTACATCGAATTCATTCTTGGAGAATGCAGTCTGCCATCGGGCGAGCTGGGCTTTAACCCTTTCTCTCCATTCCAGTGGGAGGGTGGTGTCTTCTGGATAGACCTTCTCTACTGGGATCTCACCCTTTTCCTCCTTCTTTAAGTCAGATGGCGTGACTAGGGTGGCTGTGCTCACTTGGCCCAACAGCATTCTGGCTGGTGCCTTCACAGGTGAGGTGGTAGTGTTGCGAACGCTCACTGAGACCTTCCCATGATTCCTCTGCAGGGCCTTCAGTGGAACCACTTTGGGTATTATTTCTATCCCCTTTCCCTCCTTCCATTGATCCGTTTCAATGTCAATGAAGGGGCCTGGTTGCTTCCAAGTAAGCTTGACAGACACTCTCAGACAAGTCACCTCCCCGGGCTGTAGTACTCTCTCTCCTTTATCCAAATGCCAGATCTTGCCTACTCCTTCTGCTGGAGCCTTCTGTTCTAGTACTAGGCGCTGGTATGCCTGCTTTAGCATAGGGTGCACTCCTGCGGTTGAAGTACTTCCCTCCTGGGCCAGAGGTGTTAATAGTCTCCTGACTAGGTCAGTGTTGGTCCCTATAATGAGGGAACTTTTACTAGCCCCTGGCGGGCGAGGCCAGACCACAGCCAAGGTATCAAAAGTCTCTGTTTCTCCTGCCACTGTGGGGTCAAAGGTTAGTTTGGTAAATAACCATCATAGGGGAAGTTTTGAGTTCCAATGCCCCCATATCTCCAGTTCTTCCAACTTCTGCAAAGGCAAGTGTTTAAGGTGTTTGTCATAGAAGTCTTGATACAGGAGAGTCACTTGAGCCCCTGTATCCAGGAGGGCCTTGGTGTAAATCCCTTTTACCTGGATTGAGACTACTGGGGAGGGCCCCACTAACTTGACAGGAAACTTTCTGAGAGGGGCCTGCTTGCCCGGTTCAGTGGTTTGTACCCTTACTTCTTTCTTTCTGGAACTTTGACTGGATTTCGACCCCTGTTGGGTCTGGTTTGCACTGACTCTCCGCCACCGGGCAGGTTGGGTTAAGGAGCGGGAGACATTACCTCGCTCAGAGGCAACAACTGGAGCCCTAGGCGAGGGTCGGGACTCCCGATGTTGTCTCCTCGCGTCGTTAAATTTTATGGAGTTAGCTGTAACTGGTGGACACCCGGTTGACTCCTTCAACATGGCCCTCTGGAGCTTTCTGCCAACTTGCGGTACTGTGCTGCAGCTTTCTCCGGGCTTGGACATACTTTCCGATAATGTCCGACTCCTCCACAGTTGAAACAGATCATCAGTTTCCTTGGTTTCTGCACTTGGGCAATATTACAGCTGAGAGACTTCTTGGGCTCCTCTGGAGTGTTTCCACTGGGCAGAACAGTTGGCTGGTTGGTCAGTATGGACATCATCTCTATTAATTGGGACACTTGAGTCTTTAGAAGCTCAACCTGAGGGTCACCATCATCAGCATTTATCACTCTGACTCCAGCAGCGGATTCAGGTCTCTGACTCTTCTTCTTGCTGTCCAACATGACTTCTTCCTCCCTGACAATCTTTCAAGATACCACCATCTTGCCGGGTTCTCAACAGAATGGTAATGGCGTCTAACTGTTGGGCCCTCTTCAAAACTTGCTTTGCTATGATATTGTCCACCTCCCGAGGGTCTAACCCCTTTTTCAACAGGATCTGGTGTATGATCTCGTCTAGGCGCCTGATGTACTCTGACAACTTCTCTCCTTCTTTCTGATAGGAGTGTTCCATTTGGTAGATGAGGTCGGTGGCTTTCTCAGTGCGACCGAATACATTCTGTAAGATGCTCAGGTAGTCTTGGGCAGTACAGTCTTTCTTACTGAGCTTCATGTTGCGAATGGCTTCCAGGGCAGGTCCCTTCAGACTCTCTGTGATCCTTTTGTTTCTTAAGTGGCTCTGGTATGTCCCACTCATCCAAAGCTTGGGTAGCCTGGTCCAGCCACTCTTCAAAACTGTCTTCTGCTGAAGGTACCGGTTGCCTTCCAGAGAAGATCCTGAGCTTCCTGTAGCCAGCAGCCGAGTATGCGCGGGGATCCTTTTGGCACTTTTTAACAAATTCCCCAAGGACAGCACAGAGTTTGGGCGCAATGGTGGCCAGAGGTGACTTGGCAGTAACTTCTGGTTTGCTAGAGTCAGCTTGACTGCATTAGGCAGGGCTTTTTTGGGTGCCTCTGGGTGTATCACATTAAGTTCTCCCTTGTTGGCCAACTTCACACTTGCGCCCTTGAAATGTTCAGGGATTTCTTGCTTCCACTCAATCAATGCGTAAGTATGTGGTGTCCCTGTGTCTGTTTTTACAGCAATCACCCATGCTTTCTTGTCTGGGGACAGTGTCTTCATTGCTTGATTTAACTGTTCTTCACCCAAGGCCTCTCCTGGAATTTCAGGCACCGTGCTGTAATCTAAGCGGGCATTTTCTTCCTTGCACCACGCTATTGCAGCAACAGAATCCATTTTTATGCCGGTAGAGGTTTTGTCTAGGGGGGGGGGGTTTAGATTGCAGAGTCACAGGAATCCCAGACGAGCCCCCACGTGTAGCACTACCCCCGTAGGAGCTGCTGGTTTAAGTTTTGGGCCTGTACTCTGCCTACCAACCCCTGTAATTTGGCTATATTCCCTGTTGGCACATCTGGACAATATTGTGATTGTGGGCCCCTAAAAGGCTATAGAGGGCCACAATGATACCACACAACGATAAATGTAATTAACAATTGTTACCTTAATGTGGTTTACCTGCCACACAGCTGCAAAAAACAGAGTCCCACACAAACGTAGTTCAACCAGAAGGTAATATGTTTACTTGGTAGAGAAATTAGAATAGAGATTACACATGCAACATTTGACTCAAACAGGTCCCTGTGAGAGTCATTCAACATACATATACATAACAATTTCAGGGTTTCACTATACGAAAAGGGATCCAATTTACACAACCTAGTGTCAGACCAGAGGAAGTGCACAGTGGAGGAATCTCCCAATGCAATGATAACCGCAGTGGGGTACTTCTCCACCAAGTCCCACCCAGCTCACTGACAGTAAAATAAATGCAAATGGTTAGCCTACATATATGAGTTCAATAAACTATCTGGCTCCCCCTAGCGGGCAGCTCAACTGGTGCGTGTCCCGTTGTATCAACCTAAGCAATGAACTGAACTGATGATTGTTCCTAAAAGGTTCCAGTAATCTTCGACTAGCTTTTGTTGGTGCACTTGTGTATTTGTAATCCCAACAGACAAGGTGAAGAAAGAACGAACGCTTAAAATAAGCAGTATAAGGGCCAGTGACACGCTAATCCTCCCAAAGCGCTATATCACTCCCAGGTGTAACGTGTCTCCTCTTAGGGCCCTGCAGTTGTTAGCAAGTACAAGTGAAAACTATGGCAGTCACTTTCCTGCGACCCAGTTAGTTATGATGGTGGGCAGATGCCCTCTCACCACATGAGGCCTCGCCGGTATGCTCCGTCTGGCCCCTCTTGGTTCTTGGCCTCTGGGCAGATCGTGGTCCCTGGTCCTCTGCACAGCCGTTCACGAGGTGTCGGTGGATAGGTGACTCTGGATGCTATGGAGTGTAGAGCAGTTCCTCTCCCTGGTCCGATCAGCAGGGCTGTGACAGGAATCTCTCCGTCAGGCGATCTGGTCTCCGTTACTTTAGGCCCAGGCTTCTCCGGCCTAAGCACACTCGCTGCAGGCCTCTTGCCTGTTTCCAGATGAGGTCCCAAGAGGCCGCACAAGAGCCCCGCCTTGTCTTAAATAAGTTCTCCCAGCAGGCTGTGCATGGCGCCAAGCACTTTGGTGGCACCGTGGTCTTGTGGGTAATGTAGTTTCAATTCTATCCACGCCAATAGAGTCTCTGTCTGTGATTCCACATTACCCATAATGCTTTTTCCATGGATAACTGAACCAAACAACTTTTAGTAGTCTAGCATAAACGGGCACCAGTGGGAGCCAAGTTCTTATTAGGCACAAACTGTAGTCCATAAGCTACGTGCAAAAGTGACACCTTGCTATATATATATACATACATACATACACACTGTATTCAGTTTAGCTAGATCCGTTCCTGTTATTCTCTTCCTAATATACTGACAGGCAGGCAGTTGATTGTGGTAGCTGCAGTATTTTCAGTCAGTGTACTGTATCCTATGCACAGTGTGCAACTAAAGCAACTGCAGACAATTGCTGGTGTCCTCTTCCTAATAATACCACAGGCAGGCAGCTGCAGTATTTTCAGTTGGTGTACTGTATTCTCTGCACAGTGTGTAACTACAGCTAACTGCAGACAATTGCTGGTGTTCTCTTCCTAATAATACCACAGGCAGGCATCTGCAGTATTTTCAGTCAAACGGAGGGAGACAACAGGAAGTGAGAGCAAATCTACCCCTAGGAAGGGAAATTCTCTCCTGTAAGAGTTAATATGGGAAAAACGTGTCTCCTCTCCACTTATACTTTATCACCAATCCTTGTTTCATTAAAAACGCCAAATTTTCAAAAAACAATTGTCATTGGGACAGAAAGTGAATCGAAATGTTCTGAATAGGTGCACAGACGGCAAAACAAATGTTACAGGGGTGATAACCCTTCCCTATATTTTCCAAAAAGCTTAAAAAATAGGATTTTTTACTCACCGTAAAATCCTTTTCTCTGAGTCCATGGACCGACACAGCTTCTCTATTGACAAAGTGGGTATTATCCGTTAATTAGGAGTGACTAGGCAGAAAAAAAACTTGTAAAAAGTGTTGCATCACACCTTCTACAGTCCCGCCCAGGGGCGGACCCCCCGGGTATATCCTCCCAGTCTGCATATCGCAGATCAGTTCGTCAAAAAGCAGTACAAACTTAAAAGGAGGGGTGGGTGCTGTGTCGGTCCATGGACTCAGAGAAAAGGATTTTACGGTGAGTAAAAAATCCTATTTACTCTTTCGTCCATGGACCGACACAGCTTCTCTATTGACAAAGTGGGACGTCCCAAAGCAGTGTCAGAGAAAAAAACGAGGGGTGGTAACAGCATAAAAACAAACTTCAACACAAAACAGCACTCCAATGGAGGAGCTGCAACTCTAAACAGCCGCTTGCAAAACCTTGCGGCCAAAAGAGGCATCCGAAGATGCACCTACATCAACTTTGTAGAATTTTGTGAGTGTGAGCGGACGACCAAGTCCCCACTTTACATAATTGGGAAACAGACACTTGATGTCGGAAAGCCCAAGAGGCACCTCTTGCCCTGGTCGAATGCGCCGTGACCGGAAAGGGGGGCACTTGACCCTTTAAGGCGTAAGCCTGGATTACTATCTGTCGGATCCACCTAGAGATGGTGGCCAACGAGACTGCTTGGCCCTTCTTGGGACTAGCCACCGAAACAAACAGTGAGTCCGACTTCCGGAACAGGGAAGTAGCAGATAGGTATACTCTCAAAGCTCGGACAACGTCCAAGGAATGCAACGCCGACTCCTTAGGATTTGACGGCTGAGGACACAAGGATGGAAGTACAATGTCTTTGTTGAGATGAAAAGCCGAAACGACTTTCGGAAGAAAGGAAGGCTGCGGCCGCAGCACCACCTTATCCTTGTGGAAAATCAAATAGGGAGCCTTGCAGGACAAGGCTGCCAGCTCAGAGACTCGTCTAACTGACGTAACAGCCACCAAAAAGACCACTTTCTGAGAAAGTGTCAACAGGGGAATATCTCTAATATTCTCGAACGGCGCCTTCTGAAGCACCGAGAGGACCAGGTTCAAGTCCCACTAAGGTAGCGGGGGACGGACAGGAGGGGCCATATGTTGAACCCCCTGCACAATGTACTCACGAGAGAGTGAGCCGCCAGGGGTCGCTGAAAAAAAGACAGCCAGGGCAGATATCTGTCCCTTAAATCGTACTTAAGGAAAGCCTTTGGTCCACCCCATGCTGTAAAAACAGCAGGATTCTGGAAACCAAATAAGTACGCGGATGCCATTTCATTTCCTCACACATGGAGATGTAGGCCTTTCAAGTGCGGTGATAAACCTTCTTAGAGGATGGTTTTGGAGCACTTCTCATCGTAGAGATTACTGAATCTGACAGGCCCCGGTCTCTCAGTACCTGGTTTCTCAACAGCCATGCCGTTAAAGCCAATGACTGTAAAGCAGGATGGATTATGGGACCTTGCGATAGCAGGTCCTTCTGCAGTGGTAGGCGCCAGGGGACGTCTGCTACCAGACGTACTAGATCGGCGTACCAAGGACGCTGAGGCCAATCTGGAGCGATTAGGATCATTGGAATTCCCTCTGTCTCCACTCTGCGGAGCAGAAGAGGAAGAAGCCTTAAGGGAGGGAAGGCATAGATTAGCCGATACTGACCCCACAATGCCACCAACGCATCCATTGCGTCTGCCCATGGGTCTCTTGACCGGGCCACAAACCTCAATACCTTACGATTGAGTCGGGAAGCCAGAAGATCTACGTCTGGTGTGCCCCATCTTTGGCAGAGGAGTTGGAACACCTCCGGGTGTAAGGACCATTCTCCCTGGTCCAGCATCTGGCGGCTCAGGTAGTCCGCCTACCAGTTTTCCACACCAGGAATGTACACGGTCGATAGTGCCGGTACGCTCTTCTCTGCCCACTTCAGGATGCGAGCAACCTCCGATGCTGCAGCTGAGCTTCTTGTTCCTCCTTGATGATTGACATATGCCACCGCTGTGGCGTTGTCTGACTGGATCCTGACTGGACGCCCTTGCAGCCTCTGAGACCATTTGAAGAGGCACAGCTTGATCGCCCGGATCTCCAGGACATTGATCGGCAGGAGGGCTTCCTCTGGGGTCCAGCGACCTTGCGCCGACTGGACACCCCAGACTCCCCCCCCAACCTGTAAGGCTGGCGTCCGTCGTGATCACTATCCAGTAAACCGGAAGAAATGACTTCCCGGCCATTAGAGCCGGTGCTGTCAGCCACCATACCAGGGATCTCCTGACTATGTGGCTCACTCGGATTTGATAATCCAGAGATGATGGACATCTGTTCCATCTGGACAGAACTTTCTTCTGTAACACTCGAGTGTGGTATTGAGCATATGGGACCGCCTCGAAGGAGGCTACCCTGAGGCCCAACACTCGCATGCAAAAAACGGAGTGACGACCAATTCCTGGAAGTCAGCTGCCGTACTGCAGCCCGGAGGGTCTGCAACTTCTTCACAGTGAGGAATACCTTTGCCTCTGAGGAATCCAGAATCAACCCTAGGTACACTAGGCGTTGAGTGGGCACCAATGCTGACTTTTGCGTGTTTAGTATCCAACCACAGTCTCGAAGAGTCTGACAGGTAATGGACACGCTTACCTCTAATTCTGAGCTTGAAGGGGCCTTCAGCAGAAGGTCGTATAAGTAGCCTGTGATAGCAATACCCCACTGTCTTAGAAGTGCCAGAATCGGAGCGAGCACCTTGGTGAACGTCCTGGGTGCTGAGGCAAGGCCCAACGGGAGGGCCACAAACTGGTAGTGGTCCTTCCCGATAGCAAATCGCAGAAACCTCTGGTGTCTGGAGTATATGGGGACATGCAGGTATGCGTCCTTGATGTCCAAGGAGGCCAGAAAGTCCCCCGGATGGAGAGCCGTGACTACAGATCGAACCGACTCCATCCGAAAACTTTGTACCTTCACAAAGCAATTGAGGGCTCTGAGATCCAAGCTTGGACGAACCCCCTCCTTCTTCGGCACAATGAACAGATTTGAGTAAAAAACCCCGTTCCAGTTCTGGAACTGGAATAACTACCCCGCGTTCCAGTACACCCTGGACCGCCCCATACAGGGCCTCCCGACGGGTCGGTAGTAGCTGGAGATTGGAGGTGTTGAATCTGTCCGGTGGACAAGAGAGAAACTCTATCTTGTAGCCTGAGGAGATTACTTCGCAAACCCACCTGTCGGAGATTAGTGCTGTCCACTGAGTCGCGAATTTGCGAAGACGTCTCCCCACCCGAGAGCTGGGTGGGGGTGGACCTTCATGCGGACGCAAATTTGTCCGCAGGCTTATTGGGTATACGGGACCAAGGACGCTTTTGTCCTTGGGCAGGCGCTTTATCGGCCTGGGGTCTTCTCCCTGTCGCCCTAGGGGGACGAAAAAAACGCTTGCGTGCAGTAAAGGAGGGCCCTTGCCCTTGGCGTGGCCCCTTACCCTTGCTAGTTTGGGGAAGCAAAGTGCTTTTACCTCCTGTAGCATCCTTGATGATGTCATCCAGAGAAGCCCCAAAAAGTCTATCGCCCTTAAAAGGCAGATCCAACAGGGCTTTCTTGGAAGTCTGGTCCGCAGACCAGCCTTTTAGCCAGATCAGGCGGCGTATTGCTACTGCATAAACCGAAGTTTTAGACAGCAGGGGAATAGTATTCATGTCTGACTCGCAGACAAACCTAAGACCCTGGACCAACAGGCCGGCCAATGTTATCTCATCAGGAGGAGCATCTCGCTCCTTAACCCCTGGAGTAGCAATCTTGCCCATTCAGTAAGTGTGTGAGACACTAGGGCCCCCGCCAATGCCGGGCGTACTGCCGAGCCTACCACTGAGTATAGGTAGCAAGCGAGTGCTTCAGGCTTCTTATCCACAGGGTCCTTGAAAACAGGAGCCCCTTCTACAGGAATTGTGGTGGCTCTATTAAGTCTGGACACTGGAGGGTCCACTATAGGGGGGAGAGGTCCATTTCTTCAGAAAACTCTCCTCAAAAGGGGTACCGTACCGCAAACCTCTTTGGGGCTGTAAAGACCCTCAGTGGGTTCTCCCATTCCTTGTATAAGAGTTTATCAAAAGACACACAAGGGAACACCTTAGCAGTGCGGGCAGGTCTATGAAACCCAAGTGGACCGGAGTCTCTGCTGCTTCTGCAGTATTTTCCAATTTTAGCATATCCCGCACTGCAGTAATAAGGTCAGATACCAAAGCCGTCTTGCGTACTGACCTGGACTTTGAGTCATTCTCACTGTCCGGTCACGGTCTGCAGTCTCTGATGCGTCAGAATCTGGGCCCCGAGCCGTAGCTGGACCTGGTTCTGCACCAGAAATATCCCCAGAAGCTTGCAGGGGACGGGGCATTTACTACCCCCTGTATTCCCGTGTGCTGCTTCCACCCTGGCAGCAAACGCCTCTAGGATTGCAGTCATAGCATTCATAGACACCTCAGGGGCACCAGCTGTTAAATCTGGTGTTTCAGGGGAGAAGACATCTGGCTCAGATGCCATGCTGACCACACGCTGACCCTCACAGGGCTCCAGGCAAGATATCAATAGGCCACCCTCCTGTGCTGCAGAGAGGCTGGGTCACCCAGAGGACTCACCACCCTGGACCGGTACTGCTATGCTGCCGTGTGCTGCGCCTGTGATGCTGTCCCACTGCTGCTGTGTCAGTCTGCTTCTTTTATCAGCCTTTCCTGTGTGAATTTTCGCACCAGTGTAATGCACCCTAGAGGCCGGAGGCTCTCGCAAAATGGTTGCCAAAAACGTCTGTATGGAAGATAATGTGGGCTCTAAGAAAATGGCCGCTCACCAAAGATAGAGGTCAAGCAGCCATAGCCCACAAAAAGATGGCAGCCGAACGGCAATATCTGCATACAGGGTGGACAAACATGGCCGCCGATCAGCTGATAGGGGCCAGTGGGTGTGGCCGAACCACAGGAAGATGGCCGCTGGGCAGTCACAAGAGGCCGAACTCGGCATGGACCACCTCAAAATGGCCGCCGACAGCATGGAGGAGGAAGCATACAAACACAGGTAAGTAGAAATGACATTTCTTTTAAATGTTAGTTACAGCCAGCCCCGCTCCAGTGGAACCCCCTAGGTGACCCCCAGCAACCTTTAGCTAGAAGCCCAGGGAGGAGGGAAAGGCAGGGAGAGAGGGAAGAAAGGGGCCACAACCACTTACTTGATCTCTCCAGGAATGTCCAGCTAAATCAACCAGCCGAGGCAGGGGAGTTTTACTTACCTATCCTGCATGTCTTATGCTGGAAAACATTCCAAACAGGTCATCGTCCGAGCACGGAAGGTGACTGTTGGCCAGGCATGCTGTGATTGGACCCAGAAGGGACGATCATATGTATGCCCTGGAGCGTGACGCTCACCGGACAGGCTGCTGCGACTCGGCCGTAAGGTCAGCCGAAGCTGAGCGGTCCGATGCAAGCCTTGGAGCGTAAGCTCACCGGCCAGGCTGCTGCGACTCGGCCGTAAGGTCAGCCGAAGCTGAGCGGTCCGATGCAGGCCCTGGAGCGTAGGCTCACCGGCCACCCGTGGAGCGACGGGCATGTCGTGGAAAACCCAGCGCGTAGCTAGGGTCGGCACACGCTCGATGGCCGAAACTGGGGATCCAGCCTGTCACCCAGTCGGCAGTTGATCGCAGGAAACAAAAATGTAGCAAAAAAAAAAATATATATATATATATATTTTTTTTTTCCCCCGGACTAATGGGCCCGAAGGGAGCCATGTCCTACTCCTTGCTAGACAGAAAAAAACTGATCTGCGATATGCAGACTTGGAGGATATACCCGGGGGGTCCGCCCCCTGGGCGGGACTGTAGAAGGTGTGATGCAACACTTTTTACAAGTTTTTTTTCTGCCTAGTCACTCCTAATTAACGGATAATACCCACTTTGTCAATAGAGAAGCTGTGTCGGTCCATGGACGAAAGAGTAATACATTTTTTGGCAGGAGCTACACTTTAAAAATGTACCTGTTCCAAATTACTAACAGATTCTACTTGAGAACAAACCTACAGTCCCTGTCTTGTTTGCCTTTATACTGCTGTACAGAGTATATAAGGCCTGGGGGCCCCACGCCTTTCTTTTTTTTAATTTGGGTGCGGGGTTCCCCTTAATATCCATACAAGACCCAAATGGGCTAAGGGGGGGGGGTACCCATGCCAATTTTTTTCAATGATTTTCATCCATAGTGCCGGTGATGTAAAAAAAGTCTCGACCTATGCAGGGTCTCGACCGCGTCACTTCCGGTGCAGCTACGTCAAAAACACAGCTGATGGCGGCCTCGACTGCGCATGCGCGGCTTCACCGCATCTATACCGCGCATGCGCAGACGCTCGGTTTAGTCCATGAAAATTCTAGACTCGAGCGGGCGGGCGGAGGCATTGCGAATTGCTTAACATCGTCGGCAGCACCGCCTCCAGACCCGCCCCCAACACGCCCCTAGCTTGCTTTGGAGAAGGGGGGCGGGCCCCGTGCATAGCACTGTGTACTGTATATTATTGGGACCGAGGAAATATAGAGCTGCACCGCCTCCAGCCCCGCCCCTAGCCTGCTCTACTGAAGGGGGGCGGGCCCCCTGCATAGCACTGAGTCCAAGTACAGTACTGTGCATTGTTCTGCCATCAAATATGCTGCCTCACTGTGCCCGTCAAACGCAGCCACTGCACCCAGCAAATGCAACCACTGTGCCCATCAAACAGCAAACGCAGCCACTGTGCCCGTCAAACGCAGCCACTGCACCCAGCAAACGCAACCACTGTGCCCATCAAACGCAGCCACTGTGCCCATCAAACGCAGCCACTGTGCCCGTCAAACGCAGCCACTGTGCCCGTCAAACGCAGCCACTGTGCCCGTCAAACGCAGCCACTGCACCCAGCAAACGCAACCACTGTGCCCATCATACGCAGCCACTGTGCCCGTCAAACGCAGCCACTGCGCCCGTCAAACGCAGCCACTGTGCCCGTCAAACAGCAAACGCAGCCACTGTGCCCATCAAAGGCAGCCACTGTGCCCGTCAAACGCAGCCACTGTGCCCATCAAACGCAGCCACTGTGCCCGTCAAACGCAGCCACTGTGCCCGTCAAACGCAGCCACTGCACCCAGCAAACGCAACCACTGTGCCCATCAAACGCAACCACTGTGCCCATCAAACGCAGCCACTGTGCCCGTCAAACGCAGCCACTGTGCCCGTCAAACGCAGCCACTGTGCCCGTCAAACGCAGACACTGCGCCCAGCAAACGCAGCCACTGTGCCCATCAAACGCAGCCACTGTGCCCGTCAAACGCAGCCACTGCACCCAGCAAACGCAACCACTGTGCCCATCAAACGCAACCACTGTGCCCATCAAACGCAGCCACTGTGCCCGTCAAACGCAGCCACTGTGCCCGTCAAACGCAGACACTGCACCCAGCAAACGCAGCCACTGTGCCCGTCAAACAGCAAACGCTGCCACTGTGCCCATCAAAGGCAGCCACTGTGCCCGTCAAACGCAGCCACTGTGCCCATCAAAACGCAGCCACTGTGCCCATCAAAACGCAGCCACTGTGCCCGTCAAACGCAGCCACTGTGCCCTTTAAACGCAGCCACTGCACCCAGCAAACGCAACCACTGTGCCCATCATACGCAGCCACTGTGCCCGTCAAACGCAGCCACTGCGCCCGTCAAACGCAGCCACTGTGCCCATCAAACGCAGCCACTGTGCCCGTCAAACGCAGCCACTGTGCCCGTCAAACGCAGCCACTGTGCCCGTCAAACGCAGCCACTGTGCCCGTCAAACGCAGCCACTGCGCCCATCAAACGCAGCCACTGCACCCAGCAAACGCAACCACTGTGCCCATCATACGCAGCCACTGCACCCAGCAAACGCAATGACTGTGCCCGTCAAACGCAGCCACTGTGCCCATCAATTGCTGTCAGATTGTCAAGCCGTAGCTGTGCTCCCTGGGGATAAGCTGATTGCCCATCCGTGCTGCTGGAGGGAGCCCAGACGACCATAAATGAGGGACCTGCAGACTTGGTCATGGTAAGTGAGACCATCCCATATCCCACTCCATATTCCCCGAAGACAGGGACCTCCACCTCCCCCCCAAGACAGAGACCCCCTTCTCCCCCCTGAGGACAGGGAGGCAGTTGATTGTGGTAGCTGCAGTATTTTCAGTCAGTGTACTGTATCCTATGCACAGTGTGCAACTAAAGCAACTGCAGACAATTGCTGGTGTCCTCTTCCTAATAATACCACAGGCAGGCAGCTGCAGTATTTTCAGTTGGTGTACTGTATTCTCTGCACAGTGTGTAACTACAGCTAACTGCAGACAATTGCTGGTGTTCTCTTCCTAATAATACCACAGGCAGGCATCTGCAGTATTTTCAGTCAAACGGAGGGAGACAACAGGAAGTGAGAGCAAATCTACCCCTAGGAAGGGAAATTCTCTCCTGTAAGAGTTAATATGGGAAAAACGTGTCTCCTCTCCACTTATACTTTATCACCAATCCTTGTTTCATTAAAAACGCCAAATTTTCAAAAAACAATTGTCATTGGGACAGAAAGTGAATCGAAATGTTCTGAATAGGTGCACAGACGGCAAAACAAATGTTACAGGGGTGATAACCCTTCCCTATATTTTCCAAAAAGCTTAAAAAATAGGATTTTTTACTCACCGTAAAATCCTTTTCTCTGAGTCCATGGACCGACACAGCTTCTCTATTGACAAAGTGGGTATTATCCGTTAATTAGGAGTGACTAGGCAGAAAAAAAACTTGTAAAAAGTGTTGCATCACACCTTCTACAGTCCCGCCCAGGGGGCGGACCCCCTGGGTATATCCTCCCAGTCTGCATATCGCAGATCAGTTCGTCAAAAAGCAGTACAAACTTAAAAGGAGGGGTGGGTGCTGTGTCGGTCCATGGACTCAGAGAAAAGGATTTTACGGTGAGTAAAAAATCCTATTTACTCTTTCGTCCATGGACCGACACAGCTTCTCTATTGACAAAGTGGGACGTCCCAAAGCAGTGTCAGAGAAAAAAACGAGGGGTGGTAACAGCATAAAAACAAACTTCAACACAAAACAGCACTCCAATGGAGGAGCTGCAACTCTAAACAGCCGCTTGCAAAACCTTGCGGCCAAAAGAGGCATCCGAAGATGCACCTACATCAACTTTGTAGAATTTTGTGAGTGTGAGCGGACGACCAAGTCGCCACTTTACATAATTGGGAAACAGACACTTGATGTCAGAAAGCCCAAGAGGCACCTCTTGCCCTGGTCGAATGCGCCGTGACCGGAAAGGGGGGCACTTGACCCTTTAAGGCGTAAGCCTGGATTACTATCTGTCGGATCCACCTAGAGATGGTGGCCAACGAGACTGCTTGGCCCTTCTTGGGACCAGCCACCGAAACAAACAGTGAGTCCGACTTCCGGAACAGGGAAGTAGCAGATAGGTATACTCTCAAAGCTCGGACAACGTCCAAGGAATGCAACGCCGACTCCTTAGGATTCGACGGCTGAGGACACAAGGATGGAAGTACAATGTCTTTGTTGAGATGAAAAGCCGAAACGACTTTCGGAAGAAAGGAAGGCTGCGGCCGCAGCACCACCTTATCCTTGTGGAAAATCAAATAGGGAGCCTTGCAGGACAAGGCTGCCAGCTCAGAGACTCGTCTAACTGACGTAACAGCCACCAAAAAGACCACTTTCTGAGAAAGTGTCAACAGGGGAATATCTCTAATATTCTCGAACGGCGCCTTCTGAAGCACCGAGAGGACCAGGTTCAAGTCCCACTAAGGTAGCGGGGGACGGACAGGAGGGGCCATATGTTGAACCCCCTGCACAATGTACTCACGAGAGAGTGAGCCGCCAGGGGTCGCTGAAAAAAAGACAGCCAGGGCAGATATCTGTCCCTTAAATCGTACTTAAGGAAAGCCTTTGGTCCACCCCATGCTGTAAAAACAGCAGGATTCTGGAAACCAAATAAGTACGCGGATGCCATTTCATTTCCTCACACATGGAGATGTAGGCCTTTCAAGTGCGGTGATAAACCTTCTTAGAGGATGGTTTTGGAGCACTTCTCATCGTAGAGATTACTGAATCTGACAGGCCCCGGTCTCTCAGTACCTGGTTTCTCAACAGCCATGCCGTTAAAGCCAATGACTGTAAAGCAGGATGGATTATGGGACCTTGCGATAGCAGGTCCTTCTGCAGTGGTAGGCGCCAGGGGACGTCTGCTACCAGACGTACTAGATCGGCGTACCAAGGACGCTGAGGCCAATCTGGAGCGATTAGGATCATTGGAATTCCCTCTGTCTCCACTCTGCGGAGCAGAAGAGGAAGAAGCCTTAAGGGAGGGAAGGCATAGATTAGCCGATACTGACCCCACAATGCCACCAACGCGTCCATTGCGTCTGCCCATGGGTCTCTTGACCGGGCCACAAACCTCAATACCTTACGATTGAGTCGGGAAGCCAGAAGATCTACGTCTGGTGTGCCCCATCTTTGGCAGAGGAGTTGGAACACCTCCGGGTGTAAGGACCATTCTCCCTGGTCCAGCATCTGGCGGCTCAGGTAGTCCGCCTACCAGTTTTCCACACCAGGAATGTACACGGTCGATAGTGCCGGTACGCTCTTCTCTGCCCACTTCAGGATGCGAGCAACCTCCGATGCTGCAGCTGAGCTTCTTGTTCCTCCTTGATGATTGACATATGCCACCGCTGTGGCGTTGTCTGACTGGATCCTGACTGGACGCCCTTGCAGCCTCTGAGACCATTTGAAGACGCACAGCTTGATCGCCCGGATCTCCAGGACATTGATCGGCAGGAGGGCTTCCTCTGGGGTCCAGCGACCTTGCGCCGGCTGAACACCCCAGATTCCCCCCCAATCTGTAAGGCTGGCGTCCGTCGTGATCACTATCCAGTAAACCGGAAGAAATGACTTCCCGGCCATTAGAGCCGGTGCTGTCAGCCACCATACCAGGGATCTCCTGACTATGTGGCTCACTCGGATTTGATAATCCAGAGATGATGGACATCTGTTCCATCTGGACAGAACTTTCTTCTGTAACACTCGAGTGTGGTATTGAGCATATGGGACCGCCTCGAAGGAGGCTACCCTGAGGCCCAACACTCGCATGCAAAAAACGGAGTGACGACCAATTCCTGGAAGTCAGCTGCCGTACTGCAGCCCGGAGGGTCTGCAACTTCTTCACAGTGAGGAATACCTTTGCCTCTGAGGAATCCAGAATCAACCCTAGGTACACTAGGCGTTGAGTGGGCACCAATGCTGACTTTTGCGTGTTTAGTATCCAACCACAGTCTCGAAGAGTCTGACAGGTAATGGACACGCTTACCTCTAATTCTGAGCTTGAAGGGGCCTTCAGCAGAAGGTCGTATAAGTAGCCTGTGATAGCAATACCCCACTGTCTTAGAAGTGCCAGAATCGGAGCGAGCACCTTGGTGAACGTCCTGGGTGCTGAGGCAAGGCCCAACGGGAGGGCCACAAACTGGTAGTGGTCCTTCCCGATAGCAAATCGCAGAAACCTCTGGTGTCTGGAGTATATGGGGACATGCAGGTATGCGTCCTTGATGTCCAAGGAGGCCAGAAAGTCCCCCGGATGGAGAGCCGTGACTACAGATCGAACCGACTCCATCCGAAAACTTTGTACCTTCACAAAGCAATTGAGGGCTCTGAGATCCAAGCTTGGACGAACCCCCTCCTTCTTCGGCACAATGAACAGATTTGAGTAAAAAACCCCGTTCCAGTTCTGGAACTGGAATAACTACCCCGCGTTCCAGTACACCCTGGACCGCCCCATACAGGGCCTCCCGACGGGTCGGTAGTAGCTGGAGATTGGAGGTGTTGAATCTGTCCGGTGGACAAGAGAGAAACTCTATCTTGTAGCCTGAGGAGATTACTTCGCAAACCCACCTGTCGGAGATTAGTGCTGTCCACTGAGTCGCGAATTTGCGAAGACGTCTCCCCACCCGAGAGCTGGGTGGGGGTGGACCTTCATGCGGACGCAAATTTGTCCGCAGGCTTATTGGGTATACGGGACCAAGGACGCTTTTGTCCTTGGGCAGGCGCTTTATCGGCCTGGGGTCTTCTCCCTGTCGCCCTAGGGGGACGAAAAAAACGCTTGCGTGCAGTAAAGGAGGGCCCTTGCCCTTGGCGTGGCCCCTTACCCTTGCTAGTTTGGGGAAGCAAAGTGCTTTTACCTCCTGTAGCATCCTTGATGATGTCATCCAGAGAAGCCCCAAAAAGTCTATCGCCCTTAAAAGGCAGATCCAACAGGGCTTTCTTGGAAGTCTGGTCCGCAGACCAGCCTTTTAGCCAGATCAGGCGGCGTATTGCTACTGCATAAACCGAAGTTTTAGACAGCAGGGGAATAGTATTCATGTCTGACTCGCAGACAAACCTAAGACCCTGGACCAACAGGCCGGCCAATGTTATCTCATCAGGAGGAGCATCTCGCTCCTTAACCCCTGGAGTAGCAATCTTGCCCATTCAGTAAGTGTGTGAGACACTAGGGCCCCCGCCAATGCCGGGCGTACTGCCGAGCCTACCACTGAGTATAGGTAGCAAGCGAGTGCTTCAGGCTTCTTATCCACAGGGTCCTTGAAAACAGGAGCCCCTTCTACAGGAATTGTGGTGGCTCTATTAAGTCTGGACACTGGAGGGTCCACTATAGGGGGGAGAGGTCCATTTCTTCAGAAAACTCTCCTCAAAAGGGGTACCGTACCGCAAACCTCTTTGGGGCTGTAAAGACCCTCAGTGGGTTCTCCCATTCCTTGTATAAGAGTTTATCAAAAGACACACAAGGGAACACCTTAGCAGTGCGGGCAGGTCTATGAAACCCAAGTGGACCGGAGTCTCTGCTGCTTCTGCAGTATTTTCCAATTTTAGCATATCCCGCACTGCAGTAATAAGGTCAGATACCAAAGCCGTCTTGCGTACTGACCTGGACTTTGAGTCATTCTCACTGTCCGGTCACGGTCTGCAGTCTCTGATGCGTCAGAATCTGGGCCCCGAGCCGTAGCTGGACCTGGTTCTGCACCAGAAATATCCCCAGAAGCTTGCAGGGGACGGGGCATTTACTACCCCCTGTATTCCCGTGTGCTGCTTCCACCCTGGCAGCAAACGCCTCTAGGATTGCAGTCATAGCATTCATAGACACCTCAGGGGCACCAGCTGCTAAATCTGGTGTTTCAGGGGAGAAGACATCTGGCTCAGATGCCATGCTGACCACACGCTGACCCTCACAGGGCTCCAGGCAAGATATCAATAGGCCACCCTCCTGTGCTGCAGAGAGGCTGGGTCACCCAGAGGACTCACCACCCTGGACCGGTACTGCTATGCTGCCGTGTGCTGCGCCTGTGATGCTGTCCCACTGCTGCTGTGTCAGTCTGCTTCTTTTATCAGCCTTTCCTGTGTGAATTTTCGCACCAGTGTAATGCACCCTAGAGGCCGGAGGCTCTCGCAAAATGGTTGCCAAAAACGTCTGTATGGAAGATAATGTGGGCTCTAAGAAAATGGCCGCTCACCAAAGATAGAGGTCAAGCAGCCATAGCCCACAAAAAGATGGCAGCCGAACGGCAATATCTGCATACAGGGTGGACAAACATGGCCGCCGATCAGCTGATAGGGGCCAGTGGGTGTGGCCGAACCACAGGAAGATGGCCGCTGGGCAGTCACAAGAGGCCGAACTCGGCATGGACCACCTCAAAATGGCCGCCGACAGCATGGAGGAGGAAGCATACAAACACAGGTAAGTAGAAATGACATTTCTTTTAAATGTTAGTTACAGCCAGCCCCGCTCCAGTGGAACCCCCTAGGTGACCCCCAGCAACCTTTAGCTAGAAGCCCAGGGAGGAGGGAAAGGCAGGGAGAGAGGGAAGAAAGGGGCCACAACCACTTACTTGATCTCTCCAGGAATGTCCAGCTAAATCAACCAGCCGAGGCAGGGGAGTTTTACTTACCTATCCTGCATGTCTTATGCTGGAAAACATTCCAAACAGGTCATCGTCCGAGCACGGAAGGTGACTGTTGGCCAGGCATGCTGTGATTGGACCCAGAAGGGACGATCATATGTATGCCCTGGAGCGTGACGCTCACCGGACAGGCTGCTGCGACTCGGCCGTAAGGTCAGCCGAAGCTGAGCGGTCCGATGCAAGCCTTGGAGCGTAAGCTCACCGGCCAGGCTGCTGCGACTCGGCCGTAAGGTCAGCCGAAGCTGAGCGGTCCGATGCAGGCCCTGGAGCGTAGGCTCACCGGCCACCCGTGGAGCGACGGGCATGTCGTGGAAAACCCAGCGCGTAGCTAGGGTCGGCACACGCTCGATGGCCGAAACTGGGGATCCAGCCTGTCACCCAGTCGGCAGTTGATCGCAGGAAACAAAAATGTAGCAAAAAAAAAAAAAAATATATATATATATATTTTTTTCCCCCCGGACTAATGGGCCCGAAGGGAGCCATGTCCTACTCCTTGCTAGACAGAAAAAAACTGATCTGCGATATGCAGACTTGGAGGATATACCCGGGGGGTCCGCCCCCTGGGCGGGACTGTAGAAGGTGTGATGCAACACTTTTTACAAGTTTTTTTTCTGCCTAGTCACTCCTAATTAACGGATAATACCCACTTTGTCAATAGAGAAGCTGTGTCGGTCCATGGACGAAAGAGTAATACATTTTTTGGCAGGAGCTACACTTTAAAAATGTACCTGTTCCAAATTACTAACCGATTCTACTTGAGAACAAACCTACAGTCCCGGTCTTGTTTGCCTTTATACTGCTGTACAGAGTATATAGGGCCTGGGGGCCCCACGCCTTTCTTTTTTTTAATTTGGGTGCGGGGTTCCCCTTAATATCCATACAAGACCCAAATGGGCTAAGGGGGGGGGGGGGGGGTACCCATGCCAATTTTTTTCAATGATTTTCATCCATAGTGCCGGTGATGTAAAAAAAGTCTCGACCTATGCAGGGTCTCGACCGCGTCACTTCCGGTGCAGCTACGTCAAAAACACAGCTGATGGCGGCCTCGACTGCGCATGCGCGGCTTCACCGCATCTATACCGCGCATGCGCAGACGCTCGGTTTAGTCCATGAAAATTCTAGACTCGAGCGGGCGGGCGGAGGCATTGCGAATTGCTTAACATCGTCGGCAGCACCGCCTCCAGACCCGCCCCCAACACGCCCCTAGCTTGCTTTGGAGAAGGGGGGCGGGCCCCGTGCATAGCACTGTGTACTGTATATTATTGGGACCGAGGAAATATAGAGCTGCACCGCCTCCAGCCCCGCCCCTAGCCTGCTCTACTGAAGGGGGGCGGGCCCCCTGCATAGCACTGAGTCCAAGTACAGTACTGTGCATTGTTCTGCCATCAAATATGCTGCCTCACTGTGCCCGTCAAACGCAGCCACTGCACCCAGCAAATGCAACCACTGTGCCCATCAAACAGCAAACGCAGCCACTGCACCCAGCAAACGCAACCACTGTGCCCATCAAACGCAGCCACTGTGCCCATCAAACGCAGCCACTGTGCCCATCAAACGCAGCCACTGTGCCCATCAAACGCAGCCACTGTGCCCGTCAAACGCAGCCACTGTGCCCGTCAAACGCAGACACTGCACCCAGCAAACGCAGCCACTGTGCCCGTCAAACATTAAACGCAGCCACTGTGCCCATCAAAACGCAGCCACTGTGCCCATCAAAACGCAGCCACTGTGCCCGTCAAACGCAGCCACTGTGCCCTTTAAACGCAGCCACTGCACCCAGCAAACGCAACCACTGTGCCCATCATACGCAGCCACTGTGCCCGTCAAACGCAGCCACTGCGCCCGTCAAACGCAGCCACTGTGCCTGTCAAACAGCAAACGCAGCCACTGTGCCCATCAAAGGCAGCCACTGTGCCCGTCAAACGCAGCCACTGTGCCCGTCAAACGCAGCCACTGTGCCCGTCAAACGCAGCCACTGCACCCAGCAAACGCAACCACTGTGCCCATCAAACGCAACCACTGTGCCCATCAAACGCAGCCACTGTGCCCGTCAAACGCAGCCACTGTGCCCGTCAAACGCAGACACTGCACCCAGCAAACGCAGCCACTGTGCCCGTCAAACGCAGCCACTGTGCCCATCAAACGCAGCCACTGTGCCCGTCAAACGCAGCCACTGCACCCAGCAAACGCAACCACTGTGCCCATCAAACGCAACCACTGTGCCCATCAAACGCAGCCACTGTGCCCGTCAAACGCAGCCACTGTGCCCGTCAAACGCAGACACTGCACCCAGCAAACGCAACCACTGTGCCCATCAAACGCAACCACTGTGCCCATCAAACGCAGCCACTGTGCCCGTCAAACGCAGCCACTGTGCCCGTCAAACGCAGACACTGCACCCAGCAAACGCAGCCACTGTGCCCGTCAAACAGCAAACGCAGCCACTGTGCCCATCAAAACGCAGCCACTGTGCCCATCAAAACGCAGCCACTGTGCCCGTCAAAACGCAGCCACTGTGCCCGTCAAAACGCAGCCACTGTGCCCGTTAAACGCAGCCACTGCACCCAGCAAACGCAGCCACTGCACCCAGCAAACGCAGCCACTGTGCCCATCATACGCAGCCACTGTGCCCGTCAAACGCAGCCACTGCGCCCGTCAAACGCAGCCACTGCACCCAGCAAACGCAGCCACTGCGCCCAGCAAACGCAACCACTGTGCCCATCATACGCAGCCACTGTGCCCGTCAAACGCAGCCACTGCGCCCGTCAAACAGCAAACGCAGCCACTGTGCCCATCAAAGGCAGCCACTGTGCCCGTCAAACGCAGCCACTGTGCCCGTCAAACGCAGCCACTGTGCCCGTCAAACGCAGCCACTGTGCCCGTCAAACGCAGCCACTGTGCCCGTCAAACGCAGCCACTGCGCCCATCAAACGCAGCCACTGCACCCAGCAAACGCAACCACTGCGCCCATCATACGCAACCACTGTGCCCATCATACGCAGCCACTGTGCCCGTCAAACGCAGCCACTGCACCCAGCAAACGCAATGACTGTGCCCGTCAAACGCAGCCACTGTGCCCATCAATTGCTGTCAGATTGTCAAGCCGTAGCTGTGCTCCCTGGGGATAAGCTGATTGCCCATCCGTGCTGCTGGAGGGAGCCCAGATGACCATAAATGAGGGACCTGCAGACTTGGTCATGGTAAGTGAGACCATCCCATATCCCACTCCATATTCCCCGAAGACAGGGACCTCCACCTTCCCCCCAAGACAGAGACCCCCTTCTCCCCCCTGAGGACAGGGACCCCTTCTCTCCTGGGGACAGGGACCCCCTTATCTCCTGGGGACAGGGACTCCCTTATCTCCTGGGGACAGGGACTCCCTTATCTCCTGGGGACAGGGACTCCCTTCTCTTCTGGGGACAGGGACTCCCTTCTCTCCTGGGGACAGGGACTCCCTTCTCTCCTGGGGACAGGGACTCCCTTCTCCTCTGGGTACAGGGACACCTTCTCTCCTTTGGACAGGGACCCCCTTCTCCCCCCCAAGACAGAGACTTCCTTCTCCCCCCTGAGGACAGGGAAACCTTCTCCCCTGAGGACAGGGACTCCCTTCTCTCCTGGGGACAGGGACTCCCTTCTCTCCTGGGGACAGGGACTCCCTTCTCTCCTGGGGACAGGGACTCCCTTCTCTCCTGGGGACAGGGACTCCCTCATCCTCTGGGTACAGGGACACCTTCTCTCCTTTGGACAGGGACCCCCTTCTCCCCTGGAAACAGGGACTCTCTGGGCCACTCTCCTGGGGACAGGGACCCCCTTCTCCCCTAGGGACAGGGACCCCCTTCTCCCCTGGGGACAGGGACCCCCTTCTCACTCTGGGGCAGGGATCCTATCTCACCTGGGGGCAGGAACTCCATCTCACCTGGGGGCAGGAACTCCATCTCACCTGGGGGCAGCAACTCCATCTCACCTGGGGGCAGCAACTCCATCTCACCTGGGGGCAGCAACTCCATCCCACCTGGGGGCAGCAACTCCATCTCCCATGGCAATGGGGACTTCATCTCACCTAGGGACCCCATCTTCCCTAGGGATCAGGACCCCACTTCCCCTAAGAACAGGAACCTGATCAGCCTGTGTGTGCCAAACTCACTGCCCTGCCTGCCATGTGTCCTGTGTGAGGGCCCTTCTGTGACAGCTCTTATCAGGACTTCCTCCCACTGTGTGATCCCCCTACATGACTGACCCCTCTGTGTGCACCCCTTACATGGGGAACCCTTCTGTTTGCTACCCCTAAATGTCTGCATACTCTGACTACCACCTGTACCATTTCCACATCCTCTGACTGCCTCCTGTATCCTGTCCGCCATCCTCTGACCACCTCCTCTATCCTGTGCACATGTTCTGACCACCTATTGACTGCAGCCTCTAACCACCTCCTGTATCCTGTCCGCAGCCTCTAACCCGTCTGCAATCTCTGACTATCTCTTGTCTTTTATCGTGTCTGCAGTCTCTTAGGGTGAGTCTGGAAAGGAATCAAGAACATGTATCCTCTATGTTCTTTGGACATGTCTCCGGGCCTCCATCCCTTCTAATCTTACAGGGGGAACTCTGCCAACCCTGATGTAAAGGGGAACACTGATGTAAAGGGCAATGCCGCAGACCCTGATGTAAGTGGGAATTCTGATGTAAATGGGAATGCAGTGGACTCTGATATAAGGTGGTCTCTGGTGACCAGAGCACCCCTTACATCAGAGTTCCTCCTTAGATTATGCTCTGCAGCATTTTCCTTTACATCTGAGTTCCCTTGCACTGTAAGGGGGAAGCCTGCCGACTCTGATGTAAAGGGGAATGCCGGGAAATGTGATGTGTGGGGGAGGGGGACTCTGGTGACCAGAGACCACCTTCCGCAGAGTGAATACACTAAGGTAAGGGGGGGGGGGGTGTTACTGATATAACGGAAAACCTTTATATCAGTGCCCTCTTACATAATTGCATTCACTCCCCCCTTACATCAGTGACCCCCCCTCCCCCTCAGACTGACCTGATGGCGCTGTCACTGACCTCCTCTCCGGTGCAGCGTGCAGGTCTCAGTTAGATGGCTCCTGGTTGGTGGCTCTGGTTTTATTCTATAGTCTGTTCTCCACAGTCCATACACGTCTGACTCCTCCCGTAATCCCAATCCCGGCGACGCTCTCACTCTTGATTCCTCTCCAGACTCTCCCTAAGAGACTGCAGACACAATAAAAGACAAGAGATAGTCAGAGATTGCAGACGGGTTAGAGGCTGCGGACAGGATACAGGAGGTGGTAAGAGGCTGCAGTCAATAGGTGGTCAGAACATGTGCACAGGATAGAGGAGGTGGTCAGAGGATGGCGGACAGGATACAGGAGGCAGTCAGAGGATGTGGAAATGGTACAGGTGGTGGTCAGAGTATGCAGACATTTAGGGGTAGCAAACAGAGGGGTTCCCCATGTAAGGGGTGCACACAGAGGGGTCAGTCATGTAGGGGGATCACAAAGTGGGATGAAGTTCTGATAAGAGCTGTCACAGGAGGGCCCTCACACAGGACACATGACAGGCAGGGCAGTGAGGTTGGCACACACAGGGTGATCAGGTTCCTGTTCTTAGGGGGGGGTGGGGTCCCGATCCCCAGAGAAGATGGGGGGTCCCTGTCCCCAGGAGAGAAGGTAGTCCCTGTTCTCAGGGGGGAGAGGGTTTTCCTGTCCTCGGGGGGGGGGGGTCCCTGTTCTCAGAGGGGGGAGAGGGTACCTGTCCTCAGAGGGGGTCCCTGTCCTCGGGGGGGGGGGGGGTCCCTGTCCTCAGGCAAGATGGAGTGGGATATGGGATGATCTCACTCACCATGACCAAGTTTGCAGGTCCCTTGTTTATGGTGATCTGGGCTCCCTCCAGTAGCACGAATGCGTGAGCAGCATATCCCGAAGGAGCACAGCTACGGCTTAACATCACACTTTTCAAAAGATCAAAGAGTACGCAGTGGCGGTGCTTCCATAAGGGGCGCATGGGTGCCGCCCCCTCTCTCCTGGCACCGCTCTATCACCATAGATAGATTCATGCATTGCATGAATCTATGGTCACTGCTGACACCCCCTATTCAGGTGTCCGGACCCTTTTCGGGCGCCGGGCACCTGAATTACATCGGCGGGGGTGTTTTTTGGAAGCACCTGATTAGAGCCATAGGCTCTAATAGGCGCCCAAAAAGGTGAACAGCGGGCGCCATGCTGGGCGTTCTCTGTTCACTCAGCGTTGTGTTAGCAAAGCAAAGGAATTCGCTTTGCTAACACTAAACCGCCTCTTAGCCAATCAGGTGCTCGAGTCTGTTACCGGTCCCCTGATTGGCTGAAACATCAGGCGCTGTGATTGGATGCCTGAGAGAGGAAGGAAGATGACATGGAGGACGTGCAGGACACCACCGCTGACCCACTGTGAGACAGGTAAGTGCCAGGCAGCATTCGATGGGGCACATTAGTGGTAATTGATGGGCACACTGGCAGCATTTGATGGGGCACAGTAGCGGCAATTGATGGGACACACTGGCAGCAATTGATGGGTACAGTAGCTGCGTTTGATGGCACAGTGGCTGGGTTTGATGGGCACAGTGGCAGCGGTTGATGGGCACAGTGGCTGCGTTTGCTGGATGCAGTGGCTGCGTTTGACGGGCACAGTGGCTGCGTTTGACGGGCCCAGTGGCTGCGTTTAAAGGGCACAGTGGCTGCGTTTGCTGTTTGACGGGCACAGTGGTTGCGTTTGCTGGGTGCAGTGGCTGCATTTGATGGGCGCAGTGGCTGCGTTTGCTGTTTGACGGGCCCAGTGGCTGCGTTTGATGGGCCCAGTGGCTGCGTTTGCTGTTTGACGGGCACAGTGGTTGCGTTTGCTGGGTGCAGTGGCTGCATTTGATGGGCACACTGGCAGCATTTGATGGGGCACAGTAGCGGCAATTGATGGGACACACTGGCAGCAATTGATGGGTACAGTAGCTGCGTTTGATGGCACAGTGGCTGGGTTTGATGGGCACAGTGGCAGCGGTTGATGGGCACAGTGGCTGCGTTTGCTGGATGCAGTGGCTGCGTTTGACGGGCCCAGTGGCTGCGTTTGATGGGCACAGTGGCTGCGTTTGCCATTTGACGGGCACAGTGGCTGCGTTTGACGGGCGCAGTGGCTGCGTTTGACGGGCGCAGTGGCTGCGTTTGATGGGCGCAGTGGCTGCGTTTGACGGGCCCAGTGGCTGCGTTTGACGGGCCCAGTGGCTGCCTTTGCTGGGCACAGTGTCTGCGTTTGATGGGCGCAGTGGCTGCGTTTGCTGGGTGCAGTGGCTGCGTTTGACGGGCACAGTGGCTGCGTATGATGGGCACAGTGGTTGCGTTTGCTGGGTGCAGTGGCTGCATTTTGATGGGTGCAGTGGCTGCATTTTGATGGGTGCAGTGGCTGCGTTTGACGGGCACAGTGGCTGCGTTTTGATGGGTGCAGTGGCTGCATTTGACGGGCGCAGTGTCTGCGTTTGACGGGCGCAGTGTCTGCGTTTGACGGGCGCAGTGTCTGCGTTTGACGGGCGCAGTGTCTGCGTTTGACGGGCGCAGTGTCTGCGTTTGACGGGCCCAGTGGCTGCGTTTGACGGGCACAGTGGCTGCCTTTGATAGGCACAGTGGTTGCGTTTGCTGTTTGCCGGGCACAGTGGCTGCGTTTGATGGGCACAGTGGCTGCGTTTGATGGGCACAGTGGCTGCGTTTGCTAGGTGCAGTGGCTGCGTTTTGATGGGTGCAGTGGCTGCGTTTGACAGGCACAGTGGCTGCGTTTGCTGGGTGCAGTGGCTGCGTTTGACGGGCACAGTGGCTGCGTTTGCTGGGCACAGTGGTTGCATTTGCTGGGTGCAGTGGCTGCGTTTGACGGGCACAGTGAGGCAGCATATTTGATGGTAGAACAATGCACAGTACTGTACTTGGACTCAGTGCTATGCAGGGGGCCCGCCCCCCTTCAGTAGAGCAGGCTAGGGGCGGGGCTGGAGGCGGTGCAGCTCTATATTTCCTCGGTCCCAATAATATACAGTACACAGTGCTATGCACGGGGCCCACCCCCCTTCTCCAGAGCAAGCTAGGGGCGTGTTGGGCGCGGGTCTGGAGGCGGTGCTGCCGACGATGTTAAGCAATTCGCAACGCCTCCGCCCGCCCGCTCGAGTCTAGAATTTTCATGGACTAAACCGAGCGTCTGCGCATGCGCGGTATAGATGCGGTGAAGCCGCGCATGTGCAGTCGAGCCCGCCATCAGCTGTGTTTTTGACGTAGCTGCACCGGAAGTGACGCGGTCGAGACCCTGCATAGGTCGAGACTTTTTTTACATCACCGGCACCACACATTACATTTAAGCCGCAAGCAGTTTTAAATGACTTTTTTTCCTTTTAGAAATGTCATTTTGTGCAGGGACAGTTCTAAACACGGGAAAAATGCGCCACTTTACAGGCATACTATAGACACCCCCCAGGT
This sequence comes from Rana muscosa, assembly GCA_029206835.1. Taxonomy (NCBI): domain Eukaryota; kingdom Metazoa; phylum Chordata; class Amphibia; order Anura; family Ranidae; genus Rana; species Rana muscosa. The sequence goes on along the minus strand of JARGYO010000094.1, from coordinate 15,092,814 downwards.
TCGATATTTAAAGGAATATTTTACTTTTATTTTTCACTTTAAGCATTATTAAAATCACTGCTGCCGAAAAAACTGCAGTTTTTAAAACTTTTTTTTTTGCATTGATACATGTCCCCTGGGGCAGGACCCGGGTCCCCAAACCCATTTTAGGACAATAACTTGCATATTAGCCCTTTTGATTTCTCACGTTCGAGTCCCATAGACTTTAACGGGGTTCGAAAGTTTGCGCAAACTTTCGGTCCGTTCGCAGGTTCTGGTGCAAACCGAACCGGGGGGTGTACGGCTCATCCCTAACTGGTGCTAGGGTAACTGCGGTTTTATCATTGATAATAGCCCACCCCTAATACAATTGGTTAATTTCATCTCATTGGATGTGTCTTGTTAGGCAATTAGTAGGTGTTCTCAGTTAATTAACCCTTTTGATGCTAATTTCATTCACTTCTAATATATCTTTGAAATGTGTCTTTTTTTTACCCAAATCTTTTAATATATTACAAATAACAGAGAAGTGCTTCTAAACCCAATAAATGAATATGTGCAGATCTTGATCTTTAAAGGTGACCATACACTGCAATCAGTTAGATCTTACATAAATTAGATTTAGTGCAAGAGCCTGTTTGATTTCCTATCATTTGAATTAATTGTTCAAGTGCGTCTTCCTATTATCTATTTTGCCTAAATATCAAGTTGTACAGAGATTGGCCAATCAGATTGCATAGTGCATGACCATCTTAAGTGCCAAATTTGCAATGTAGATGTGCCATGACCCACTTGTATTTTCCTAACGATATTATACAAGGCACATGAGAACGCACTTTTTTTTTTTTTTTTTCAATTTTAGTTTTTTTTATTGAAATTTTTCATGTATACAAAAAACAGATACAAAAGATTGTCAGAATATAAAATAGAGCATACAGCATGTAATAAAAGTGTATCAATCAAATCCCAGTACTGCCAACATACAATTATCATGGGATATTAGCCGTACAAAAGGAATTGAGCGAGTGAGTAAGTAGCCAGTGAATGGGTAAAACAAAACTAAACATCATATAACGCATGTAAGTGTAGCGCTACCCCCAGTTAAGAGAGCCGCTGATATTGATTTGGGCCCTGCAGTGCACCGCTGTCAACCCCTGGCAATCGGCTCTAACCTCCCGTGGCACAGCTGGTGATAGAGGGATAGGACCGCGTGACCGCAACTGTTGGTGACGCAGTCCTATAACAAACATACACAGAATATACTTTAAAACTCCTATTAAAGTAAGCGGAACTGACACCAAATGTACTTTACCCAGATATTTTACTGAGGCTAATGGGCAAGTAATAAACAACAGTATAACAAGTTGCAGATCCCTGCAACAAACAGTAATAAAGATAAACAGAGTAATCAGAATAATAAAGTATTGCTATGCAACTCTAGCGCTGCTCTTTTACAGCTACTTCCCCTCATGGGTAGACTAACACCCAGCAATGTCTACCTATGCAGTCAGGCCTGACTGATCTAAATGGAAGTTCAGTGAAACAATATTTGCTAGCAATCTCTCGGTGGTGCACTTGAAGAACAACTTTGTAATCCCAACGAATAGTAAAGATAAAGTATCTGTCTTTAAACAGCTCTCACCACCTGGACAAGTCCAAGTCCCTTTCCTCCATCGATTCGTCTAGGAACAGGAATCCACCGACATCCAAGTCTTCAATCCTTCTGGTGTACTGCAGCAAGGAGGATTAGATGTCTCTAAGGCTCTGCTAGGCTGGCAGAGGGCTCTTTGGAAAGGAGCACACGGCCCAGGCTTCAGGCCTTGTGCACACAGCAGTTCAGCACAGACATCCTCTTGCTAGGAGAGGGGTGTCCAAAGAGGCCGACCAAAACTCCGCCTCCCCTTTATAAAGTCTGCCCCAGCAGTCTCTGTTCTGGAGCAATGCACCCTGGGTGCTGCAAGATGTACTGGGAGATGTAGTCTCTCTCTCCTCTGCTTTCACTTCCATAATGTCTCTTTACTTCCTCCCGACTCACCTCTCACCTGGAACTTCTTGTCTCTCTGCATTAAAGGGGAACACCCCGCTACATAAGCAAAATTGTATTCACTGGGTCTGGTGACAGTGAGACACCCAGGGCGCCCCCCCAGAAATCGAGGGCACCACGCAGGTATCGCACCGAGTGAGAGCACAAAAACAAAACAAAAAAAAAAAAAAGGGGGGGGGGGCGGGGGAAAGCACCATGGAATCTTCAAAGGGATTAGTGAACAAAACCTCTACATTCTAATTGTGGGATAAAAGGTCAAGATAAAGTCTCCTCGCTGGAAGATAAGGAAGTGCCACTAGGATTGAGATCTGAGTGTTCCCAAATATCCCACACTTTCGAAAATTGAGGAAGAGTGTCATGCACCATTGCAGTGAGGCGTTCCATTTTACAGATCAGTCCCAATATTTGAAGAACTTGTGGAAGTGTGGGCGGGGAAGGGGACAACCATCGTGAGGGTATCGCCCGTTTTGCTGCTAAAATGATATAGGTAGCCAATTTTTGTGTATGTTTGGAGACACCAGGGATCGGCAGGCCTAGAAGGAAATGAACCGGGTCTAATGGGGGAGTGACGTCCAACAACTGCTGTAGAAAGGTCTGGACAGAAGACCAAAATGGGCGAATCAAAGGACATTCCCAAAAAATTTGGAAATGAGAGCCAACGTCGCCCCGGCATCTCCAACATACGCGAGGGGTTGTGGGGTCATATTTATGTAGTATTTCAGGTGTTCTATACCAAAAATATAAAATTTTGTATGCCGTCTCTCTTTGTTCTACACATCGTGAAGACCTGGAAATAGCCTCCCAAATCGTCCTCCATTGAGGAAGGGGGATGGGACGGCCTATTAATTGGGACCATTTGTGCATGTATAGATGGGATGTGTCAGTAAGTGAGGCAGCGTCATGCAAATATTTGTAGATATCAGAAATGAGATGGGTCTGGTATGGTCCCTGAGCACATAAAAGTTCGAACGGGGTAGGGTTTTCAAGAGTCAGAGAAGCTGCTTTAGAAGCAAAGTAATGTTTAATCTGGAAGTAGGAGTATAACAATTGTTTAGGGATCTGATATTTCCTCTGTAGGTCAGCAAAGGGCAAAAGTGTACGAGTGAGGGGGTGTACAATGTTTCGAAGTTGAAAGATTCCAGCTTGTGTCCACGGAAGCATGCGAATATAAGATAGGCTATCAGGGATGTCAGGATTGAACAACACGTTTAGTAGCGGTGGACATGGGGATGCAAGAGAGAATTGGCGTGAACATTTTGAACGCACCTTTTTTCAAGACACACTAGAGTGATCAGGAATCTTCAAACTACGGCTCTCCAGCTGGTGCGGAACTACACGTCCCATGAGCCATTGTAAAACTCTGACATTCACAGACTTGACTAGGCATGATGGGAATTGTAGTTCCTGAACAACTGGAGGGCCATAGTTTGAAGACCCCTGTGCTAGACCATTATTATGCCTCCAAAATTGGGAGTGTGGCATCTACCCAACTTCTCTCTGCTGGTGGACACAAGAACCTATATCTCGACTCTAGATACAAGTTTGTGCAGCACAGTGGTGTAGTGGTTAGCACTTTCATCTAGCAGCAAAAAGGGTCGCTGGTTTGAATCCCAACCACGACACCATCTGCCTGGATGTTCTCCTTGTGCCTGCGTGGGTTTCCTCAAGGTACTCTGGTTTCCTCCCACAATCTAAAAACATGCTGGTAGGTAAATCGTATCCTGTCCAAATTGGCCCTAATATGTATGAATGTGTGGGAGAAAAAGAAACCCTGGACTGCCGCACTCTGTATAGACAGTTATTTATTCCCAAATTTCAGGTAAAAAATCCAAATTCAAAATAAATCCATAAATCCAAAACAACAAATGCAGATGGTGTGCATGCAGGGAAGGGTGGCTAACGCGTATCACGTCACGAATTGACGCTTACTCATAGCCAGCTATGAGTAAGCGTCAATTCGTGACGTGATACGCGTTAGCCACCCTTCCCTGCATGCACACCATCTGCATTTGTTGTTTTGGATTTATGGATTTATTTTGAATTTGGATTTTTTACCTGAAATTTTGGAATAAATAACTGTCTATACAGAGTGCGGCAGTCCAGGGTTTCTTTTTCTCCCATGCATCAGTGCAGAGCCAGCACCTGTGTGAGTGACCGGGCGGAAGCAGCTATTTGGTGAATTCTCAAGCTTTTGAGCGGTACGTTTTTCCTTTCCTATGTATGAATGTGTGTTAGGGACCCACACAAACATACACCACCTCATGTTAAAAAAATTATAATTTTCTTAATTTGCAAATAAGGATCATCTCTTCCTCAGAGAAGAGTGAGCGGGGCGTGGTGGTGGGAAGAAATTAGCAGCAGTACAAGCAACTTCCTGTAGGGGCGTGATGTCATTCCTGTGTGCTGGCCACCGCTTTCCGAGAACCACATATGCGCATACGTGCACGCACAAAGCAGTTGCGCATCTCATATACACAGCGGTCGCGCATCTACATACATTTGGCCCATCTAGCTGCAGGAACCAAATTTTTATGGAAATTAATAGTAAAGCAGATGCAGATTTCCAGGACTGGACAGCAAATGTTTCTAGTGAAAGACAACTGGTGTTTTCTATTAACCACTTAAGCCCCGGACCATTTTGTTGCTAAAGGACCAGGCCCCTTTTTGCGATTCGGCACTGCAGCGCTTTAACTGACAATTGCGCGGTCATTCGACGTGACGCCCAAACAAAATTTACGTCCTTTTTTTTCCCACAAATAGAGCTTTCTTTTGGTGGTATTTGATCACCCCTGCGGTTTTTATTTTTTGCGCTATAAACAAAAATAGAGCGACAGTTTTGAAAAACAATGCAATATTTTTAACTTTTTTGCTATAATAAATATCCCCAAAAAATCTATAAATTTTTATTTTTTTTTCCTCAGTTTAGGACGATACGTATTCTACATATTTTTGGTAAAAAAAATTGCAATAAGCGTTTATTGATTGGTTTTCGCAAAAGTTATAGCGTCTACAAAATAGGGGGTAGTTTTATGGCATTTTTATTAATAATTTTTGTTTTACTAGTAATGGCGGCGATCAGCGATTTTTATCGTGACTGCGACATTATGGCGGACACATCGGACACTTTTGACACATTTTTGGGACCATTGTCTTTTTTACAGCGATCAGTGCTATAAATATGCACTGATTACTGTGAAAATGACACTGCCAGTGAAGGGTTTAACCTCTAGGTGGCGCTGTAGGGGTTAAGTGTGACCTAATGAGTGATTCTTACTGTAGGGGGTGTGGCTTGGCATTAGATGTCACTGATCGTCGTTCCCTATGACAGGGAACAGACGATCACTGACATGCCACTAGGAAGAACGGGGAAAGGTTTGTTTACACTTTCCTCTCGCCGTTCTTCAGCTCTGTGCCCCGACCGCGGGACACCGGCGGCGATCAGGTCCGCGGGAGCGGTCATGGAGCTTCGGACCGGGTCGCAAGACGGGTTCTTAAAGGGGACGTACCTGCACGCTCTTGTGCCTGTCCGTGCCATTCTGTCGACGTACATCGGCGTGCGGCAGTCCTTAAGTGGTTAAACAAGGTCTAAATGGGCCGTTGGCATGCATCACAGTTGAACTTAGGAATGTGTCTTTGCAAAGTTAAACTAAATGAAATCATTTCTTATTTTTGGTTGGGGATAGAGTGCAGAGGGATTAGAAGTCTGGTCAGTTTTTGGGGATGTCTGCACCCCTGATAAGGTTAAGACAACTCCCAAATTTTGCCAGTTTCTCCTTCAAATTTATTCACTTCCTGTCACATAGCCAACAGGAAGTGAGGGTAAATCCCTACCAATGTCTTTCCTTGGGGACACACAGGTCAATCTAAATAGTTTCCTATTAGGTAAATTGCACTCCAGCATTTTGCTGTGTACACCCCAAATTATTAGGTATCTTGGACTTTTGGGTTTATTTACTAAAGGCAAATCCACTTTTCACTACAAGTGCACTTGGAAGCAGTGGTGGTGCGTCCATAGAGGGCACCGGAGCGCCGCCCTCTCTCGCTCCTGCACCGCCACTGAAAGACAATACACAGATTCATGCATTGCATGAATCTGTGTATTGTCGCCACTGCCGCCCACTATTCAGGTGGCCGGCCTCCTGGTGAGTACCGGCCATCTGAATTAGAGCGGTGGCCGGCGGTGGGTGTGTTTTGGAAGTGTCTATCAGAGCCAGCGGCTCTGATAGGCTTTCCGATTACAGCCCTCAGGCTGTAATCGGCTTCCAAATAGTTCACCAAGGGACGCACGGGGGGTGCGTTCCTTGGTGAACACTGACACGCATCTCAGCCAATCGGGTTCACCGGATCTGGTTACCGGTAACCTGATTGGCTGAAGCAACATCGAGGGCGGCACTTGGGAGAAGACATTGAGGGAGGATGGCTGACCCGAGAAAGGTAAGTGCTGGGGGAAGCAATCTGGTGGTTTTTGAGGGGACAAACTGGCGGATTTGATGGGCACAGTGGTGACAATTGATGGGCACAGTGGCTGCATTTGATGGCATGGAACAGTGGCGATAATTGATGGCCACATTGGCGACAATTGATGGGCACAGTGGTGACAATTGATTGCACAGTGGCTGCGTTTGATGGCATGGCACAGTGGCTGCGTTTGATGGCATGGCACAGTGGCTGCGTTTGATGGCATGGCACAGTGGCTGCGTTTGATGGCACAGTGGTGACAATTGATGACATGGCACAGTGGCGACAATTGATGGCATGGCACAGTGGCGACAATGGCTGGGCACAGTGGCTGCGTTTGATGGCACAGTGGCGACAATTGATGGGCACAGTGGCTGCGTTTTGGACACAGTGAGGCTGCAATTGATGTTTTTTTTTTTTTGTTTGTGCCCCCCCAAAATTTTTGAGCACCAGCTGCCACTGCTTGGAAGTGCAGTTGCTGTAGATCCGAGGGGGACATGCAAGGAAAATTTAAAACAGCATTTTTGCTTCTACATGATTGGATGATAAAATCAGCAGCGCTTCCCCTCAGATTTACAGCGACTGCACTTCCCAATGCACTTGTGGTGCAGATTGGATTTGCCTTTAGTAAAACCTCTAAGTCTAAAATACCTAATAATTTGGGGAGTACACTAGGGTTGCCACCTTCTCTTTAAGCCAAACCCGAACACTTTAGCAGCGGCATTTTGGGGGGGGGGGGTATACGCTATAAGATTGTAAAAGACCTGGGACACTTTTGGTGGCCTGAAAGAGAGTAGTAATGTGGCCGCATAATTCGCCGCAGCAAACAGTGCACGTGGCTGAATTGTGAGTGTTCTGCACGGAATGTAGGGGTCAGATATGTCCTGGGGAGAGGGCTAGTGCTAGCAGGGGGTGGGGAAAGTTAGATATGTGCTGGGGGGCAGTGGTGGCTTGTGCTCAAAATTTTTGGGGGGCGCAAACAAACTGTGTCCATATGTGCGTGGGGTGCTTGGGGGGGGGGGGGGTCAGATATGTGCTGGGGGTGGGGGCAGTTTGTGAGAGAAGAGGGCCAGTGCAAGGGGAGGGGTAGGATATGTGCTGGGGAGTAGTTTGGGAAGGGGGATAGATAGTGTTAGGAGGGGTTGTCAGATTTAAAATCCAATCCACATTTCTAGCATGTCTTCCCCCTGCCAAAGCCCCCCCAGCACATATCCTCCTAATCACTCGATCTCTCCACATATTTTCCGACCTTGTCCTCCTTTCCAGCTGCTCTCTCGCCTCCCCCCTGTCCATCTACACAGTAAAAAACTTTTTACAGACCTGAGATCAGGGTGTCCCTGCTCCCCTCCTCCTCACTGTGTGTGTATACAGGGTGGAGAAGGAGGAGGGGAGGAGCTTTGATTAGCTGACACCCTGCTCTGTTGAACCAGGCTGCCATCAGGGAGAGAGAGGAGACATCCAATGTCACTCCCGGTGCAGTCCATGTGAATGATGTGTCCGGATCAGGAGCAATTGAAAACCCATACACATCATTCAAAAACCGGACTGTCCGAGAGAAAACCGTACAAGTGGCAACCCTAGTGTATTCAGTAAAGTGCTAGAGTGCAATTTGCCTAATGGGGACACTAGTTAGAGTGACCTGTGTGTCCCCAAGGAAAGACATTGGTAGGATTTTACCCTCACTTCCTGTTTGGCTGTGTGACAGGAAGTGAAGCTAATTTTCAGAAAATGGACACAAAGCCCAACCTAAAAAGACAAGCAGGGGTTCTAACACTCACTTGGTTTCCTCAAATGCCCACAATTAGAATAGGATTGTCTTGAGCTACATTTTAGCGCAGTGCTCTAAATCTGTTTCAAAAGCCTGTCCTCAAGTACCCCCAACAGGCCATGTTTGCAGGTTTTCCTTCATCTTGCACAGGTGCTTTAAATCAAAGTCAATGGATTTGGTATTTTGAACAGCTATTTTATCTAGGATAAACTCCCAAAACTTGGCCTGTTGGGGGTACTTGAGGACTGAGGTTGAGAACCATTGCTCTAAAGTAGCTTTCCTGACAGCTCCATGTCAGCCTACTACTGGGGTATGCTCTGCCCATACCCCCACCTGCAGGACCTAACTCATAAAATTTGACTCCCGCTCTCAGGCCGGCGTTCCTTTCTTTTCCTCCTCACCTAGTAGGACCAAGCACCCCTTACCTGGCTGCAATAAACTTGTGGCTGTCCACCTGTTGCTCCCCAGGTGCCCAGACCCCACTGTATGGACCCTTAAATAGGCTTCTGGCATTGGAATTGATGCCCCACTAAATGCACGGTTGTTCTCAGAGGTGACACCATGGCTGCAGCTATCTGGTATGTAACTCTGCCGGATTTTATTGCCTTTTTGTCTCTGTGATGCATGCTGCATCTTCCTTCATTCAGTGGATGTTTCTCTAGATTGAATGGACCCCATATGGCAGCTGGGATGCCTTTTGAGCTCCATAGCAGCCTGGGGTTGTATAAGGAACCTGCTTTGGGCTATTGAGGTGCATCCCACTTTTTTGTTAAAAGGTGCAATATTGATGCTTTAGTGGGTTATTTCCAAGCACACTAATTCCTATTCAGAGGCGGCTCAGTAGGATTTGTGAGGCCTTAGGCAAAACTAAGACATGAGGCCCCACTCACGACCCATAATAGGAAAAATAATGAAAGCGATCGATAAAAATAAACTGTATTAGAAGGGTACAGTATAGGGGGAGGGTAGGTGGACAGTACACGGGTCAGAAGGGTACAGTACAGGAGGGTAAGTGGACACAGTACAGGGGGCAGGAGGATACAGTACAGGGGGGAGCAGGAGGGCACAGTACAGGAGGTAGGCAAGTGGACACTATAAGGGCAGTAATGAATGTTACAGATATGGTCTCCTCAAGCAGAGCTGCACAGGGAAGCTGCTCTCACAGATCCCACCTATTCTGTCAGGCTGTCACTGGGCTAAATCTACACTAGAATGACAACCCCCCCCCCCCCCTCTACCTTCCCCTCCAGAGTTTTTTGCTCTCTTGCGGCACTTTGCAAGGGTTAAGGAAGGACCCTGAGGTGGAACATCTTATTACTGCTGCTGCTTGTGTGGGTGGGGTGTGTACTGCACCAATCACATGGGATGAATAGGAGAGGAGGGTCAGCAGGGATTGGTGCAGCACACATCCCTCCCACACAAGCAGCAGCAATAGTAAGATGCTCTGCCTATGGGTTCTTTCTTAGCCCCTGAAAAAATGTGAGTGGGGGATGGGGCTGGGAACCATGGGGTAGGGGAGTAAGAGAAGGGTTGAAAAAGAGGGGAGTGGGTAGGAGATGGGGGGTTGGGTAAAGGAGAACTGGAGTGGTCAGGGGAGAAAGAAAGATGGAAGGAAGGAAAGAAAGAAATAAAAAAAAAATTTGAAAGAAAGAGAAATAAAGAAAGGATGAAGGGAGAAAGAAAGAAGGATGGAGGGAGGAATAAAAAAAGAAAGGAAGGATGAAGGGAGAAAGATAGAGGGAGAGAGAAAGAAAGAGGATGAATGGAGAAAGAAAGAAAGAAAGGATGAAGGGAGCAAGAAATAAAGAAAGATAGATAGAAAAATATAAGGGAGAAAAATAGAGGGAGAGAGAGAGAGAGAAAGAAAAAGATGGATAAAGGGAGAGAGATAGATAGATAGACAGATAAAGGAAGAGAGAAAGAAATAAAGATAGACAGATAGATAGATAAATAAAGGGAGAGAGAAATAAATATAGATAGATAGATAGATAGACAGACAGATAGATAAAGGGAGAAAGAAAAAAAGATAGATAGAAATAAAGACAGATAGATAGACAGCTAAAAGGGAGAGAGAAAGAAAGAAATATAGATAGATAAAGGGAGAGAGAACGAAAGAAAGATAGACAGATAGATAGATAAAGGGAGAAAGAAAAAAAGATAGATAGAAATAAAGACAGATAGATAAGGAGGGAAATAAAGATAGATAGATAAAAGGGAGAGAGAAAGAAAGATATAGATAGATAAAGAAAGATGGATAAAGGGAGAGAGAAAGATAGATAAATAAAGGGAGAGAGAAAGAAATATAGATAGACAGATAAAGAGAGAAAGAAAGATAGATAAAGGGAGAGAAAACGAAAGAAAGATAGATAGATAAATAAAGGGAGAGAGAAAGAACAAAATATAGATAGACAGATAAATAGAGAAAGATAGATAAAGGGAGAGAGAACGAAAGATAGATAGATAGATAAAGGGAGAAAGGAAAAAAAGATAGATAGAAATAAAGACAGATAGATAAAGAGAGAAAGAAAGATAGATAGATAGAAGAGAGAAAGAAAGATGGATAAAGGGAGAGCGAAAGCAATATAGATAGATAGACAGATAAAGAGAGAAAGATAGATAGATGGATAAAGAGAGAGAGAAAGAAAGAAAGATAGACAGAAATATAGACAGATAAAAGGGAGAGAGATAGAAAGAAAGAAAGATGGATAAAGGGAGAGAGAAAGAAAGATAGATAAATAGATAAAGGGAGAGAGAACAAAAGAAAGATATGCAGATAGACAGATAGATAAAGGGAGAAAGGAAAAAAAGATAGATAGATAAAAGGGAGAGAGAAAGAGAGAGAGATAGATAGATAGAGGGAGAGAGAAAGAAAGATGGATGAAGGGAGAGAGAAAGAAAGATAGACGGATAAAGAGAGAAAGAAAGATAGACAGATAGATAGATAAAGGGAGAAATAAAAAAAGATAGATAGAAATAAAGACAGATGGATAGATAGATACAGTGGGGATCGAACGTTTGGGCACCCCAGGTAAAAATGTGTATTAATGTGCATAACGAAGCCAAGGAAAAATGGAAAAATCTCCAAATGGCATCACATTACAGATTAGACATTCTTATAATATGTCAAAAAAAGTTAGATTTTATTTCCATCATTTACACTTTCAAAATTACAGAAAACAAAAAATGGCGTCTGCAAAAGTTTGGGCACCCTGCAGAGTTAATATCTTGTACTGCCCCCTTTGGCAAGTATCACAGCTTGTAAACGCTTTTTGTAGCCAGCCAAGAGTCTTTCAATTCTTGTTTGAGGTATCTTTGCCCATTCTTCCTTACAAAAGTCTTCCAGTTCTTTGAGATTTCTGGGCTGTCTGTCACGCACTGCTCTTTTAAGGTCTATCCATAGGATTTCAATAATGTTGAGGTCAGGAGATTGTGAAGGCCATGGCAAAACCTTCAGTTTACGCCTCTTGATCTAATCCTCCGTGGATTTTGAGGTGTGTTTAGGATCATTATCCATTTGAAGAAACCATCCTCTCTTTAACTTCAGCTTTTTCACAGATGGCATCAAGTTACCATCCAAAATTTGCTGAAATTTTATTGAATCCATTTTTCCTTCTACTCGTGAAATGTTCCCTGTGCCACTGGCTGCAATACAACCCCAAAGTATGATTGATCCACCCCCATGCTTAACAGTTGGACAGAGGTTATTTTCATTAAATTCTGTGCCCTTTCTTCTCCAAACGTACCTTTGCTCATTCCGGCCAAAAAGTTCTATTTTAACCTCATCGGTCCACAGAACTTGTTTCCAAAATGCATCAGGCTTGTCTAAATGTTCATTTGCAAAGTTCAAACACTGATTTTTGTGGTGAGGACGTAGAATAGGTTTTCTTCTGATGACTCTACCATGAAGACCATATTTGTACAAGTATCTCTTTATAGTGGAATAGTGTACCACAACTCCAGTGTCTGCCAGATCTTTCTGGAGGGATCGTGCAGTCAAACGTGGGTTTTGAATTGCTTTTCTCACAATCCTGCGAGCTGTTCTGTCTGATATTTTTCTTGGTCTTCCAGATCTTGCTTTAACTTCCACTATTCCTGATGACTGCCATTTCTTAATTACATTCCGAACAGAGGATATTGACATCTGAAAACGCTTTGCTATCTTCTTATAGCCTTCTCCAGATTTGTGAGCGTCAACTATTTTCAGTTTCAGTTTTATAAACAACTGCTTAGAAGAACCCATGGTGCTGATTGTTGGGGCAAGGTCAGATGAGTCTGGCTATTTAAAACCTTTGAGATTGACATCACCTGGTCTTCCCAGACGATGATTGAGAACAATCCATGACAGTGGCAGGTCCCAGCTTTGCAAAGGGGGCAGTGCATGCTATAAATTCTGCAGGGTGCCCAAACTTTTGCAGACGCCATTTTTTTGTTTTCTGTAATTTTGAAAGTGTAAATGATGGAAATAAAATCTAACTTTTTTTTGACATATTATAAGAATGTCTGTAATTAGATGCCATTTGGAGATTTTTCCATCTTTCCTTGGCTTCGTTATGCACATTAATACACATTTTTACCTGGGGTGCCCAAACTTTCGATCCCCACTGTAAAGGGAGAAATAAAGAAAGATAGATAGAAGGGTGAAGAAAGAGAGAGAGAAGGGAAGGAAGGGCACCCCTACATCAGTGTACAGTGTGTACTCACTTGGAGGCAGGAGGGACTGCATGGATGGATGAGACAGACTCCATCTTTCCTTTCTGTTTGCTGGGCTTTAGCTTCAATCTTCCTGCCCACATCCCTATTGGGCAGCAGAACAGTGTCTGTTGGGGAGAGTGGGCGGGGCAGACACAGGAAGAGCGGAGGGGAGGAGTAGAAGCAGCTCCTCTCCTCTTATTGGCTGTGCGGGCAGCAGGGGGAGGGGAGAAGTGTCAGAGCTGGCTGTGATACGCCCAGCTCATCTCTCTATGTGGACGGAGCTCTCAATGAGCTCCGATCCCCGTGCTGATCTGTCCCGCTCGAAGACGATTTTCTCTGTGTCACTAGGAGGACACTTGGCGCTGCGCTGGTGGCGGGGATGTCTGCAACTAGAAGAGGCGACTCTGTTATAAGGTAAACTAGGCAAGGCCTCTCTAATCGCGCGGGGCCAAAGGCGATCGCCTAATTAGAGAGCCGCCTCTGTTCCTATTGCATCAAATTACTTTTCTCTTTCGTTCATGGACGGACACAGTCTTAATCTTGACAAAGAGGGTATTAGCCTTCATTCAGGAGTGACTAGGCAGAAAGTGTTAACAACATCAAAGCTGAACAGCCCAGCCCAGGGGGCGGTCCTACTGGCTATATCCCCTCAGCCTGCACTAAGCAGCTCAGTTTTTTTCTGCCTAGCTAAGGAGAAGACATGGCTCCCTTCGGGCCCATAGGCCTGGAGGTTTATTTCAAATTGAAATTTTATTTTTTTATTTTTGTTCCTGTGATCTTCGATCAACTGCCAACTGGGTGACAGGCTGGATCCCAGATCCTTGTAGTCTCCCCAGTTTTGGCCATCGAGTGTGTGCCGATCGTGGCTACGCGCTGGGTCGTCGACGACATGCCCGTCGCTCTACGGGTGGCCGGTGAGCTACACACTCCAGGGCATGCATATGACCGGTCTATAGGGTCGAGTCGCAGCAGCTGGGCCGACAGTCACCTCCGTCACCATGCGAAAGATGGTCTGTCTGGGATGCTTCCAGCACAAGGAAGGGTAAGTAGTAATCCCCTGCTTCGGCGGGGAACCCCTCGTCTCTGTGACAGCTAGGAGGGTGGGCTGTTTGTACCTTGACTAGAGTCCTTCTGTCAGGTGAGTGGGTCAGCATGGCATCAGAAGCAGATGCTTCTCCCCCTGATTTGGCATCTGGTGCTCCTGCACCCGCTGTGTCAGTAGATGCTATATCGGCGTCCTAGTTTGTTGCCAAGGTGGAAGCAGCGTGTGGGAACACGGGAGGAAAAAGTAGCTCCTTTGCCAAAGATGGGGCAAGCCAGACGTAGATCTCCTGGCTTCTTGACTCAATCGGAAGGTATTGAGGTTTGTGGCCAGGTCAAGAGACCCATGGGCAAACGCAACAGATGCGTGGGTGGCACCGTGGACTCAGTACCGGCTAATCTATGCCTTCCCTCCTCTGAAGCTCCTTCCTCATCTGCTGCGCAGACTGGAGGCAGAGAGGATTCCAACGATCCCAATTGCTCCGGATTGGCCTCGGCGTCCTTGGTACACCGATCTAGTGCGTCTACCGCTAAGAAAGGACCTGCTTTCGCAAGGTCCCATACACCATCCTGTTTTACAATCTCTGGCTTTAACGGCATGGTTATTGAGAGCCAGGTGCTAAGAGACCGGGGGTCTGTCAGACTCGGTGATCTCTACCATGAGGAGTGCTCGGAAATCGTCCTCTGGGAAGATTTACCATCGCACTTGGAAGACCTACATATCCATTGTGAGGAAATGAGGTGGCATCCACGTACTTATTTGGTTTCCAGAGTCCTGCTGTTCTTACAGCGCAGGGTGGACCAAAAGCTTGCTTTAAGTACAATTAAGGGGTAGATGTCTGCCCTGGCTGTCTTTTTCAGCGACCCCTGGCGGCTCACTCTCTGGCAAGTACATTTGTGCAGGGGGTTCGGCACGTGGCCCCTCCGGTCCACTCTCCACTACCTCCGTGGGGCTTGTATAGCAGACGTCCCTTGGCGTCTACCGCTACGAGAGGACCTGCTGTCACAAGGTCCCATACGCCATCCTGCTTTAGTCACTGGCTTTAACGACATGGCCTCTCGGTGCTTCAGAACATCAGTGACATTCCCTTGTTGACACTTTCTCAGAAAGTGGTCCTTTTGGTGGCTGTTATGTCAGTTAAGATGGGTTTCTGAGCTGGCAGACTTGTCATGCAAGGCTCCCTATCTGATCTTCCACAAGGATAAGGTGGTGCTGCGTCCGCAGCCTTCTTTTCTTTTTAAGGTCGTTTCAACCTTCCATCTCAAGGAAGACATTGTACTGCCATCCTTGTGTCCTCATCCGTCGAATCCTAAGGTGACGACGTTGTCCGAGCTCTGAGAGTATACTTGTCTGTTACTGCTCCGTTCTGGAGTTCAAACTCACTGTTTGTTTCGGTGGCTGGTCCCAAGAAGGGCTCAGCGGTCTCGTTGGCCACCATTTTGAGTCGGATCCGAAAGAATCGTGATCAGGCTTACTCCATAAAGGGTTGGGCGCCTCCCTTTTCCCGGCGCATTTGACTAGGGCAAGAGGTGCCTCTTGGGCTTTCTGACATCAAGCGTCTGTTTCCCAGGTGTGTAAGGCGGCAACTTGGTCGTCCATTCACACTTTCACTAAACTTTACAAGTTGATGTGAGTGCATCTTCGGATGCTTCTTCGGCCGCAAGGTGTTGCAGGCGGCTGTTTAGAGTTACAGCTCCTCAGTTGAGGAGCTCTGTTTTGTTTTGGGGTGAAGTTGTTTTAATGCTGATCCCACCCCTCGTTTTTTGACACTGCTTTGGGACGTCCCACTTTGTCAAGATTAAGGCTGTGTCCGTCCATGAACGAAAGAGAAAATAGGATTTTTATACTCACCGTAAAATCCTTTTCTCTGAATTCATGGACCGACACAGCACCCACCCCTCCTTTTTAAGTTTGTACTGCTTTTGACGAACTGAGCTGCTTAGTGCAGGCTGAGGGGATATAGCCAGTAGGACCGCCCCCTGGGTGGGGCTGTTCAGCTTTGATGTTGTTAACACATCATGCCTAGTCACTCCTGAATGAAGGCTAATACCCACTTTGTCAAGATTAAGACTGTGTCCGTCCATGAACTCAGAGAAAATAATTTTACGGTGAGTATAAAAATCCTATTTTTGCACTGCTTTTTTAGTCTGCAGGGATGTACTTTGAAGTAGATGGGTAACTTTTAAACATCTTAACAACTTCCCGCCCGGCCTATAGCAGAATGACGGCCGGGCGGTGGTTGCGTTATCCTGACTGGACATCATATGACGTCCAGCGGGATAACCGTTGCCGTGGGGCACGCGTCGCGGCAATCGGTGGTGCGGTGTGTCAGTCTGACACACCGCTACACCGATCTCGATAAAGAGCCTCCGACGGCAGCTCTTTACCACGTGATCAGCCGTGTCCAATCATGGCTGATCACGATGTAAACAGGAGGAGCCGTTGAACAGCTTTTCCCACACTAGTGTCTGACAGACGTGGGTAGAGGAGAGCCGATCGGCTGCTCCCCTGACAGGGGGTGTCTGTGCTGATTGTTTATCAGAACAGCCCCCCCTCGGATGCCTGCCCAGTACTACCAGGACCACCAGTGAAGGCCACCCTAGACCACCAGACAGCTGCCAATCAGTGCCCAGGCAGCTGCCAATCTGTGCCATCAGTGCCATCTATCAGTGCCACCTATAAGTACCCATCAGCCTATCAGTGCCACCCATGAGCACCCAGCAGTGCCACCTATCAATGACCATCAGTGCTGCAAATCAGTGCCGCCTTATTAGTGCCCATCAGTGAAGGAGAAAACTTACTTATTTACAACATTTTATAACAGAAACAAAAGAAAAACATTTTTTTTTCTTTTTTTATTTGTTTAGCAAAAAATAAAAACCGCAGAGGTGATAAAATACCACCAAAAGAAAGATCTATTTGTGGGAACAAAATAATAAAAATTCTGTTTGTATAAAGTATAGCATGACTGTGAAATTGTCATTTAAACAGTGACAGCGCTGAAAGCTAAAAATTGGCCTGGGCAGGAAGGGGGTGTAAGTGCCTGGTAATGAAGTGGTTAAGTTACCAGATGAATTGGCTAGCATTGTACATTAGGCTTGTGCAATTCGTTTTGTAACTAATCGAAATTCGTCCGAATTTAGCAACTTTCGGACATTCGGAAACATTCGAATTTCCGAACAAAGCAATTACGAATAAAACCGAATCCGAAATAAATTATATCGCAAATAGCGAATGCCCGAATGTCTTCAGCATAATTCGTTATGAAAAAAAAAGTTACGAATGTATGAATCCATTCGAAGCACAATAACGCTCTGCTTCTCCCTCACCGTGCTGACCTCCCTCTCAAAATGGTGTACAGGGGCGGAGGCTATAGCCGCATGTAAAAAACTAAAGTAAAATACAAGATTTCGAATCGTTACAAATAACCGCTATGTATTTAGAAAAGTACAAATCCATTCGAAGCACATTAGGCATAATAGGCAGCGTCGTTGTGAGAGAGACATGGAAAATTACGAATCTACGAACCCAAAAAAAGTTACGAAAGTAGGAGTTGTGTCCAGAATCAACGAAAAACGATGTACTCTACCGAAAGTACGAATTATAAATTAACTAAAAATAAGGCTTGCATTAATACAAATCATTCCGATTCAATTAAAAATGTCGCTTGCGAAAATACGAATTAGTCCGAACATGAAAAATCCCGTCTAGCAAAATTACGAACGATTACGAATCAACAGGACCGAAAAGAAACGAACCAAAACTAAACAAGATTTTCCGTTGTGCACAAGAAACGAACCGAAACTAAACAAATTTTTCCGTTGTGCACAAGTCTATTGTACATGTTGTATTTTATTCCTAATGTGGAGTTCTACAACACTTTCCAGCCGTAAAAATCCTGGACTCGAGCCCCCACTTGTAGCGCACAGACCGCTTTCTTTACCTGCATTAACTTTGGCTCCTCGCAGGAAGAGAGAGGCACACCGCACTAACAGCCCGTACCCTCCTGTGTGAAGAGGTTGAGCGGTGTTGTTGATGGGTCTTCTACGGCCTGAACCTAGAATCCTTCCGAGAATGATTCTCACCTCTAAAGTAGATAGAGACAAGTCCTTGTTTTCCCCAGTAACTTGAATGTCCACACCAGCTGCAACTCCAATTTAGAGTTTATTTTCTCCTTGCAATAAACAGTCTCTGATAAAGAACAGGTTGGAGGAAAGAACAGGACAGCATAAGGTGTGGGAGAGGTCCAGGCACAAACACAATCACTTTACTGCTCGGCTTCTCGAACAGACTCAGCCCAAATGGATAGTCCCCTTAGGACGAGACTAGCAGCCAAATGGCCCTCTAACTTTAACGCTCAGTCTCTGCCACAGACTTGGTGAACTTGGCCTCTGCCACAGACCTGGTGAACTTGGCCTCTGCCACAGACCTGGTGAACTTGGCCTCTGCCACAGACCTGGTGAACTTGGCCTCTGCCACAGACCTGGTGAACTTGGCCTCTGCCACAGACCTGGTGAACTTGGCCTCTGCCACAGACTCTGTGAACTTGGTCTCTGCCACAGACTCTGTGAACTTGGTCTCTGCCACAGACTCTGTGAACTTGGTCTCTGCCACAGACTCTGTGAACTTGGTCTCTGCCACAGACTCTGTGAACTTGGTCTCTGCCACAGACTCTGTGAACTTGGTCTCTGCCACAGACTCTGTGAATTTGGTACTTCAAAACTTGACCTCTATGTAAGGAGAAGACATCCCTCCAGAGAGTTACCGGGACCCTTCCGTCACCATGACTTCTCACTGGTTCTTCGGAACAGTTCCTCCTCCGGCCTCCTCATCCTGGACATGGGCCCCCTCGCAAGGCGGCACCCTTAGATTCCTCGATCCTCGCTGGGCCCCAGCCGAAGGTGCTGGGCCCAAGGCCTCTGTCGCAGTCCCAGGGCTAAAGGTGCCTGGGACCGACTCACCGACTCCCGCCCCTGGGCCAAAGGTGCCCGGGGCGGACTGGAACGGAACCCCACTCCTGGGGTGGAAGTCGAACCGTAAACCCCTGAACAGGCAGCGTCTGCCCCTTTTATATCCTCTCCCAGCATGCACAGCAGGCCTGCCACACCCACCGTATGGCTGCTGAGAGGGGACACACAAGGCACAGCACTGTATCGGTGGTTCAACCCTAGCCTACTATGGCAGCGCCACCTGTAGGCCACAGGGAACTGTACACCAATACTCTCCCTGCAGACAAAAAATGGTTACGAGAACGCTAACAATTAGGGTGTTAGAGTAAGCTACCACTCAAACACTTCCCCTAAATTTAGCACCCCGCAACATAAGCCTTTAAAATTAGCACTTTAGATTTCTCCCATAGACTTTTCGAATTTGCCGTGAACACCCCAAATTGTTCGGCGAACAGGCAATGTTCGAGTCGAACATGAGTTCGACTCGAACTCGAAGCTTATCCCTAATCCCCAGTATTGATTGTGTTTCTCCCGAACACAGCGACATGTTTGTTTTGTTTTAAAGACCTAATGACCGGGGAGGGTCTGATGGTACCCCTGTTGAGACAGGTTTTAGGGAGGGCTTAACTAACCTGTAGGCCTTGTCCTTCTCACAGTTCGCCCCAAGTGTGCACCAGCGCTCTGGCCGCAGGGAGTGCACGCCATCGCTGCATTGCATAAACCACTGCCATTAGCCGCTCTCTTCACTTCCGGGTTTCCTATTGCAGGAATCACTGCACTCCAAGTTTCATCCTGAACACGACCGCATCACAGGAAGTGGGGGGTGCCAGAGTTACCGCACAACCCGGAAGTGCTATAAATGCCGGGAGGCAGCGTGGAGAGTGGCATGGGAGAAAGGTGGTGGGAAGCAGTCGGCTTGCTGTACCAGCCCTTCTAGCAGTACCAGCAGCCCAGGACCCAGCCAACCTCCTCATGGAGCAAGAGGAAGGGAAGGCAACGATGACTGCGGGCAGATCCAGGTCGGGGCCGATGAGTACAAACCCCCCTTGGAAAGGGAGGAGGGGAAGGGAGTGCGAGGTCCTGGCTTCCAGGGGTCTGAGAATCCCTGGGCCAGCCAGAACAGGACTGGGCTTCACCACTCACCTTACCCTTTCCCCCTCCCCAGTACAAACCCGCAGTTCTAGGGGAAGACAGAGAAATGTTATGTATATAGGTTATATCTCTTGTCTTACAGAATCCCCCAGCGGAGCCCAGGAGGCCTCACATAAACAACCTTCTGCCGCAACAGGGCATAGCTCCTCAAAAAAAAAAGTGGGTACTGTAAGGATAAACTCCCAAAGTCCCACTCGAAGCCCTTTTGCTATAACTGTATCAATAAATTAGCAGGGAAAGAGGCTTCTACTCTGATGAAAAAATGTCTCATCAATGCAGACGGAAATGCTGGCAACAGTCAAAGCTTTCCGTGAAGCTGCCAGGCAGTCAGCAACCCAGGGTCCTGACACAGAGGAGCTTACTCCTAGAGAAGGCACATCCTCCCAGGAGAGCCTCTTTGGAGGGGGACCTAGTGCCCTTCTCCCACCCTCACAATCACTCCCTCTAGTCCAGGCAGAGGAAGAAGAGGAGGACGGGGGATAGGGAAAGCCAGGCCAGGTCAGAACATAGCTCAGAGGGGGAGTTGGATCTAGACCTGTTAAGCCAGACTCAGGAGGATAGAAGGTTAAGGAGACACCCTTTCACCCTAGTGGATCTGGATGGACCCCTGCAGGCAATATATGCCACTGAGGAGATTCCAGAAGCCCCTAGAGTAACCTCAGCACAGGACAAGATATATAGGGGGCTGAGCAAGGCTTAAATCCAGGGTGTTTCCACTCCATCAATCCCTAAAGGATCAGGGCCAGCTGCTATGAATCGGGCAGGTAGCTCCACGATGGTGCATTTAGAGTTTTTTTGCTCTTAAAAACCTGCCTCCTAAATTTTTACCCATAGGGTGGGGTGGCACAGTAAGGGGCACCCTTGTGAACATATTATGCTTGAGGGGGTTGCTTGTTATGGGCATGCTTTCACAGCAGATGTCAAAATTATGCCTTTGTGAAGTGAGAGGTGTCCAGTATTTGGAGTCACCACCTTTGGTCCATGTGTCCCTTATGGGTTTGACCAGATACATTAATTTACCATTAGAAGATGATGTGGCTTTCAAGGAAGAACTCAAATGCAGTGGCATTTGTTCAAAATTAAGCTTAAAATGATCATGTCTAAGTTGGCGAATAAAGTCATCTGACCCCTACACAGTTGTTCTGTAACTAGAAGCACAACTAATCATGGCTCAAAGTATGCCTTTCTCTGCTGCTAGAGAACATACCGGTGGTAAGGTACTGAATTGTCCTGGTGTTCCTCTCTTCACCTGTCAGCGTCTTCATGCCTGTTGAGTATCAGTACCATGGTCTCTCCTGTCCTTGTTTTGAGTGGCTCAGTGGAGAAGATACCCATTCCAGAGGTTTTTCTTCAACAGTGGATATGCATCAAACTATTTATATCTCACAGACACTTAGTACAAATCTTCTCAGTTGCCAGACAGTGGCACAAGGTCAAGTTCTCCATTCAGCTCTAAAGAAGCTCAAGTTAGCGGCCTGGATTTTGAGAGCAAAGGTTTGCGGATTTAGGTTGCTCATCGAGAATGGTAGATGCCTTCATGAGAGCATGGAAGAGCAGCATGAACAAAGTTTTCAACAAAGTCTGGCAAAAATTCCAAGAATATGCTACCCTAGGAGTTTTTCCTCTATGGAGGCAAGAGTTTGTCGGGTCTTTGGTTTTCTTCAAATAGATCTTGACATGGGTCTGAGTGGAAGCATACTCAAAAGGACACATCTCTTCCACGTTGGCTCTTAGCAGGACTCAGTGGACCTCTTCAATTCTTAAGGCCGTAGTAAAGCTAAGGCTTCCCAGGGCCCCAATGTTTTTACATTGGACCTTACATTAGTACCTTCCTGTCTGCTCCAAAATCCATGATGGAGTTGTCGCTATGGGAATTATTGTTTAAAGATCGCTTTCCTGGTAGCCAAAGCCTCAGCAAGGAGGGTTTCTGAGTTGACGGCTCTAGGGTATAAAGAACCCTATACAATAAGTCCTTCCTGGCAGACAGTGTTATTCTGCTCCCGATGCTGGATTCTATTCCAAAGTGGCCTCAACATTCTATCTAAGTCAAGAAATTGTGTGCTTACTTTTCATCTGGAAGATGGACAAAGTCCTTTGGATGTCGGGGAGACACTGAAGATGTATATCCATGCTACTCTAACTTTCAGGGCATCAGATTGCCTGTTTGTGGTTCCCTGAGATTCACGCAAGGGGCCAGAGCTTTGAGCAGAGCAATTGCTTCTTGGATTGTGAAGGGGATCTCCATTTCGGAAGAAATAATGGCACACTTTACAAGAAGTGTTGGAACCTACTAGGCAGCCGCCTGTAGAGATTCAATGAAGTCAATATGCAAGGCGGCAACGTGGTCATCCATACAAACCTTTATTTCTCAGTATCCCATAGATATGTCATTGACAACTGTTAATGTTGCCAAAACAGTTATCTCGTTAGCTAAAGGCCATAATTAACCCTATTTTGTGCCCGAGCATGCCCAGACCAACCCAAATGCAGCTACCACAAAATAAGCCGCCTCCCTGTCCAAGATGCAGCACATTATCCAGCATGCTACAAAATTACAGATGGGACAAACACCCACCGATCCGGGGAGAAAACAGCCAGCCTAACATATATGGAAAAAGTTATACAACAAATACCATTGGAGTCTATGGGAACCGACCTGTTAATTTTGCTAGTCCCCACTTGGCTGCCTTATATTCTAGTTATTGTCCTTAAAAGGGGTATGGGGGCCCAGGTCCCACACTGAGGGACATATAACAATGTCACCAATTTTGACAACCCCAAAAACAAAACAAGGAGAAGTGCCTTTTAAAAATGCCACATTGCTTAAAAGCTAGTAACTTGGGGGGCTTACTCTGCCTGTAAAGTGGTGCATCTGTAGCATGTATGCAAAATGCTGCATCAAAGATGTACGGTTTTAGAGAAAACTTACAAATGTACATTGCAGCTGCAAGATCTTAACCAAAAAAAAAGCATGCCCCCCCCCCCCCAATACATACCAGGCCATTTGGGTCTGTGAAGGCTTTAAATGAGAGCTCCCTATGTGAAAAATACCACCCCAAACTAAGATTGTGCCCCTCGCCAAACACCTAACCCCTAGCCAAACACACAGTAAGCCAGCCCATAAAAGGGGGTGGATTCTTGGGGGAGGAGGGGCTCGGGCACCCCAAAAGTCAACCGTGTTCCCATATTCAGGGGGACAAGGGCCTCTTCCACACAACCCTAGTCTGGGGTTGTGGGGTCTGCAGACAGGGGGTTTTACAAAATGTGGAAAGCCCCTTTAAACTAGTGGGTACAAGGTGCTTTGTGGTTGGTATTGGGCTGAGCCCAACATGCGCCAAAGGCAGACAGCTATGTAGCGTGCATGTGGCCTTGTATGGTTCAGGAGGGGGTTGGGCGCTCGCTCTTCTTGCCCCTTTCCTAGCTGGCCCTGTTGTATGCTCTGGAAAATGATGTGCTTTGGATTGGTGAAGGCAGCTCACAGTCTTTTTGAGAATGTAGTGTAGAGGGGAGTTCCCCTTTAAAAGCAAAAGATAGCCCAAAAAAATCATATGCATTAGAGGGGGAAGGTTAAATGCCAATTTAGGCCTTAAAAAAGGAGCTAGGAGTGATACTTTTAACAAGGCAAAGTAACATGCTCATATGACCTGGGTGAAAATCTCCTAAAAAAAACAAAAAAAAAAAAAAACCCTAAAAAGGTGGACCAGCTTAAAAAAAAAATAGTCATAAGTTACATTTTTCCACAAAGATTAGAGGTGCGCCCTTACAACACATGCGACTGCATGTGCATTGCTTAACCACTTGCCCACTGGGCACTTAAACCCCCTTCCTAAGACCAATTTTCAGATTCAGTGCTCTCACACTTTAAATGACAATTACTCAGTCAAGCAACACTGTACCCATATGAAATTTGTGTCCTTTTTTCACACAAATAGAGCTTTCTTTTGGTGGTATTTAATCACCACTGGGATTTTTATTTTTTTGCGCTATAAAAGAAAAAAGACTGAAAATGCTGTAAAAAAAATAATTTTTATTTGTTTCTGTTATAAAATTTAGCAAATTAGTAATTTTTCATCATAAATCTTGCCCAAAATTTATACTGCTACCTATCTTTGGTAAAAAATAACCCAAATCGGTGTATATTATTTGGTCTTTGTGAAAGTTATTGGATCTACAATCTATGGTGCCAATCTCTGAAAATTAGATAAAGGGTGTGTATGATTCCGCGCAAAGGAGAAAAGTACCAGCAGGGGAAAAAAATATAATATGGTAAAATCCAGAGAACTGCATCCTCTACAAATTACTACCACCTAGGTGGAGTAAATGAATGAAGGAGAAAGATAAGTAGGTGTGGCGCTGTTCAGTGGATTATAATTAACTCTCAATGTGGTGGGGATATAATAATGTGGGTATAACACTGGTATATAATGTGCAAAATTATGGCAGATAAGTGAACATAAACATATGCATATAAATAAGCAATACATCCAAAAATTGAAAATTTAATTAAACTCCTATTGAGCATTCAAATTAGTCCAGAAAAAATGCTTATTAGATATTCAAAAAAGTGCTTGTGCTTGCGAGAAGTGATCTCCAATACATATAAATAAGCTCTGGATGAATAAATTCAATAAATAAAGCATTCAAAACAGTTCAAGAAGGTGCTTGTGCTGGTGAAAAAAATCACTGAACAGTACGCTCCAGATGACGTCAGAGTGCCGAAACGCGTAGGAAGGAGTCAACGTGCGTCCTTGAATCACTTCCGAGCAGCGGCGTTAGTGTCAGCAATACATGCTTTTGCTAAATGTGAGTAAGTTTTCACACGATTTTAATTAATAAATAGTTTTATCAGTATTACACTATTGGGGTCCACCTCTCCTTTACATGGTAATTAGTTGGAGTACCACCAAGACATCCAGGACTGGATACCTCACAGGTTGCTACACAGTGGCATATACTGTGAATGCTACATACCCCAAGCGGGGAAGAAAATTCCGGTGAGTGTGTGCACATTAGAAGCACGGATAAGCCACACTTGCTGTGATCACATTGTGAAGGGGGAAAACGATCAGTGATTATTTTTCACCAGCACAAGCACTTTTTTGAACGCTTTATTTATTGAATTTATTCATCCAGAGTTTAATTTATATGTATTAGAGATCACTTCTCACCAGCACAAGCACTTTTTTGAATATCTAATTAGCATTTTTTCGGGACTAATTTGAATGCTCAATAGGAGTTTAATTAAATTTTTTAATTTTTGGATTCATTCATTCATTGCTTATTTATATGCATATGTTTACTTATCATTTTTCTGCCATAAATTTGCACATTATTTACCGGTGTTATACCCACACCCACATTATTATATCACCACCACATTGAGAGTTAATTATAATCCACTGAACAGCGCCACACCTACTCATCTTTCTCCTTCAATCTCTGAAAATTGATCACACATGAAGTACTGACGGCCTAAAAGCTAATTATTGAGACACTAACAAGCCAGGAAAGTACAAATACTCCCCCAAATGACCCCTTTTTAGAAAGTAGACATTCCGCTGTATTTAGTAAGAGGCATAGTGAGTTTTTTAAAGTTGTAATATTTTCACACAATTCTTTGCAAAATAAAGATTTTTTTCCCCCCACAAAATTGTCATATTTGCATGTTATTTCTCACACACAGCATATGCATACCACAAATTACACCCCAAAATAAATTTATGCTACTCTTCCTGAGTATGGTGATACCACATGTGTGAGACTTTTACACAGCCTGGCCACATACAGAGGCCCAACATGCAGGGAGCACCATCAGGCATTCTAGTAGCATAAATTACACATCTAATTTCTTGACTATCTCTTGCACTTTTGAAGGCCATGGAGCACCAGGACAATGGAAATGCCCCAAAAATTACCCCATTTTGGGGGGAAAAAAACACTCCAATGTATAATCTATGAGGCATAATAAGTCTTTTGAACATGTCATTTTTTTCTACAAGTTTTTTGAAAATGTGGAAAGAAAATGAAAACGCATTTTTTCTTAGAAATATTGTATAAATGGACAACTATGTTTAACACATAGCATGTACATACCAAAAATTACACCCCAAAATAGATTCTCCTACTCCTCCTGAGTACGGTGATACCACATGTGTGAGACTTTTCTACAGCCTAGCCACATACAGAGGCCCAAATCTAATCTGACTACCAATTACACTTCTGTGATGCACTGTAGTGGCGTGGATGAGAACTTATGTGGCATGGATGAGCCATAAATGTGGATGGCTGAACAACATGGCTGCCCTGGTTTTTCTCTGATATTTTGGGGTGCCCAGTTCACATTATCATCACAACAAGCCAGGGACGGACTGACAACTCATGGGGCCCATGGGCAATCTGAGATCATGGGGCCTCCTGTGTCCACACTCAATTCACACCCACACCAAGCCCTGCCTACAAATTGAAGCTCAGCTGCATAGAGGAAGCATTTAAATATCTAAAGCAGCATAGCCTTCATGGAAGTTACTAAAGAAGCCACTGGGAACTTCCAGGTTTAATGAGGCTGCCAAGGACCCTGCGGCAAACATTGGAGGTGCTTTTCGGGGGCATTAGGTAGCGCCTGCTGGTTACACAGTGCAGTATAGATGCCCGATGACTGAGAGGTTAATTGCAGAGAGAGAGAGAGAGAGAGAGAGAGAGGACAAGAGATAAAGGGGGAGGGAGAGGACGTCAGAGACAGAGGACGTGGGAGAGAGAGAGAGAGAGAGAGTGGGTGAAAGAGAGGGGGGAAGAGAGAGGTGAGTAAAGGGGCGGTAAAAGAGAGAAAGAGGTTGAGAGGGGAGTGAGAGAAAAGGGGGAGTGAGAGAGGGGGGGGACTCCCCTATCTCCCCATACTACACCAGAAGACCCCCCCCCCCAAAAAAAAATGACACCTGTGTAATGTTTTGCATCTTTCAGATGCCTGTATCCAGATCCTTTTAGCAGGGTTCCCTGATAAATATATTAGCTGTGGTGAAGGAGTCAATGTCTTGTCATATCATCTAATATCACTGACTCCTCTTACCTTCCTGCTGTCCACTGGCTTCATCACCAGCTGCAGTAGCAAGGCACGACAGCCCTGGACCCCGACCCGCCACTACTTCACAGGTGAGTTTCTCCCAGCAGTAGTTAGGGTGCTTATTAAATTGATATTTAAATGGACCTAAATATTCTGCCCCTGTATGATGTGTGGAGCCTCTCATTGTGTCCCCTACTGACTCGGGCCCACGGGCAGTGCCAGAGAGCCCGAATGGTCAGCCCGCCCCTTCAACAAGCATTTCTCCAGATGATACAACATCTGGCCACAGATTTCCCCATTAGGAAAAAATGTGGAATACCACATTATGGATGTTAGATGGAGCCAATAATCCTAGGAAATCACTATATGAAATACGGCTAACAGTCCTCACAGATGGATACATTCTAGTAACATTGTTGAAATAATTTTATTTAAACCTCTAAAGCCCTGTTTACCGATGAAAACAGTCCGATGGATTTTTTTCATCGGGCAAACCGATCGTGTATGGGACCCATCGGTCTTTTTTCCATCGGTTTTAAAAAATAGAACATGTTTTAAATTTTTCCGATGGATCCAAAACCGATAGCAAATTCCGATCGTCTATGGGCAAGTCCATCAGATAAAAAACCCACGCGTGCTCAGAATCAAGTCGACGCATGCTCAGAAGCATTGAACTTCATTTTTCTCGGCTCATCGGAGTGTTTTACGTCACCACGTTTGGAGCGGTCGGTTTTTTGACTGATGGTGTGTAGGCAAGACTGATGGAAGTCAGCTTCATCGGATATCCGATGAACAAATCCATCGGACTAGAATCCATAGGAAATCCGATCGTGTGTACAGGGCTTAAGTGTTTGTGGGAGCTTACATTACAAAATGTGATGTCCAGCAACATTCATATAGAAGACATTTCCCGCACTCGGGACATGGAAGTGGCTTCTCCCTGCGTGACGAGACCTCTGATGTCTGTAAACACTAGACTTCTCAGAAAAACATTTCCCGCACTCAGGACAGGAATGCGGCTTCTGCCCCGTGTGCGATCTCTGATGTTTGTAGAGATGAGACTTCTGTGAAAAACATTTCCCGCACTCTGGACAGGAATATGGCTTCTCTCCTGTGTGAGATCTTTTATGCACATCAAGTTTGGATTTAAAATGGAAACATTTCCCGCACTCAGTACAGGAAAAGCTCTTATCTGTTGGAAGGATGGCACCGTCCCTCACAGTCTGAGGTTCCTCAGGGTAAGAGGAATACGATGGTCCGGCACCGCCCCGCACAGTCTGAGGTTCCTCAGGATAAGAGGAATACGATGGTCCGGCACCGTCCCTCACAGTCTGAAGTTCCTCAGGATAAGAGGAATACGATGGTCCGGCACCGTCCCTCACAGTCTGAAGTTCCTCAGGATAAGAGGAATACGATGGTCCGGCACCGTCCAGCCCAGTCTGAGGTTCCTCAGGATAAGAGGAATACGATGGTCCGGCACCGTCCCGCACAGTCTGAGGTTCCCCAGGATAAGAGGAATACGATGGTCCGGCACCGTCCCGCACAGTCTGAGGTTCCTCAGGATAAGAGGAATACGATGGTCCGGCACCGTCCCGCACAGTCTGAGGTTCCTCAGGATAAGAGGAATACGATGGTCCGGCACCGTCCCGCACAGTCTGAGGTTCCTCAGGATAAGAGGAATACGATGGTCCGGCACCGTCCCGCACAGTCTGAGGTTCCTCAGGATAAGAGGAATACGATGGTCCATCTACACTGTGTGGTGCCGGATGGACATTTGAGGTAGCCGGGTTTTCTCCTGGACTATACTGTGTGATGTCCTCATCTTCTACTTTACAGTCTGGAGACAAAGTGAGACAATCCTCTGAGGTTTTCCTCATCTCCCGTCCATCTACTAAAATAGAAATACAAAGATTATTACTAGACATGAGCAGATTGGTTCCCCTAAACCAGGACTCCGCCCACATCAGGCAGCTTTGTCTCTGAGGATCTTACATTTCCCCCCTCAAGGTAACTAGTAAATGGCTCCTCTGATCTCCTACCAGTTCATTTCTTTATTCATGGACCTTAGTCAGAGAGTGAGAAAATATTATAAGGAAATAAAGGAGGGTGCAAACGCTTAGTGCATTACCTTTAACACCATAGAATGTATTAAAAAGTCAAAAGCATACTCACAAATATGAGGAAATCGCAAGCATATAAAATCACAACTCCAGCATGCTGGATACCAGGTCACTATGTTAGGAAAGCCGACATATTTCGGGAGACAGGCCCCAGCTTTCCTAACACAGCGACCTTGTATCCACTATGTTTGTGAGTATGCTTTTGGCTTCATAATACATTCTATGGTGTTAACAGTAATGCACTAGGTGTTTGCGCCCTCCTTAATTTCCTTATTGCTTTGGAGTTTCCCCACTCAAGGAGAGCAGCATTATCAAGACACTATTTTTGTACTGTTGGATGTGAGGCGGAGTGAGCGTTGGGGCTTGACTGGTTTAGAGAGTGAGGAAACAACGAGAACTGTCTTTTATAGGAGTGACAGTGATGAGGGGGATTATAGGACGAGTGTCCCCACCCCCTCTATCACTCAATGCCATCTTCCCAACACAAGAAGTCCTGCACTTCCCTATTTAGTCCATGATTTAGTCATGAATAACAGCGGGGCTGAGCCCCACCAGAGGTCAGAGAGTGAGGATGGGGGGAGAACAACCAAGACAAAGACTGGACTGATCCTGAAGACCACTATTATTGGGTTATTGACTCCTCCCCCATTATCACTTTCGGTTTAAGGTTCCAAAGTTTGAGGATGTTATCCCATTATTATCACCATGTAAAAGTCTGTGCTCCAATCAGATCATCAGATATAAAATGTCCAGCTGGTAGAAAATGGGTGTAACAAAAGAGAATACATATTATGTGTATATATAGCAGTGGGTAGAGAGCAGAAGTCAGGACTATGTAATGTACAACATATTGTATAAGATACAACAGATAGGACTATATACAGTCAGGTCCATAAATATTGGGACATGGACGCAGTTCTAATCTTTTTGGCTCTATACACCACCACAATGGATTTGAAATTAAACAAACAAGATGTGCTTTATCTGCAGACTTTCAGCTTTAATTTGAGGGTATTTACATCCAAATGAGGTGAACGGTGTAGGAATTACAACAGTTTGTATATGTGCCTCCCACTTTTTAAGGGACCAAAAGTAATGGGACAGATTAACGATCATAAATAAAACTTTCACTTTTTAATACTTAGTTGCAAATCCTTTGCAGTCAATTACAGCCTGAAGTCTGGAATGCATAGACATCACTAGACGCTGGATTTCATCCCTGGTGCTGCTCTGCCAGGCCTCTACTGCAACTGTCTTCAGTTCCTGCTTGTTCTTGGGGCATTTTCCCTTCAGTTTTGTCTTCAGCAAGTGAAATGCATGCTCAATGGGATTCAGGTCAGGTGATTGACTTGGCTATTGCATAACATTCCACTTATTTCCCTTAAAAAACTCTTTGGTTGCTTTTGCAGTATGCTTCGGGTCATTGTCCATCTGCACTGTGAAGCGCCGTCCAATGAGTTCTGAAGCATTTGGCTGAATATGAGCCGATAATATTGCCCAAAAACACTCCAGAATTCATCCTGCTGCTGGTTTTTTCAGCAGTCACATCATCAATAAATACAAGAAAACCAGTTCCATTGGCAGCCATACATGCCCACGCCATGACACTACCACCATCATGCTTCACTGATGAGGTGGTATGCTTTGGATCATAAGCAGTTCCTTTCCTTCTCCATACTCTTCTCTTCCCATCACTCTGGTACAAATTGATCTTGGACTCATCTGTCCATAGGATGTTGTTCCAGAACTGTGAAGGTTTTTTTAGATGTTGTTTGGCAAACTCTATTCTGGCCTTCCTTTTTTGAGGCTCACCAATGGTTTGCATCTTGTGGCGAACCCTCTGTATTCACTCTGGTGAAGTCTTCTCTTGATTGTTGACTTTGACACACATACACCTACCTCCTGGAGAGTGTTCTTCATCTGACACACATACACCTACCTCCTGGAGAGTGTTCTTGATCTGGCCAACTGTTGTGAAGGGTGTTTTCTTTACCAGGGAAAGAATTCTTCGGTCATCCACCACAGTTGTTTTCCGTGGTCTTCCGGGTCTTTTGGTGTTGCTGAGCTCACCGGTACTTTCTTTCTTTTTAAGGATGTTCCAAACAGTTGATTTGGCCACACCTAATGTTTTTGCTATCTCTCTGATGGGTTTGTTTTGTTTTTTCAGCCTAATGATGGCTTGCTTCACTGATAGTGACAGCTCTTTGGATCTCATGTTGAGAGTTGACAGCAACAGATTCCAAATGCAAATAGCACACTTGAAATGAACTCTGGACCTTTTATCTGCTCCTTGTAAATGGGATAATGAGGGAATAACACACACCTGGCCATGAAACAGCTGAGAAGCCAATTGTCCCATTACTTTTGGTCCCTTAAAAAGTGGGAGGCACATATACAAACTGTTGTAATTCCTACACCGTTCACCTGATTTGGATATAAATACCCTCGAATTAAAGCTGCAAGTCTGCAGTTAAAGCACATCTTGTTTGTTTCATTTCAAATCCATTGTGGTGGTGTATAGAGCCAAAAAGATTAGAATTGTGTCGATGTCCCAATATTTATGGACCTGACTGTAGTATCAGAATGATGTAATGTACAACATAGAGTATATAGTGTAATGATCAGGACTCATATTTTGGTATTCAGAGGTCCCACACTGCTCGATATATAAATTGTGTCTGCAGCACAGAGAAGGAATATTATCTGAGAGAAATACAGGAATACAGGACGGGGAACACAGCTCAGGAAAGTGACCAGGATATTACAGGCTGATATTACCCAGTCCCCGCCCTACTCTGGACCAATCAGTGAGCAGTATGGGTGGAGGAATGTATTTAGTGTTAATGACCCACCTGTGCTGATCTCTGTAGGAGTGTCCTCCTCTATAAATGTCCCCGTTATTCCATCCTCCTCCATAGACTGCTGATCATCCCTCACATACATCTCTTCTTCTGTTTTAACTTCAATTTTTATACCTATCAGATCTTCACCCTGAACCAGGAAAATATTAGAAGAGTCATCTGTAAAATATTGTGACATCACATTTTAACAAATTGACACATCACCTCAATGAGTCCATGTTCTAGATGCCACCAACCTTGTAAAGGTAAGGGATGGTGTGATCTTCCTGTGTGGAATCCCGGGAATACAGAGGACGGGGACATCTCTCTGGTGGGTTCCCATTACTGGATCCATCTGTAGGAAACACACACACTGACTGAATACATTGTTTCTATGTGTTTATCAGATGATGGGGGATCTAGTTGAAGCCTCCGTACTGCTCTCTCCTTTACAATAAAGTCTCCTCTTACCCGGTGATGTGAGGGGCGGCTGATTCTCCATCATGACGTCCTTGTAGAGATCCTTGTGACCTTCTAAATACTCCCACTCCTCCATGGAGAAATAGACAGTGACATCCTGACACCTTATAGGAACCTGACACACACAATGATACAGTCACCATCCAGACACATCCCTTGTCTGTTACTGGATAATGTCCCAGAATTCCCGGCACCGCTCACCTCTCCTGTCAGCAGCTCCATCATCTTCTTGGTGACTTCTAGAATCTTCTGCATGTTGTGTCTCTCAGGTTTTAGGGAGTCACATGGAGGCACTGTGATGGTCATATGATCACCTGACTTCACAAGAGGAAATCTCTGAAATGAGAAACCAATAGGAATATCATGTTAGAATCCCAGAATCCTCCTCACCTCTCCGGTCAGGTCTGTGTTTTATTAATAGAGATAAGAGTGATGTCATGTGACCTCCCAGAATCCTCCTCACCTCTCCGGTCAGGTCTGTGTTTTATTAATAGAGAGAAGAGTGATGTCATGTGACCTCCCAGGGATGGACTGACAACTCATGGGGCCCCTGTGCAATATGAGATCATGGGGCCTCCTGTGTCCACACTCAATCCCCACCCACACCAAGCCCCGCCTGCAAATTTATGCTCAGCTGCATAAAGAAAGCATTTAAATATCCAAAACAGCATAGCCTTCATGGAAGTTACCATAGAAGCCACTGTGAACTTCCAGGTTTAATGAAGCTGCCAAGCATCCTGTGGCAAACATTGGAGGTGCTTTTCGGGGGCAGTAGGTAGCGCCTGCTGGTTACACAGTGCAGTATAGATGCCCGATGACTGAGAGGTTGATTGCCTTGTGTGGAGAGGAGGGATGAGTTAGAGAGAGAAAGGGGGTGAGAGGCACTAATAAACCTTGTGGGTTGTGTTGGATCCCTGATGTACAGGAAGACAGGACTTCAGTGAGGAGCAACTCCTCACCTCTCCGGTCAGGTTTGTGTTTTATTAATAGAGATAAGAGTGATGTCATGTGATTGTGACCTCCCAGAATCCTCCTCCCCTCTCCGGTCAGGTCTGTGTTTTATTAATAGAGACAAGAGTGATGTCATGTGACCTCCCAGAATCCTCCTCACCTCTCCGGTCAGCAGGTAGATGATCTCCAGGGTGAGGTTTAGTATCCTCTCAGTCATGTGACTCCGGTCCTCCTCCATCTTCATTGGTGCCGTCATTTGATCTATACAGGTCTCCTTGTAGACGGATAACTTTGGGAAATGAAAGTAAGAATTATTTGGATGGTATTGGTCACACAATAATAGGATGTGGATATGAGGGAGGGGGGGTAATAGGAGGGTTGCTGTATATTTAACCTCTTCAATACCAGACACTTTTACCTCTTTCCTTCACAGGCCAATTTTAAGCACTCTCACACCTTGAATGACAATTACTTATTCATGCAACTCTATACCCAAATAATAATTTTTTTTCAGTCAGATAAAGCTTTCTTTTGGTGGTATTTATTCCCCATTAGGTTTTTAATTTCTTTGCTATATAAATAAATGTAGCGGGGTGTTCCCCTTTAATGCAGAGAGACAAGAAGTTCCAGGTGAGAGGTGAGTCGGGAGGAAGTAAAGAGACATTATGGAAGTGAAAGCAGAGGAGAGAGAGACTACATCTCCCAGTACATCTTGCAGCACCCAGGGTGCATTGCTCCAGAACAGAGACTGCTGGGGGAGACTTTATAAAGGGGAGGCAGAGTTTTGGTCGGTCTTTTTGGACACCCCTCTCCTAGCAAGAGGATGTCTGTGCTGAACTGCTGTGTGCACAAGGCCTGAAGCCTGGGCCGTGTACTCCTTTCCAAAGAGCCCTCTGCCAGCCTAGCAGAGCCTTAGAGACATCTAATCCTCCTTGCTGCAGTACACCAGAAGGATTGAAGACTTGGATGTCGGTGGATTCCTGTTCCCAGACGAATCGATGGAGGAAACGGACTTTGACTTGCCCGGGTGGTGAGAGCTGTTTAAAGACAGATACCTTTATCTTTACTATTCGTTGGGATTACAAAGTTGTTCTTCAAGTGCACCACCGAAAAGATTGCTAGCGAATATTGTTTCACTGAACTTCCATTTAGATCAGTCAGGCCTGACTGCATAGGTAGACATTGCTGGGTGTTAGTCTACCCATGAGGGGAAGTAGCTGTAAAAGGGCAGCGCTAGAGTTGCATAGCAATACTTTATTATTCTGATTACTCTGTTTATCTTTATTACTGTTTATTGCAGGGATCTGCAACTTGTTATACTGTTGTTTATTACTTGCCCATTAGCCTCAGTAAAATATCTGGGTAAAGTACATTTGGTGTCAGTTCCGCTTACTTTAATAGGAGTTTTAAAGTATATTCTGTGTATGTTTGTTATAGGACTGTGTCACCAACAGTTGCGGTCACGCGGTCCTATCCCTCTATCACCAGCTGTGCCACGGGAGGTTAGAGCCGATTGCCAGGGGTTGACAGCAGTGCACTACAGGGCCCAAATCAATATCAGCGGCTCTCTTAACTGGGGGTAGCGCTACATAAAAAAATATCAAAAATTTCGAAAAAAAAATAAAATAAATTCTGTTATAAATTTTTGCACACAAAATAAGTGTCTTCATGAATTTAAATCAAACTGTATTCTGATACATTTCTTTGGTAAACATAACCCAAAATCGGTGTATATTATTTAGTCTGTAGGAAAGTTATAGAGACTACAAACTATGGGATAGATCTGAAAATTGATCAGTCCTGATGAACTAACTATCTAAAGTCTTGAGGCCCTAAAATGCCAGGAAGGTACAAATATCCCCCAAAATGACCCAATTTTTGGAAAGTAGACAATCCAAGGTGTTTAGCAAGATGTATGGTGAGTTTTATGAAGCTGTCATTTGTTGTCACATTTTTTTTTGTTTTAAATTAGGATTTTTTTTTCAAAAAGTGTGAGAAGCATGTTATTTCTCATATACAGCAAAGGCATACTTATAATTACACTCCAAAACACATTCTGCTATGCCTCCCAAATATAAGGGCACCACATATGTGAGACTTTTTCACAGCCTAGAGGCATAGAGGGACCCATAATCCAAGGAGCACCTTTGGGCTTTCAAGGAGCATAAATTACCTGACTACCTATCACATTTTTGGAGGCCCTGAAGCACCAGGACAGTGGAAACACCAACAAAATTACCTAATTTTGGAAAGTAAACACTCCCAGATATTTTCTGAAAGGCATAGGGGTTTTTTTTTTTTCTTTTGAAAATGTCATTTTCTCTTACCATCCATGGACTGACACGGTGTCTCTTTACACTTTACACGTGGGTTATGTCCCTGCTTGCAGGAGAAGACCTAGGCAGAATGTGAGATGTTATACATACATTCTAAAAGCCAGAGCTGAACAGCCCCACCCAGGGGGCGGTCCCTCCGGACATAACCCTCCCACTACAGTCAGCAGACTTCAGTTTTTTTCTGCCTAGCAGAAGGAGAAGACGTGGCTCTCTCAGGAGCCAGTCTCCTGACCTATTTTTATTCCTTTTCTGGAATTCTTTTTTATTTTATTTTTGAGAATCTTCTATCAACTGTCGGCTGGGCAACAGGTTGGGTACAAGATATCCTCGTAGTCTTCCCTGTCCGACCATCGAGCGTGCTGATCCTCGCCTTGTGTGCGTGAGACTCAGTTCACGACAGGCCCCATGACTCCAGGGGTGGCCGGGTTTGCTTTCATGCTCCCACGGTCCTCTCAAGACTGAACAGTTCCTGACTGACTGTATCTTTCGCGATGGACCGGGCCGACAGCTACTCAGTACTGCACTGTGATAGTCCTGTCAGAAACACACCAGTGGGTCCCTCAGGGGACGGGTAAGTAGTCTCTCCTGCCTGCAGGTGAGTACAAAAAGCTGTGTGTTTCTCTGTGGGGGATTTTCCCTGTCTCCCCCTGTATTTCATTGTCACTCTGTCACCATTGCTGGCGCTGTGCTGTGTGGGGTGCCTGGGGGTCACACTGTTCTTGGAGGGGCTAATGCTGGTCTGCAGATATGCTTGGGGCCTTTTTTTGTGTGTTTTGGGGCCTGAGCGCCGAGTGGCGCTGTGTGTGTGCTGTTTTTTTCACTTTTGCTGAGTCATGGCGGCCATCTTGCCGCGGATCGCCTCAGTGAAGTGCGGCGGCCATTTTCTTGTAGCCCGCGCGCTCTTCAGCACTAGTTTTGGCCTCTAGCGCTGCTGTAACAGCGCAAATCTCCTCACAGCTCACCAGCGCTGACACAGCGTGGTACAGACAGCGGAACTGAGCGGTCCCTGGTCCGGTTTGGTGAGTCCCCTGGGCGCCCCCTCCTCAGTCAGCACAGCCTGTGGGTGGACTTTTTATCTGAGGAGTCTCAGAGGGGGGCAATATGGAGTCTCTGTCACCAGCTTCCCCTAAATGTCAGTGGACAACAGGCAGTGCTTCAGCACCTGCGGTCCCTAGGGACCAGTTGTGGGCAGTCCTGGAATCATTTCTGACCAGGATGGGAGCTGTGTGCAAGCGCAAGGGAGCAAAAAAGCGCCCTCTCCCCACTTTACTTCATGAGGGCAGTGCGCTGATTCAGATATGGGCCTAGTCACTACCGCTCAGGACCCTAGTTCTGAATGTATTGCATAGTTTTGAACAGGACATTCCTTATGAGGAAAACTCCAGTTCTGAGTCAGTAAATGACAGGGCGCTTGTTAGTGTACTCATGACTGCGGTGAGGGACACTCTCAAGCTAAAATGCTGCGGATGCAGAACCTCAGGCGGATACAGTCTCCTTTGGTTCTTTTAAGGCCAGGCCTTCTAAAGAGGTTTTTCCATATGTACTTTCTTTGACCAGCTCATTGATGAGGTCTGGGAAAAGCCGCAGAAGAATTTTTTTATGGTCCCGCTGCGTTTGTCTATCAGATACCCCTTGAAGATGCCCTACTTAAAAAGTGGGCTTCTCCCCCAGGGTCGACCCTCCAGTCGCCCGGTTGAACAAGACCATCACTCTCCCGATGGAGGGGACTCCTGCATTTGAGGACCCCACTGACAGGAGGTCAGAAGTGGTGAGCAGAGCCATGTTTGCCTTGTTGGGATCCGCCCTACGGCCTGTGGTAGCGGCGACCCTTGTGTCTTAAACACTTACAGGTTGGGCAAAAATGTTGCACCTAGCTGTACAGGAGCATAATCTTCCTCCAGACACAGTTGCTCTGGCCCACCAACTGGTTCAGGGCCTGGTTTATGTGTGCGACGCCACGTTGGACGCGGCCCCTTTAATATCCAGGGCCTCTGTCTCGGCGGTGGTATTGCGTCGTCTTATCTGGTTGAAGTGCTGGTCTGCTGACCTAGCCTTAGGAAGCTCCTGACGGATCTACCATTTAAAGGTGGTAGACCTTTCGGTGCCGCTCTGGATGACATCGTCATGGATGTCATGGGAGGTAAAAGCACTCTTCTTCCTTAGACTAGCAAGAGTGAGGAGGCCCGCCGCAAACAGGGGCCTTCCTTTCCAGCAAAACAGGGTTTTTTCGTCAGTCAGAGTCCACGGGTAGGTCCTCTCAGACTGACGGCAGTGCGGCTGGTGGGCACAAGTGCCCCTGGGTGCGTAAGCCGAACAAGCGGCTCCCAAGCCCGCCTCCGCGTGAAGTCTTGCCTCCGCCCGACTCTGGGGTGGGGGGACGACTTTGCAGGTCACGAATCGGTGGTCCTCCCGAATCTCCGACTGGTGGGTGTGCGAGGTGGTCACCTCAGGATACAGGATAGTATTCCGATCCTGGCCCCCAGACAGATTCTTTCCCTCAAATCTTCCTCTCCTTCCTACCTGTCGGGCAGCCCTCTTGGGGGCTGTACAGGATTTGATCAGGTCCGGAGTGATTGTGCCGGTTCCGTCACAGGAGAGTTTTCAGGGATTCTACTCGAATCTGTTTGTCGTCCCAAAAATAGGACGTGGTTCGACCTATCCTGGACCTCAAGGCCCTGAATGCCTTCGAGAAGGTGCAGAAATTCCGCATGGAATCCATTCGCACGGTGATCGCTACACTCCACCAAAGGGATTTTCTTCTGGCGTCCTTGGACTTCAAGGACGCCTACTTGCATGTTCCGATCCGCGCAAGTCACCAGA
Source organism: Rana muscosa (assembly GCA_029206835.1). Taxonomy (NCBI): domain Eukaryota; kingdom Metazoa; phylum Chordata; class Amphibia; order Anura; family Ranidae; genus Rana; species Rana muscosa. Next base: position 15,054,126 of record JARGYO010000094.1, on the reverse strand, counting down.
AGTTTCTGCGCTTGCGATCAGCGAAGTCCACTATCGATTGTGGCTCTTCCTTTCGGCCTAGCCTCGGCACCAAGGTGCTTGCTCCGGTTCTAGCCTTCTGTTACAGTAAGGTATTGCTGTCGTGGGCTATCTGGACGATCTTCTGCTAAGAGCAGAAAGTGGCTCAGACTTAGAGGAAAGGTGACTATCGTCAATTAGACCCTCAGGGACTTCGGGTGGTTCCTGAACATTCAGGAGTCAGTCCTGGTCCCGACTCAGTGTCTGGAGTATCTAGTTCTGATTCGGGACTCCTTGGAGGCAAAGGTATTCTACCTCTGGAGAAGTTGCTGACACTTCAGTCTGCGGTGCAGGTGCTGACATCCCGAAAATGGTTGTCAATCCGGTTTTTTTTGCATGAGAGTCCCGGGACTCGTGGTGGCCTCCTTCGCGGCCGTTCCATATGCCCAATCACACACCAGGGCATTGCAGAAGGAGATCTTTTCCACCTGGGACAAATCCCCGTTGTCCTTGGATCTTCAGATCCAGGTGATTCACCTGGTCAGGGCGCCCCTGACATGGTGGTTGAGATCCTCGGCTCTTCGGTCCGGAAAGTCGTTCCCCTCCCATCCAATGGACGGTACTCACGACGGACACCAGCCTGACGGGCTGGGGTGGAGTCTGGGGAGTCCTGTCGGCTCAAGGCCTTGGATTCCGGACGAGCCCGTTTACCAATCACTGTTCTGGAAATACGGGCCATCGGACTGTGTCTCTCCTCAGGTCGGAGAGAGTACGGGGTCGCTCCATCAGGAGCCAGTCGGACAACGCCACGGCGGTGGCGTATGTAAACCATCAAGGGGGGGACTCGGAGCTCAGCTGCGGCTTCCGAGGTAGTCCGTATCCTGAAGTGGGCCGGAAGAAACGTGCCGGCTCTGTAGGCCATTTACATTCTGGGCATAGACAATGGGCAGGCGGACTATCTGAGTCGCCAATCGCCGGACCAAGAAGAGTGGTCCTTGCATATTTCAACTCCTTTGCCGACGGTGGGGCACGCCGGATGTGGACCTGATGGCCTCTCGACTCAATCGCAAGGGTCGAGGTTGTGGCCAGATCCAGGGATCCTTGGGCGATGCCTCGGATGCGTTGGTGGCCCCATAGGGTCCTTATCGCCTGATATAAACTCCGGTGATCCTAATTGTTCCGGGTGGCCTCAGCATCACTGGTACACTGATCTGGTACGTCTCGTCGCGGACGTTCCCTGGCGGTTGCCGATGAGAGAGGACCTTCAGTCTCAAGGTCCTATGTTTCATCCGGCTTACAGTCTCTGGCTTTAACGGCAGGGCTGTTGAAAGCCAGGTGTTGAGGGACCGAGGTCTCTCGGACTCAGTCATTTTGACCATGTTAAGGACACGGAAGTCTTCCTCCAAGCAGATCTATCACCGTGCCTGGAAAGCTTATATCGCCATATGCGAAGCGCTGGACTGGCGTCCTCGGACGTATTCCGTCCCCAGAATCCTGCATCCTCTGCAGTTTGGAGTGACCCAAAAGCTTGCTTTGAGTACCATCAAGGATCAGATTTCGGCCTTGGCCGTCTTCTTTCAGCGACCTCTAGCGGGTCATTTATTGGTTAGCACCTTGTGTTGGGGGTTCGCCATGTGCTCCCTCCTGTCAAGCCTCCTCTCCCACCGTGGGATCTGAATTTGGTGCTCTCGGTCCTCCAGGAACCTCCTTTTGGGAATATCCGGGATATTCCCCTCTTGTCTTGTCTCAGAAGGTGGCCTTTTAGTGGCAATCACTTCTGTTTGACGGGTGTCTGAGTTGGCGGCTTTGTCCTGCAAGTCGCCATATTTAGTCATCCATAAGGATAAGGCGGTGTTGCATCCGTGACCTTCCTTTTTGCCAAAGGTGGTGTTGACCTTTCACCTACATGAGGACATTGTCCTCCCGTCCTTGTGTCCTCACCCATCGCATCCCAGAGAGTTTGCGCTGCACATATTGGATGTGGTACAAGCCTTACGGGTGTACCTGTCTGCTACTGCTTCTATTCGAAAGTCCGACTCACTGTTTGTGACTGTCTCTGGTCCATAACAGGGCCAAGCGGTTTCGTCTGCCATCATTTCTAGGGGAATCAGACAAACCGTCATTCAAGCCTATGCTCTCAAAGGGCGGGCGCCTCCCTTTCCGGTTACGGCGCATTCCACCAGGGCAATTGGTGCTTCCTGGGTTTTCCGACATCAAGCGTCGGTTGCACAAGTGTGCAAGGCGGCGACCTGGTCGTCTGTTCATGCCTTTTAAGTTTTATAAGGTTAATGTGGCTGCATCTCCGGATGCTTCCTTCGGCCGCAGGGTGCTGCAGGCCGCTGTTTAAAGTTGCGACTCCTCCGTTGAGGAGCTCTGCCTTCTTGGAGTGAAGTTTTTGGTTTTTCCATTTATACTGCTCCCATCCCTCTTGACACTGCTTTGGGACATCCCACGTGTAAAGTGTAAAGACACACCGTGTCAGTCCATGGATGATAAGAGAAAATAGGATTTTTTGTACTCACCGTAAAATCCTTTTCTCTGACATCCATGGACTGACACGGCACCCACCCTTCCTTTTTAAGTTTGTACTGCTTTGTTACGAACTGAAGTCTGCTGACTGTAGTGGGAGGGTTATGTCCGGAGGGACCGCCCCCTGGGTGGGGCTGTTCAGCTCTGGCTTTTAGAATGTATGTATAACATCTCACATTCTGCCTAGGTCTTCTCCTGCAAGCAGGGACATAACCCACGTGTAAAGTGTAAAGAGACACCGTGTCAGTCCATGGATGTCAGAGAAAAGGATTTTACGGTGAGTACAAAAAATCCTATTTTTGGCCACAAGGTTTTTGAAAATGCAGGAAAAAAATGTAAATGTATTTTTTCTTATACAAAGTTGTTAAATAATAAGATATTTCTAATGCACAGCATGGATATACCTAGACTTACACCTAAAAACACATTCTGCTACCTTTTATGAGTATGGTGATACCACATGTGTGAGACTTTTTCACAGCCTGCCAACCCAAATCCAAGGAGCACCTTCAGGAGTTCTAGGTACATAAATTACACATCTAATTTCCTGACTACCCATCACATTTTTGAAGGCCCTTGAGCACCAGGACACTAGAAACACCCACAAAATGACACTATTTTGGAGAGTAAACACCCCAATGTGTTCTTTAAGAGGCATGGTCAGGCTTTTGAAGACTTATATTTGTTGTCCCAAGTTTTTGAAAAATGTGGAAAGATTTTTTTTTTTTTTTACACAAAGATGTCAGTTTAATAAGATATTTCTCACACACAGCAAGGACATACTCAGAATTACACCCCAAAACACATTCAGCTACTCCTCCTGAGTATGGTGATACCACATGTGTGAAACTTTCACTGTCTGAACTGATTATATACCGGATATTGGGCTCAATTCACTAAGTGGGATCTACTGCTTTAAGAACTACAGTAAAATACAGCTTAGCGCTTTTCAGTTTGTTTCTGTAATTCACCAAAAAATGCTACTAAAATATGTCATGAGCTATTTTATTAAGCAATGTGGTATTTTAGTAGTTAAAGCTTGTGGTACTTTAATGCTGGGGATAGTCAGCATCCTTAAGCTGTAAATAGCTGGTTGTTAAGGAGTGGGTGGCCGCTGGCCTTCTTATCAACCAGTAACTGTCATGGTTGTTAATGATTGGGCAGCTGCCATGTCCTTAAAGTGGATGTAAACCCGAATTATTATTTTTTTGCTGTCACAATGTAATGCATAAGATTTCCTATCATCTGTGCCCAGTCTTGCCAAAAAGAGTTAATCCAGCTCTGAGCAATCCTCTTTTCTTTTTTCAGTTTCGCCCCCTTGCTGTGAATGACAGGTTATTTACATATCTCATGCACTAAGCCTGAGACAGGCATTATTTTTTAATTTCCACCCTCACTCCTTTTCTGAAGTCATGTGGTTACTTTTCTGGATTTTGACTGGATGTTAGTGATCATAGCAGAAGTTCAGTGTAAGGAATACACAGGAGAAAATGCATGTTGACAAGGGGAGTGTAGAGGTGGGCGGGGAGTCTACTGACATCACAACTCCACCCACCGAGCTCCAGACAACAGATCCACCCACAGAATCTGCAGTTTTTCAGTTCTTATAACAGACAGAGGGGAGACATTTGACAGATAAGGATACATGTAGAAGGCATCTATATCCTTATAGATCAGCACTATGGCAGTAGTTTAGAAAGGATGAGAGTGGGTTTACATCCACTTTAACAACTATGAGTGATCTGATGTCAGCAAAATTCCCCACTGACAGCAGAATGTAAACAAATGAGTTGCCAGCATTTAAAAATTAAGAAAAAAACAATATGGGGTCTTCAATCCATACTAGGCCCTCATTGACCATGGCATGCTGGGTGGATGATGTCATAAGGGGCAGAGTCACTCAGTGATGTAATTGGGTGGCCCGCTGCTTACTTTATTTAGTGGTGGGAGGCTGCGGAGTTGTCATTCGGTGGGAGCCAAGCATCAGTGTGAGTCAGTTTTTTTTTTTTCCGTTTGGGTCGGCGGGTGGTGTTCATTATGATTGATGTTGGATCTACTTCTGGGGCTATTTATACATTTTTTGGGGGATGAATAAATGAACTGGCTGTGCGATTTTACTACTTTTTTTGGTGATTAACTAAGAATATTATGTACCCCACACCCATTCACATGGGGGGGGTTGGAATCTGGGGGCCCGCTTGTTAAAGGAGGCTTACAGATTTCGATAAGCCTCCACCTGCAGATCCCCACAACCACTTGGCCAGGGTTGTGGAGAAGAGTCCCTTGTTGTCATCAACATGGAGACAAGGTGCCTCCGGGGAGCCCCCTGCCCCAAAGCACCCCCATGTTGAGGGCATGTTGTCTGGTATCGTTCAGGAGGGAGTGCACTCCCTCATCCCACCCCTCCTTTCCTGGCATGCCAGGCTGCATGCTCGGATAAGGGTCCGGCATGGATTTTGATGGGGACCCCATGCCATTTTTTTTAATTAGCGTGGGGTTCCCCTTAAAATGCATACCAGACGGGGGCGTGGCCTGCGTGCAAGCTGAATGGCAGCATAGAACCGGAGCTCCTGTGATTACCAGGGAATAGCAGCACAAATCATCCCATCGGGACCCCAAAACATCATCCCCACAAGGCGATCTACCTCCGGATTACCTGGATTACTCCTGCAGCATGTCCAGGAAAAGTAAGGAGCCCCGCAAACCGCAGCGTCTGACGGACTTTTATCCTCATAAGCCACATGAAGGTAGGCAAGATGGCCCCCGGCCATCATCCACACCTGCAGACAAAACGGCCAACAACTTGCCTGATAAAGACAAGAAACACACAAATAACAGCTCCCCTGCAAGCTCACAGCAGCACTCTCCCTCCCCTATCTCTGGCAGCCCAGCTAAAGCAAAACTCAGGCTGGATGGAGAGGGATACAGTCCCCAGGCCAGCCAAGCCACAGACTCTGGAGATGAGACACATGATCTCCCTGATTCAATAGAATCGTTCCCAACCATGCACCAGCCTGTGATAGACACTGTACTGAAAGATATGCTGCTATCACTAAGGAGCTCACTACAATCTGATATGGCACAGTGCATGCACAGGTTCCACACTGACATACAAGCAGTGGAATCGAGGGTTGATCATATAGAGCAAAAAATGGGAGACTTTGCTGAAACCATCAATGATCTAGTAGACTCACATGAGGAGAGAGAAGGGGACACGGAATGGGTGAAAGCTAAGCTGGCAGATTTTGAAGACAGGAATAGGAGGAACAATATGAAGATCAGGGGAATCCCCGAGTCAATCCAGCCAGCTGACCTGCGTGATTATGCTACATCACTGTTTAAACTGCTCACCCCTAATCTATCTGGTCTCGAGCTAACGATTGACAGAATTCACCGCTTACCTAAGCCGTCTTTTTTGCCAGAGCAGGTCCCTAGAGACGTAATACTGCGCATGCATTTCTTTCATGCAAAGGAATTGCTGATGGTGACGATGCGTAAAGGTGAACAAATACCTGCACAGTATCAAAATTTACAGTTTTATGCTGACCTGTCGCAATATACACTTCAGAAACGAAAGACCCTGAATACCGTCACCAAGATACTTAGGAATCATAAAATTGTATACAGATGGGGTTATCCCACAAAGTTATCTATTGTGAAAGATGGCCGAACATACACTATAGACTCTCTGGGAAAAGGCCTTTCTCTTCTGGAGGAATGGGGTATACTGCCAGAGCATTCTGATGATTCCCCTGCTGTGAAGCCAAGGAGGTCTGCAGAACCAGATTGGAAAACTGTTACAAACAAAAACGCAAAATTGCACACTTGACCCGGATGGGTAACACTCCACTACTAACCCCTGGAGGAACGTACAGGAGCGCCATTAGGCCTGAACTTTACCCCCACCCACTTTGGGCAGCTTAACGCTGCATACGGGTATCCTGGTTCTAGTGCCCACTGAGGACTAGGACCTCTCTATTGTTTTCTATCAGTTGCTTGGTTATATTTTTCTATGTTTTTCTTTTTTCTCTCAGTTTTCTTGTTTTTACTGTTGAAAGATTTACAAGACGGAGTTCAAGTAATTACTGCTGGACCCTCCATGCAGAAATGCCACTCAACTTGGCCCGAAGTCCAAAATAGACAAACTCTCTGCGCATCACCAAATAGTAAGTACTTTTTGACTTTATGCACCATCATTTTCAGTTTCCCACCGCTATCCCAAATCCAACCACATGAGGGAGACATTGCACCAACAATGAATGTAAAGCAGCAATGTAACATAATCTTCACACTCCTGCAAGTATGGGGATAAAGATCATTTCTATAAACTCTAAAGGACTGAATCATCCTGCTAAAAGGCGTTCCTTATGGTCAGAAGCCCTCTCTAACAAAGCTGACATACTTTGCGCTCAAGAGACACATTTCTCTGCTTCAACACCACCCAAATGTTCGCACAGGAACTTTCCACATCTTTTTACCGCAAATGCCCGCAATAAAACTAAAGGAGTCCTCATAGCAATACGTGACTCTGTAACTTTCACCCTACTTGAGGAAATTAAAGATGAAAATGGCCGGTATCTTATCCTGGTTTGTGAACTTAACTCAATCACGTATACCATAGTAAATGTCTATTCACCAAACCAACGCCAGATTTATTTTTTTAATAAGCTGATGAAAAAGGTTAGGAAACACCACAAGGGAAGATTACTATTATGCGGGGATTTCAACGCCACCCCAGATCCTGTGATGGACTCTACCTCCGGCGCCAAACGCTATAGCCCGTCCTTACTACCCTCAATTCACAAGCACGATCTGTTTGACGCCTGGAGATGCTTACATGCGGGAGAAAAAGACTTCACATTCTTTTCATCACCTCACAGGACTTATTCCCGCATTGACCTTTTTCTTGTCGACCAACAAACACTAGCCAATGCATCCGCCACGAACATTAATGCCATTACGTGGTCTGACCACGCTTCTACTACCCTGTCTCTGGTGGACGGGACACCCAACACCGCACCTCCATTATGGAGATTGAACTCCTTTCTCTTACAGCAAGCGGACTATAAGTCAGTCATTGAAAACCAACTAACTGAATTTTTTAAGAATAACGAATCCTCTGTGCAAGATAAATTTGTACTGTGGAATGCCCACAAAGCTTTTATTCGTGGCATTTTCATACAACAGGGAGCGAGGGTCAAGAGGCAGCGGCACAGGCAAATAAAAGAAATCACTGACAAAATCTTCCTATTAGAGACTAGTAATAAGCAAAAATCTTCTCCCAAAATTTTGAGTCAAATTACCCAGCTGAGATGTGAGTTGCGGCTCCTTCTTTTAGAGAACTTTGAAAAAACATCAAAAAAACGTAAGATGACATACTACGCTACAGGTAACAAAGCGGGTAAGAATCTAGCTCAAAGGGTAAAGGGCATGAGACAAAAAACTCAGATTCCGTATATTATACACCCCGTTACCAAAAATAAATTGTATCATCCCCAAGAAATGGCGGACGCCTTTAGCCATTACTATGGCTCTCTTTACAATTTGAAAGATGATCCGAACACTACCCAACCAAATGTTGAAGCAATAAACGTGTTTCTTGGAAAATTAGACATTCCTAACATCTCACAGGAGCAACTATTGACCCTCAATCAGCCGTTCAGCATGGCAGAGATACATAGGGCGATAGACTCACTCCCAATTAACAAGTCTCCAGGGCCGGATGGATTTTCTGGTGACTATTATAAATCCTTCAAACATTTACTGACACCATATATGGAACAAATCTTTGCCGCTGCCGCTGCCTCGGCCTCATTCCAGCCTGAAATGTTGGGTGCTGTTATTGTGGCCTTGCCGAAGCCAGGGAAGGAGCCTGATTCCCCTCCAAACTTTAGGCCCATATCACTTCTCAACATCGACTTAAAGGTTTATGCTAAAATTGTTGCATACAGATTAATAGACATACTTCCCCTTATCATTAACCCTGATCAGACGGGCTTCACTAAGGGTCGCCAAACGTCCGATGCCACGCGTAGACTAATTAACATTATTCATCTAGCTAAACTGCACAAAAGGCCTTCTCTGCTGTTGGCATTGGACGCAGAGAAGGCCTTTGATCGTATTCACTGGATGTACCTCACCCAAGTATTACAAAGTTTTGGCTTCTCGGGTAATATACTGCAAGCAATATTAGCCTTATACTCTAACCCCTCGGCTCAGGTCTATACCTCAGGGGTGCTCTCCAAGCCGTTCACCATATCTAACGGCACCAGACAGGGGTGCCCACTATCCCCTTTAATATTTAATCTTTTAATGGAACCCCTGGCCATCTATATTCGAACTCACCCCAACATTAAAGGTTTCTCCATGCCCAACTCTACACACACGATTAGCCTATTCGCTGACGACATTATAATGATTCTCACAGATGTGGAGACTTCCCTGGCTTCTGTGCACTCGGCTTTAGCTATGTTTAACCAGTTGTCTTACTATAAGGTCAATGAAAGTAAATCGTATATAATGGGATTGGGTATTGATCTATCTGTCCAAACGCGACTTAGCGCACGGTTCCCATACATATGGAAGCAAGATGGGATAAAATACCTAGGGATTACCCTCACGGCATCTACAGAAGACCTAGTTACAGCTAACTTTACTCCCTTCCTCAATATTCTGACCAACAAGTTACAGGAACTGGGCAAGGTTGAGCTGTCCTGGACGGGACGGCTAGCGTCATTTAAAATGTTAGTCTTACCACAACTGTTATACCTCTTCCGATCACTACCAATCCCGATCCCTAATTCCTTTTTCACCAAGGCTCAGTCTATACTGAACAAATTCCTGTGGCGGGGTAGAAGAGCTAGGTGCGCTTTCAAAAAATTAATTAAAACTAGAAGTGCAGGAGGTATAGGCCATGTCCTATTACAAGATTATCACTCGGCTACTATCCTTTCTCAAACCAGAGCTTGGTTTAACCAGCGCCAAGGCCCTAAATGGTTGGACCTAGAAGCAGCCCAAACCTTGGGCACAAATTGGCTGATATACTCCTAACATGCCACATTATACCCCAGGCATACCCACACATATCTCTAACTATGAAGGCCACACTTCAAAAGTGGAAAATGTTCACATCTCTAGACATCCCAGATCAACTTTTAAAGCCCTTACCTCTTAATATCTCTTGCTTCTCACTGATAATCCCAGACTTGTCTGTCACACATTGGGAGGCCAAAGGCATCAAAACTGTACAAGATATACTGGTAGGCCCGGCCCCAAAAACATTTAGAGCATTGCAAATAGAATATAATCTTGAGGACAGGGACCAATATAGATACATGCAAATAGTTCACTTTATTCGAACATTGTCCAATTTTGAAACGTTGCTGCCATGGCGAGCATTGTTATACCTAATGAACAGTTGCACCACTATTAAAGGCATCTCACTGTTCTACTGTCTCTTACAGTCTAAAGCCTTATTTGAAAAATCCACTAATATAGTTGCATGGGAACGGGAACTAGGTGCAGAGTACTCAGAACTCCAATTGCAAAAAGCCCTAGTATATAATTTCACCGCGACTAAAAGCTCCAATCTCTGGGAAGTAACCCATGAAATTTTACTCAGGTGGTACCTTACACCATACAGAATGTCCAAATTTAATGCTTCTACCTCCTCTCTTTGTTGGAGGAAATGCAGAGAGACGGGTACTCTGCACCATATTCTGTGGAATTGCCATGCCCTGAACCCACTTTGGTCCGAAGTGTTCAATCTCATTTCTAGGTTGGCAGGGTCACACATTGCGCCTAACGCAGCACTAGCAGTATTATCATTAGGAATAGAACAAATAGCGCCACAAATAAGAACTGTAGTCACGCACATCCTTCTCAGCACTAGGCTGGTGATTCTGCGACACTGGCTAGCAGCAATCCCACCATCATTTAGAGAAATTGTAGAGACGACTAACACCCACGCCACGTACGAGTTAATGTTCGCAGCGTCTCAGGGCAAATACTTATCCACAAGAGACAAATGGTCTGCCTGGGAAATATGGTTTAAACGAAATTGGAAACCAGAGTAAAGCCGATCCTTATTTCTGATATATAGTTAAGAGACAATATTTTTTTTTCAACAATGTTCTTATTATGAGTTATAAACCAATTTCTTTCTCGTACATCACGGGACACAGAGCGACATAGTCATTACTAATGGGTTATATAGATACCGTCAGGTGCTGGCACTGGCAACTTCCAAAACCGGAAGTACCCTCCCCTATATAAGCCCCTCCCATCCGGGAGCACCTCAGTTTTTTGCCAGTGTCTAAGGTGTTGGCCAAGAAGAAACATGTGTTTTTCACTGAGCTTGCGTACAGGTTCTTTTGGGCCTCAGTAAGCTATTCCGGATCCGACCAAAAAAGCTTCATAGCTAAACGGTCGGTACCCGGGCCTTGCAGAGAAGAGCAAGGTTTTGCCTGTAATGCTTCTCTTAGGAGAGCTGGACCCTGGGATCCAGAGCTCTGGTCATACCCACGACCAAGATGTTTTCTGTGCAGGGTGCTATACAGGTCCAGGGGAGTGGAATCCTTGGGAACCCGGTCCCTGAAGGTTTGATTACAATGCCTGCCGTGATAGGTGAAGTTTGGGCTTTTGTGGACCAAACAAAGTCCTGCGGCGGGGAACAGGTAAGTGGGGGCCCCCAGGAACTTGGTTCTATTGGGGGACCCCCAAGCCTAATTTGTCTTTCTGTCTGTTACCTAATGGTATTCCCGCAAAATTCTGTGCATGCCTGTAACTACTAAAAAAATGTAATAATTTTTAATGGTGGTCAAGAAAAAAAAAAAAAACATTTTTTTTATATATACTTAATATATTAGAATGCGGTACCTGTGTTTGTCCACTAGAGGCCGCTGTGGAATGTTTTCTTGTCATGTGGACTAGCTTCTTCTCAGCAGAGCAAAGTCCAGGCAGATGGTGAGTTCTCTTATAGGAAACTGCTTCCTCTGCCATGTTGCAGTGCTCGTCCATCCCCCGGCCTGCGGCAAAGAGGGGCCCTGGCTCCTGTCCCTTGTTACCATATTTGAAATTAGCGCCGAAGGCGCACGTGCCCGCGCGCGTGCACGCGCCTCTATATATAGAGGTGAGCCGGGAAAGGGGGCGGAGCCTGGGGGATGACGCTCTGTGCGCGCCGCAGCGCTTCTGCGCATGTGCGGGCGTCCCAGCAGTTTAAAAAAACCACAATATTGTAGTGAGCTGGCTATGAAATACAGAGACAGAGCTGGCAACATTTAAAGGCATACAGCAAGCGGTTGATACAGGCATCCCCTAGAAAGGCACATTAGTAGACACCAACTGTGATATAGCAGCAATTGTGCTAGACTATTCTCAGTAAAAGTGGTGTATTACGGCTGGAATACCTCAGCTTTAGGCTTAGGAATATGCCGTCCAGAAGCTCCGGAACTGAATCTTCCAGGAAGCGAAGGGGGTCTCATCGGGCTCGGAGGATCTTGGGCATACTCCTGCTGCACCAGTCTCCCCTGAAGTTCAGAGGTAAGTGACCGTAGAGACCCCGCAGGGTACTTGGTACTGTGGCTGTCCTCAGTTCACCTGCTCCTGTGTATGTAACAGAGGAGGTTTTTTCCTCAGCTCTGGGAGGATTAGAGAGAGATTGTCAACATTTATCGCTGCCTCCCTGTCAGGGAAAGCACGCCCGATCTCCGTCTCCTCCTTCAGAGTGCCTGTTAGCAGAGCAACAGTCCCATACAGGGATCGACCTGCCTGAAGGGGATCAGGATAAGGTTGATTCTGTTATAGAGGAATCAACAGTGGGGGAACCTTTTCTCAGCATCTTAAGCTGAAAGATTATGGGTTCAGTCTCTGACTAACATGGTCCGATCAGCATTTAAAAATGCACCTTGCGGAACCATCAACCACTACTGTATCCTCGTTGGGGTCGCTAGAAGCCCCCAGACTGTTTGTTCTTTTCCACTTCACCCTTTACTGAAAGGGCTCATTTACCAGGATTGGGAACGTCCTGAGAAAATATTTATTCCCCCAAGAGATTTCCGGTGGTCTATCCCATGGAGGATAAGTTCATCAAAAAAAAAAAAAAAAATGGAAGGTCCCTACAGTGGACGCAGCCATCTCTTGTATGTATAAATCACTGACATGTCCAGTGGATAATGTCCAAATGTTCAAGAACCCAATAGATAAAAGATTGGAGTCCTTATGAAAATCTGCTTGGTGATACAACCAGCAGTAGCAGCTATTGGGGTCTGCTAAGCAGTGAAGGATCAGTTGAAACAGGTCTTGAGGGACTTGACAGATCAGCAGGCTTTGCCCTAGCTGATCTACCTAGAGCCTTAGGCTTTGCGGTTGACGCCATAGAGGATTCAGTCCATCAGGCCTCCCGCCTTACGCTGTCTATAGTACATATGCGTAGGCTCCTATGGCTCAAAAACTGGTCTGCTGAAGCTCCCTGTAAAGAATGGCTGGTTAGCGTCCCATTTCATGGTGAACGCTTATTCAGGGAAAACCTGGACAAATATATCCAGAAAATTTCCAGCGGTAAAAATACGCTCTTGCCGGTTAAAAGCAGAGTTAGAGGTCCCTCTTTAAGAGGCCTGCTTCTCCAGTTCCTGGGACATCGGCTGTGTAACAGTTCCGACGGCCTCCTCGGTCAAATCCCGGGGGTAGAAAACAGGGACAGTAGCAGGGTAATGAGAAACCCTGGGTCAGGGGAGGTACAAAACCTCCCCCAAAGTTAAATTCATTGAAGCCCCCACTCAGTCGGGTGGGGGGAGGACTCCAGTTGTTCGCAAGAGACCTGGCGGGACACGATCAAGACAGATAGGTGCTCTCCGCAGTAGGTTTGGGATACAGTTTGGAGTTAAAAGACTCTCCTCCTTCCCATTTTTTGAGGTCAAACGTGCCAAGGGATCCCCGGAAGAGAGAGTCCCTCCTGTTGGCACTAGAACAACTATTGCTCCAAGGAGTAATTATGGAGGTTCCCCTGGAAGAATGAGGGTTCGGGTTTTACTCAAACCTCTTTACAGTCCCGAAGCAAACGCGGTCGGGAGGCCCATATTAATTCTAAAAGGGCTATACAAATTCCTGTATATCAGGACTTTCCGATGGAGTCGATCCGATCGGTGGCCACTGCCCTACAAGGGGAGGATTGGTTAGCCACGATCGACATCAAAGATGCTTATTTGCACATTCCCATCTTTCCAGTCCACCAAAAATTTCTACGCTTTGCAGTAGAAGGGCGCCATTTTCAGTTCAGAGCCTTACCCTTCGGTTTGGCCACAGCACCACGAGTGTTTACAACCTGTATATGAGGCTGCTGGGAAAAATGGTGGCATCATTCGAAGCAGTACCCTACGGTCAGTTCCATTCAAGGAATTTGCAAGGGGCCATACTGTCAGCCTGGAACAAAAAAGTTCAGGCCCTAGACTTACAATGTCCTTGTCTCCTTCCGTTCGCAAGAGCCTCCGTTGGTGGTGGGTTCCCCAGAATCTGGAAAAAAGGAAATCCTTCAGTCCGATTTCTTGGAAGGTGGTCACTACAGATGCCAGCCTTATAGGCTGGGGAGCAGTACTGGAGCAATAGTCTCTCCAGGGCAGATGGTCGGATGCAGAAAAGGCCCTGCCCATCAATCTCTTAGAGATACGAGCAGCCCGGTATGCCCTAGTAGCATGGACATCCAAACTCCAAGGGTCCCCTGTCAGAATTCAATCAGACAATGCCACAGCAGTGGCATATATCAATCATCAGGGGGGCACCAGGAGTCGTGCAGCCCAGAGGGAAGTAAATTACATCCTGAAATGGGCAGGAAAAATATGTCCCAGCCATATCTGCGGTATTCATTCCAGGAGTGGAGAATTGGAAGGCGGACTTTCTAAGTCGCCAGCAATTAGGCCCAGAGGAAGGGTCCCTTCACCCCGAGGTTTTCTGGACAATATGTCAGCGGTGGGGAACATCGGATGTAGATCTTCTAGCATCCAGATTCAACGCAAAGGGGGACAGGTTTGTCTCTCGGACAAGGGATCCCCTAGCTTGCGGCTCGGATGCCCTAGTGTTCCCTGGGGATCAGTTCAAGCTGATATATGCATTCACACCGCCACAATGGTTACCTCGATTACTCCGCAGAATCAGGGTAGAAAAGAAACCAGTGATTCCGGTGGCTCCAGCGTGGCCCCGAAGAGCGTGGTACGCGGAGATTGTAAAATTTCAGTGGGGAGTCCTTGGACTCTCCCACGTCGTCCGGCTTTCGCAAGGACCGATATACCACCCTTCCTTACCAGCCCTAGGTTTGACGGCCTGGCTATTGAAGCCCACATTCTAAAAAAGAGAGGGCTCTCTAATGCTGTGGTATCTACCATGATCAATGCCAGGAAGCCGGTATCCAGGCAGATCTACTATAGAATCTGGAAGGCGTACATCGCGTGGTGTGAGGCCAAGAAATGGCATCCACATAAGTACGTAATAGGTAGGATTCTGGACTTCCTACAGTGGGCTGTAGATAGGAAGCTTGCCTTGAGTACTATCAAGGGTCAGATTTCGGCCTTGTCAATATTTTTTCAAAGGCCCTTGGCTTCGCATTCACTAGTCAAAGCCTTTATACAAGGAGTGATGCGTATTAGGCCTCCGGTTAATATTCCCATATGTCCATGGGATCTAAACTTGGTTCTGTCGGTTCTACAGAAACAACCATTTGAACCACTACAGCATATTTCCTTGGTGCTTCTCACCAGGAAATTGTTTTTTCTAGTAGCCATTTGTTCGGCTAAAAGAGTATCGGAATTAGCAGCTATGTCCTGTAAGGAGCCATATCTGGTTATCCATAAGGACAGAGTAGTGTTACGTCCTCATTCAGCCTTTCTTCCTAAGGTGGTATCGAGGTTTCATTTGAACCAAGATGTGGTTCTTCCTTCTTTTTTCCCCAAACCTACTTCGGTAGAGGAAAAGTTATTGCATTCTTTGGATGTAGTAAGAGCAGTTAAAGCTTATCTAAAAGCCACTGCTCAGATTCGCAGAACGGATACTTTGTTTATTCTGCCGGAAGGCCCCAGAAAGGGTCAGGCAGCGTCAAAGTCTACTTTAGCCAAGTGGATTCGACAGGTCATTATGCAAGCTTATGGCTTGAGAAGGAGACCGCCTCCGTTCAAAGTTAGAGCGCACTCCACGAGAGCAGTTGGAACTTCATGGGCAGTGCATCACCAGGCCTCCCTGGCTCAAATCTGTAAGGCCGCAACATGGTCTTCGGTACACACGTTTACTAGGTCCTACCAGGTGGACGTTAGAAGTCAGGAGGATGTCGCCTTTGGGCGCAGTGTGTTGCAGGCCGCAAAAGATCCTCATGTCTGATAGCGCTCAGCTTATATATGGTGTATCCCCCCCCTCATTTGGCATTGCTTTAGGACATCCCATTAGTAATGACTATGTCGCTCTGTGTCCCGTGATGTACGAGAAAGAAAATAGGATTTTTATAACAGCTTACCTGTAAAATCCTTTTCTTGGAGTACATCACGGGACACAGAGCTCCCGCCCCTCTTTAGGGACACTTATTGCTTTGCTACAAAACTGAGGTGCTCCCGGATGGGAGGGGCTTATATAGGGGAGGGTACTTCCGGTTTTGGAAGTTGCCAGTGCCAGCACCTGACGGTATCTATATAACCCATTAGTAATGACTATGTCGCTCTGTGTCCCGTGATGTACTCCAAGAAAAGGATTTTACAGGTAAGCTGTTATAAAAATCCTATTTTCTGAGTGTTAATTCTACCTCTTATCCTTCTATTTTATGCCTTGAATATAGTTGCGGTATAAGTACATCACATAGATGTCCAAATGTTGATGGCAAAGTTTATTGCGTTGTCTATTGTATGAACCTGACTTTATAATAAAAATTTATTGAAGTTAAAAATGCATACCAGACCAAAGGGCCTGGTATGGATTGGAGGGGCATGTTATTTTTTTTCATTTTTAAATGCGGGCAATTAATTTTTTTACATCAAGCAGACAAAGCATCAGTCCAGACAGCAGGCAGAAATGTTGTCAATAAATAGGCCAGGGTAGGTACAAGTGGCAGGCAGGCAACACTTCACTGGTGTGGAGGTGATCAGGGACACAATGACTGGTGCGGAGGTGATCAGGGACACAATGACTGGTGCGGAGGTGATCAGGGACACAATGACTGGTGTGGAAGTGATCAGGGACACAATAACTGGTGTGGAGGTGATCGGGGACACAATAACTGGTGTGGAGGTGATCGGGGACACAATAACTGGTGTGGAGGTGATCGGGGACACCATAACTGGTGTAGAGGTGATCGGGGACACAATAACTGGTGTAGAGGTGATCGGGGACACAATAACTGGTGTAGAGGTGATCGGGGACACAATAACTGGTGTGGCGGTGATCAGGGACACAATAACTGGTGTGGCGTGATCAGGGATACAATAACTGGTGTGGCGTGATCAGGGACACAATAACTGGTGTGGAGGTGATCGGGGACACAATAACTGGTGTGGAGGTGATCAGGGACACAATAACTGGTGTGGAGGTGATCGGGGACACAATAACTGGTGTGGTGGTGATCGGGGACACAATAACTGGTGTGGAGGTGATCAGGGGCACAATAACTGGTGTGGTGGTGATCAGGGACACAATAACTGGTGTGGCGGTGATCAGGGACACAATAACTGGTGTGGAGGTGATCAGGGACACAATAACTGGCATGGAGGTGATTAGGGACACAATAACTGGTGTGGTGATCAGGGACACAATAACTGGTGTGGAGGTGATCAGGGACACAATAACTGGTGTGGAGGTGATCGGGGACACAATACCTGGTGAGGTGGTGATCGGGGACACAATAACTGGTGTGGAGGTGATCAGGGACACAATAACTGGTGTGGTGGTGATCAGGGACACAATAACTGGTGTGGCGGTGATCAGGGACACAATAACTGGTGTGGAGGTGATCAGGGACACAATAACTGGCATGGAGGTGATTAGGGACACAATAACTGGTGTGGTGATCAGGGACACAATAACTGGTGTGGAGGTGATCAGGGACACAATAACTGGTGTGGAGGTGATCGGGGACACAATAACTGGTGTGGAGGTGATCGGGGACACAATAACACATATTACTGGAACTTAACTCCAAAATGAAGAGAATGTTTCGGCCCTATAAATGGGGAAATGCTCTGACCCTGAAGGGGTATATCTACAAATAATAAATGTTGGGGCAGCGCTTGCACTATGGACAAAATATCTGAATCCACAACACGATAGTTCCAATAAAACTTTCTGACAACAAAGTGTCAGACAACTCCTGGGGTAACCTGACAGCACTTACTCAGAAAACCCCCGCTGTAGATGACGAGGTGTGCTGGGCTCTGTAGTCCCACAGAGTTCATGGTCCTGTGAACCAATAGACATCTCTATAGCAGTAAATGGGGAATACCGGCATAGGGAGCAGAAGAGCTAATACATCGCCAGAGTCCCGGTCACAGATACTAATGTGGACGGCGGGACTTCTTTTTGGTAAACTTGCCCCCTCCCAACATTCCAGGTTCACCATCTCATCCCCCAAAATCCAGTCCCTTTCAGACTCCTATTGTGAGACTCATCATAGTGTCTCTGGAGGGGCGCTGATCATTCCTGTGTAAAATCTTACAGAAATCTTCCCTAATCCCGACCTTTAATTATCATTTCATTCCCCCCACATACAATGTCTGGACCGACATTTACTGACATCAATAACTCCCCTCGTGGTACAGACCATAAATTCCCTCATTGTAATATACGGGGTTATTCTACATTTCCACACTATATATGTGTGTATCATCATCTGCTGGAGATAAAAGACATCACAGTGACTATGGAGGAAGAGGACAGACATGACAGGGTTACTGGGTGTAAACAGAAAATAAGATCTTATTACCTCCTCTGCTGCCACTTCCAGCAATGTCTTCTCTCTACTTCCCCCTGACTCACCTCTCACCCGGAACTTCCTGTCTGTGCCTGACATCACTTCCTGTCTTCCATAGAGACGTTCTGTCTGGGTAGAAGTGAGATCACCACCTTGTGGAACTCAGAGGAACTCTCAGAGAACAAGAGAAGTCTGGTAGTGTGAACACGGCCTTGTGCTGTGTGTGTATGTACTGTATATCCTAATAGATGGGTCATCTCCACTCCCACCAAGGGGGATAGAAATATATTACTGCTCGGGGGGGGGGAGACATTTTGTCCCCTTTGATTTTGCAGTAAAATTGATGTCAGATTTAGTCATGTAGAACATCTGTTATATGGATACAAAGAACCCCAGCCGAGAGTAAAGGGTGGAAATGGCTCCTGATCCCCAGATTTCGGCAATTATGTCACCAATATAAATAGAAAAAAACCTGCGCTATGTGTAACAACTCAAATACCTACAGAAATAACTTATACCGGACTGCTGCTGTAACAAAGGTAAGTGTAGCACTACCCCCAGTTAAGAGAGCTGCTGGTTTTGTTTCGGGTCTGTACCCTAGCTATCAATCCCAAAAACTTGGCTCAAACCCTCCCTTGGCACAACTGGTTTGTACTGTAATTGTGAACCCACTGATGGCTGGGAATGCAATAATACCACACAACAGTATAATGGCACATAAAATTGCTTCCTGATATGTTAGAAGGCTAGCCATTGGCTAGCCTGAATTTGTAGGAGGAGGGTGGGGCGTTATATTCTCCCCATCCTCCCCCTGGCTGGCGTCAGCTGTGTTTTCCGGGTTACAGGTCAGGATCCGGCGATGACGTCATTTCCGGTTCCGGGGTCACAAGCGGTGGCTCAGCGTGCGGAGCAGTGTCCCTTCCTATAGGGTCGGTGCACTTTACTGACGGTCGGTCAGTGGGGGGTCAGTACAGGAATCTTACCCTTTTCTTCCCGCTACAGGAAGCAGCTGGCGGGGTTTCAGCGGTCCCGGCGTTTGGCGGCAGGTTGGGCCTTTTTTCTCCTCTCAGTGCTGGCGCAACATTGACAAGTTTCATTGCAGGGACCTCTCGTGGCAGCTGTCATTCTCTTTTCTATGTGATCGGTACAGGTAGGTCTCGGGCTGGTTGGGGGGGGGGGGCGTATTGTCGCTTGCTTTCATTGCTAGCATTGTTGAATACGTGTCGATGTGCCTGTTGTTTTTCTGCTGGGATTTTCATTGTTCTATGCCACCCCATACCCAGGGTGCGTTTCTTTTCGCAGGTCGTCCAGGGGTTCCAGTTCTTGGTACAGGTAGGTTCATCTTCATCTAGCGGGGGAGGGGCGGTGGCACGGGTATCTGGTAGGTGGGATGCAGTGTCACCTTTCTTACTCTGCCAGCCTCGCCTTTCCACCCCTTGCTGGATCGACTGCCCCCGCTTCAGGTCCTTTGGGGGGGGGCCCGGGTTACTAGAGTGGGGGTCTGGGCTTGAGGCGTCCTCTACGCCAGGTTCCCCCGGTTCACTTCACCGGCTACCTCTGGTCCACTTCCCACTTAGGTTAGCTTGCACTAGCTGTTATTTGCAGGTTGCCGGGACGCTAGTCCAGCCGGTAGGCCGCGGGGCTGCTTTTTCATACGTGGTCAGCACTCGTTCACGCCTTGTCACTGGGTCCCACTAGGGTTCGTTGTAGCTTCGGGTTAGGTCACGGTCAGGGTTGCTTCTTCATTTCTCTCGTTTGTCGTTCCTGCCACAGTACACGTACACTCTGTGTTGCTCAAGTCACCTCGAATTTGGTTAGGGGGGCACAGTTTGCTCTGGGCGTCATTTGTTCAGTGCATACATCTAAATGTTGTTACAGGTGGAATTCTCTGTTCATTCGGACGCTTCAGGTGCGTACTGTGGCCTTGTTTACTCAGGGGTAGTTAGTAGGTTACATTCCAGGATCTGTCACGTCTTCGGATCTGTACAGGCTGAGGTTTTAGTTTTTAATTGATTTGATGCAATCTTCTCGCCTGTACATTCATACGTCATACGTGCACGTCACTTACATGCCTATATCTGCCTACCACGGTCTGTAGGTACTAAGCCCTGAGTGTTCGTTTTTAATTGCCTGTCCGGCGCCACAGGTTCCTCGGGCTCACGCTACACTCACGCAGGGGGTCACGGTCATTAGCTTCTTCAGGCGCCTGGTTTGGCATCAACTGCACACATCATTACGTTAGGGCAGGTGGGCGGGGGTTAGGTCGGTAGGTGGTGTTGACTGGTGGATTATTTGTGTTTTGTTCACAGTTTAGGAGTATGTCGCATATCTCTGAGAGCGTGGAGTTGGCGTTCATCCCTTCCACACCAGCGGGCCCTTCCACACCAGCTGGTCCTTCCACGCCAGCAAGGGGCTCGAAGCTCGGCAGCACGCCTTCCTTAAGGAGCTGGACCATACCCAAACTCATTGCCGAACTACGTTCCAGGGGCATTCCTTTCTCGGCGTCGGCCAGGAAGGCGGAGTTATTCAGGCTCCTTTTTCCAATCCCAGCCCAGCCTCTTCCTTCCACCGGTACGGAGCATGCGTCCCTCCTCACCGCTTTGACGCAGATCCATACGGTGTTAAATACTCTTTCATCTTCGGTCCAGCTTTTACAAGATAGGATGGATGTGCTGGAGGCCCGTCTGGACAATGTGGTGGTTCCGGTGGCTTCCTCAGCTCCTGGTCCATCTGGATCTCCGTCAGGTATCACAGGTGGGCCGCTACCGCTGGCTGATCCTGCTGTGGCCAGTGTTTTTCCTTCTATTTCCCCTGCCCATTTTGTCCCGGCTTATCTGAGGAAGGACATCCTGGAGGGGAAGGACGTTAACCTGGCATCCCTGCTCATTGCCTCGCAGGACATTGTGGAGAACAAGGCATATGCTTGCGGGGAAGGTCTCGGTGGTCCTCAGGGCCCGGGATCCCAGGCTGAACCGTAAGCTCAACGTTGCTGAGTTTGTCCTTGCGTTTGGTATTTTCAGGGATGTCATTTGTGGTGTTAGTCCCGGCAGGAGGGAGGAGTTGGACCTGTATCTACACAAGGTAGTCGATTTGGCCCACAAGTATGGTGGCAGCACCTTTTACGACTATCATAGATCTTTTTCGTCTAAGGTCGCTGCCATGTGGGCGCAGTTTCAGGTGGTATCATGTTGGAGTATCATTGACACAGAATTGTTTTGCAGACATTTCGCCAGTCAGAGATCTCCAACATGTGCTACCTGTCAGTCGGCTGCTCACACCACCAACTGGTGTCCCAATGTTGATCATCCAGGGGTTGCTGGGACCAGTAGGCCAGGATCTGGCAGTCTTGCCGTAGGGTCCTCAGGGCTGGTGGACAAGCTTGGCAGGCCCATCCATATGCTGGGCAGGTCACAGCTGTGTAATAATTACAATTACACCTCATGTAATTACAACCAGTGCAGACTGCTGCATGTCTGTGCAAACTGTTTCAGGGCCCATCCCAAAACCGCCTGTCCAGTCAAGCCATCCAGTGTATCTTGACTGAGCCGGGTCAATGTCTCCAGGTTGGGGTTCTGGCTGGATCTCCACCCATCCCCGGCTCTCAAGCAGTTTTTGATGAATGGTTTTGTGGAGGGTTTCCATACGGGCCTGATTACCCTTCCGTGTCACTCACACGAGTGTGATAATCTGGTGTCGGCTGTCACCAATCCTGAGTTGGTCGATGACTTGTTGAGGGTGGAGTTGTCCAAGGGATTTGTCATTGGGCCTTTTTCTTCCCCGCCTTTTGATTTATGGAGAGTGAGCCCCATCGGGGTGGTTAAAGGAAAGTTTTCTAATAAATACCGTTTAATTTACGATCTGTCGGCTCCTCATTTATCGCCAGTACCTAGTTTAAATTCGCTCATTCCTTCGGAAGAGTTCTCCTTGAAGTACGCTTCAGTGGATTCCGCTATTCGGCATATCCTGCGGTTAGGGAGGGGGGCATGGTTGTCAAAGGCGGACATTGCGGACGCCTTCAAATTCCTCCCGATCATGCCATCTCTCTGGCAATGGTACAGTGTCAGATGGCGGGAGCAGTTTTACTTCGCCACCAAGCTGACGTTCGGGTCCAAGAGCAGCCCTTGGCTTTTTGATACGTTTGCCTCTGCGCTTGAGTGGATCCTTTCTGCACAGCTGGGGTGTGGCAAGGTTGTTCATTATTTAGATGATTTCCTGCTGCTGGAAAGCCCAGCACGGCCACCCAGGGATCTTGCCACTCTCACTGAGTTGTTCAGGGATCTGAACGTCCCCTTGGCCGTCCACAAGATCGATGGGCCGTCCACCGTGATAACGTTTCTAGGGATCACCTTGGACACCGTCCGCATGATCGCTTGTCTACCTCAGGACAAGCTGATCAGGATTCGGGGGGTCATTCATGATTTAGTTAGGTCCCCAGTATGTTCTAAGAGAGAGCTGCAGTCTCTCTTGGGCATGCTTAATTTTGCCATGAGAATCATCCCATAGGGCAGGTCCTTTGTCTCCCGCCTGTTGGCTCTCCTTCTGCTCTACCCAGACTCGGACTCGGTGGTGAGTTTGGGGGCCGGTGCCAAGGCTGATCTGCTGATGTGGGATCAGTTTTTATGCAGCTGGAATGGGGTTGCCTTATTCATCCGTCCACCCACGGAAGCCTCCCCGAGGGTGTACTCGGATGCCACGGCCTCAGTGGGGTTTTCGGCCATTTTCGGGGGTCAGTGGCTGGCAGGCCCCTGGCCTTCTGAGGTGGCTGATATTCCAGGGTAGGGATGAGCTCGGTGTTCGAGTCGAACATAGGTTCGACTCGAACATCGGCTGTTCGCAGCGTTCGGCGAACAACGAACGATTTGGGCCGTTCGCGCCAAATTCGAGTGACGCGAACGGCCCACAATACACTGCGCCATCGCAGTGTAATCCCGGCGCTGTGATTGGCCAAGCATGCACTGTGACCCTGCATGCTTGGCCAATCACAGCGCCGGCAGCGAGGAGAGCAATGATTGGCCACAGGCAGGATGCCTGTGGCCAATTATAGCTGAGGGGGTTTAGTACACGCCCCACACTATAAAAGGCCGCCAGCGCGGCGGCCTTGTGTAGTGTGTTCCGGAGCAGGGAAAGTGAAGGATAGGCAGGGACAGTGTCAAATCTTGTCAAATCTATTCTTTGCTAAACCTTGTATGTAGGGACAGAGAAGGATAGGCAGGGAGAGTGTCAGTGTCATATTCTTTGCTAAACCTTGTGTGCAGGGAGAGAGAAGGATAGGCAGGGAGAGTGTCAGTGTCATATACTTTGATAAACCTTGTGTACAGGGAGAGAGAAGGATAGGCAGGGGACAGTGTCAGTGTCATATTCTTTGCTAAACCTTGTGTGCAGGGAGAGAGAAGGATAGGCAGGGAGAGTGTCAGTGCCATATACTTTGATAAACCTTGTGTGCAGGGAGAGAGAAGGATAGGCAGGGGACAGTGTCAGTGTCATTGTTGCTAAGCCTCCTGCACATTATACACCTGAAGTTAGCCCGTATTGCTGCTTTTTCCTGGTGTGTTACACCAACAGGATTTTGCGGCACTTACAGCGGGCGGAGTGTACCTCCTGACCATATTACACCTTAACTTAGCCTGTATTGCTGCTTTTTCCTGGTGTGTTACACCAACAGGATTTTGCGGCACTTACAGCGGGCGGAGTGTACCTCCTGACCATATTACACCTTAACTTAGCCTGTATTGCTGCTTTTTCCTGGTGTGTTACACAAACAGGATTTTGTGGCACTTACAGCGGGCGGAATGTGCCTCCTGACCATATTACACCTTAACTTAGCCTGTATTGCTGCTTTTTCCTGGTGTGTTACACAAACAGGATTTTGTGGCACTTACAGCGGGCGGAATGTGCCTCCTGACCATATTACACCTTAACTTAGCCTGTATTGCTGCTTTTTCCTGGTGTGTTACACAAACAGGATTTTGCGGCACTTACAGCGGGCGGAGTGTGCCTCCTGACCATATTACACCTTAACTTAGCCTGTATTGCTGCTTTTTCCTGGTGTGTTACACCAACAGGATTTTGCGGCACTTACAGCGGGCGGAGTGTGCCTCCTGACCATATTACACCTTAACTTAGCCTGTATTGCTGCTTTTTCCTGGTGTGTTACACAAACAGGATTTTGTGGCACTTACAGCGGGCGGAATGTGCCTCCTGACCATATTACACCTTAACTTAGCCTGTATTGCTGCTTTTTCCTGGTGTGTTACACAAACAGGATTTTGTGGCACTTACAGCGGGCAGAATGTGCCTCCTGACCATATTACACCTTAACTTAGCCTGTATTGCTGCTTTTTCCTGGTGTGTTACACAAACAGGATTTTGCGGCACTTACAGTGGGCGGAGTGTGCCTCCTGACCATATTACACCTTAACTTAGCCTGTATTGCTGCTTTTTCCATTTCCCTGCAGGCCATTAGAATGTCTGGAAGGCAAACAAGGAGAGGCAGACAGTCAGGAGCCAAAAAAAGAGGGCAAGCAGGCTCTGTGTCTAGAGACAACAGTGCTGGTCGTGGACGCGGTGCATCGCCATCAGCACGTGGCCATGGGACACGCTTGTCCTTTTCGGCAGCTGGACGTGTTGAGCCGCATCATGCCGAAGACTTGGTAGAGTGGATGACCAAGCCCTCCTCATCCTCCTCATCCTCTCTCACCCAGGCTCAGGGTACTGGCAAAGCAGCTGCCAAAGCGTCCTCTTCCCTGGTATCAATGTCATCATCAGTCACTCCTTCCCTAGACCAACCATGTCCTCCTGAGGAGTCCCCCGAACTGTTTGAGCACAGTGTTGGGTACATGCTCCAGGAGGATGCCCAGCGTTTCGAAGGGTCTGATGATGATACCCAGCTAGAAGAAGGCAGTAGCGTGAGAGCAGAGAGAGGGGATGCTCAAAAAGGACACCAATCTGGCAGTCATGTTCCAGCAGCTGCAGCATACTGCCAGATTGGCTCCAGTGATGAGGGAGGGGATGATGAGGTCACTGACTCCACGTGGGTGCCTAATAGGAGAGAGGAGGAGGAGGATGAGGAGGAGGCACATCTCCAACTAGGCAGGATGCCCTCAGGGGGCCAGCGTAAGGGCAGCACACCGACGGAATCACACCGCAGAGCTCCGCCTGTGCAAGGCGCTGCCTCTGCCCGTTATTCAAAAAGTTCTTTGGTGTGGGCCTTTTTTGAGTCGAGTGCATCAGATCGCACAGCTGCTGTTTGCAACATATGTCTCAAGCGTATATCGCGTGGCCAAAACATCACCCGCTTGGGCACCACATGCTTGACCAGACACATGCTTGCTCGTTGGCAAGCCTACCTTAAAGACCCACACCAAAGAACAAAGCTGACCTCTTCTTGCACCGCATCAGCTGGGATCTCCAACCCCACTATACCTTCAGTCCTCTCTGAAACCTGCTCTGAGAGGAATGAAGGTGTAGAATTAGGTGTGTCACAGCCAAGTACTTGCGGGCACTCTGCTAGCAGTACACCAATGTCCGATTCTAGCAGGCAAATTTCCCTGCCCCAGCTGCTGGACCGTCGAAAGAAGTTCACTCCCAGCCATCCACATGCCCAGCGGTTGAATGCTAGCTTGGCTAAATTGCTAGCACTTCAACTGCTGCCTTTTCAGTTGGTAGACTCGGCCCCCTTCCGTGAGTTTGTGCAATGTGCGGTTCCTCAGTGGCAGGTTCCCAAACGCCACTTTTTCTCACGGAAGGCGATTCCGGCTCTCTACCGGCATGTGGAAGGCAATGTCTTGGCCTCGCTAGACAGGGCGGTCAGCGGTAAGGTGCATATTACCGCTGACTCATGGTCCAGCAGGCATGGACAGGGACGTTACCTTTCTTTCACGGCCCATTGGGTCACTCTATTGGCAGCTGGGAAGGATGCAGGACAAGGTGCAGTAGTGTTGGAGGTTGTTCCACCGCCACGCCTCCAAAATGCTACTACTGGTTGTGACACACCTCTGTCCTCCACCCCCTCCTCTTCTTCTTTCTCCGTGGCCTCTTCCTGTGCTTTGTCCTCGGAACCAGCGGTGCTCCGTAGGCGTTCAAGGGGCTACGCAAGTACGCAGGCAAAAAGATGCCATGCCGTGCTTGCGCTGGTGTGTTTGGGGGACAGGAGCCACACTGGGGCAGAGGTTCTGTCTGCTCTGCAGGGGCAGGCCGAGAGGTGGTTGACGCCACGCCAGCTTAAGCCAGGAATGGTAGTTTGCGACAATGGCACCAACCTCCTCTCCGCTCTCCGACAGGGACAACTGACCCATGTGCCCTGTGTGGCTCACGTCCTTAACCTGGTGGTGCAGCGGTTCTTGGGCAGGTACCCGGGCTTACAGGATGTCCTGAGGCAGGCCAGGAAAGTCTGTGTGCATTTCCGCAGATCTTATAATGCCAGTGCTCGCCTGGCTGAGCTGCAAAAGGAGTTGAACCTGCCCAAGAACCGCCTTATATGTGACATGCCCACCAGGTGGAACTCAACATTGGCCATGCTGCAGCGGCTGCACACGCAGCAGAGGGCCATCAATGAGTACCTGTGCGACTACGGCACCAGGACAGGGTCAGGGGAGCTCGGTTTTTTTTCACCACGCCAGTGGGGCATGATCAGGGATGCATGTACTGTCCTGGCACCAATTGAGGAGGCCACGAGGATGGTGAGCAGTGACAGTGCATGCATCAGTGACACTGTACCTCTTGTCCACCTGTTGGAACATACGCTGCGTGGAATAATGGACAGGGCACTTGAGGCAGAACAGAGGCAGGAAGAGGAGGACTTCCTTGGCTCTCAAGGCCCCCTTTACCCAGACCGTGTTCCTTCTGTCCCACCCATCGCACAGGAAGAAGAGGAGGAGGAGGATTGTGTCAGCATGGAGGTGGAGCCTGGCACTCAGTATCATCAGCAGCAGTCTTTTAGGGATGATTTACAGTCCCAAGAAACCAGTGGACTTGTACGTGGCTGGGAGGAGGTGGCTGCGGATCATGTCGTCCTTAGTGACCCAGAGGACTCCGGACTGAATGCCTCAGCTAACCTACGCTGCATGGCCTCCCTGATCCTGCAAAGTCTGCGGAAGGATCCTCGTATTCTTCGGATCAAGGAGAGGGACCATTACTGGCTGGCCACTCTCCTTGATCCACGGTACAAGGGTAAGGTTGCGGACCTTATCTTACCATCGCAGAGGGAGCAGAGGATGAGACAACTCCGGGAGGCCTTGCAGAAAGGTCTGTGCAACGTGTTCCCAGAGACTGGGAGGTTACAAACTCCTGGTCCTGGACAACGAGTTGCTGAGGCTTCGGTCAGTCAAAGAAGGAGCGGTGGGGAAGGTGGCCGTCTGACCGAAGCGTTCAGACAATTCTTTAGTCCGCAGCCCCAAGGTATGATCGGTTCCAGCAACCATCGCCAGCGTCTGATATACATGGTGCAGGAATACCTAGGGGCAAGGTCAGACTTGGACACCTTCCCCACCGAAAATCCTCTGGCTTACTGGGTCTTTAGGATGGATCACTGGCCAGAGCTTGCACAGTATGCAATTGAGCTACTGGCCTGTCCTGCATCCAGCGTTCTTTCAGAACGCACATTCAGTGCTGCTGGAGGATTTGTCACGGATCACAGGGTGCGCCTGTCCACCGACTCTGTTGATCGACTGACCTTCATAAAGATGAACCAGTCTTGGATCACCACCAGCTACCAAACACCTGAAGCTGATATAACAGACTAATTTATTTTCAAATGTCACATCCCTTCAAGACTGATGCTGATGCTGAGAGACTGTCCTGTTATGTTGACTGACTATCCTCCTCCTCCTCAATGATCCGATTGACGATGATAGCTTGGAAGAACATTTTTGTTTCTGGGTGCCGCCACCAGTGGCTAAGGCCCAATTTTTCAGCCCCTGTTTAACAGGGGTGTGTTATTACAATTTTTTATGCAATGCTTTGCAGCAGGGCTCATTCCTGCACTCCAACTAGAGTATCTGGGAGTGGTTGCAGTGTCGTGGCACCAGCACCAGTGGCTAAGGCCCAATTTTTCAGCCCCTGTTTAACAGGGGCGTGTAATTACAATTTTTGATGCAATACTTTGCAACAGGGCTCATTGCTGTGTTCCAAGTACAGTATCTGTGAGGGGTTGCAGTGTTGTGGCACCAGTGCTTAAGGCTCAATTTTTCTGCCCCTGTTCAACAGGGGCATGTAATTACAATTCTTGATCTAATAATTCACAGCAGGGCCCATTCATGCGCCCACCAAGTCTAACTGTGAGGCCTTACAGTGTTGTGTCAACAGCACCACCACCACCACCACCACCAAAGGCCCAATTTTTCAGCCCCTGATCAACAGGGGCATGCAATTACAATTCTTGATCTAATAATTCACAGCAGGGCCCATTCATGCGCCCACCAAGAGTAACTGTGAGGGCTCACAGTGTTGTGGCAACACCAACATGTAAGGGGCAAATTTCAGCTGAGTATATACGGCAGGCCCCTACTTTCAAACATCCAACTTACAAACGACTCCTCCTTGCAAACGGAAGGATACAACAGGAAGTGAGAGGAAATCTACCCCTAGGAAGGCAAATTCTCTCCTGTAAGAGTTAATATGGGAAAAAGGTGTCTCCTCTCCACTGATTCTTTATCACCAATTCTTGTTTCAATAAAAACCCCAAATTTTCAAAAAACATTTGTCATTAGGACGGAAAGTGAGGTGAACTGTTCTGAACAGGTGCACACTGCACAGACAGCAAAACAAATGTTACAGGGGTGATAACCCTTCCCTATGTTTTCCAAAAAGCTTAAAAATAGATTTTTTGGCTGGAGCTACACTTAAACAATGTACCTGTTCAAAATTACAAACAGATTCTACATAAGAACAAACCTACAGTCCCTGTCTTGTATGCACCGCCTGTATACGGCTGTTCAGAGTATATAGGGCCTTTTTTATTTTGTGTGCGGGGTTCCCCTTAATATCCATACAAGACCCAAAGGGGCTGGTAATGGGCTGGGGTAGGGGGGGGGGGGGGGTGTGATGGGGTAGCTATGCCATTTTTCTTAAAGATTTTCATCCATATTACCGGGACCAGACATTACATTAAAGCCGCAAGCAGTTTTAAATGGCTTTTTTTCCTTTAGAAATGTAATTTTGTGCTGGGACAGTTCTAAACACGGGAAACACGTGGCACTTCACAGGCATACTTTAGACACCCCCCAGGTACGATATTTAAAGGAATATTTGACTTTTTTTTTCACTTTATGCATCATTAAAATGACTGCTCCCGAAAAACGGCCGTTTTTAAAACTTCTTTTTGCATTGATACATTTCCCCTGGTGCAGAACCCGGGTTCCCAAACCCTTTTTAGGACAATAACCTGCATAATAGTCGTTATAATTAGCACTTTAGATTTCGAACGTTCGCATCCATTGTATTTAATAGGGTTCTAAAGTTCGTGCGAACTTTTGGTACGTTTGCGGGTTCTGGTGCGAACCGAACCCGGGGGTGTTCGGCTCATCACTATTCCAGGGTTTGCCAGGACTTCAGCGCTTTTCGAAATTTTCCCCATTGTGGCTGCTGCCTGCACCTGGGGTCCCTCGTGGTCCGGGCAGACCGTCATCTTTTTTACTGACAACAGCGCCACGGCTGAGATCATCAACAGGGGGAGATCTGCTTCTCTGTTGATCATGTCATTCATGCGCAGGTTGACTTGGTTAGGCCTCAAGTTTAACTTTCATTTTCAGAGGCAATTTGTGAGGGGGGGTCAATAACGGGGCGGCAGATGCCTTGTCCAGAGGTGACCTTCCTCATTTCTTTCTGCAGCATCCGGAGGCGGAGCGGATAGGCTTGCCTGTCCCGTCGTTTGCCCAGCTGACGTTGGACTAGTCGCTCTCGGGTCTCAAGCAGCCGGCCTCATCAATGCTTCCTTGTCCGCTAACACTCTTAAGGCGTACAGAACGGGGTGGAGGTGTTTTGGTGGTTTCTTGTCCCAGTACCCGGGCGCCAGGGCGGTTGATGTCAAGTTCCTCTTGGCATTCATGGCCCATTGTCATGGTAATCTGTCTTTGTCCCACAGCACCATCAAATCATACCTGGCTGGTATTCAACATTTCCTTTCCCTACTCCATCCTGGGTCATCATCGGTTTTTGCGGCTCATCCTATCAGGGCCATGCTCAAGGGTATTCAGAAGACGCAAGGTAGACCAGTGGTCAGACGTTTACCTATCTCGGGGGTCATCTTCCGGGGGCTGTCAGATTTGTTGTCCCACTCTCCCTTCGGGTTGGGTCCCAGCTTGGTCCTGAAAGCTGCGGTATACCTCAGCTTCTTTGGGTTCCTCAGGCCGGGGGAAGTGACCAGGGCAGGACCCCACGCTCCAGTTCTCCTCAGAGGCGATCTCATTAGGTTGGCGGATCATTTCGTACTGCAGCTCCCCAGGTGCAAGAACTCTCAGGTAGGGCTAGGTTTTGTCATCCGTTATTACAGGACCGGCACGGCCTGGTGTCCGGTGGTGGTTCTGGATCAGCTCATGGGCTTATTCGCTGCCACCCCGCTTGATAGCCCTTTGCTCCCCTTTCCTACACGGGCCCTAACTTCCAGTCTCTTCATTTCCCATGTCAGGCTTTTGATCGGTAGGCTGGGTCATGACCCTGGTCAGTACTCTGGGCACTCGTTCAGGATTGGGGCGGCGTCTGCGGCTTCCAAGCAGGGGGTACCGTCGCATGTCATTCAGTATATGGGGCGTTGGCGTTCATCGTGTTACAAGAGGTACATAACAGATCCCCATGTAGAGGTGAAGCGGGCTTTCACTGTTTTGTTGGATTGACTGTCATGTTTGCTTTTCATTAAATTCTCTTGCATACCTAGTCAGTGTCATTTTTGCCCTCTTTTAGGCGTACTCTCACGGGCCACCATGGCACAACTCAGGTCGCCAGGGGTTGGGGGTTGGCGGTCACGGCTGCTACTACTACTCAGTTTCCTGTATCCAGACTCTGACTACAAAACCACTTGTCCAGCAGGATAACAGAGAACTTCACACAGTGTTCTGCTTAATCAAAGATCAAGTTTACTCAAGGGTAAAAGGATAGCAAAGTTACACAGAATTGCAGTTGACTAATGCAGGGCCCTGCAAGGTCAATGATATTTATATGTCAATAATCAAACACAACATTAATGCACACTTTCTTCATAAGTAACCTACTTATGCTCACAAGCTCCCCCTAATGGGCAATACTACACCCGAGTCCCGTCACTAACAGTTCTAGTGAGGCCTACTAAATTCAGTGTACAGTTCCTTCAATAACAGGAGTCTTCGCTAGCAATCGTTGGTGCACATAACAATTGAAATACACAGGGTGATTAAAAGAAAGCAAACTGAACTTCCACAAAGTTTATGCATGTGAAACTCTCTGGCGGTGTGAAAACCAACTCTAAAACCATGAGGTCACCGCGGGATGCTCAATGGCCTTCCGTGTGGTGCACCACTCTAATAATGGCGGGCCTTCAGTAAGTCTCAGGCCTACACAGCAGTTAATGAAATCCGGGCAGGTGCCCTCTCACCCTTAGTAGGCCTTGTCTCTCCGGTACGCACCGCTGTCGGTGTCCCGATCCGAGTCTCTCCGCAACCTGCAATCTCCGGTTCTCCACACAGCCGCACTGGATGTAGGTAGGTGGACGACTCCGGTCTCTGAGAAGCGAGAGCTGAACACACAGGAGAGGATCCCTCCTTAGGCTGAGTGATCCTACACGATGGTTGTAGGCCCAAGTTTCAGGCCTAGACGCTTTGGTAACAGGCCTCAACACAGGCTTCCTGCTTGATCGAGGGTGAGTTCCAGAGAGGCCGAGCGTAGCTCCTCCCTTGCTTTAAGTAACCTCCCCCAGAAAGCTGTGCGGAGATGCAATGCACTTTGGGAGTACAGCTGCACTGTGGGTACCATAGTCTATTTGATACCCATGGCAATGAAGTCCCTTTCTTCCTTTACCACAAGTTCCACAATGCACTGTTCCATACAGTTAACCACTTAACGACCACCCACCGCCGATTTACGTCAGCAGAATGGCACCGACAGGCAGAATCACGTAGATCTACGTGATCGCCTTTGTGCAGTTGGGGGGTCCATCCGGACCCCCCTTCACTGCAGTGAGCGGCCGTTAAGTGTTCGGGAGCGATCAGGCATGAGGGGGCGGCCGCTCGATTCCGCCCCCCCCCCTCGCGATCGCTCCCGGCGAATGAAATTGCTTCCTCCTGCCTGAAATGTAAACACAGGCTGGAGGAAGTGATGTCATCTCCCTCGCCGCTGTCTTTTCATTCCCGGCGCCGAGGACAGAAGAAGCAGGTTAGTGCACCAACAGTCCACTGACACGTAGGTACACATAGGCACACAAATCACCCCCCAGTCACCCCCAGATCACCCCCCAGGTCACCCCAAAGCCCCCAATCACAGTGTCACTGATTGCAGTGATCATTTATTTTACTGATCACTGCATTTAGTGTCATCTGTGATTGTAAAAAGTTGCAGGGCAGTTAGGATTAGGCCCCTTTAGGTCCAGGGTAGCCCCCTAACCCCCCCCATATAAAGGTTTAACCCCTTGATCACCCCCCAGGTAACCCTTTCACCCCCTAACTTCAGCGTCACTAAGCGATTGTTTTTCCGATCGCTGTATTCGTGTCGCTGGTGTTTTAGATAGGCAGTTATTTTTTTTTAGGTTCGCCGCAGGTTTTTATTAGTGTCAGGTACCCCCATATATTATTTTAACCCCCTGATTGCCCCTAGAGTTAACCCTTTCACCAGTGATCGCCGTATAAGCGTCACTGGTGTCACTGGTTAGCCAGTAAGTTATTTAGTTATTTAGGTTACCCGTCAGGTTTTTATATAGTGTCAGGTACCCCCATATTTAACCTAATAAAGGTTTTAACCCCCTGATTGCCCCTAGTTAACCCTTTCACCAGTGATCACCATATAAAGGTTACGGGTGACGCTGGTTGATTAGTTTGCTTTTTATAGCATCAGGGCACCCGCCGTATATAACCCAATAAAGGTTTAACCCCCCTGATCGCCCGGCGGGTGAGATCAATTAGGTTTTAGCGCCAGAGAGGGTCTGCGTCGCCCCAGGCAGTGTTAGGTTAGTGCCAGTAACGCTAACACCCACGCGCAAAGCATACACCCCCCTTAGTGGTATAGTATCTGATCAGATCTATACTAGCATCCCCAGCGGTTTAGGGTTCCCAAAAACGCAGTGTTAGCGGGATCAGCCCAGATACCTGCTAGTGCCTGCGTTTAGCCCCTCCGCCCAGCCCAGCCCAGCCCAGCCCACCCAAGTGCAGTATCGATCGATCACTGTCACTTACCAAACACAACACACATAACTGCAGCGTTCGCAGAGACAGGCCTGATCCCTGCGATCGCTAACAGTTTTTTTGTAGCGTTTGATATATTTGCTGACGACAGTCAGGTGCTTTTTTTCCTGTGAATCTTACTAGTGTACCCCTAAATTTAGAGCCCAAAATGGCAAGACGAAGGTACACTAGTAAAGAGGCCTACGAGATTCTGAGCATGACAGATAGTGAAGAGGAGGTCACGTATGTCAGATTCAGGCTCAGAATATCTTCCCGTAGAAGACAGTGACGTCAGCGGCCCCACGTCAGATAGCTCTGACGACGAAGTTGAGGTCCCTGCTAAGGTCAGGTGTACCCGATCCCGATCTTCTGAGGTTGTTGAGGAGCAAGAACCGCAGGTCTCTCGTATCATGGAGCAGAGTAGTACTAGCGCCGCTATTCCTTCTGGTGAACTGGCAAGCACCAGCGGCCTAGTACAGCCTGGACGTACATCCAGCACTGCAGTAACACTTGGTGACGTGGCGAGTCCCATAAGTGCAGTTCAAGCTGGCGAGGTGGCAAGCACAAGTAGTGTCCCGCTGCCACCAAGAAGACAAAGGCAGGCCCGTCGTGCCCATACTGCCCTTCCTGCAGAATTCGCCTATCCTGATTGGGTCCCCACCACTTCTGCAGAACCCGTACTTCCCCCATTCACTGCCCAACCCGGTATTCAGGTGGAAACAGCTGATTTTATTCCAATTGATTTTTATTCGCTGTTTTTCACGGAAGATCTCTATAGATCTATTGTGGACCAGAGTAATTTATATGCTGGTCAATTTATCGCCGCTAACCCCCAGTTGCCTAAAATTGCCAGAAATTGGAAACCAATTACGGTTTCCGAATTTAAGACCTTTCTGGGCCTTTCCCTCAACATGGGCACACATAAATTCCCGTCATTGCGTGTTTATTGGTCCACACACCCAATTGACCACATGCCCGTGTTCTCTGCCTCCATGTCCAGGGCACGATACGAGCAGATTTTGCGGTTCATGCACTTCAACGACAATGAACTTTGTCGTCCACGTGGGGACCCTGAATACGACCGGCTCTATAAAATTCGGCCCCTCATAAACCACTTCAACGAACGTTTTGCAGCCTTGTTTACTCCCGATCAAGTTGTCTGCGTTGATGAGTCCCTGATTAAATTTTCTGGCCGCTTGTCTTTCAAGCAGTACCTTCCCAGCAAGCGTGCCAGATACGGGGTCAAGCTCTACAAGTTCTGTGACAGGGCAACAGGCTATGTAGTGAACTTTACGGTTTATGAGGGAAAAGATAGTCAGATTGAGTCGGTCAACTGGATTACATAGGGAGCGCTGGCAAGATAGTGTGGAACTTGGTGTCACCCTTATTCGGAAAGGGGTACCACTTGTATGTGGACAATTATTACACGAGCGTGCCACTGTTTAGTCACTTGTTTGATCATCAGATTGGAGCATGTGGCACCGTGCGACCTAATCGCCGGGGCTTTCCCCAGCGGCTTGTAGATGCCCGTCTTAGGCTGGGGGAGAGAGCCTGCGTAAAGTGTAATAACTTGCTCGCTATGAAGTGGAGGGACAATAAGAATGTTTTCCTTCTTACCTCCCTTCATGCAGACACGACAGTCCAAATTCGTACGGCGACTGGTGTTGTGGAGAAACCCCTCTGTGTCCACGAATATAACCAAAATATGGGAGGGGTGGACCTCAACGACCAGTTGATGGCGCCGTATCTAATTGACCGTAAGGCGAGACGCTGTACAAAAAAGTGTCTCTATCATTATTCCAATTGGCTTTGCTGAACGCTCATGTGCTATACAGAGCTTCAGGCGGGACGTTATCTCTTCTAAAATTCCAGAATGAGATAGTCACAGAACTCCTGTATCCAGGTGGTTCTGCACCTCACCATCCCCTACCAAATGCAGTAAGCCGGCTGCATGAGAGGCATTATTTGTATGTCCTCCCGAGTACCCCTACCCAAAGCCACCCCCAAAAAAGATGTCGTGTCTGTAGCAAGCGCGGATTTAGGCGTGACACCCGTAGTTTTTGTCCACTCTGTCCTGACAAGCCTGGTCTTTGCCAAGGTGAATGTTTTGAACGCTACCACTCAAAAGTGAAGTTTTAGCGTAGGGTACAGCATTTCACAGACAAGGACACACTTACACAGGGTCTCCCAAGATGCCATTACATTTTGAGAGACCCGAACCATTACAGTTGTAAAGTTACAAGAAAAAGTGTAAAAAAGAAAAAAAAAAACGTAAAAAACAAAACACAAAAAAAATATAAAATAAAAAAACCAAAAATAGTTGTCGTTTTATTGTTCTCTCTCTCTCTATTTTCTCTCTATTGTTCTGCTCTTTTTTACTGTATTCTATTCTGCAATGTTTTATCATGCTTGCTTTTCAGGTATGTAATTTTTTGTTTTCAGGTGCGCCATTCAACTGCAGCGCGGAATTATTTATCTTGACAGCAACAGCGTTTGCTCCCACGATACATAAAGCCGTGACTCCAGTGCTGTAGGAGGTGATTTCACCACCACAGTTAAAAAAAAGAGCATATATGCCGAAGCATGGGGGCAGCAGGGGCGGAGGAGCGATTTTGCTCCTAATGCCGCGTACATACGGTCGAAATTCCGACGGAGGCCTGCCCGTGGAAAATTCCGACCGTGTGTACGCGGCATAACTTTTTTGCGGGAGGATGCCCCCATGCTTCGGCATATATATATTTTAGGCACAGGTTGCGTTAAAACATTTTTTTATTTTTTACTAGGTTTTGTTTTGGTATTTGCTTTGCAGGTATGGCATGGTAAGGTCTTACTGTTGTACTGTAATGTTACTTTGTTTTAATGTTAACCACCATTTGCTTAGCAGGTACGCCATTCAGTTGCAGCGCGGATCTATTTATCTTGACAGCAACAGCGTTTGCTCCCACGATACATAAAGCCGTGACTCCAACGCTGTAGGAGGTGATTTCACCACCACAGTTAAAAAAAAGAGCATATATGCCGAAGCATGGGGCAGCAGGGGCGGAGGAGCGATTTTGCTCCTAATGCCGCGTATATACGGTCGAAATTCCAACGGAGGCTTGCCCGTGGAAAAGTCCGACCGTGTGTACGCGGCATAACCTTTTATGCCGCGTACATACGGTCGAAATTCCGACGAAGGCTTGACCGTGTGTACGCGGCATAACTTTTTTGCGGGAGGATGCCCCCATGCTTCGGCATATATGCCCATCATTAGAAGTGGGTGGATGAAGGGAGGTATTCTAATGGTGGGCATACCCACCAATCAATCTCTTTTTTTCGTTCAGCCAATAGGCTGTATGAAAAAAAAGATTACAATACATGTCCAACAAGGACCAGCAACGTACTGGTATGTTGCTGGACTTTGAATGTTTATACCAGAATGATGCCTGCAGGTTTAGGTATCATCTTGGTATCATTCTTTTCAGCCAGCAGCCGGCTTTCATGTAAAAGCAATTCTAGCAGATAATTAGCCTCTAGACTGCTTTTACAAGCAGTGGGAGGGAATGTCCCCCCCCCCCCGGATATAAAAAGCGCCATTGGGAAATTGGGAAAGCATTTTATCACACCGATCTTGGTGTGGTCAGATGCTTTGAGGGCAGAGGAAAGATCTAGGGTCTAACCCCCCAATTTTTTTCAAAAAAAGAGTACCTGTCACTACCTATTGCTATCATAGGGGATATTTACATTCCCTGAGATAACGATAAAAATGGTAAAAAAATAAAATATGGAAGGCACAGTTTAAAAATAAAAAAAAAAAGCCAAATAAATAATAAAAAAAAAAAAAAAAAAAGCACCGCTGTCCCCCCTGCTCTTGCGCAAAGGCGAACGCAAGCGTCGGTCTGGCGTCATATGTAAACAGCAATTGCATCATGCATGTGAGGTATCACCGCGAAGGTCAGATCGAGGGCAGTCATTTTAGCAGTAGACCTCCTCTGTAAATCTAACGTGGTAACCTGTAAAGGCTTTTAAAAATGAATGTAGTTTGTCGCCGCTGCGCGTTTGTGCGCAATTTTAAAGCATGTCGTGTTTGGTATCCATGTACTCGGCCTATGATCATCTTTTTTATTTCATCAAACATTTGGGCAATATAGTGTTTTTTAGTGCATTAAAAATAAAAAAAGTGTGTTTTTCCCCCAAAAAATGCGTTTGAAAAATCGCTGCGCAAATACTGTGTGGAAAAAAAAATGCAACACCGACTATTTTAATCTGTAGGGCCTTTGCTTTAAAAAAATATATAATGTTTGGGGGTTCAACATAATTTTCTTGCAAAAAAAATTTTTTTTTCATGTAATCAAAAAGTGTCAGAAAGGGCTTTGTCTTCAAGTGGTTAGAAGAGTGGATGATGTGTGACATAAGCTTCCTAATGTTGTGCATAAAATGCCAGGACAGTTCAAAACCCCCCCAAATGACCCCATTTTGGAAAGTAGACACCCCAAGCTATTTGCTGAGAGGCATGTTGAGCCCATTGAATATTTATTTTTTTGTCCCAAGTGATTGAATAATGACCAAAAAAAAAAATGTACAAAAAGTTGTCACTAAATTATATATTGCTCAAACATGCCATGGGCATATGTGGAATTACACCCCAAAATACATTCTGTTGCTTCTCCTGAGTACGGGGATACCACATGTGTGGGACTTTTTGGGAGCCTAGTCGCGTACGGGACCCCAAAAACCAAGCACCGCCTTCAGGATTTCTATGGGTGTAAATTTTTGATTTCACTCCTCACTGCCTATCACAGTTTCGGAGGCCATGGAATGCCCAGATGGCACAAAACCCCCCCAAATGACCAAATTTTGGAAAGTAGACACCCCAAGCTATTTGCTGAGAGGTATGTTGAGTATTTTGCAGATCTCGCTTTTTGTCACAAAGTTTTGAAAATGTAAAAAAAGAAAGAAAAAAAAGAAAAAAAAATGTCTTTCTTAATTTTCAAAAACAAATGAGAGCTGTAAAATACTCGCCATGCCTCTCAGCAAATAGCTTGGGGTGTCTACTTTCCAAAATGGGGTCATTTGTGGGGGTTTTGGGCTATTTTGACATTTTATGGCCTTCAAAACTGTGATAGGTAGTGAGGAGTGAAATCAAAAATTTATGCCCTTAGAAACCTTGAAGGCGGTGCTTGGTTTTTGGGGTCCCGTACGCGGCTAGGCTCCCAAAAAGTCCCACACATGTGGTATCCCCGTACTCAGGAAAAGCAGCAGAATGTATTTTGGGGTGCAATTCCACATATAACCATGGCATGTGTGAGCAATATATCATTTAGTGACAACTTTTTGTACTTTTTTTTTTTTTTTCTTTTTGTCATTATTCAATCATTTGGGACAAAAAAAAAATATTCAATGGGGTCAACATGCCTCTCAGCAAATAGCTTGGGGTGTCTACTTTCCAAAATGGGGTCATTTGGGGGGGTTTTGTGCCATCTTGGCATTTTATGGCCTTCAAAACTGTGATAGGTAGTGAGGAGTGAAATCAAAAATTTATGCCCTTAGAAACCTTGAAGGCGGTGCTTGGTTTTTGGGGTCCCGTACGCGGCTAGGCTCCCAAAAAGTCCCACACATGTGGTATCCCCGTACTCAGGAGAAGCAGCAGAATGTATTTTGGGGTGTAATTTCACATATGCCCATGGCATGTGTGAGCAATATATCATTTAGTGACAGCTTTGTGCAAAAAAAAAAAGTTTGTCATATTCCCGCAACTTGTGGCAAAATATAAAATATTCCATGGACTGAACATGCCTCTCAGTAAATAGCTTGGGGTGTCTACTTTCCAAAATGGGGTCATTTGGGGGGGTTTTGTGCTATTTTGGCATTTTATGGCCTTCGAAACTGTGATGGGTAGTGAGGAGTGAAATCAAAAATTTGCGCCCTTAGAAATCCTGAAGGCGGTGCTTGGTTTTTGGGGTCCCGTACGTGGCTAGGCTCCTAAAAAGTCCCACACATGTGGTATCCCCGTACTCAGGAGAAGCAGCAGAATGTATTTTGGGGTGCAATTCCACATATAACCATGGCATGTGTGAGCAATATATCATTTAGTGACAACTTTTTGTAATTTTTTTTTTTTTTTTGTCATTATTCAATCACTTGGGACAAAAAAATAAAAAATTCAATGGGCTCAACATGCCTCTCAGCAATTTCCTTGGGGTGTCTACTTTCCAAATTGGGGTCATTTGGGAGGGGGGGTTTGTACTGCCCTGTCATTTTAGCACCTCAAGAAATGAGATAGGCAGTCATAAATTTAAAGCTGTGTAAATTCCAGAAAATGTACCCTAGTTTGTAGACGCTATAACTTTTGCGCAAACCAATAAATATACGCTTATTGACATTTTTTTTACTAAAGACATGTGGCTGAATACATTTTGGCCTAAATGTATGACTACAATTGAGTTTATTCGATTTTTCTTATAACAAAAAGAAGAAAATATCATTTTTTTTCAAAATTTTCGGTCTTTTTCTGTTTATATCGCAAAAAATAAAAATCGCAGAGGCAATCAAATACCATTAAAAGAAAGCTCTATTTGTGGGAAGAAAAGGACGCAAATTTCATTTGGGTACAACATTGCATGTCCGCACAATTTACAGTTAAAGCAGCGCAGTGCCGAATCCCAAAAACAGGCCTGGTCCTAATGGCCCGAAATGGTCCGGGGCTTAAGTGGTTAAACAACAGTCACTGTAATATCCTAAGGAAACTCCGGAGGGAGCTGGGGTCAATTCTCAAAACAACAGTCTTTAACACGCTATAAAGTGACACCCCGCTACATAAGTATTCCCTTTATCAACTAGAAGAGCATTATGTGTCACAGCGCTGTCCTATTGTGTGTGCGCCTAAATTATCACCAATACACTAAAATATGTGGAGACATTCATATATAAAGTGCTAGGGGCACAAATAATATTCTCTGCAGATCTACAGCTTCCCCTTTACACCTACTTCATTGGTATTTATCAATAGATTAGGTAAACTGAACAATGTGCAAATTCATATACAACATAAAGTGCTTTGTCCTCAAGATGCTGTTCCCTGCAGATCCACTGCTTCCACTTTGCACCTACTTCTTTAATCGTCTAATATTTGCTGCTATATTAAATAAACTAAAAATCTGTGCAAATTCATGTAATCATACAATATTTTGTGCTCAATATAGTGTTCTCTGCAAGTCCACTGCTTCCACTTTGCATCTACTTCAAAATAAATCCACAAATCAATGAAAAGTTGATAAGGTGTGAAAGTTCTCGGTGCTCCAAACTGTGCCAGCTGTAGTGCAGCCACGACCTTCTTCCACCTCTTACACATGTGATGGTGAGGGCGCCCCCTTAGTAGTGCTTCCCCACTCACCAGAACAATATGACTCCCAGATTTTCATCTACCAGAGTCACCAACATCCTTCACACTCTCCTCACCTCCGATGACAAAGGAACTGGATCCTCCTCGCTCACTCCTGCAAGTCTGCTGCGGTTTCTGTCAGTCTCCCTCCTAGACTCGGCTTCCTCCTCCGACCGCTGTCCATCAGGAGCTCCGCCTCTTCATACACACTCAGGGCTCCGCCTCTTCATACACACTAAGGGCTCCGCCTCTTCATACACACTCAGGAGCTCCGCCTCTTCATACACGATCAGAGCTCCGCCTCTTCATACACACTCAGGAGCTCCGCCTCTTCTTACACACTCAGGGCTCCGCCTCTTCATACACACTAAGGGCTCCGCCTCTTCATACACACTCAGGAGCTCCGCCTCTTCATACACGATCAGAGCTCCGCCTCTTCATACACACTCAGGAGCTCCGCCTCTTCTTACACACTCAGGAGCCTTGCCTCTTCATACACACTCAGGAGCTCCGCCTCTTCATACACACTCAGGAGCTCCGCCTCTTCATACACACTCAGGAGCTACGCCTCTTCTTACACACTCAGGAGCTCCGCCTCTTCATACACACTCAGGGCTCTGCCTCTTCATACACACTCAGGGCTCCGCCTCTTCATACACACTCAGGAGCTCTGCCTCTTCATACACACTCAGGAGCTCCACCTCTTCATACAAACTCAGGGCTCTGCCTCTTCATACACACTCAGGAGCTCCGCCTCTTCATACACACTCAGGAGCTCCGCCTCTTCTTACACACTCAGGAGCCTTGCCTCTTCATACACACTCAGGAGCTCCGCCTCTTCATACACACTCAGGAGCTCCGCCTCTTCATACACACTCAGGAGCTACGCCTCTTCTTACACACTCAAGAGCTCCGCCTCTTCATACACACTCAGGGCTCTGCCTCTTCATACACACTCAGGGCTCCGCCTCTTCATACACACTCAGGAGCTCTGCCTCTTCATACACACTCAGGAGCTCCACCTCTTCATACAAACTCAGGGCTCTGCCTCTTCATACACACTCAGGAGCTCCGTCTCTTCATACACACTCAGGAGCTCCACCTCTTCATACACACTCAGAGCTCTTCCTCTTCATACACACTCAGGAGCTCCGTCTCTTCATACACACTCAGGAGCTCCGCCTCTTCATACACACTCAGGGCTCCGCCTCTTCATACACACTCAGGGCTCCGCCTCTTCATACACACTAAGGGCTCCGCCTCTTCATACACACTCAGGAGCTCAGCCTCTTCATACACACTCAGGGCTCCGCCTCTTCATACACACTCAGGGCTCTGCCTGTTCATACACACTCAGGGCTCCTCCTCTTTATACACACTCAGGGCTCCTCTTTATACACACTCAGGAGCTCCGCCTCTTCATACACACTCAAGAGCTCTGCCTCTTCATACACACTCAGGGCTCC
Source organism: Rana muscosa (assembly GCA_029206835.1). NCBI lineage: Eukaryota > Metazoa > Chordata > Amphibia > Anura > Ranidae > Rana > Rana muscosa. The sequence goes on along the minus strand of JARGYO010000094.1, from coordinate 15,011,505 downwards.
GCCTCTTCATATACACTCAGAGCTCCGCTTCATACACTCTCAGGGCTCCGCCTCTTCATACACACTCAGGGCTCCGCCTCTTCATACACACTCAGGGCTCCGCCTCTTCATACACTCTCAGGGCTCTGCCTCTTCATACACTCTCAGGGCTCCGCCTCTTCATACACACTCAGGGAGCTCCACCTCTTCATACACACTCAGGACTCCTCCTCTTCATACACACTCAGGGCTCCGCCTCTTCATACACACTCAGAGCTCCACCTCTTCATACACACTCAGGGCTCCGCCTCTTCATACACACTCAGGGCTCCGCCTCTTCATACACTCTCAGGGCTCCGCCTCTTCAAACACACTCAGGGCTCCGCCTCTTCATACACTCTCAGGGCTCCACCTCTTCATACACTCTCAGGGCTCCGCCTCTTCATACACACTCAGGGAGCTCCGCCTCTTCATACACACTCAGGACTCCTCCTCTTCATACACACTCAGAGCTCCGCCTCTTCATACACACTCAGAGCTCCGCCTTTTCATACACACTCAGAGCTCCGCCTCTTGATACACACTCATTGGCTCCGCCTCTTCATACACTCTCAGGGCTCCGCCTCTTCATACACACTCAGGGCTCTGCCTCTTCATACGCAATCAGGGAGCTCCACCTCTTCATACACAATCAGGGCTCTGCCTCTTCATACACACTCAGGACTCCGCCTCTTCATACACACTTAGGAGCTCCGCCTCTTCATACACACTCAGGGCTCCGCATCTTCATACACACTCAGGGCTCCGCCTCTTCATACACACTCAGGAGCTCCACCTCTTCATACACACTCAGGAGCTCCGCCTCTTCATACACACTCAGAGCCAGTGTTGCCAACCCCCCCAAGTTAAATTTACTGACAAGATGCCTAAAAATTACGAACAACACCAATTTTTTTTTTACTGACACTTCCAAAAATAACTTCAAATGCCTGTTTTCAGTGCTAAACTGTGCAACTTTTAGTATTTAAACTATAAACATGTAGCCAAAGCTATTAGCAATGTGTTTAAGTTAAACAAAATTTAAAAATCATCCCCTGTCACCATCAGCCCCTGTCACCATCACCCCCTGCCTCCATCATCCCCTGCCTCCATCACCCCCTGTCACCCCCTGTCACCATCAGCCCGTCACCATCACCCCCCTGCCTCCATCACCCCCTGTCACCATCAGCCCCTGCCTCCATCAGCCCCTGCCTCCATCCATCACCCCCTGTCACCATCATCATCCCCTGTCACCATCATCATCCCCTCCCCTGTCACCATCATCATCCCCTGTCACCATCATCATCCCCTGTCACCATCATCATCCCCTCCCCTGTCACCATCATCATCCCCTGTCGCCATCATCATCCCCTCCCCTGTCACCATCATCATCCCCTGTCACCATCAACACCAACTGCCTCCAACACCTCCTGCTGCCTCGAGTCCATCCCCCTCTGCCACCATCATTCACCCCCCTCTGCGGCCTGCTACCATCACCTGCAGTCATCTGTCACCGTCGTTGGCTGGGCTGTCACTCCATGCCCGAAGCTGGATGCAGGGCTCCTCCGTTCCGCGTGCTGTAGTGCTTAGCCTTCTAGCTGCTCCAGTGCTCCTGGTTACAATTTTAAAAACTGGCGCTGTGGCGGGATGTGTTATTACATCACTCGCCTCGTCAGGATAGCGCGCCGCACAGCCCCTGTGAGATCCGCCCCCCTGCCGGGCCCGGCCGAATACAGGATCGGCTCGGCAAGCTCCGGAACTGCGCATGCGCAGTTCCAAGTCGGAACAGTCAGGGCTATTTTTTACTGGCACTTCCCCGCTAGCACGGACAATTACAGACGGGTAAAAAAGTGCCAGTTTTTACGTAATGTCCGTAAAAATACATACGGTTGGCAACACTGCTCAGAGCTCTGCCTCTTCATACACACTCAGGAGCTCCGCCTCTTCATACACACTCAGAGCTCTGCCTCTTCATACGCACTCAGGGAGAAAAGAAAAGGGAAGGATATACAGTACATACACACACATCACAAGGCCGTGTTCACACTATGAGACGTTTCTTGAGCTGCAGTTCCTCTGAGCTCCACAAGGTGGCAATCTCACCTCTATCCATACAGGAAGTCTCTATGGAATACAGACAGGAAGTGATGTCAGGTACTGATAGACATTCCATTTGGAAAGAGTAGTGAGAAGACAATGCAGGATCTGCCAGCAGAGGAGGTAATATGTAGATTAACCCCTTCAGGGGATCAGTTGATAATTAATATATCCTCCTTCCAAAATTGGCCATACATGGTTCAGTTTTATCGTTCAGCCAGCGGGCTGAGTGAAAAAACGGAACCGATTCCCTCCCCACTGCACTATTGTATTCTGACAAGGGGGGCGCTTCTCCGCTCTCAGAATACACAGATCAGTGATGAAGCTATTGGCTGCAGCCGCTGATCGAGTGGCTTTTATCCGGCAGTGACCACACATGGATGGAAATGTGACCGATCCCTGCAGAACCAGCTGAATTTCCATGTATCTATGGTCACCTTAAGTGACTTCCTCCCCTCCCCCTCATCTCCTTCATTATGTAAGTCATGCTGAGATAATCTCCTATTGCCTGAGCAATATTCTCATTTGTCTCTGAGCTCCTTCTTGCTATTCCTTCTTGCTAAGAGGAGGGTAGACAGGGAGGGGAGAAATAGAAAGAGGGCGAGGGAGGAGAGTGGAGAGAGAGAGAGGTGAAGCAGAAGGGAGTACAGAGAGGTAGGAGAAGAGAGCGGAAGGGGCCCCTCACTCTAATGTCGCGTACACACGGTCAGAATTTCCAACAACATGTTCGATGTGAGCTTGATGTCGGAAATTCCAACCGTGTGTAGGCTGCATCGGACATTTGCTGTCGGAATTTCTGACAACAAATGTTTGAGAGCTGGTTCTCAAATTTTCTGACAACAAAACTTGTTGTCAGAAATTACGAGCATATGTACACAATTCCGACACACAAAATTAAACGCATGCTCGGAATCAAGCAGAAGAGCCTTTCGTGTTGTACGTCACCACGTTCTTGACGTTCGCAATTTCCGACAACATTTGTGTGACCGTGTGTATGCAAGACAAGTTTGAGCCAACATCCGTCGGGAAAAAAAATCCACAGATTCAGTTTCTCACTCCTTGTCCTGCTGGTTGGTCGGCAGCCGTTTCTATACAGTTTGAGGTGACTGAATCCTTTCTGCTGCAGTGCTGCTTCTATAGTGATAGGGCAGGGAGTACTGCAGGCGCCTCCCCATGCATGTAGTGCCCACGGGTGCCCATACATTAAGACTGCCAGCTGCCACCTCTTCTCCATGCCTCTTTCCATAACTGCTCCCCTCACATCTTTTTCACAGCTCTTTCTCACCCCTCCTCTTCACAAAAGCTTCAGAGTGGTGCAGCCAACACAGTGCAGTCTCCACCAATCAGAAGTGTAGCACAGAGCCGAGGAAGAGTTTCAGAGAGCCCAGGTCTGTGCTACATGTCTGACAGGCGGTGCGGGGACCAAAGAGTCACAGGGATTCAGGGACTTGGACATGGGCACCTGTCTCTTCCCAGCAGCCTAACTTAGTGGGGGGCACAGGAGGGGGCAAGGAATAGTGACACCACTGCTGTGACGTGATTAACTATTTCACTGATGGAAGCACGTGACTAATGTCGCGTACACACAACCGTTTTTCATGACGAGAAAAATTGCATTTTTTAATTTGGTCATTAAAAACGATTGTGTGTGGGCTCCAGAGCATTTTTCACGGCGTGAAAAATGGGCATTAAAAATTTGGAACATGCTCTAATTTTTCTCGTCGTTTTTCATGTTGTCGTTTTTCTCGTCATGAAAAATGGCCGTGTGTAGGCTTTAACGACGTGAAAAAAATGCGCATGCTCAGAAGCAAGTGATGAGATGGGAGCGCTCGTTCTGGTAAAACTAGCGTTCAGAATGGAGATAGTACATTCGTCACGCTGTAACGGACTGAAGAGCACGAGGCTGAAGAGCGCGAATCGTCTCTCACCAAACTTTACTAACACGAGGATCAGCAAAAGCAGCCCAAACGGTGGCGCCATCCGAATGGAACTTCCCCTTTATAGTGCCGTCGTACATTTCGTACGTCACCGCGCTTTGCTCTAGCATTTTTTTTCATGATTGTGTGTAGGCAAGACAGGCTTGAGAAGAATCACGTCGAGAAAAACGTTGTTTTTTTCAATGACATTAAAAACGGTCGTGTGTACGCGGCATAACACTTTCTTTGCTAGAAGATCCCTGGTGGAAATGCATGATTAACTACTTGCCAACCAGGAAAATTCTGACATTTCTTTCCAACATGTAAAAATCATCATTATAAAATTACATAGAACCCCCAAACACTATATATGTGTAGCGCTACCCCCAGTTAAGACAGCCGCTGGATTACGTTTCGGGCCCTGTGTACAGCACCGCCAACCCCCGGCAATCTTACTCGACCCATTCTGGCACAGCTAGTCTAGGGTTGATTATCTTATCACAATCTAACAGTATTGCAAGGGTAGCCTCTTTGTATAATGATAACACACAGAAGATGGGATATGACAGTTCTTTACTTTGGGTAAAAGGCACAAGGTTAACAAATAACATATAACTTGCTCACAGAGCCCTGCAGCAATAGGTATAGCATAGAGTAATAACACAGCGCGGTAATCCACCACGTGCAGTTATTAACATATATGCGCCCTGTGGTGCACTAAACAATATTCTATCTCCCCTCCCTGGTCAGGCCTGACACAGAATTAACCTCAGTCTTTAGAATAAGGATTTCTTCGCATGCAAACTTGAAATGGTGGTGCACATTCAGGAACAATATTTGTAATCCACAGTTTTGGGCAATCACAAGGAACACTATACTGGAGACCCTTTAACTCTGTCCTGCTACCGGTCTTCAGTGGAACAGCAAATAAAGGATTGGTGGGCCAAGGCAGTCTATAGGCCCAAACACAGTACAGCCTATTGGATTGAGCAAGTGCTCGCTCACCACTCCGGATGCGATCCCAGTCCGGGACTTCCACCGGCTGTGTCTCCGCACACAGCGTCTGCAACGATCAGGTCCCCGATCCAACTGATGTCCGCGGTAAACAAAGTTAGATGCCACCCAGGCTCTGCAGTGGGATGGAAGGCTCTTCGGAAGTTGAGCAAGGCCCCAGGCTTCAGGCCCTGCACTCCAGCAGATCCGCACAGGAAGACCAGTCAGCAGTCGCACAGTGTCCAAAAGAGGCCCAGCTCAGCCTCGCCCCATTCTTAAATAGCCCCTCCCATGAGTCTCTGCAGTGGCCAAATGCACCCTGGGTGCCGAACGGGGTTCTGGGTAACGTAGTCCCGGGGCCTTAAAGGAGACCCCGCTACACACTCCCCCCACTTAAACTCTTTGGTCCCCAAAGATAACATTAAATTATAGCACGCACAACATCAACCAAAGTTGCGTATGATGTTGGCAGAGGAAATTCCCACCAAAAACAAGGCGGTGAACTCCCCTGCCCACAGGTCACACTATCATTAGTGTCCTGCCTAACTGTGCCAGAGAGTGAGTTGGGGTTGCCCCCCACCAAATGAACAGTGGAGGGATTAGGGTCTTCCATACTCCTCCCGGCAGTAACCACAGTATCTTCCGAGCTCCTCCCCATCTGGGGGTAAGTCAATCTTCTGGGAGGCTTTATGGCCCTTCGCACCCTTTGTCCTCTTGGGTTTTCTGTTAAAACAGGTTCCCCTTCTGGAACCGACTTGGGAGTTCCCATTGGTTCAGGAACACTTGACTCTGGAGCAGGGAGGTACATGGAATCTCTCGGATCCTCTTCTGGAAGTATGTCATAGGCATTTTCCCAAGAATACGACAAAGGATTGGACGGGATGAACTCAGTGGCTTCTGCATTTAGTGTTCTGTCTATGGTGTCTTCTTCAGGTGGAAGATCAATAGCAGAAGTTTCTGGGGCCTGGGAAGGCCAAAGCCAATCAAGTCCTTCTCCCTCATCTTCACTTAGCTCCGAAGTCTCTGTATCTCCAATCTGAGGGGTCTGGGACCGAGTGTTTGGTCTGGGAGTATCCGGGATGGAAGTTGATTCAGGGGAATCCATCGCAGGGGGTATCCGAACTGCTTCAGCTAGTGGGAGTAGGTGGTTCCGATGCCAGGTCTTTAAGGGCCCCACCTTCCCTTCTGGTTTAAGTCTGTAAAAGGGTAGGCCCGGTAGTCTCTTGCAAACAACATAGGGTTCAGGTCTCCATCTGTCTGCAAGCTTGTGTTTTCCAAGGACTCCCAAATTCTGTAGCAACACTCTGTCTCCAGGTTGTAAATCTTGAATCCGAACCTTCAGATCAAAGTTTTTCTTGTTGCGGGCCCCCCTTTGTTCTGAAGCCGCCTGGGCCTGTTCATAGGCAAATTTCAAATTATGTCTGAGTCTATCAACATATCCTTTGTGGGAGTTGGCAGAACAATGGTCTATGGAAGTGCCAAAGGCCAGATCTATGGGTAGTCTTGCTTACCTTCCGAACATAAGTCGATAGGGTGAGTACCCTGTAGCATCACTGGTGGTGCTGTTGTATGCATGCACAACTGCCGCTATGTGGTTGCTCCAATGCTGCTTCTTTTCACTGCTTAAGGTCCCCAGCATGTTGAGCAGGGTTCAGTTGAACCTCTCCGGCTGAGCATCACCTTGTAGATGATAGGGGGTAGTTCTTGTCTTCTTGATCCCCAGGGAATCCAGGAGCTTCTGGATCAACCAACTTTCAAAATCCCTTCCCTGATCTGAATGAAGCCGTTGTGGCAGCCCATAGTGTACAAAGTATTTCTCCATAAGCACTTTGGCTACAGTGGAAGCCTTCTGGTCTTTGGTTGGGAAGGCCTGGGCATACCGGGTGAAATGATCGGTTACTACCAGAACATTTCCTAGTCCACTCAGGTTGGGTTAGAGGCAGGGAAAATCAATGCATACCAGATCAAGTGGGCTTTGACTTTGCAGATGGCCCATTGGGGCAGCTTGATCGGGTAAAGTCTTTCTCTGGATGCATCGTGCACATGAGTGGCAGTATTCTTCAACTTCAGCCCTCATGCAGGGCCAATAGAAACGGTCCCTAACGAGTTGGAAGGTCCTTTCCGCCCCTAAGTGGCCATGGTTGTCGTGCAGAGCAACCATGGCAGTCTCTCTGTGTTTCTCGGGCAGGAACAATTGCCATTTGTCTTCCAGGTCATCAGAGGGGCCCCTTCGGTAGACCGCTCCCTGATGCACCTGCAACCTGTCCCACTCCTTCCTCAACAGGCGAGCTTCCTTTGAAGGGTGACGTAAGAGTCTATCCAGATCCTGATTCTCCAGGGCCTCTAGGACCAATCTCCCCATGGGGTCTTCCAATTGGTCAGATCTCAACTCCTTTTTGGACAATTTTGGCAAGTTATCCTCCCCCAGTTGGGTTACCCCACAGTACTGCTTGGGGACTCCTACTATGGTAACCCCTATCTCTTCTGCTCTTGAGCCGCCACTGGCTTGGAGTTCAGCCCCTTGACAGAGGGCCCGCACCCTGTCGGGTGCCACTTGGGTCCAATCTTCTGTACTGCAGGTGGGGACATGAAATCTTCTAGACAAGGCATCTGCATCTCGATTTCCAGCCCCAGGCCTGTATTTTAGGCTGAAATTAAAAGCTGACAGTGCCGCCAGCCATCTATGTCCTGTGGCATCCAACTTTGCTGTGGTGAAGAGATAGGTGAGGGGGTTGTTGTCGGTTTTCACTGTGAATTCTGCCCCATACAGATAGTCTCTGAGTTTGTCAACTACTGCCCACTTAAGGGCCAGGAACTCCAACTTATGGGTGGGGTAGTTCTTTTCAGAGGGAGTCAGACTTCTGCTCACATACGCAACGGGCCTCAGTTGCTTTTTCCTGCTCCTGGTAGAGCACTCCTTCCAGACCATCAAGACTGGCATCTACGTGATGTTCATAAGGCTTCTTAGGGTCTGCGTAGGCCAGGACAGGGGCGGTGGTTAAGCTTTTCTTCAACATCTGAAAAGCACCTTCACACTTATCATTCCACTGGTCCTTAACTGACTCCCCTGGCTTCCTGGGGCCCGAGTCATCCTCTTCCCCCTCCGTCTTGAGCAGCTCATTCAGAGGCCTGGCTATCCGAGCAAACCCCTCCACGAACCTCCTGTAATAGGAACAGAACCCCAGGAAGGATCTGAGCTCTGTCACAGTGGTGGGCCTCGGCCAGGAGGTGACTGCCTCCAATTTTTCGGGGTCTGTGGCTACCCCATCTTCAGACACTATGTGTCCCAGATAGTTGACTGATAGAATTGGCATTTTTCAGGTGAGAGCTCAAGTCCTTCCTCACTCAGTCTTTTCAAAACTTTCTCCAGCCTTTCGTCATGTCCTTCCAAGGTTCTCCCGAAGACAATGATATCATCTAAGTATACAAGGACTTTGATGAGGTTCATGTCTCCTACAGTCTTCTCCATAAGATGTTGGAAGGTAGCTGGGGCTCCAGACAGACCTTGAGGCATCCGGTCAAATTCAAAGAACCCCACTGGGGTTATGAAAGCCGTCTTCTCTTTGTCTTCTGGATGCATAGGTATTTGATAGTACCGCTCTTGAGGTCCATAACACTGAACCACTTGGCTCCAGACAAGCTCTGTAGGGCATCCTCTATCCTCGGGGTGGTGTATTGGTCGGGTATGGTTCTCCTGTTGAGGGTCCTGTAGTCTATGCACAGCCTCAACGACCCATTCTTCTTTCTGACCACCACTATCGGGGAGGCATAGGGGCTTCTAGACTCTCGAATTACACCGGTCCGCTTGAGCTCGGCGAGCTGCTCCCTCAAGTCCTCGAGGTCTGCTAACGGAACTCGCCTGACTCTCCCTGAAGGGCTTGTCTTCCTGGAGGCGGATTCGATGGGTGGCACTTCTTGCACACCCCACATCGAACTCATCTTGGGAGAAGATCTTTTTCCACCTGGTCAACTGGGTCTTGGCTCTCTCTTTCCAAGCCCTGGGCAGGTTTGGGTTTTCCATGGAAAGTTTCTCCCACACAGTGCTTTCTCCATCTGTCTTCTCCACATCCGACAAAGCAACTGGGGTAGCGGGGCTCACCTGGCCCAGCAACATCCTGGCTGGGATCTCCATGGGGCCATCTGTAGTATTCTTGACACTCACAGGTACCTTACAGTGGGCCTTCTTCAGGGCCCTCAACGGGACCACTTCTGGGATTACTTCTAGGCCCAAATGTTCTCCCCTTGGGTCGGGTTCCAACATAACAAAGCCCCCAGGCTGTTCCCAAGTGAGTTTCACAGTGGCTTTCAAACAGGCTACTTCACCGGGCTGCAGCACTATTCCTCTTCTTCCCAGCCTCCAGACCTTCCCTACCCCCTCTTCCGGGGCCTTCTGTTCCAAGATCAGCCATTGGTAGCCTGTCTTCAACATTGGGTGGATCTCAGTGACTGTGGGGTCTTTCCCTTTTGTTAGAGGGGCCAAGAGCCTTCGGACTAGATCCATGTTGGTCCCTATTATTAAGGAGCTCTTGTTAGCTCCAGGCGGTCGGGGGCACACCACAGCTAAAGTATCGAACACTTCGGCCTTCCCGGCTATGGACGGGTCAAAAGTCAGTTTTATAGGCAGATAGCCATCATAAGGGAAACTTTCTGTCCCAATTCCCCATATCTCCAGCTCTTTAATCTTCTGGATGGGTAGGTGACTTAGATGCTTGTCATAAAAGTGCCGATACAACAGGGTCACTTTCGCCCCAGTATCCAATATGGCTCTTGCGTAGACCCCCTCCACTTGGACAGGTACTATCGGGGAGGGACCTACCAGCTTCTCTGGATATTGCTTCAAAGGGGTCTCTTTCCTTGGATCTTTGCGTTTCCCTTTTTGACTTTTCTTTCTTCCATTTCTCTTTGGACTTAAGTCTCTCTTGGGCCTGGTATGCATTGATCTCCCTCCTTTTAATGGGTGTAACTACCCGCTGAGGGACATTACTCTCTTTCTTTGGAGTACGTTCCCACTGAGGAACCTTGTGCTTCTTCCGAGGGGTCTTCTCCACTCTTTTTATGTGCTTCTCATTCAGTTTGGAGTTCACTGGAGTTGACTCCTTCACCGGGGCCCTCTGAAGTTTTCCGCCGGCTTGCGGTTATTCCGTTTTTTTTCTTGGGACTGGAACACACTTTGGCTGCATGGCCAACCCCTCCGCAGTTGAAACAGGTCATGTCCCCCCAATCTTGTAGGGATGCGGGCGCTGAGGTATTTGGAAACTGCTCCCTCCTCGGACTTTCCCTCTCGGGTTCCCTTAACTTCTTTTCCATCAGGGAGGTCAGCATCCCCAATACTTGGGACATCTGTGACTTCAAGGTATCCACCTCTGAGTCTCTCTCCAGGGTCATAGCCGTCCTGACCATCACCGGAGGAGGATTAACTGACTCAACTGGTTGGTTCCTCTTCTTTTCCTCCAGCATCGCTTCTTCCTCTCTGACCACTCGGATCAAGTCAGGATACTCCAGGCTCTTCCCGTCCTGTCTTGTGCGTATCGCCAATGCAATAGGGGCCAGGGGCTGAGATTCTCTCATCACCTGCTGAACACGGGCTTCATCCACCTTCCCCGGGTCGATCCCCTTCTTAAGGATCATCTTGTGCAGGATCTTATCCAGGCACCTCATGAACTCTGACAGTTTCTCTCCTGTCTTTTGGTAGCAGTGCTCCAGCTGGTAAGTGAGCTCGGTGATCTCTATTCCACCGAACACATTCTGCAGAATATCCAGATAATCCTGCGCATCACAGTCTGTCTTGCTCATCTTGAGGTTGCGTATGGCCTCTAGAGCAGGCCCCTTCAAGCTCTCAGCAATTCTCTGCTTCTTTCTGTGGTCTGGGACTTCCCATTCCTCCAAGGTCTGAGTGGCACCGTCTAACCACTACTCAAACCCCTCTTCACCCGAAGGTACAGGTTTCCTTCCAGAGAATATTCAGAGTTTTCTGTATCCCGACATTTGGTAATCTGTAGGATCTTTCTTACACTGGGCTACAATCTCCCCCAGGACCGCGCATAATTCTGCGCTGAGGGAGGCAGGCGGTGACCCAGGGCTCTCTTTAGCCTTCCGGTTTTCTGATTTTGGGGACTGCGGTGGAGATACCTGTGGGGATGGTGGTTTAAGTGTCTGAACCCATCCTCCTGGTATGAGTGGCAGCGCATGTATTAAGCTATAGGTCTGATCATCCATCGCTTTTATACTTGGACCCTTGAAATGTTCTGGGATTTCCTTCATCCAAGCTATTAGTGCGTGGGTCAGTGTGGAATTCATCCTGATATCCATCACCCATACCTTCTGTTGCGGGGACAGTGAGGTTATTAGCCGCTTCACCGCTTCTTCTTGCCAGGTCCCTGGGAGTTCTATGACTACTGCCGCGGCCGAATCTGTGTAGGCCGCCCTGCACCATTGTTCTACTTCCAGTGGGTCCATGCTGGTACTTTTGGCGCGTTACTTGCTGCAACAGGATCCCGGACTCGAGATCCCCCACGTGTAGTGCTACCCCCAGTTAAGAGAGCCGCTGGATTAAGTTTCGGGCCCTGTGTACAGCACCGCCAACCCCCGCCAATCTTACTCGAACCACTCTGGCACAGCTAGTCTAGGGTTGATTATCTTATCACAATCTAACAGTATTGCAAGGGTAGCCTCTTTGTATAATGATAACACACTGCTAGCAGAAGATGGGATATAACAGTTCTTTACTTTGGGTAAAAGGCACAAGGTTAACAAATAACATATAACTTGCTCACAGAGCCCTGCAGCAATAGGTATAGCATAGAGTAATAATACAGCGCGGTAATCCACCATGCGCAGTTATTAACATATATGCGCCCTGTGGCGCACTAAACAATATTCTATCTCCCCTCCCTGGTCAGGCCTGACACAGAATTAACCTCAGTCTTTAGAATAAGGATTTCTTCGCATGCAAACTTGAAATGGTGGTGCACATTCAGGAACAATATTTGTAATCCACAATTTTGGGCAATCACAAGGAACACTATACTGGAGACCCTTTAACTCTGTCCTGCTACCGGTCTCCAGTGGAACAGCAAATAAAGGATCAGTGGGCCAAGGCAGTCTATAGGCCTAAACACAGTACAGCCTATTGGATTGAGCAAGTGCTCGCTCACCACTCCGGACGCGATCCCAGTCCAGGACTTCCACCGGCTGTGTCTCCGCACACAGCGTCTGCAACGATCAGGTCCCCGATCCAACTGATGTCCGCGGTAAACAAAGTTAGATGCCACCCAGGCTCTGCAGTGGGATGGAAGGTTTTTCGTAAGTTGCGCAAGGCCCCAGTCTTCAGGCCCTGCACTCCAGCAGATCCGCACAGGAAGACCAGTCAGCAGTCGCGCTGTGTCCAAAAGAGGTGATTTCAGAATTTTGCACTGCGCTGCTTTAACTGTAAATTATGCGGACATGCAATGTTGTACCCAAACGAAATTTGCGTCCTTTTCTTCCCACAAATAGAGCTTTCTTTTAATGGTATTTGATTGCCTCTGCGATTTTTATTTTTTGCGATATAAACGGAAAAAGACCGAAAATTTTGAAAAAAAAAATGATATTTTCTACTTTTTGTTATAAGAAAAATCGAATAAACTAAATTTTAGTCATACATTTAGGCCAAAATGTATTCAGCCACATGTCTTTAGTGAAAAAAATGTCAATAGGCGTATATTTATTGGTTTGCGCAAAAGTTATAGCGTCTACAAACTAGGGTACATTTTCTGGAATTTACACAGCTTTTAATTTATGACTTCCTATCTCATTTCTTGAGGTGCTAAAATGGCAGGGCAGTACAAACCCCCCCCCCCCCAAATGACCCCATTTTGGAAAGTAGACATCCCAAGGAAATTGCTGAGAGGCATGTTGAGCGCATTGAATATTTTTTTTCTTTGTCTCAAGTGATTGAATAATGACAAAAAAAAAAAAATTACAAAAAGTTGTCACTAAATGATATATTGCTCACACATGCCATGGTTATATGTGGAATTGCACCCCAAAATACATTTTGCTGCTTCTCCTGAGTACGGGGATACCACATGTGTGGGACTTTTTGGGAGCCTAGCCGCGTACGGGCCCCCGGAAACCAAGCTCCGCCTTCAGGATTTCTAAGGGCGCAAATTTTTGATTTCACTCTTCACTACCTATCACAGTTTTGAAGGCCATAAAATGCCAAAATAGCACAAACCCCCCCCCCCAAATGACCCCATTTTGGAAAGTAGACACCCCAAGGAAATTGCTGAGAGGCCTGTTGAGCCCATTGAATATTTTTTTTTTTTGTCCCAAGTGATTGAATAATGACAAAAAAAAAAAATTACAAAAAGTTGTCACTAAATGATATATTGCTCACACATGCCATGGTTATATGTGGAATTACACCCCAAAATAAATTTTGCTGCTTCTCCTGAGTACGGGGATACCACATGTGTGGGACTTTTTAGGAGCCTAGCCGCGTACGGGACCCCGAAAACCAAGCACCGCCTTCAGGATTTCTAGGCACAAATTTTTGATTTCACTCCTCACTACCTATCACAGTTTCGAAGGCCATAAAATGCCAAAATAGCACAAAACCCCCCCAAATGACCCCATTTTGGACCCCAAGCTATTTGCTGAGAGGCATGGTGAGTATTTTACAGCTCTCATTTGTTTTTGAAAATGAAGAAAGAAAATATAATTTTTTTTTTTTTTTCAATTTTCAAAACTTTGTGACAAAAAGCGAGATCTGCAAAATACTCACAATACCTCTCAGCAAATAGCTTGGGGTGTCTACTTTCTAAAATGGGGTCATTTGGGGGGGTTTTGTGCCATCTGGGCATTCCATGGCCTCCGAAACTGTGATAGGCAGTGAGAAGTGAAATCAAAAATTTACACCCTTAGAAAGCCTGAAGGCGGTGCTTGGTTTTTGGGGTCCCGTACGCGGCTAGGCTCCCAAAAAGTCTCACACATGTGGTATCCCCGTACTCAGGAGAAGCAACAGAATGTATTTTGGGGTGTAATTCCACATATGCCCATGACATGTTTGAGCAATATATCATTTAGTGACAACTTTGTGCAAAAAAAATATAAAAAAAATAAAAATTTTCTTTTTTCCGCAACTTGTGTCAACATATAAAATATTCCATGGACTCGACATGCCTCTCAGTATATAGCTTGGGGTGTCTACTTTCCAAAATGGGGTCATTTGGGGGGGTTTTGAACTGTTCTGGCATTTTATACACAACATTAGGAAGCTTACATCCACTCTTCTAACCACTTGAAGACAAAGCCCTTTCTGACACTTTTTGTTTACATGAAAACATTTTTTTTTTTTGCAAGAAAATTATGTTGAACCCCCAAACATTATATATATTTTTAAAGCAAAGGCCGTACAGATTAAAATGGTGGGTGTTGCATTTTTTTTTCTACACAGTATTTGCGCGGCGATTTTTCAAACGCATTTTTTGGGGAAAAACTACACTTTTTTTAATTTTAATGCACTAAAACACACTATATTGGCCAAATGTTTGATGAAATAAAAAAGATGATCTTAGGCCGAGTACATAGATACCAAACACGACATGCTTTAAAATTTCGCACAAACGTGCATTGGCGACAAACTACATACATTTTTAAAGCCTTTACAGGTTACCCCGTTACATTTACAGAGGAGGTCTACTGCTAAAATGACTGCCCTCGATCTGACCTTCGCGGTGATACCTCACATGCATGGTGCAATTGCTGTTTACATACAACGGCAGACCGACGCTTGCGTTCGCCATTGGGCAAGAGCAGGGCAGGACAGGGGTGCTTTTATTTTTTTTTTATTTTTTTTATATTATTAATTTTGCTTTTTTATTTTATTTTTAAATTGTTCCTTCTATATTTTTTTTTTTCTATCATTTTTATTGTTATCTCAGGGAATGTAAATATCCCCTATGATAGCAATAGGTAGTGACAGGTACTCTTTTTTTGAAAAAACTGGGATCTTCTAGACCCTAGATCTTTCCTCTGCCCTCAAAGCATCTGACCACACCAAGATCGGTGTGATAAAATGCTTTCCCAATTTCCCAATGGCGCTTTTTATATCCGGGGGGGGGGGGGGACATTTCCTCCCACTGCTTGTAAAAGCAGTCCAGAGGCTAATTAGCCACTAGGATTGCTTTTACATGAAAGCCGGCCGCTGGCTGAAAAGAATGATACCAAGATGATACCTAAACCCGCAGGCATCATTCTGGTATAAACATTTAAAGTCCAGCAACATACCAGTACGTTGCTGGTCCTTGTTGGACATGTATTGTAATCTTTTTTTTTTTCATGCAGCCAGTTGGCTGAACGAAAAAAGAGATTGATCGGTGGGTATGCCCACCATTAGAATACCGCCCTTCATCCACCCACTTCTAATGATGGGCATACATGCACCATTTATATATGCCGAAGCATGGGGGCATCCTCCCGCAAAAAAGTTATGCCGCACACACATGGTCGGACTTTTCCACGGGCAAGCCTCCGTCGGAATTTCGACCGTATGTACGCAGCATTAGGAGCAAAATCGCTCCTCCGCTCCTGCTGCCCCAATGCTTCGGCATATATGCTTTTTTTTTTTAACTGTGGTGGTGAAATCACCTCCTACAGCACTGGAGTCGCAGGGATCAGGCCTGTCTCTGCGAACGCTGCAGTTATGTGTGTTGTGTTTTGTAAGTGACAGTGATCGATCGATACTGCACTTGGGTGGCCTGGGCTGGACGGAGGGGTAAAACGCAGGTGCTAGCAGGTATCTGGGCTGATCCCGCTAACACTGCGTTTTTGGGAACCCTAAACTGCTGGGGACGCTAGTATAGATCTGATTAGATCAGATATTGATCTGATCAGATACTATACCACTAAGGGAGGTGTATGCTTCACGCGTGGGTGTTAGCGTTACTGGCACTAACCTGACGCTGCCTGGGGTGCGACGCAGACCCTCTCTGACGCTAAAACCTAATTGATATCACCCGCCGGGCGATCAGGGGGTTAAACCTTTATTGGGTTATATATACGGCGGTTGCCCTGACACTATAAAAAGCAAACTAACTAACCAGCGTCACCCGTAACACTTATATGGTGATCACTGGTGAAAGGGTTAACTAGGGGCAATTAGGGGGTTAAAACCTTTATTAGATAAGACCGATCAGAAAAATGATCGCTTAGCGACAGTGGTGATAGGGGGTGAAAGGGTTACCTGGGGGGCGATCAAGGGGGGTTAAACCTTTATTAGATAATTTATGGGGGTACCTGACGCTATAAAAACCTGCGGTGAACCTAAAAAAAATTACTGGCTACCGATCTGCATCACCGACACTGAGACAGCGATCAGAAAAACGATCGCTTAGCGACAGTGGTGATAGGGGGTGAAAGGGTTACCTGGGGGGCGATCAAGGGGGTTAAACCTTTATTAGATAATTTATGGGGGTACCTGACGCTATAAAAACCTGCGGCGAACCTAAAAAAAATTACTGGCTACCGATCTGCATCACCGACGCTAAGACAGCGATCAGAAAAATGATCGCTTAGCGACGGCGGTGCTAGGGGGTGAAAGGGTTATCTGGGGGGTGATCAAGGGGTTAAACCTTTATTAGGGGGGGTTAGGGGGCTACACTGGACCTAAAACTAACTTTAGTGACACTTTTACAGTCACAAATGTCACTGATTGCAGTGATCAGTAAATAAATGGTCACTGCAATCAGTGACACTGTGACTGGGGGGTGATCTGGGGGGGCGATTTGTGTGCCTATGTGTCCTGGTGTCAGTGTAGTGTTTTGTGCACTGACCTGTGTGTCTTCTCTTGTACGGCGCTCAGTATATGTGAGCGCCGCATGAGAGATGACATCACTTCCTCCTGCTTCCTCTGCCTGTGTTTACATTACACAGCAGAGGGAGCATTTTCATTCGCTGGGAGCGATCGCGGGGGGTGGCCGGAATCGAACGGCCGTCCCCTCATCTCGGATCGCTCCCCAACGAATACCGACCGCTCACTGTATAGGAGGGGGGTCCGATCGGACCCCCCAACTGTACAAAGGCAATCACGTACACTGTACATGATTGTGCCTGTCGGTGCCATTCTGCCGACGTATATATACAGTGAGCGGTCGTTAAGTGGTTAAATATTGGTGCTACATTGGCTTTTCTCCAAGCAGCTGGTACCATTCCAGTCAGTAGACTGTCAGTAAAAATTAGGAACAATGGTCTGGCAATTACTTGACTGAGTTCCCCAAGTACCCTCGGGTGCAAGCCATCTGGTCCCAGTGATTTATTAATGTTACGTTTCCCCAAGACTAATTTTAATTCAGTCCTTTGTTAACCATGGAGGTGCTTCCTGTGATGTGTCATGAGGATAGACACTGCAGTTTTGGTTACTGAAGCTCCCCGATTCCCTCGTGAAGACAGAGGAGAAGAATAAATCAAAACCTTTGCCATCCCCTCATCCTTTGTAACCAGATGTCCTTCCTCATTCTTTATGGGGCCAATATGGTATGACCTCCCTTTTTTACTGTTTACATACTTCAAGAATTTTTTATTTTTTTTGCTCTCCTCCGCTATGTGTCTTTCATGTTCTATCTTAGCCGCCCTAATTGCACCCTTACATTTCTTGTTGCATTTTTTATAAAGTCTGAATGCTGATGATGATCCCTCAACCTTGTATTTTTTGAAGGCATTCTCTTTTGCCTTTTATATGCTTTTTTACATTGGAGTTAAGCCATCGCTCTTTTAGATTTATTACCCAATGGGATACATTGGCTAATGCCCTTATTTAATACGCTCTTAAAGCAAACCCATCTCTCCTCCGTGTTCTTTGTTCCTAAGATTTTATCCCAATTTATGCCTTCTGGCTCTTTTGAAATATCAGTGTCTTTGTATTCCCCTTATGTTTCCTATTTGTGTGATTTATACTGAAGCCAATTGACCTGTGATCGTTGTTGCCTAAATTGCCCCGTATTTCCACATCAGGTCGGTATTGCTGGTAATCAGTAAATCCAGTAACATTTGTGGATGCACTATAGACAACCAATGGCTTGCAAGCCACGGAGTGTGACAAAGATAATAGTACATTAATTCCAGGGATTTTTATAAACAAAATTTCGTTAACCACTACAGCCCCAGAAGATTTGGCTGCTCAATGACCGGGCCATTTTTTGCGATACGGCACTGCGTCGCTTTAACTGACAACTGTGCGGTCGTGCGATGTTGTACTCAAACAAAATTGACGTCCTTTTTTTTACCCACAAATAGAGCTATCTTTTGGTGGTATTTAATCATCTCTGCATTTTTTTTATTTTTTTTTATTTTTTTGTGCTATAAACAAAAAAAGACAGATAATTTTGAAATAAAACACAATATTTGGTACTTTTTGCTATAATAAATATCCAATTTTTTTTTTTTAAACTATTTTTTCCTCAGTTTAGGCCGATATATATATATACTTCTACATATTTTTGGTAATAAAAATCGCAATAAGCGTATATTGATTGGTTTGCACAAAAGTTATAGCGTCTACAAAATAGGGAATAGATTTATGTATTTTTTTTTATTTATACATTTTTTTTTAATAGTAATGGCAGTGATCAGCTATTTTTATCGGGACTGTGATATTATGGCAGACAGATGAGACACTTTTGACAAATTTTTGGGACCATTGACAATTATACAGCGACCAGTGCTATAAATATGCACTGATTACTGTGTAAATGTCACTGGCAGGAAAGGGGTTAACACTAGGGGGCGATCAAGGCGTTAACTGTGTTCCCTCATGTGTGTTCTAACTGTAGGGGGATGGGAGTGGCTGGAGGAAATGACAGATCGCTGTTCCTAGCTATTAGGAACACACACTATGTCTCTCCTCACAGAACAGGGATTTGTGTGTTCACACACACACACACGTCCCTGTTCTGGCTCTCGTGCCCGCGACCACCGGTCATGAGCATTGGCACCCCCCGATGTGCAGCGGGCGTGCGCCTGCTATCCCGCTTAAAAGGGCCAATGTACAGCGAAGACGGTTCATGGGATCGTGTCGACCTGCCGCAGTATAATGATGGCGGCTGGTCGGCAAGTGGTTAAATATGAAGATTCAAAACAAATTTACTGTATATCTCAATGCAGGTTCATTTCAGTCCCACTATGTGTAATTCATAAGGTTCAATAGAATCCTTGTATAAGAGTTTGACCAGGTTGTCATGTGGTATTGTTGTTTTTTTTGTATGTTTCTTTCTGTTTGTTGGTTTGTCTTAAACCTAATTAAAATATCTTTAAAAAAATAAATAAATTAGAAAGTATGAAGGGAGAGGAGAAGAAAGGGAAAAAAGGGGGGGGTTAGGGGGCAAAGGGACAAGAATAATATGGTTTTAGGAAGGACTATACCTGCTTCCCTAATCCTGTCTTATGCAGTGGCAGACACTCACTAGGGATGCAGTGGCACCACCACCCTAATCCATGAGCCCGGCCTCTAATCTACATGCAGGGCGCCAGACGCATGGATTCCAATGTTTTTTTTTTTTAAGCACGTGATTAGAGCCTGAGTCCCTAATTGGCTTCAAAAGGGGTGGGCTTGTGGTGCAGAACACTGCACCCCGAGTCCACCCTGTTGTGTGACATTGGCGAATTAATATTCGGTAATGTCTTCTTGTTTCTCCTCCCAGCCAATCAGGAAGCAGGTCCTGAGACCCCATTGGCTGGGAGTCCGAAGACCGAGATGAGAAGGGACAGCTGGGACGTGGAGGAGACAAAGGGGGAATAAGTTCCTCCATCTCCTCTATTTTAGAAATCATAGTAAACCATTCTCTAATTGTTGGAATACATGTGGATCTCCAGTGTACTGGAATGCAAAGTCTTGCCACATTCACCATATGCTTTACCAAAGATTTATGGTAGCCTTTTTTAGATAGGGTCATGTGGTGTAGGAGGTATTGTGCTGGGGAATAGTCTAGAGTGAGTGTTGTAATGTGTGTATTGATTTCATGGACTTTTGTTCCAAAAAAGGTTGAAGAGACTCACAATCCCACCAGATGTGGGGCATGGTACCTTCTGAATTCTTACATCTCCAGCATGTATTGAGTATGGATGGGGAGAATTTATGGAGGCGGGATAGTGTTCTGTACCAATGGGTTTCAACTTTGTAGCAATTTTCCTGAATGGCTACATTAAGAGAGCCCGTGTGTGTGTGTGTGTGTGTGTGTGTGTGTGTGTGTGTGTATTCATGAATGGTATTACACTCATCACCAGAAAGGGAAATCTGAAGATCTTTTTCCCAGGCTATGCGCGTTGAATGAGGGTGGTGGGAGAATCCTCTAAGAGCAGGGCATATATGGAAGAAATTAAGTGTCTTTGTCACGATTTTGGTGTGCATTAAGATTAAAATGGTGTAAGGTGTCTTGTCCACATTGATGTTGAGGCATGGGTTGATAAGAAGTGGCGTAATTGTCTATACATCCAAAAAGGAAAAGAGTTAGCGAGGGACATAGATACTAAGTTCTTATATAATTGGGGGGGTGCCTTTTATAAAAAATAATGTGCAAGTACATCATTTCGAGGCCACTCATTGCCCAGAAATGAGCTTGTAGCTCCCGGGGGAAAACCTACGTGTCCTTTTATCATGGTTAAAGGCCCCCGAGATTGATTAAAAAGCCCTGAAGTTTGCCACCTGTTTGAAGGTCGCCAGAGAGGGTTGAATGAAGGGGTGTGTCAGGATCTCTTGTGGTCAATGTTGAGGGAGTAACTAGGGAAGAGTATGAATTGGGAATTGCGTGAATGAGTTCTCTAGAGGTACCCAGTTTTTTTCTGGTTTCACAAATGTTCCAATCTACAATTCTTGTAATGTGACATGCCAGATAGTATTTATGGAGGTCCGGTAGTCCAATTCCCCACTAAAGCCTCGTACACACGACCGGTTTTCTCGGCAAGAAACGACAAGAAAACTGTTGGGAGAGCTTTCTTGCCGAGAAAACCGTGCGTGTGTACGAGGCTTTCAGGTTTCTCGTCAAGAAAACTGCCCAGAATCTCGACGAGAAAAAAAGAAGACCCACTTTCTTTTTTCTCGTTGAGAGTCTCAGTTTTCTCATTGTGATTCTCGTCAGACTGTATTTGGACGAGACAACCGTTCGTGTGTACGCTTTTCCGAGTCTTCAAAAACCGCGCATGGTCAGAATCAAGTATGAGATGGGAGCGCACCTTCTTGTAAAAGTAGCGCTCGTAATGGGGATAGCACATTCGTCACTCTGTAACGAACTGAAAGCACGAAGACTGAAAAGGGTGAATCGTCTCTCCCCAAACTTTTACTAACATGCGGTAACACGAGATTAGCAAAAGCAGCCCAATGGGTGGCGCCATGAGAATAGAACTTCCCCTTTATACTGCCGTCGTACGTGTTGTACGTGACCACGCTTTACAACGAGATTTTGGATTGACAGTGTGTATGCAAGGAAAGCTTGACAAGAATCTTGTCAAGCTTGACAAGAAACCCGTCGAGAAAAACTAATTTTTTTTTGCGACGAGATTCTCGGCCGTGTGTACGAGGCTTTAGACTTTGAGCGTGTGAGTCAGATGTAGTTGATATGTGGTGAGGAGTTTCTGCAGATAAATTGTAAGCAAGCCTTCTTGTAAGTTTTAAAGAAGGACGCCGGCAAATGGATCAGGATAGTCTGCATTAGGTATAAGAAGTGTGAACGATGATCGATGTGTGGATTTTTTATTTGAGATTATATTTTACAGATGATATTCACTCTCATTTTCTTGATTTAGAGTGGAGATCCAATCGATATAGAATTTGAGGTTAAAGCAGAAGAAGAAGAAGAGAGGTATGTGAGGGATGATCAGCAGTCTATGGAGGAGGATGGAATAACGGGGACATTTATAGAGGAGGACAATCCTACAGAGATCAGCACAGGTGGGTCATTAACACTGAATACATTCCTCCACCCATACTGCTCACTGATTGGTCCAGAGTAGGGTGAGGACTGGGTGATCAGCCTGTAATACCCTGGTCACTTTCCTGAGCTTCCTGTATTCCTGTATTTATTTAGGATAATCTTCCTTCTCTGTGCTGCAGACAAAATTTATGTATCTAGACTGGATTTATGGAGATTCTGGGGTTCAGCTGGCAGCAAAATGTTCATTTTCATCATAGAAGTTACTCGACCTAGGTACCTGGGACATGTTTCTTGGGTCTAATAATATCTCTGACAGAGCAATTCTCCCAGGCTTACTTACTCTGTTATCTGCTGACTGTGCTGGGTGGAGAGATATGTCTGTTTAGTCTCAGACCCAAGTCACTGAGTGCAGTCTCAGGAGATGGGAGGCAGCGGTGTGGGACCTCTGCAACTTGTCTCATGTAAACATTTAAACTTCCACTGATTACTGAATACCAATATTATGAGTCCTGACCCTTACACTATATCATTTATATTGTACATTACATACTCCTGACCCCTGCACTAGATACTATATGTTCTGCAGTACATCCTTCTAATACTGTATAGTCCTAATTTTTGTTT
This sequence comes from Rana muscosa, assembly GCA_029206835.1. Taxonomy (NCBI): domain Eukaryota; kingdom Metazoa; phylum Chordata; class Amphibia; order Anura; family Ranidae; genus Rana; species Rana muscosa. The sequence continues at coordinate 14,988,956 of JARGYO010000094.1, read as the reverse complement.
CCTGTATAATAAAGTTGTACATTACATCTCTTGTTCCCATTTTCTACCAGCTGGACATTTTATATCTGATGATTTGATAGGAGCACAGACTTTTACATGTTAATAATAATGGGAAAACACCCCCAAAAAAAAACAAAACAAACAAAAAAACGATCGATTTTTGAGGGTCGTTGCTCAGCGACCAGGGGTCACAGAGAGGCCAGATTTGTAGCTGAAGGCCTATTTTACCATTGGTCAAAATATTGGGCTCCTACGAAATATGGTTCCGGAGATAAGGGGATCCTTGCGCAGACTGTCAGAAACTACATACAGAGCGATCAGTTTAAATACAAGCTGGCACACTCTGTAGCAGACTGAGAGGATGAGCTCACAGTGCCTCTCCTCACTTCTTGTCAGAGGCACTGAGCTCATTGGACAGCTTGGAACATGCAGAGTTTGTCAGGCAGCACCGCCTGTCAAACTTGCCTATTGATTTCAATAGGGCTACTCTGCAACTACAAGCCAAACTCGCTCGCAGTATCAGCATAGTCCAACAATGTAAAACTACCATTCAGCAATGTAAAAAAACAAAAACGAGGCGGCAGTAGCACCTCATGAACGCCTATCAGCTGCTGCTATACCACTCGTTAAAAAGCAATCCACCATAATCACTTTTCAGAGGGCAGTAAGCATTACCGCAAATGCGAAAGAAACTTGAAACACATCATCCATTTCACACTCATCAGCAACCAGGTCACTCCCCAGCCACTTCCTATGTTAGCCACTGTCCTTCAACTTATATCACAGGTGACTAGGGATGAGCTTCGTGTTCGAGTCAAACCCATGTTCGACTCGAACATCGGCTGTTCGATCGCTCGACGAAGATCGAACATTATGGGCCGTTCGCGCCAAATTCGAGTTGCGCGTCACGGCCCATAATTCACTGCGGCATCGCAGTGCATTGCTGGCTGATGATTGGCCAAGCATGCACTATGACCCGCATGCTTGGCCAATCTCAGCGCCGTAAGTACAGAGAGCCATAATTGGCCAAAGCCAGGCCGAGTCAGTTAGCTGCAGTTACAGTGTGTAGAGGATATATATGCATCCTATGTGTTGTATATATATTTACACACTGTATTCAGTTTAGCTAGATCTGTTCCTGGTTTTCTCTATACTGACAGGCAGGCAGGTGATTGTGCTAGTTGCAGTCAGTGTTTCACTTAGTGTACTGTGTGCTTTGCATAGCGTTCACCTAAAGCTCACCTGAATACAGTTAGTGACTAATAGTTGTGTTCTCATAATAAAACCACAGAGAGCTGCATTAATTTCATTTAGTGTACTTCTGTCCTTTGCAAAGCGTTCACTTAAAGGAACCTGAATACAATTGGTGGTGTTCTCATAATTAAACCACAGGCAGAGAGCTGAACAGGTCTGAACAGGTGCACAGACAGCAAAACAAATGTTACAGGGGTGATAACCCTTCTCTATGTTTTCCAAAAAACGTAAAAATAGATTTTTTGGCTGGAGCTACATTTAAAAAATGTACCAGTTCAGAATTACAAACAGATTCTACTTAAGAACAAACCTACAGTCCCTGTCTTGTTTGCACCGCCTATATACTTCTGTTCAGAGTATATAGGGCCTTTTTTTAATTTGGTTGCGGGGTTCTCCTTAATATCCATACAAGACCCAAAGGGGCTGGTAGTGGGCTGGGGGGGGTACCCATGCCATTTTTCTCAATGATTTTCATCCATATTACTGGGACCAGACATTACATTAAAGCCGCAAGCAGTTTTAAATGACTTTTTTTCCTTTAGAAATGTGATTTTGTGCAGGGACAGTTCTAAACACAGGAAACACGTGCCACTTCACAGGCATACTTTAGACACCCCCCAGGTACAATATTTAAAGGAATATTTTAGGGCTGTGGAAATTAACTAATAATTCCTCGATTAATCGATTAGGTTTTTTGATCGATCAAAATTCCGGGTCTTCAGGGAGTTCCGTCGGAGATCCAGTGACGCCACGGACACCAGCGGGGCTTGCCGTATCCATCTGAAGGGCTCTTTTGCTGTGCCTTCATATCTGCATGCTGGCGGGACCTTACTATCTGCCACACGCAAGGGCTGTTACATTTCCCTCTATCACTTCCCTCTTTTAACCTGGGATTCTACAGCCATCCACTGGGAGTTGTAATAGTTCCCTTCATGGGACATCTACATTGCGATGGACTGATATTAACCCCTCCTCATCTGGATTCAGCAGTGGTATCGTTGTACACATTTTTATACCAGTATCATACTTAGCTACATGTTTTTATGACTGCTTTTGCTACTGTTTGGTATTACTTGCACCATTTTTACAGTTTATGTAGCTACATCGATTTTATCTCCAGTGCAATATTTATTTTGTTACCTACTTGAAGACTATAAAAGTTTTAATGCCATGCACATCGAGCGCTGCCTTTGTGTGTTTTTTGTATCCTGCTAATAATTTTTACAGTGGTTGGTAGCTGCACTGGGAATCAGCCTTCAAGGAGATCAGCTAAAAGTAGTTGGATCTGTATGTGCGTTATAATTAATCTAAATTAATCGATTAAAAAAAAAATCGATTAATCGAACACGAAAATTTTAATCAGTAACAGCCCTAGAATATTTCACTTTTTTTTCACTTTAAGCATCACTAAAATCACTGTTCCCGAAAAAACGGCTGTTTTTAAAACTTTTTTTTGCATTGATACATGTCCCCTGGGGCAGGACCCGGGTCCCCAAACCCTTTTTAGGACATCAAATTTCATATTAGCCTTTATAATCAGCACTTTTGATTTCGAACGTTCGAGTCCATTGTATTTAATAGGGTTCTAAAGTTTGGGCGAACTTCCGGTCCGTTCGCAGGTTCTGGTGCGAACTGGGGGGGTGTTCGACTCATTACTACAGGTGACCATTTCCCAACCTGCAGATGATGACAGACCCTACTCCAAACGATATCACTCCCAGTTACTCCCCCCCATCCGCTGATTGATAACCCTCCATGACCACCTCACACCCCCCTGCTGACAGACCTCTCTCCCCAGCCTGTCCCCACAACACCCTCTCACCTGCTGACCTGTGGATGGGGGAATCAGTCCTGTAGTGTTATTGTGTTCTGCCAGTGGGGAGCCTTCCCAAGCCACACAATACAATGATCAGTTTTGCCAACTATAGCTGGCAGTACTAATTGTTTTGGGAAAAACCTGGCAGGCTGCTGGTACTCAAGTCGATTAATAGATTGACTTGTGTAAAACCAGCTAGCCCATACATAGATCTACTATGGCTGGTCTATGCTTAATTGGCTTAATTTCAATTCATGTATGGCCTGCTTAACCATGAAACCCTAAACATCCTTCCACAAACCTTTACATTTTTCCTTCCCAGATTCCTTTATCCTCCTCACCTGTACATAATGCCCGCTGTCGTAACCTCCACACTCCTCTCCTGTACATACTGCCCTCTGTCATACCCTCCACACTACTCTCCTGTACATACTTCCCACTGTCATACCCTCCACACTCCTCCTGTACATACTGCCCAGTGTATTACCCTCCACACTCCTCTCCTGTACATACTGCTCACTGCCATACCCTCCACACTTCTCTCCTGTACATAGTGCCCACTGTCTTACCCTCCACAATCCTCTCATGTACATACTGCCCACTGTCTTACCCTGTACATACTGCTCACTGCCATAGCCTCCACACTCCTCTTCTGTACATAGTGCCCACTGTTATACCCTCCACATTCCTCTCCCTCACCTGCACATACTTCCCACTTTTATATCCTCCCCTATGCCTCTTCAACTAGAAGAAATCTTCTCAGTCATATTTGTTCTGCCCATTATTAGTACTCATTTAATTTTGTGATTACTACTGTGATGTATAGAGGAATCTCAGATACTCTAAATATAGCACTTGTAAAAAAAAAAAAAAAAAGTGTCCCTGAAAATATTTTTGAAATGTTGACAACAATGCACTTGGGCACTGGAGTCAGTAGGGGGCCCCATGAGAGGCTCCTGGGATCCTGTGATATTAAAGCGGTAGTAAACTTCACTAACATTACTACTTTTTAGAGGCCCTGAGGTAGGTTTTGCCATAATGTACAAGTATGCACAGCATATTAGCACATTAGGGTACACTTAAATTGTCAGACTGAGCCCTCCAGTGCTGCACTGTGATCAATCCGGCGGGTCCCGGGCGCTTCCATCTTCACCCGGTCTTCCTTCTGGGCTCTGTGCCTTCGGTCACTTGCCTTGGCCGGGCTGCGTTGATGTCATTCCCATGCATGCTCATGCGCATCCTCTCTCTCTCATCCCCCCTTTTCTCTCTCATCCTCCCTCCCTTACCACTCACCCCTCTCTCATCCTCACTCTCTATTTCGTTCTCATCCTCCTTTTCTCTCTTTAATTTAATTTGTTATAACAAAAAATTGTTTGCATATTTATTTATTATTTATAAAAGGCCCCACCAAAATCCTCAGCACCAGGCCCATTATGTACTTAATCTGGCCCTGGTGGAGGGGCAGAGTTCCCCCAACCAAAATCACCCCTCATATTGATGGCATTTGGCTTGGTATGGTTCAGGAGGGGGACGCTTACCTGTCCCCCCTTTTTCTAACCTGCCGGGCTGCATGCTCGGATAACGGCCTGGTATGTTTTTGGAGGGGAAGCCCACGTCGTGTTTTTTAAAAATTTTGGTGTGGGGTCCTCCTTAAAATCTATACCAGACCCGCTGGAGGGGGAGAAGACAGGGATCACCGCTGGAGAGGGAGAAGACAGGGATCACCGCTGGAGAGGGAGAGGACAGGGATCACCGCTGGAGAGGGAGAGAACAGGGATCACCGCTGGAGAGGGAGAGAACAGGGATCACCGCTGGAGAGGGAGAGAACAGGGATCACCGCTGGAGAGGGAGAGAACAGGGATCACCGCTGGAGAGGGAGAGAACAGGGATCACCGCTGGAGAGGGAGAGAACAGGGATCACCGCTGGAGAGGGAGAGAACAGGGATCACCGCTGGAGAGGGAGAGAACAGGGATCACCGCTGGAGAGGGAGAGAACAGGGATCACCGCTGGAGAGGGAGAGAACAGGGATCACCGCTGGAGAGGGAGAGAACAGGGATCACCGCTGGAGAGGGAGAGAACAGGGATCACCGCTGGAGAGGGAGAGAACAGGGATCACCGCTGGAGAGGGAGAAGACAGGGATCCCCCCTGGAGAGGTATTCAGTAGTGGAAGCTGAAATGTTTGCTGGAGACAAGTTGCAGAGCCTGCCAAACTGAGCACTCCAGCGCTGTGATCAATCCGGCAGGTCCCGGGTGCTTCCATCTTCACCCGGTTTTTCTTCTGGGTTCTGTGCCTTCGTTCACTTGCCTTGGCTGGGCTGCTTTGCTGTCACTCCCACGCATGCTCATGCACATCCTCTTTCTCTCTCTCTCTCTCTCTCATCCTCCCTCCCTTACCCCTCTCTCATCCCCTTTCTCTCTCTCATCCTCCCACACTCTCTCTAATTTATTTTGTTATTTTTTTATAAAAGGCCCACCAAAATCCTCAGCACCAGGCCCATAATGTTCTTAATCTGGCCCTGGATGAGGTCATCACACAGTATAGTCGAGAAAAAAACTGGCTACTTCAAATGTCCATCCGGCACTACACAGTGTAGATGGACCATCGTATTCCTCTTATCCTGAGGAACCTCAGACTGTGCGGGACGGTGCCGGACCATCGTATTCCTCTTATCCTGAGGAACCTCAGACTGTGCGGGACGGTGCCGGACCATCCTATTCCTCTTATCCTGAGGAACCTCAGACTGTGAGGGACGGTGCCGGACCATCGTATTCCTCTTATCCTGAGGAACCTCAGACTGTGCGGGACGGTGCCGGACCATCCTATTCCTCTTATCCTGAGGAACCTCAGACTGTGAGGGACGGTGCCGGACCATCGTATTCCTCTTATCCTGAGGAACCTCAGACTGTGCGGGACGGTGCCGGACCATCGTATTCCTCTTATCCTGAGGAACCTCAGACTGTGCGGGACGGTGCCGGACCATCGTATTCCTCTTATCCTGAGGAACCTCAGAGTGTGCGGGACGGTGCCGGACCATCGTATTCCTCTTATCCTGAGGAACCTCAGAGTGTGCGGGACGGTGCCGGACCATCGTATTCCTCTTATCCTGAGGAACCTCAGACTGTGCGGGACGGTGCCGGACCATCGTATTCCTCTTATCCTGAGGAACCTCAGACTGTGCGGGACGGTGCCGGACCATCCTATTCCTCTTATCCTGAGGAACCTCAGACTGTGAGGGACGGTGCCATCCTTTCAACAGATAAGAGGTTTTCCTGTACTGAGTGCGGGAAATGTTTTTTTACAGAAGTCCTGTCTACACACCTCAAAGATCTCACATGGGGGAGAAGCCATATTCTTGTCCTGAGTGCGGCAAACACTTTGTAGAGAAATCAGTACTTGTCACACATCAGAGATCTCACACAGGGGAGAAGCCATATTCCTGTCCTGAGTGTGGAAAATGTTTTTCACAGAAGTCCCATCTTTACACACATCAGAGATCTCAAACGCGGGAGAAGCCGTATTCATGTCCTGAGTGTAGAAAATGTTTTTCAGATAAGTCCAGTCTTTACAGACATCAGAGAACTCACACGGGGGAGAAACCATATTCCTGTCCTGAGTGCGGGAAATGTTTTTCACGGACGTCCAATCTTTACACACATCAGAAATCTCATACAGGGAAGAAGCTATATTTCTGTCCGGAGTGCGGGAAATGTTTTTCACAGAAGTCCAATCTTTACACACATCAGAGATCTCACACGGGGGAGAAGCCGTATTCCTGTCCTGTGTGCGGGAAATGTTTTTCAATGAAGTCCAGTCTTTACACACATCAGAGATCTCACACGGGGGAGAAGCCACTTTCCTGTCCTGAGTGAGGGAATTGCTCCTCACTGAAGTCCTGTCTTCCTGTACATCAGGGATCCCACACAACCCTCGAGGTGTATTAGTGCCTTGTGTGCAGGAAATGTCTTCTATATGAATGTTGCTGGACATCACAGCTCTCATGTGGGGAAGAAGCACACCCTGATATACACCTCAGATCTACTCCATGGCTGATCTTCATCATGTAAGAAACAGTTCATAAGGAGATCAGAGATCACCAAAGACATGGATGAAGTGTTGTACCGTGTTGGCCATTAATAGCAGTAGAAAAATAAAAATGGAGTCATTACCTTTCATTCATTTTCTAAGATTTTGTAAACATTTAGAGCTCGGTTTTATACAAGAAATTAGTTAAATGAAAGTTGCACGCATTCCTCCAGCTGTGACAAATATTGTTCTTTTTTTCTTTTTGCAATTCAACAAATATTTTATTAGAAAAGAGGTGAAGTTAGATGGGCCCAAGGGCCTAGGAATACATAAAGGGTCAGTGAATACAATCATCAGTAACATCCGATTATAGAAACAATATTCATCATAATAAAGACTTGTCTCTATGACCAACATTTCAAAGCTTGCCATGGAAACTACACCAAGTAATAATTGTAGGAAGTGTGTATTGAGATGTAGTCTTGGAACAAAAGAGAGGCGGCAGAACAAGCCCCAGAAACGAAACTATCGGTCATATTTTAATTCATACAATGATTTTATATTATTACTGGTACCTTCTAGTGGCAATAATGTAGTATTGCTCTACTTTTCCTGATGGAGGTATTTTAGGTAAAATACCTCATTATGGCCTCTAGTTGGAGCTGGCGAGCATAGGAAATCACTGTGTTAATTAAATGATGGCCCAAATTTATAACAGCTGGGAAAATGCTTGTTATGCTACTCCAACAAATTTTCTATTTATTGCATACTGGCCAACAGTCCATATTTTCCCCATGAAATTGGCTGTCCCGGTGTTCTGTGATGAATCTGTGCCGCCGCTAGAGATCCGGGGTCACTGCTATTTTTGCTCTCGTTGAGGCCGAGGGGAAGAAACAAGAGGCAGAGCCTGGGGTGTGGGCCAGGCTGCGGGGCGGGGGTTTGGTGGCAGCTCCATTTTTATTGGCAGCCACTTTCATTGCCACCCCGGCTCTGCCTCTTGTTTTTTGCCCTTGGCCTCAACGAGCTGCTCTTTGCAAAAAATGGCAGTGGAGACCAAATCACCAGTGCTGACTCCGGACCTCTAGTGGCGGCTCTGGCGATACAGCAGCATGGAGGTCTCAGAATCTGGTGGCAAGCTGCATCTTGATGACAAGTAGGGATGAGCTTGATGTTCGGGTTAAATGTAAGTTTGACTCGAACATCCGGTGTTCGCCGAACAGCGAACAATATAGGGCGTTTGTGGGAAATTTGAGCACCACGGAATGCACCTTAATGCACTGCAAGATCGCAATGCATTAGCGTTTCATGATTGGCAAAAGCATGCACTTGACCTACATGCTTTGGCCAATTGCAGCGCGCTGTGCAGAGAGAGCAATAATTGGCCAAAGGCTCAGGGGGAATAAGTCCACGCCCCACACTATATAAGGCTGCTTACAAAGCGACCGCGTGTAGTGTTGTTGGCGTTGACAGAGAGATAGCTTGAGCTAGATTAGGCAGGCAGAGTTAGTTAGTTGCATGATATTTGAGATATATATACTCTGCATTTAGTGTAGACTATATAGTCAGTTTAGGCAGTGTATTTGAGATATATATAATATATACAGTGGGTACGGAAAGTATTCAGACCCCCTTAAATTTTTCACTCTTTGTTATATTGCAGCCATTTGCTAAAATCATTTAAGTTCATTTTTTTTCCTCATTAATGTACTGTTGTGCTTATTAAGGGACAGTTTGCCTGCACAATATTTATTATTGAGTAATTTTTAAGGAAAGATATTTTTGAATACAAGTCAATCTATATGACACAGTCTATAATATGAAACTTATTCACGGAGACGTGTGATCATACAAAATAGCTACATTTATTGGTTGACAAAAAGCAAATATTTACATGAAATTAAAATACCAATTGCGTTACATGAACGACTTCAAAATTAATAAAAATACCTGCACAATGGGCATACAGTCCCTTTGATATAATGCTGTCATGATAAAGTCTCGATGGGATCAATAACCTTGTGTAACTGACAAACAGAACGTCTGTATTTCACACGTCCACCCGTTACTATCTGCAGGTAAGTAAGTGGTTAACAATGTGAAATAAATTGGACGTTTGTTTTCTCACTAAAATTGGAACTAGGCAAAAAGAAAAATATAATGAAAAATGTAATCTTTACAGAAAAATCTAACAGTTATTGATTAATGAGAATAAATCATAATTGAAGAATATTCAATACTTCAATATTTTAGAGAACAACAATGAATTCAAGATAAAATCAAAATGACATAATTACCCATTCCAAAATGGCTATTTCCTACTGGCAAGTGACCAGAGTTAAGATGGCTGCCGTGGCTTTCAGGTATCGGGTGTCTAGGAATCTTCATGAGTGTAAAAATCTGTCTTCATGCATGGTGCATGTGTGTCAGTCTGCCTGAGAGTGTGAATCTCCCAATGTGTCCCTCCGTTCTCCCTGTGGGAGTGAGTGTGTCTTTCATCATCTAATTTTTCATCTCTTAAGTACTGTCTCCGGACAATAAGATTATAAAAATTATACTAAGTTCTACCCAAAGAGAATGTGTCCTCAACTCATTGGTGGCTGCAGATATGGGAGTTAACTGCTCTGTTTCTCGCCACCCCTTTCCAGGAGAATATGATTTTAATATCCCCTTCAACCACCAGGTGTCACACATGGATTTGGAGTGCAACTTTTTAAGTTAATATATTCTATTTTCAGAATGTGAATAAATTTATATAATGCTGGGAAGACTATACATATATAATTTTTTATCTTCTGGTATACATAACATACTTTTTGATTCATTCACATAACATAAATTGGTTTTTGAGTATAAAGCCTTGTACACACGGCCGGTTTTCTCGGCAAGAAACGACAAGAAAAATGCTGGGAGAGCTTTCTTGCAGAGAAAACTGTGCGTGTGTACGAGGCTTTCAGGTTTCTCGTCGGGAAATCTGCCCAGAATCTCGACGAGAAAAATAGAGATCCTGCTCTCTATTTTCTCGTCGGGATTCTTGTCGGCCTGTTTCCCGACGAGAAACCCAAGCGTGTGTATGCTTTGATTCTTTGTTTATGAAGCCAAACAAAAGTCTTAATAGTATTAAATAAAACGGACACCAGAGGGAGCCAAACTCTTATTTAAATTACATCACATATATACACAGTAACTTAGGTGGCAAAAACTCCTGCGCTATATATATATAAGAATGCAACAAGAAATGTAAGGGTGCAATTAGGGCGGCTAAGATAGAACATGGAAAACACAGCAGAGGAGAGCAAAAAAAATCCCAAGAAATTCTTTAAGTATGTAAACAGTAAAAAAGGTACGACAGACCATATTGGCCCCATAAAGAATGAGGGAGGACATCTGGTTACAAAGGCTAGAGAGATGGCAAAGGTATTAAATGTATTCTTCTCAGTCTTCACGAGGAAATTGGGGCGCTTCAGTAACCAAAACTGCAGTGTCTATCCTCATGACACATCACAGGAAGCACCTCCATGGTTAACAGGACAGAATTAAAATTAGACTTGGGAAACTTAACATTTAATAAATCACTGGGACCAGATGGCTTGCACCCAAGGGTACTTTGGGAACTCAGTTAAGTAATTACCAGACCATTGTTTCTAATTTTTACTGACAGTCTACTGACTGGAATGGTACCAGCTGATTGGAGAAAAGCCAATGAAGCACCAATATTTAAAAAGGGCCCAAAATACATCCCTGGGAATTACAGACCAGTTAGCCTAACATCAATAGTATGTAAGATCTTGGAGGGGATGATAAGGGACTATATACAAGATTTTAGTAATGAGAAAGGTATCATTAGCAGTAATCAGCATGGATTCATGAAGAATTGTTCTTGCCAAACCAGTCTATTAACCTTCTATGAGGAGGTGGGTTGCCATCTAGATAAAGGAAGGCCCGTAGACGTGGTGTATCTGGATTTTGCAAAAGCATTTGACACAGTTGCCAATAAACATTTACTTTACAAAATAAGGTCCGTTGGCATGGACCATAGGGTGAGTACATGGATTGAAAACTGGCTACAAGGGCGAGTTCAGAGGGTGGTGATAAATGGGGAATGGAATGGTCAGGGGTGGAAGGTGGGGTCCCCCAGGGTTCTGTGCTGGGACCAATCCTGTTTATTTGTTCATAAACGACCTGGAGGATTAGGTAAACAGTTTAATCTCTGTATTTGAAGACGATGCTAAGCAGGGCAATAACTTATCCGCAGGATGTGGAAACCTTGCAAAAAGATCTGAACAAATTAATGGGGTGGGCAACTACATGGCAAATGAGGTTCAATGTAGCAAAATAATGCATTTGGGTGGCAAAAATATGAATGCAATCTATACACTGGGGAGAGAACCTCTGGGGAATCTAGGATGGAAAAGCACCTGGGGTCCTAGTAGATGATAGCAGCAGCTTGCCATTGCTGAGCCTAACAAAGCAAACAGAATATTAGCATGTATTAAAAAGATTACCTCCAGAGATAAAACAATAGTTCTCCCACTCTACAAGACTCTGGTCCGGCCGCACCTAGAGTATGCTGTCCAGTTCTGGGCACCAGTCCTCAGGAAGGAAGAACTGCAAATGGAGCGAGTACAAAGAAGGGCAACAAAGCTAATAAAGGGTCTGGAGGATATTAGTTATGAGGAAAGGTTGCGAGCACTGAACTTATTCTCTCAGGAGAAGAGACGCTTGAGAGGGGATATGATTTCAATTTACAAATACCATACTGGTGACCCCACAATAGGGATAAAACTTTTTTTGCGGAAGGGAGTTTAACAAGACACGTGGCCACTCATTAAAATTAGAAGAAAAAAGGTTTAACCTTAAACTACGTAGAGGGTTCTACTGTAAGAGCGGCAAGGATGTAGAATTCCCTTCCACAGGCGGTGGTCTCAGCGGGGAGCATCGATCGTGTCAAGAAACTATTAGATAAGCACCTGAACGACCGCAACATACAGGGGTATACAAGTTTATACTGACATATAATCACACACATTTGATGGACTTGTCTTTTTTTCAACCTCACCTACTATATATATACGTGTGTGTGTGTGTGTGTGTGTGTGTGTGTGTGTATGTATGTGTATATATATATAAATATATATATATATATATATATATATATATATACACACAGTATATTAGGGCTGTAGCTGTGGAAATTAACTATTAATTCATCGATTAATTATTTTGATCGGTACTCACCTCTCCGCCGGCTTCAGGGAGTTCCGTCGGAGATCCGGTGACGTCACGGACACCGGCGGGGCTTGCCGTGTCCATCTGAAGGGCTCCTTTGCTGTGCCTTCTTATCTGCATGCCGGTGGGACCTTACTATCTGCTAGGGATGAGCTTCGAGTTCGAGTCAAACTCATGTTCGACTCGAACATTGCCTGTTCGCCGAACAGCGAACAATTTGGGGTGTTCGCGGCAAATTCGAAAAATCTAAAGTGCTCATTTTAAAGGCTTATATGCAAGTTATTGTCATAAAAAGTGTTTGGGGACCCGGGTCCAGCCCCAGGGGACATGTATCAATGCAAAAAAAAGTTGTAAAAACGTCCACTTTTTCGGGAGCAGTGATTTTAATAATGCTTAAAGTGAAACAATAAAAGTGAAATATTCCTTTAAACTTCATACCTGGGGTGTGTGTATAGTATGCCTGTAAAGTCGCGCTTGTTTCCCATGCTTAGAACTGTCCCTGCACAAAGTGTCATTTCTGAAGGAAAAGAAGTCATTTAAAACTCAATCGCGGCTATAATGAATTGTCGGCTCCCGGCAATACATAGAAAAGTCATTGATAAAAATAAAAAAAATGCGTGGGGGTCCCCCCAAATTCAATTACCAGGCCCTTCAGGTCTGGTATGGATTTTAAGGGGAACTCCACCCCAAATAAAATAAAAAAATGGCGTGGAGTTCCCCCAAATATCCATGCCAGACCCTTTATCCGAGCATGCAACCTGGCAGGCCACAGGAAAAGAGGGGGAACGAGAGAGCGCCCCCCTCCTGAACTGTACCAGGCCACATGACCTCAACATGGGGAGGATGTCCCCATGTTGATGGGGACAAGGGCCTCATCCCCACAACCCTTGCCTGGTGGCTGTGGGGGTCTGCGGGCAGGGGGCTTATCGTAATCTGGAAGACCCCTTTAACAAAGGGGACCCCCAGATCCCAGCCCCCCCTATGTGAATTGGTAAGGGGTACATTGTACCCCTACCATTTCACAAAGAAAGTGTAAAACAAAATGTAAAAAAAACACACAGACACCTTGGAAAAGTCCTTTATTAAAAATAAAAACACATTCCAGCGATGTAATCCAATGTCCCGCGGCGATCCGATGTCCAGCGCTGCAGTCACCACTCGAAACGTCATTGGCTGAGCAGACCTACATTGCGGAGGAAGTTCCCCATCAGGTCCGCTCAGCCAATGACGTAGGCGGGGTCTGAGGTACGAGGGGGCGGGAGCGCCCTCGTATCTCATACCCCGCCTACATCATTGGCTAAGCGGACCAGATGGGGAACTTCCTCCTCAGTGTAAAAAAATTAATAGACCCACCCCTTCTCACGTTCCCCATCAGGAGCGGACCTGATGGGGAACGTGAGAAGGGGCGGGTCTACTCATTTTTTTACACTGAAGAGAAAGTCCCCATCAGGTCCGCTCAGCCAAGACGTAGGCGGGGTCTGAGATACGAGGGCGCCCCCCGCCCCTTCGTACCACAGACCCCGCCTACGTCATTAGCTGAGCGGACCTGATGGGGAACTTCCTCCGCAGTGTAGGTCCGCTCAGCCATTGACGTTTCAAGTGGAGACTGCAGTGCTGGACATCGGATCGCCGCGGGACATTGGATTACATCGCTGGAATGTGTTTTTTATTTTTTATTTTTAATAAAGGACTTTTCCAAGGTGTCTGTGTGGTTTTTTTTAAAAAATGTTTTACACTTTCTTCGTGAAATGGTAGGGGCACAATGTACCCCTTACCAATTCACATAGGGGATTCACATAGGGGGGGCGGGATCTGGGGGTCCACTTTGTTAAAGGGGTCTTCCAGATTCCGATAAGCCTCCTGCCCGCAGACCCCCACAACCACTGGGCAAGGGTTGTGGGGAGGATGCCCTTGTCCCTATCAACATGGGGACATCCTCCCCATGTTGAGGGCATGTGACCAGGTATGGTTCAGGAGGGGGGAGGCGCTCCCTCGCCCCCCCTCTTTTCCTGCGGCCTGCCAGGTTGCGTGCTCGGATAAAGGTTCTGGTATGGATTTTTGGGGGAACTCCACGCCATTTTTTTTTTATCTGGGGTGGAGTTCCCCTTAAAATCCATACCAGACCTGAAGGGTCTAGTATGGATATTTGGGGGGAACCCCACGTATTTTATTTTTTTTGATGCAGGGTTCCCCTTAATATCCATACCAGACCTGAAGGGCCTGGTAATTGAATTTGGGGGGACCCCCACGCATTTTTTTTATTTTTTATCAATGACTTTTCTCTGTATTGCCGGGAGCCGACAATTCATTATAGCAGCGAGTGGTTTTAAATGGCTTTTTTTCCTTCAGAAATGACATTTTGTGCAGGGACAGTTCTAAGCAAGGGAAACAAGCGCTGCTTTACAGGCATACTATACACCCTCCCAGGTACGAAATTTAAAGGAATATTTCACTTTTTATTGTTTCACTTTATGCATTATTAAAATCACTGCTCCCGAAAAAACGTCCGTTTTTTGCATTGATACATGTCCCCTGGGGCAGGACTCGGGTCCCCAAACACTTTTTAGGACAATAACTTGCATAATAGCCTTTATAATTAGCACTTTCGATTTCAAACGTTCGAGTGCCAAAGCGGCCTGTTCCATCGGCTCCAGGTCATCAGTTACTCCTTCCCTAGCCCCACCATCATGCACGGAGGGGTCCCCCGAACTGTTCAACCACAGTGTTGGGTACATGCTGCAGCATTTTGAAGGCTCTCATGATGGTACCCAGCTTGGCAGTAACGTGAGCCCAGAGAGAGGGGGTGCCCAAGAAGGACAACAAACTGGCAGTCTAGTTTCCCCAGCTGCAGCATACTTCCAGGTTTGCTCCAGTGACGAGGAGGGAGGGGATGATTAGGTCACTGACTCTACGTGGGTGCCAGAGAGGAGGAGGGGGCACATCTCCAACGAGGCAGGATGCCCTCCAGGGTCCAGCTTAAGGGCAGCCAACTGACTGCATCACACCGCAGAGCTCCGCATGTGGAGGGCGCTGCTGACTCCGCGCGCTTTTCCAAAAGTTCTCTGGTGTGGGCTTTTTTGAGACGTGTGCAGCAGATCGCACCGTTGCTGTTTGCAACATATGTCTGAAGTGTATTAAGCGTGGTCAAAACAGCAACCGCTTGGGCACCACATGCTTGACCAGACATATGTCGACCTGCCATGCAGTCCGTTTGTAAGCGTACCTAAAAGACCCAAACCAAAGACCAAGCGGACCTCTCCTTGCTCCTCATCAGCTGGGATCTCCAACCCCACTATACCTTCAGTTCTCTCAGAAACCGGCACTGAGAGGAATGAAGGTGTAGAATTAGGTGTGTCACAGCCAAGTACTTGCGGGCAATCTGCTATCCCTACACCAACGTCGTCCGATTGTAGCAGGCAAATTTCCCTACATCAGTTGCTAAACCGGCGAAAAAAATTCTGTCCCAGCCATCCACATGCCCAGCGGCTGAATGCCAGCTTGGCTAAATTTCTAGCACTCCAACTGCTGCCTTTTCAGCTGGTAGACTCTGCCCCGTTTTGTGGAATGTGCGGTACTTCAGTGGCAGGTTCCCAAACGCCACTTTTTTTCACGGAAGGCGATTCTGGCTCTCTACCGGGATGTGGAAGGCAATGTCTTGGCCTCGCTGGACAGGGCGGTCAGCGGTAAGGTGCATATTACCGCTGACTCATGGTCCAGCAGGTATGGACAGGGACGTTGTTCCGCCACCACGCCTCCAAAATGTTACTAGTGGTGATTCTGACACACCTCTCTCCTCCACCCCCTCTTCTTCCTCCATGGCCTCTTCCTCTATAGATTTGTCCTCGGAACCAGCGGTGCTCCGTAGGTGTTCAACGGGCTATGCAAGCACTCAGGCAAAAAGATGCCATGCGTTGCTTGAGCTGGTGTGCTTAGGGGACAGGAGCCACACTGGGGCAGATATTCTGTCAGCTCTGCAGGGGTAGGCTCAGAGGTGGTTGACGCTACGCTAGCTTCAGCCAGGAATGGTGGTTTGCGACAATGGCACCAACCTCCTCTCCGCTCTCCGACAGGGACACTTGACCCATGTGCCCTGTTTGGCTCACGTCTTTAACCTGGTGGTGCAGCGGTTCTTGTGCAGGTACCCGGGCTTACAGGATCTCCTGAGGCAGGCCAGGAAAGTCTGTGTGCATTGCCGCCGGTCATATAATGCCAGTACTGGGCTGGCTGACCTCCAAAAAGAATACAACCTGCCCAAGAACCGCCTAATCTGTGACATGCCCACCAGGCGGAACTCAAAGTTGGCCATGCTGCAGCGGCTGCACACGCAACAGAGGGCCATCAATGAGAACCTGTGTGACTATGGCACCAAGACAGGGTCAGGGGAGCTTGGCTTTTTTTTTGCCATGTCAGTGGCTCATGATCAGGAATGCATGCACCATTTGAGGAGGCCACGAGGATGGTGAGCAGTGACAATGCATGCATCAGTGACACTGTCCCCCTTGTCCACCTGTTGGAGCACTCGCTGCATGGAATAATGGACAGGGCACTTGAGGCAGAACAGAGGGAGGAAGAGGAGGACTTCCTTACCTCTCAAGGCCCCCTTTATACTGACAGTGTTCCTGCGGGCCCGCCGATCACACAGGAAGAGGAGGAGGATTGTGTCAGCATGGAGGTGGAGCCAGAGACTGGGAGGTTACAATTTCCTGGTCCTGGACAACGTGTTGCTGAGGCTTCGGTCAGTCACAGAAGGAGCGGTGGAGAAGGTGGCCGTCTGACCAATGCGTTCAGACAATTTTTTAGTCCGGAGCCCCAAAGTCTGATCGGTTCCAGCAACCATCGCCAGCGTCTGATTTACATGGTGCAGGAATACCTAGGGGCAAAATCAGACTTGGAGACCTTTCCAACCGAAATTCCACTGGGTTACTGGGTCTTGAGGAGGGATCACTGGCCAGAGCTTGCACAGTATGCAATTGAGCTACTGGCCTGTCCTGCATCCAGCATTCTTTCGGAACGCACATTCAGTGCTGCTGGAGGCTTTGTAACTGATCACAGGGTGCGCCTGTCCACCGAATTAGTCGATCGGCTGACCTTCATAAAAATGAATCCGTCTTGGATCACCAGCTATCAAGCACCTGATGCTGATGTAACCGATATTTTTTTTTATGAATGTGAGATCCCTTCAAGACTGCCTATGCTGATGCTGAGTGACTATCCTGTTATGCTGAGTGACTATCCTATTCCTCCTCAATGTTCATGTTGATAGCTTCTAAGAACATTTTTGGTTCCGGGCACCACCACCAGTGGCTAAGGCCCAATTTTTCTGTCCCTGTTTAACAGGGGCGTGTAATTAAATTTTTTGCTGTAATATTTTGCAGCAGGGCTTGTTCCTGCGCTCAAATAAAGTATCTGTGAGGGGTTGCAGTGTTGTGGCACCGGTGGCTAAGGCCCAATTTTTCTGCCCCCGTTTAACAGTGGTGTGTAATTACAATTTTTGATCTAATATTTCACAGCAGGGCCCGTTCCTGCGCCCACCAAGAGTAACTGTGAGGGCTTACAGTGTTCTGGTACCACAAACCCCTAAGGCCCAATTTTCTATAGAGTATATAGGGCAGGCTGTATAGTATATCCAGGCGGTCCCCTACTTTCAAACATCTGACTTACAAACGACTCCTACTTACAAACGGAAGGAGATAACAGGAAGTGAGAGGAAATCTACCCCTAGGAAGGGAATTTCTCTCCTGTAAGAGTTAATATGGGGAAAATGTGTCTCCACTGATGCTTTATCACTAATCCTTGTTTCCCTAAAACCCCCAAATTTTCTAAATCCAATTGTCATTAGGACAGAAAGTGAGGTGACATCTTCTGAACAGGGGCACAGACAGCAAAACAAATGTTACAGGGGTGATAACCCTTCCCTATGTTTTCCAAAGAGCTTTAAAATAGATTTTTTGGCTGGAGCTACACTTACAAAATGTACGTGTTCCAAATTACAAACAGATTGAACTTAAGAACAAACCTACAGTCCCTGTCTTGTTTGGATTGCCTGTATACTGCTGTTCAGAGTATATAGGGCCTGGGGGCGCCACGCCTTTTCTTTTTTTTTATTTGGGTGCAGGGTTCCCCTTAATACCCATACAAGACCCAAAGGGCTGGTAATGGGCTGGGGGGGGGGTGGAGTTTTTTTCCCAAATTATTTTCATCCATATTGCCAGGACCAGACATTACATTAAAGCCGCAAGCAGTTTTAAATGACTTTTTTTCCTTTAGAAATGTCATTTTGTGCAGGGACTGTTCTAAACACAAACACGCGCCACTTTACAGGCATACTATAGACACCCCCCAGGTACGATATTTAAAGGAATATTTCACTTTTATTTTTTCACTTTAAGTATCATTAAAATCACTGCTCCTGAAAAAATGGCTGTTTTTAAAACATTTTTTGCATTGATGCATGTCCCCTGGGGCAGGACCCGGGTCCCCAAACCCTTTTTAGGACAATAACTTGCATATTAGCCTTTAAAATTTGCACTTTTAATTTCTCACATTCGAGTCCCATAGACTTTAACGGTGTTCGAATGTTCGCGCAACCTTTTGGTCCGTTCGCATGTTCTGGATGCAAACCGAACCGGGGGGTGTTCGGCTCATCCCCAGTAGGAAGGCAAGAACTCTACCAATGACATACTTTCGAGAATGCCAACCCCTGGATTCGCACCAGGAAACATATGCCTTCCAGATTCTGTAATAGATGAGCCTGGAGACCGGCTTCCAAGCATTAACCAGACTGGAGAGAACTGGACCCGAGAGACCACGACCTTTCAAGACGTAAGTCTCAACCAGGGCTGGACTGGGACAAAAATTTGGCCCTGGACTTCATCCAGACTGGCCCACTTTATTTTTGCAAACACACACAAAAACAGTATATAAACTATATGCAATTGCGCAAAAAAAACATAAGTAAAAACATTCCACTGTAAGTATAAACTGCTATTTTATTCTGTGACCAGTAAATTCATTCATCTGTAACCGTGACCAGTGGTAGTACATTAAGACCCCTTTCACACTGGAGCGTATTGCAGGCGCTATAGCGTTAAAAATAGCGCCAGCAATCTGCCCTGAAACAGCTGCTCCATTGTCTCCAGTGTGAAAGCCCTCGGGCTTTCACACTGGAGCGTTGCGCTAGCAGGACGGTAAAAAAAGTCCTGCCAGCTGCATCTTTGGAGCGGTCAAGGAGTGGTGTGTTTACCCCTCCTCCACCGCTCCTGCCCAATGAAATCAATGGGACAGCGCGGCTATACCGCCCACAATGCGCTGCATCGCCCCGCTATCGGCCGAAATGCGCCGCAAATCCCCCCATAGCGTCAGTGGCAAAAATAGCGGTGTTTTTCCGCCAACGCTATGGGTAGCTCAGTGTGAAAGGGGTCTAATACATCAGTTACTATGACCAGTGGCAGTACATTAATACATCAGTTACTATGACCAGTGGCAGGTCATTAATACATCAGTTATTATGACCAGTGGTAGTGCATTTACCCCCCTCCCCCCCGCCATGCTGCATATTAAAAAAATCACGGACACATACACTGACCCCCCCTCCTGACACATACACTGACCCCCCCTCCTGACACATACACTGACCCTAGGGTTGCCACTTTTTCTTCAAGTCAAACCCGAACACTTTAGCGGCGCGCAGCAAAAAATTTGTTATAGTATAAACAATACATATATTTTGCAATAAAATTTCTAATTTCTAATCATGTGAACTTAATCACAAGAGTCCCCCTTTACATCAGAGTCCACAGTTTCCCTTTTACATCTGAATCCACAGAGTTCCCCTTTTACACTGTAAGGGAGGACTCTCCAGACTCTGATGTAAGGGAGAACTCTGGGAACTCTAACATAAGGGATGCTCTAGGAACCCTAATTTAAGGGGGAACACTGAGAACTCTGATGCATCTAGAGGACTCTGGACTCAGGAATTGATTCAGATCTTTTAGATCTAGAATGGGCCTGACATCTCCGTTTGGTTTTGGAACCGTAAAGAGATTTGATTAAAACCCAGAGCCTTGCTCCTCTGAGGCAACCTCTATGATTACCCCTTGGGATAACAAGTGATCCAACGCTAGGAACAAGGGCCTTCTTTTTACTGGATCCTTGGAAATGCTTGACCTTAGGAAATGGGGTGGCGGGAGCACCCGAAATTCCAGTCTGTAACCCAGAGATACTGTGGAGATTACCCACTTGTCCATAATCTCTGCCTGCCAAGCCCTTGAAAATCGCAAGAGTCTCCCCCAAACTCGGCCGAGCAGGGGCGCCTCTTCATAAGGA
This sequence comes from Rana muscosa, assembly GCA_029206835.1. NCBI lineage: Eukaryota > Metazoa > Chordata > Amphibia > Anura > Ranidae > Rana > Rana muscosa. Next base: position 14,968,309 of record JARGYO010000094.1, on the reverse strand, counting down.
GGCTTTGGGGTTCTGCTTTGCTGAACTTTGATCCCAAGATTTCTTTTGGCCCTGGGCTTTCCCTCTTGCACTTGGCTGGGGAGGCCGTTGCCACAGCCTGGAGGCTGTAGCCCCCGGGACTGGGGAAAGAGAATGTTTAAAAGAGGAACGTTTACTCTTTTTCTTAACTGGCAACAAAGAAGTCTTACCACTAGAAATCTTTTGGATATATTTATCCAGGTCATCTCCAAATAAGCGTTTGCCATAAAATGGGAATCCGGCCAAAAGCTTTTGGCACAGTGCTTCAGCTGACCAATGCTTTAGCCAAAGAATCCTGTGCATGTGTACCAGCAGGAGAGCAAGGCGGGATGCTTGCTGAATAGAATCATTAATAGCATCCACCGCAAAACATAAGGCCTTAGGTAGGTCCGCCCAATCCCTGGCCTGTTCAGCAGTGAGGATTTTATATCACCTGCTTCATCTGATCCTTTAAGAACTGACAAATGCCAATCGCTGCTACTGCAAGTTGGGTAACAGCACCAGCCATAGTAAAGATCTTCTCCTCATCCCCTGATTCATCCGACTGCCCCTGATCCTTGTCCCCAGATTCATCAACATCATCATCATCATCAGATTGTTGATCGTCTGACAGGGACCCCAGAGCAGAGGAAGGGGACCTACCCCGCTTTCTGCTCTACTGTGAGGATGCTGTAATTAAAGCAGCTAACCTCCCTTCTAAACCAACCAGTGTTGCTGCTAGAGCGTCCTCAGTGACATATGCAGGAGCTGCAATGTTGGGGGAGGCTGCAATACCTGACAGGGCCAATGGCTCATCCTGTGCGGCTGCCTCAGGTCATTCAGGGGAGGATAGTATCATGCAGGCATGTCTACAACCCCCAGATCCAGATGGCGACACTATTATAGTGCCCCTTTTTCCTACCCCTAAACCCCTTCTACGGGGAGACAGTCCTAAGCCCAAAAGCAGAGGTACTAACACAGGTTCATAAACTGCTGAGCCTAGTCTGGCAATAAACAAATGCCTGCTAATCTGCACAGCCTGATGCTGAGTAGGTGTCTTAGTATGCCTGAATCCAATGCACAAGATGCTTACATGCCCCAAACAAGCTGCTGTGTCCCTTCACTCAGAGCTCTTGGCGTCTGGGGTTTAAAAAACACGCCCCCTCTCCCCCGCTGCTCCAGCCATAGTGAAAAGCACGCTCCCACGTGTAGGGGACGGCGGCGAGCGGGGGAAGAGAGGACCTCAACCGGAGGGGCCACTGTGTGACCCTAGACTAAGGGGGACACTCCCTTACAACTTTTGTGGCAGAGCCTGAAGTGGAAGAGTTGAGCAGGTCACCAGACCGGCTGCACTGAGCTTTCATCCTGGAATGCATGTAAGTAAAAAAACACCAGGTATGTCTCTTTACTCCCTCTAGTGGCGGAAAACAGGCAAGACATGCAACTACTCAGAAGAGAACCCCAGGAATTTCTCAGGGTTGTCTTTACTTACCTTATCCCCACCGCAGGATACTGCTGAAGACCAGACAGATCCAACCTTCACCCATCACGGCGGGTTGTGTTGTGCCAACCTTCAGGGTTCTGGGTTCCTACTTTTTTTTTTTATATAATCTTTATTTTAATATTTTCGTTTTTAAATCATGTACCACAACATTGTAGTTGAAGTAAAGCAAAAAAAAACAGCATAACTGGGAAAGCATGGGAAGGGAAATGGGGAGAGGGAGAGGAGGGGACAAAACAAAAAAAAAAAAAAAGGGGGAAAAAAAAACGGTATCATTGCAATGCATATTGAAAGTGCTATCTCCGTGATCCCAGCAGGGGCCCGCACCTCGCTATAGCTCTCAGCCAATGTGTTGGGGCGCAATTCCGCCCCTAGGCCAGCGGGGGCCCAGCAGGCATCCCCCCCAGGAGGGGGGCTAAAAAAAAGCCTCCATCATACCTCCATCTAGGGGGAACACCCCCCGCGCCCCCTCCGCGGCCCTCACAAGTGCAGGTCCCGTCGGGGCACCAGGGTTACAAGTTGAGTTCTCTAACCATTGTAAAATTAACAAAAATAAATCAACTAAAGGGAAACCGAACAACAGATTGCAAAGAACGTGGTGCACAATAGGATAAGGTCTCCAATATTGGCCATATAGACCGTGGAGGGAGAGAGATAAAGGGGCACATATTACATATCTGCAAGCAGGGTGTATGAGAGGGCACAATCAGGTATGCGCATCACCACTAGCAGGTCTCTTCAGCTTCAGTGAGGGCTCCGCTAACTCCAGCAGCGCAACATCCAGGCTAGATGGCATAGGGTCCGGGTCAGTAGCATAAGCCTGCCACTGTGCCCAGATCCCCTCAAAAAGGTCACTCCTGTCCTTGCACCTCGCCACCCACTCCTCCGCCTCCCTAATGTCTCCTACCTTCTTCAGCCACTCCGTGACAGAAGGAATCTGCGGGCGTTTCCAGTAGAGAGGTATAAGCCGTTTAGCAGCGTTCAAGAGATGAGGGAGTGCGCTTTTCTTGTAGCGGCTCAGAGGAAGGGCAGGGAGGTGCAGGAGAAAGTGAGTTGGGGAAAACGGGATGTCGACCTGTAGGGCATCTTTGATATGGTCGCGAACTTCGAGCCAGAATGGCCTGATCACTGGGGAATCCCACCAAATATGGAGGAGCGTACCCTTCTGGCCACATCCACGCCAGCAGCGGTCTGTGACTGAAGGGTATATACGAGATAATGCCGCAGGCACACGGTACCAACGGGTCAGCAGTTTGTAATTTGTTTCCTGCATCTTGGAATCAATGGAGCTGGAGTGCACAAATCTATACATGTGTGCCCGTTGCTCTGCTGAGAACTCGACTCCTTAGTCTCGCTCCCATTCGCGCATAAAGGCCGGTTTGGAGTCAGCAGGAGCTGATCCCAGAAGCTGGTACAGTTGGGAAATCAGATGGGGAGTGGGTTCCTCTTCCACGAACATCCGTTCAATGGGGGTAAGAGTGTCTAACCCTCTTATAGAAGCACCACGGGTCTCAATGAAGTGATGGAGCTGTTTGTACCTCCACCAGTCCATTGGGAATCGACCATGTCTGTCCCTCAAGGTGTCTAGGGGTATCAGCCCGTCCCCATCCAAGAATTTGCCGCAGCTATAGTTACCATCCGTGACCCAGGATCCAAAAAAGGCTGCCTGTTCCCCAGGAGGGAACCACAGGAATCCTCCCAGCGGTGTTAGCGGGGAGCCGGGGGGTGCTAAGGTATACAGAGCATTAATGCGGGCTGTGAGAGCCCTCTGTATTCCCGGGGCAGCCAAGGTGCATACGATAGGTTGCGACCTGCTAGGCTTTTCTCGAGGGAGACCCACATTTTGGAGCCGGTATGGTGGCGCCAGTTGAGAATGTGTTGGAGAGCTATGGCTCTATAATAGCGACGCATGTCCGGGAGGCCTAGACCTCCCATCTCCTTAGGTTTCTGCAGTAGGGACACGGCCAGCCTGGGTTTTTTATGTTGCCATATGAAACTAATCATTAGGCTTTGAAGCTGTGTGAAAAAGCTTTTGGGAAGGGGGATAGGCAACATCTGCAGGTAGAAAAGGACCCTCGGGAGGACATTCATTTTAAGTATGTTAACTTTGCCTAGCCACGTGAAAGAGGTCTTGGTCCAGTTCTGCAAGTCTCTACGCACCGTGCCCAGAAGAGTAGGGAAATTGGCTGAGTATAGTGTGCCAAATTGGTCTGTAAGTTGAATTCCTAAATACTTAATAGAGGATTTGGCCCAACGGAATGGGAAAGCTTGCTGTAAGTTAACGGCCAGCGGTTCGGGTATGGTGATGGGCAGGACCTCAGATTTGGTGAAATTAATCTTAAAATTTGATATTTGTCCAAAAATGGTAAGTTCTCTCATAAGGTTTGGCAGCGAGACAAGGGGGCTGGTCAGGTGAAAAAGCACGTCGTCAGCATAGGCTGAGAGTTTGTGTTCCGTGGACCCTACCGTCACCCCTCTGATATCCTTACTTGCCCGTACTGTTCTAAGAAGAGGCTCCAGAACTAAGGCGAACAGGAGGGGGGAGAGGGGACACCCTTGCCTCGTGCCATTCTGTATGGGGAATCCAGAGGACAGATGGCCGTTAACCTTGACCTTCGCACTGGGGGACGTGTAGAGGGCCATAATCCATTGGAGCATGTGAGGACCTAATCCCAGGGTTTCCAGAACCGCCTTGAGGTACGACCAGTCTATTCTGTCGAAGGCCTTTTCGGCGTCTGTGGACAGAATGAGGTAGGGGGTAGTGTTGCGGTAGGAGCGGGCCCACTGAATGAGCTGCATGGCCCGGATGGAATTATCTCTGGCCTCCCTACCTGATATAAATCCCGTCTGATCGGGGTGAACGATAGACGGTATAATGTGTTTTAGTCAGTTGGCCATAATTTTTGCAAAAATTTTTACGTCAACGTTAAGTAGCGATATTGGACGGTAGCTTTGTGGGAGGGTGGGGTCCTTGCCATCTTTCGGAAGCACCGTGATATGGGCCAACAGGGCTTCGGGTGGGATAGGGTGGCCTGTGGCGAAGGAGTTGAAATACCTACACATATGGTTTTGGAGTAGGGGAAGAAATTAAGCGTAATATGCCTTGGTATATCCATCCGGGCCAGGGCTCTTTCCATTCGGCAGAGCCTTAACCGTCCCAATAATCTCCTGAGGGGAAATGGGTGATTCGAGGTCTAGTTGCTGCTCTGGTGTCAGAGAAGGGAGCCCGGCCGAAGCGAGGTAGTCGCCAATAGCGCGTAGTTTAGCTGTCCGTTCCGCATGGGAGATATCTTTGTCTAAGTGATATAAGTCTGCGTAATAATTTCGAAATATTGAAGCAATATCAGAAGAGTGCAGGGTCGCCATACCGCTGGGAGACCTAAGCGTGTGTACATGAGCAGTTATACGTCGCTTTCGAAGTGCTCTGGCCAGCATTCTGCCGCACTTGTTACCGTGTTCGTAAAATTTATGGGAAATATACCGTAGCTGTCTGCGGGCGCGACGGTCAAGGAGGCGTGAGAACAACTCCCTCAGCTCAGTCAGTCGTTTGCGGGCCTCAGCGTCTCCCTGGCGTTTATGTCGAATTTCTTCTTGTTGTAAAGCTGATAGCACCCTCTGAAAGTCTATCTGTCTTTCCCTCATAAGTCTAGAACCCAAGGAGATGAGTTCTCCCCTGAGTACCGCTTTATGGCTCTCCCACACGACTCCCTCTGGCAAGTCCTCAGACACATTTTCTGCAAAAAAGTGGGTTATGGTGTCTGAAACCTTAGCTATCACTGAGACATCGTCCAGAAGACTTTCATTGAGTCTCCAAGACCAAGCCTTCGGGAGCCCGTCCGGGACCCTGATTGTAGCAAAAATGGGGGCATGGTCGGACATGGTGATATTCCCTATGTCAGCCGACTGCAGTAGTTCTAGAGTATCATGATCCACACACATGAGGTCTATGCGTGTATAGACATCATGCACCCCTGAGTAAAAGCTATAATCTCTGTCCGACGCGTGCAGAGCTCTCCACGCGTCGATGAGAAAATTATTCTGCAGCGATTTCCGAAAATGCTTAAGGAAGGCCTGGGAGTGTGTGGGGCGGCCATGAGAGGTATCTAGAAGCGGATCGGGACTAATATTGAAGTCTCCTCCAAGAATTAGAAGGCCTTCCCTGAAATCAGTCAGCTTTTCTAGTACCGAGTCTATAAAGGAAAGTTGTTGGGTGTTAGGTGCGTAGAGAGTCGCAAAAGTGAGTTTAGTGTTAGCTATGACCCCCTTCACGAATACAAAGCGGCCGTGTGGATCTACAAGGCTTTCTGAAGGTTGGAATGGGCAGGATTTGTGAAATGCGATGGCGGTACCGCGTGATTTAGCTACCGGGGAGTTGCTAAAGAACCATTGAGTATAGAGATGCGTGGGTATCTTGGGGAGGGACTGCTGTCTAAAGTGAGTTTCCTGCAAGAATACTACTTGGGCCCCCAGTCGCTTCAGCCCGAGCCATAGCTTGTTGCGCTTGTGTGGAGAGCAGAGCCCCCTAACATTATAAGACAGTACCTTTAGTGATGGCATACCTGAAGCCGATGATAGTCGGACCGTCTGTACCCCTCAGTGAGTCCCTCGTGGATGGTGACAGATGAGAACACAACCTGAAGGCTAAAGCAACAAACAGTTAGCTATCAGAGACAATAAGGGGGACACTGATAAAGAGAAAAAAAAAAAAAAAAAGGGGGGGGGAGGCGGGTGGGGAAGGGAAGGGAGGGGAGAGGGGGAGGGAAAAGAGTTGTAAGGAGGGGAGGGGGGATAAGGTACAAAGGTATAATAGTGAACTACAAAATCAGCCCGGGGGGGGGGTATCAAACCCCCAAACCACCTGGGCTTGAGCTTGGTGTCCCGCTAGGGACGGTCACCTAGGTAGGTGAGGCCTAAGTGGGGTCGTGGGCAACCACCAAGGGGACGCGGGACCCGATGCCCCGTCCAGTCCATGAAGACAAATAAACAGGGTGGTGAGTAAGGAGTACCCAAACATGTACCCCCCAGAAGTGTAAAAAAAAAAAAAAACACAACATGGCATCTAAACACTGGGTTGCATATCAAACCCGCTCAACCAGTATGTAGCAGTAGGATCAGTCAAACGTTAGGGAACGTCACAGGGGCCCCAAGATCCGGTGTCCTGCATGGTGTGGGTCTGCGACGGCAGCGTTGCGGCCAGTAGCTCCTATGCCCAGTCCAGGGAGCCATTACAGAGAAAAGGGTGGGCTCAGGCTCTCCAAGGGACCGAATGTAAGTACACCTGCTACATGGTCAGTCTCTAGTAGCGGAGGGGCCTGGAGAGGGACCCTCGGTCTGCCGTTTGCGGCCACGGGACCGACGTCCACCGCCCCCCGGGATCCACGGTTGAGGTAGCTGGGGGAGCGGGATATCAGGAACAGTGCGCCAATCTGGGAAGTCAACCTGGCGAAGTTCCAGGGTGTGCAGGAAGCGAGGGAGGTCATCTTTAGTGCGCAGCACAGCCCATCTGCCATTTTTGGACGCCTGGAGGCTAAAGGGGAAGCCCCAGCGGTATGTGAGGCCCGCAGCTTGAATTTCTGCAAGGAGTGGGCGCAAGGCCCGTCGCTGCATTAGGGTGCGTCTGGAGAGGTCCTGGTAGAAGGACAGCTGGGCTCCATCGAAGTCAAAGACGGGTCTATCACGCATCTTGTGCATGATGCGTTCTTTCAGGGTATATTTGTGGAGCCTGCAAATAATATCCCTGGGGTTCTCCGGGTCATCTGACGGGGGTCTGAGCGCCCTGTGGGCCCTGTCTATCTCGATCGGGGTCGAGGGTGGCAGGCTCAGGATTTCACGGAACACCCCCTGCAGCGTAGGTATAATGTCCTTAGGTCCAGTGGCTTCGGGTAGGCCGCGTATGCGAATGTTCGCTCGCCTGCTGCGGTTTTCCATATCATCTAATTGGCATAGGAGGGCCTCAATTTGGTGGCCGTGGGCAGAGGACTGGTCCCTGAGCTGGGAGATGGCGGGCACAGTATCATCAAGCTTCTGCTCCAAAGTCACTACTCTGTGTCCCAGCTCAGTAGTGTCCGTTTTCAGCTGTTCAATATCCTGCTTAAAAGCCCTTTCAATCCGGCTGGTAAAACGCTCTAGATCCTCCTTAGTGGGGAGAGACCACAGATGCTGTCTGATATCCCTGTCGCCTGCCAGGTCTGCAATCACTGCATCCTGCTCCTGTGATGTGGTGGAGCGGGGGGAGGCAGGGGGGATGGAGTCACTGACCACCCTGGGAGAGGGAATAGGAGACAACACCGGCGGCGCAGGCTGAGCCTCGAGTTGCTGCTGTGGGGCCGCTCTCTCCGTCGCCATCTTGGATCTGCCCCTCTGCTGGCGGCGGGTGTCCGAGAGGAACGAATCCAGCGATCTCTGTCCCTGCTGGTTTGCGGTTTTGGGCTGTGACGATGCCCGACGCCGTTGTGACATGCCCTGGGTGACAAACGGGGGAAAGATCACCCCTGTAGCTGCTGTTAGTGCTGCGGACCGGACGGAGCTCAGGCACGGCACGTCCTTACTCCTCCATAGTCAGACCACGCCCCCCTGGGTTCCTACTTAAAGGAGGCCTCTTTCCTGGACCTGTAGAGCACTCTGCCAGAAACCTTTGGGCATTTTTTAATATGTGCCCAAAGTGCTGGATCCCAGAGTCCAGTCCTACAAGAGAGACATTACAGGCAAAACCTCGCTCTTCCACGAGGCCTGGGTACCATCCATTTTGGCGTTTTTTTTCTGGCCTTCTTGGATGGGTCCGGTTGTGTTGCTCCTTAACCCCCATAGGGATCCTCAGCAGAGCTTCTTCTTAGCACATTCTTAACCATGACCAACACCTTAGACACTGGCAAAAAAACTGAGGTACTCTCCATTTGGGAGGGGTTATATAGAGGGCGACGTCTCTTGTAATTAGGGTGTACCAGTGTCCAATCACCTGATGGTGACATTTAACCCACTAAGTAATTAACAGGGCTCTGTGTCCTGTGATGTACGAAAAAGAAAGTAAAAATTCCATAAATCTATGCCATAGTTTGTAGACGCTATAACTTTTGCGCAAACAATCAATATACGCTTATTGGGATTTTTTTACCAAAAATATGTAGCAGAATACAAATTGGCCTAAATTGATGAAGAAATTAGATTTTTTTACATTTTTTTTATTGGTTGTTTTATAGCAGAATGTAAAAAAATATTGTGTTTTTTTTTTCAAAATTGTCTGTGTAGCGGGTACTTGAATTTAGGGGAAGCATCTGGGTGGTAGTGTAACCCAAATGCCCTGGTTGTTAGGAAATTCAAGGTTCCCTTTGTGAGTCTTGGAGGACTCTGGTGGTGTAAGGTTCCCGCCGGCCTACAGGTGGCGTTGTTGCCTTGGGCTGGGCTTGCACCGCAAGCCTGTGCCTTTTTGTCCTCCCCTGTAGCTGGTACAGCGGGGCGGGGAACCCGCTGTGGCACGAAGGGAGAGGGCATAAAAGGGGCGGACGCCCTGATCACGATGTTAGAGTCCGGAGCGAGAAGATGCGGCCGCACCCAGGTACCTTCAGCCTGGGTGCTGGCGTTCCGGTGTTCCAGGCCTAGGTGCCCTTGACCTAGCCGGAGCGGAGATGGAGTCCATCTCAGGCACCTTTAGCCTGGGGTGAGGTACTATGGCGGATGCCTGGGGCTCAGTACCTTCGACTGAGTTCCGCAAGGGTGGAGGAATCCGAGGGGGCCCTAACTCCTTGGGTGCCCGTGTCTGAGTTCGTGAGGATTGGTGTGCAGTAACTTCTCTGAAGAGTCCGGCGCAGCATCGCTGGTGACGGAGAGGCCTCCACTTCTCCCTTGGACGGATTTCTTCCCCTGACAGGGGCTGAGCGAGCGAAGGTAATTCATGTTCTACATCACCTAGTCAGTGACAGTGACTATTCACCACTGGTGACAGCACAGTGGTTAGCAGCAGAAGGGAAAGGATTGTGCCTCGATCTGTCCCCCCTATTTCCAAAGTGAAGAAAACTGTTTTATTGCTTGGCAAGAATAATAAAACTGTGTTGGACCTATTCACTGTGTGGAACTCTGGTTACTAGGAGCAAAGGAGTCAGGAACGAAGTACTGGACTTGACTCTAGGACACCTACACAAAACCCAATTTTCTGGCCTTCACCTCTTAGTTATGGAGGACATGGGCTGTGGTGTATCTCATCCCTCCCCCCAGCACTGAGACCCCTAGACGAAGAAAGACAAGCCGAGTATGAGAGAGGGGTGAGGCCGCTACACGTGGGGGCATCGTGTCCGGCATGTGTATGGTGTCTGAATTCGAACTTTGCTGCCTGGAGGAGTTCCGAGTAGGTCGGCCATATTGGCCAACGCGCCACGAGGCAACCCACAGCTGCGTAGTTCGTGGGCGGGGAAAGGGAAAAGCCCGCGAACAAGTGCAGAAGGTGGGAGGAGTCTAGTCATGTGGACGTATGCATGTGGAGATTCCGGCGCAGGTGGGTCAGTGCGCAATGGAGCAGCAAAGAGAGAGGATGGCTTCAAACGCTCCGTGGATTCCAGTTCCTACCTTCGTGGATATTTCTTCTCTGGCTGCTCCGATTATGGATACAGGGATAAGACTAAGGCCCCGGGGGCGATTGGCTCTGTACACCTGCAGAGACATGGAGGCCCCCGGTGTGATCTGTCCCGGCTGTTCGGGACTGGTGGTCCAGCTGAAGCCATTCGGGCACTGTGAGGGCTGCAAGGAATTTCTCTTTGAGGTGGAATCATTCACAGAAAAGCCTCGCGCTTTCCACCTCAACTACCTCACAGGGACTGCCACTCTGGAAGGAGAGATCAATGCTGGTGCATTCCCCGTGCGCACTGATCCGGGCGAAGTGACTGCCCAAACGGAAGTGAAAAGAGAAAAATCCGAGGATGCTACCTCGGTCACCAGCAGCTCCCTGCTCCAGCCACCGAAGAGGAAAGTCGGCCTAGTGATGGCCTTGTGTGGTCGTGGAAGAGCTTCGCCCCACTGCTTGCCTGGCCTGGATGGATCCGGTAGAAAAAGTCCTGGACATCCCTGTTCTTCTAAAGGCCCAGGTGAGCCAGGGGTTGGGACTGTCTGCGTGGTTAAAAGTGGCGGAAGGCCACAGTCGGTAGAGGCCGTCAAGGGGGATAGTTCCGTGACTGGGAATTATCTGCCCGCTGAGTACTACGACACCTCTGACCTGGATTCATTGTCTGACAATGGCGATGATGGGGAGATAGACAAAATCTTCCAACAGAAGGGATGGGACAAGATGAAGCTACCCTCGTCCTGTGTTACCAGGTACCTGCCTATGTCTACTGGAGATAGTACACCTCGGGTAGAGGCCTCGGCGCCAAGGGAAGAAGCTGGTCCTCTGTCTGAAGTTCCCCTTCTGGATTCAACATCCATTTCACCCGTTCCGGTTGCGGGAACGCAACGCCAAGCACTGCGGGCTCCTAGGCCCAGATCTACCGAGGTGGTGAACGCACCTCGCCACCCAGAAGCGATTCTTCCACCTGGAGAAGGAGACCGAGCCACTATGCCACCTTTGTCAAGGCTACAGCGTCTCTTTGGCCAGAAGGTTGCTCAGGAATATGGGTGGGAATACCCGTATCTGCCTCGGGAACTGCTCTACGAGGTGGAAGTTTTTCGGCAACGATGGTATGATACCTTTGTGTGGGACAAACTGAAAGTACAGCAAGCACGGCGGTACCTTTCCTGTTCACCAACGGTCACCAAGAAGTTCCAGGACTGTAAAGCTAAGTGGATGCTGGGAAGACACATCCATGCGGACAAAGTAGTGATTTGCCGCAAGGAAGGAAAAAGTGTTGAGTATCATGTGGAGGCTTTCGATGATCATTTGAAGCCTGTGTCGTTGCCTCATCCAGGGTTTTACCTGTAAAAAGAAAAAGGGGGAAAGAGACTCCCATGTGCTTTTCTTTTCCATTCATGGCTGAACTTTCCGGAGTGCCTTTGCCGGAACACAGGGACTGTGCCCTAGTTTTTTTTTTGCATTTGGGCAGTTCTACTTTTGGAGAAATGGGAGCTGTTTTTGTTTTGTTCTCCCTCCTTCTCCTTGCACTCAAGAGAAATCAGTGACTCTGGGTTTTAGTTAGTGTAGGGTCACAGAGAAATGATCAAGAGAAAAAAAATTTCATCTGGAAGTGATGAGTGTCTTGACCGCGGCAATGTCACCAGGTGGCAGTGTTGTGCAACGATTGTTTGTTTTTTTTTACATTATGCAGCACTTGTTGGAGTAAGTGGGTTTCTTCTTGGATAGACCCATTTATTCCAAACACACACACATATATTGTTAGGATGTATGTTTCTTTTTTTCTTTCCCTCTGCAGGAGACTCGTCTATCAAGGCTGCTGAGAATGGGTGGTCCTTAGATAGCCAGGGGGGAGGAAGGAATGTAATGTGTGAGATGTAAAGTGTCATTGAAGGTTTTATGGTTGTGTTGTTTGTTTTCCCTTTCCCATTCAGGTCTTGGCGCAATTCAGGGCTAAAATGCATAGTTCGGTTTCTGGGATGAGCTTATGTCGCCACCCTTGTGGGGTATTGGTTTATACCAGACACTGGGGACCAGCGTCAAATCACCGGGGGGAGTGTGTAGCGGGTACTTGAATTTAGGGGAAGCATCTGGGTGGTAGTGTAACCCAGATGCCCTGGTTGTTAGGAAATTCAAGGATCCCTTTGTGAGTCTTGGAGGACTCTGGTGGTGTGAGGTTCCTGCCGGCCTACAGGTGGCGTTGTTGCCTTGGGCTGGGGCTGGGCTCGCATCGCAAGACTGTGCCTTTTTGTCCTCCCCTGGAGCTGGTACAGCGGGGCAGGAAACCCGCTGTGGCGCGAAGGGAGAGGGCATAAAAGGGGCGGACGCCCTGATCACGGGGTTAGAGTCCGGAGTGAGAAGATGCGGCCGCGCCCAGGCACCTTCAGCCTGGGTGCTGGCGTTCCAGTGTTCCAGGCCTAGGTGCCCTTGACCTAGCCGGAGTGGAGATGGAGTCCATCTCAGGCACCTTTAGCCTGGGGTGAGGTACTATGGCGGATGCCTGGGGCTCAGTACCTTCGACTGAGTTCCGCAAGGGTGGAGGAATCCGAGGGGGCTCTAACTCCTTGGGTGCCCGTGTCTGAGTTTGTGAGGATTGGTGTGCAGTAACTTCTCTGAAGAGTCTGGCGCAGCATTGCTGGTGACGGAGAGGCCTCCACTTCCCCCTTGGACGGGTTTCTTCCCCTGACGGGCTGAGCGAGCGAAGGTAATTCATGTTCTACATCACCTAGTCAGTGGCAGTGACTATTCACCACTGGTGACAGCACAGTGGTTAGCAGCAGAAGGGAAAGGATTGTGCCTCGATCTGTTCCCTATTTCCAAAGTGAAGAAAACTGTTTTATTGCTTGGCAAGAAGAATAAAACTGTGTGGAACTCTGGTTACTAGGAGCAAAAGGAGTCAGGAACGAAGTACTGGACTTCACTCTAGGACACCTACACAAAACCCAATTTTCTGGCCTTCACCTCTTAGCTATGGAGGACATGGGCCGTGGTGTATCTCATCCCTCCCCCCAGCACTGCGACCCCTAGATGAAGAAAGACAAGCCGAATATGAGAGAGGGGTGAGGCCGCTACATCTGTTTTTTTGTTTATAGTGCAAAAAATAAAGACCGCAGAGGTGATCAAATACCACCAAAAGAAAGCTCTATTTGTGGGGAACAAAAGGACATAATTTTGGGTACAGCGTCGCACGACTGCGCAATTGTCAGTTAAAGTAACGCAGTGCCGTATCGCAAAAAATGGCCTGGTCATGAAGGGGTGAAGTGGTTAAACAAAAAATAAATAAAGTTACACCCCAGCACATAAAATACCCCTCAAAAAAAATTCAAGCCCCCCCCACCCCCATATATACACACATGTATGAATGTAAACACAAGCATCAGGGGAGCCTACCCTTGAAAACATTATTTTCGATTTCACATGTTACATATCGCCGCACATGCCGGAATGAGAGCGATAATTCTATCCCCAGATCTCCTCCATAACACTAAACTGATGACCTATATGGGGCTTTTGAGAATCCCCTATAGAAAATATAGGGTACTGAAGTTTGTCGCCATTTTATGGGCAAACACAAATTTAAGGTGTGACATGTTAGGTTACTATTTGTTCGGTGAAACCTCGGCTTTTATATTTTACCAAAATTGGGTAATTCCTTGCATTTCTTTGCCCTAGAATTCACTTTAGTGTATTTTTTTACTGAAATTTTGCGGTGAATATCGTGTGACATAAAAAATTGGAACGACCACTATTTTATTTTCTATGGTGTCTTCTCTCAGAAAATATATCATGTTTTGGGGGTTTTATGTAATCTTCAGGCCTACAATGATTTTTTAAATGTGTGCAGAAACAGAAAAACAAAAAAAAAGACTCTGGCCGTGAAAGGGTTAGAGTTGATTAAAAGAAAAAAAATCTTTGGAGGTCACATGACTCCTGTGGAGGGCGGAGCTCCAGTCTGCAGCCAGATACCATCAGGAAATGCAGATGTGACAGGAAACATTATTTCTAATGTCTATTGAATGTTTGTTACATTAAAATTCATTAAAAAAAGTGGAGTGGAGGTTACATGTTTCCTGTCAAATATGGAGCTCCACTCTCGGAAGACAGGAAGACTCTATGGAAGACAGGTGTTTCATCAGATTTGGCGACCCATCAGATTTAGTAACAGAAGTGTTGTTACACCCACCAGAGTTTTGCATTTTACACTTATTTTAAACAGTAAAGTGAGTTTATATAGTGAAATACAGGAATTGGAACTTCGTAAGAATGTTTAGCTGTTAAATTTTAAAAGCGGCAAACTTCTGTCAGATTAGCAAACCTATGAGATAAGCAGGCTTGCCGCTGCTTTTAAAATTCAACATCTAAGGCCCCATGCACACGAGACGCTGTTATTTGCTGTTGAACGCGTGTTCAGAGGCAGTTGGATGCTTTTTTCAACTGCCCCTGAACCCATTCAATCTTATCCTATGTGTCCATGCACACACTCTCGTTTTTTGGCGTTTACAAGCAGTTGCGTTTAACCTCGTTTTTCCAGAAGCAAAAAAATGGGTTCAGACGCAAAAGTTTTCCACGTTTCAGATGCTAAACGCGGCTAAACGCGGTACCGGCGTTTTGCCGCGTTTGCGTTTATAAGCGTTTTTAAAGGTGACCTATTTTTTAACATTAGAAATCTCAAAAATGATGGCAAATGATGAAAAACTATTAAAAAATATAAAAGAAAACTAATTGCTTGCATTGCATTGTGGACAATCCACAACTTGTGGCAGATAACGTGGCAAGCGGACAATCAACAACTTGTGTCAGGTGACGTGGCCAGTGGACAATCCACAACTTGTGGCAGGTGACCTGGCCAGGTGACGTGGCCAGTGGACAATCCACAACTTGTGGCAGGTGACATGGCCAGGTGACGTGGCAGGTAACGTGGCCAGGTGACGTGGCACGTGATGTGGCCAGTGGACAATCCACAACTTGTGGCAGGTGACCTGGCCAGGTGACGTGGCAGGTAACGTGGCCAGGTGACGTGGCACGTGATGTGGCCAGGTGACGTGGCCAGTGGACAATCCACAACTTGTGGCAGGTAATGTGGCAAGGTGACGTGGCACGTGATGTGGCCAGGTGACGTGGCAAGTGGACAATCCACAACTTGTGGCAGGTGGCGTGGCTAGGTGACGTGCCAGGTAACGTGGCCAGGTGACGTGGCAGGTGACGTGGCAAGTGGACAATCCACAACTTGGGGCAGGTGACGTGGCCAGGTGACGTGGCAGGTGACGTGGCAAGTGGACAATCCACAACTTGTGGCAGGTAACGTGGCCAGGTGACGTGGCAGGTAACGTGGCCAGGTGACGTGGCAGGTAACATGGCCAGGTGACGTGGCAAGTGGACAATCCACAACTTGTGGCAGGTGACGTGGCCAGGTGACATGGCACGTGATGTGGCCAGGTGACGTGGCAAGTGGACAATCCACAACTTGTGGCAGGTGACGTGGCTAGGTGATGTGGCAGGTAACGTGGCTAGGTGACGTGGCAGGTGACGTGGCAAGTGGACAATCCACAACTTGTGGTAGGTGATGTGGCAAGTGATACGCTAAATACAAGTACACTGTGGCTCTCTCAGCTGCTGCTACTCACTCTGGTCTCACAAACTGGCTGAAATGGTTAAAATTTACTGTTTTTTGAGCCTAGGGAGGGTCTTATGATGAAACGCTTATAAACGCAAACGCGGTTAAACGCGGCCACAAACGCGGCAAAACGCGCGTTTTCTTTCTCGTACATCACGGGACACAGAGCGACATAGTCATTACTAATGGGTTATATAGATACCTTCAGGTGCTGGCACTGGCAACTTCCAAAACCGGAAGTACCCTCCCCTATATAAGCCCCTCCCATCCGGGAGCACCTCAGTTTTTTGCCAGTGTCTAAGGTGTTGGCCAAGAAGTAACATGTGTTTTTCACTGAGCTTGCGTACAGGTTCTTTTGGGCCTCAGTAAGCTATTCCGGATCCGACCAAAAAAGCTTCATAGCTAAACGGTCGGTACCCGGGCCTTGCAAGAGAAGAGCAAGATTTTGCCTGTAATGCCTCTCTTAGGAGGGCTGGACCCTGGGATCCAGAGCTCTGGTCATACCCACGACCAAGATGTTTTCTGTGCAGGGTGCTATACAGGTCCAGGGGAGTGGAATCCTTGGGAACCCGGTCCCTGAAGGTTTGATTACAATGCCTGCCGTGATAGGTGAAGTTTGGGCTTCTGTGGACCAAACAGAGTCCTGCGGCGAGGAAAAGGTAAGTGGGGGCCCTCGGGAACTTGGTTCTATTGAGGGACCCCCAAGCCTATTTTGTCTTTCTGCCTGTTACCTAAGGTATTCCCGCTAATATTCTGTGTATGCCTGTTACTACTGAGAAAATGTAAACATTTTAATAGTAGGCAAGAAAAAACAAAAAAATGTAAGACCGCGGTACCTGTGTTAGACACTAGAGGCCGCTATGGTTCTTTTTCTTGTAATGTGGATTTTTTTCTTCCAAAATCAAATCCAGGCAGTTGGTAAGTTCTCTGCTGGGAAGCTGTCTCCTCTGCCCTGTTGCTGCGCTCATCCATCCCCGGGCCCTGCGGCAGGGACCCTGGCTCCCATCTAGCTCCTTATTTTTTTCAAAAAAGGCGCCGAAGGCGCACGTGCCCGCGCCTCTATATATAGAGGCGATCTGGAAAAGGGGCGGAGCGGGTGGATGACGCTCGGTGTGCGCCGCGGCGCTACTGCGCATGTGCGGGCGTCCAGCGTGTTTTAAAGCACAATCATAGCTGGCTATTGAAGTGCACAGACAGAGCTAGCAACAGTATAAAGGCACACAGAGGCGGTTGATGCAGGCATCCCCTAGAAAGGCACTTTAGTAGACACCAACTGTTATATAGCAGCAATTGTGCTAGACTATTCTCAGTAAAAGTGGTGTATTACGGCTGGAATACCTCAGCTTTAGGCTTAGGAATATGCCGTCCAGAAGCTCCGGAACTGAATCTTCCAGGAAGCGAAGGGGGTCTCATCGGGCTCTGAGGATCTTGGGCATGCTTCTGCTGCACCAGTCTCCCCTGAAGTTCAGAGGTAAGTGACCGTAGAGACCCCGCAGGGGTACTTGGTACTGTGGCTGTCCTCAGTTCACCTGCTCCTGTGTATGTAACAGAGGAGGTTTTTTCCTCAGCTCTGGGAGGATTAGAGAGAGATTGTCAACATTGATCGCTGCCTCCCTGTCAGGGAAAGCACGCCCAATCTCCGTCTCCTCCTTCAGAGTGCCTGTTAGCAGAGCAACAGTCCCATACAGGGATCGACCTGCCTGAAGGGGATCAGGATGAGGTTGATTCTGTTATAGAGGAATCAACAGTGGGGGAACCTTTTCTCAGCATCTCAAGCTGAAAGATTATGGGTTCAGTCTGACTAACATGGTCCGATCAGCATTTAAAAATGCACCTTGCGGAACCATCAACCACTACTGTATCCTCGTTGGGGTCGCTAGAAGCCCCCAGACTGTCTGTTCTTTTCCACTTCACCCTTTACTGAAAGGGCTCATTTACCAGGATTGGGAACATCCTGAGAAAATATTTATTCCCCCAAGAGATTTCCGGTGGTCTATCCCATGGAGGATAAGTTCATCAAAAAATGGAAGGTCCCTACAGTGGACGCAGCCATCTCTTGTGTGTATAAATCACTGACATGTCCAGTGGATAATGTGCAAATGTTCAAGAACCCAATAGATAAAAGATTGGAGTCCTTATGAAAGTCTGCTTCTTTCTACAGCAAGCTTGGTAACACAACCAGCAGTGGGGTCTGCTAAGCAGTGAAGGATCAGTTGAAACAGGTCTTGAGGGACTTGACAGATCAGCAGGCCCTTGCCCTAGCTGATCTACCTAGAGCCTTAGGCTTTGCGGTTGACGCCATAAAGGATTCAGTCCATCAGGCCTCCCGCCTTACGCTGTCTATAGTACATATGCGTAGGCTTCTATGGCTCAAAAACTGGTCTGCTGAAGCTCCCTGTAAAGAATGGCTGGTTAGCGTCCCATTTCATGGTGACCGCTTATTCAGGGAAAACCTGGACAAATATATCCAGAAAATTTCCAGCGGTAAAAATACGCCCTTGCCGGTTAAAAACAGAGTTAGAGGTCCCTCTTTAAGAGGCCTGCTTCTCCAGTCCCTGGGGCATCGGCTGTGTAACAGTTCCGACGGCCTCCTCGGTCAATTCCCGGGAGTAAAAAACAGGGACAATCGCAGGGTAATGAGAAACCCTGGGTCAGGGGAGGTACAAAACCTCCCCCAAAGTTAAATTCATTGAAGGGTTGCCCCCACTCAGTCGGGTGGGGGGAGGACTCCAGTTGTTCGCAAGAGACCTGGCGGGACACGATCAAAACTGATAGGTGCTCTCCGCAGTATGTTTGGGATACAGTTTGGAGTTAAAAGACTCTCCTCCTTCCCATTTTATGAGGTCAAACGTGCCAAGGGATCCCCGGAAGAGAGAGTCCCGCCTGTTGGCACTAGAACAACTATTGCTCCAAGGAGTAATTATGGAGGTTCCCCTGGAAGAATGAGGGTTCGGGTTTTACTCAAACCTCTTTACAGTCCCGAAGCAAACGGGGACGGGAGGCCCATATTAATTCTAAAAGGGCTAGACAAATTCCTGTATATCAGGACTTTCCGATGGAGTCGATCCGATCGGTGGCCACTGCCCTACAAGGGGAGGATTGGTTAGCCGCGATCGACATCAAAGATGCTTATTTGCACATTCCCATCTTTCCAGTCCACCAAAAATTTCTACGCTTTGCAGTAGAAGGGCGCCATTTTCAGTTCAGAGCCTTACCCTTCGGTCTGGCCACAGCACCACAAGTGTTTACAAAAATTCTGGCCCTTTATTGGCCAATCTAAGAACACAAGGTGTAATGATAATGGCATATCTAGATGACTTGTTGCTGATAGACCACTCAGTGAAAAAACTAGACGTGGTCGTTCACAAGACAATCAAGTATCTGGAATCTCACGGTTGGATTATCAACCGAGACAAGTCAGCCCTAAAAACCAGTCAAAAGTCTGGAATACTTGGGGCTAAGGTCGGATTCAGGCCAGAGAAAAATATTCTTGCCTCGAGGAAAGGTGTTGTCTTTGAAAGAGTTGATCCACTTAGTGGGTACAAAAAAGACAGCCGTCCATACGCCTGTGCATGAGGCTGCTGGGAAAAATGGTGGCATCATTCGAAGCAGTACCCTACGGTCAATTCCATTCAAGGAATTTGCAAGGGGCCATACTGTCAGCCTGGAACAAAAAAGTTCAGGCCCTAGACTTACAATGTCCTTGTCCCCTTCCGTTCGCAAGAGCCTCCGTTGGTGGTTGGTTCCCCAGAATCTGGAAAAAGGGAAATCCTTCAGTCCGATTTCTTGGAAGGTGGTCACTACAGATGCCAGCCTTATAGGCTGGGGAGCAGTACTGGAGCAATGGTCTCTCCAGGGCAGATGGTCGGATGCAGAAAAGGCCCTGCCCATCAATCTCTTAGAGATACGAGCAGCCCGGTATGCCCTAGTAGCATGGACATCCAAACTCCAAGGGTCCCCTGTCAGAATTCAATCAGACAATGCCACAGCAGTGGCATATATCAATCATCAGGGGGGCACCAGGAGTCGTGCAGCCCAGAGGGAAGTAAATTACATCCTGAAATGGGCAGAAAGATATGTCCCAGCCATATCCGCGGTATTCATTCCAGGAGTGGAGAATTGGAAGGCGGACTTTCTAAGTCGCCAACAATTATGCCCAGGGGAATGGTCCCTTCACCCCGAGGTTTTCTGGACAATATGTCAGCGGTGGGGAACACCGGATGTAGATCTGCTAGCATCCAGATTCAACGCAAAGGTGGACAGGTTTGTCTCTCGGACAAGGGATCCCCTAGCTTGCGGCTCGGATGCCCTAGTGTTCCCTTGGGATCAGTTCAAGCTGATATATGCATTCCCACCGCCACAATTGTTACCTCGATTACTCCGCAGAATCAGGGTAGAAAAGAAACCAGTGATTCTGGTGGCTCCAGCGTGGCCCCGAAGAGCATGGTACGCGGAGATTGTAAAATGTCAGTGGGGAGTCCTTGGACTCTCCCACATCGTCCGGACCTGCTTTCGCAAGGACCGATATACCACCCTTCCTTACCAGCCCTAGGTTTGACGGCCTGGCTATTGAAGCCCACATTCTAAAAAAGAGAGGGCTCTCTAATCCTGTGGTATCTACCATGATCAATGCCAGGAAGCCGGTATCCAGGCAGATCTACTATAGAATCTGGAAGGCGTACATCGCGTGGTGTGAGGCCAAGAAATGGCATCCACGTAAGTACGTAATAGGTAGGAGTCTGGACTTCCTACAGTGGGCTGTAGATAGGAAGCTTGCCTTGAGTACTATCAAAGGTCAGTTTTCGGCCTTGTCAATATTTTTTCAAAGGCCCTTGGCTTCGTATTCACTAGTCAAAGCCTTTAGATAAGGAGTGATGCGTATTAGTCCTCCGGTTAATATTCCCATATGTCCATGGGATCTAAACCTGGTTCTGTCGGTTCTACAGAAACAACCATTTGAACCATTACAGCATATTTCTTTGGTTCTTCTCACCAGGAAATTGTTTTTTCTAGTAGCCATTTGTTCGGCTAAAAGAGTGTAGGAATTAGCAGCTATGTCCTGTAAAGAGCCATATCTGGTTATCCATAAGGACAGAGTAGTATTACGTCCTCATCCAGCCTTTCTTCCTAAGGTGGTATCGAGGTTTCATTTGAACCAAGATGTGGTTCTTCCTTCTTTTTTCCCCAAACCTACTTCGGTAGAGGAAAAGTTATTGCATTCTTTGAATGTAGTAAGAGCAGTTAAAGCTTATCTAAAAGCCACTGCTCAGATTCGCAGAACGGATACTTTGTTTATTCTGCCGGAAGGCCCCAGAAAGGGTCAGGCAGCGTCAAAATCTACTTTAGCCAAGTGGATTCGACAGGTCATAATGCAAGCCTATGGCTTGAGAAGGAGACCGCCTCCGTTCAAAGTTAGAGCGCACTCCATGAGAGCAGTTGGAACTTCATGGGCAGTGCATCACCAGGCCTCCCTGGCTCAAATCTGTAAGGCCGCAACATGGTCTTCAGTACACACGTTTACTAGGTTCTACCAGGTGGACGTTAGAAGTCAGGAGGATGTCGCCTTTGGGCGCAGTGTGTTGCAGGCCGCAAAAGATCCTCATGTCTGATAGCGCTCAGCTTATGTATGGTGTATCCCCCCCCCCTCATTGGGCATTGCTTTAGGACATCCCATTAGTAATGACTATGTCGCTCTGTGTCCCGTGATGTACGAGAAAGAAAATAGGATTTTTATAACAGCTTACCTGTAAAATCCTTTTCTTGGAGTACATCACGGGACACAGAGCTCCCACCCCTCTTTAGGGACACTTATTGCTTTGCTACAAAACTGAGGTGCTCCCGGATGGGAGGGGCTTATATAGGGGAGGGTACTTCCGGTTTTGGAAGTTGCCAGTGCCAGCACCTGAAGGTATCTATATAACCCATTAGTAATGACTATGTCGCTCTGTGTCCCGTGATGTACTCCAAGAAAAGGATTTTACAGGTAAGCTGTTATAAAAATCCTATTTTTAAACACCGGTTTCAGCGTTTAAAAACGTGTGTTCAGCAGAGTTTGCACCTGCGTCTCGTGTGCATGGGGCCTAAGCAGTCATACGGAGTTCTAAGTCCTGTATTTCACTATAAAAACTCACTTCACTGTTAAAAATAAGTGTCAAATGCAAAACTCCGGTGGGTGTAACAAGATGTCAGCTTTCCCTCTTCTCAGTGTATCTTTACTATGGAGGAATGTGGGGTATAGCAAGATGGCGGCGATGAAACGTCACTTCTGTTACACATTCTGACTGGTCGCCAAATCTGAATAAAGACAGGAAGATTCTATGGCAGACAGGAAGTGATGTCAGGTACAGACAGGAAGTTACGGGTGAGAGGTGAGTCGGGAGGAAGTAGAGAGAAGACATTGCTGGAAGTGGCAGCAGAGGAGGTAATAAGATCTTATTTTCTATTTACACCCAGTAACCCCGTCATGTCCGTCCTCTTCCTCCATAGTCACTGCGATGTCTTTTATCTCCAGCAGATGGGACACACCCAGGGATAGGAATGAGCTCCGGCGTGTTTGCATTGAACACGTGCAGAGCCCGCCAGAAAGTCGGCACCGCGCTGCACTAATCACAGCCAGGGAGACATTTCCCGATCTCTGCAGCCGAGCATCGGGAAATGTCTCCCAGCCTGGCGGGCTCTGCACGTGTTCAATGCGAACATGCCGGAGCTCATCCCTACCCAGGAACAATGATTTGGTTTTCACAGGAGCATCATATAGAGGGCCCCTCAAATCTCCCCATCCAAATGTCCCTCCATCCAGAGCCTATATGTCCTATGACATCACACTGACCCTACACTGACCTTACAGATCCTCCTATCACTGTTCCTCCATCCAGAGAATCTTATGACATCACACTGACCTCACAACTCCTCATCCCAATGTCCCTCCATCTGGCTCAAATCCCCATATTTGCTTATTATGTTCAGGTGCTTTAAATAGCCTTGTAGGATTTTAAATGACATTTTTGTATGTGTGCGCTGTAATATTTTGTTCTGTTTGTATGGTCTTATAGCAGCACCATCCTTAATGTGATGCATAGTTAGGGTGTGCCCCCCAAGTCTTTGTTTGTCTGTTATTTGGGCCCTGACCAGACCCCTTGGGATAGAGCACCCCATCCTCCCCCACCAGTACTTCTAATCAGTGTCCACCTGAGGTATAGGAGGAGTCCCTTCATGTTTTCCTATAAAAAGGAGTGTATTTCTCCCATGGTTGAGAAGTGGGATCTTTAATTCTATGGTTAGTGTAGGACCGACTGAAAATGGGGTACTTTGACGCGGTAGTGGGCTTAAGCACTGTATGGCCATATGGTGTGACCAAATCCCCATATTTGCTTATTATGTTCAGGTGCTTTTGTTGTATGTAATAAAAATGTCAGGCTTTACCCTACAGAGTGTGGAGGCCTGTGTAGGTAAATTATTCCTCAGTCTGAAGTAAGGCTTTAATAAATAGAGACCTGACCGGAGAGGTGAGGAGGATTCTGGGAGGTCACATGACATCACTCTTATCTCTATTAATAAAACACAGACCTGACCGGAGAGGTGAGGAGGATTCTGGGAATATCATTTCATTTGATGGTTTGTGTTCAGATCTAGAGTTTTCCTCCTGTAAAGTCTGGAGATCATATGACCATCACATCGCCTCCACCTCCCTCCCTGATAGAATAGAGAAATACAAAGAGGATTCTAGAAGTCACCAGAGAGATGATGGAGGAGAGGTGAGCGGTGCCGGGAATTCTGGGACATTATCCAGTAACAGACAAGGGATGTGTCTGGATGGTGACTGTATCATTGTGTGTGTCAGGTTCCTATAAGGTGTCAGGATGTCACTGTCTATTTCTCCATGGAGGAGTGGGAGGATTTAGAAGGACACAAGGATCTCTACAAGGACGTCATGATGGACAATCAGCCGCCCCTCACATCACCGGGTAAGAGGAGACTTTATTGTAAAGGAGAGAGCAGTACGGAGGCTCCACCTAGATCCCCCATCATCTGATAAACACATAGAAACAATGTATTCAGTCAGTGTGTGTGTTTCCTACAGATGGATCCAGTAATGGGAACCCACCAGAGAGATGTCCCCGTCCTCTGTATTCCCGGGATTCCACACAGGAAGGTCACACCATCCCTCACCATCATCAGGTAGATGATTGACAATTATTGGTAGTTCTGATTTATACACAGCATGTTTGTTACAATGAATGTTTTCTTATATAATCAGAGTGGAAATCTCACGGATGATAATTAGGGATGAGCTTCGAGTTCGAATCGAACATTGCCTGTTCGCCCGAACAGCGAACAATTTTAGGGTGTTCGCGGCAAATTCGAAAAGTCTATGGGAGAAATCTAAAGTGCTAATTATAACGGCTTATATGCAAGTTATTGTCATAAAAAGTGTTTGGGGACCCGGGTCCTGCCCCAGGGGACATGTATCAATGCAAAAAAAAGTTTTAAAACATCAGTTTTTTCGGGAGCAGTGATTTTAATAATGCTTAAAGTGAAATATTCCTTTAAATTTCGTACCTGGGGGGTGTGTATAGTATGCATGTAAAGTCGCGCTTGTTTCCCGTGCTTAGAACTGTCCCTGCACAAAGTGTCATTTCTGAAAACTCACTCGCGGCTATTAATGATTTGTCGGCTCCCGGCAATACATAGAAAAGTCATTGATAAAAAAATAAAATAAATAAAAAAATAAAATAAAAAAAGCGTGGAGTTCCCCCCAAATATCCATACCAGGCCCTTCAGGTCTGGTATGGATTTTAAGGGAAACTCCACCCCAAATTTAAAAAAAAATGGCGTGGAGTCCCCCCAAAAATCCATACCAGACCCTTTATCCGAGTACGAGAGAGCGCCCCCCCTCTCCTGAACTGTACCAGGCCACATGCCGTCAACATGGGGAGGATGTCCCCATGTTGATAGGGACAAGGGCCTCATCCCCACAACCCTTGCCCGGTGGTTGTGGGGGTCTGCGGGCAGGGGGCTTATCAGAATCTGAAAGACCCCTTTAACAAAGGGGACCCCCAGATCCCGGCCCCCCCTATCTGAATTGGTAAGGGGTACATTGTACCCCTACCCTTTCACGAAGAAAGTGTAAAAAAAAAAACACACAAACACCTTGGAAAAGTCCTTTATTAACCCCTTGCTTACTGGGCACATAAACCCCCTTCCTGCCCAGGCGAAATTTCAGCTTTTGGCACTGCGTCGCTTTGAATGACAATTGCGCGGTCGTGCGACGCGGCTCGCAAACAAAATTGACGTCCTTTTTTTCCCCACAAATAGAGATTTCTTTTGGTGGTATTTGATCACCTCTGTGTTTTTAATTTTTTGCGCTATAAACCAAAAAAGAGTGAAAATTTTTTTAAAAAACACAATATTTTTGGATTTTTGCTATAATAAATATCCCAATTTTTTTTTTAAAAAACAATTTTTTCCTCAGTTGAGGCCGATACGTATTATTCTACATATTTTTGGTTAAAAAAATCCCAATAAGCGTATAGTGATTGGTTTGCGCAAAAGTTATAGCGTCTACAAAATAGGGGAAAGAATTCTGTTTTATTTATTTTTTTATTTGTTTTTTTTACTAGTAATGGGGGCGATCTGCGATTTTTTTATTTTTATTTTTTATTTTTTATTTTTTAAGGACTGCGATATTGCGGCGGACATATCGGACACTTTTGACACATTTTTGGGACCATTCACATTTATACAGCGATTAGTGATATAAAACTGCACTGATTACTGTATAAATGTGACTGGCAGGGAAGGGGTTAACACTAGGGGGCGAGGAAGGGGTTAATATGTTCCCTAATGTGTGATTGCTACTGTGGGGGGAGGGGACTGACTGGGGGAGGAGACCGATCTGTGTCCCTATGTACAAGGGACACAGCATCAGTCTCCTCTCTCCCTGACAGGACATGGATCTGTGTGTTTACACACACAGATCCATGTCCTTGTCTCTGTACCGGCCGATCGCGGGTACCTGGCGAACATCGCAGCCGCCAGGCACGCGCATCGGCATCTCAGTGGCCGTAGGAGCGGCCGTCATTAGTCGTATGACGGGCGCAAAGTGGTTAAAAATAAAAAAACATTCCAGCGATGAAATCCAGTGTCCCGCGGCGATCCGATGTCCAGCGCTGTCCATCATTGGCTGAGCCTGAGCGGAGCTGATGGGGAATTTCCTGCGCTGTGTAATAAATGAATAGACCCGCCCCTGCTCACGTTCCGCATCTGGTCCGCTTAGCCTTACACCTACGTCATTGGCTGAGCGGACCTGATGTGGAACTTTAGAAGGGGCGGGTCTATACATTTAATAGACTGCGGAGGAAGTTCCCCATCAGGTCCGCTCAGGCTCAGCCAATGACGGACAGCGCTGGACATCGGATCGCCGCGGGACACTGGATTTCATCGCTGGAATGTTTTTTTTTTTTAAATTATTTTTAATAAAGGACTTTTCCAAGGTGTTTGTGTGTTGTTTTTTTTTTGTTTTGTTTTTTACACTTTCTTCGTGAAATGGTAGGGGTACAATGTACCCCTTACCAATTCACATGGGGCGGGCCGGGATCTGGTGGCCCCCCTTTGTTAAAGGGGTCTTCCAGATTCCGATAAGCCCCCTGCCCGCAGACCGCCACAACCACCGGGCAAGGGTTGTGGGAATGAGGCCCTTGTCCCCATCAACATGGGGACATCCTCCCCATGTTGAGGTCATGTGGTCTGGTACGGTTCAGGAGGGGGGGCGCTCTCTCGTCCCCCAATCTTTTCCTGCGGCCTGCCAGGTTGCGTGCTCGGATAAAGGCTTTGGTATGGATTTTTGGGGGGACTCCACGCCATTTTTTTTTTACATTTGGGGTGGAGTTCCCCGTAAAATCCATACCAGACCTGAAGGGCCTGGTATGGATATTTGGGGAAACTCCATGCATTTTTTTTTTTTAAACTTGCGGCCGGTTTCCCCTTAATATCCATACCAGACCTGAAGGGCCTGGTAATTGAATTTGGGGGGACCCCCACACTTTTTTTTTTTTCTTTATCAATGACTTTTCTATGTATTGCCGGGAGCCGACAATTCATTATAGCCGCGAGTGAGTTTTAAATGACTTTTTTTCCTTCAGAAATTACATTTTGTGCAGGGACAGTTCTAAGCAAGGGAAACAAGTGCTACTTTACATGCATATTATACACACCCCCCAGGTACGAAATTTAAAGGAAAATTTCACTTTTATTTTTTCATTTTAAGCATTATTAAAATCACTGCTCCCGAAAAAACGGCCATTTTTAAAACTTTTTTTTGCATTGATACATGTCCCCTGGGACAGGACCCGGGTTCCCAAACCCTTTTTAGGACAATAACTTGCATATTAGCCTTTATAATTGGCACTTTTGATTTCGAACGTTCGAGTCCATTGTATGGACATTGTAGGGTTCTAAAGTTCACGCGATCATTCTGGCTGTTCGCAGGTTCTGGTGCAGGGGGGTGTTCGGCTCATCCCTAATGATAATATTGATATTAAAGAAGAGTATAAAGAGGAGGATGAGGAGTATGGAGTGATGAAGGAGTTTTCAGAAGGACACAAGGATATGATGGAACCACCTAATACCAGGAACCCACCAGAGAGATGTCCCCGTCCTCTGTATTCCCGGGATTCCACACAGGAAGGTCACACCATCCCTCACTGTTACAAGGTTCGTAGGACAGAGCTTATAAAATACAGACTCATGGAGATAATGTGTGGATTTCTTATTTGAGCTTATATTTTACAGTTGATATTTTCTCATTCTTTTGGTTTAGGTTGAAGATCTGATAGTTATAAAAGTAGAGGTTGAAGAAGAAGAAGAAGAGACGTATGTGAGGGATGATCAGCAGTCTATGGAGGAGGATGGAATAACTGGGACATTTATAGAGGAGGACACTCCTACAGAGATCAGCACAGGTGGGTCATTAACACTAAATACATTCCTCCACCCATACTGCTCACTGATTGGTCCAGAGTAGGGGCGGGGACTGGGTGATATCAGCCTGTAATACTCTGGTCACTTTCCTGAGCTGTGTTCCCCGTCCTGTATTCCTGTATTTTCTCAGATAATCTTCGTTCTCTGTGCTGCAGACACAATTTATGTATCTAGACTGGATTTATGGAGATTCTGGGGTTCAGCTGTAAGCAAATGTCAATTCTCACCATAGACGTTACTAGACCTAGGCACCTGGGGTATGTGTCTTGGGTCTTCTGCCCCATACCCGGGTCTAGTTAGATATTTGACAGAACAATTCTCCCAGGGTTACTTGTTCTGTTATCTGCTGGCTGTGCCGGGTGGAGGGATATGTCTGTATAGTCTCAGACCCAAGTCACTGAGTGCAGTCTCAGGAGATGGGAGGCAGTGGTGTGGGACCTCTGCAACTCGTCTCAATTAAACATTTAAAGTTATACTAAAAGTACAAATAAAAAAAAAAATGAAACATGTTATACTAAACCTGCTCTGTGCAATGGTTCTCTTCTTGGATCAACCTGACTGCCCTCCTGGCTACTGCCCCCTGCCGAGTGCCCCCATAGCAAACCACTCACTCCAGAAGGATCTCCACAGTCTCCTTGGCTTGTAGTGTAATGTA
Source organism: Rana muscosa (assembly GCA_029206835.1). Taxonomy (NCBI): domain Eukaryota; kingdom Metazoa; phylum Chordata; class Amphibia; order Anura; family Ranidae; genus Rana; species Rana muscosa. The sequence goes on along the minus strand of JARGYO010000094.1, from coordinate 14,940,012 downwards.
CACTACATTACACCACTGCTAAGAGGTCCAGATACAACTTGATTCCATTAAAAGTCAGGGTATGATCCAAAAAGTGCCCAGAAGGTTTCAGGAGTCCTAGCGCCGCCTTTATCGGGGCTTGACTGGCAACAGTGTGAACAAACCAGAGGTCTGTGCTTGTAATCCACAACAGAAAAAATACAATTGTAGGTCCAGGTCACTTCTTGTTTGTTCACATTGTTGCTATTGATGGACTGATGAAGGGAAGACTTGGACCCTCAAATCACATTGGCTACTTTTTTGGATTGTACCCTGACTTTTAATGAATAAAGTTGTATCTGGACTTCTTAGCAGTGGGGCGGAGCTTCAATTTCAATTCTCGTTATTACAGTCACTCTTTTGGCTCAATGAACAGTCTGGGGATTTCCCTTTTTAGATGCTTTATTAAAAGGTGACCTGAAATAGGGTGCAGGGAGGCTGTGGGATACTCCAGTAGTACAGTGTAGTAACATATGGACACTCTTACTTTCTCAAACATCTTGGTACAGTCCCTCCAACCGCAACTAAGGGACTCAGTGACATAGAGACACCATAGGAAATGTCCCACTTAAGGCAAGCTCTGATACTGAAGCACAAGAGATAGTAGCAGCACACAGTCACTAGGATCCTACATACAGGTCTGTACTCACAAATGTCCCTGTATACTAGCATGCCTCCTTCCAATGTCAGCCAGATATTTCTCCCGCGAACTCTCCAGACCAAATTCTCAATCAGTTCTAGCAAGGTTCAGAAGAATAGGCCCCCAGCTTCAGCATAGCTGGGACCTCCATTAACACATGTAGAACTACAGCTAGACTACCCAGAAGAGCAGCAGCTCTTCAGGCTGGGAACTTCTCCTCCTGGACATGAACAGCACTGACTCAGACTATTTATGCACTCCCCAGCCCCCTACTAGGTACTCTCCTCCAGGGATTGACTGAGATCACATAAATATTCAGGCTGTCTATTTGCCTCTTCCAGCCCACTACATTCTAGAATCCTGCAGCCAGAGAAGCTTATACGCCCCAAAGCAATCTCATACTGCTTCAATGATTACAGGGGAGCCAAAAATAATTTACTGAGCCTATCTTAACTAGTAGCCTATCTAGGAGGGTGCTACAAACTATATAGTTTATATTACATAGTCCTGACCCCTGCACTATATACTCTATGTTGTACATTACATAGTCCTGACTTCTGCTCTCCCCCCTCTACCCACTGCTATATATACACATAATGTGTATTCTCTTTTGTTGCACCCATTTTTTACCAGCTGGACATTTTATATCTGATGATTTGAGGAGCCATTTACTAGTTACCTTGCGGGGGGAATTGTAAGATCCTCAGAGGCAAAGCTGCCTGATGTGGGCGGAGTCCTGGTTTAGGGGAACCAATCAGCTCATGTCTAGTAATAATAATCTTTTTTTTTTCTATTTTAGTAGATGGACGGGAGATGAGGAAAACCTCAGAGGATTGTCTCACTTTGTCTCCAGACTGTAAAGTAGAAGATGAGGACATCACACAGTATAGTCCAGGAGAAAACCCGACTACCTCAAATGTCCATCCGGCACCACACAGTGTAGATGGACCATCGTATTCCTCTTATCCTGAGGAACCTCAGACTGTGCGGGACGGTGCCGTCCTTCCAACAGATAAGAGGTTTTCCTGTGCTGAGTGCGGGAAAGGTTTCTATTATAAATCCCTTCTTAATGTGCATGAAAGATCTCACACAGGGGAGAAGCCGTATTCCTGTCCTGAGTGCAGGAAATGTTTTTCAAAGAAGTCCCACCTTAACACACATCAGAGATCTCACACCGGGGAGAAGCCGTATTCTTGTCCTGAGTGTGGGAAATGTTTTTCACAGAAGTCCAATCTTTACAAACATCAGAGATCTCACAGGGGGGAGAAGCCGTATTCCTGTCCTGAGTGTGGAAAATGTTTTTCACAGAAGTCTGATCTTTACACACATCAGAGATTTCACATGGGGGAGAAGCCATATTCTTGTCCTGAGTGCGGGAAATGTTTTTCACAGAAGTCTGATCTTTACAGACATCAGAGATCTCACACAGGGGAGAAGCTGTATACCTGTCCTGAGTGTGGGAAATGTTTTTCACAGAAGTCCAATCTTTACAGACATCAGAGATCTCACACAGGGGAGAAGCCATATTCTTGTCTTGAGTGCAGGAAATGTTTTTCAGTGAAGTCCCATCTTGACAAACATCAGAGAATTCACACGGGGAAGAAGCCGTAATCCTGTCCTGAATGAGGGAATTGTTCCTCACTGAAGTCCTGTCTTCCTGTACATCAGGGATCCCACACAACCCTCGAGGTGTATTAGTGCCTTGAGTGCGGGAAATGTCTTCTATATGAATGTTGCTGGACATCACAGCTCTCATGTGGGGAAGAAGCACACCCTGATATACACCTCAGATATACTCCATGGCTGATCTTCATCATGTAAGAAACAGTTCATAAGGGGATCAGAGATCACCAAAGACATGGATGAAGTGTTGTACCGTGTTGGCCATTGATAGCAGTAGAAAAATAAAAATGACCTTTCATTGGCTGAGTACATTTTGTGGTGTAAGCTTTTACAAACCCTTAGAGGTCTATTGTTAACAAAAAACGTGTTTAACAAATGTGGCCAGCTGTGACAAATTTTAGTCATATTTTATTTCATACGATCATAAGTGCCATATAATGGCCATAATGCAATTTTGCACTATAATTCCTAATTTAGGTATTTCAGGAAAATACTGCATTATGGCCACTAGATGAAGCTAACAACCATAGGAAATACAGTAACTGTATTTATTTAAATACGGACAGAATTTGTCATGGCTGGATGAATGTTTTTTACAATGATACACCCAAATATTTACAAATAGACCTATTTTCCTTCATCAGGCATTTTTTCATTTAGTTAACTGAGATCATACTCATGTACTTTTAAGTGCACAGTAGACATTGAAAAACATAAGTTAAGGGGCGCATGCACGAGATAGTCTCCTCGCTCCGCGCCATCAGAACAATTCTCCCCAACTGATCATACACATCCCGGCACAGGTGAACCGGCTCCCAAGGCTGCGGAAACCACCAGGCTCCCAGTGGATATACTCCGCACTCCCCAGAACAAAGATGCGCCCGCTCGTGGAATGGCGACAAACTTTTACCCTTAAAAATCTCCATAGGCGACGTTTAAAATATTCTACAGGTTGCATGTTTTGAGTTACAGAGGAGGTCTAGGGCTAGAATTATTGCTCTTGCGCTAATTATCGCGGCGATACCTCACATGTGTGGTTTGAAAACCGGTTTCATATGCGGGCGCTACTCAAGTATGCGTTCGCTTCTGTGCGTTTGCTCATTGGGATGGGGCGCTTTAAAAAATATATTTTTTTTTTCTTATTTATTTTACATAATTTTTTCTATTTTGACAGTTTTTTATTTTTATTTGGGTCACTTTTATTCCTATTACAAGGAATGTAAACATCCCCTTGTAATAGAAAAAAAGCATGACATGACCTCTTAAATATGAGATCTGGGGTCAAAAAGACCTCAAATCTCATATTTAGACTAAAATGCAATAAAACATTTTTTTTCCCTTTTTACAGCATTAGGCGGAAGTGAAGTTTTGACGTCGCTTCCGCCCTGTAATGATATCGAGACGGGTGGGGGCCATCTTCCCCTCACTCATCTCCATACCCAGGCAGGGAACAGACGCGATTGCCTCCGCTGCTGGCTCCGGTAAGAGGCGGAGGGCACCGAAAAGTGGCAGGCCACTCTCCTGCCACCGATAAAAGTGATCTTGTGGCATGTCCGCCGCAGAGACCACTTTTATCTGAAAGAGGACCGCCCCTGATGAACAGGATACCGTGGTTATGGTAGCTAGCTGCTACCATAACAACGGTATTCCTCTTCAAAGTACTGACGTATTCCTGCAGCGGGCGGTCCGTAAGTGGTTAAAGAGCTATGCCACTGCACAAATCAATTGGAGCAATGCATGGACTTAGAGACCACAGTACTTGAGGGGCATGAGCAGGAGGTTGACAAATTAAATGCTGAACTTGAGTCTGCAGGATGAATTAGAGGATGCAGAAAATAGAGCCCCAGAGGTAACCTTCGTATCCGTAGAATCTCTGAAGCCATTACTGACCTGCAAGGCACTGCCACTGTCTTTTTTTTTTTTTTTTTTTAAGAACTTGCACCTGAAATTCCCCATGAACGTTTGGAATTTGATCGTATCCACAGGTCCCTTGCTCCCAAACCAACTTAAGGCCCCCAGAGGGATGTCATTATCACTTTCCATTACTACCGTACAAAAGAAAGACTCCTGCAAGCAGCAAGGGACCACCAGGATCTCTCCTTTCAGGGTAATCCCCTCCAATTATTTGCAGACCGATCCCTGGTTACTATTGCCAAACAGAGAATTTTAAAACCATATCTGCAAACCCAAGGGATCAGGTACAGATGGGGGTTTCCCTTTTAAGTTTTCATTTTCTCACCAAGGCCGCCAGTTCTATGCTTCCTTTTTACCTAACCTGCGGTAGCACTTTTAGGAACTTCAGTTTGACCTTCCTCCCTCTCAAAAAGAGATCCTCTCAGCCATCTTGCAGGCCTTCTCAGATGTCCCAACATGGCTCTTAAGCACTTTGTTCTTTCCAAGCACAAAATGCTTTCAGGGTGTGCCTACAGGATGACAGAGTTGATATAGCACGATTGGGATGATCCTGGTGTCCTAGATGACCCTCCTACTTTGAGGCTGCTAAACTCCCACCAGGCCAATTGCTCTCACCGTTCATTGTGGACTTTGATCTATGTTCTCTTATTAGTTATCTAGGCACTCCTGCTTTGTGCATTTTACTTGACATATTATTTACTAGATCCGGAGGTTTTGTGCCCCCCCTACACACATTGGCCTCTTACCCTGTGCTGCACCACTTGAGAGATGGCAGCACTGGGTTATGATGTACTGGTATTCTGTTTACAATATTAGACCTCCTCAGAATTGTCTTTTGTCCTTTTAATATATTTTGTGACTATGTATTTTTCTTACGTGTCATTGATGGAGAGTGCATTCTGTTGCCCGAAAAGGAGAGTCTACTCTATAATGAGCGGGGTGTCCCTATTTAGTTTTTGGTGACTCCTCACTCAATGACCTTTCACTTCTGCATTGGAGCCGGTAGACCCGGGCTTTAACGTTCGGTACCCTCCTTGACCCGTAACGATCCTTCTTTTGTTATGATTGCCTTGGCCTGACCGAGTCACCAATGAGGGTTTATTTGCTGTATGTTGGTTTCCCACCTTGGGTTCCTCCATCAGTATGGGGCAGCGCTGTGTGTCGGTGACCAATTTCAATTAAACCGTTATATTATTGTGGTTATGACTTTTTTTTTGTCTAACACTACTATAGTAGGTTGCCGAGTGGTTCTAATGGGCCACTGCTCCCCCAGATGTGCCGAAACTTGGCTGGAACAATAGTCTTAGCCAATCTCTGACCCTTCAGTGGGCCTTTTGTCCCACTACTAGCTACACCCATGTTGTATGGATCTTCCCTGTACCGATCCTTACTCAGCCTTTTCATGTTTTGTTACATGATTGTTTTCTTTTGTCTTACGCTTATTTCTCTTTTCTTTCCACTGTCTTTCTTTCTGAGTCTGCAGGGATTGTGTTTGGAGTAGCCTTTTCACATTTTTCCTCATACTCACTATGACACTAAATTGGCTGTCCCCTCACTCCAGAATAGATCATATGTTTATGTTAAGAAAACATCTCCCCTTGGTGGCATCTACTTCTATCCTTGCCGCCTCATGGTCAGATCACGATCCTGTTCTGGTAGTTTATCATTCGATTCTTGATAAACCTCAGCACTCCCACTGGGTCGTGAATGACGCACTCCTATCCATTAGGGATGAGCTTTGTGTTAGAGTCGAACACACGTTCGACTCGAACATCGGCTGTTCGATCGTTCGATGAAGATCGAACGTTATGGGCCGTTCGTGCCAAATTCGAGTGACGCGAACGGCCCACAATACACTGCGCCATCGCAGTGCAATCCCGGCGCTGTGATTGGCCAAGCATGCACTGTGACCCCCGTATGCTTGGCCAATCACAGCGCCGGCAGCGAGGAGAGCCATAATTGGCCACAGGCAGGATGCCTGTGGCCAATCATAGCTCAGGGGGGTTTAGTACACGCCCCACACTATAAAAGGCCACCAGCGCGGCGGCCTTGTGCAGTGTGTTCCGGCGTGCAGGGAAAGAGCTACATAGGCAGGGACAGTGTGTTCTACTTTGTGTTCTTTTCTCAGGCATCTTCAGGAGTTGCTGTTCATTGCTGTTCTCTAAGCTAGATAGGCAGGCAGGGACAGTGTGTTCTTTTCTCAGGCATCTGCAGGAATTGCTGTTCTCTAAGATAGATAGGCAGGCAGGGACAGTGTGTTCTTTTCTCAGGCATCTGCAGGAGTTGCTGTTCTCTAAGCTAGATGGGCAGGCAGGGACAGTGTGTTCTTTTCTCAGGCATCTGCAGGAGTTGCTGTTCATTGCTGTTCTCTAAGCTAGATAGGCAGGCAGGGACAGTGTGTTCTTTTCTCAGGCATCTGCAGGAGTTGCTGTTCATTGCTGTTCTCTAAGCTACATAGGCAGGCAGGGACAGTGTGTTCTTTTCTCAGGCATCTGCAGGAGTTGCTGTTCATTGCTGTTCTCTAAGCTAGATAGGCAGGCAGGGACAGTGTGTTCTTTTCTCAGGCATCTGCAGGAGTTGCTGTTCATTGCTTTTCTCTAAGCTAGATAGGCAGGCAGGGACAGTGTGTTCCTTTCTCAGGCATCTGCAGGAGTTAGTGGGTGTTGTGTGCCCTAGTACAGTATACACCTGTATATACCCGTCATTGCTGTTCTCTAATAAAGGCATCTGCTGGAGTTAGTGGGTGTTGTGTGCCTCCAGCACAATATACACTACCCAATTGCTGGTTTTCCCATCTCCCTGCAGGCCGATACTATGTCTGGAAGGCCAATAAGGAGAGGCAGACAGTCAAGAGCCAATAAAAGAGGGCAAGCAGGCTCTGTGTCTAGAGACAACAGTGCTGGTCGTGGACGCAGTGCATCGTCATCAGCACGTGGCCATGGGACATGCTTGTCCTTATTTTCGGCAGCTGGACGTGTTGAGCCGCATCATGCCGAAGACTTAGTAGAGTGGATGACCAAGCCCTCCTCATCCTCTCTCACCCAGGCTCAGGGTACTGGCAAAGCAGCTGCCAAAGCGTCCTCTTCCCTCGTATCAATGTCATCATCAGTCACTCCTTCCCTAGACCCACCGTGTCCTCCTGAGGAGTCCCCTGAACTGTTTGAGCACAGTGTTGGGTACATGCTCCAGGAGGATGCCCAGCGTTTCAAAGGGTCTGAAGATGATACCCAGCTAGAGGAAGGCAGTAGCGTGAGAGCAGAGAGAGGGGATGCTCAAGAAGGACAGCAATCTCGCAGTCATGTTCCAGCAGCTGCAGCATACTGCCAGATTGGCTCCAGTGATGAGGAGGGAGGGGATAATGAGGTCACTGACTCCACGTGGGTGCCTAATAGGAGAGAGGAGGAGGATGAGGAGGAGGCACATCTCCAACGAGGCAGGATGCCCTTGGGGGGCCAGCGTAAGGGCAGCACACCGACGGAATCACACCGCAGAGCTCCGCCTGTGCAGGGCGCTGCCTCTGCCCGTTATTCAAAAAGTTCTTTGGTGTGGGCCTTTTTTGAGGCGAGTGCATCAGATCGCACAGCTGCTGTTTGCAACATATGTCTCAAGCGTATATCGCGTGGCCAAAACATCAGCCGCTTGGGCACCACATGCTTGACCAGACATATGTTGACCTGCCATGCAGCTCGTTGGCAAGCCTACCTTAAAGACCCACACCAAAGAACAAAGCGGACCTCTCCTTGCACCGCATCAGCTGGGATCTCCAACCCCACTATACCTTCAGTCCTCTCTGAAACCTGCACTGAGAGGAATGAAGGTGTAGAATTAGGTGTGTCACAGCCAAGTACTTGCGGGCACTCTGCTAGCAGTACACCGACGTCCGATTATTGCAGGCAAATTTCCCTGCCCCAGCTGCTGGACCGTCGAAAGAAGTTCACTCCCAGCCATCCACATGCCCAGCGGTTGAATGCTAGCTTGGCTAAATTGCTAGCACTTCAACTGCTGCCTTTTCAGTTGGTAGACTCGGCCCCCTTCCGTGAGTTTGTGCAATGTGCGGTTCCTCAGTGGCAGGTTCCCAAACGCCACTTTTTCTCACGGAAGGCGATTCCGGCTCTCTACCGGCATGTGGAAGGCAATGTCTTGGCCTCGCTGGATAGGGCGGTCAGCGGTAAGGTGCAAATTACCACTGACTCATGGTCCAGCAGGCATGGACAGGGACGTTACCTTTCTTTCACGGCCCATTGGGTCACTCTTTTGGCAGCTGGGAAGGATGCAGGACAAGGTGCAGTAGTGTTGGAGGTTGTTCCGCCGCCACGCCTCCAAAATGCTACTACTGGTTGTGACACACCTCTCTCCTCCACCCCCTCCTCTTCTTCTTCCTCCATGGCCTCTTCCTGTGCTTTGTCCTCAGAACCAGCGGTGCTCCGTAGGCGTTCAAGGGGCTACGCAAGTACGCAGGTAAAAAGATGCCAAGCCGTGCTTACGCTGGTGTGTTTGGGGGACAGGAGCCACACTGGGGCAGAGGTTCTGTCAGCTCTGCAGGGGCAAGCCGAGAGGTGGTTGACGCCACGCCAGCTTAAGCCAGGAATGGTGGTTTGCAAAAATGGCACCAACCTCCTCTCCGCCCTCCGTCAGGGACAACTGACCCATGTGCCCTGTGTGGCTCACGTCCTTAACCTGGTGGTGCAGTGGTTCTTGGGCTGGTACCCGGGCTTACAGGATGTCCTGAGGCAGGCCAGGAAAGTCTGTGTGCATTTCCGCAGATCATATAATGCCAGTGCTCGGCTGGCTGAGCTGCAAAAGGAGTTGAACCTGCCCAAGAACCGCCTTATATGTGACATGCCCACCAGGTGGAACTCAACGTTGGCCATGCTGCAGCAGCTGCACATGCAGCAGAGGGCCATCAATGAGTACCTGTGCGATTACGGCACCAGGACAGGGTCAGGGGAGCTCGGGTTTTTGTCACCACGCCAGTGGGGCATGATCAGGGATGCATGCACTGTCCTGGCACCATTTGAGGAGGCCATGAGGATGGTGAGCAGTGACGGTGCATGCATCAGTGACACTGTCCCTCTTGTCCACCTGTTGGAGCATACCCTGCGTGGAATAATGGACAGGGCACTTGAGGCAGAACAGAAGCAGGAAGAGGAGGACTTCCTTGCCTCTCAAGGCCCCCTTTACCCAGACAGTGTTCCTTCAGTCCCACCCATCGCACAGGAAGAGGAGGAGGATTGTGTCAGCATGGAGGTCGAGTCTGGCACTCTGCATCAACAGCAGCAGTCTTTTAGGGATGATTTACAGTCCCAAGAAACACGTGGACTTGTACGTGGCTGGGAGGAGGTGGCTGTGGATCATGTCGTTCTTAGTGACCCAGAGGACTCCGGACCGAATGCCTCAGCTAACCTACGCTGCATGGCCTCCCTGATCCTGCAAAGTCTGCAGAAGGATCCTCGTATTCTTCGGATCAAGGAGAGGGACTATTACTGGCTGGCCACTCTCCTTGATCCACGGTACAAGGGTAAGTTTGCGGACCCTATCTTACCGTCGCAGAGGGAGCAGAGAATGAGACATCTCCGGGAGGCCTTGCAGAAAGGTCTGTGCAACGCGTTCCCAGAGACTGGGAGGTTACAAACTCCTGGTCCTGGACAACGAATTGCTGAGGCTTCGGTCAGTCAAAAAAGGAGCGGTGGGGAAGGTGGCCGTCTGACCGATGCGTTCAGACAATTTTTTAGTCCGCAGCCCCAAGGTATGATCGGTTCCAGCAACCATCGCCAGCGTCTGATATACATGGTGCAGGAATACCTAGGGGCAAGGTCAGACTTGGACACCTTTCCCACCGAAAGTCCTCTGGCTTACTGGGTCTTGAGGATGGATCACTGGCCAGAGCTTGCACAGTATGCAATTGAGCTACTGGCCTGTCCTGCATCCAGCGTTCTTTCGGAACGCACATTCAGTGCTGCTGGAGGCTTTGTCATGGATCACAGGGTGCGTCTGTCCACCGACTCGGTTGATCGACTGACCTTCATAAAGATGAACCAGTCTTTGATCACCACCAGCTACCAAGCACCTGAAGCTGATATAACAGAATAATTTATTTTGAAATGTCACATCCCTTCAAGACTGCCTATGCTGATGCTGAGTGACTGTCCTGTTATGTTGACTGACAATCCTCCTCCTCCTCAATGATCCGATTCATGATGATAGCTTGGAAGAACATTTTTGTTTCTGGGTGCCGCCACCAGTGGTAAGGCCCAATTTTTCAGCCCCTGTTTAACAGGGGCATGTAATTACAATTTTTATGCAATGTTTGCAGCAGGGCTCATTCCTGCACTCCAACTAGAGTATCTGGGAGAGGTTGCAGTGTCGTGGCACCAGTGCCTAAGGCCCAATTTTTCAGCCCCTGTTTAACAGGGGCGTGTAATTACAATTTGTGATGCAATACTTTGCAACAGGGCTCATTGCTGTGCTCCAAGTACAGTATCTGTGAGGGGTTGCAGTGTTGTGGCACCAGTGCCTAAAGCCCCGTACACACGGTCTGACTTTTGGCCAACAGACTTCATTTTGAGCAAGTTGGACCAACAATCTGACCGTGTGTACGCTCCATCGGACAAACTTTTTTTGCTTTTTTCTTGTTTTCATCGTACAAAAGTTGGGTCTGCAAACGGACAAACTTTTGCCCAACAAAAGTCCGATGGAGCAAAGTCCGACCGTGTGTACAGAAAACCATCGGACTTTTGTCCGATGGACAAAACAAATCATGTTAAAATCAACCAACAATAGCAGAAGTTGACCAAAGGGTGGCGGTAAAGAGCAGAAAAACCACACAATGTTGCAAAAAGTTTTGAGAAAGTTTGCAGAAAAGTCAGAGCGTGTGTATGCTATGGGTGTTCCCGACCAACTCCGTTCGGACAAAAAACCACGGAAACGTCTGATGGAAGTCCGACCGTGTGTACGAGGCTTAAGGCCCAATTTTTCTGCCCCTGTTCAACAGGGGCATGTAATTACAATTCTTGATCTAATAATTCACAGCAGGGCCTATTCCTGCGCCCACAAAGAGTAACTGTGAGGGCTTACAGTGTTGTGGCAACACCACCACCACCACCAAAGGCCCAATTTTTCTGCCCCTCTTCAACAGGGGCATGCAATTACAATTCTTGATCTAATAATTTACAGTAGGGCCCATTCATGCGCCCACCAAGAGTAACTGTGAGGGCTGACAGTGTTGCAGCACCAGCACCACCACCACCAAAGGCCCAATTTTTCCTACCACTGTTCAACAATGGCATGTAATTACAATTCCTGATATAATAGTTCACAGCAGGGCGTTCCAGTGCCCACCAAGAGTAACTGTGAGGGCTTACAGTGTTGTGGCAACACCGACACCTAAGGGGCAAATTTCTACAGAGTATATATGGCAGGCCCCTACTTTCAAACATCCAACTTACAAACGACTCCTACTTGCAAACGGAAGGAGAAAACAGGAAGTGAGAGGAAATCGACCCCTAGGAAGGGAAATTCTCTCCTGTAAAAGTTAATATGGGGAAAAAGCTGTCTCCTCTCTACTGATGCTTTATCACCAATCCTTGTTTCAATAAAAACCCCACTTTTCCAAAAACATTTGTCATTGGGACGGAAAGTGAGGTGAAATCTTCTGAACAGGTGCACAGACAGCAAAACAATTGTTACAGGGGTGATAACCCTTCCCTATGTTCTCCAAAAAGCTTAAAAATAGATTTTTTGGCTAGAGCTACACTTAAAAAATGTACCTGTTCCAAATTAGAAAAAGATTCTACTTAAGAACAAACCTACAGTCCCTGTCTTGTTTGCACCGCCTGTATACTGCTGTTCAGAGTATATAGGGCCTTTTTTTTTATTTTGGGTGCGGGGTTCCCCTTAATATCTATACAAGTGGGGGGGGGGGGTACCCATGCCATTTTTCTCAATGATTTTCATCCATATTGCCGGGACCAGACATTACATTAAAGCCGCAAGCAGTTTTAAATGACCATTTTTTTCCTTTAGAAATGTCATTTTGTGCAGGGACAGTTCTAAACACGGGAAACACGTGGCACTTCACAGGCATACTTTAGACACCCCCAGGTACGATATTTAAAGGAATATTTCACTTTTTTTTTCACTTTATGCATCATTAAAATGACTGCTCCCGAAAAAATGGCTGTTTTTAAATTGATACATGTCCCCTGGGGCAGAACCCGGGTCCCCAAACCCTTTTTAGGACAGTGACTTGCATATTAGCCGTTATAATTAGCACTTTTGATTTCGAACGTTCGCATCCATTGTATTTAATAAGGTTCTAAAGTTTGCACAAACTTTCGGTCCGTTCGCAAGTTCTGGTGCGAACCGAACCGAGGGGTGTTCGGCTCATCCCTACTATCCATCAAGGAGGTCCAAGTGGATATTCTGAAAGTGTCTGCGGAATATTTCAAGATTAATGCTGGCTCATTGTCATCCCCTGTAACTCTCTGGGAGGCATATAAGGCAGGCCTACTCAGATGTTGGCCAATAGGCTTTGTATTTTTACTCTTAAACTTACTCCAATCACTTTGCATACCCGATATATTGTACACTGCGGGTATTGGAGGAATTTTGTTATCGCCTTACCAAGCTGTACTCTGCCCCAACTCAGGCATGTAGTCAAGACACTGATATCTTTTTGAACGGTCTTTCGCTCCCCACATTAGCTGAGGCTCATATGGTCCTTATGGACTGGGATATTCAAGTCTCGGAAGTCCTCCAATGTCTTAAAGACCTGAACGTGGGTAAACGACCTGGTTTGGATGGCTATACACCGCTTTATTATAGGAAGCTAGCTGATGTCATAGCCCCATATCTGACAACTATGTATAATTCTGTTAATGAACAACCAGACCTTTACATCTAACTTATTAACCGCTAACATAGTGATGCTTTCTAAACCTGACCATGATCACACTGTACTTGTACTGTATTCGCCCATAAACAGAAAGCATATGATCATACAGTAATATCAACAAATGTGAGAAATCACTTAGAAAGACTCTTAGGGCGTCATTTACTATAGCGCCGAAAAATGATCCTGCAGTGCCAAAAAACAGCGCTCAAATAAGGCCAATTAAAACTTCAACTCTCAGAAACTGGGCGCTAATGCAAATGGAAAGCAGTGCAGTGCATATGTCGGAATAGTGGAAGTCAATGGGGCTCGAACCTGCAAAATCCAAAATTCTCACTGAAGGCTTATATGCAAGTTCTTTCCATAAAAAGTGTATGGGGACCTGGCTCCTGCCCCAGGGGACTTGTATCAATTGGAAAAAATGTTTTTAAAACTGGCTTTTTTCAGGAGCAGTGATTTAAATAATGCTTAATGTGAAAAAATAAAAAATTCCTTTGAATATCATGCCTGGGGGATGTCTATAGTATGCCTGTAAAGTAGCGCACCTTTCCCGTATTTTTTACTGTAAAATTTAATTTCTAAAGGAAAAAATGTAATTTAAAATTGCTTGCGGCTGTAATGAATTGCCGGTTCCCAGCAATATAGTGTAAAAATCAAATAAAAAAAATGGCGTAGGTTCCCCCACCAGTCCATACCAGGTCCTTCGAGTCTGGTATGGATTTTAAGAGGAACTCCACGCCAAAATAAAAAAAATGGTGTAGGGGTCCCCCCAAAATGCATACCAGCCCCTTTAGGTCTGGTATGGATATTAACCACTTCAACACCGGGCTTTTTTTACCACATCAATACCGGGCCTATTCTGGCACTTCTCTCCTACATGTACAAATCATCATTCTTTTGCTAGAAAATTACTCAGAACCCCCAAACATTATATATATATATATATATATATATATATATATATATATATATATGTTTTTTTAGCAGACACCCTAGGGAATAAAATGACGGTCATTGCAACTTTTTTTCTTGTACGGTATTTGCGCAATAATTTTTCAAACGCCTTTTTTTGGGAAAAAAATGGTTTCATGAATTAAAAATAACAAAACAGTCAAGTTAGCCCAATATTTGGGGAAAATATGAAAGATGATGTTACGCCGAGTAAATAGATACCTAACATGTCACGCTTTAAAATTGCGCACAATCATGGAATGGCGCCAAACTTCGGTACTTAAAAATCTCCATAGGCGACGCTTTAATTTTTTTTTACAGGTTACCAGGTTAGGGTTACAGAAGAGGTCTAGTGCTAGAATTGTTGCGCGCGCTCTAACGCACGCGGCGATACCTCACATATGTGGTTTGAACGGCGTTTACATATGTGGGCGGGAGTTACGTGTGCGTTCGCTTCTGATCGCGAGCTACCGGGGACAGGGGCTTTTTAATTATTTTTTTTTATTCTTTTTTTCTTTATTTTGATTATTTATTTTAACACTTATTTTACTTTTGTTTTTTATCACTTTTATTCCTATTACAAGGAATGTAAACATCCCTTGTAATAGGAATGTGTGTGACAGGTCCTCTTTATTGAGAGATGCAGGGTCAATAAGACACCACATCTCTCCTCCAGGCTGGAAAGCATGAGATCAGTGAAAAAAATTTCACTGATCTCATACTTACTAGCCGCAATGGCGGCTTTGTTTACATCTGAGGACCCGGGCGTGACGTCATCACATCGCACCCGGGCCTCCGACGACCATCTGGTCACCAGTCATCTCTATGCTCATCACGTGACCCACCACCGGCACCGGACGATTCTCTCCGGGTCCCCGATCGCATGGGAGAGCCCGGAGAAGCACCGGATGGAGGTGGGAGGGGGGGATGTCCCCTCCCGCCGCCTATAAGAACGCAGCTATGATCGTTCTTATGGTGTGCAGAATCGCCGGCACAAGAAAAGGGTATCTGAATGACGCCTCTAGCTGCAGGCATCATTCAGATATCCCCCCACAAAGCCGAGGATGTCATATGACTATGGGCGGTAGGGAAGTGGTTAAGGGGAACCCTGCACCAAAATTAGAAAATAAAGTGTGGGGGTCCCCCCAAAATCAATACCAGACCCTAATCCGAGCATGCAACCTGGCAGGCCGCAGAAAAAGAGGGGGGACTAAAAAATGCCCCCCTCCTGAACCGTAACAGGCCACATGCCCTCAACATGGAGAGGGTGCTTTAGGGTCCCCCAAAGCACCCTGTCACCATGTTGCCCAACCCTTGCCCAGTGGTTGTGGGGGTCTGGGGGCAGTGGCTTATCAGAATCTGGGGGGCCCCCAGATCCCTCTCCCTTTGTGAATGGGTATGGGGTACATTGTACCCCTACACATTCACCAAAAAAAGCACTGAATTGTGACAAAAGACAATTGCCAGTATTTGACAATGCCTTTATTAAAAATGTCTTCTTTCCTCCACTTCTTCCTCCATCTTCGTCCGGTTTTCTCCTTCTTCCTCCAGCTTCTTATTTCCCCGCTTCTTCCTCCATCTTCCTCCGGTCTTCTCCATCTTCCTCCGGCTTCTTCTTCCCCCGATCCCTCCTCCGCTCTTTCTCCTCCGCCACTCCCGCTGAACATTCAAAAAAATGAACCTTCTCCAATGCCGCGATGGGGTGGATGATGTCACTCCAAGACCCTGCTTCTTATGACTTCACCGCCCGGGGCATGATGGGTCAGTGATGTCACAAAGGATTTAAGAAGATGCTCTGTGTCCGGTGATGTACAGTAAAGAAAATAAGATATTTTTTGTTTATCTGTAGAATCCATTTCTTGGAGTACATCAGGGGACACCGAAATCCCTCCACTCTGTGTTATGGTCTACAGCAGGGATATGCAATTAGCGGACCTCCAGCTGTTGCAGAACAAGCATGACACCCAGAGGCAGAGGCATGATGGGACTTGTAGTTTTGCAACATCTGGAGGTCCGCTAATTGCATATCCCTGGTCTATAGCTTGGATGAAGCCTGTTTCTGAGTGATTTCTGCAAAAATCTTGAGTCACCGATCTAGGCATTGTATTATAATTGTTCATAAATGCAGATTTTTATGGAGATGGTTATAGTCATAAACATATTTTTGTATCTATATAAAAACGATTTTGTAATGTTTGTGAATAAATATATTTTTTTACATATATAATTTTCCTTTTTTTTTTTTGCCTTTAAAAATCCCCAAACAACAGAGGTTTTTTTCACCATATTTACCCGGGATGATGGCAACCATATGTGGGAACACATGAGTTAACCTAATTTCACTGCAAAGCTGGATCCCTGCCTACTGGGGCAGGGCTATGCAGTAAGAAGGGACTTCTGCCCTTTTTTCCAGTGTCCAATCACTTGTGGATGGTACATAACAGTGTTGACAAAGATTTAAAAAGATGCTCTGTGTCCCATGATGTACTCCAAGAAATGGATTTTACAGGTAAACCAAATATCCTGTTTTCCCAGGGACCCCTAGAAACCATTTGAAGGTTGAGAAAGGCTGGACTCCGTAGTAATATATTTCTATATTTGTAGTAAGCTATGTGAAGAAGTTATTTTTTGTCACATCTATTATTTCTTTATTTCTCAGTGGGCAACATCCCTTTATATATAAATAAAACAAGATTACCCCCCTTTTTTAGTGCCAGGCGAGGCAGGGAGACCATGGATGGGACTTTGTATGTGTCACTGAGAAATCACACAAAAATAATAAAAATTGAAAATTTTTATTACATAAAGATAAACCGTAAAGTACAAAACACCATTAAAAACAATAAATTGTATACAGTTTGTCTTGCCGAATGAGCGCTACAGAGCAGTAAGATAGTTCTGGGAGACCGTCATATGTGTCCGTGCATCCGGAAGTGTCTTTGATCGCTGGGTCCTTGGGATTGAGGTAAAAGGCCAATCACAGAGGCCCTTTACCACATGATCACTCTGTTCAATGACAATGTCAACAAACTGGGATCATGCCCGGTTCAGCTCATGCGGCTGTGGGGTTTCTCTCTCCTCACATGATGTATCAGTGTGAGGAGAGGATAGAGAAACTGCAGCAGCATATATTGGCTTGAACCTCTGTGTCCTACAGTGCTCATCAGTGCCCTACAGTACCACTACAGCGCTCATCAGTGCCCTACGGTGACACTACAGTGCTCATTAGTGCACATCAGTGACCTACAGTGGCCATCAGTGAGTCCTTAACAGTAATGTTGTGTTACACTATGTGATTTATTCTCACTCTGTGTCTTTAAGATCTGTTCCTTTCTGTCCAGCTGAACTCTCTCCCACCGTAGTTCTGTATTATTCCCCTCCACTTCCTGTCTTTCACTCATTAGTCCTGTATACCTCAATGTAGAAACATCTTCCATGTGGCTTACAACTGCAACGTTTTCCTACCTATGAATATACATCATTAAATGGAACATTCAAAAAGGATTTGTCGTCTGTCTTCTAACAGTGAGTTATTCATCAAGTTAAACTGCCTGTATCGATGCAAGGGATGAATAGTACCACCAGATTGTGTAAGGCCTACATCAAGCTGGAGATAAGTTTATCGCTTTGTAGTTGAGACAGAATAGTAGAAAAACTGAGTTTCACAGCCTAATTACAAGATTTCTGCATGACAGTACTGATAGACAAGATTTACTGCCCTCATTGCAAGAAAGAAGAAGAGAGCAGCACATGGCAGCCTTATAGCCTGAGTTAGTCTGCATGGTGTCATATTTCAGCACACAGATCCTGGCTGCTATCACAGTCAGTCTGCTATCATGAGTGACAAATCTTCGGAATGTGAACTTACAGCTAACCCAGTACAAGTTCCTGAAGAAACCGAGTTACCCAAACGCTCAGTTAAACCCACTTGGAAGGTAATGGAGAATTATGAAGCTTCAGGGACTGAATTGTCAAATAGCTTGGAATTAGTCTGGGAGAAAATTCTTGCTGAACCTAATACAGTGTCTGTTGAACGTGAACTACCGACACTAAAGGGCGCCATTAAACAACTTTCCGCCTCATATGAGCTTTATCAGCTCACCAGTAACAGATTCACTAATGTCTTACAAAACATGAATTCAGAAGATTCACTGGCGCAACTAAAGAGCGTCAACGCTCTTAGTCTTGAAAGAGACAGTTTTATCCAGCAAACCAGATTGAAGGCAGAAGCAAAGATGAAGCTGTTACAGGACACTGCATCTCACAGATCTGTTTCCACCAGACTCAACACTCAGTGAGCGACTTATTAATGCCCGCGCTGAAGTGGAAGCCAGCAAGGTGCAGAGTTTTTTGTAATTTTTTTATTTGTAAGAGGTAAGGCATTAGCCAGGAAAGGCATCAGCATGATTGAGGAGGAAGAGGATAGTCGCTCAGCATAACAGGATAGTCACTCAGCATCAGCATAGGCAGTTTTGAAGGGATCTGACATTTCCCAAAAAATTATTCAGTTACATCAGCATCAGGTGCTTGGTAGCTGGTGGTGATCCAAGTCTGATTCATTTTTATGAAGGTCAGTTGATCGACCGAGTCGGTGGACAGGCGCACCCTGTGATCGGTTACAAAGCCTCCAGCAGCACTGAATGTGCATTCCGAAAGAACGCTGGATGCAGGACAGGCCAGTACCTCAATTGCATACTGTCCAAGCTCTAGCCAGTGATCCATCCTCAAGACCCAGTAACCCAGAGGATTTTCGGTGGGAAAGGTGTCTAAGTCTGATCTTGCCCCTAGGTATTCCTGCACCATGTAAACCAGACGCTGGAAATGGTTGCTGGAAGCGATCATACCTTGGGGCTGCGTACTAAAAAATTGTCTGAACGCATCAGTCAGACGGCCACCTTCTCCACCGCTCCTTGTTTGACTGACCGGAGCCTCAGCAACACGTTGTCCAGGACTAGGAATTTGTAACCTTCCAGTCTCTGGGAGCGCGTTGCACAGACCTTTCTGCAAGGCCTCCCGAAGATGCTTTATCCTCTGCTCCCTCTGCGACGGCAAGATAAGGTCCGCAACCTTACCCTTGTAACGTGGATCAAGGAGGGTTGCCAGCCAGTAATGATCCCTCTCCTTGATCGCACGAATACGAGGATCCTTCCGCAGGATCAGGGAGGCCATGCAGCGTAGGTTTGCTGAGGCATTCGTTGCGGAGTCCTCTGGGTCACTGAGGATGACATGATCCACAGCCACCTCCTCCAGCCACGTAGAAGTCCATGGGTGTCTTGGGACTGTAATTTATCCCTTGAAGACTGCTGCTGATGCTGAGTGCTAGGCTCAACCTCCATACTGACACAATAATCCTCCTCTTCCTGTGTGATAGCCGGGCCAGCAGGAACACTGTCTGGATAAAGGGGCCCTTGAGCGGTAAGGAAGTCCTCCTCTTCCTGCCTCTGTTCTGCCTCAAATGCCCTGTCCATTATTCCATGCAGTGTGTGCTCCAACAGGTGGACAAGAGGGACAGTGTCACTGATGCATGCACTGTCACTGCTCACCATCCTCGTGGCCTCCTCAAATGGTGCCAGGACAGTGCATGCATCCCTGATCATGGCCCACTGGCGTGGGGAAAAAAATCCAAGCTCCCCTGACACTGTCCTGGTGCTATATTGCAACAGATACTCATTGATGGCCCTCTGCTGCGTGTGCAGCCACTGCAGCATGGCCAACGTAGAGTTCCACCTGGTGGGCATATCACAGATTAGGCGGTTCTTGGGCAGGTTGTAATCCTTTTGCAGGTCAGCCAGCCGAGCACTGGCATTATATGACCGGCGGAAATGCCCACAGAGTTTCCTGGCCTGCTTCAGGACCTCCTGTAAGCCCGGGTACCTGCCCAAGAACCGCTGCACCACCAAGTTAAGGACGTGAGCCAAACAGGGCACATGGGTCAGTTGTCCCTGTCGTAGGGCGGAGAGGAGGTTGGTGCCATTGTCGGAAACCACCTTTCCTGGCTTAATATGGCATGGCGTCAACCACCTCTGAGCCTTTCCCTGCAGAGCTGACAGAATCTCTGCCCCAGTGTGGCTCCTGTCCCCCAAGCACACCAGCTCAAGCACCACATGGCATCTTTTTGCCTGAGTACTTGCGTAGCCCCTTGAACGCCTACGGAGCACCACTGGTTCCGAGGACAAAGCACAGGTAGAGGCCATGGAGGAAGAAGAGGGGGGGGTGGAGGAGAGAGGTATGTCAGAATCACCAGTAGTAACATTTTGGAGGCGTGGTGGTGGAACAACCTCCAACACTACTGCACCTTGTCCTGCATCCTTCCCAGCTGCCAGCAGAGTCACCCAATGCGCTGTGAAAGTTAAGTAACGTCCCTGTCCATGCCTGCTGGATCATGAGTCAGCGGTAATATGCACCTTCCACATGCCGGTAGAGAGCCGGAATCGCCTTCCGTGAGAAAATGTGGTGTTTGGGAACCTGCCACTGAGGAACCGCACATTCCACAAACTCACGGAAGGGGGCAGAGTCTACCAACTAAAAAGGCAGCAGTTGAAGTGCTAGCAATTTAGCCAAGCTAGCATTCAACCGCTGGGCATGTGGATGGCTGGGAGCGAACTTCTTTCGGCGGTGCAGATGCTGGGGCAGGGATATTTGCCTGGTACAATCGGACGTCGGTGTACCGATAGCAGATTGTCCGCAAGTACTTGGCTGTGACACACCAAATTCTACACCTTCATTCCTCTCAGTGCAGGTTTCAGAGAGGACTGAAGGTATAGTGGGGTTGGAGATCCCAGCTGATGAGGAGCAAGGAGAGGTCCGCTTTGTTCTTTGGTGTGGGTCTTTTAGGTACGCTTGCCAACGGACTGCATGTCAGGTCGACATATGTCTGGTCAAGCACGTGGTGCCCAAACGACTGATGTTTTGGCCACGCGAGATACGCTTTAGACATATGTTGCAAATGGCAATGGTGTGATCTGCTGCACACGTCTGAAGAAAGGCCCACACCAAAGAACTTTTGGAATAACGCGCAGAGACAGCAGCACCCTGCACATGCGGAGCTCTGCGGTGTGATGCAATTGGTATGCTGCCCTTAAGCTGGCCCCTAGAGAGCATCCTGCCTCGTTGGAGATGTGCCTCCTCCTCCTCCTCTCTCCTATCAGGCACCCACGTGGAGTCAGTGACATCATCATCCCCTCCCTCCTCATCACTGGAGCCAATCTGGCAGTGTGCTGCAGGTGTGGGAACATGACTGCCAGATAGCTGTCCTTGTTGGGCACCCCCTCTCTCTGGGCTCACGTTACTACCCCCTCTCTCTGAGCTCACGTTACTGCCTTCCTCCAGCTGGGTTCCATCATCGGAGCCTTCAAAACGCTGGGCATCCTCCTGGAGCATGTACCCAACACTGTGGTCAAACAGTTCGGGGGACTCCTCAGGAGGACATGGTGGGGCTAGGGAAGGAGTGACTGATGCCATTGAGCCGAGGGAAGAGGCCGATTTGGCAGCTGCTTTGCCAAAAAACCCTGAGCCTGGGTGAGAGAGGATGAGGAGGAGGAGGATGGCTTTTGGAAGGGGAGGGGAAAGGGGTGAGGTAGCAATTGTAGTATATACATTTTAACATGCACACACAATGAAATCACATCAATATACATTGTAGTATTCCTATCTCTCTCTATCTAGCCCACCCACTCTCCGGTGGTTTTGATAGAAGATTCCAATGCACCTAAAAGACAAAACAAAACAGACACAGGCAGTCATATTAACGCTGTACAATAGGAAGCAAAACCTCGCTTCCAAAGAAATTAGCCTTTCTTTCCCCAATATCTATTTGTGTGTGGGTAGCTAGGTGTAAAAGAAACAACGTCCAGTTGTGTGAATGAACTCCCACCACCTAGTGACAGAAAAGCAACTTGACAGAGTCCTTTAATACAAGTACTGATCCAGGTAGTGGAATCTTGACTCCGAAGTCTCCAGAAACCTGACACTAACTAGCTATATGCCCCACAGTCCTTTAATAGAAAAGCAAGAAGCATCTTCTTCTTTAGTAAAGTGAGAACCAGAACCGTCACTATGAATGATCACCAGTAAAATCGGGGGTCAGGCAGAGTCAGTGATTTCCCCTGTTTGTCCAAAGTGGTGATAAAATACATGTAGTTGTCCTTTCCAGGCCGGCAGATGACCACTTTGTCAGCATGGATGTGTCTACCGTAACTCCAGTGCAACCATCACTCATTGAAGCGATCATCCATGGTAGGAGAATGACCTGTTCTCCGGAATGGTTTAGGCACGACCAGATAGTCCCAAACAGCCTCACCGTACCATTTCTCTCTGTTGACCTCGATCTCCTGCATGATTTCCCTGGGAACGTAGGGAAACTCCAATCCGTATTCAGTGGCTACCCGCTTGTTCAGTAATCTTTGCGACCAGGCAAGCCTAGACAAAGATCTGGTACTTCCAAATCCGGGGAGGTATACAAGAAACCGGGGACTTTTACACCATAGGACTCACAGACAGCTTTCCTGACCCAAACGAACTGGTATCCTTGGGCAGGATTTCACTAATAGCAACTGGGGATTCCACCCTGGGTGTTGTCTCCCCCGAGTCCATAGCTGCATAATCCGAGAAAGTAAAAGCCGAGGCAAGATCATCGCTATTTGCCCATAACAGTTCTTGCGACATAGTCTCCAATATATTCCCACAGACATCTGACAAAGACTCTATCTCTGCATCCTGCAGCTCCTCCGCGGGCAGATAATTACACACAGTCCCCAACATATTCCCCTTAGATCTCTCACCCGTTCCTGTCGTGGACTTCTCGGAAATCAGACTTTTCTCCGTGTCCGGTTCGGGTAGTCCAGTGATGGCGAACCTTGCCACCCCAGATGTTTTGGAACTACATTTCCCATGATGCTCATGCACTCTGCAGTGTAGTTGAGCAGCATGGCAAATGTAGTTCCAAAACATCTGGGGTGCCGAGGTTCGCCATCACTGGGGTAGTCTCTGGGGTAGGCCTCGACCACGGCCGCGGGAGGCCTTCACATATCCGACTTTCCTTCGGACAGGTGCAGCAGGACCAAATGCAGCGGAGGTAGTAGTGGTGGAGGTAACAGCAGTGGCAACGTCTGCTGATGACTCCTCAATGGCAGTAACAGCACCATCTTCCTCCGGAATGGCTGTTGTAGCGGATGTGGCAAGCGCAGGTCTAGCCGCAGAAGCAAAGGCCCCAGCCTCTTCTGTAGCGATGCCCGTGACCCAGTCCATCCGGTAGGCACGGGGTGGCATGGTGGGTTGCTCCATGGCACACAGGTACTCCCTGCAGTGTAGGCACCGAACAAATGGACGGGGGTTTACAGCCAGTCCTTCGCACCTGTTGCACAATATACCCAAGGCTTCCACATCTCCAATCACGTAAAGTACGAACCGCCCATGCGGTTTCAACCGAATGCCATTGTCCGTCAACGTATTCCCTGGAAGCATGGCACTTGTAGTGGTACCCACAGGAGACATCCTGGGCCCATAGCAGGCTGCAATACTGGAACTAGAGACATTGCGGTGTTGCGACTCTCCGTTGAGCGTTGGACACACATGTGGCATCCCACGCGGCAAACAGGCCACTTGTCTCTTCAGTCACGTAGCTCGCTGGCTTTTTTCTTTCTTGGCTCCGCCCACAGCCCACACGACCAAAAAGTGATCCGCAAATTACCCTCTTTTTCCAGAAACGACACAGTCCAAAACCCTCTGTAGCATAAGTCCCGGTGAACAGTTTTTCTTGAGTTGCAATCGGTAAGGACAAATCCCGGACTCGGGCCCCCACGTGTAGCACTACCCCCGTAGGAGCTGCTAGTTAAGATTTTGGGCCTGCTTTTACCTTACTGTTCACCACGTCCGTCCTAGGGGTCCTCCTTGAAGAGATGTTCACATATGTCTGCACCAAACACTTGATCTCTTTTTCTCAAGGAGTTTTATTATAGAAAATTCCAGACAGAGGGGTGGAGGGTTGGGGGAAATTCAGGTACCTCTACGTTTGTGGATCACAGGTATTATCTTCAATCCAGAGGACAAACAGCTTCCACACTGGATTCAGCAACCACCGGATAGGTCTCCCTTGCTGACCTAGCAGCCGGTGCAAGCTCGTTCAAAGAAAAAAAGAAAGTCTCTGCCACAGACTTGTGTAACCCCTCACTGGGTTAAGTTCTGAATAAAACACAACTCATAGTGCCAGGATCTTCCAGCCATGTCGGGAGCACTGTGAGGTAAACTTCAATCCGGATGCATCCTCCAATTGAGTCCTCAATTTCTCGGTCCCTTCCCGCAGGCAAGGCGACACAGGACCATCCCTGGATCAGTAGGCCCCAGAAACTCCTGGGCCTACATCTCAGTAACGGAGCCTTGGGGGTCTGCAGGCCCCAAGGCAGAAAAACTGCTAACACACCCCTGAGGCCAGGAGGGCCATCAGGTCAGGATCGGAAGACTCCAGAAAATGGCGTCTGCCCTTTAAGTACCCCTTCCCAGAATGCACAGTGGGGTGACCAAACCCACTGAGCTTCTTCTGGGCAAGAGATACACAATGCATCCAGCCTACTGCATTTCTAACTCTGGCCTGCGGTGACAACGACACATACAGGCAGGTGGAAAATGTGCAACCCAGCTGAATTGAGACTGAGACCCATAATTTGGTACAATTATTCTAAGCTCAACTATAGCTCAGACATCTAAATTTACACTAGCGCCTACCCAATAGAAGCAGGGCGCTACATCAAGAATTTTAATTACATGCCACTGTTGAACAGTGGCAGACAAATTGGGCCTTTGGTGGTGCTGGTGGTTGTGGTGGTGCAGGTGCCACAACACTGTAAGTCCTCACAGTTACTCTTGGTGGGCGCTGGAACGGGCCCTGCTGTGAAATATTATATAAAGAATTGTAATTACATGGCCCTGTTGAACAGGGGCAGAAAAATTGGGCCTTTGGCGGTGGTGGTGCCACAACACTGTAAGCCCTCACAGTTGCTCTTGGTGGGCACAGGAACGGGCCCTGCTGTGAAATATTAGATCAAAAATTGTAATTACACGCCCCTGTTAAACAGGGGCAGAAAAATTGGGCTTTAGGCACTGGTGCTGTTGCCACAACACTGCAACCCCTCACAGATACTCTATTTGAGCGCAGGAATAAGCCCTGCTGCAAAATATAACAACAAAAATTTTAATTATACACGCCCCATCATGCCGTGTCTGGGATTTGATCTTGGGACCTGGTGTTCATAGCCAGTTTCCTTTTGACTGAACCACTAGGGAACTGGTTTTATGTTAGTATCCTAGTTATTTTCCACTTCACCAGTGGGGATGTTTGCTCCACCCTGGGACCAGCTGTTAGCAGTCATCTCATCAGTCTTAGTATAGGTTCCTGTTTATGGATGCTCTTAGTTTTGGTTGCTGACTTGGCTCGTTCTTGACTTCAATACTCGGATTACCCCCTGGACTTTGCTTATCTTGTTGCTGACCCTGCCTGGCTTGTCCTGACTGCGTCCTGACTGCATTACTTGGTTTGTCCTTTCCCCTCCTGGGTTCCTGTCTTCAGCCTTCTAACCGTGAGTTGTTGCTGGGGGTTGTGGTTAGGCTATCTGCACCATCCATTGCGGTTCCTTATTTCCTGGCTGCAGGATCTCAACCATCCATCCACCTGATACCGGGATAACAAGACTACCGGTCAGGAAAGCGGAGGGACGGTTGTAATCTCCTGGCAGGCCTGACATTATACTAAGGCCAGATGGACCTCAGCGAGCTGGTGCAGGCAGTCTCTCTACAGGGTCAGATGTTGGGTGAGCAGACCAATCGTGTAAAATCATTGGAGGAGAAATTGAATGCTATCACTTTTATGTTATCATCTTTGGCCACTGCACATGGCACTAGTCCTGCTACACCTAAAACCCATGAGTCCGGGGTTGGGGAACCTGTAGTTGTGTATAATTCAGAGGGTTCTCCCGCTCCAAAGATACCTCTTCTCGATAAGTATGATGGGAACCCCTTGGATTGCAGGGGATTTCTCAACCATTGCCGGTTGCATTTTAGAAATCAACCTTCTGTGTTTGCCTCTACCCAAGCCAAGGTGACATTTATTGTTTCCTTGCTTAAGGGCAGAGCTCTGTCCTGGGTGTCACCTTTTCTTGAGAAAGATTCTACTGTACTTACTGATTACCCCAAGTTTATGCAAACCTTTAAGAGAATATTTGACGTTCCTGGCAGAGTAAGGGCAGCTGAGGCCAGTATTCTTCACTTACACCAGGGTAAACGCACAGTAGCATCTTATGCCAAAGAATTCCGCACACTTGCAGCAGAGACTACCTGGGATAATTGCTCCTTTAAGGCCGCCTTCCGCAGAGGTCTCGCGGAACACATTAAGGACAAATTAACCTACCGTGAGATCTCTCTGGCCCTGGAAGATTTCATCAATTTGTGTATCCTGGTAGACACTCGCTTCTCTGAACATCAGTCTGAGAGGGGGCACCAGAGACAATTTCTTCCTCACAAATTGGATGGTAAATCTTCCCCTCGACAATCACTGGTCTCTTGTGTTCCTCCTACTGGCGTGTTTGAGGAAGAACCCATGGATGTTGAGGCTGTGCGTTTGTCTGACGATGAACGTACCAAACGCAGGACCCTAGGCCTCTGTTTATATTGTGGAAAGCCGGGTCACTTCCTGCGTTCCTGTCCGGTGCGGCCGGAAAACTCCCGGGCTTAATGGGAGATCGAGGAGCCCCATTAGGCCAGCCTGTTCTGAAAACTCCAATAGAGAGAGTAGTAGTACCTATATCCTTGTCTTGGAACGATAAGTGCTGCCCAACAGTTGCCTTCATTGATTCCGGTGCTGGTTGGGTATTTCTCGATGCAGCACTGGTTAAGAGTCTTCAGATTCCCACTGTTCCGAAAGTTCCACCACTGTGCGTTACTACTCTCGGTGGAGAACCTCTTGGTGATGGATCACTCTCGAGACCAAGCCCCTTTCCGTCCTGGTGGGTGCTCTGCATTCCGAAGTGTTATCATTTGATGTCATTCCGTCTCCTAAGTATCCTGTAATTCTTGGGTTCCCTTGGTTATGTAAACATAACCCATCTATTGACTGGTCCTCTGGTCAAAGTTCTGCCTGGAGCACATTTTGCCATGTTCACTGTATGCAAAAGTTGGTACGTAATAAAGTGTCCATTCTTGAGGTGTCTACTGTCCCTGAACTACAGGAGGCCTATGCCGGGTTTGCTGATGTATTTTCTGAAAAGGAAGGAGAGGGGCTCCCTCCACACCGCCTGTAAGAGAAATCCAGGTTACAGAGGCGCATTGGCACGCATGCGTGGTCATACCTCTGTATCTACAAGAAATGACTTGCAATGGCGCATGTGCGCGCGCACGTGCACGTATTGGCGCCAGTTAGTGACATTTAAACAGAGCACTGACACCTGCCTCTTGCTGAGTGGTCTTTCAGCTAGTGCCTGTTATCTAAACCTGTTACAGTTTCCGTGACCTGATCCCGGCTTCACCTGATCCTTCTACTTGATCTCTGCCTGCCTAACTGATCCCGGCTAGTATCTGACTCGGCTTCTGCCTGATGTTCCTGTACCTTGCTGTCCGATTGTGTACCGAACCTGGCCTGTGTCCCGTCTCCGCCTCTGCCTATCGTCTTGGTACCTGTTCTGTCCGGCTGTCGATGACCTCCTGGTTTACGTCCCGGCTACACCTCCATCCGCTGATCCAGCGATACAGAGCTCCAGTTTCCAGAGTCAGCTCAGCGCTCTTCAGCCACCTGGTTCCTGCCAAGGCTCAGCCAGTGCCATCTGCTACATCGGCCCTTGTGCCACTCTGTGCCCCTCACTCCCTGCTATCACTACCAGGGGTGTCAGACAGGAGGTGCAATAGAAGCCCCCTCTCCAGCTCGATCTCCACCAGGTACGTGACAGTACCACTCAGCCAGATGTCGGAGATCGAGAGAGGGGCTTCGTCTCTGGAGTCGCTATGCCTGCAGTTTGCATCTCTCACCCAGGCAGTCAGCACCTTGCAGAGAAGCTACCAGCAGCTGGAGGATCGCATTAAACCCATGGCTCCTACTTTGGCAACTCCCGCACCTGCTACCGCACCTGGCTGCTCCTCCCCTGAACAGACTTTTTTCACATCCTTAGAGACTATACCGCCACCTGAACCCCGAGTTCCTGCACCAGAGCGATTCGCTGACGACCGGCACAAATTCCGTGCGTTTAAAAATGCTTGTGAACTTTACTTTGCCCTTCAACCAAGGACTTTCTTGTTAGAACCCACCAAAGTGGGGTTTGTCATATCCCTACTTCTCGGAGACTTACAGTCGTGGGCTCATCAGCTCCGGGAACAGAACAGTGCAACTTTGGACTCCCTCTCTTCATTTTTTGAAGCAATGGCTCAGCTCTATGATGACCCCCAGCGCACTACCACGGCCGAGTCAACCCTTCATGCCCTACGCCAGGATCACCGACCTGCTGAGGACTATGTGGCAGAATTCCGCCTGTGGGCCTCTGATCCAGGCTGGAATGATGCAGCTCTTCGGCATAAATTCCGCCTAGGCCTATCAGAAGGGCTCAAGGATGAGCTTGCTCGTGTGGGGACCCCCAGTTCCCTTGAAAACCTCATTAATCTTGCCATTCAGCTTGATCGGAGATTCAGAGAGAGGAGAGCAGAGAAGGCTGGCAGCTCCATTCTCCCAACGAATCAGCAGACACATCCCCTGCAACTTGGACTTTTGTGTTCCCCTCTCTCCAGTGAGGAAAAGTTACGACGACATTGGGAGGACTTGTGCCTATATTGTGGGGTAGCAGGACACTATCTTCAGAACTGCCCTGTAAGGCCTACCAGAACCAAGGTCATACCCTCCACCTATCTTGCCAACTGTTCCCTAGGGAGTAGAGCTGCACACATCACTCTGTCTCTGTCACTACAGATTCCCGGGAAAGACATTCAAGTATCAGCTATTATCGATTCCGGAGCCTGTAGCTGTTTTATGGACAAAGACTTTGCTCTATGTCATCAGGTCCCTTTACAAACAAAGACACGCCTGTTGTCCATCCATCTGGCCGATGGATCCCGTCTTAAGACTGGGCCTATAACACATGAGACCTACCCACTACTGGCTGTATCAGATACCGGTCATCGGGAGTACCTGCACTTGGATATTATTCCATCCCCTCTGTTTCCCGTTATCCTGGGAATTCCCTGGTTGCAGGCCCACAACCTGCAGATAAACTGGGATTCAGGAGAACTGACCTTTTCATCTCCCTACTGCCAGCAGTCCTGCCTTTACTCTATTCCCATGAAACCTGCACCCCTTCTTGGGGTACATGCTGACTCTCCTATGTCACAACTCATACCAGCCGCTTATCATGACTACCTGGAGGTTTTTGATAAACAGAAAGCAGACATCCTTCCACCTCACCGCCCGTATGACTGCCCAATCGAACTTTTGCCAGGTGCAGAAATCCCTTTCGGGCGCATTTTTCCCCTCTCTGAACTGGAACTCAAGGTACTACGTCAATATATTGATGAAAGGGGGCGTGGCTAGCCGGCGTGAGAGACGGCTGCTTTCTAGCTGAGCTCCTGCTCCACGATACCGCAAGCTAAGTGACCCAGCGACAGAGGCGATTTCCACAATTCGCTATGGCTTCCCAAGAAGACACAGCACCCGAAGCTGTCAGGAAATGAGGTTCACACCGTCAGAACCTGCTAAAATTAACTGATTTCTACCCCTCCACTAACGGCCGCGTGAACCAAGATGGCGCCAGCAGTGGAGCACACGTGCAGATGACCGCAGATAGAGAAGCCTCCTCAGACTCCAGCAGCACGTCTTCGGTATGTACAGCCATCGAATACGCTACTAAGGGGGGCACTGATATTTCTCCACCGGATAGCCCCACCACTCGTAGCCCTACTAAATTCAAGAAAGCAAAGGGAGATAGGCAGGAGGAAGAATCTGACATGGAGGAGAGCACGCCAGAAACCTCTACCCAGACTCCACTTGAGCACTTCCCTGCATCATCTCAGCCTGTAACCATGTCTAACATGAGGGATATGTTAATTTCATTAAGAGACTCTGTACATTCAGATATGCTGAAAATGTTAAATCCTATCAAAGCTGAAGTGCAGGAATTACAGCACAGAGTGACATACACAGAACACAAAATGGAAGATGCCTTCTCTGCCCACAATAACTTAGTGGATGCATTTAAAGAGCAACAAAATGAGATGCAGAGGATGGCAGCAAAGTTAACAGACTTAGAAGACCGTTCTCGCAGGAATAATATTCAATTCCGTGGGATCCCTGAATCTATTCCCAATATTGATTTGAGCAGGTACATACGACAAATGTTGCACACTCTACTGCCCAAAGCAACTGACGTTGAGCTAACGATCGACAGAGCGCACAGATTGCCTAAACCGAATTTCCTCCCAGACACTGTTCCCAGAGATGTTCTAGCACATATACACTACTACCATGTAAAGGAAGATGCCATGCAAGCTATGCGGAACACTCCCCAAATGACTGGGCAGTATGCAGGCGTAGCCTTATTCTCGGACCTCTCACAAGCCACCATACAACATAGGAAGAAACTCCTCACAATTACTAAAGCTCTACGTAATCATAGCATTGCTTACAGATGGGGGGCCCCATCAAAACTAACAGTGACTTACCAGAGCAAGTCGTTCAACATTCATTCATTGGAATCAGGCCTTCGTCTTCTTAGAGAATGGGACATCCTCCCTGCTGAAGAACCAGCGATTAGGCGAAGTGATCCTCCTAAAGTTCAAAAAGACTGGTCTGAAAAATAACTCCGGATCTCCAGATATGAATCACCTCATACACATCTACTACAGCGGTTGAAGGGAGCGTAACGACTCCTGTGATACTTGAAATTACTTTTCCTACTGCCATGTTGGCGTGGAATAGAAGCCCTTGGATGACAAGCAGACTAGTCTGCCTCTGGATGCTGGGGCGGGCTCCAGACTCTTTTTTACTATTTGTTCATCATCTATGTTTTCTTTTTTTTTCCCCCAATAATGTGATCCTTATCTTTTACATTTTTGCCCTTTTTTGCTTACAATGCTGTTTTTCCTCTGTTATCTCCTTAGTAGGGATGAGCTTCGAGTTCGAGTCAAACTCATGTTCGACTCGAACATTGCCTGTTCGCCTGTTCGCCGAACAGCGAACAAATTGGGGTGTTCGCGGCAAATTCGAAAAGTCTATGGGAGAAATCTAAAGTGCTAATTATAAAGGCTTATATGCAAGTTATTGTCCTAAAAAGTGTTTGGGGACCCGGGTCCTGCCCCAGGGGACATGTATCAATGCAAAAAGAAGTTTTAAAAACGGCCAATTTTTCGGGAGCAGTGATTTTAATAATGCTTAAAGTGAAACAATAAAAGTGAAATATTCCTTTAAATTTCGTACCTGGGGGGTGTGTATGATATGCATGTAAAGTGGCGCATGTTTCCCGTGCTTAGAACTGTCCCTGCAAAAAATGTCATTTTTGAAAGAAAAAAAGTCATTTAAAACTCACTCGCGGCTATTAATGAATTGTCGGCTCCCGGCAATACATACAAAAGTCATTGATAAAAAATAAAAAAAAAGCGTGGGGGTTCCCCAGAATTCAATTACCAGGCCCTTCAGGTCTGGAATGGATATTAAGGGGAACCCTGCCGCAAATTAAGAAAAAAAATGACGTGGGGTTCCCCCAAATATCCATACCAGGCCCTTCAGATCTGGCATGGATTTTAAGGGGAACTCCACCCCAAATGTAAAAAAAAATGTCGTGGAGTCCCCCTAAAAATCCATACCAGAACCTTATCCGAGCACGCAACCTGGCCGGCCACAGGGGAAGAGGGGGGACGAGAGAGCGGCCCCCCTCCCTCCTGAACCGTACCAGGCCACATGCCCTCAACATGGGGAGGATGTCCCCATGTTGATGGGGACAAGGGCCTCATCCCCACAACCCTTGCCCGGTGGTTGTGGGGGTCTGCGGGCGGGGGGCTTATCGGAATCTGGAAGACCCCTTTAACAAAGGGGACCCCCAGATCCCGGCCCCCCCTATGTGAATTGGTAAGGGGTACATTGTACCCCTACCATTTCACGAAGAAAGCATAAAAAAATGTTAAAAAAACACAAACACCTTGAAAAAGTCCTTTATTAAAAAAAATAAACATTCCAGCGGTGAAATCCAGTGTCCTGCGGCGATCCCGATGTCCAGCGCTGTCCGTCATTGGTTGTGCCTGAGCGGACCTGATGGGGAACTTCCTCCTCAGTGTTTTAAATGTATAGAACCGCCCCTTTCAAAGTTCCCCATCAGGTCCGCTCAGCGGACCAGATGCGGAACATGACAAGGGGCGGGTCTATACATGTATTACCAAAGTGAGAGAAGTTCCCCATCAGGTCCGCCCCCTCGGTATGTCGGACCCGCCTACGTCATTGGCCTGAGCGGGGAACTTCCTTCACTGTGTAATTTAAATTTACACAGTGAAGGAAGTTTCCCGCTCAGGCCAATGACGTAGGCGGGGTCTGACATACCGAGGGGGCGGACCTAATGGGGAACTTCCTTCACTGTGTAATACATGTATAGAGGAACATTTTGTCTGTTCGCAGGTTCTGGTGCGAACCGAACAGGGGGGTGTTCGGCTCATCCCTGCTCCTTAGAGGCAGATATTCCTATTTTGCAGTTCATACCGAACCACGACTGGACATCTGAAGTTACTATTGCCACTAGATGGCGACATTCCCTTTTCTTTAAATCTCCTGTTTGTAAGTATGAACATATTCTTGCTTTTGCTGAATTTTTTTACAGCATGAACGGCTTTCAACGCCTGTTTATGCATGCAGCATCGTTTGTTCATACCCTAGTTTATGATGACCATTAAATTTGTTTCTCTTAACGCAAAGGGCCTAAACAGCCCTTTCAAACAAAGTCTTTTATGGTCTGAAGCTCAAAAACTGAGAGGAGACGTACTGTGCGTACAAGAAACTCATTTCTCAGCCACTAAAGCTCCAAAATGCTCTCATAAACTATACCCGCATATTTTTTTCGCGAATGCTGATACAAAACACAATGGAGTTTTTATTGCGATCAAAAACTAGATTGCATTTTCTCTACAGGATATCATTACGGACACAAAGGGCCGCTATATAATGCTAATATGTACTTTGAATGATGTTTTATATACTATTGTGACAGTTTATGCCCCAAACCAAGGACAAATAACCTTTTTGAGGAACCTCCTCAAAAAGGTTAAGTCTACCTGTAGGGGAAACCTCCTTTTGCTGGGGGACTTTAACTCAGTGATTGACTCCCATATTGATTGCTCACCCTCTAAATTACATCATAAATCTACACTCCAATCCACTATCCATAGAGAATCCCTATATGATATCTGGAGATGCCATCATCCAGAGGAAAAAGATTTTACGTTTTTTCAAATCCCCATAGATCTTACTCTAGAATAGACATGATCCTTACAGACCTATCTTCCCTTTATAAAACAAAGTCATCCTCTATTGAGACCATCACATGGTCGGACCATGCGCCTATTACAATTGAACTAGAAGAACAGATCAATGTAACCCCCACATTTCTATGGCGCAACAATACACAAATTTTCAACAACAAGATTCACAGAGAGAAAGTCAAGGAGCAACTAGAGGAATTTTTTACATTTAATACCATAGAAGATACCTCGGCCTCCACTAACTGGTGTGCTCACAAAGCCTTCATTAGAGGCATGTTATTGCAAATTGCTGCAAGGGAAAAGAAACGTAGGCCAAAGACAATTGACCTGCTGTTACAGAAAATACGCCTCTTAAAAACACAAAATAAAAAAGATATGTCCCAAAACCTGATAGACGACCTTAAAGAGTGTAGACTGAAACTTAAACATACGTTAGTAACCAACTATAATAGAAAACTGAAATACCTAAAAGCCTCATTTTACTCCTCTGGGAATAAAGCAGGGAAGCTCTTGGCCCAACAAATTAAAGTCAGGCAGGCCAAAACGAGAATTGCCCATCTACTTAATCCCAAAACTAGCACCAAAATATCACACCCTAAAGATATAGCGAACCAATTCAAAGAATACTACAGTAGTCTTTACAATCTCAAGTTAGACCCCAACACTCCTCAACCATCCATGGAAAATATAACTAAATTTTTAAACTCAGTCAACATTCCAACACTTGACCCACAGTTAATAACAACTTAATGCCCAAATTACTGGTGATGAGATTGAACTAGTCCTCAATTCCCTAGCTCTAAACAAATCTCCTGGACCTGATGGTCTTTCAGCGGAATATTATAGAACCTTCTCAAATGTACTAACTCCGCATCTAGTCAAAGTTTTCAATGAAGCTATGTCTTCAGGATCACTTCCATCAGAAATGCTTAGAGCTATAATAGTCACTCTGCCCAAACCAGGAAAAGAACCCAATATTCCTCAAAATTTTAGACCGATATCCCTCCTTAATACAGATCTTAACGTATACGCTAAGATCATTGCCAACAGAATAGCAGACGTAACACCGTCCTTAATTGCCCCTGATCAAGTAGGATTCGTAAAAGGTCGCCAAGCTCCTGATGGCACTTGCAGAATACTTAATCTTCTCCGTATAGCCGAAAGTCATAAATTGCCCACTGCCTTTATAGCCTTAGATGCTGAAAAGGCTTTCGATAGGGTAGCATGTAAATACCCCCAATGCACCCTAACAAAATTTGGTTTTTCAGGTTCTATTCTATCAGCTATAACAGCACTATACAATAACCAATCGGCCCAAGTATTCACCTCCTCTGTACTCTCCGATACCTTTACCATAACTAATGGGACTAGGCAGGGGTGCCCTCTTTCGCCCCTAATTTTTACACTGATTATGGAACCATTTGCGGCTGCCATCAGGAGTTCCCAAAGAGTGAAAGGCATCTCGGTAGCGGGTAATGATCATAAAATGGGATTGTTCACAGATGATGTCATTTTGACGCTCTCAGATGTGACTACATCTCTACCTGAAGTATGCAAACTAATTGAAATCTTCAGTGCCATATCTTATTATAAGATTAATATATCCAAATGTCAGGTTCTCACGCTCAATCTCAACCATAAAATTAGGTAAAAATGAAATCCTTATTCCCCTGTGACTGGGATAGTAAAAAAATCCAATACCTAGGGATCTATCTCAATACCAAATCAGCTCACATGTACGATAGCAATTACAAAAAGCTACTCCAATCAGTCCAGGCCGAACTTACTCATTTGGCAAAATTTGAAGTTTCCTGGATGGGCAGGATAGCATCATTTAAGATGATGGTGCTACCAAAAATTCTCTATATCTTTAGGACAGTACCCATACCCCTCCCAGCAACTTTTTCCACTAAACTTGATATATCACTTAGATCCTTCATATGGAAAGGGGCTAAAGCAAAAATAGCTTTTTCAACTCTCACAAAATTGAGATCGAAAGGTGGTATGGGAGTTCCGGTTATTAAAGATTATTATAGGGCAACCCTCCTAGAGCAACTCAAGGCATGGTGTGAACCGTCTACAGAAAAACAATGGGTACTATTAGAACGATACCAAGCACAAAATAACAACCTAAAGGCCCTACTTATAGCAGCGGCTACTAACAAACCACTGCACATACCAAATCATCCATTTATCTCTGCCTCACTTACTGCTTGGAAGGATCTTTTAAGCAAAAGTCAAGAGGTCACACAGGTGAAATGGACTGATATCCCGCTTCAATCCTTTGCATTCCTGATACCAAACCTTTTGCTTCAACCTTGGATAAAAGCGGGATACCATACATTACAGGAGATCCCAGAGGAAGTTAAACTTGCACATAGTTTCACTATGCTGTCAATCCAACACTTTCTCCATACCTGTAAATCTAACACCATTAGTTTAAACAAAATAGTGTGGGAATTCTACCACACGGAATCTACCCAAAAGAGAGGCATCTCGCTTATTTACCCCCTACTACAACCTGAATTTCCAATTAAAGATACTCCATCAATAATTAAATGGGAATCGGAACTAAAGAGATCGTACTCTCCATTAGAATGGTCTCAAGCAATTAGCTATAGTCTAAAAGCCTCTCATTGTGTATTACATTGGGAAAATATATATAAGATATTATATAGGTGGTATATGACACCAGTACGTTTAGCTGCAATCTATCCAGAACACTCTACGGATTGTTGGCGCAACTGTGGGCAACCAGGGAACCTACTACATATACTATGGTATTGCAAGTCATTAAACAGCTTCTGGAATTCTATCTTCCAGCTGATCTCTCAGATTACCAGGATAATAACACGCCCATCGCCAGATTTAGCATTATTAGGATTAACTATAGGGAAATTTCCCCCCAATTTTAGAACAGTGATTCTTCACATCTTCTTTGCGGCAAGATTATCAATAATGTGTCAATGGAAGAAAGACATAGTCCCCTCAATCGCAGAAATTACCTCTAGAGTGACTCTACAGTGCTCATATGAGCATTCTTTTGCCAAAACCAATGGAAATAAGGGAAGTTTCTTAAACACTGGGAAGTATGGGTTAAAAGATATAATTTGAATGATATGATGTAGAACAGCACTGCACATATACAAACAAGCAATTAAAACAGCGGGATAAGTATATACAATAAGAGGAAAGTTAAGGATTAACATATGCAATATTTGGCTACCACACATGTGGTATCCTTACTACCACCTCTTTGTGTTATTAGTATAGTATAGTTTAGTTATTGTTTTCTTTCTCTCCTATTTTTCTGCAAGGTCCTACATGTGCTTAATAACAGAGCCTAGCTGGCTTTCTTTTAAAATCAAGTTGAATTTTTCTTAGTATATATGAGGTCATTATTTCTGTCATCGATCCCTGTGATTATCTTCATAAAGTAGAATACGCATGGCAGTGACAACACTTACACCTCTTGATTGTATTTGATGTTGATGTACATGTAACACGTCTGATTTCCTCTGTTTTCTTATTTTTACTTTGACCTTGTAACTGTTTATATTCTATATTCAATAAAAATTTATAATATAAAATATATTGATGAAAACTTGGAGAAGGGGTTTATCCGGCCTTCCACATCCCCCGTGGGTGCTGGAGTCTTTTTCGTAGAAAAAAAGGACCATACCCTGCGCCCCTGCGTTGACTACCGGAAACTAAACAAGATCACCATCAAGAACAGATATCCTTTGCCCTTGGTTCCGGAACTGTTTCAGCGCTTCAAGACGTCCACGGTGTTCACAAAACTGGACTTACGGGGCGCATATAACTTAGTTCGGATCCGCGAAGGGGACGAATGGAAGACAGCTTTCCGCACGAGATTTGGACACTATGAGTATCTCGTCATGCCCTTCGGGTTGTGCAACGCCCCAGCAACATTTCAGCATTTTGTTAATGACATTTTTAGAGATTTCCTTGATCTGTTCCTGATTGTCTACTTAGATGACATTTTGATTTTCTCCAATTCCCTCTCTGCACACCGTGAACATGTGAAGAAGGTCCTCAGCAGGCTAAAAGATCATGGACTGTTTGCAAAAGCTGAAAAATGTGAATTTGAAAAGGAAACAATTTAGTTCCTAGGACTTACTATTTCCACCACTGGCATCTCCATGGATCCCCAAAAGGTCAAATCCATCCTTGAATGGCCTACTCCTACTGACAAGAAGAGCACACAGAGATTCATAGGATTTGCCAATTTCTATCGCAAATTTATTAAAAATTTCTCTGCCATCATCTCCCCGATTACCCAGCTCACAGGACAGAACACCCATTTTTCATGGACACCTGCAGCACAAGCAGCTTTTGACCAGCTAAAGACATTGTTCACCTCAGCACCCATTCTGCAGCACCCAGACTCCGCATCACCCTACGTCCTTGAAGTGGACGCCTCAGAAAACACTGTGGGAGCCATCCTGTCTCAGCGTCGAGGTACGAAGTCCCTGTTGCATCCCATCGCCTTCTTTTCAAGGAAACTCAGTCCCGCGGAGAAGAACTACGATGTGGGTGACCGGGAATTACTAGCCATAAAAGTAGCCCTGGAAGAATGGCGCTACCTACTGGAAGGAGCGGCACAGCCCATTTTGATCTTTACCGATCATAAGAACCTCGAATATCTTAGAACTGCCAGACGATTGAGGCCAAGTCAGGCCAGGTGGGCACTGTTCTTCAGCCGTTTCTCCTTCCACATTACCTTTAGACCGGGCTCCAAGAACGGCAAACCCCATGCGTTGTCTCGCATGTACCCAGAAGAAGGACATCCCCAACCAGACACAATCCTGCCTGCCCAGAGTTTCCTGTTGTTACAAGCAGATCTAATCTCCCAACTTAAGCAGGCATCCACAAGGGATGTTCTACCATCAGGTGTTTGTTTTCAGGAACAAGAGGGGCTATTCTTACACAACCAAAAGGTATTCGTACCCCAAGCTTGCGCCCCAAGATCCTCAGCCTGTGCCATGACCACCCCTTGGCGGGACACTTTGGGGTAACTAAGACTGTGGAGCTTGTGCAGCTGTCACGTATCTTACAGCGGAGCCGAGGAAGTGGGGGCAGCCTCTCGCACGATCCCGGCCCCTGCACCCCCTGGAGGTGAGGACAGGGAAATGCAGGGGCACGAGAAGGTGCAGGTGCCTGTTGATGCAGATAGAGTCTCTGGGAGATACTGAAGACCTCTTAGAGCACAGGTGCTGCGGTAACCAAGCGTCAGATCCGTGCAGGGAAGATCCAAGAGAATAAACAGGTGAAGGCAGGAGTCAGCAACGGGCTAGCAGAGAGGTACCAAATCAAGAGGCAGGTTCGTGGTCAAAGTCCAGGCTGTTGGTCAGTAAAGCAAGCATAGGTAGGAGAACGGGTAAGGGAGATCCGAGAAGTCAAACAAGCCAGGTATCTTTAGGAGCAGGTCAATCCGATAACAGGTTTACACAGGAGCCAAGGTACTAGCTGAAAAGACAATCCAGCACTGACACTCAGGTGATCCAGGTTTAAATAGGGCGCCGTGCGCCGGGATTGGAAGGGGCGCGCGCATGCGCATGGGCGCGCGCATGCGCATTAGCATTTGCGGAACGGGCATTCCTTGCTGACACCCGGAAGTAAGTGTTTGCAGCGCTGGGTCTCTGACAGCAGGAATGAGCCCTGTTGCAAAATATTACAGCAAAAATTTAAATTATACACGCCCCTGTTAAACAGGGGCAGAAAAAAGGGCTGTAGGTATTGGTGCCCAGAACCAAACATATCAACATGAACATTGAAGAGGAATAGGATAATCACTCAGCATAACAGGATAGTCACTCAGCAATCAGCAGTCTTGAAGGGATCTCATTCATAAAAAAATTATTCGGTTACATCAGCATCAGGTGCTTGGTAGCTGGTGATCCAAGACTGATTCATTTTTATAAAGGTGAGTCGATCAAACGAGTCGGTGGACAGGC
Organism: Rana muscosa; assembly: GCA_029206835.1. Classification (NCBI taxonomy): domain Eukaryota; kingdom Metazoa; phylum Chordata; class Amphibia; order Anura; family Ranidae; genus Rana; species Rana muscosa. Next base: position 14,900,519 of record JARGYO010000094.1, on the reverse strand, counting down.
ACACTCTGTGATCGGTTACAAAGCCACCAGCAGCACTGAATGTGCGTTCTGAAAGAACGCTGGATGCAGGACAGGCCAGTAGCTCATTTGCATACTGTGCAAGCTCTGGCCAGTGATCCATCCTCAAGACCCAGTAACCCAGAGGATTTTAGGTTGGAAACGTGTCCAAGTCTGATCTTGCCCCTAGGTATTCCTGCACCATGTAAATCAGACGCTGGCGATGGTTGCTGAAACCGATCAGACCTTGGGGCTGTGGAATAAAAAATTATCTGAACGCATCGGTCAGACGGCCACCTTCTCCACCGCTCCTTCTGTGACTGACCGAAGCCTCAGCAACATGTTGTCCAGGAGGACCAGGAAATTGTAACCTCCCAGGCTCTGGAAACACGTTGCACAAATCTTTCTGCAAGGCCTCCTGAAGATGTTTCATCCTCTGCGACGGCAGTATAAGTTCCGCAACCTTACCCTTGTAACGTGGATCAAGGAGGGTTGCCAGCCAGTAATGATCCCTCTCCTTGATCACACGAATCCGAGGGTCCTTTCGCAGGCTTTGCAGGATCAGGGAGGCCAAGCAGCATAGGTTTGCTGAGGTATTCGGTCCAGAGTTCTCTGGGTCTCTAAGGACGACATGATCTGCAGCCACCTCCTCCCAGACACATACAAGTCCATGTGTTTCTGGGGACTGTAAACGACCCCTTGAAGACTGCTGCTGATGCTGAGTGCTAGGCTCCACCTCCATGCTGACACAATCCTCCTCCTACTCCTCCTCCTCCTCATCCTCTTCCTGTGTGATCGGCGGGCCCGCAGGAACACTGTCTGGATAAAGGGGGCCTTGAGAGGTAAGGAAGTCCTCCTCTTCCTCCCTCTGTTCTGCCTCAAGTGCCCTGTCCATTTTTCCACGCAACGTGTGCTCCAACAGGTACACAAGGGGGACAGTATCACGGATGCATGCACTGTCACTGCTCACCATCCTCGTGGCCTCTTCAAATGGTGACATGACAGTGCATGCATTCTTGATCATGAGCCACTGGCGTGGCGAAAAAAAGCCAAGCTGGCCTGACCCTAACCTGGTGCCATAGTCGCACAGGTACTCATTGATGGCCCTCTGCTGCGTGTGCAGCCGCTGCAGCATTGCTAAAGTTGAGTTTAGCCAGCCAAGCACTGGCATTATATGACCGGCAGAAATGCACACAGACTTTCCTGGCCTGCCTCACCTGCACCACCAAGTTAAGGACGTGAGCCAAACAGGGCACATGGGTCAAGTGTCCCTGTCGGAGGGCAGAGAGGAGGTTGGTGCCATTGTCGCAAACCACCATTCCTGGCTGAAGCTGGTGTGGCATCAACCACCTCTGAGCCTGCCCCTGCAGAGCTGACAGAATCTCTGCCCCAGTGTGGCTCCTGTCCCCTAAGCACACCAGCTCAAGCACTGCATGGCATATTTTTGCCTGAGTGCTTGCGTAGCCCCTTGAACGCCTACGGAGCACCGCTGGTTCCGAGGACAAATCTATAGAGGAAGAGGCCATGGAGGAAGAAGAAGAGGAGGGGGTGGAGGAGAGAGGTGTGTCAGAATCACCACTAGTAGCATTTTGGAGGCGTGGTGGGGGAACAAGCTCCAACAATACTGCACCCTGTCCTGCATCCTTCCCAGCTGCCAGCAGAGTCACCCAATGCGCCGTGAAAGATGGGAAACGTCCCTGTCCATGCCTGCTGGACCATGAGTCAGCGGTAATATGCACCTTACCGCTGACCGCCCTCTACAGCAAGGCCAAGACATTGCCTTTCATGTGCGGGTAGAGAGCCGGAATCGCCTTCTGTGAAAAAAAAAGTGGCGTTTGGGAACCTGCCACTGAGATACCGCACATTCCACAAATTCACAAAAGGGGGCAGAATCTACCAATGATATATTCCAAGTTTCTTGATGTTTCAAAATTGTGGATATCTTCAAATGTTTCAAATGGTGAACAAATTGAAGTATTGAACCTGCGGTGAATCCTATATCTGTCTCCCAATGTTCTCACCTCAACAGCTTGGATCACTGGCATGTAATGTCACTGTTATGGACTATGTTCTGATGTCTCCTCTATTTCTCCTAGTTCTTCTCCACACTTAAATCATGTTTGGGCGGTGTCCTCTATACAAAAGAAACAAGTGGGTGGGAGGGAAAGGGAGGGGGGGGAGAGAGGAGACCAAGCTCCAATCGGTGCAGCCAGGAGAGGGACAAGGAATAAAGCCTCCAATAGTGTAGTGTTTCAATACGAAAAATAGGCTTTATTAAATAAAAATGGACTCTTACATCAATTAAAAAAATTGACAGCATATAGGAGATAATCGGCGTATGACCGCTTACTGTTATCCTGCTGTCTTACGATCCGTCCGTATGATGCCGCTATCCTTAGGGAGGATAGCGGCATCATACGGACGGATCGTAAGACAGCAGGATAACAGTAAGCGGTCATACGCCGATTATCTCCTATATGCTGTCAATTTTTTTAATTGATGTAAGAGTCCATTTTTATTTAATAAAGCCTATTTTTCGTATTGAAACACTACACTATTGGAGGCTTTATTCCTTGTCCCTCTCCTGGCTGCACCGATTGGAGCTTGGTCTCCTCTCTCCCCCCCCTCCCTTTCCCTCCCACCCACTTGTTTCTTTTGTATAGAGGACACCGCCCAAACATGATTTAAGTGTGGAGAAGAACTAGGAGAAATAGAGGAGACATCAGAACATAGTCCATAACAGTGACATTACATGCCAGTGATCCAAGCTGTTGAGGTGAGAACATTGGGAGACAGATATAGGATTCACCGCAGGTTCAATACTTCAATTTGTTCACCATTTGAAACATTTGAAGATATCCACAATTTTGAAACATCAAGAAACTTGGAATATATCATTGATTTAACATCTATTTGAACTTTTCTGAACAGTACCATTGCAATATTGAACTCTCTGCACCATTGTGTTTATATATGCACTTGCACTTTATCTTGGTGATTGCACTATAGTAATTATTACATTTGCACATTTACCATTAGGTAATTTATTATACCATTATATTTTATATCTCTATATTATCAGTTTTATGAGACATAGAAGTGTTTCTTGTGTAACACCTTTTTCTTTAGCGCAAAATCACCCCCCTTTTTTCTTTATATCACTGTTTATGTGTTAAGTGAACACAGATTTATTTTGCAGCCATTGATAGTTACTCCAGTCACTATTTTATTACTCTTGAGTAGCGCGAAACACTACCTCACATATTTACCAGAATCTACCAGCTGAAAAGGCAGCAGTTGGAGTGCTATTAATTTAGCCAAGCTAGCATTCAACCGCTGGGCATGTGGATGGCTGTGAATTTCTTTTGCCGGTTTAGCAACTGGGGTAGGGAAATTTGCCTGCTACAATCGGACGTTGGTGTAGCGATAGCAGATTGCCCACAAGTACTTGGCACACCTAATTCTACACCTTTATTCCTCTCAGTGCAGGTTTCTGAGAGAACTGAAGGTATAGTGGGGTTGGAGATCCCAGCTGATGAGGAGCAAGGAGAGGTCCGCCTTGTTCTTTGGTGTGGGTCTTTTAAGTACGCTTGCCAATGGACTGCATGGCAGGTCGACATATGTCTGATCAAGCATGTGGTGCCCAAGCGGCTGCTGTTTTGGACACGCTTGATACGCTTCAGACATATCTCGCAAACAGCAACGGTGCGATCTGCTGCACATGTCTCAAAAAAGGCCCACACCGAAGAACTTTTGGGAAAAGCGAGTCAGCAGCGCCCTGCACATGCAGAGCTCTGCGGTGTGATGCAGTTGGTAAGCTGCCCTTAAGCTGGCCCCTGGAGGGCATCCTGCCTCATTGGAGATGTGCCTCCTTCTCCTCTCTCCTATCAGGCACCCACATAGAGTCAGTGACCTAATCATCCCCTCCCTCCTCGTCACTGGAGAAAACCTGGTAGTATGCTGCAGCTGCCTTCCTCAAGCTGGGTACCATCATCGTAGCCTTCAAAACGCTGCGCATCCGCCTGCAGCATGTACCCAACACTGCCGATGGAATTGGCCGCTTAGGCAGCTGCATTGGCAGCCAAGGTACTCTGAGCCTGGGTGACAGGATGAGGAGGATGAGGACGGCTTGGTCATCCACTCTACCAAGTCTTCTGCATGTTGTGGCTCAACACGGCCAGCTGCCGAAAAAAGGACAAGCGTGCCCCACGGCCACGTGCTGAGAATGCACCGTGTCCACGACCAGCACTGTTGGCTGTAGACACAGAGCCTGCTTGCCCTCTTTTAGTGGCCTGTGAGCGTCTGCCTCTCCTTGGCCTTCCAGACATACTGTAAACTTAGAATAGCAAAACAACGCCTGAAGTTTACTAGAAAAAGTACACACGGAATGGCCTGCAGTCAAATATAGGCTTGGTTAGACTGGATGCAGTGGATATATATGTAGCGGGGTCTCCTTTAAGGCCCCAGGGCTACGTTACCCAGAACCCCATTTGGCCCCAGGGCGGTAGTTCCACTGCAGAGACTCATGGGAGGGGCTACTTAAGAGAGAGGCGAGGCGGAGCTCGGCCTCTTTGGACACCGCGCTGCAAGCAACCAGTCTTCCTGTGCGGATCTGCTGCGGAACAAGGCCTGAAGCCTGAGGCCTTGCGTGACATCCGAAGAGCCTTCCACCCCGTTGCGGAGCCTGGGTGGATCCTGACCTGTCGATTGAGGACAGATCGGGGACCAGATCGTGCGGACGCTGTGTGCGACACACAGGCGGTGGAAGACCCGGGCTGGGATCGCGCCCGAAGCGGTGAGCGGGCACCTGCCCATACCGATAGACTGTGCCGTGTTCAGGCCTATAGACTGCATAGGCCTACTGTTCGCTTATCTGTGCTTCCATGGGGGGACCGGTAGCAGGACAGAGTTGAAGTGTCTATCCCCCCCCCCTCCTTTACAGTTGTGTTTTCAAGTTATCACCTATTGCGGATTACAAATAGCTATTTCATCAAGTGCACCAACGAAAGCTGGCATGTGAAGAAACCCCTTCCCCTTTTAAGCAAAAGTGACTAAGTTTCATCTCATGTCAGGCCTGACTTAGGTGGGGAAATAATATATTGTTTAGTGCGCCATAGGGCGCGCACGCCATAATAGCTACACGTGGTAAATTGCTGCGCCGCGCCATTATATTGTGCTGCAGCTATTGAGTTGATTAATGCAGGGCTCTGCAATCTGGTTTATATGTTGAGTGTTATATTCTGTGTGATTCTAAACCAGTAAAGCTGTTAAAACTTAATCTCTTGCCTAAGTGTATTGTCTGACTGTTAGAGATCATTGAGTGCAATACACTCAATTGTGGTACAAGTTTTAACCCTAGACTAACTGTGCCAGAGTGGGTCGAGTAAGATTGCCGAGGGTTGGCAGTACTGTATACAGAGCCCGAAATCAAACCAGTGGCTCTCTTAACTGGGGGTAGCGCTACATATATATGCAGGGGACAGTAAATATTTTAGGCACTGCAGATCACTGAATCAACTGCCTGCCTGTAGTAGATTTGGTCTTTTGGTCCCTCACCATCTGGCGTGGGACAACCTCCCTTCTTTTGTGTATATGCAGTTTCATACGACTAGAGAGACACTGCCCACACTGGGTTAACATCGTGAGTGAGCTATTATCTGTGTATACAGTACACTTATATGCCCCTTCTTTTTTTTTTTGTTTTGTTTTGTTTTTCTTGTTTCCATAACTGAATCAACTGCCTGCCTGTAGTATATTAGGAAGAGCACAACAGGAACAGTCTGCAGTTAGATATAGCTGCACAGGATACAGTATACTGACTGAATATACTGCAACTAACTGAATCAACTGCCCACCTGTAGTATATTAGGAAGAGCACAACAGGAACAGTCTGCAGTTAGATATAGCTGCACAGGATACAGTATACTGACTGAATATACTGAAACTAAGTGAATCAACTGCCTGCCTGTAGTATATTAGGAACAGTACACCAGGAACGCTCTGCAGTGAGATCTAGCTAAACTGTATACAGTGTGTGTGTGTATATATATACAGGGCCGGCGCTACCACTAGGCGGACTAGGCGACCGCCTAGGGCGCACTGCCGCCTAGGGCGCCCGACCACTGGTAATTTTACTTCCGCACTCCTCCGCACAGACAGTGCCGCACTGTCCTCCACCAGTTCCCTGACATGTCAAGCAGCAGCGCCGCCCCCCCAAACCCCCCCCCCCAGCGCGGCTGGCTCGCTCGCTCGCTCGAGTTCTCCTGCACTGCAGTGACATCAATCTATGGGTCCCGGCTGCAACCCCCCAGGGCGCTCTCCTCCACTCTGCCTCTGATGTGTAGTGTTGTGTCACTGTGATCACTGACACTGGCAGTAGCAGGCGCTGAGGCGCAGCCCCTCCCTCTCTGCTCTCTGTCTGTGTGACTGACATCACATGTCACCTGGTGTCCACACAGCACAGAGGCCGCTCTTCATAGTGTCCAGTCCAGCAGCACACAGCCCAGCCCCCCCTCTCCTGTCTGGTCAGACTGCGATGCATCATGGGCTATTGACGGCGGCTCCCGGGTTTTGGGGACAGGTGGAGCATGGAAGAGATACCGTGCGGTGCCAGCAGGCAGGTACAGCAGCAGAGTTGATGCGAGAGGAACAGGCAGCAATCACAGGGTCACCGTTCACGTTGGTGTGGTAAGTAAAACTTTTGTACATTAAGTGATAACAATGACATTTTTTTAAATGTATGTGTATATTAAAATATCTGCCAAATGCCCCCCCCCCCAGGGATTGATTGCATTTATTGGCACTGGTGAAGGCAGCGGCATTGACGGGCTGTATTTGATGGGCGCGGGTGAGGCTGTATTTGGACGCAGGTGAGGATGTAATTGATGTGCGCGGGTGAGGCCGTATTTGATGGGCGCGGGTGAGGCCGTATATGATGGGCGCAGGTGAGACCGTATTTGATGGGCGCAGGTGAGGCCGTATTTGATGGGCGCAGGTGAGGCTGTATTTGGACGCGGGTGAGGATGGGCGCGGGTGAGGCTGTATTTGATGGGCGAGGGTGAGGCTGTATTTGGACACGGGTGAGGATGTATTTGATGGGTGCGGGTGAGACCGTATTTGATGGGCGAGGGTGAGGCCGTATTTGATGGGCGCGGGTGAGGCCGTATTTGATGGGCGCGGGTGAGGCCGTATTTGATGGGCGCGGGTGAGGCTGTATTTGATGGGCGCAGGTGAGGCTGTATTTGGACGCGGGTGAGGATGGGCGCGGGTGAGGCTGTATTTGATGGGCGCGGGTGAAAGCTGTATTTGATGGGCGCGGGTGAAAGCTGTATTTGATGGGCGCGGGTGAGGATGTATTTGATGGGCGCGGGTGAGGCTGTATTTGATGGGCGCGGGTGAGGCCGTATTTGATGGGCGCGGGTGAGGCTGTATTTGATGGGCGTGGGTGAGGATGTATTTGATGGCCGCGGGTGAGGCCGTATTTGATCGCCGCAGGTGAGGATATATTTGATGGGCGCGGGTGAGGCTGTATTTGGACGCAGGTGAGGATGTAATTGATGGGCGCGGGTGAGGCTGTATTTGATGGGCGAGGGTGAGGCTGTATTTGGACGCGGGTGAGGATGTATTTGATGGGTGCGGGTGAGACCGTATTTGATGGGCGTGGGTGAGGCTGTATTTGGACGCGGGTGAGGCTGTATTTAATGGGCGCTGGTGAGATGGCATTTGATAGGCACATTATTATAAGTGATACCAAACAATCCAATATTGTTTAACCACTTGACCACTGGGCACTTAAACCCCCTTAATAACCAGACCAATTTTCAGCTTTCGGTGCTCTCACATTTTGAATGACAATTACTCAGTCATACAACACTGTACCCATATGAAATTTTTGTCCTTTTTTTCACACAAATAGAGCTTTCTTTTGGTGGTATTTAATCACTGTTGGGTTTTTTATTTTTTGCGCTATAAGAGAAAAAAGACTGAAAATTTTGTAAAAAAATGATTTTTTTTCCGTTTCTGTTATAAAATTTTGCAAATTACTATTTTTTCTTCATAAATTTTGGCCAAAATTTATACTGCTACATATCTTTGGTAAAAATAAGTACAAATTGGTGGATATTATTTGGTCTTTGTGAAAGTTATAGAGTCCACAAGCTATGGTGCCAATATCTGAAAATTGATCACACCTGAAGTACTGACGGCCTATCTCATTTCTTGAGACCCTAACATGCCAGAAAAGTACAAATACCCCCCAAATGACCCCTTTTTGGAAAGAAGACATTCCAAGGTATTCAGAAAGAGGCATTGTGAGTTTTTTGAAGTTGTCATTTTTTCCCACAATTCTTTGCAAAATCAAGATTTTTTTTTTCTCTTTTTTTTTTTTCACAAAATTGTCATATTAGCAGGTTATTTCTCACACACAGCATATGCATTCCACAAATTACACCCCAAAACACATTCTGCTATTACTCCCGAGTATGGCGATACCACATGTGTGAGACTTTTACACAGCGTGGCCACATACAGAGGCCCAACATGCAGGGAGCACCTTCAGGCGTTCTGGAGAACCCAGGCCAATTCTGACATTTCTCTCCTACATGTAAAAATCATCATTTATTTGCTAGAAAATGACATAGAACCCCAAAACATTATATATGTTTTTTTAGCAAAGACCTTAGAGAATATAATGGTGGTTGTTGCAACTTTTTATCTCGCACGATATTTGCGCAGCAATTTTTTTAACGCGTTTTTTACGGAAAAAAAATGTTTTGTGCTTAAAAAAAAAAAAAACAGTAAAGTTAGCCCAATGTTTTTGCATAATGTGAAAGATGAAGTTACGCCGAGTAAATAGATACCTAACATGTCGCCCTTAAAAATTGCACACACTCGTGGAATGGCGCCAAACTTCGCTACTTAAAAAATCCCCATAGGCGACGCTTTAAATATTTTTACTGGTTACATATTTTGAGTTACAGAGGAGGTCTAGGGCCAAAATGATTGCTCTCGCTCTAACGTTCGCAGAGATACCTCACATGACATGTGTGGTTTGAAAACCGTTTTCATATGTGGGCGGGACTTACGTATGCGTTCGCTTCTGTATGCGAGCTCACGGGGACAGGGGCGCTTTAAAAAAAAAATAATAATTTTATTCTTCATTTTACTTTATTTATTTTAGTTTGACATGTTTTTCCGCCCTAAACATTTTTTTGATCACTTTTATACCTATTACAAGGAACGTAAACATCCCTTGTAATAGGAATATGGCATGACAGGTCCTCTTTACAGTGAGATATGGGGGAGGGGGGGTGTCAATAAGACCCCACATCTCACCTCTAGGCTGGGAAGCCTGAAAAAAATACAAAAAAAAAAACAACAATCCTGGCTTTGATCGTAGCGGTGAGTCGGTAGAAGCACCGGAGGGCGGCGGGGGGGGGGGGACGGACATCCCCTCTCGCCTCCCGTAAGAATGATCAAGCGGCGGAACAGCCGCTATGATTGTTCTTATGGTGTAGGGAATCGCCGGCTGAAAAAGCTAATATCTGAATGATGCCTGTAGCTGCTCCCATCATTCAGATATCCCCGCACAAAGTCAAGGACGTCATATGACGGCCGGAGGGCGGGAAGTGGTTATTGCGGAGTATTGCCGGGCATTGCGGAGTATTGCCGGGCATTGCGGAGTATTGCCGGGCATTGCGGAGTATTGCGGAGTATTGCGGACTATGGCAGGGTATTGCGGTGTATGGCAGGGTATTGCGGTGTATGGCAGGGTATTGCGGTGTATGGCAGGGTATTGCACGGGTATTGCACAGGGTATTGTGGAGGGTATTGCACAGGGTATTGTGGAGGGTATTGCAGAGTATTGTGGAGGGTATTGCAGAGTATTGTGCAGGGTATTGCAGAGTATTGTGCAGGGTATTGCAGAGTATTGCGCAGGGTATTGCAGAGTATTGTGCAGGGTATTGCAGAGTATTGTGCAGGGTATTGCAGAGTATTGCGCAGGGTATTGCAGAGTATTTTGCAGGGTATTGCAGAGTATTTTGCAGGGTATTGCAGAGTATTTTGCAGGGTATTGCAGAGTATTTTGCAGGGTATTGCAGAGTATTGTGCAGGGTATTGCAGAGTATTGTGCAGGGTATTGCAGAGTATTGCACCAGGGTATTGCAGAGTATTGCACCAGGGTATTGCAGAGTATTGCACCAGGGTATTGCAGAGTATTTCGCAGGGTATTGCAGAGTATTTCGCAGGGTATTGCAGAGTATTTCGCAGGGTATTGCAGAGTATTTTGCAGGGTATTGCAGAGTATTGCACCAGGGTATTGCAGAGTATTGCACCAGGGTATTGCAGAGTATTGCACCAGGGTATTGCAGAGTATTGGCAGGGTGTATTGCAGAGTATTGGCAGGGTATAGCACAGGGATGGCTGAGCAGGGATGGATGGATGGCTGGATCTGTGACTGCAATTGTCACAGATCCAGCCCACAGTGCTGCTGCTGCCATCCGCTCCCTCCCCCTCCCCTCTCACACTGTACCGATCGGTACAGAGAGGGGAGGGAGGAACCGGCGTCATCAAATGACGCCGGTCTGTTTACAAGTGATTGCTCCGTCATTTGACGGAGCGATCACGTGGTAAACGGCCGCTATCAGCGGCGATTTACCGCGATTCGTGATCCGCCGGGTCCAGAGGACCCGGCGGTCACGGAGTTTCCCGTGTGCGCGCCCCAGGGGGCGCGCGGGAGCGCGATTCTGGGAGGACGTTATATAACGTCCTCCCAGAGTTAAGCAACCACCTTGTCGACGTTATTTGTTCGGCAGGTGGTTGTTAAGTGGTTAAAGTGCTAAAACATAAAGTGCTGAAAATATTAAGGTGCTGACGGAATAATGTGCAGGTGCAATCAATTATATCACAATGACGTGCAAAAAGTGACTGCTGTAAAGTTCCATATTGCAATTGGTAAAACAAGTCCCAAAATTAAAAAAAATTTTTATTGAATGCAGCAAGTATCGCTATTAATATAGCATGAACAAATGTCAGTCTCCAGGTGTTCCCATATAGGTATTTCCGGTTAAAGTATTCCTAAAGATGGGTCAGATGAATCACTGTCATAGATGAACAATTGAAGTATTGAACCCACATGCGAATCCTACACCAGTCTCCCAGAACTCTCACCTTTGTATTTAACCACTTGCTTACTGGGCACATAAACCCCCTTCCTGCCCAGGCGAAATTTCAGCTTTCGGTACTGCGTCGCTTTGAATGACAATTGCGTGGTCGTGCGACGTGGCTCCCAAACAAAATTGAGGTCCTTTTTTTCCCACAAATAGAGCTTTCTTTTGGTGGTATTTGATCACCTCTGCGGTTTTTATTTTTTGCGCTATAAACAAAAAAAGAGCGACGATTTTGAAAAAAAACACAATATTTATTACTTTTTGCTATAATAAATATCCCAATTTTTTTTTTTTCTCAGTTTAGTCCGATACGTATTCTTCTACATATTTTTGGTCAAAAAAAATCGCAATAAGCGTTTATTGATTGGTTTGCGCAAAAGTTATAGCATCTACAAAATAGGGGATAGTTTTATAGCATTTTTATTAATATTTTTTTTTTTTTACTAGTAATGGCGGCGATCAGCGATTTTTTATTGTGACTGCGACATTATGGCGGACACATCGGACACTTTTGACACCATTTTGGGACCATTGTCATTGATACAGCGATCAATGCTATAAAAATGCACTGGTTACTGTAAAAATGACACTGGCAGGGAAGGGGTTAACACTAGGGGGCGAGGAAGGGGTTAAATGTGTGCCCTGGGAGTGATTACTACTGTGGGGGGGAGGGGAGTGACTGGGGGAGGTGACCAATCTGTGTCCCTATGTACAAGGGACACAGCATCAGTCTCCTCTCCCTGAAAGGACATGGATCTCTGTGTTTACACCCCATCATTACACACACAGATCCATGTCCTTGTCTGTGTACCGACCGATTGCGGGTGCCTGGCGGACATCGCGGTCGCCAGGCACGCGCATCGGCATGTCAGTGACGCGTCCGGGCGCGCGCGCCCCCCAGTGGCCCGGAGGAGCCGAGGACGTCTATTGACGTCCTCCCGGATTTTAAGAGCCACCTTGAGGCCGTCATTTGTCTATGGCCGGGGCTCCAACAGGTTAATAAACTGGCATTAATAGGTGTTATAATTCCTTATTGGTCACTTCTCCATTGTACTCCATATTGGATGAATGTCTCCACCATTCACGCTGTTCTGAATGGGTTAACTGGTCTGCAGTGAGAGACAGGGGGGTGAGCAGAGCTCCAGCCAGGTGTCAAGAGAGGGACAGGAGAGAGATCTCTATGGTGTAGTATTTTAAAACAGTATGGACTTTATTTAAATAAAAGTGGACTCTTACATCACAATAAACATCAATGTGCAGTATATACGGATTGCGGCGTGTTAAGCGCCGTCTTACTTGCTCCTCCGCTGCTGCCGGGTCTATGATGCGATGCCTCAATCCTTTTCCCTAGGGCGTTATGTCACGTACCTCGTGACTTCAGGGTCTATACTGTTTTAAAATACTACACCATAGAGATCTCTCAACCGGAAATACCTCTATGGGACCACCTGGAGACTGACATTTGTTCATGCTATATTAATAGCGATACTTGCTGCATTCAATAATTATTTTTTTTGCATTTTGAATTTTGGGACTTGTTTCACCAATTGCAATATGGAACTTTACAGCAGTCACTTTTTGCACGTCATTGTGATATAATTGATTGCACCGGCACATTATTCCGTCAGCACCTTAATATTTTCAGCACTTTATGTTTTAGCACTTTAAACAATATTGGATTGTTTGGTATCACTTATAATTGTGTGGAGATTGCACCATTAGCGCGAAATCCCCCCCCCCCCTCATTTATTTATTATTTGTTATGTGTAGAGTGAACACAGATAGGTTTTGCAGCTATTGTATATTCACCTATATTCATTCTTTTTACTCTTGAGTAGCGCGAAAGACACACATTTTACAATTTGATGGGCACTGGTGAAGCGGCATTGATGGGCGCTGGTGAGGCTGTATTTAATGGGCAGGGCTGAGACTGTATTTGAAGGGCAGAGGAGAGCTTGCATTTCATGTGCACTGGTGAGATGGCATTTGATGGGCATCCCTTACACACACAGACACCGAAACACACAATGCATCCCTTACACACACAGACACCGAAACACACAATGCATCCCTTACACACAAAAACCTCTGGTCTCGTCTGGTCCCCTCCATCAATAACTCCCCCCCAGTTCCCTCCCTTCATTAACTCCCTCCCATACTGTTTCCTCATGAAAGCGTTTAAACTGGTTAAAAAATAATGTTCTTTAGCAACGAACATACCTTTTGCATTAGTAATTATGCTACCAAAATCAGTTTTTGCTGTAAATTGCATCCAGCATTGCTCCTTTTTCTTCTTGCCAGAGGCTGCCATTTTGTTGAAGCCCTGAACCCCTGAGCAGAAGTAAATCATAAAGTGGATCTAAACCCATTGATTTAATGGTTAAAAAAAAAAAAAACTATATTCCTGGAATGTTGGGATTGCTAAATGTCACATTTGCTTAATTCCTCAACCAAACTGTCAAAGCATCATATGGCTGGTGTCATAACTGATCACATGTGCAGATTGAACAGAAGCAGCTTCCTTGGCTGTAAAATATAGGAGGGTTTAATTCTGCCTCAAGGCTGTCAGCAGGCCTCTACAAACACAGCAGTGCGTAAAGATGCCTAAAATTTTGAAACTGAGCATGTGCAGAGCGGGAGAGACGGTATATTACTGGATTGTACACAGTATAGACACATATTTTTAATGTTTTACATAGCTATACCTGCAAAAGGGGCCAGCCCGAAGTGATCGAGCAGATCTTCATTTTCTGACTAAAGTTCCACTTTACCATCCACCCTCCAATATGGTTCCCTCAATCTGGATACATTTTATACAGTTGATACATGTGCAATGCTGCTATGTTATATTTTTCAAGTGAGAAACTGTTTACACATAAAATCTACTATTTTATGGTTTATCGTTTTGAATTATTTTATCCAAAAGCTGATTTGGGGGCAAAATTGTAACATTTCCACAATTAGCTGGTCTAGCAATGTGTTGCATGCAAAATAGTAGCGGTCATTAAAAAGGGGCATGGCAAAGGGGGTGGGGTCAGGGGAAGAGCCAAGGGGGGCGGCAAAATTAGGTTTCGCCTAGGGTGTCAAAAATCCTTGCACCGGCCCTGTATATATATATATATATAATATATATATATGTAGCGGGGCCCTCTCCCCAGTCCCCTCTATTAAAGTTCAGTTCACAATGTCTCTGGTCTAGGGGTATGATAGGGGAGGGAGAGGGTGAGCTACGCCAGGCTTTCTCCACAGGTGTGCATGTGGTATTAGCAATGTCTCTGCTGTTTTTACCTTCGGGTCTGTGCTGTGCACCTGGATCCTCCCTCCGAGAGTCTCCGCGAACCTCGTCTGCCAGAAATTGAGCCCCACACCCTTTAAAGTCCAACACACCTTTATTGTAGAACATAACATGGACTCCCTTGGCTATAGAACAAACAGGAGGTGTGGGTGCGAATAGGCCCAGACACAAATTCGATCCTCCACTCTCCTCCCTGAGAGTGGGCTATGGTCTCCGCACGAGGGAAATTCACCTTCCGGACGGTCTCCGACAAGAGACTCACCCGTCACCGGCAGTATGCTGCACCCGGTCTTCAGATGAGGAGCTCTTCCCGGTCCATTACGCCCACCTCGGATTCAGGCATCCATCCCCGGAGTGCCTTAGGATCCTTCCCTCGCGGAACTCAGTGTTGGGCCCTGAGCTCCGGACCTCCGTCCAAGTACCTCACCCCAGGCTAAAGGTGCCTGGGATGGAACACGATCTCCGGTGGTCCTCTATGCCTAGGCCGCCTAGAGGACGAACATGAACCACCGTCCGCAAGCTGAAGGTGCCTGGGACTAAGACCCCGTGACAAAGATGGCCGGTCCCCTTTATACCCTCTCCCAGCAAGCATGGCGGGTTCCCCGCCCCACCATACCGCTGCCGAGAGAGGACAAAAAGGAGGCTCGGCACACAGCGATGTCCGTCCGTCAGCCCATGGTGACAGCGCCACCTGGTGGGCCGCCCGGAACACACCACTGGTGTCACCGCCAGATTCAAAAATTACCCCGGGAAAGTAAGTACCCGCTACACTCTCCCCCCTGTCATTTGACACTGGTCCCCAGTGTCTGGAGTAAATCATGCCCTCAACGGCTGACATAATCCAATCCAGAAGCCAACTAACAATTTGGAAAAAAACAAAACTTTAGGAAAACTATCCTAACGAAGAAGTTGTGTCTGAGCCCCTGTAACAAAAGAGGAGTGAAAACAACATATCAAACTTGAAAATCACATTTCAGCATTATACTTTTCCCTCCCATCCTGACTAAGAACCACCCCAGGGTCTGTAATCTTGCCGGGATGCTCTCCTGCAGAGGGAAAATAAACAAAACCAACACATAAGCCCTGACACATATATCCGTGTAAGAGCAAAAGAAACTTCTCCTAAAAGAAATCCCTTTTTCTCCAGTGTGAGTGTGTAAAAGTGTTTTAAACGTTGCGCAAAACTGCCACCTGGTGACAGCCTCGCGGCACTGCACTCGTGGAACTTCTTCTTTCTCTTTGGCCCTATCTACCCCAGAGTCTGTAATCTCTTTGCGGGAAGATGAAAAAAAACAACAGGAATAGTTCCTCATTCCTTTGGGCACACACAAAACAACTGCCCCAGAAAGTTCAGCAACATGATAAGAGCGGAGTCTTTCTCTCCTACAGGTAAAAGCGGGGATGCGGCAGAATTAGTGGCTTCAAGTTCTGATCCATAGTCTCCAGATGATACTCTACATCTTCGCCTTCTTTGCGTCGGATCACCACTTTATCTGCATGGATGTGTCGTCCCAACATCCATTCTGCCTTGCAGTCTTTAAAACGTTGTGAAGCATTGGGAGAGCATGCAAGGTATCTGCGGGCGTGTGGGACTTTTAGGTGGGTCCACACAAAGTCATTGTACCAGCGCTCCCGGTACACTTCCACCTCATAAAGCAAGTCCTTCGATAAGTAGGGATACTCCCATCCGTACTCCGCTGCAACCTTTTGGCCAAATAGGCGTTGTAGTCTCGCCAAAGGAGGCATGGTAGCTCTGTCCCCTTCACCAGGCAAAACTACCGAATCTGGGTGACGAGGCGCTTTGACCACCTCCAATCTGGGCATTGGTGCCCGCAGCAACAGTCTCTTTACCCCAGCATCAGATGCGGGTGGCACCGGGGATGCAGGGACAAGCTGGGGACGAGATTCCTCTTCAGGCGCTGACGCCTCCACCCGGGGTGTACTTTCCCCTGTTGACATGGGTGAATTCCGGGGTCTGCGGAATGAAGCGAGCGGTACCTTGTCCCAGCCTTTCTCGGCAAACAAATCGTCTATGATGGTATCGTCTCCTAAGTCCGAGAGCGATTCCAGTCGGAGGTGTCACACTCCTCCGCGGGTATGTAGCCCTTTGTAGAGACGGAGCCTCCACACTCCGCGGACTTGCTAGGCCATGCCTTCCCGACACCTCCTCCCACACGCCAAGTCTCTTCGCCCGGCTTACCTTGGCCTTTTCTTGATACGGGACATCCGGAACTCTCGTCAACGGATCCATCCGGGCCTGTCGTAAGTGTGCGAGACGGTCCACCACCACAGCTGGTCGGGGCTACCACGCTGGTTCTTTTTTTCGGTGGCGAACGCTGCGAGACAGTGGCGTCCGAGTCAGCATCCCGTTGAGTTTTAACTACCTCCTCCGCGGTCGTTGCAGTGTGCGCAGGGGTGACTCTCACAGCAGTGATTCCTCCTCTTTGAGTGGTGGTACCTGAAGCCCGGCCTGGGTAGATGGTTCTCGGCCTCTCGACCACCGGATCCATCTCGAACGTGAACTCCCCACAGGCCTCACAGCGTCCGAACGGCTTCAACAGGCACACCAGTCCCGAACACCCAGGACAAATCATACCCAGGGCCTCAACGTCCATACACGAGTACAGGGCGAATCGACCCCTTGGCTTCAGTCGGATCCCCGTATCCGTTATCGGAGCAGCAGCAGTCAATGTCGTGGACAAATCATACCCAGGGCCTCAACGTCCATACACGAGTACAGGGCGAATCGACCCCTTGGCTTCAGTCGGATCCCCGTATCCGTTATCGGAGCAGCAGCAGTCAATGTCGTGGTGGACAGATGAACCGGAATCCACGAGGCTTGTCCAAACATGGCGACCTGTTGCTGCTCCATCGCACACTGCAGAGTTTTTGCGCCAATGTCCCACGTGTAGTCCGTCACACGTATTGGACTCCTCCCCTTTTGCTCCAGTTCGCTGGCTTTTTCCACTTTCGTTGGTTGGTTCACGCCCACAAACTAAGCGGTGGGGGTTGTGTCTGGTGGCGCAGTGCAATTAGAAGCCCCCACGTGTACTACTTCACACGGCTGGGCTTCCCCCCTTTCACCACTCTTCCTGCGCGGGCCTTTACCCTGTTGAGGTCATGTCCACGGCTTTCGAGTAGGGCTGCACTTCGGCCTATTCGTTTAACTCTTCCAGCAGACACATTCAGTACAGTGATGCACAACACAATACCGGACCCGAGCCCCCACGTGTAGCGGGGCCCTCTCCCCAGTCCCCTCTATTAAAGTTCAGCTCACAATGTCTCTGGTCTAGGGGTATGATAGGGGAGGGAGAGGGTGAGCTACGCCAGGCTTCCACCACAGGTGTGCATGTGGTATTAGCAATCTCTCTGCTGTTTTTACCTTCGGGTCTGTGCTGTGCACCTGGATCCTCCCTCCGAGAGTCTCCGCGAACCTCGTCTGCCAGAAATTGAGCCCCACACCCTTTAAAGTCCAACACACCTTTATTGTAGAACATAATATGGACTCCCTTGGCTATAGAACAAACAGGAGGTGTGGGTGCGAATAGGCCCAGACACAAATTCGATCCTCCACTCTCCTCCCTGAGAGTGGGCTATGGTCTCCGCACGAGGGAAATTCACCTTCCGGACGGTCTCCGACAAGAGACTCACCCGTCACCGGCAGTATGCTGCACCGGGTCTTCAGATGAGGAGCTCTTCCCGGTCCATTACGCCCACCTCGGATTCAGGCATCCATCCCCGGAGTGCCTTAGGATCCTTCCCTCGCGGAACTCAGTGTTGGGCACTGAGCTCCGGACCTCCGTCCAAGTACCTCACCCCAGGCTAAAGGTGCCTGGGATGGAACACGATCTCCGGTGGTCCTCTAGGCCTAGGCCGCCTAGAGGACGAACATGAACCACCGTCCGCAAGCTGAAGGTGCCTGGGACTAAGACCCCGTGACAAAGATGGCCGGTCCCCTTTATACCCTCTTACAGCAAGCATGGCGGGTTCCCCGCTCCACCATACCGCTGCCGAGAGAGGACAAAAAGGAGGCTCGGCACACAGCGATGTCCGTCCGTCAGCCCATGGTGACAGCGCCACCTGGTGGGCCGCCCGGAACACACCACTGGTGTCACCGCCAGATTCAAAAATTCCCCCGGGAAAGTAAGTACCCGCTACATATATGTATGTAGTAATACCCCCAGCTAAGAGGGCTGCTGGTATTATTTTCGGGCCTGTAACACACCGCTGTCAACCCCCAGTAACTGGCTCTACCCTCCCCTGGCACAGCTAGCGGTAACTAGAGGATTGTGAGACCCGTAGGCTATGGGTATCACAATACAGCAGATAACATACACAGTAATATTTACTTGCTGAACTAACCGTCTCTTCTGCACAGTAATCACACCACACAGTGTCTGCTTAATCACTAATGCGTTTACTGAATAGAATAAAAGATCAGATTAAACAGTAGTACATCTATTCATGCAGAGCCCTGCAATAAGAACTAGTCAGCATATAAAACAGGTATACAATCCCCTCAATCCTATGCACATCAATCAATAGACCCCGCTTGCAAGCTTCCCCGTCGTGGGCAAGATGGCGCCCAGCAATGTCTCTACTCTATACAGTCAGGCCTGACTACTTAGTTCACAATGTTTCTGTAGAGAAGGATCTTCGCTAGCAATGGTGGTGCACTTTGTAGGTTATTTGTAATCCACAGGGTGTGAAACAATTTGCTGCTGAATGTGCGACAAGGGGTTCAACTAAGGCTGCACGGCACATTGTCCCTCTGGTGTGCAGCTCAACTTGATAACGATGGGCCCGAAGCAAAAGACACTGGGCCTAAAGATTAACTAAAGAATCTTCGAGCAAGTGCTCTCTCACCCAACCGAACCAGTTCGTGCGGCCGACTTCCACCACTGTGTGTCCCACACACAGTCTCACGATACCCGGAGTCTCCGATCCTCCCGACAGGCCTTGGAAGGTAGATACACGAGACGTCTCTGGGGTTCTTCCGTGAAGAGTAGAAGGCTCCTTGGATCCACAGGTCTCGGGCCTAGTCCGGAACAACAGACCCAGCACAGAGTCCACTTGCTAGGCGGGCGATGTCCAAAGAGACCCCGTGCTGCTCCACCCCTCCTTATATAGTCCAACCCCAGCAGACCTTGCACCGGGCCCAAAGGAACTGTGGGTATCCCGTTTCACACTGGGTAAGGTAGTCTTTTTGGGCTACTTAAAGCAACACCCCGCTACATATATATATATATATATATATATATATATATATATACATATACAAAGCCTGGAATGCATATATATATATATATATATATATATATATATATATATATATATATATATATATATATACTAAATATACTGGAGCTAACTGAATCGCTTGCCTGCTCAATCAATCTAAATGAAATTAAATGACACTCTGTCTCTCTCTCTCTTTCTCTCTCTGAACACCGCAACACACTACACAAGGCAGACGTGCAGGCTGGCTTATATAGTGTGGGGCGTGTACTTACTGCCCTGAGCCATGATTGTCCAAAGGCACCCTGCCTTGGCCAAGATATTGAGCACAAAATATTGTATCAAACAATAAAACAAATTTCTATCAGCGCAAATAATAATATCCTTAACCACTAAATAGTGACATGTGTAGTGGGTGATTTAACAAAATCCCACCAAAAAAAAGCAAGAAATAAAAAAAATTGAAAAAATACCCCCCTACCTGGCTGCTGCACACACAGAAAATGTGTTCACATGTAGAATATACAAAACAAAACAATGTTGCACTTCCTAAATACAAAATAACTCCTCATAAATCCTTAAAGCGGAGCTCCACCCTATTTTTTACGTTTCTTCCATCCTCTTCAGTATTGTCCCCTGCAAAACAATTGGAATATAAAAATTTTTTTTTTTTTAAACTCACGGTTCAGATGTCTTCTGTTTGTATCTCCCGCCGCGGGCCGCCTCAGCATCGTCGCGTCATCCAGCGATCGCTAGGCCTCCTGGGAGATTTCTCATCAATCCCAGGAGGCACTGGCCCGTAGCATTGCGTTATTTCTAAACAGGAAATGACGCGATGCACGACTCCGTCCGGCGCCATTTCAATTGAGGGCAACCAGGCGTGTGTTGCCAGTGACATTCCACTGACAGCTCTGTGCTCAGTGGGCTGGTAACAAGGGGGGGCCCTACCATGGGACGGAGGCCGCAATTCAGGAACATCCCTGGTGTCAGTGTGTGGGCAGAAGGGGAGACCGCTGGCTCAGCTGTGAATGAGCCAGCTTGTGACTGGGAAAAAAATCGATTTTAATCTTGAATCGAGTTTTGAGCTCAAATCGATTCAGATTTGAAGAAAATCGATTTTTTTAGATTTTTTTTTATTTTTATTTTTTTTTAAATAATTTTTTAATTTTTTTTCCCTTCAAAGTTTCCGTAGCAGGACTGCAGGGGGCGTATCTGGAATGGCACTGGGCAGCGTTACCCCAATTACATCTACTCGCTGCAGCCGCCGTCTGCCTACCTGATCAGCGTGTCATGCAGACAGACGGCGGCCATTGCAGTGTTCAAAATCCGCGCCTCCCGAGTCCTCGTCGTCTGTGATAGGCGGAACACTCAATTTCACAGCAGGCAGTATTCAGCCTATCACGGACATCCTCTCATCCTCGTCTGTGTTATGAGGATGACCATGATAGGCGGAACACTGAATGCTGGGAAATTGAGTGTTCCGCCTATCACAGACGAGGAGGATGTTTAACAATCTTTGTTGCACACTGCAAAAAACAACAAAAGGTCACAAGCGCTAAATTGGTGGATAAAGAAAAAAATATAATGGATGATAATAATAATAAGAAAAAAATCCCAAATATTTTGGGAAGTACAAAGTATCCAAAAGGGGGAAAAAACAGGATCCAGCGCAGCAAGAAAAAATCCGTACCCAGAAGAACAAAATACACAACATGCACACAATATAATCCAGCGCTCATGGAACATACATTATTAACTATTGAAAACTCTTGAAGAATTGATAAAAAAGCTTAGTCTATTTATTAATTACAATAAAGAGAGGGATCCAATCCCAAATGTGCAGAGGGCAAATGAATCTTAACTCTCCAGTTGCCAGTGGTGACAAACTTGTTAAACTTGCAGTGACATCCGTGGAGCAAGGAGGGGTTAAAAAAGTCAAAACAAAGCCTGTGGCATGATCTCCGTGTGAGCACAGTACCTTGAATGATGGACAACAGGCAGACCAGCGTGTGGAGGGCCCTCCAACCCAAAAGGATGCAGAGCCAGGATCGCAGAAAGGCTGGGACAGAAGGAATCACACAAAGAGTTTTCAATAGTTAATAATGTATGTTCCATGAGCGCTGGAATATATTGTGTGTTTGTTGCACACTGACTTTGCAGTTAGAGAAAGGGTTTGCCTTTGCAATTTTGTTTGTTGATGCACTTTAATTAATATAATAAAAAAAAAAATCGAATCGTAAATCGAGTTTTTTATAAAAAAATCGCAGATTTTTTGGGGGGGGGAAATCGCCCAGCCCTACTTGTGACACACACCGCTTCTTCCGCCCCTCTCTCCCTGCCTGTGCGTTACATCGATGAAGAGCAAGAGGGAGCGGGAAGATTAAACAAGCAGCCGTCGCCGACAGCCACATTAAAGCCCCTCCTGAACCATTCAAGTGAGTGAGCTGAGGTGAGGACTGTCTCTGACCAGACCCGGACCCCTCTCTCTCCCCCTGTCTCCCTCTCTCTCTCCCTGTCCCCCTCTCTCTCCCCCTGTCTCTCTCCCCCTGTCTCTCTCTCTCTCCCCCCTCTCTCTCTCTCCATGTCTCTCTCTCTCTCTCCCCCTGTCTCTCTCCCCCCTGTCTCTCCCCCTGTCTGTCTCTCTCTCTCTCCCCTGTCTCTCTCTCTGCCACTGTGTCTCTCTCTCTCTGCCACTGTGTGTGTGTCTCTCTCTCTCTCCCCGTCTCTCTCTCCCTGTCACCCTCCCCTCTCGCTCCCCGTCCCCCTCCCCTCTCTCTCGCTCCCCGTCCCCCTCCCCTCTCTCTTGCTCCCCCTCCCCTCTCCTCTCTCTCTGCCCGTCCCCCGCCCCTCTCCTCTCTCTCTCTCCCCGTCCCCCTCCCCTCTCCTCTCTCTCTCTCCCCGTCCCCCTCCCCTCTCCTCTCTCTCCCCGTCCCCCTCCCCCTCCCCTCTCTCTCCCCGTCCCCCTCTTCTCTCTCTCTCCCCATCCCCCTCCCCTCTCTCTCTCTCCCCGTCCCCCTCCCCTCTTCTCTCTCTCCCTGACCCCCTCCCCTCTCTCTCTCCCCGTCCCCCTCCCCTCTCCTCTCTCTCTCCCCGTCCCCCTCTCTCTCTCCCCATCCCTCTCTCTCTCCCCATCTCTCTCTCTCTCCCCGTCCCTCTCTCTCTCTCTCCCCGTCCCTCTCTCCCCGTCCCTCTCTCTCTCCCCGTCCCTCTCTCTCTCCCCGTCTCTCTCTCTCCCTGTCCCTCTCTCTTTCTCTCTCTCCCCGTCCCTCTCTCTCCCCGTCCCTCTCTCTCTCCCCGTCCCTCTCTCTCTCTCCGTCCCCCTCCCCTCTCCTCTCTCTCCGTCCCCTTCCCCTCTCTCCCCGTCCCCCTCCTCTCTCTCTCCCCGCCCCCCTCCCCTCTCTCTCTCTCTCCGTCCCCCTCCCCTCTCTCTCTCTCCGTCCCCCTCCCCTCTCTCTTTCCCCATCCCCTGTCCTCTCTCTCTCCCCGTCCCCTCTCCTCTCTCTCTCTCCCCATCCCCCTCCCCTCTCTCTCACCCCGCCCCTCTCTCTCTCTCCCCGTCCCCCTCTCCTCTCTCTCTCTCCCCATCCCCCTCTCCTCTCTCTCTCCCCATCCCCCTCCCCTCTCCTCTCTCTCTCTCTCCCCGTCCCCCTCCCCTCTCCTCTCTCTCTTCGTTGTTACTGAAAGACAGAAATTTATCAATTCTGAGGGAACCCCTTGAATCCTTTGGAGGAACCCTGGCTGATAAAGGCTGGACCAGTCAGTAATATATTTCTATCCCCCTTGGTGGGAGTGGAGATGACACATCTATAAGGATATACAGTACATACACACACAGCACAAGGCCGTGTTCACACTACAATATATTTCTCAGGATTGCAGTCCCTCTGAGCTCCACAAGATGGTGATCTCACTTCTATTCAGACAGGAAGTGATGTCAGGTACAGACAGAAAGTTCAGGGTGAGAGGTGAGTCGGGAGGAAGTAGAGAGGAAACATTGCTGGAAGTGGTAGCAGAGGAGGTAATAAGATCTTATTTTCTATTTACACCCAGTAACCCCGTCATGTCCGTCCTCTTCCTCCATAGTCACTGTGATGTCTTTTATCTCCAGCAGATGATGATACACACATATATATAGTGTGGATAAATGTAGATTAACCCCTTCAGGGTCAGAACATTTCCCCACTCTTCATCTTGGATTTGTGTCACCTTTCCAACCAATCACCTTCCCACCTCATCAGTCTATATCAGGGGTCTCCAAACTTTCTAAACAAAGGGCCAGTTTAGACTTTAGAGGGACCAGTAGGAGTAGAAAATGTCCAGTGGAAGTAAACAAAGCCCCAACGTTGGTGTCAGTAGGAGGAACTGTGCCCCATCATTGACGTCGGTGGGAGGAATAGTGCCCTATCATTGGTGTCAGTGGAAGAAACTGTGCCCCATCGTTCATATCAACAATGGGGCACTATTCCTTTCATTGATATCAATGGAAGGAATGGTGCCCTATCGTTGGTGTCAGTGGGATGAATAATACCCCATGGTTAGTGTCAGTGGATGGAATAGTGCCCCAAGGGCCAGATAAAGGCAAGCAAAGGGGCGCATGCAGCCCCCAGGCCAAAGTTTGGAGACCGCTGGTCTATACTAAATGGATTATACCACTTTTATTAGCGGGGGAGTGGCAGTGTATGGCATTGGAAGATATCACATCCAGGTAGATATGAATGGTCAAGTTGTTGACAAGATACACAGCGGGTCCAACCAAAAATAGTTACATAGTTAGTCAGGTTGAAAAAAGACACAAGTCCATCCAGTTCAACCATAAAAAAACAAACAAAAATGTAATAATATCATACAATCCCATATACACAATTCTACACCCACAGTTGATCCAGAGGAAGGCGAAAAAACCCCAGCAGAGCATGATCCAATTTGCTACAGCAGGGGAAAAAATTCCTTCCTGACCCCCCGAGAGGCAATATTTATATAGTTATATTATGTACATTTAAGAAAGAATCCAGGCCCTTCTTAAAGCAATCTACTGAGCTGGCCAGAACCACCTCTGGAGGGAGTCTATTCCACATTTTCATAGCTCTTACTGTGAAGTAACCTTTCCGTATTTGGAGGTGAAATCTCTTTTCCTCTAGACGCAAAGAGTGCCCCCTTGTCCTTTGTGTTGACCGTAAAGTGAATAACTCAACACCAAGTTCACAATATGGACCCCTTATATATTTGTACATGTTGATCATGTCCCCCCTTAATCTCCTCTTCTCAAGAGTGAATAAATTCAGTTCCTCTAATCTCTCCTCATAGCTGAGCTCCTCCATGCCTCTTATCAGTTTGGTTGCCCTTCTCTGCACTTTCTCCAGTTCCCCAATATCCTTTTTGAGAACTGGGGCCCAAACTGAACTGCATATTCCAGATGGGGTCTTACTAATGATTTGTACAGGGGCAAAATGATATCTCTCTCTCTGGAGTCCATACCTCTCTTATACAAGAAAGGACTTTGCTCGCTTTGGAAACCGCAGCTTGGCATTGCATGTTACAATTGAGCTTATGATCTACCAAAACCCCCAGATCCTTCTCCACTATGGATCCCCCCAGTTGTACTCCCCCTAGTATGTATGATGCATTCATATTCTTAGCCCCCAAGTGCATAACTTTACATTTATCAACATTAAACCTCATCTGCCACATAGTCGCCCAATTAGACAGAGCATTGAGGTCGGCTTGTAAATTGGCGACATCCTGTAAGGACGTTATTCTACTGCATAGCTTAGTGTCATCTGCAAAGACAGAAATGTTACTTTCTCTTATCGTCCATGGACTGACACAGCGTCTCTTTACACTTTACACGTGGGTTATGTCCCTGCTTGCAGGAGAAGACCTAGGCAGAATGTGAAATGTTATACATACATTCTAAAAAGCCAGAGCTGAACAGCCTTTGCCCAGGGGGGCAGTCCCTCCGGACATAACCCTCCCACTGCAGTCAGCAGACCTCAGTTTTTTTCTACCTAGCAGAAGGAGAAGACGTGGCTCTCTCAGGAGCCAGTCTCCTGACCTATTTTTATTCCTTTTTGGAATTTTTTCTTATTTTATTTTTTGAGACCTTCTATCAACTGTCGGCTGGGCAACTGGTTGGGTACAAGATATCCTCGTAGTCTTCCCTGTCCGACCATCGAGCGCGCTGATCCTCGCCTTGTGTGCGTGAGACTCAGTTCACGACATGCCCTGCGACTCCAGGGGTGGCCGGTGGGCTTTCATGCTCCGCGGTCCTCTCAAGATTGAACAGTCCTGCTGTATCTTTCGCGGTGGACCGGGCCAACAGCTACTCAGTACCGCACTGTGATAGTCCTGTCAGGAACACACCAGTGGGTCCTTCAGGGGACGGATAAGTAGTCTCTCCTGGGGGTCATACTGTCCTGGGGGGGGGGGGCTCATGCTGGTCTGCATATCGCTGTGGCTGTTTTTTGTGAGTTTTGGGGGTCTGGGCGCCATGTTTGGTGTTTGTGCATTACTTTACATTGGCGGCCCCCAGACAGATTCTTTCTCTCAAATCCCCCCTCTCCTTCCTTTCAGGCAGCCCTCTTGGGGGCTGTACAGGATTTGATCAGGTCCGGAGTGATAGTGCCGGTTCCATCCCAGGAGAGTTTTTTGGGGTCTTCTTCTCTAATCTTTGTTGTCCCAAAAAAGGACGGGTTCGGCCAATCCTGGACCTCAAGGCCCTGAATGCCTTCGTGAAGGTGCAGAAATTCCGCATGGAATTCATTCGCACGGTGATCGCTACACTCCATCAAGGGGATTTTCTGGCGTCCTTGGACATCAAGGACGCCTACTTGCATGTTTCGATCTGCGCAAGTCACCAGAGGTTTCTGCACTTTGCGATCGGCGAAGTCCACCATCAATTTGTGGCTCTTCCCTTCGGCCAAGCCTCAGCACCGAGGGTGTTCACCAAGGTGCTTGCTCCGGTTCTAGCCTTGCTGAGACAGCGAGACATTGCTATCGTGGGCTATCTGGACGATCTTCTTGTAAGAGCAGACAGTGGCTCAGAATTAGAAGAAAGTGTGACTATCGTCAGTCAGTCCCTCAGGGACTTCGGGTGGCTCCTGAACATTCAGAAGTTGGTCCTGGTCCTGACTCAGTGTCTGGAGTATCTAGGTCTGATCCTGGATTCCTTGGAGGCAAAGGTATTCCTACCTCTGGAGAAGTTGCTGACGCTTCAGTCTGCAGTGCGGGTACTGACGTCCCAAAAATGGTTGTCAATCCGTTTTTTCATGAGTCCTGGGACTCATGGTGGCCTCTTTTGAGGCCGTTCCATATGCCCAATCACACACCAGGGCATTACAGAAAGAGATCCTGTCCACTTGGGACAAATCCCCGTTGTCCTTGGATCTTCAGATCCAGGTGAGTCACCCGGTCAGGGCGTCCCTGACGTGGTTGAGGTCCCCGGCTCTTCGGTCCGGGAAGTCGTTCCTCCCCATCCAATGGACGGCGATCACGACGGACGCCAGCCTGACGGGCTGGGGTGGAGTCTGGGGAGTCCTGTCGGCCCAAGGGCTTTGGACTCCAGACGAAGCCCGTTTACCAATCCAATGTTCTGGAAATACGGACAATCAGGCTGTGCCTCTCCTCGTGGTCGGAGAGATTACAGGGTCGCTCCATCAGGATCCAGTCGGACAAAGTCACGGCGGTGGCTTATGTCGACCATCAAGGGGGGACTTGGAGCTCAGCTGCGGCTTCCGAGGTCCCCCATACCCTGAAGTGGGCTTAAAGAAGAGTGCCGGCTCTGTCGGCCGTTTACATTCCGGGCATAGAACTGGCGGACTATTTGAGTCGCCAGACGCTGGACCAGGGAGAGTGGTCCTTGCACCCGGAGGACTTTCAACTCCTTTGCCGACGGTGGGGCATGCCGGATGTGGACCTGATGGCCTCTCGACTCAATCGCAAGGTGTCGAGGTTTGTGGCCAGGTCCAAAGATCCTTGGGCGGATGCCTCGGATGCATTGGTGGCCCCATGGGGTCATTATCATCTGATATACGTTTTATCCTCCGCTGCAGTTGCTCCCTCGCCTGCTGCGCAGGGTGGTGACCGAGGGAACTCCGGTGATCCTCATTGCTCCGGATGGGCCTTGGCGTCATTGGTACGCCGATCTGGTACGTCTCGTCGTGGACGTTCCTTGGCGGTTGCCAATGAGGGAGGACCTTCTGTCTCAAGGTCCTATATTTCATCCTGCTTTACAGTCTCTGGCTTTAACGGCATGGCTATTGAAAGCCAGGTGCTGAAAGACCGAGGTCTCTCGTATTCGGTCATTTTGACCATGTTAAGGGCAAGGAAGTCTTCCTCCAGAAAGATCTATCGCCATACCTGGAAAGCTTACATCGCCATGTGCGAAGAGCTGGACTGGCATCCACGGACGTATTCCGTCCCCAGAATCCTGCGGTTCTTGCAGCGTGGCGTGACCAAAAAGCTTGCTTTGAGTACCATTAAGGGTCAGATTTTGGCCTTGGCCATCTTCTTTCAATGACCACTGGCGGGTCATTCCTTGGTTAGCACCTTTTATGCAGGGGGTTCGACATGTGCTCCCTCCTGTCAAGCCTCCTCTCCCCCCGTGGGATCTGAATTTGGTGCTCTCGGTTCTCCAGGAACCTCCATTTGAAAATATAAGAGATATTCCCCTCTTGACTTTGTCTCAGAAGGTGGCCTTCTTAAGCCCCGTACACACGATCGGACTTTTCCGCGGATTTTTGTCCGAACGGAGTTGGTCGGGAACACCCATAGCATACACACGCTCGGACTTTTCTGCAAACTTTCCCAAAACTTCTTCCAACATCGCGTGGTTTTTCTGCTCTTTACCGCCACCCTTTGGTCAACTTCTGCTATTGTTGGTTGATTTTAACATTAGTTGTTTTGTCCATCGGACAAAAGTCCGATGGTTTTCTGTACACACGGTCGGACTTTGCTCCATCTGACTTTTGTTGGGCAAAAGTTTGTCCATTTGCAGACCCAACATTTGTCCGATAGAAACAAAAAAAAACCCAAAAAAGTTTGTCCGATGGAGCGTACACACGGTCGGACTGTTGGTCCAACTTGCTCAAAATGAAGTTTGTTGACCAAAAGTCCGATCGTGTGTACGGGGCTTTAGTGGCCATTACTTCTGTTAGACGAGTGTCTGAGTTGGCGGCCTTGTCCTGCAAGTCGCCCTATTTGGTCATCCATAAGGATAAGGCGGTGTTGCGTCCGCGACCTTCTTCTTTTTTGCCAAAGGTGGTCTCGGCTTTTCACCTAAATGAGGACATTCTCCTCCCGTCCTTGTGTCCTCACCCATCGCATCCCAGAGAGTTTGCGCTTCACACATTGGATGTGGTACGAGCCTTGCAGGTGTACCTGTCTGCTACTGCTTCTATTCGGAAGTCTGACTCACTGTTTGTGACTGTCTCTGGTCCAAAACAGGGCTAAGCGGTTTCGTCTGCCACCCTTTCTAGGTGAATCAGACAAACCGTCATTCATGCCTATGCCCTCAAGGGGCGGGCGCCTCCCTTTCTGGTTACGGCGCATTCCACCAGGGCAATTGGTGCTTCCTGGGCTTTCCGACATCAAGCGTCGGTTGCACAAGTGTGCAAGGCGGCCACCTGGTCGTCCATTCATACGTTTTCTAAGTTTTATGAGGTTGATGTGGCTGCATCTTTGGATGCTTCCTTCGGCCGCAAGGTGTTGCAGGCCGCTGTTTAATGTTGCAACTCCTCCATTGAGGAGCTCTGCCTTGTTTGGAGTGAAGTTTTTGGTTTTCCATTTATACTGCTCCCATCCCTCTTGACACTGCTTTGGGACATCCCACGGGTAAAGTGTAAAGAGAGGTTGTGTCAGTCCATGGATGACAAGAGAAAATAGGATTTTTGTACTCACCGTAAAATCCGTTTCTCTGACGTCCATGGACTGACACGGCACCCACACTTCTTTTTAAGGTTTGTACTGCTTTGTTACGAACTGAGGTCTGCTGACTGCAGTGGGAGGGTTATGTCCAGAGGGACCGCCCCCCCTGGGCGGGGCTGTTTAGCTCTGGCTTTTTAGAATGTATGTATAACATTTCACATTCTGCCTAGGTCTTCTCCTGCAAGCAGGGACATAACCCACGGGTAAAGTGTAAAGAGACGCTGTGTCAGTCCATGGATGTCAGAGAAACGGATTTTACGGTGAGTACAAAAATTCTATTTTTTGATCCCAGACCCAATATAATTTATAAAGATATTAAAAAGTAAGGGTCCCAACACTGAACCTTGGGGTACACCACTGAGAACCTTAGACCATTCAGAGTAAGAATCATTAACCACTACTCTCTGAATTCTGTCTTTTAGCCAGTTTTCTATCCATTTACAAACTGATATTTCCAATCCTGTAGACTTTACCTTACACATGAGCCGTGTGTGGGGAACTGTATCGAACGCTTTTGCAAAATCCAAGTATACCACGTCCACAGCCATGCCTCTGTCCAAGTATACCACGTCCACCGCCACCCTCCTGTCCAAGGTTTTACTTACCTCTTCATAAAAAGAAATCAGGTTTGTCTGACAACTTCTGTCTTTCATGAATCCATGCTGTCTGTTGCTTAAATATTTTTTTCCAGCAAGAACTCATCTATGTGGTCTTTTATTAATCTCTCCAGTATTTTCCCAACTATAGAAGTTAAACTAACAGGTCTATAGTTACTTGGTAAAGACTTTGTTCCCTTTTTAAATATAGGCACCACATTGGCCCTGCGCCAATCCAGTGGTACTATTCCTGTCATTAATGAGTCCCTAAAAATTAAATACAATAGCTTTGAAATTACAGAGCTCAATTCTTTTAGGATCCGTGGGTGTATGCCATCTGGTCCAGGGGCTTTATCCACCTTTATTCTGTCTAAATATTTCTGGACCATATCACTTTTGAGCCATTGTGGATTATTTGGGGCTGTGTCACTACCACCCACATTATGGACATGATCTCCCCCATGCTCCTTTGTATACACAGAGCTGAAGAAAGTATTTAATAAATTAGCCTTTTCTTTGTCCCCAGTCACCCACTCTAGATTATTTTGTAAAGGGCCTACATGCTCAGACTTGACCTTTTTACTATTAATATATTTGAAGATTTTTTTTGGGGTTTGTCCTACTATCTTTTGCAATCTGTCGTTCATTTTGAATCTTTGCATCGTTGATTTCCTTTTTACATATCCTGTTATATTCTTTGTAACATTTAAATGACACTAGTGTTCCTTCATTTTTATATTTTTTAAAAGCTCTTTTCTTATAGTTTATAGCTTTTTTAACTTTGGACGTGAGTCATATAGGTTTTATTTTTAGCCTTTTAAACTTATTGCCCATGGGAATATACTTTGCAGTGAGTTCACAAACAGTCTTTTTGAAGAATTCCCATTTCTGTTCTGTGCCCATTGATGCCAATATTCCCTCCCAGTCTAAGTCCTGGAGAGCAGCCCTCATCCTTGGAAAATTTGCTCTCTTGAAATTAAGTGTTTTTATCTTTCCCGAAAGTGATTTTTGCTTACAACTAACATCAAATGAAATCATGTTATGGTCACTCCTACCCAGGTGTTCCTTTATCTGAACATTAGTAATACGCTCTGCATGGTTTGAGATTACCAGGTCCAACAGAGCATCATTCCTAGTTGGGGCCTCAATAAACTGGACCATAAAATTGTCCTGCAATAGGTTTATACATTTTTGCCCTTTTGAAGCCGCGTACACACGACCGAGTTTCTCGGCAAGAACCAGCAAGAAACTTGCTGGCAGAGCTTTCTTGCCGAGTAAATCGGTCGTGTGTACGTGGCTATCAGGTTTCTCGTCAAGAAAACCGACAAGAATCTCGACGAGAAAAATAGAGAACCTGCGTGTGTACACTCAAGCCGGGACAAGTTTCTTGTCCAAGAATCTCGTCAAGAAAAACGAGTGTTTTCCTGAGGAGATTCTCGGCCATGTGTATGAGGCTTAACTGTCCCAGCAGTGCCATTACTCCAGTCAATTTCTGGGTAGTTAAAATCCCCCATTATTATCACCGTCCCAGCCCTTGCAGCCCTTTCCATCTGTGCAAGGAGCTGAGTCTCCACCTCCTCATTAACATTGGGTGGTCTATAACAAACTCCAATGATTAACTTTGAACTACGCACATCTGTATGCAGTTCCACCCATAATGCTTCAGACTCATCACAATACATTTTATTAAAGTGGTTGTAAACCCACTTTTTCAACTTGCACCTACAGGTAAGCCTAGATTAAGGCTTACCTGTAGGTGCAAGAAATATCTCCTAAACCTACACGGTTTAGGAGATATTTACTAAAAAGACAGGCGCCGCTGTCTACAGCGCATGTGCGCCATAGACAACGGCGCATTCATGGGGTTAATCCCATTCACAAAATCGGCTACTTCCCAGCAATCACTGGGCGTAGCCGAATGAAAAGGCTCTCGCGCGCATGCGCAGAGTGACGTCTCCGTCGCTCCGGCCAATCAGAGCGCCGGAGCGGCGCTGTGATTGGCTGGTGCGGCGATACCCGGAAGTAACATTCCGCCTATCGCCGCAGTGATGTCTGCGGCTGGACAGAGGGACGCGGACTGCCTCGGGGGCCCCGATCTAAGGTAAGTGGTACATAATGAGCTATTATCCTAGTCATAATAGCTCATTTTGCCTTTCTCTTACAGGTTGGCCAAAAAGAAAAAAAAAAAAAAAGTGGGTTTACAACCACTTTAAGTATATTTTGTGGTGTAAGCTTTGACACTTCAAGGTATAGTTAGAATAAATATTCAATGAATGTGACCAGAATTAGGCCAGCCGTGACAACTTTTGGTCATATTTTAGGCCTGGTTTACACCTATGCAGGTTGCATATTCCAGGTGCATTTTGCGGTTTTCAATACAATGTTTTTGATCCATTGAAGTCTATCGAACCAAAAACCAGAAAAAAGTCCCCCTGCCGTTTCCATGAAATGCACAGATGTGAACATGACCCATAGGAAACCATGTTATACCTGTATGGACTGTAGTGTGTTTCTGCAGAACTTAAAATGCATAGGTGTGAACCAAGCCTTATTTCTTATGATCATTGGCTCCATCTAGTGGCCATAATATCATATTATGCTATTTTTACTGATGGGGTATTTCAGGAATATTACCTCATTATGGCCACTCGATGGAGCTGGCAATCATAGGAAATCACGGTGTTAATTAAAATACGGCTAGAATTTGTAACAGCTGGATGAATGTTTGTCACATTCGTTCAATTAATTTTCTATAAGTAGACCCCTTAGTTTCCTCTGCCAGGCATGGTTTTATACAGATATCTGAGGTCATACTCATGTACTTGTGAGTACAGTACACACTGAATGAAAAAAGTTATTTAAACCAACAATATTAAACCGATCGTTCATTTATAACTATAAATACTGCTTTCAGCCATTAGATGGAGCTAACTATCATAGGAATTAGCGCCATCTAGAGAATACATTTTTCATTTTAAATCAATGGAAAACTTTCGACCACCTTAGTTAATGGCCTAAGAACATTCATTTACTACCCCATTCACACAGAAGTTTTCACAAGGAAAACTGTTATGCTGTTTTTTA
Source organism: Rana muscosa (assembly GCA_029206835.1). Taxonomy (NCBI): domain Eukaryota; kingdom Metazoa; phylum Chordata; class Amphibia; order Anura; family Ranidae; genus Rana; species Rana muscosa. Next base: position 14,867,220 of record JARGYO010000094.1, on the reverse strand, counting down.
TAGACTCCTAAATGTCAGGAGTTTAGTTAAAATTGGGGGGAATGTATCAGGTAAATAAATATCCCTCCTAGCAATGTTATATACACCCTCATAGTTGGGTGCTAGTCTGTCAGGAAAATGTATTCCCTTTTTGTGGTTCTCCTCTGTAATCAATGGAGCTGCTGCTGATTGCTTTGGACTGATCAGGCTGCACACTTGATTGCTTCTCCCTGCTTTCTGGAAGGCGCCAGAACATAGGAGTGGAGCAGTTTGAATATATAGGGAGGTCCCAGCCAATCCCTGAGGGGCATATTCAGAAGGTGGTTAGTAAATAGGCTGGGGCCGAATCAGTCTAGGTCCTTTCCCAGTAGGAGAAACTCCCAGCCTGGAGGACTGTGACCCACCCAGGCCACCCTGCACCTTTACCAGGAGCCCAGTGAGGCCACCAGCTACCAAAAGGCCCTTTCTTCAGAGTTGCAAGCTATAGAAGGGTAGAATGGGTATTTCACCTGGAATCCAGGCTGGAGTCCACTACACAGCTGTCTGCCTGGTGCTATAAACAGCCCCCCAGCACCCAAGGACTTGTGAGTATAGACCTGAGAGCAGGATCTGGGTAAATGTTGTTGGTAACCCCCCCCTGTTGCAAAAGACTGAGGTTCGCCTAGCCTGTGACACTGCTTTGTTGCTCAGAGCTGTCCACTTCCCAAGAGCTGTGTCTAGGGGACTTTTCAAGAAGAATTAGTTGCATTGAGAAAAAATCAATCCCCCAGACTACTTATTGAGCCAGAATTGTGGATGATCCGTGTGTCTGGCTGCCCTTACACTGCGGGAAAAGTGGATTTGGGAAAAAATAGCGGGACCAGACAGAGTGTCTGCACTACAGTTATTACCAGGCTGCAGCTACGGGAGCTCTAATGTTTAGAGTGTGACCACTACAAAGTGAGTCCATCTTGCTCACATTAACCATTTCACTGTCATTGCTGTTTTTGCATATCTTTTTTTTTACCATTCTACCTGTGATCAGCAGATTGTGGGTGTAATGCAAGTCTGATGACTGTCAGTGTAAGCTGTCTCTTTGTACCTCGCATGGGCAGGTAGTTACACAATGACAGGAACCATCAATTAGCTAAGTATAGCGCTCACCATTGCCCTGGTTGTTTATTGAAAATTATAAGCTGTCAGCCACAAAGGCTGACAGTAGTTGTAGTTTTCCCATTCACAGAACTCTGTGAATGAATGACACGGCCGAGTGGGCGGAGCCCCATATCCCTGCTTTTTTTTTTTTTCATTGTGAGAGTGAGTTCGGGCAAAGCTTACATTCTTGATCACTATTCAGCTTGTTCCCAGAAGACCCTGTTAGATTGTATTACTGCTGTGCAGTCTCTGGTTAGACAAGGCAAATGTAAACTAAACTTTGTTCAGACTTTATACCAAGCCCGGTCAGAGATACTCCCCCCAGTTTCAGTCATTTCACACCAATTCAGTTCTGCCTCCTGACACCAAGAACCTCTTCCTTCATTCCGCTTAGTAACCACATCTGCTCCTGAGTACTCCCATATTTCCAACTGTATATCCGCATGGAAGGTTCCTCTACTACTCCGCTGCCCTTGGCAACCCCTCAGAAATCTTCCTCTGTCTTTGCTACCTTTCCTTCTCTATTTCTGAGTATGGTCACTACTTCCCCACTAGCAGTACTACCTAGTAGGCACCCCACCACCACTCACATAACTCCAGTATTTAAACCAAAGAAGAAAAAATGTTTTCTCTTATCGTCCATGGACTGACACAGCTGGATACTGTAAACGTGTGGGTATATGTCCCTGCTCGCAGGAGAAGTTCTAGGCAGAATGTTAGATGCTAGAAACATACGTTCTAGAACAAACCAGAGCTGAACAGCCCCGCCCAGGGGGGCGGTCCCTCCAGACATTACCCTCCCACCCGCAGCTAACAGCCTCCGTTTTTTTCTGCCTAGCAGAAGAAGACGTGGCTCTCTCAGGAGCCAGTCTCCTGGAAGATTTTACTTTTTAAATGTTATTCCTTTGGGAATTTTATTATTTTATTTTTGAGACCTTCAATCAACTGTCGGCTGGGCAACAGGTTGGGTACACTGATATCCTCGTAGTCTTCCCTGTCCGACCATCGAGCATGCTGATCCTCGCCTTGTGTGCGTGAGACTCAGTTCACGACATGCCTCATGACTCCAGGGGTGGCCGGGTTGCTTTTTAGCTCCCACGGTCCTCTCAAGATTGAACAGTACCTGACTGACTGTATCTCTCGCGGTGGACCGGGCCGACAGCTACGCAGTACTGCTCTGTGATAGGTCTGTCTGAAACAAGCCAGTGGGTCCCTGAAAGGGACGGGTAAGTAGTCTCTCCTACTGCAGGTGAGTACATGCTGGCTGTGTTTCTTTATATGGGGGTTTTTTCCCTGTCTCCCCCCTGTTATGCTGCTCTCTGCACCCTGTACTGGTGCTGTGCTGTGCTGTGGGGGTGCTTGGGGGGTCACTCTGGCCTGGCTGGGCGCTCATGTCTGTAGTGGGCTCTGGGGTGAGGGGCAGTTTTCCTGGTGTGTGAGGTGGTTATTGCGTGCACCATTAGCGCGCGCATTAGCGCTGTTTGCCTTTGAATTTCGCGCTCGGCGGACATCTTGCCGTGGTTCAATGGCACAGTCATAGCTGCGGCCGGCGGCCATTTTCTTGTAGCCGCCGCACATTTACTTTCGGTTTCGGCCTCTAGCGGCGGCGCTGCGGAGCGAATCTCCGCACAGATTCTTCACTCTCCTCAGGCTCACACCGCAGTTTCTTCAGCAGAACTGAGCGGTCCTTAAGGGTTGGTGAGTCCTCAGAGTATCCCCTCCTCAGCCTCAGCGTAGCCAGTGGGTGGACTGTATATTCACTGTAGTAGTGTATAAGGTCTCAGAGGGTGGCGCTATGGAGTCTGATACACCTGCTTCTCCACACTTGCCTGAGGCAACTGGCAGTGCTCCTTATGGACCAGTTGTCGGCAGTCCTGGAATCTGCACTCTATACACAGGACTGTATATGACATGTTCCTGGCCACTGCACTCTATACACAGGGCTGTATATGACATGTTCCTGACCACTGCACTCTGGGCTGTATATAACATGTTCTTGACCACCGCACTCTATATACAGTGCTGTATATGACATGTTCCTGACCACTGCACTCTATACACAGGACTGTATATGACATGTTCCTGACCACTGCACTCTATACACAGGACTGCATATGACATGTTCCTGGCCACTGCACTCTATACACAGGACTGTATATGACACGTTCCTGACCACTGCACTCTATACACAGGACTGTATATGTGTCAGGAAAGGCGTTTTAGTAATCTGGCTAGCAACAGCAGTGTCAGAAGAATGTCCGTGCGCGGAGGGGCCGTGCGGCGCAAGCGCAATAGCGTGAACGTCACGCGGGAGTGCGCGCTGTGATAGCACTTGGCGCCAAAATAGGCTTTTTAAAGAGATCAGACACATTGCTGCCTTGCTGTCCTGTCTACAGCGTTTCCTGAGACCCCTGCTACCTGTGATCCTGATTGCTGACTTGTTACCTGATCCGACTCTCCCTTGACTACTCCTGCTTGCTGCCGGTCTCTGATCTTGGCTTGTCCTGACTTCACTTCTGCTTCTCCTTCAAACCTGATTGCTGCCCGCCTGATGAACTCACCCGGCTGGACTCTGACTATTCTCTGGATTCTGCTTCTCTACCTGATCTGCCCGCCTGTGTTTGACCCGGCCTGTTCTCACCTGCCAATTTCCTGATCCACGAGTGCCTTGCTACTGTCTACAGTTCTCAGCCTGCTGCCTGCATCGGACTACAGTACACCTCCCTGCTGCTGCATCCAGCCCTCTACACCAGCTTACCTGCCAGGCACTTGTGCCCCTTTGCACTCTCAAGTTCCTGTCTGCTCTACCAGGGGTTCTTGAGCCAGAGGTATACGAGAGGCCGCTCCCTGCACATTGGGCTCTACTACCAGGTACGTGACAGTACCGGACAGCCATGTCCGAGCCCATGCAGGGGGCCTCTCCCATGGAGGACTTATGCCATCACCTGGATGGACTTACTACGGCCGTCAGAAACCTGCAGGAGGGCTACACCTGTCTGGAGGAGCGTGTCCAGACCTTGTCCACCATGTCTCCTTCAGCATCTGGAACTTCTCCTGCACCTTCGGTTGTGATGTTGCCGCAGCAAGTACAGAGCTTTCCGCAATGCCTGTGAACTTTTTTTCACTTTACAGCCCAGGACCATCTCTCTTGAATCCACAAAGGTGGGCTTTGTTATTGCTCTATTATCAGGCGAACCTCAGACCTGGGCCCACCGCCACTTGGAAAACAAGGACGTCTGTCTCAACCTCCTGAGTGCCTTCTTCCAAGCAATGGACCTCCTTTAAGAGGATCCGCAACTAGCAGCCACCGCAGAAGCAGCACTATGTTCACTGCAACAGGGTCGTAGGGCAGCAGAGGACTATGTGTCGGAATTCAGGCGTTGGAGTTCGATACAAACTGGAATGCCGCTGCCCAACGTCACCAGTTCCGCATGGGTCTCTTTTTTGTGTATTCTTATTGTATACAGACCATAGTTTTGCTAGGAAGTAGGTAGGATTTTTTCTTGTTATAGGTATATCTGCCAGCTTTGTATTATATTGCTAATATTGTAATAGTTTTGTATGTAAAGCATTTTCTGTTCAGGAAAAGCACATTGATATACCACAGAGGTCTAAGTTTCCTTGGTTTTACCACAAGATCTTAATAGATAGACGCAAGCATTACACGCTCCTCCTTCCAATGTCCCTCCATCCAGAGTCAGAGAATACTATGACATCACACTTACCTCACCTTTCCTCCTCCCAATGTCCCTCCATCCAGAGTCAGAGAATCCTATGACATCACACTGACCACACCGCTCCTCCTCCCAATGTCCCTCCATCCAGAGTCAGAGAATCCTATGACATCACACTGACCTCGCAGCTTCTCCTCCCAATATCCCTCCATCTGGCTTTTTTTTTTCCTGATGCTGTTAGGATGTGGGCTGACCCTTGGCATTCGCACTAGCAAAGTGGGACTGTTGGTCCTGCGTTGAATGTAATGATGTCAAATAGCCTGCTAAATGCTTTTAACCTGCATAGTGTGGGGTTCCAGTGTGGGTAAATTATACCTCAGTGGGGCTTTAATAAAATGGAGACTTGAATGGTGAGGTGAGGAGGATTCTGGGAAAATCATTTGGATTTACTATTTGTGTTCATATTCTAGAGTTTTCCTCCTGTGAAGTCTGGAGATCATATAACCATCACATTGCCTCCACCTCCCTCCCTGATAGAATAGAGAAATAAAAAGAAGATTCTAGAAGTCACCAGAGAGATGATGGAGGAGAGGTGAGCGGTGCCGGGAATTCTGGGACATTATCCAGTAACAGACAAGGGATGTGTCTGGATGGTGACTGTATCATTGTGTGTGTCAGGTTCCTATAAGGTGTCAGGATGTCACTGTCTATTTCTCCATGGAGGAGTGGGAGTATTTAGAAGGACACAAGGATCTCTACAAGGACGTCATGATGGACAATCAGCCGCCCCTCACATCACCGGGTAAGAGGAGACTTTATTGTAAAGGAGAGAGCAGTACGGAGGCTCCACCTAGATCCCCCATCATCTGATAAACACATAGAAACAATGTATTCAGTCAGTGTGTGTGTTTCCTACAGATGGATCCAGTAATGGGAACCCACCAGAGAGATGTCCCCGTCCTTTGTATTCCCGGGATTCCACACAGGAAGGTCACACCATCCCTCACCATCATCAGGTAGATGATTAACAATTATTTGTAGTTCTGATTAATACACAGCATGTTTGTTACAATAAATGTTTTATTAGATGTTTGAGAGTGGAAACCTGTGGGATCATTTTATTGATGTTAAAGAAGAGTGTAATGAGGAGTATGGAGTGATGAAGGAGATTTCAGAAGGACACCAGGATATGATGGAGCCACCTAATACCAGGAACCCACCAGAGAGATGTCCCCATCCTCTGTATTCCCGGGATTCCACACAGGAAGATCACACCATCCCTCACCATCATCAGGTAGATGAGGAACAATCACTGATAGTATCACTAGGATCTGTACATTATCTGCATTGATGTCATTTTTATTCTATATTCAGAGTGGAGACCTGAGAGTTTCTAAAGTTGAGGTTAAAGAAGAGATAAAAGAGGAGGATGATGAGGATGGGGTGATGAAGGAGTCAGAGTCTCTAAAAATACACAAAGATCTGTACCAGGACACCATGGTGGAGACATCCAGCTACAGAAACCCACCAGAGAGATGTCCCCATCCTCTGTATTCCCGGGATTCCACACAAGAAGATCACACCACCCCTCACCATCATCAGGTAGATGATTGACAATTATTGGTAGTTCTGATTTATACACAGCATGTTAGTTACAATGAATGTTTTATTATATAATCAGAGTGGAAACATTAGCGATGATAATATTGATGTTAAAGAAGAGTATAAAGAGGAGGATGAGGAGTTTTCAGAAGGACACAAGGATATGATGGATCCACCTAATACCAGGAACCCACCAGAGAGATGTCCCCGTCCTCTGTATTCCCGGGATTCCACACAGAAAGGTCACACCATCCCTCACCATTACAAGGTTGGTGGGATGGATCATCTAGAACATTGGATTTTTTATGTGACCTTTTAGTTTTCGGCTGATGTTTTCTCAAATTTTCTTGATTTAGAGTGGAGATCCAATCGATATAGAATTTGAGGTTAAAGCAGAAGAAGAAGAGAGGTATGTGAGGGATGATCAGCAGTCTATGGAGGAGGATGGAATAACAAGGACATTTATAGAGGAGGACACTCCTACAGAGATCAGCACAGGTGGATCATTAACACTAAATACATTCCTTCACCCATACTGTTCACTGATTGGTCCAGAGTAGGACTGGGTGATATCAGCCTGTAATCCCCTGGTCACTTTCCTGAGCTGTGTTCCCCGTCCTATATTCCTGTATTTCTCTCGGATAATCTTCCTTCTCTGTGCTGCAGACACAATTTATTCTGGGGTTCAAGTGGAAGAAATTTGGATTTTTACCATAGGTGTTACTCAACCTAGGCACCTGGGGAATGTACTTTGAGTCTTCTGCCCCATACCTGGGTCTAGGAAGATCTCTGACAGAACAATTCTCCAAGGATTACTTGCTGGCTGTGCTGGGTGGAGGGATATGTCCAGAGCTGCTGATAAGCCAGTACAGCTGGCCCTGTTGTATGGGGCCTGGCAATGTGGACAGAGAAGTCTTTCAGCCAGTATCCCTGAATACCAATATTATGAGTCCTGCCCCCTACACTGTATAATTTATATTGTACATTACATACTCCTGACCCCTGCACTATATTCTCTATGTTGTACATTACATCATTCTGATACATATAGTCCTAACTTTTGTATTCTATATAATAGGTTGTACATTAGATAATCCTGACTTATTTTACACCCATTTTCTACAAGCTAGATATTTAATATCTTGATGATTTGATTGGAGCACAGGCTTTTTCATGTTGGTAATAATGTGATAACATCCTCAGACTTTGGAACCTTAAACAGAAAGTGATAATGAGGGAGGAGTTAATAATTCAATGATGGTGGTCTTAAGGATCAGTCCAGTCTTCATCTTGGTTGTTCTCCCCCCTTCCTCACTCTCTGACCTCCGGTGGGGCTCAGCTTTGTGAGGCCTAAGGCAAAACTTGGACATGCGGCCCCACTCATACCCATAATGGGAAAAAATAACTGTATAATTTGCATATATTAGGAGCCTTAAATCCTTTGAACTATGAATCCACAGCTTCTAGGATTTTCTCTAACCAATTCTTCTTTAATCAATGACCATTAAACATAGGATATGTATGTGTATATATAAATATTACACACACACACAAATATAGGTAAAATGTGTGCGGCTGCAACTAGCAATAAAAGTCAAAACCCATATTTCTCCATTTACATAAACGTCTGGTAATATAACCCAGGCAGCACAGAGTTCCCCCTTACATCAGAGTCTGCAGGATTCCTCCTTACAGTGCAAGGGGACCTTTGATGTAAAGGGGAGTGCTGTAGACTTTCTTGTAATGGGGAACTCTGATGTAAGGGGGACTCTGGTGACCAGAGATCACCTTATATCAGAGTGCACAGCATTCCCCTTTACATTACAGTTACCCTTTACGTCAGGGTCCGCAGAGTTCAAATGGGAACTTTGATGAGGTGGGCTCTGGTGACCACAGACCACCTTCCACAGAGTTAATGCACTAAGGTAGATAGGGTAGGGTTTCTAATATAAGGGGGAATCTTTATATCAGTGTTCCCTTACCTTACTGTATTCACTCCCCACTTACATCAGTGACCCCCCTCAGACTGGCCTTGTAGTGCTATCACTGACCTCCTCTGAGGTGCACTGTGCAGGGCCCAGTCAGATGGTTCTCTCTGAGCTTCAGCTTGGCGGTTCTGGTATCATCCTATATTCTTCTCTCCACAATCCACACACATCTGACTCCTCCCATGGACCCTGTCCTGGCAGCGCTCTTGACTCCTCTGTAGCCCCCCCAGAGACTACAGACATGATACAAGAGATGGTCAGAGACTGTGCAGACATGATACAGGAGATGGTCAGAGACTGTGCAGACATGATACAGGAGATGGTCAGAGACTGTACAGACATGATACAGGAGATGGTCAGAGACTGTACAGACATAATACAAGAGGTGGCCGGAGACTGTACAGACATAATACAACAGATTTTCAGAGACTGTGCGGACATAATACAAGAGATGGTTAGAGACTGAGCGGACATGATACAGGAGGTGGTCAGAGACTGTGCAGACATGATACAGGAGATGGTCACAGACTGTACAGACATGATACAGGAGATAGTCGGAGACTGTACAGACATAATACAAAAGATGGCCGGAGACTGTACAGACATAATACAACAGATTGTCAGAGACTGTGCGGACATAATACAAGAGATGGTCAGAGACTGTGCGGACATGATACAAGAGATGGTCAGAATCTGTGTGGGCATGATACAGGAGATGGTCAGAGACTGCGGACATGATACAAGAGATGGTCAGAATCTGTGCGGACATGATACAAGAGATGGCAGGAGACTGTGCAGACATGACTTTCCCACTGTGCTTATACTACACATTCCTTCATGTGGGGGTAAGTAGAGAGTCCTTTGCTCTGCAGAAACTCCTAACATAAGCTGGAGCTTGCGCATTTTTCATCACTGTGGCAAGTAAATTGTGTGGTGGGGGGGCCCAAGCTGTACATATCTCTACATGTCCACACATATCTCATAGATGAGAGAGCAGTAAGTTGAAGTGCCCACCCCATATCCACACTTCAGGTGTGTCCTAATACAGATTGAGTCTGCCCCAGCACACACTATACGGCTCTCATAGACAATGCTGTACAGAGCCACTATGATAATGAGCAGCAATGGCACAGTTCACCTGTGTCCAGTCCTGAGCACACCACACCCATCATCTCCGGTTCTCCTCCTGGTATCTTCATGCTCCTCTGAGCACTCACTGCATACACAGTACGGGGAGCCAGGCACACAGGGTGGGTAAGGAGGGAGATGTCAGAAGCACCCTCATTGGATACAGGGCTGCAGAGCCCTGTTGTAATGTAATCTCTGATTGGCAGAGTGTGTGGTGGGCGGGGCAGTGTGTTTAAGCAGCCGTACACAGTGAGTGAAAGGGGAACTCGGGGGAAGGCAGCTCTTGTTAGGAAATATGGCCCCAGTGTTTCCTACAGCCAGTCCGGCCCGGAGACATTCCCTTGCAACACACATGGTAGGCAAGTTAGGTGGCCGTGAGGCCCTGCAAGCGCAAGGCCTGAGGCGACTGCCTAATTTTCCTAATTAGAGAGCTGCCTTTGTAAATAAGGAAGTGCAGTACTTCTTGTGTTAGGAAGACAATAACCCAATGATGGTGGTCTTCAGGATCAGTCCAGCCTTTGATTTGGTTGTTCGCTCCCCATCCTCACTCTCTGACCTCTGGTGGGGCTCAGCCCCGCTGTTTTTCATGACTAAATCATGGACTAAATAAGGAAGTGCAGTACTTCTTGTGTTGGGGAGATAGCACTGAGTGATAGAGGGGGTGGGGACACTCGTCCTATAATCCCCTCATCACTGTCACTTCTATAAAAGACAGTTCTCGTTGTTTCCTCACTCTGACTAAGGTCCATGAATAAAGAAATGATCTGGTAGGAGATCAGAGGACCCATTTACTAGTTACCTTGAGGGGGAATTGTAAGATCCTCAGAGACAAAGCTGCCTGATGTGGGCGGAGTCCTGGTTTAGGGGAACCAATCTGCTCATGTCTAGTAATAATCTTTTTATTTCTATTTTAGTAGATGGACGGGAGATGAGGAAAGCCTCAGAGGATTGTCTCACTTTGTCTCCAGACTGTAAAGTAGAAGATGAGGACATCACACAGTATAGTCCAGGAGAAAACCCGACTACCTCAAATGTCCATCCGGCACCACACAGTGTAGATGGACCATCGTATTCCTCTTATCCTGAGGAACCTCAGACTGTGCGGGTCGGTGCCGGACCATCGTATTCCTCTTATCCTGAGGAACCTCAGACTGTGCGGGACGGTGCCGGACCATCGTATTCCTCTTATCCTGAGGAACCTCAGAGTGTGCGGGACGGTGCCGGACCATCGTATTCCTCTTATCCTGAGGAACCTCAGACTGTGCGGGACGGTGCCGTCCTTCCAACAGATAAGAGATTTTCCTGTACTGAGTGCGGGAAGTGTTACCGTTTTAAATCTGGGTTTAATCGGCACAAAAGAATTCACACAGGAGAGAAGCCGTATTCCTGTCCTAAGTGTGGGAAATGTTTTGTACAAAAATCAGATCTTGCAACACATCTAAGGACTCACACAGGGGAAAAACCATACTCCTGTTCTGAGTGTGGGAAATGTTTTTCGGACAAGTCATTTTATCACAAACATCAAAGAATGCACAAAGGTGAGAAGCCGTATTCCTGTCCTGAGTGCGGGAAATGTTTTGTAGTAAAAGGACAACTTGTCACACATCAGACATCCCACACTGGGGAGAAGCCTTATTTATGTCCTGAGTGTGGGAAATGTTTTTCAGGTAGGTCTAACCTTTCCAGGCATCAGAGACATCACATGGGTAAAAAGCCACATTCCTGTTCTGAGTGTGGGAAATGTTTTGTAGAAAAAGCAACCCTTGTTACACATCAAAGATCTCACACGGGGGAGAAGCCGTATTCCTGTCCTGAGTGCAAAAAATGTTTTTCCCATAAGATCCATCTTTATAAACATCAGAGATCTCACACAGGGGAGAAGCCTTATTCCTGCCCTGAGTGTGGGAAATGTTTTTCAGATAAGTCCAGTCTTTACATACATCAGAGATCTCACACGGGGGAGAAGCCGTATTCCTGTTCTGAGTGCGGGAAATGTTTTTCACAGAAGTCTGATCTTAATAGACATCAGAGATCTCACACAGGGGAGAAGCCGTATTCCTGTTCTGAGTGCGGGAAATGTTTTTCACAGAAGTCCCATCTTTGCACACATCAGAGATCTCACATGGGGGAGAAGCCAATTTCCTGTCCTGAGTGAGGGAAATGTTCCTCACTGAAGTCCTGTTTTCCTGTACATCAGGGATCCCACACAACCCTCGAGGTGTATTAGTGCCTTGAGTGTGGGAAATGTCTTGTATATGAATGTTGCTGGACATCACAGCTCTCATGTGGGGAAGAAGCACACCCTGATATACACCTCAGATATACTCCATGGCTGATCTTTATCATGTAAGAAACAGTTCATAAGGAGATCAGAGATCACCAAAGACATGGATGAAGTGTTGTACCGTGTTGGCCATTGATAGCAGTAGAAAAATAAAAATGGAGTCATTACCTTTCATTGGCTGAGTACATTTTGTGGTGTAAGATTTCACAAACACTTATGGCCCGTACACACGATCCGAATATCGTACGAAAAATGTTGTCCGAGGAAGAATCGTACAATAATCGGATTGTTAGTACAGGGCTTCTGTGAGCCGATCATGACAGTTCATCCGATATTATTTTATCGGACATGCACAAAAATTTTCCTCATACGATACCTAATCGTACGATTTTCGTTTAGTCAGTACAGTTGTCGTCCAAAAATACAACACAAATACATGACATCACTTCCGATTTTTTTTTCTGTCGTACGAGAATTTTCGTGACTTTAGTAACCTATTCACTTTCTACTTGCGACTAGTAAACGAAAAAAGTTGGACGATCTGTCGTCCGATTTTCGGATCATGTGTACGGGGCATTAGAGGTCTGTTTTTATACAGTTTATTGGATAAAGGTGACAATCATTTTTCCGGCCATATCAAATATTGGTTGTATTTTGTTTAATACAGTGATGATGAGCGGTATTACAGGAATTGACACCATCTAGTAGCTCAAGACATTATTTTTCATTTAAAATTATTAAAAACGATTCGTCCAGCTCAGCAAACAGCCTAATCGCATTTTATTTTACCCCCATTCACAGAATGTACACGGCCTATCACTGTGTGAATTGCTATGCAAATCCTTTATGAATAGACCCCCAAATGTCAGGAAATATTTATTTAGCCGCTTGTCACCTGCCCACTGTACATCTACTGAGGACAGGTAGTACAGCCAGGCTAGGTGACATTCCTGTACATGACCTAGCACATGCCTACTAGCGCTCCTCCATGACTACTGTGTCGGGTGGACATCTAATCTTAGTGGTCAGTACCCAGTCACTGTGAGCACCCGGGGTATCGTGATTGCGATGACCGGTAAGCAAACTGTCATAAGTGGCTTTCATTCATGAACAGCTTGCTTACTGTGTGATTGTCCCATAGCTATCACATGGTACATGGCAATCTGTACCATGTGATTTGCTGCAGCCAATAATAGCATCCCAACAGTAAGAAAGCTGTCATAATTGGAAAGCCATTATAACAGTGATCATCAGCAACAACACTGTAAAAAAAAATCCCTAATCACCCCCTCACAGTAGTATAGTGTCACTATGGTGACACTGTACTGCTCTGATGGCAGGATGTAAAAAAAAAAGACATCCTGATCACCCCCACACCAGTCATATGATGACACTGTACTGTACTGGTGACACCCTGATCACTTCACACCAGTCACACGATGACACTGTACTGGTGTCACCCTGATCACCTCACATCAGTCATATGATGACACTACTGTACTGGTGAAACCCTGATCACCTCACATCAGTCATATGATGACACTACTGTACTGGTGAAACCCTGATCACCCCACACCAGTCATATAATGACACTGTACTGGTGACACCCTGATCACCCCACACCAGTCATATGATGACACTGTACTGGTGACACCCTGATCACCGCCATACCAGTCATATGATGGTGCTGTACTGCACTGGTGACACCCTGATCACCTCACACCAGTCATATGATGGACACTGTACTGGTGACACCCTGATCACCTCACACCAGTCATATGATGACCAGGGATGAGCTTCGTGTTCGCGTCAAACACACGTTCGACTTGAACATCGGCTGTTCGATCGTTCGACGAACAAACGTTATGGTCCGTTCGACGAACAAACGTTATGGTCCGTTCGACGAACAAACGTTATGGTCCGTTCGACGAACAAACGTTATGGTCCGTTCGACGAACAAACGTTATGGTCCGTTCGACGAACAAACGTTATGGTCCGTTCGACGAACAAACGTTATGGTCCGTTCGACGAACAAACGTTATGGTCCGTTCGACGAACAAACGTTATGGTCCGTTCGACGAACAAACGTTATGGTCCGTTCGACGAACAAACGTTATGGTCCGTTCGACGAACAAACGTTATGGTCCGTTCGACGAACAAACGTTATGGTCCGTTCGACGAACAAACGTTATGGTCCGTTCGACGAACAAACGTTATGGTCCGTTCGACGAACAAACGTTATGGTCCGTTCGACGAACAAACGTTATGGTCCGTTCGACGAACAAACGTTATGGTCCGTTCGACGAACAAACGTTATGGTCCGTTCGACGAACAAACGTTATGGTCCGTTCGACGAACAAACGTTATGGTCCGTTCGACGAACAAACGTTATGGTCCGTTCGCGCCAAATTCGTGTTGCGCGACACGGCCCATAATTCACTGCGGCAGTGCATTGCTGGCTGTCGATTGGCCAAGCATGCACTATGACCCGCATGCTTGGCCAGTCACAGCGCGGAAAAAACGGAGAGCCGTAATTGGCCAAAGCCAGGGTGGCTTTGGCCAATTATGGCGCAAGGGTTTTAGTACACGCCCCACACTATATAAGGCCGCCTGGAAGTCGGCCTTGTGTAGTGTGTTGGCGTTTGTGAAAGAGGCAGTTTCAGAGAGATAGACAGTGTCATTTATATTGAGTTAGATAGAGCAGGCAGGCGAGTCAGTTAGCTGCTGTTACAGTGTGTAGAGGATATATATGCATCCTAGGTGTTGTATATATATTTATACACTGTATTGAGTTTAGCTAGATCCGTTCCTGTTAGTCTCTATTAGTGATGAGCCGAACACCCCCGGATTCGGTTCGCACCAGAACCCGCGGACGGACCGAAAGTTCGCACAAACTTTAGAACCCTATTAAATACAATGGATGCGAACGTTCGAAATCTAAAGTGCTATTTATAACGACTAATATGCATGTTATTGTCCTAAAAAGGGTTTGGGAACCCGGGTTCTGCACCAGGGGACATGTATCAATGCAAAAAAAAAGTTTTAAAAACGTCCGTTTTTCGGGAGCAGTCATTTTAATGATGCATAAAGTGAAAAAAAAAAGTCAAATATTCCTTTAAATATCGTACCTGGGGGGTGTCTAAAGTATGCCTGTGAAGTGCCACGTGTTTCCCGTGTTTAGAACTGTCCCTGCACAAAATTAAATTTCTAAAGGAAAAAAAGCCATTTAAAACTGCTTGCGGCTTTAATGTAATGTCTGGTCCCGGTAATATGGGTGAAAATCTTTAAGAAAAATGGCATAGCTACCCCATCACAGCCCCCCGCCCCCCCTACCCCAGCCCCTTTGGGTCTTGTATGGATATTAAGGGGAACCCCGCACCCAAAATAAAAAAGGCCCTATATACTCTGAACAGCCGTATACAGGCGGTGCATACAAGACAGGGACTGTAGGTTTGTTCTTATGTAGAATCTGTTTGTAATTTTGAACAGGTACATTGTTTAAGTGTAGCTCCAGCCAAAAAATCTATTTTTAAGCTTTTTGGAAAACATAGGGAAGGGTTATCACCCCTGTAACATTTGTTTTGCTGTCTGTGCCCCTGTTCAGAACATTTCACCTCACTTTCCGTCCTAATGACAAATGTTTTTTGAAAATTTGGGGTTTTTATTGAAACAAGAATTGGTGATAAAGCATCAGTGGAGAGGAGACACTTTTTTTCCCATATTAACTCTTACAGGAGAGAATTTCCCTTCCTAGGGGTAGATTTCCTCTCACTTCCTGTTGTATCCTTCCGTTTGCAAGGAGGAGTCGTTTGTAAGTTGGATGTTTGAAAGTAGGGACCTGCCGTATATACTCAGCTGAAATTTTCCCCTTACATGTTGGTGTTGCCAGAGTACTGTGAGCCCTCACAGTTACTCTTGGTGGGCGCATGAATGGGCCCTGCTGTGAATTATTAGATCAAGAATTGTAATTGCATGCCCCTGTTAAACAGGGGCTGAAAAATTGGGCCTTAGGCACTGGTGCCACAACACTGCAACCCCTCACAAATACTGTACTTGGAGCACAGCAATGAGCCCTGTTGCAAAGTATTGCATCAAAAATTGTAATTACACGCCCCTGTTAAACAGGGGCAGAAAAAATAGGATTTTTATAACAGCTTACCTGTAAAATCCTTTTCTTGGAGTACATCACGGGACACAGAGCGACATAGTCATTACTATGTGGGTTATATAGATTACCTTCAGGTGCTGGCACTGGCAACTTCCAAAACCGGAAGTACCCTCCCCTATATAAGCCCCTCCCATCCAGGAGTACCTCAGTTTTGTAGCAAAGCAATAAGTGTCCCCAAAAGAGGGGTGGGAGCTCTGTGTCCCGTGATGTACTCCAAGAAAAGGATTTTACAGGTAAGCTGTTATAAAAATCCTATTTTCTTTCTCGTACATCACGGGACACAGAGCGACATAGTCATTACTATGTGGGACGTCCCAAAGCAATGCCAAATGAGGGGGGGGGATACATCATACATAAGCTGGCGCTATCAGACATGAGGATCTTTTGCGGCCTGCAACACACTGCGCCCAAAGGCGACATCCTCCTGACTTCTAACGTCCACCTGGTAGAACCTAGTAAACGTGTGTACTGAAGACCATGTTGCGGCCTTACAGATTTGAGCCAGGGAGGCCTGGTGATGCACTGCCCATGAAGTTCCAACTGCTCTTGTGGAGTGCGCCCTAACTTTGAACGGAGGCGGTCTCCTTCTCAAGCCATAGGCTTGCATTATGACCTGTCGAATCCACTTGGCTAAAGTAGATTTTGACGCTGCCTGACCCTTTCTGGGGCCTTCCGGCAGAATAAACAAAGTATCCGTTCTACGAATCTGAGCAGTGGCTTTTAGATAAGCTTTAACTGCTCTTACTACATCCAAAGAATGTAATAACTTTTCCTCTACCGAACTAGGTTTGGGGAAAAAGGAAGGAAGAACCACATCTTGGTTCAAATGAAACCTCGATACCACCTTAGGAAGAAAGGCTGGATGAGGACGTAACACTACTCTGTCCTTATGGATAACCAGATATGGCTCCCTACAGGACATAGCGGCCAATTCCGACACTCTTTTAGCCAAACAAATGGCTACTAAAAAAATCAATTTCCTGGTGAGAAGAACCAAGGAAATGTGCTGTAATGGTTCAAATGGTTGTTTTTGTAGAACCGATAGAACCAGGTTTAGGTCCCATGGACATATGGGAATTTTAACCGGAGGGCTAATACGCATTACTCCTTGTATAAAAGTTTTGACTAGTGAATGCGAAGCCAAGGGCCTTTGAAAAAATATTGACAAGGCCGAAATCTGACCCTTGTTAGTACTCAAGGCAAACTTCCTATCTACAGCCCACTGTAGGAAGTCCAGAATCCTACCTATTACGTATTTACGTGGATGCCATTTCTTGGCCTCACACCACGCGATGTACGCCTTCCAGGGTTCTATAGTAAATCTGCCTGGATACCGGCTTCCTGGCATTGATCATGGTAGATACCACAGGATTAGAGAGACCTCTCTTTTTTAGAATGTGGGCTTCAATAGCCAGGCTGTCAAACCTAAGGCTAGTAAGGAAGGGTGGTATATCGGTCCTTGCGAAAGCAGATCCGGACGATGTGGAAGGGTCCAAGGACTCCCCACAGACATTTTTACAATCTCCGCGTACCATGCTCTTCGGGGCCACGCTGGAGCCACCAGAATCACTGGTTTCTTTTCTACCCTGATTCTGCGGAGTAATCGAGGCAACAATTGTGGCAGTGGAAATGCATATATCAGCTTGAACTGATCCCAAGGGAACACTAGAGCATCCGCGCCGCAAGCTAGGGGATCCCTTGTCCGAGAGACAAATCTGTCCACCATTGCGTTGAATCTGGATGCTAGCAGATCTACATCCGGTGCTCCCCACCGCTGACATATTGCCTGGAAAACCTCGGGGTGAAGGGACCATTCCCCTGGGCATAATTGTTGGCGACTTAGAAAGTCTGCCTTCCAATTCTCCACCCCTGGAATGAATACCGCGGATATGGCTGGGACATATCTTTCATGCACTTTCAGGATGTAATTTACTTCCCTCTGGGCTGCACGACTCCTGGTGCCCCCCTGATGGTTGATATATGCCACTGCCGTAGCATTGTCTGATTGAATTCTGACAGGGGACCCTTGGAGTTTGGATGTCCATGCTACTAGGGCATACCGGGCTGCTCGTATCTCTAAGAGATTGATGGGCAGGGCCTTCTCTGCATCCGACCATCTGCCCTGGAGAGACCATTGCTCCAGTACTGCCCCCCCAGCCTATAAGGCTGGCATCTGTAGTGACCACCTTCCAAGAAATCGGACTGAAGGATTTCCCTTTTTCCAGATTCTGGGGAACCAACCACCAACGGAGGCTCTTGCGAACGGAAGGGGACAAGGACATTGGGAAGTCTAGGGCCTGAACTTTTTTGTTCCAGGCTGACAGTATGGCCCTTTGCAAACTCCTTGAATGGAATTGACCGTAGGGTACTGCTTCGAATGATGCCACCATTTTTCCCAGCAGCCTCATGCACAGGCGTATGGACGGCTGTCTTTTTGTACCCACCAGGTGGATCAAATCTCTCAAAGACGACACCTTTTCTTGAGGCAAGAAAATTTTTCTCTGGTCTGAATCCAGCCTTAGCCCCAAGTATTCCAGACTTTTGACTGGTTTTAGGGCTGACTTGTCTCGGTTGATAATCCAACCGTGAGATTCCAGATACTTGACTGTCTCGTGAACAACCACTTCTAGTTTTTCCACTGAGTGGTCTATCAGCAACAAGTCGTCTAGATATGCCATTATCGGTACACCTCGTGTTCTTAGATTGGCCAATAATGGGGCCAGAATTTTTGTGAACACTCGTGGTGCTGTGGCCAGACCGAAGGGTAAGGCTCTGAACTGAAAATTGTGCCCTTCTACTGCAAAGCGTAGAAATTTTTGGTGGACTGGAAAGATGGGAATGTGCAAATAAGCATCTTTGATGTCGATCAAGGCTAACCATTCCTCCCCTTGTAGGGCAGTGGCCACCGATCGGATCGACTCCATCCGAAAAGTCCTGATATGTAGGAATTTGTTTAGCCCTTTTAGATTTAATATGGGCCTCACGTCCCCGTTTGGCTTCAGGACTGTAAAGAGGTTTGAGTAAAACCCGAACCCGCATTCTTCCAGGGGAACCTCCATAATTACTCCTTGGAGCAATAGTTGTTCTAGTGACGATAGGAGGGATCCTCTCTTCCGGGGATCTCTTGGCACGTTTGACCACATAAAATGGGAAGGAGGAGTGTCTTTTAACTCCAGCTTGTATCCCAGACTTACTGCGGAGAGCACCCATCTGTCTCTGATCGTGTCCCGCCAGGTCTCTGCGAACAACTGAAGTCTTCCCCCCACCTGATTGAGTGGGGGGCGACCTTTCATAAATTTGACTTGGGGGGAGGTTTTGTACCTCTCCTGACCCAGGGTTTTTTGTTACCCTGTGATTGTCCCTGATTTTTCCCCCCGGGATTTGACCGCGGAGGCCGTCGGAACTGCTTCACAGCAGATGTCCCAGGGACTGAAGAGGCAGGCCTCTTAAAAGAGGGACCTCTAAATCTCTTTTTAACCGGCAAGAGTATACTTTTACCGCTGGAAATTTTCTGGATATATTTGTCCAGGTCTTCCCCGAATAAGTGTTCACCATGAAATGGGAAGCTAACCAGCAATTTTTTACAGGGAGCTTCAGCAGACCAGTTCTTGAGCCATAGAAGCCTACGCATATGTACTACAGACAGCGTAAGGCGGGAGGCCTGATGGATTGAATCCTTGATGGCGTCAACCGCAAAGCATAAGGCCCTAGGCAGATCAGCTAGGGCAAGGGCCTGCTGATCCGGCAAGTCCCTCAAGACCTGTTTTAACTGATCCTTCACCGCTTGGCAGACACCAATAGCTGCTACTGCTGGTTGTGTCACCAAGCTTGCTGTAGAAAAAGCAGATTTTAATAAGGACTCCAATTTTTTATCTATCGGGTCCTTGAACATTTGAACATTATCTACTGGACATGTCAGTGATTTGTTCACACAAGAGATGGCTGCGTCCACTGTAGGCACCCTCCATTTTCGGATGAACTTATCCTCCATGGGATAGACCACCGGAAATCTCTTAGGGGGAGTAAATATTTTATCAGGATGTTCCCAATCCTGGTAAATGAGTCCTTCCAGTAAAGGATGGATTGGAAAGGAACAAACAGTCTGGGGAGCTGGTTGATGGCTCCGCAAGGGGCATTTTAAATGCTGATCGGAGCATATCAGTCAGGGACTGAACCCATAATCTTTCAGCATGTGATGCTGAAAATGGCTCTTCCACTGTTGATTCCTCTAGAACAGAATCCACCTCATCCTGATCCCCTTCAGGTAGGTCAATCCCTGCATGGGACTGTTGTTCCGCTAACAGGTACTCTGAGGGAGGAGACGGAGATCGGGCGCGCTTTCCCTCTGACAGGGAAGCAGCTATCAATGTTGTCAATCTCTCTTCCAGTCCTCCCAGAGCTGAGGAAAAAACCTCCTCTGTTACATACACAGGAGCAGGTGAACTGAGGACAGCCACAGTACCAGGTACTCCTGAGGGTTCTCTACGGGCACCAACCTCTGATTTTTCAGGGGAGACTGGTGCAGCAAAAGCATGCCCAAGATCCTCAGAGCCCGACGGAGACCCCCTTTGCTTCCTGGGAGTCTTAGTCCCGGAGACTTTGGACGGCATATTCCTAAGCCCAAAGCTGAGATATTCCAGCCGTAATACACCACTTACTGAAAATAGTCTAGCACAACTGCTGCTATATAAACAGTTGGTGTCTACTAATGTGCCTTTCTATGGGGATGCCTGCATCAACCGCCTGCTGTATGCCTTTTTTAAATGTTACCAGCTCTGTCTCTGCACTCCATAGCCAGCTCACAACACATAATTGTGCCTTTTAACATGCTGGGACGCCCGCACATGCGCAGAAGCGCTGCGGCGCGCACAGAGTGTCATCCGCCAAGCTCCGCCCCCTTTCCAGCTCACCTCTATATATAGAGGCGCGTGCACGTGCGCCTTCGGCGCTTCTTTTGAAAAAAACTAGGGAGAGGAGCCAGGGTCCCTGTTTGCAGCAGGGCCCGGGGATGGACGAGCATTACAACATGACAGAGGAAGCAGTTTCCCACAAGAGAACTCACCATCTGCCTGGACTTGACCTCAGAAGGAAATAGTCCACATAACAAGAAAACGACGTTCCACAGCGGCCTCTAGTGGATTAACACAGGTACCGCGGTTTGTCCATTTTTTTATTTTTTTTCTTGACCACCATTAAAATTTTTACATTTTCTAGTAGTTTATAGGCATGCACAGATATTTAGCGGGAATACCGTTAGGTAACAGGCAGAAATACATATTAGGCTTGGGAGTCCCCCCAATAGAACCAAGTTCCTGAGGGGCCCCCACTTACCTTTTCCCCGTCGCAGGACTCTGTTTGGTCCACAGAAGCCCAAACTTCACCTCTCACGGCAGGCATTGTACTTAAACCTTCAGGGACCGGGTTCCCAAGGATTCCACTCCCCTGGACCTGTATAGCACCCTGCACAGAAAACATCTTGGTCGTGGGTATGACCAGAGCTCTGGATCCCAGGGTCCAACCCTCCTAAGAGAGGCATTACAGGCAAAACCTTGCTCTTCTCTGCAAGGCCCGGGTACCGACCGTTTAGCTATGAAGCTTTTTTGGTCGGATCCGGAATAGCTTGCTGAGGCCCAAAAGAACCTGTACACAAGCCCAGATGAAAAAACATGTTAACCTTTGGCCAACACCTTAGACACTGGCAAAAAACTGAGGTACTCCCGGATGGGAGGGGCTTATATAGGGGAGGGTACTTCCGGTTTTGGAAGTTGCCAGTGCCAGCACCTGAAGGTAATCTATATAACCCACATAGTAATGACTATGTCGCTCTGTGTCCCGTGATGTACGAGAAAGAAATTGGGCCTTAGCCACTGGTGCCACAACACTGCAACCTCTCCCAGATACTCTAGTTGGAGTGCAGGAATAAGCCCTGCTGCAAAGCATTGCATAAAAACTTGTAATAACACGCCCCTGTTAAACAGGGGCTGGAAAATTGGGCCTTAGCCACTGGTGGTGGCACCCAGAAACAAAAATGTTCTTCCAAGCTATCATCATCAATCGGATCATTGAGGAGGAGGAGGATAGTCAGTCAACATAACAGGACAGTCTCTCAGCATCAGTCTTGAAGGGATGTGACATTTGAAAATAAATTAGTCTGTTATATCAGCTTCAGATGTTTGGTAGCTGGTGGTGATCCAAGACTGGTTCATCTTTATGAAGGTCAGTCGATCAACAGAGTCGGTGGACAGGCGCACACTGTGATCCGTGGACAAATCCTCCAGCAGCACTGAATGTGCGTTCTGAAAGAACGCTGGATGCAGGACAGGCCAGTAGCTCAATTGCATACTGTGCAAGCTCTGGCCAGTGATCCATCCTCAAGACCCAGTAAGCAAGAGGATTTTCGGTGGGGAAGGTGTCCAAGTCTGACCTTGGCCCCTAGGTATTCCTGCACCATGTATATCAGACGCTGGCGATGGTTGCTGGAACCGATCATACCTTGGGGCTGCGGACTAAAGAATTGTCTGAAAGCATCGGTTAGACGGCCACCTTCCCCACCGCTCCTTCTTTGACTGACTGAAGCCTCAGCAACACGTTGTCCAGACCAGGAGTTTGTAACCTCCCAGTCTCTGGGAACGCGTTGCACAGACCTTTCTGCAAGGCCTCCCGGCGTTGTCTCATCCTCTGCGACGGTAAGATAAGGTCCGCAACCTTACCCTTGTACATGGATCAAGGAGAGTGGGCTCCTCCTCCTCCTCCTCCTCCTCCTCCTCCTCCTCCTCCTCCTCCTCCTCCTCCTCCTCCTCCTCCTCCTCCTCCTCCTCCTCCTCCTCCTCCTCCTCCTCCTCCTCCTCCTCCTCCTCCTCCTCCTCCTCCTCCTCCTCCTCCTCCTCCTCCTCCTCCTCCTCCTCCTCCTCCTCCTCCTCCTCCTCCTCCTCCTCCTCCTCCTCCTCCTCCTCCTCCTCCTCCTCCTCCTCCTCCTCCTCCTCCTCCTCCTCCTCCTCCTCCTCCTCCTCCTCCTCCTCCTCCTCCTCCTCCTCCTCCTCCTCCTCCTCCTCCTCCTCCTCCTCCTCCCTCCTCCTCCTCCTCCTCCTCCTCCTCCTCCTCCTCCTCCTCCTCCTCCTCCTCCTCTCCTCCTCCTCCTCCTCCTCCTCCTCCTCCTCCTCCTCCCCAAGAGGTACAGTGTCACTGATGCATGCACTGTCACTGCTCACCATCCTTGTGGCCTCCTCAAATGGTGCCAGGACAGTGCATGCATCCCTGATCATGCCCCACTGGCGTGGTGAAAAAAAACCTGAGCTCCCCTGACCCTGTCCTGGTGCCATAGTCACACAGGTACTCATTGATGGCAGCCGCTGCAGCATGGCCAACGTTGAGTTCCACCTGGTGGGCATGTCACATATAAGGCGGTTCTTGGGCAGGTTCAACTCCTTTTGCAGCTCAGCCAGGCGAGCACTGGCATTATAAGATCTGCAGAAATGCACACAGACTTTCCTGGCCTGCCTCAGGACATCCTGTAAGCCCGGGTACCTGCCCAAGAACCGCTGCACCACCAGGTTAAGGACGTGAGCCACACAGTGCACATGGGTCAGTTGTCCCTGTCGGAGAGCGGAGAGGAGGTTGGTGCCATTGTCGCAAACTACCATTCCTGGCTTAAGCTGGCGTGGCGTCAACCACCTCTCGGCCTGCCCTGCAGAGCAGACAGAACCTCTGCCCCAGTGTGGCTCCTGTCCCCCAAACACACCAGCGCAAGCATGGCATCTTTTTGCCTGCGTACTTGCGTAGCCCCTTGAACGCCTACGGAGCACCGCTGGTTCCGAGGACAAAGCACAGGAAGAGGCCACGGAGGAAGAAGAAGAGGAGGGGGTGGAGGACAGAGGTGTGTCACAACCAGTAGTAGCATTTTGGAGGCGTGGCGGTGGAACAACCTCCAACACTACTGCACCTTGTCCTGCATCCTTCCCAGCTGCCAAAAGAGTGACCCAATGCGCCGTGAAAGAAAGGTAACGTCCCTGTCCATGCCTGCTGGACCATGAGTCAGCGGTAATATGCACCTTACCACTGACCGCCCTGTCCAGCGAGGCCAAGACATTGCCTTCCACAGGCCGGTAGAAAGCCAGAATCGCCTTCCGTGAGAAAAAGTAGCGTTTGGGAACCTGCCACTGAGGAACCACACATTGCACAAACTCACGGAAGGGGGCCGAGACTACCAAC
Source organism: Rana muscosa (assembly GCA_029206835.1). Taxonomy (NCBI): domain Eukaryota; kingdom Metazoa; phylum Chordata; class Amphibia; order Anura; family Ranidae; genus Rana; species Rana muscosa. Next base: position 14,843,055 of record JARGYO010000094.1, on the reverse strand, counting down.
TGAAAAGGCAGCAGTTGAAGCGCTAGCAATTTAGCCAAGCTAGCATTCAACCGCTGGGCATGTGGATGGCTGGGAGTGAACTTCTTTCGACGGTCCAGCAGCTGGGGCAGGGAAATTTGCCTGCTAGAATCGTATGTCGGTGTACTGCTAGCAGAGTGCCCGCAAGTACTTGGCTGTGACACACCTAATTCTACACCTTCATTCCTCTCAGAGCAGGTTTCAGAGAGGACTGAAGGTATAGTGGGGTTGGAGATCCCAGCTGATGCGGTGCAAGAAGAGGTCCGCTTTGTTCTTTGGTGTGGGTCTTTAAGGTAGGCTTGCCAACGAGCTGCATGGCAGGTCAACATATGTCTGGTCAAGCATGTGGTGCCCAAGCGGCTGATGTTTTGGCCACGCGATATACGCTTGAGACATATGTTGCAAATAGCAGCTGTGCGATCTGATACACTTGACTCAAAAAAGGCCCACACCAAAGAACTTTTTGAATAACGGGCAGAGCCCTTACGCTGGTCCTCCTCCCCCCTCCCCCCTCCCTCCTCCCTCCCTCCTCCTCCTTCCTCCTCCTTCCTTCCTCCCCCCTCCTTCCTCCTCCCTCCTTCCTCCTCCCTCCTTCCTCCCCCCTCCTTCCTCCTTCTGGGTATCATCATCAGACCCTTCGAAACACTGGGCATCCTCCTGGAGCATGTACCCAACACTGTGCTCAAACAGTTCGGGGGACTCCTCAGAAGGACATGGTTGGTCTAGCGAAGGACTGACTGATGATGACATTGATACCAGGGAAGAGGACGCTTTGGCAGCTGCTTTGCCAGTACCCTGAGCCTGGGTGAGAGAGGATGAAGAGGGCTTGGTCATCCACTCTACCAAGTCTTCGGCATGTCCAGCTGCCGAAAAGAAGGACAAGCGTGTCCCATGGCCACGTGCTGATGGCAATGCACCGCGTCCACGACCAGCACTGTTGTCTCTAGACACAGAGCCTGCTTGCCCTCTTTTATTGGCTCCTGACTGTCTGCCTCTCCTTGTTTGCCTTCCAGACATTCTAATGGCCTGCAGGGAAATGGGAAAACCAGCAATAAGGCCTAGCTTCAGGAGTATATTTTACAGGAATCACACTACGCCTGCTGTAAGTGCTGCAAATGCCTGTTGGTGTAACACACCAGGAAAAAGCAGCAATACAGGCTAAGTTCAGGTGTAATATGGTCAGGAGGCACACTCCACCCGCTGTAAGTGCCGCAAAATCCTGTTGGTGTAACACACCAGGAAAAAGCAGCAAAATGGGCTAACTTCAGGTGTATAATGTGCAGGAGGCTTAGCAACAATGACACTGACACTGTCCCCTGCCTAACCTTCTCTCTCCCTGCACACAAGGTTTATCAAAGTATATGACACTGTCCCCTGCCTATCCTTCTCTCTCCCTGCACACAAGGTTTATCAAAGTATATGACACTGTCCCCTGCCTATCCTTCTCTCTCCCTGCACACAAGGTTTATCAAAGTATATGACACTGTCCCCTGCCTATCCTTCTCTCTCCCTGCACACAAGGTTTATCAAAGTATATGACACTGTCCCCTGCCTATCCTTCTCTCTCCCTGCACACAAGGTTTATCAAAGTATATGACACTGACACTGTCTCCTGCCTATCCTTCTCTCTCCCTGCACACAAGGTTTATCAAAGTATATGACACTGACACTGTCTCCTGCCTATCCTTCTCTCTCCCTGCACACAAGGTTTATCAAAGTATATGACACTGACACTCTCCCTGCCTATCCTTCTCTGTCCCTACACACAAGGTTTAGCAAAGAATGGATTTCACACGTCCCTGCCTATCCTTCACTTTCCCTGCTCCGGAACACACTACACGAGGCCGCCGCGCTGGCGGCCTTTTATAGTGTGGGGCGTGTACTAAACCCCCACAGCTATAATTGGCCACAGGCATCCTGCCTGTGGCCAATCATTGCTCTCCTCGCTGCCGGCGCTGTGATTGGCCAAGCATGCAGGGTCATAGTGCATGCTTGGCCAATCACAGCGCCGGGATTACACTGCGATGGCGCAGTGTATTGTGGGCCGTTTGCGTCACTCGAATTTGGCGCGAACGGCCCAAATCGTTCGTTGTTCGCCGAACGCGCGAACAGCCGATGTTCGAGTCCAACCTATGTTCGACTCGAACACCGAGCTCATCCCTAGTCTCTATACTGTGACAGGCAGGCAGGTGATTGTGCTAGCTGCAGACAGTCAGTGTTTCACTTAGTGTACTACTGTGTGCTTTGCATAGCATTCACCTAAAGCTCACCTGGATACAGTTAGTGACTAATACTATTATAGTGGTGTTCTCATATAAAAACCACAAGCAGAGAGCTGCAAGTATTTTCAGTGTACTGTGTCCTCTGCACAGTTTTCACCTAAAACTAACTGAAAACAATTGATGCTTTTCCCATACTAATCCCACAGCAGGCCATTAGTATGTCTGGAAGGCAAACAATGAGAGGCAGAAGTCACAAGGCAATAAAAGAGGGCAAGCAGGCTCTGTGTCTAGAGGCAACAATGATGCTGGTCGTGGACACGGTGCATTCTCATCAGCATTTGGCCGTGGGAAATGCTTGTCCTTCCTTTCGGCAGCTGGCCATGTTGAACATGCCGAAGACTTGGTAGAGTGGATGACCAAGCCGTCCTCCTCCTCCTCATCCTCTCTCACCCAGGCTCAGGGTACTTTGTCTGGCAAAGCAGCTGCCAAAGCAACCTCTTCCCTCGGCTCAATGGCATCAGTCACTCCTTCCCTAACCCCACCATGTCCTCCTGAGGAGTCCCCCGAACTGTTTGACCACAGTGTTGGGTACATACTCCAGGAGGATGCCCATTGTTTTGAAGGCTTTGATGATGGAACCCAGCTGGAGGAAGGCAGTAACGTGAGCCCAGAGAGAGGGGGTGCCCAACAAGGTCAGCTATCTGGCAGTCATGTTCCCCCAGCTGCAGCATACTGCCAGATTGGCTCCAGTGATGAGGAGGGAGGGGATGATGAGATCACTGACTCCACATGGGTGCCTGATAGGAGAGAGGAGGAGGCAGATCTCCAGGATGCCCTCCAGGGGCCAGCTTAAGGGCATCACATCGCAGAGCTCTGCATGTGCAGGGCGCTGCTGTCTCTGCACGTTATTCCAAAAGTTCTTTGGTGTGGGTCTTTTTTCAGACGTGTGCAAAAGATCGCACCATTGCCATTTGCAACATATGTCTAAAGTGTATCTCACGTGGCCAAAATATCAGCCGCTTGGGCACCACGTGCTTGACCAGACATATGTCGACCTGCCATGCAGTCCGTTGGCAAGCACACCTAAAAGACCCACACCAAAGAACAAGGCAGACCTCTCCTTGCTCCTCATCAGCTGGGCTCTCCAACCCCACTATACTTTCAGTCCTCTCTAAAACCTGCACTGAGAGGAATAAAGGTGGTGTAGAATTGTGTCACAGCCAAGTACTTGCGGGCAATCTGCTATCGGTACACCGATGTCCGATTGTACCAGGCAAATTTCCCTGCCCCAGCTGCTGCACCGCCGCAAGAAGTTCGCTCCCAGCCATCCACATGCCTAGCGGTTGAATGCTAGCTTGGCTAAATTGCTAGCACTTCAACTGCTGCCTTTTCAGTTGGTAGACTCTGCCCCCATCCGTGAGTTTGTGGAATGTGCGGTTCCTCAGTGGCAGGTTCCCAAACACCACTTTTTCTCACGGAAGGCGATTCCGGCTCTCTACCGGCATGTGGAAGGCAATGTCTTGGCCTCGCTGGACAGAGCGGTCAGCAGTAAGGTGCATATTACTGCTGACTCATGGTCCAGCAGACATGGACAGGGACGTTACCTATCTTTCACGGCGCATTGGGTGACTCTGCTGGCAGCTGGGAAGGATGCAGGACAAGGTGCAGTAGTGTTGGAGGTTGTTCCGCCACCACGCCTCCAAAATGTTACTACTGGTGATTCTGACACACCTCTCTCCTCCACCCCCTCCTCTTCTTCTTCCTCCATTGCCTCTTCCTGTGCTGATTTGTCCTCGGAACCAGCGGTGCTCCGTAGGCATTCAAGGGGCTACGCCAGTACGCAGGCAAAAAGATGCCATGCGATGCTTGAGCTGGTGTGTTTGGGGGACAGGAGCCACACTGGGGCAGAGATTCTGTCAGCTCTGCAGGGGCAGGCTCAGAGGTGGTTGACGCCACGCCAGCTTAAGCCAGGAAAGGTGGTTTCCGACAATGGCACCAACCTCCTCTCCGCCCTCCGACAGGGACAACTGACCCATGTGCTCTGTTTGTCTCATGTCCTTAACTTGGTGGTGCAGCGGTTCTTGGGCAGGTACCCGGGCTTACAGGAGGTCCTGAAGCAGGCCAGGAAACTCTGTGGGCATTTCCGCCGGTCATATAATGCCAGTACTCGGCTGGCTGAGCTGCAAAAGGATTACAACCTGCCCAAGAACCGCCTAATCTGTGACATGCCCACCAGGTGGAACTCTATGTTGGCCATGCTGCAGCGGCTGCACACGCAGCAGAGGGCCATCAATGAGTATCTGTTGCAATATGGCACCAGGACAGGGTCAGGGGAGCTTGGATTTTTTTTCCCCACGCCAGTGGGCCATAATCAGGGATGCATGCACTGTCCTGGCACCATTTGAGGAGGCCACGAGGATGGTGAGCAGTGACAGTGCATGCATCAGTGACACTGTCCCTCTTGTCCACCTGTTGGAGCACACGCTGCATGGAATAATGGACACAGGACTTGAGGCAGAACAGAGGCAGGAAGAGGAGGATTCCCTTACCTCTCAAGGCCCCCTTTATCCAGACAGTGTTCCTGCTGGCCCGGCTATCACACAGGAAGAGGAGGAGGAGGATTGTGTCAGCATGGAGGTGGAGACTAGCACTCAGCATCAGCAGCAGTCTTCAAGGGATCAATTACAGTCCCAAGACACCCATGGACTTGTATGTGGCTGGGAGGAGGTGGTTGCGGATCATGTTGTCCTCAGTAACCCAGAGGACTCGGCATCGAATGCCTCAGCAAACCTACGCTGCATGGCCTCCCTGATCCTGCAAAGCCTGTGTAAGGATCCTCGTATTCGTGCGATCAAGGAGAGGGATCATTACTGGCTGGCAACCCTCCTTGATCCACGTTATAAGAGTAAGGTTGCGGACCTTATCTTGCCATCGCAGAGGGAGCAGAGGATGAGGCATCTTCGAGAGGCCTTGCAGAAAGGTCTGTGCAACGCGTTCCCAGAGACTGGGAGGTTACAAATTCCTGGTCCTGGACAACATGTTGCTGAGGCTTCGGTCAGTCAAAGAAGGAGCGGTGGAGAAGGTGGCCGTCTGACCGATGCGTTCAGACAATTTTTTAGTCCGCAGCCCCAAGGTATGATCGGTTCCAGCAACCATGTCTGGTTTACATGGTGCAGGAATACCTAGGGGCAAGATCAGACTTGGACACCTTTCCCACCGAAAATCCTCTGGGTTACTGGGTCTTGAGGATGGATCACTGGCCAGAGCTTGCACAGTATGCAATTGAGATACTGGCCTGTCCTGCATCCAGCGTTCTTTCGGAACGCACATTCAGTGCTGCTGGAGGCTTTGTCACATATCACAGGGTGCGCCTGTCCACCGACTCGGTTGATCGACTGACCTTCATAAAGATGAACCAGTCTTGGATCACCACCAACTACCAAGGCCCAATTTTTCAGCCCCTGTTTAACAGGGGCGTATAATTAAAATTTTTGATGCAATACTTTGCAACAGGGCTCATTGCTGCGCTCTAAGTACAGTATCTGTGAGGGGTTGCAGTGTTGTGGCACCAGCACCAATGCCTAAGGCCCAATTTTTCTGCACCTGTTCAACAGCGGCATGTCATTACAATTCTTGATCTAATATTTCACAGCTGGGCCCATTCCTGCGCCCACCAAGAGTAACTGTGAGGACTTACAGTGTTGTGGCACCAGCACCACCGCCACCACCAAAGGCCCAATTTTTCATCCCCTGTTCAACAGGGGCATGCAATTACAATTCTTGATCTAATAATTCACTGCAGGGCCCATTCCTGCACCCACCAAGAGTAACTGTGAGGGCTTACAGTGTTGTGGCACTAGCACCACCACCAAAGGCCCAATTCTTCCTACCACTGTTCAACAGTGGCATGTAAATACAATTCCTGATATAATAGTTGACAGCAGGGCATTCCAGTGCCCACCAAGAGTAACTGTGAGGGCTTACAGTGTTGTGGCAACACCAACATGTAAGGGGAAAATTTCAGCAGAGTATATACGGCAGGCCCCTACTTTCAAACATCCAACTTACAAACGACTCCTACTTGCAAACGGTAGGAGACAACAGGAAGTGGGAGGAAACCTACCCCTAGGAAGGCAAATTCTCTCCTGTAAGAGTTAATATGGGAAAAAGGTGTCTCCTCTCCACTGATGCTTTATCACCAATCCTTGTTTCAATAAAAAAAAAAATTTTTTTCCAAAAACATTTGTCATTGGGATGGAAAGTGAGGTGAAATGTTCTGAACAGGTGCACAGACAGCAAAACAAATGTTACTGGGGTGATAACCCTTCCCTAAATTCTCCAAAAAGCTTAAAAATAGATTTTTTGGCTAGAGCTACACTTAAAAAATGTACCTGTTCCAAATTACAAACAGATTGTACTTAAGAACAAACCTACAGTCCGTGTCTTTTTTGCACTGCCTGTATACTGCTGTTCAGAGTATATAGGGCCTTTTTTATTTTGGGTGCGGGGTTCCCCTTAATATCCATACAAGACTCAAAGGGGCTGGGGTAGGGGTGGATGATGGGGTAGCCATGCCATTTTTCTCAATGATTTTCATCCATTTTGCTGGGACCAGACATGACATTAAAGCCGCAAGCAGTTTTAAATGGCTTTTTTTCCTTTAGAAATGTCATTTTGTGCAGGGACAGTTCTAAACAAGGGAAACATGTGCCACTTCACAGGCATACTTTATACACCCCCCCAGGTACGATATTTAAAGGAAATTTCATTTTTTTTCCACTTTATGCATCGTTAAAATCACTGCTCCCGAAAAAACTACAGTTTTAAAAGATTATTTTTACATTGATACATGTCCCTTCGGGCAGGACCCGGGTCCCCAAACCCTTTTTAGGACAATGACTTGCATATTAGGCGTTATAATTAGCACTTTAGATTTCGAACGTTCGCGTCCATTGTATTTAATAGAGTTCTAAAGTTTGCGCAAACGTTCGGTCCGTTCGAAGGTTCTGGTGCTAACCGAACGGGGGGGGGGGGGGAGGGGGTTCGGCTCATCCCTAATGATGACACTGTACTGGTGACACAATGATCACACCCACACCAGTCATATGATGACACTGTACTGGTGACACCCTGATCACCCCACACCAGTCATATGATGACACTGTACTGGTGACACCCTGATCACCCCACACCAGTCATATGATGACACTGTACTGGTGACACCCTGATCACCTCACACCAGTCATATGATGGCGCTGTACTGCATTGGTGACACCCTGATCACCTCCACACCAGTCATTTGATAAAGCTGTACTGCATTTGTGACACCCTGATTGAATGGAATTATACACTGACGACCACCATGGTTAATGCAGACAGACCACCAGGACCCACGGATCTGTGAGAAACCAAATGAGACACGGGAAACAGGCTTCAGTGTGTTTATAAGATCTCTAACATTATTGAGGTAAAACAGTAGCTTATATACAAGTGAAAGAAGGGAGGGTCTGCATTTTAATGTATATGTGTCTAAGGTTATACAAACTCAGTACTTTATCATGACTTAAACTGCTGACTAGATAAAAAGAAATAGCTGCTACATGAATCAGCTTACTGTTAGTTGAGCTGTTTATGTCAAAACACATACATACAAAAGTTAATTTCTACTTAACCACTTAACGACCGCCCCATGTACATATACGTCGGCAAAATTACACGGACAGGCACAATCCCGTACCTGTAGGTGACTGCCTCCGTATGGGTGGGGGGTCTGATCGGACCCCCGTCCGGTACATGGAGCGGTGGTTTTCCGTTCGGGAGCGATCCGTGATGAGGGGGCCACCATTGGTTTTTGGCCACCCCCTCGCTATCGCTCCCGGCGAATGAAATATTTCCCTTGCCTGTGTAATGTAAACACAGGCAGAGGAAGTGATGTCATCTCTCCATGCGGCGCTCTATTCTTCCGGAGCGCCATGGAGAGAAGACATCAGGTTAGTGCACTAACAGTACACTGACACCAGCACAAATAGGTACATAAATCGCCCCCCCAGATCACCCCCCAGCCCCTAGTCACAGTGTCACTGATTGCAGTGATCATTTATTTACTGATCACTGCAGTGACATTTGTGATAGTAAAAGTGTCAGGGCAGTTAGTGTTAGGTCCAGGGTAGCCCCCCAACCCCCCAATAAAGGTTTAACCCCTTGATCGCCCCCCAGGTAACCCTTTCACCCCCTATCACCACTGTCACTAAGCAATCGTTTTTCTGATAGTTGTATTAGTGTCGGTGGTGCCGCTAGGTAGTCAGTTATTTTTTTAGGTTCGCCGCCAGGTTTTTATAGCATCAGGTACCCCCATATATTACCTAATAAAGGTTTAACCCCTTGATCGCCCCCCAGGTAACCCTTTTACCCCCTTTTGCCAGTGTCCCTAAGCGATCGTTTTTCTGATCGCTGTATTAGTTATGCTGGTTCCGCTAGGTAGTCAGTTATTTTTTTAGGTTCGCCGCCAGGTTTTTATAGCGTCAGGTACCCCCATATATTATCTAATAAAGGTTTTAACCCCCTGATTGCCCCTAGAGTTAACCCTTTCACCAGTGATCACCGTATAAGTGTCACTGGTGACACAGGTTAGCCAGTTAGTCATTTAGGTTCCCCGTCAGGTTTTTATATAGCGTCAGGTACCCCCATATATTACCTAATAAAGGTTTTAACCCCCTGATTGCCCCTAGTTAACCCTTTCACCGGTGATCACCATATAAGTGTTACGGGTGACGCTGGTTAGTTAGTTTGCTTTTTATAGTGTCAGGGCACCCGCCGTATATATAACCCAATAAAGGTTTAACCCCCTGATCGCTCTGGGGGGTAATATCAATTAGGTTTTAGCAGCAGAGAGGATCTGCGTCACCCCAGGCAGCGTCAGGTTAGTGCCAGTAACGCTAACACCCACGTGTTAAGCATACACCTCCCTTAGTGGTATAGTATCTGAACCAATCAATATCTGATCAGATCTATACTAGCGTCCCCAGCAGTTTAGGGTTCCCAAAAACGCAGTGTTAGCGGGATCAGCCCAGATACCTGCTAGCACCTGCGTTTTGCGCCTCCGTCCAGCCCAGGCCACCCAAGTGCAGTATCGATCGATCACTGTCACTTACAAAACAGTGGCCTGTCTCTGCAGCGTTCGCCTGATCCCTATGGTCGAAATTCCGACCGAGGCTTGCCGTAGAAAAGTCTGACCGTGTGTACGTGGCATAACTTTTGCGGGAGGATGCCCCCATGCTTCGGCATATTTAAATGGTGCATGTATGCCCATCATTAGAAGTGGGTGAATGAAGGAAGGTATTCTAATGGTGGGCATACCCACCGATCAATCTCTTTTTTTCGTTCAGCCAACAGGCTGCATGAAAAAAAAAAAAGATTACAATACATGTCCAACAAGGACCAGCAACGTACTGGTATGTTGCTGGACTTTGAATGGTTTTACCAGAATGATGCCTGCGGGTTTAGGTATCATCTTGGTATCATTATTTTCAGCAAGCGGCCGGCTTTCATGTAAAAGCAATCCTAGTGGCTAATTAGCCTCTGGACTGCTTTTACAAGAAGTGGGAGGGAATGTCCCCCCCCCCCCCCGGATATAAAAAGCGCCATTGAGAAATTGCGAAAGCATTTTATCACACCGATCTTGGTGTGGTCAGATGCTTTGAGGGAAGAGGAAATATCTAGGGTCTAATAGACCCCATTTTTTTTCCAAAAAAGAGTACCTGTCACTACCTATTGCTATCATAGGGGATATTTACATTCCCTGAGATAACAATAAAAATAAAAAAAATATGGAAGGAACAGTTTAAAAATAAAAAGCAAAATTAATAATAAAAAAAAAGCACCCCTGCTCTTGCGCAAAGGCGAACGCAAGCGTCGGTCTGGCGTCATATGTAAACAGCAATTGCATCATGCATGTGAGGTATCACCGCGAAGGTCAGATCAAGGGCAGTCATTTTAGCAGTAGACCTCCTCTGTAAATCTAATGTGGTAACCTGTAAAGGCTTTTAAAAATGTATGTAGTTTGTCGCCACTGCACGTTAATGTGAAATTTTAAAGCATGTCGTGTTTGGTATCCATGTATTCGGCCTAAGATCATCTTTTTTACTTCATCAAACATTTGGGCAATATAGTGTGTTTTAGTGCATTAAAATAAAAAAGTGTATTTTTCCCCCAAAAACTGCGTTTGAAAAATCGTTACGCAAATACTGTGTGGAAAAAAAATGCAACACCCACCATTTTAATCTGTAGGGCCTTTGCTTTAAAAAATATATATATAATGTTTGGGGGTTTAACGTAATTTTCTTGCAAAAAAAAAAAAAATGTTTTCATGTAAACAAAAAGTGTCTGAAAGGGCTTTGTCTTCAAGTGGTTAGAAGAGTGGATGATGTGTGACATAAGCTTCCTAATGTTGTGCATAAAATGCCAGGACAGTTCAAAACCCCCCCAAATAACCCTATTTTGGAAAGTAGACACCCCAAGCTATTTGCCGAGAGGCATGTCGAGTCCATGGAATATTTTATATGTTGATACAAGTTGCGGAAAAAAGAAAAATTTTTTTTTATTTTTTTTGCACAAAGTTGTCACTAAATGATAAAAATACAAACAATATTCGCGCTACTAACACATATGAGCAGCTACAATACCTGTGGAAAAAAGTAAACAACAAACAATATACAAAAATGTAGCGCTATACGTAATAACAATAAATCATAACACCCAAGTGCTCGAAGTGTCTGGATCACAATGGATCTAGTGATATATCCAAATATATAAAAAAAGTCCAAATTACGAAGAGTCTTTGAATGACCAAAACATAAATATGGTTGTGACTTTCAATTCCAAATGGTGAATCTTCCAAAATGAAAGAGTGACATGTGACGTGACCACCACCGTATGAAAGGGAGGCTTACCAGATGGAATGGACCCAATGCACGTACGTGTAGAGGGTCAAACAGGCTTAGTGTATATGTATCCGTACACATGAAATCCCAGCCGGCACTGCACACATATGTATCCGAGATCCAAACTCGAGGATAACACCAAATATCCAAGCCCAATAAATGATGGAAATGGCTCGCATAGAAATCATATAGAGAAAAGAAGGAGAGCGCACATAGCGTAATAACGTAGAGGATATTTTAATAAATGTATGCAAGTACACTTACATTCAATCCATAAACATAGCGCTTTGCAAAACACTCAGTGGCGTCTCCCGACGCGTTTCGCAAAACCTTGCATCGTCGGGTCAGACGATGCAAGGTTTTGCGAAACGCGTCGGGAGACTCCACTGCTGCCACTGAGTGTTTTGCAAAGCGCTATGTTTATGGATTGAATGTAAGTGTACTTACCTACATTTATTAAAATATCCTCTACGTTATTACGCTATGTGCCCTCTCCTTTTCTCTATATGATTTCTATGTGAGCCATTTCCATCATTTATTGGGCTTGGATATTTGGTGTTATCCTCGAGTTTGGATCTCGGATACATATGTGTGCAGTGCCGGCTGGGATTTCATGTGTACGGATACATATACACTAAGCCTGTTTGACCCTCTACACGTACGTGCATTGGGTCCATTCCATCTGGTAAGCCTCCCTTTCATACGGTGGTGGTCACGTCACATGTCACTCTTTCATTTTGGAAGATTCACCATTTGGAATTGAAAGTCACAACCATATTTATGTTTTGGTCATTCAAAGACTCTTCGTAATTTGGACTTTTTTATATATTTGGATATATCACTAGATCCATTGTGATCCAGACACTTCGAGCACTTGGGTGTTATGATTTATTGTTATTACGTATAGCGCTACATTTTTGTATATTGTCACTAAATGATATATTGCTCAAACTTGCCATGGGCATATGTGTAATTACACCCCAAAATACATTCTGTTGCTTCTCCTGAGTACGGGGATACCACATGTGAGACTTTTTGGGAGCCTAGCCGCGTACGGGACCCCAAAAACCAAGCACCGCCTTCAGGGTTTCTAAGGGTGTAAATTTTTGATTTCACTCCTCACTACCTATCACAGTTTCGGAGGCCATGGAATGCCCAGATGGCACAAACCCCCCCAAATGACCCCATTTTGGAAAGTAGACACCCCAAGCTATTTGCTGAGAGGTATGGTGAGTATTTTGCAGATCTCGCTTTTTGTCACAAAGTTTTGAAAAAAAAAAAATTTTTTCTTCATTTTCAAAAACAAATGAGAGCTGTAAAATACTCACCATGCCTCTCAGCAAACAGCTTGGGGTGTCTACTTTCTAAAATGGGGTCATTTGGGGGGGGGGTTTGTGCTATTTTGGCATTTTATGGCCTTCGAAACTGTGATAGGTAGTGAGGAGTGTAATCAAAAATTTGCGCCCTTAGAAATCCTGAAGGGGGTGCTTGGTTTTCGGGGTCCCGTACTCGGCTAGGCTCCCAAAAAGTCCCACACATGTGGTATCCCCGTACTCAGGAGAAGCAGCAAAATGTATTTTGTGGTGCAATTCCACATATAACCATGGCATGTGTGAGCAATATATCATTTAGTGACAACTTTTTGTAATTTTAATTTTTTTTGTCAATTATTCAATAACTTGGGACAAAAAAATAATATTCAATGGGCTCAACATGCCTCTCAGCAATTTCCTTGGGGTGTCTACTTTCCAAAATGGGGTCATTTGGGGGGGTTTTGTACTGCCCTGCCATTTTAGCACCTCAAGAAATGAGATAGTCAGCCATAAATTAAAAGCTGTGTAAATTCCAGAAAATGTACCATAGTTTGTAGACGCTATAACTTTTGCGCAAACCAATAAATATACGCTTATTGACATTTTTTTTACTAAAGACATGTGGCTGAATACATTTTGGCCTAAATGTATGGACTAAAATTTAGTTTATTCGATTTTTCTTATAACAAAAAGTAGAAAATATCATTTTTATCAACATTTTCTGTATTTTTCCGTTTATATTGCAAAAAAAAAAAAAAAAAAAAAAAAAAAAAAAAAAAAAAAATCGCAGAGGCAATCAAATACCATTAAAAGAAAGCTCTATTTGTGGGAAGAAAAGGACGCAAATTTTGTTCGGGTACAACATTGCATGTCCGCACAATTTACAGTTAAAGCAGCGCAGTGCAAAATTGTAAAATCACCTCTGGTCTTTATGCTGCGTATTGGTCCGGGGTGTAAGCTGGGGGACAGGTAGTCGGTACAAAAACTCCCTGGGATGAGAGGCACAGATACCAAGTCCATTGGATCAGTGAAAACACAGTGTTATTTATTGGTGCTAGATACAAAGTCAATGACAAGTGCTGTACAGTGCTGAAAACAAACAGAAGAAAAACTAACTAAACAAAAGCCTAGCCGTGTCTCGGCTCTAACTATACAGTATTTACAAGCCCTCCCTACCAGGCTGGACAAGCCTAGCGCTTGTCAGCTTCCACATTCACAGAGTCACAAGTTTTACCAACCTTCTCGGTCTCACAGACCAATGCTGTCTGTGTTTCCCAGGCAGACACAAGGCTGTCTGCTCAGGTGAGCTTTTAATTAACCTGTGGGAGAGAACCAACACCTGAAGTGGATCCTGGCTCAGAGATCCCTGAATGTATATGAGAGGAGCCTGGGAGATGTATAAACCCCGAATAGGACTTTCCCAGGCTCTCTCTGGGATGCTCTGCCACAGGGGCTTAAGTGGTTAAAAAAAAAAACATTCATCCAATTTTCTAACCATTAGTGGGGTCAAATCTGCGTTCATTTTCCACAACAGTGACGGGAAAATTCGAAGGAGCAGAACTTCTCAATCTAACAAATTTTCACATCGTGTATGTGGTTTTTGCTCAGAAGTTATGCCGCGTACACACGACCATTTTTCTAGTCGGGAAAAATTACATTTTTTCTCTTTGACGAGAAAAACGACCGTGTGTGGGCTTTTGGTCATTTTTCCCGACGAGAAAAACGGCATGAATCACGACGAGAAAAATTAGAACATGCTCTAATTTTTCTCGTTGTGATTCCCGTCGTTTTTTTCCGCTGCAGTTTTCCCATAGGGAAACACTGCCGTGGAGCCCACACACGGTCATTTTTCTCGACAAAGAGAAAAATGTCGGGAAAAACGGACGTGTGTAGGGAACCAAGCCGTTCCCTCGTTTTTCCCGTCGATTTTCTCGACGGTGTTTTCACCGTCGAGAAAATCGATCGTGTGTACGCGGCATTACATTCATTTTAAAATTGAATGCTAAAAGCAAGTGGATTTTTAAAACTACACTCGTCCATTCATCGAATGTACAAATAATTTTCATACAAATTTTTGTGTGAATATTCTCGTCCAATAATGCATCCGTGTATGACCAGCATAGGACATTTAGTAGCAGCAGCATGATTTTTATTTTTTTTAATCATCTGTTACGATGGGGATAAAAAAATAAAAAATAGTCCCTTTAGTACAAAAACAGCACATAATCACTACTATAAGGCCCCGTTCACACCTATGCGAATTGGTTGCGGCTTACACCGCATCCAATTCGCATAACATTATAAAATACATTGATTCCAATGAGGCAGGTTCACATATGTGCGATGCATTCGCACTGCGCATTGCCGAAAAAACGTGTGTGTTCTCTAGGCATTGCAGTGCGGCTCAGGTGCGAATTCAGGCCCATTATGTTGTATGGGCACTCATCTGATTCGCACATGTGTTGCGTTCTGAACAGGGATCTTGAGGAGGAACTCTACGCCAAATTTTAAATAAAAAACCGGCATGGGTTCCCCTCCAGGAGCATACCAGGCCCTTAGGTCTGGTATGGACTTTAACGGGAACCCCTACGCCGAGAAAAACGACGTGGGGGTCCCCCCAAAGTCCATAGCAGACCCTTATCCAAGCACGCAACCTGGCAGGCCACAGGAAAAGAGGGGAAGACGAGAGAGCGGCCCCTCTCCCTCCTGAACCGTACCAGGCCGCATGCCCTCAACATGGGGGGTGGGTGCTTTGGGGCAGGGGGGCGCCCTGCGGCCCCCCACCCCAAAGCACCCTGCCCCCATGTTGATGAGGACAGGGCCTCTTCCCGACAACCCTGGCCGTTGGTTGTCGGGATATGCGGGCGGGGGGCTTAACGGAATCCAGGAGCCCCCTTTAATAAGCGGGCCCCCAGATCCCGGCCCCCCACCCTATGTGAATGAGTAGGGGTACATTGTACCCCTACCCATTCACCTGGTGGAAAAAAATGGCAATAAAAACACTACACAGGTTTTTTAAGTAATTTATTAGTCAGCTCCGGGGGTCTTCTTCCGACTTCGGGGGGTCTCTTCCGACTTCGGGGGTCTCCGGTGTCATCTCCGCGCTCTCCGGTTCTTCTCTCACTCTCCGGTTCTTTCTTCCTTCTGCCAGGCCTCCGCTATCTTCTTCCAGCTCTTTTGCTAGCGGGGGCCCGGTCTTCTTTGTCGCCTTCTTCCCTCTTCTCTCCGGGAGATGTTGACTTGTCGCTGTCTCCGGCTGTAATGCCGTGTGAGCGGAGCGCATTCACTTATATAGGCATGGGCGTGGTCACCGGGTGATGCCACCCAGTGACCCCGCCCCCATATGACTTCACAGTCCCATCATTCCCCGGGACTGTGACGTCATATGGGGGCGGGGTCACTGGGTGGCATCACCAGGTGACCACGCCCATGCCTTTATAAGTGAATGCGCTCCGCTCACACGGCATTACAGCCGGAGACAGCGACGGGTCAACATCTCCAGGAGAGAAGAGGGAAGAAGGCGACAAAGAAGACCGGGCCCCCGCTAGCAAAAGAGATGGAAGAAGATAGCGGAGGCCCGGCAGAAGGAAGAATGAACCGGAGAGCGAGAGAAGAACCGGAGAGCGTGGAAACGACACCGGAGACCCCCGAAGTCGGAAGAGACCCCCGAAGTTGGAAGAAGACCCCCGGGGCTGACTAATAAATTACTTAAAAAACCTGTGTAGTGTTTTTATTGCCATTTTTTTCCACCAGGAAAATGGGTAGGGGTACGAAGTACCCCATACTCATTTACATAGGGTGGGGGCCGGGATCTGGGGGCCCCCTTATTAAAGGGGGCTCCTGGATTCCGATAAGCCCCCGCCCGCATACCCCGACAACCAACGGCCAGGGTTGTCAGGAAGAGGCCCTGTCCTCATCAACATGGGGGCAGGGTGTTTTAGGGGGGGCGCAGGCCGCCCCCATGCCCCAAAGAACTCACCCCCCATGTTGAGGGCATGCGGCCTGGTACGGTTCATGAGGGAGAGGGGGCCGCTCTCTCGTCCCCCCTCTTTTCCTGCGGCCTGCCAGGTTGCGTGCTCGGATAAGGGTCTGCTATGGACTTTGGGGGGACCCCCACGCCGTTTTTTTTTGGCGTAGGGGTTCCCGTTAAAGTCCATACCAGACCTAAGGGCCTGATACGCTCCTGGAGGGGAACCCATGCCGGTTTTTTATTTTAAATTTGCCGTGGAGTTCCCCCTCATGATAACAGCGGCGAGACTTCCCAGGTAGGCAAGTCTGCAGCTAAAAACGCAATGGAACCGCTGAACGACTGATTGCGAACTTGGCAAAGACTCCAAGCTCAAAAACGCAACGCATAGGTGTGAACCCAGCCTAAGGGATTCATTTATACTGTGAAATAGTGAACGTAATATATACAGTATAATAATAAATATACCCAGAAGTAAAATATATGGGGATTTTACCTGGGAGTCACATATGAAGATATATGGAGGTTAGAGGGGGGATAGGGGACTTTTATATTAAAGTAGTACTGAAAGCTGAGACTTTTTTTCATGGATATAATAATTTTATATATAATGCACAATACTGGTAAATAGGGATGAGCTCGGTGTTCGAGTCGAACACACGTTCAACTTGAACATCGGCTGTTCGATCGTTCGACGAAGCTCGAAATATTTGGGCCGTTCGCGCCAAATAACGAAGTGACGCGAACGGCCCACAATACACTGCGCCATCGCAGTGCAATCCCTGCGCTGTGATTGGCCAAGCATGCACTGTGACCCCGCATGCTTGGCCAATCACAGCGCCGGCAGCGAGGAGAGCCATAATTGGCCACAGGCAGGATGCCTGTGGCCAATTATAGCTCAGGGGGGTTTAGTACACGCCCCACACTATAAAAGGCCGCCAGCGCGGCGGCCTTGTGTAGTGTGTTCCGGCGTGCAGGGAGAGAGAAGGATAGGCAGGGACAGTGTCAGTGATATTTTTTGCTAAACCTTGGGCATTTACAGTGTGTTGGCGTGCAGGGACAGAGAAGGATAGGCAGGGGACAGTGTCAGTGTCATTTTTGCTAAGCCTCCTGCACAGTATACATCTGAAGCTAGCCCTTATTGCTGTGTTTTCCTGTTGTGTAACACAGGCAGGCATCTGCAGCACTTACCTCGGGCGTAGTGTGCCTCCTGCACAATATACACCTGAAGCTAGCCCTTATTGCTGTGTTTTCCTGTTGTGTAACACAGGCAGGCATCTGCAGCACTTACAGCGGGCGTAGTGTGCCTCCTGCACAATATACACCTGAAGCTAGCCATTATTGCTGTGTTTTCCTGTTGTGTAACACAGGCAGGCATCTGCAGCACTTACAGCGGGCGTAGTGTAACTCCTGCACAGTATACACCTGAAGCTACCCCTTATTGCTCGTGTTTTTTTTCTTTTGTGTTACACTAACAGGCATCTGCAGCACTTACAGTGGGCGTAGTGTGCCTCCTGCACAGTATACACCTGAAGCTAGCCCTTATTGCTGTGTTTTCCCATCTCCCTGCAGGCCATTAGAATGTCTGGAAGGCCAACAAGGAGAGGCAGACCGTCAGGAGCCAATAAAAGAGGGCAAGCAGGCTCTGTGTCTAGAGACAACAGTGCTGGTTGTGGACGCGGTTCATCGTCATCAGCATGTGGCCATAGGACACTCTTGTCCTTATTTTCGGCAGCTGGACGTCTTGAGCAGCATCATGCCAAAAACTTGGAGTGGATGACCAAGCCCTCCTCATCCTCCTCATCCTCTCTCACCCAGGCTCAGGGTACTGGCAAAGCAGCTGCCAAAGCGTCCTCTTCCCTCGTATCAATGTCATCATCAGTCACTCCTTCCCTAGACCCACCATGTCCCCCTGAGGAGTCCCCCGAACTGTTTGAGCACAGTGTTGGGTACATGCTCCACAAGGATGCCCAGCATTTTGAAGGGTCTGATGATGATACCCAGCTAGAGGAAGGCAGTAGCGTGAGAGCAGAGAGAGGGGATGCTCAAGAAGGACAGCAATCTGGCAGTCATGTTCCAGCAGCTGCAACATACTGCCAGATTGGCTCCAGTGATGATGAGGGAGGGGATGATGAGGTCACTGACTCCACGTGGGTGCCTGATAGGAGAGAGGAGGAGGATGAGGAGGAGGCACATCTCCAACGAGGCAGGATGCCCTCGGGGGGCCAGCGTAAGGGCAGCACACCGACTGAATCACACCGCAGAGCTCCGCCTGTGCAGGGCGCTGCCTCTGCCCGTTATTCCAAAAGTTCTTTGGTGTGGGCCTTTTTTGAGTCGAGTGCATCAGATCGCATAGCTGCTGTTTGCAACATATGTCTCAAGCGTATCTCGCATCGCCAAAACATCAGCCGCTTGGGCACCACATGCTTGACCAGACATATGTTAACCTGCCATGCAGCTCGTTGGCAAGCCTACCTTAAGGACCCACACCAAAGAACAAAGCGGACTTCTCCTTGCTCCACATCAGCTGGGATCTCCAACCCCACTATACCTTCAGTCCTCTCTGAAACCTGCACTGAGAGGAATGAAGGTGTAGAATTAGGTGTGTCACAGCCAAGTACTTGCGGGCACTCTGCTAGCAGTACACCGACGTCCGATTGTAGCAGGCAAATTTCCCTGCCCCAGCTGCTGGACCGTCGAAAGAAGTTCACTCCCAGCCATCCACATGCCCAGCGGTTGAATGCTAGCTTGGCTAAATTGCTAGCAATTCAACTGCTGCCTTTTCAGTTGGTAGACTCGGCCCCCTTCCGTGAGTTTGTGCAATGTGCGGTTCCTCAGTGGCAGGTTCCCAAACGCCACTTTTTCTCATGAAAGGCGATTCCGGCTCTCTACCGGCATGTGGAAGGCAATGTCCATACTTCGCTGGACAGGGCGGTCAGCGGTAAGGTGCATATTACCGCTGACTCATGGTACAGCAGGCATGGACAGGGACATTACCTTTCTTTCACGGCCCATTGGGTCACTCTTTTGGCAGCTGGGAAGAATGCAGGACAAGGTGCAGTAGTGTTGGAGGTTGTTCCGCTGCCACGCCTCCAAAATGCTACTACTGGTTGTGACACACCTCTCTCCTCCACCCCCTCCTCCTCTTCTTCCTCCATGGCCTCTTCCTGTGCTTTGTCCTCTGAACCAGCGTTGCTCCGTAGGCGTTCAAGGGGCTATGCAAGTACGCAGGCAAAAAGATGCCATGCCATGCCGTGTTTGCGCTGGTGTGTTTGGGGGACAGGAGCCACACTGGGGCAGAGGTTCTGTCTGCTCTGCAGGGGCAGGCCGAGAGGTGGTTGACGCCATGCCAGCTCAAGCCAGGAATGGTGGTTTGCGACAATGGCAACAACCTCCTCTCCGCCCTCCGACAGGGACAACTGACCCATGTGCCCTGTGTGGCTCACGTCCTTAACCTGGTGGTGCAGCGGTTCTTTGGCAGGTACCCGGGCATACAGGATGTCCTGAGGCAGGCCAGGAAAGTCTGTGTGCATTTCCGCAGATCATATAATGCCAGTGCTCGGCTGGCTGAGCTGCAAAAGGAGTTGAACCTGCCCAAGAACCGCCTTATATGTGACATGCCCACCAGGTGGAACTCAACGCTGGCCATGCTGCAGCGGCTGCACACTTGTACGTGGCTGGGAGGAGGTGGCTACGGATCATGTCGTCCTTAGTGACCCAGAGGACTCCGGACCGAATGCCTCAGCTAACCTACGCTGCATGGCCTCCCTGATCCTGCAAAGTCTGCGGAAGGATCCTTGTATTCTTCGAATCAAGGAGAGGGACCATTACTGGCTGGCCACTCTCCTTGATCCACGGTACAAGGGTAAGGTTTGCAGACCTTATCTTACCTTCCCAGAGGGAGCAGAGGATGAGACATCTCCGGGAGGCCTTGCAGAAAGGTCTGTGCAACGCGTTTCCAGAGACTGGGAGGTTACAAACTCCTGGTCCTGGACAACGAGTTGCTGAGGCTTTAGTCAGTAGCAGAAGGAGCGGTGGAGAAGGTGGCCGTCTGACCGATGCGTTCAGAATTTTTTTTAGTCCGCAGCCCCAAGGTATGATCGGTTCCAGCAACCATCGCCAGCGTCTGATATACATGGTGCAGGAATACCTAGGGGCAAGGTCAGACTTGGACACCTTTCCCACCAAAAATCCTCTGGCTTACTGGGTGTTGAGGATGGATCACTGGCCAGAGCTTGCACAGTATGCATTTGAGCTACTGTCCTGCATCCAGCGTTCTTTCGGAACGCACATTCAGTGCTGCTGGAGGCTTTGTCACGGATCACAGGGTGCGCCTGTCTACCGACTCGGTTGATCGACTGACCTTCATAAAGATGAACCAGTCTTGGATCACCACCAGTTACCAAGCACCTGAAGCTGATATAACAGAATAATTTATTTTGAAATGTCACATCCCTTCAAGACTGCCTATGCTGATGTTGAGTGACTGTCCTGTTATGTTGACTGACTATCCTCCTCCTCCTCCTCAGTGATCCGATTCATGATGATAGCTTGGAAGAACATTTTTGTTTCTGGGTGCCGCCAGTGGCTAAGGCCCAATTTTTCAGCCCATGTTTTGATGCAATACTTTGCAACAGGGCTCATTGCTGTGCTCCAAGTACAGTATCTGTGAGGGGTTGCAGTGTTGTTGCACCAGTGCCTAATGCCCAAATTTTCTGCCCCTGTTCAACAGGGGCATGTAATTACAATTCTTGATATAATAGTTCACAGCGGGGCGTTCCAGCGCCCACCAAGAGTAACTGTGAGGGCTCACAGTGTTGTGGCAACACCAACATGTAAGGGGCAAATTTCAGCAGAGTATATACGGCAGGCCCCTACTTTCAAACATCCAACTTAGAAACGACTCCTACTTGCAAACGGTAGGAGACAACAGGAAGTGAGAGGAAATCTACCCCTAGGAAGGGAAATTCTCTCCTGTAAAAGTTAATATGGGAAAAAGGTGTCTCCTCTCTACTGATGCTTTATCACCAATCCTTGTTCCAATAAAAACCCCACTTTTCCAAAAACATTTGTCATTGGGACGGAAAGTGAGGTGAAATGTTCTGAACAGGTGCACAGACAGCAAAACAAATGTTACAGGGGTGATAACCCCTCCCTATGTTCTCCAAAAAGCTTAAAAATAGATTTTTTGGCTAGAGCTACACTTAAAAAATTTACCTGTTCCAAATTAGAAAAGGATTCTACTTAAGAACAAACCTACAGTCCCTGTCTTGTTTGCACCACCTGTATACTGCTGTTCAGAGTATATAGGGCTTTTTTTTAATTTTGGGTGCGGGGTTCCCCTTAATATCCATACAAGTGGGGTGGGAGGGTACCCATGCCATTTTTCTCAATGATTTTCATCCATATTGCCGGGACCAGACATTACATTAAAGCCGCAAGCAGTTTTAAATTGACATTTTTTTCTTTTAGAAATGTCATTTTGTGCAGGGACAGTTCTAAACACGGGAAACATGTGGTACTTCACAGGCATACTTTAGACACCCCCCAGGTACGATATTTAAAGGAATATTTCACTTTTTTTTCACTTTATGCATCATTAAAATGACTGCTCCCAAAAAACGGCCGTTTTTAAAACTTTTTTTTGCATTGATTCATGTCCCCTGGGGCAGAACCCGGGTCCCCAAACCCTTTTTAGGACAATAACATGCATATTAGCCGTTATAATTAGCACTTTAGATTTCGAACGTTTGCATCCATTGTATTTAATAGGGTTCTAAAGTTTGTTCGAAAGTTCTGGTGCGAACCAAACCGGGGGGTGTTCGGCTCATCCCTACAGGTAAACTTTTACTTTATGTAATAGTAATGCCTTTTATTATCTCCAGTCTATCAGCCTCCACCTTCTCTGGGGTCAGATGCTGATCTTCCCTCTACAAAGACCTTAAAGTCATTGTAAATATTGGATTTCTTTTTTTTAAACAAACTTGTCATACTTACCTGCTCTGTGTAATGGTTTTGCACAGAGAAGCCCTGATTCTCCTCTTCTGGACCCCCTCACTGGCTCCTCCTGCCTTCAGAGTGCTCCTATCAGAAGCCGCAAAGTATAGTATAGAGTTCCCCTATAGGAAGCCACAAAGTATAGTATAGAGTTCCCCTATAGGAAGCCACAAAGTATAGTATAGATTTCCCCTATAGGAAGGTACAAAGTATAGTATAGAGTTCCCCTATAGGAAGCCACAAAGTATAGTATAGAGTTCCGCCACAAAGTATAGTAGAGTTACCCTATAGGAAGGTACAAAGTATAGTATAGAGTTCCCCCTATAGGAAGCCACAAAGTATAGTATAGAGTTCCCATATAGAAAAATAAAAAAACTTCTGTCTTTAGAATCACTTGCTTCCTTCTCTTGCCCAGGACTACATGTCCCATGAGGCATTACTCCTCACACATCCAAGTTTTCAGGCATTTACTGACATGTATGGATGATGTACTGAGCTGTATTTTCTGATATGTAAATAAATAATGCATTGTGTATGCAGGCCAATTAATCGACTTACCAACTAGTCGATTATGAAAATAGTTGACAACTATTTTCATAATCGATTAGTTGTTTCAGCCCTACATCTCTGAATCTCCTATCATTTAATTTCTTTATTCATGGACCTTAGTCAGAGAGTGAGGAAACAACGATAACTGTCTTTTATAGGAGTGACAGTGATGAGGGGATTATAGGATGAGTGTCCCCACCCCCTCTATCACTCATTATCATTTTCACAACACAGGAAGTCCTGCACTTTCTTATTTAGTCCATGATTTAGTCATGATTAACAGTGGGGCTGAGCCCCACCAGAGGTCAGAGAGTGAGGATGGGGGGAGAACAACCAAGATGAAGACTGGACTGATCCTGAAGACCCCCCATCATTGGGTTATTGACTCCTCCCTCATCATCACTTCCTGTTTTAAAGTTCCAAAGTCTGAGGATTTTATCACATTATTATCAACATGTAAAAGTCTGTGCTCCAATCAAATCATCAGATATAAAATGTCCAGCTGGTAGGCAATGGTTGCAAAAGAGGTAAGTCATATGTAATGTACAACATATTATATAAGAATCAACAGTTAGGATTTTATAGTATCAGAATAATGTAATGTACAACATAGAGTATATAGTGCAGGGGTCAGGAGCATGTAATGTACAACACAGAGTATATAGTGTAAGGCAGCCCTCAAAAGTGTGGGCTGCCTCGAAGGAGGGGGGTGAGCACCGTCGGGCGGCTTACCCAGCCAGGGGAAGAGAGGAGAGGGAGAGTCAAGCTGGCCGATCATCAGAGAGCGGGGATTGTAACAGCTTTCATTTGAATTTCTGGGTTCCCGGCACCGCTCACTGTCACATACAGCCCCGCCTCCTCGCCCGATGCCACTCACACCATACAGTCCCGCCTCCTCGCCTGGTGCATTTGATAGACAGAACACCGGTCCAATGCCAGGAGGCGCCGATCAAGGAGGCGGGACTGTGTGACATGAACGACGAGGAGGCGGGACTGTGTGACATTGAGCCACAACGGGAACTCAGCAATTCAAATGAAAGCTGTTACAGTGGGCAATCCCTGCTCTCTGATGATCAGCCAGCTTGACTCTTCCTCTGCACAGGTGAGTCTGTATTGATGGGCACAGGTGAGACTGTACTGATAGGCACTGGTGAGGCTGTGCTGATAAAGTTGCTAAAATTTATTTTTGTAACTTAATTCTGCATAAATAATTTAAGTGTAATTTCATGAGAAAATTTATGAGGGTGTGTTTAGGGGTGGAAGCTGGTTGGGTTGGCTTGAGACTGTATTGATGGGCACAGGTGAGACTGTACTGACGGGCACTGGTCATGCTGTAGTGATGAACACTGATGAGGCTGTGCTGATAAAGTTGTTGTTAATATTTATTTTTGTAACTTAATTCTGCATATATAATTTAAGTGTAATTTCATGAGAAAATTTATGAGGGTGTGTTTAGGGGTTGGAACTGGTTGGGTTGGGTGGGGCAACTGGTGGCAAGTAACCCTTAAGGTCTGGCTAGTAGCTCAGGACTTGAAATTTTGAGCCCTGGTGTAAGGGTCAGGACTCATAATATTGGAAGTAAGTAATCAGTGGAAGCATAAATGTTTTCATGAGACAAGTTGCAGAGATCCCACACCGCTGCCTCCCCTCTCCTGAGACTGCACTCAATGACTTGGGTCTGAGACTATACAGACATATCCCTCCACCCGACACAGCCAGCAGACAACAGAACAAGTAACCTGGGTGGAGAATTGTTCTGTCAGAGATCTTACCATACCCAGGTATGGGGCAGAAGACCCAAATCACATACCCCAGGTGCCTAGGTCTAGTAACGTCTATGCTGAAAATGAACATTTTGCTGCCGGCTGAAGCTCAGAATCTCCATAAATCCAGTCTAGATACATAAATTGTGTCTGCAGCACAGAAAAGGAAGATTATGCAAGAGAAATACAGGAATACAGGACGGGGAACCCAGCTCAGGATAGTGACCAGGGTATTACGGGCTGATATTACTCAGTCCCCGCCCTACTCAGTGAGCAGTATGGGTGGAGGAATGTATTTAGTGTTAATGTCTGTGTAGGAGTGTCCTCCTCTATAAATGTCCCCGTTATTCCATCCTCCTCCATAGACTGCTGATCATCCCTCACATACCTCTCTTCTTCTTCTGCTTTAACCTCAAATTCTATATCGATTGGATCTCCACTCTAAATCAAAAAAAATTTGAGAAAATATCATATGTAAGATATAAGCTTTATTATTGTGAAATCACATATAATATCCACACATCTCTATAAGTGTGTTTTATAACTCCTGTCCCACCAACCTTGTAACAGTGAGGGATGATGTGACCTTCCTGTGTGGAATCCCGGGAATACAGAGGACAGGGACATCTCTCTGGTGGGTTCCTGGTATTAGGTGGCTCCATCATATCCTTGTGTCCTTCTAAAAACTCCTCCATCGCTCCATACTCCTCATCCTCCTCTTTATACTCTTCCTTAACAACAATATTATAATCCCCGAGATTTCCACTCTGAAAGATATCATAAAACATTCATTGTAACAAACATGCTGTGTATAAATCATAGCTACCAATAATTGTCAATCATCTACCTGATGATGGTGAGGGATGGTGTGACCTTCCTGTGTGGAATCCTGGGAATACAGAGGACAGGGACATCTCTCTGGTGGGTTCCCATTACTGGATCCATCTGTAGGAAACACACACACTGAATAAATACATTGTTTCTATGTGTTTATCAGATGGAACTCTGTCCAAGTGGAAATGGACTAAGTGGTGAGTTAAAATCAAGAGTTTAAAGCAGGAGGTTAATACAGGGGTCATAGTAGCTGTGTAGTGTGAGTACCTGAGTGTTGTCTGAGTAGTGTGTGTGGATTGTTAGTACTTGTGTATTGTGGGTGCACGCTGGTCTGTGGGTGCACGCTGGTCTGCGAGTGCACGCTGGTCTGCGAGTGCACGTAGGTCCGCTGGTCTGCGAGTGCACACTGGTCTGCGAGTGCACGTAGGTCCGCTGTTCTGCGAGTGCACGCTGGTCTGCGAGTGCACGTAGGTCCGTTGGTCTGCGAGTGCACGCTGATCTGCGAGTGCACGTAGGTCCGCTGGTCTGCGAGTGCACATAATCAGATGCACTGATTGCTAGGGAATCTGAGATCCTTTTATGGTTCTTGGAGGACTCTGGTGGTGTGAGGTTCCCTGCGGCCTACAGATGGCATTGTAGCCCTGGGCCGGAGCTGAACTCACACCGCAAGACTGTGCCTTTTTGTCCTCCCCTGGAGCTGGTACAGCGGGGCGGGGAACCCGCTGTGACGCAAAGGGAGAGGGGATAAAAGGGGCGGACGCCCTTACCACGGGGTTGGTTTGGAATTCAGAGTGGAGAGTCTGGAGGACGCAGCCACACCCAGGCACCTTCAGCTTGGGTGCTGGCGTTCCGGTGTTCCGGGCCCAGGTGCCCTTGACCTGGCCGGAGCGGACATGGAGTCCATCTCAGGCACCTTTAGCCTGGGGTGAGGTACAATGGCGGATGCCTGGGGCTCAGTACCTTCGACTGAGTTCCGCAAGGGTGGAGGAATCTGAAAGGCCCTAACTCCTTGGGTGCCCGTGTCTGAGTTTGTGAGGACTGGTGTGTGGAACTTCTCTGAAGAGTCCGGTGCAGCATTGCTGGTGACAGAGAGGCCTCCTGTTTCTCCCTTGGACGGATCTCCTTCCCCTGACAGGGGCTGTGCTAGCGAAGGTAATTCACGTTCTACCTAACATAGTCAATGGCAGTGACTATTTGCCACTGGTGATACACAGTGGTGACGCGAGGGAGAAGGGAAAGGATTGTGCCTCGATCTATTCCCCATTGAAACTCCATGAAGGAAACTGTGTGGTTGTTTGCCAAGAAGAATAAAACTGTGTTGGACCTATTCACTGTGTAGAACTCTGGTTACTAGGAGCAAAGGAGTCAAGGACGAAGTACAGGACTTGACTCTAGGTCACCTACACAAAACCCGATCTTTCTGGCCTTCACCTCTTAGCTATGGAGGACATGGGCCGTGGTGTACCTTATCCCTCCCTCCAGCAGTAACACCCCTAGACGAAGAAAAGACAAGCCGAGAATGAGATGGGGAGAGAGGGGTGAGGCCGCTACAATAAAAACACTTAATTTCAAGAGAGCAAATTTTCCAAGGATGAGGGCTGCTATCCAGGACTTAGACTGGGAGGGAATATTGGCATCAATGGGCACAGAACAGAAATGGGAATTCTTCAAAAAGACTGTTTGTGAATTCCCATGGGCAAGAAGTTTAAAAGGCTAAAAATAAAACCTATGTGGCTCACTGCCAAAGTTAAAAAAGCTATAAACTATAAGAAAAGTGTTTCTAAAAAATATAAAAATGAGGGAACACTAGTGTCGTTTAAATGTTACAAAGAATATAACAGGATATGTAAAAAGGAAATCAAGGATGCAAAAATTCAAAATGAACGACAGATTGCAAAAGATAGTAGGACAAACCCCAAAAAATTATTCAAATATATTAATAGTAAAAAGGTTAAGTCTGAGCATGTAGGCCCTTTACAAAATAATCTAGAGTGGGTGACTGGGGACAAAGAGAAGGCTAATTTATTAAATACTTTCTTCAGTTCTGTGTATACAAAGGAGCATGGGGGAGCTCATGTCCAAAATGGGGGTGGTAGTGACACAGCCCCAAATCCACAATGGCTCAAAGGTGATATGGTCCAGAAATGTTTAGACAGAATAAAGGTGGATAAAGCACCTGGACCAGATGGCATCCACCCACGGATCCTAAAAGAATTGAGCTCTGTAATTTCAAAGCCATTGTATTTAATTTGTAGGGACTCATTAATGACAGGAATAGTACCACTGGATTGGCGCAGGGCCAATGTGGTGCCTATATTTAAAAAGGGAACTAAGTCTTTACCAAGTAACTATAGACCTGTTATTTTAACTTCTATAGTTGGGAAGATACTGGAGAGATTAATAAAAGACCACATAAATGAGTTCTTCCTGGAAAAAAATATTTTAAGCAATAGACAGCATGGATTCATGAAAGACAGAAGTTGTCAGACAAACCTGATTTCTTTTTATGAAGAGGTAAGTAAAACCTTGGACAGAGGGGTGGACGTGGTATACTTGGACAGAGGGGTGGGTGTGGACGTGGTATACGTGGACAGAGGGGTGGCTGTGGACGTGGTATACTTGGACAGAGGGTTGGCTGTGGACGTGGTATACTTGGACAGAGGAGTGGCTGTGGACGTGGTATACTTGGATTTTACAAAAGCGTTCGATACGGTTCCCCACACACGGCTCATGTGCAAGGTAAAGTCTACTGGATTGGAAATATCAGTTTGTAAATGGATAGAAAACTGGCTAAAAGACAGAATTCAGAGTCGTGGTTAATGATTCTTACTCTGAATGGTCTATGGTTATCAGTGGTGTACCCCAAGGTTCAGTGCTGGGACCCTTACTTTTTAATATCTTTATAAATGATATTGGGTCTGAGATCAAAGGTAACATTTCTGTCTTTGCAGATGACACTAAGCTATGCAGTGGAATAACGTCCTTACAGGATGTCGCCAATTTACAAGCCGACCTCAATGCTCTGTCTAATTGGGCGACTATGTGGCAGATGAGGTTTAATGTTGATAAATGTAAAGTTATGCACTTGGGGGCTAAGAATATGAATGCATCATACATACTAGGGGGAGTACAACTGGGGGGATCCGTAGTGGAGAAGGATCTGGGGGTTTTGGTAGATCATAAGCTCAATAATGGCA
The DNA here is from genome assembly GCA_029206835.1 of Rana muscosa. NCBI lineage: Eukaryota > Metazoa > Chordata > Amphibia > Anura > Ranidae > Rana > Rana muscosa. Next base: position 14,814,256 of record JARGYO010000094.1, on the reverse strand, counting down.
TGCAATGCCAAGCTGCGGTTTCCAAAGCAAACAAAGTCCTTTCTTGTATTAAGAGAGATATGGACTCCAGAGAGAGAGATATCATTTTGCCCCTGTTCAAATCATTATTAAGACCTCATCTGGAATATGCAGTTCAGTTTTGGGCCCCAGTTCTGAAAAAGGATATTGGGGAACTGGAGAAAGTGCAGAGAAGGGCAACCAAACTGATAAGAGGCATGGAGGAGCTCAGCTATGAGGAAAGATTAGAGGAACTGAATTTATTCACTCTTGAGAAGAGGAGATTAAGGGGGGATATGATCAACATGTACAAATATATAAGGGGGCCATATTGTGAACTTGGTGTTGAGTTATTCACTTTACGGTCAACACAAAGGACAAGGGGGGCACCCTTTGCGTCTAGAGGAAAAGAGATTTCACCTCCAAATACGGAAAGGGTTCTTCACAGTAAGAGCTGTGAAAATGTGGAACAGACTCCCTCCAGAGGTGGTTCTGGCCAGCTCAGTAGATTGCTTTAAGAAGGGCCTGGATTCTTTCTTAAATGTACATAATATAACTGGGTACTGACATTTATAGGTAAAGTTGATCCGGGGAATATCTGATTGCCTCTCGGGGGAACAGGAAGGAATTTTTTCCCCTGCTGTAGCAAATTGGATCATGCTCTGCTGGGGTTTTTTGCCTTCCTCTGGATCAACTGTGGGTATAGAATTGGGTATATGGGATTGTACGTTATTTTTAATTTTTTTACGGTTGAACTGGATGGACTTGTGTCTTTTTTCGACCTGACTAACTATGTACACCCCACATTTCGCCATAGTAAGGATAGAGTGAGAAGGGGGAAAGCGGACATCTTGTTATACCCACCAGAGTTTTGCATTTTACACTTATTTTACACTTATTTTTAACAGTAAAGTGAGTTTATATAGTGAAATACAGGACTTAGAACTCTGTAAGAATGTTTAGATGTGGAATTTTAAAGCAGCAAACTTCTTCAACATCTAACCAGTTGTAGCGGGGTGTTCCCCTTTAATGCGGAGAGACTACATCACCCAGAATCCTATTCTTCAGATGTTCCACCGCAGAGACTCATGGGAGGGGTTATAAAGGGGGAGGCGGCGCTGGTCTCGGCCTCTTTGGGACACGAGACTTCAGGGATTGATCCTCCTGTGCGGATGTGTCGGAGTGCAAGGCCTGAAGCCTGAGGCCTTGCGCAGCACCAAAGAGCCTTCCACCCCTCTGCGAGCCTGGGTGGCATCTGACTTCGCTCAACGACAAGCTTGGTTGGATCGGGGACCCGATCGTTGGAGAGACGGAGTGTGCGTGAGACACCGTTGGTGGGAGTTCCCGGACTGGAACCGTAGTCCGGGCTGGTGAGAGGGCAGATGCCCAGCTAAGATACTGTTCTTCATATAGGCCTATAGACTGCCGTGGCCTACAAGTTATTTTGGTACTATTATAGAAGAGTCTTGGCAGAACTGAGCCTGCTGTTTATTTAGCCAAGTTTTCCATCCCCATTGGATTACAAAGTTTATACTCTGTTTAAAGTGCACCACCATTACAGACCTGCCGGTGAAGAAAGAAGGACTAAGATAAATAATAGAGCCAGGCCTGGTGGGGTTTCTAGTGTGTTTAATTACTGCGCCACAGGGCACTTAGTTAACGGTCGCCCGTGTGGCGCGCCTGTTGTATGTGTTATTCTCATAGTGTGCTAGAGTGGCAGGACGCTGCCCTTATGAGTGATTATTCTAATCTGTGATCTATGTTATCCCTTTTTCTTATCAGAGATTAAGTAAAACCCTATACCTATTACAATTCATTACTGTGTCGGTGCTCAATTATTCATACTGTATAGGAGATATCTATGATTGTCAGTACTAGCTGTGCCAAAAGGGGGTAGAGTCTATTGCCAGGGGTTGGCGGAGCTGTATTCAGGGCCCAAATCTAATTCTGCGGCCTTCTTAGTTGGAGGTATCGCTACACGTGGGGGTTCTCGTCCGGGATCCTGATGCAGCAAGTGAACGCCAGAGGTGCCGGCATGGATCCTATGGATCCACGAGCAATAGAAGAATGGTGCAAAGCCACTAGCTCAGAGCCAAAGCAGTCGATAGCCATTAGCCTCCCCGGGGAGAAATGGTCGAGTGAGACGGTAGAGGAATTAATGAAATCAGTGACTCCAGATCACACACCGTGTGTGATGGACATAAAGACAGATCCAGACATCTCGTATCAATATGCGTTAGTGGAGTACGGGGACGGAATGCCAGAGGCCTGTAGGCGCAAGTGTCTGCGGACGCCAGACAACAGAACATATAGGTTGGCGCACGCAGTAACTGTAGAGAAGGAACCATCCCCCATGGGGTCACCGCAGGCTGCGGCCCGTACCCCACCGGAAAGAGAAGATAGGGCGACACCCCCGGTGGCGCCTGCACCTGTCACGGCTATATCGCCAGAACTGATAAACGCAATAGGGGATCTGCTGACCAAATGTCAGAAGACGAGTACGGTGCATGTAGAAACCAGCTACCGGAGACTAAAGACATTCTCCGGGAAGCTCCCTGTCCCGGCAGGGGAAGAAGATTTTGATACCTGGGTGGAGCAGGCATTACAGGCAGTGGAGGCATGGGAGGTGCCTGAAGCGCAGAAGAGACAGCGAGTGGTAGAAAGCCTAAAAGGCGCAGCAGCAGAAGTGGTGAAAAGTTTTCGGTTTGGGAATGCAGGTTGCACGGCTCAAGACTGTCTAGCCATGCTGCAGGAAGAGTTTGGTCAATTAGAAAAAGTGACAGAGATGGTCTACCAATTTGAACACACTTTCCAACAACCAGAGGAGAAACTTTCCGAGTATGTTAGGAGACTCAACAGGTTGCTGTGCAAGATTGTGTTGAAGAAGGGAATGAAGCCCCAAGATACAGATGCGGCAAGGATGAAGCAAGTCTTAAAGGGAGCGCTACGCTCAGATCCAGTCTGGCTGCACCTGAAAACCTCAGGAGGAGGAACGTTGCTAACTTATGCTGACTTGATAAAAATCATCAGAGATGAGGAGGCGCTGCAACAGGACCAGCAGATGACTAAGACAAATGTAGTACCTGCCCAGGTGCTAGTCAATCCAGTGATGACCCCAGAAAGAGATTCAGAGATAGACACCCTGAAAACTCAGATGTCCAGGGTGTTAGAGATGTTGAACTCTTTGATGGCAAAGGACACTGAGAATCCCAAGATAGAAGTACCGAGGAAGGAACTATTCCCAACTGCCTCGGCACCCGAATCTTTGCAAGAATGGGGAGATATAGTCTGCTTTAACTGTGGGGGAGTTGGCCACGTTGCGGCTACATGTTCCAGTCCTAAGAAGAGGAGACCAGACAACCGCAAGCCGGCGGGAAACTTCAGAGGGCCCCGGTGAGGGAGTCAACCGGGTGCCCACCACCTTCAGTGAGCTCCAAGCTGAATGAAAAGAAAAAAGGAAAAAGAGACAAAATATCAAAGGGGAAACGCAATACCCCAAGGAAGAGGGACAAGACCCCTCAGAAGAAGCATGGCCCCCCCAAAGGGGGGACCCATCTAAGAAAAACAGTAACATCCCTCAGCGGGTTTCTACACCCCTTAAAAGGAGGGAGATCAATGCATACCAGGCACAAGGGAAGTTCAAGCCTAAAGAGAATAGGATGAGAGAGAGTCCAAAGAAAAAGGGCAGAAGCAAGCGACCCCTGCCGGCCCATACCCAGAGAAGCTGGTGGGCCCATCTCCAATAGTGTTCATTCAAGTGGAGGGAGTCTACACCAGAGCAATCTTAGATACTGGGGCGCAAGTGACCCTGCTGTACAGAGACTTTTACGATAAGCACTTGAGTCACATACCCATCCGGAAGATACAGGGATTGGAGATATGTGGGATTGGAACCCAGAACTTCCCCTATGATGGCTATCTGCCTGTCAGGATGATCTTTGACCCGTCTGTGGCTGGGAAAGCCGAAGTGTTTGACACCCTGGCGGTTATATGTCCTCGGCCGCTGGGAACCAACACGAGTTCCCTTATAATAGGGACAAACACGGACCTGGTCCGAAGACTTCTGACCCCCTTAGTGAAGGAGGAAGGGAATGTGGCCACCAAGATCCACCCCATGCTGAGGACGGCTTATCAACGGCTGGTCCAAGAGCAGAAGACCCCAGGAGAAGGGATAGGGAAGGTGTGGAGACTTGGAAGAGGGGGGACGGTACTGCAACCCGGTCAAGTGACCTGTCTCAGAGCCACTGTGAAACTTGCTTGGCAGCAGCCTGGACCCTTCGTCATGTTGGAATCTGACCCAAGAGAAGGCGTCTACGGACTGGAAGTGATACCAGAATTGATTCCGCTGAAGGTCCTGAAGAAGGCCCATTGTAGAGTCCCAGTGAGTATTAGGAACAATACAGATGGCCCCATGGAGATCCCCGCCAGGATGCTGTTGGGCCAAGTGAGCCCTGCTGCCCCTGTCAACCTGTCAGAGGTGGGCAAAGCTGGAGACACTTGGGAGAAGATATCCATGGAAAACCCGAATCTGCCCAGAGCCTGGAAGGAAAGAGCTTCGGCCCAGTTGCATAGATGGGAGAAGATCTTCTCTAAGGATGAGTTCGATGTGGGGTGTGCAAGGAGTGCCACCCATCGGATCCGCCTCCAGGAAGACAAGCCTTTCCGAGAGAGGGTCAGGCGGGTCCCCCTAGCAGATCTGGAGGATCTAAGGGAACAACTGGCAGAACTCAAGAGGACTGGTGTGATACGAGAATCCAGAAGCCCCTATGCCTCTCCCATAGTGGTGGTCAGAAAGAAGAATGGATCCCTGAGGCTCTGTATTGACTACAGGACTCTTAATAGAAGGACCATACCCGACCAGTACACCACTCCGAGGATAGAAGATGCCTTACAGAGCTTGTCTGGAGCCAAATGGTTCAGCGTTATGGACCTCAAGAGCTGGTACTATCAGATCCCTATGCATCCAGAAGACAAGGAGAAGACCGCCTTCATAACCCCAGTGGGGTTCTTTGAATTCGACCGGATGCCCCAAGGTCTGTCTGGAGCCCCAGCTACTTTCCAACGTCTCATGGAGAAGACTGTAGGAGACATGAACCTTATCGAAGTCCTTGTATGCCTGGACAATGTCATTGTCTTTGGGAGAACCTTGGAAGAGCACGAAGAGAGGCTGGAGAAAGCCTTGAGAAGACTCAGTGAGGAAGGGCTCAAGCTTTCGCCTGAGAAGTGTCGGTTCTACCAGTCTTCTGTGAACTATCTGGGGCACATAGTGTCCGAAGAAGGGGTGGCCACAGACCCCGGGAAATTGGAGGCAGTTACCTCCTGGCCACGGCCCACCACAGTAACCGAACTCAGATCCTTCTTGGGCTTCTGCTCCTACTACAGGAGGTTTGTGGAGGGATTCGCCCGAATTGCTAGACCATTGAATGAACTGCTCAAGACTGAGGGAGAGGAGGATGACTCAGGTCCCAGGAAGCCGGGGAAGTCCATCAGAGATCAGTGGAATCAGAAGTGTGAAGAGGCCTTCCAGGCATTGAAGAAGAGCCTGACCACTGCCCCAGTCTTGGCCTACGCAGACCCAACCAAACCCTATGAATTACACGTAGATGCTAGTCATGACGGTTTGGGAGGAGTACTTTATCAAGAGCACGAGGGACAACTTCGGCCTGTTGCCTACGTGAGTAGGAGCCTGACCCCCTCTGAGAACTACCCCACCCACAAGCTGGAGTTCCTGGCCCTCAAGTGGGCGGTAGTAGATAAGCTCAAAGACTACCTGTATGGGGCGGAGTTCACTGTGAAGACTGACAACAACCCCCTTACCTACCTTTTCACCACGGCCAAGCTGGACGCCACTGGACACAGGTGGCTGGCCGCACTGTCTGGGTTCAACTTCAGCCTAAAGTATAGGCCAGGGGCCGGGAATCGAGACACAGACGCTCTGTCCAGGAGATCTCATTCCCCCACCAGTGAAGTAGAAGATTGGACCCAGGTGGCACCGGACGGGGTGCGGGCCCTTTGTCAAGGAGCTGAATTCCAAGCCAGAGGAGGCTCCAGGGCAGAGGAAATTGGAGTTACCATGGTGGGAGTCCCCAAACACTACTGTGGGGTAGCTCAACTGGAAGAGGACAACCTGCCGAGACTGTCCAAGAAGGAGTTGAGGTGTGACCAATTGGAAGACCCCATGGGGAGATTGGTCCTGGAGGCCCTGGAGAATCAGGATCCAAACAGACTCCTGCGTAACCCCTCGAAGGAAGCTTGCCTGTTGAGAAAAGAATGGGACCGGTTGCAGTTACATCAGGGAGTGGTCTACCGAAGGGGCCCCTCTGATGACTCGGAAGATAAATGGCAACTGTTCCTTCCAGAGAAACATCGAGAGACCGTTCTAGTTGCCATACATGACAATCATGGCCACCTAGGAGCTGAAAGGACCTTCCAACTTGTCAGAAGTCGGTTCTATTGGCCCTGCATGAGAGCAGCAGAGGTAGAAGAGTACTGCCACTCATGTGCACGATGCATCCAGAGGAAGACTTTACCCCATCAAGCTGCCCCAATGGGCCATCTACAAAGTCAAGGCCCAATGGATCTGGTATGCATTGATTTTCTCTGCCTCGAACCAGACCTGAGTGGACTAGGAAATGTTCTGGTGATAACCGACCATTTCACCCGGTATGCCCAGGCTTTCCCAACCAAAGATCAGAAGGCCTCCACTGTGGCCAAGGTGCTTATGGAGAAGTACTTTGTACATTATGGGCTGCCACAGCGACTTCATTCAGATCAAGGAAGGGACTTTGAGAGTAAACTGATCCGGAAGCTCCTGGATTCGTTGGGAATCAAGAAAACTCGAACTACACCTTACCACCCACAGGGGGATGCTCAGCCGGAGAGGTTTAACCGAACCTTGTTGAACATGTTGGGAACTCTGGAGAATGAGAAGAAGCAGCATTGGAGCAAACACATAGCAGCCCTAGTACACGCTTACAACTGCACCATCAGTGATGCTACAGGCTACTCCCCCTATCGACTCATGTTCGGGAGAGAGGCGAGACTACCTGTAGACTTGGCCTTTGGCACCTCTCTGGACCACTCCTCAGTGGCATCTCACAAAGGATATGTGGACAGGCTCAGACACAGCCTGAAAGTCGCCTACGAACAAGCTCAAGCAGCCTCAGATCAGAGGGGGGCTAGGAATAAAAGAAACTTTGACTTGAAGGTCCGGGTACAAGACCTACAGCCTGGGGATCGAGTGCTGTTACGCAACCTGGGGATCCCTGGGAAGTACAAACTTGCAGACAGATGGAGATCTGAACCCTATGTCATCTGTAGGAAGTTGCCGGGCCTACCTGTCTATAAGTTGAAACCAGAAGGAAAGGTAGGCCCACTGAAGACGTGGCATCGGAATCACCTGCTCCCACTTGCTGAGGCAGTTAGAATACCTCCTGCGGGAGACTCCCCTGAACCGGCCTCTATCCTGGATGCTCCTAGGCCGAACACTCGGTCGCAGACCTCCCGAGCTGAAGATAGAGAGGCCTCTCAACTTAGTGGAAGTGAAGAGGGAGAACTTGATTGGCTGTGGCCTTCCCCAACTTCAGGGACTTCTAGCATAGATCTTCCATCCACTGAAGGCACCACAGATGAAACACTGAACCCAGAGGCTACAGAGTTCATTCCCTCTAGTCCTTCAGCAGATTACTGGGAAGATGCCCATGATAGTTGCTCAGAGGAAGAGGAGCAGGAGGAGCCTGTGGCGGAAGAGCCGGAAGTCCCAAGAGAGCAAAGGGCTCGAAGAGTCATCCGGCCTCCTAAGAAGCTGACATACCCCCAGATGGGGAACAGTTCAGAGGACTCTGTAGTCACTGCCAGGAGAAATGATGAGATTTCGGATCCCTCCACTGTTCATTTGGTGGAGGGCAACCCCAGCTCACCCTTTGGCACAGCTAGGCAGGCCACCCGTGATAATGTGACCTGTGGGCAAGGGAGGTCCACCCCTCAGTTTTGGTGGGAATCCCCTATGCCAACATCAATTACAGAATTGTCTAGGATTGTGCATAGTTTTTGTTAAAATTTATCTTTGGGGACCAAAGAGTTCAAGTGGGGGGAGTGTGTAGCGGGGTGTTCCCCTTTAATGCGGAGATACTACATCACCCAGAATCCTATTCTTCAGATGTTCCACCGCAGAGACTCATGGGAAGGGTTATAAAGGGGGAGGCGGCGCTGGTCTCGGCCTCTTTGGGACACGAGACTTCAGGGATTGATCCTCCTGTGCGGATGTGTCGGAGTGCAAGGCCTGAAGCCTGAGGCCTTGCGCAGCACCAAAGAGCCTTCCACCCCTCTGCGAGCCTGGGTGGCATCTGACTTCGCTCAACGACAAGCTTGGTTGGATCGGGGACCCGATCGTTGGAGAGACGGAGTGTGCGTGAGACACCGTTGGTGGGAGTTCCCGGACTGGAACCGTAGTCCGGGCTGGTGAGAGGGCAGATGCCCAGCTAAGATACTGTTCTTCATATAGGCCTATAGACTGCCGTGGCCTACAAGTTATTTTGGTACTATTATAGAAGAGTCTTGGCAGAACTGAGCCTGCTGTTTATTTAGCCAAGTTTTCCATCCCCATTGGATTACAAAGTTTATACTCTGTTTAAAGTGCACCACCATTACAGACCTGCCGGTGAAGAAAGAAGGACTAAGATAAATAATAGAGCCAGGCCTGGTGGGGTTTCTAGTGTGTTTAATTACTGCGCCACAGGGCACTTAGTTAACGGTCGCCCGTGTGGCGCACCTGTTGTATGTGTTATTCTCATAGTGTGCTAGAGTGGCAGGACGCTGCCCTTATGAGTGATTATTCTAATCTGTGATCTATGTTATCCCTTTTTCTTATCAGAGATTAAGTAAAACCCTATACCTATTACAATTCATTACTGTGTCGGTGCTCAATTATTCATACTGTATAGGAGATATCTATGATTGTCAGTACTAGCTGTGCCAAAAGGGGGTAGAGTCTATTGCCGGGGGTTGGCGGAGCTGTACTCAGGGCCCAAATCTAATTCTGCTGCCTTCTTAGTTGGAGGAGCAAAGTCCTTTCTTGTATTAAGAGAGATATGGACTCCAGAGAGAGAGATATCATTTTGCCCCTGTTCAAATCATTATTAAGACCTCATCTGGAATATGCAGTTCAGTTTTGGGCCCCAGTTCTGAAAAAGGATATTGGGGAACTGGAGAAAGTGCAGAGAAGGGCAACCAAACTGATAAGAGGCATGGAGGAGCTCAGCTATGAGGAAAGATTAGAGGAACTGAATTTATTCACTCTTGAGAAGAGGAGATTAAGGGGGGATATGATCAACATGTACAAATATATAAGGGGGCCATATTGTGAACTTGGTGTTGAGTTATTCACTTTACGGTCAACACAAAGGACAAGGGGGGCACCCTTTGCGTCTAGAGGAAAAGAGATTTCACCTCCAAATACGGAAAGGGTTCTTCACAGTAAGAGCTGTGAAAATGTGGAACAGACTCCCTCCAGAGGTGGTTCTGGCCAGCTCAGTAGATTGCTTTAAGAAGGGCCTGGATTCTTTCTTAAATGTACATAATATAACTGGTGTGAGGGGGTTAGCTCGGTAGCGGGTGTGTGTGACCCCCTGGATGGGCTCCCCACACAAAAACAGGCCCAGCAGACGGAGGTTGTGGTTTTCAAGATCAAAAGGTGCGGTTTATTTCTCTATTTACAGTGACAAAAACACAGCAAAGCAAAAAGAAACATAAACAAAATAAATCCTGGTCAGCTTGACCTCTGACTAAACATGCAGGTTTCCCTAACTAACAACTGGGATCAGCCTGGTGCTGTCCTAGTCCCTAAGTCCCTGGTTTAGTAAATGTCCAAACAAATAGCCACACAGGCTTTGTCTCACCGCACAGGGGTTCACTCTCCCTAGACAGTTCACACAGGTCTGGGTCCAGGCATGAGCAAACACCTAATGAATCTGGGAGTTTTTATAGAGGCCTTAAACGAGCTGACAAGCTTCAGCTGGTCTCATCAACTCCCTGCCTGCACGACGCCCAGCCCTCTCCCTAGAGGTATGAATCATCCATGAGCCCACTAGCCTCAGCTGGGCTTCATCAACTCTCTCCCTAGTTGTATAAGTCGGCATAAAGCCTGAATCTGGGAGAAATATACCTACCCCCCTGGATGCAACCAGGTGACTTTACCTTCCTGCTGTCACATACCCCCCCCTCTTGTTTTAACCTTGGGGTTGGAACACCAGCAATCAGGCATTCATGTACTCGAGACAAAGCATCCACATTCCCCATTTGAACGCCAGGGCGATGCTTTACTGTGAAGTTGAATTCCTGTAGGGCCAGGAACCACCTATTTACTCTTCTATTTGTCTCCTTGTTTTGAGCCATCCACTTTAACGGAGCGTGATCCGTAACCATGTCAAAGTGCCTACCTAGCAGATAGTACCGAAGGGAATCTAGAGCCCACTTCACCGCTAAACACTCCTTTTCAACCGTGGCGTAATTTACCTCATGGGACTTCAACTTCCTGCTGAGGTAAATGACTGGGTGCTCTTCCCCGTTCCAGACCTGGGACAATACTGCTCCTAACCCCACATCTGACGCATCACTTTGTACGACAAAGTCTTTAGAGAAGTCGGGTGAGTACAACACTGGCTGGCTACATAAGGCTTGTTTCAAGAATTGGAATGCTGCCTCAGCCTCGGGGGTCCATTTAATCATGACCGACCCTTTCCCTTTCGTCAGGTTGGTTAGGGGCACAGCCTTAGAAGCAAAGTGGGGAATGAAGCGCCGATAATAACCCGCGATTCCCAGAAAGGCTCGTACCTGCTTCTTGCTGTTGGGACGTGGCCAACTCTGGATGGCCTCGACTTTGTTGAGTTGGGGTTTTATTACTCCCCTGCCAATGGTGTACCCAAGATATTTGGCCTCCTCCTGCCCAATGGTACACTTCTTGGGGTTAGCCGTAAACCCCGCTTCCCGGATAGAGTCTAGGACTGCTTGCACTTTTGGCAGATGTGAGGCCCAATCTGTGCTATGGACAATTACGTCATCCAGGTAAGCCGCAGCATACTTCCGATGGGGCCTCAGTATCTGGTCCATTTTCCGCTGGAATGTGGCCGGCGCATTCTGTAACCCGAATGGCATTCTCTTATATTGGAACGCCCCGTCTGGGGTTACAAATGCGGTTTTCTCTTTGGCCGACTTGGCCAGGGGAATTTGCCAATACCCTTTTGTGAGGTCAAGAGTCGTCATGTATCGGGCTGTTCCCAGCCGGTCGATCAACTCATCTATACGTGGCATGGGGTAGGTGTCAAATTTTGTAACTTTGTTCAACTGACGAAAATCGTTACAAAATCGCCAGCTCCCATCCGGTTTAGGCACCAACACAATGGGACTAGACCAATCACTTTGGGACTCCTCTATCACCCCTAAGTTCAGCATTTTCTGTACTTCCTCCCGTATTGCCTCCCGTCGGGCCTCTGGGATCCGATAGGGTTTTAACTTCACCCTTTCACCGGGCGGGGTAATAATATCATGCTCTACCCCAGATGTTTGTCCCGGCAGCTCAGAGAACACCTCCTTGTTGCGAAGCACAAACTCCTTAACCTCCTGTTGTTGGGGTTGTGACAAGGTGGCTGCTATTCCAACCTCCGGAATCACGCAACCAGTTTGAGCTGGTGACCAAGTTTCTGCGACTAGGGACTCTCTATCCCTCCAGGCTTTCAACAGATTAACGTGATAGATCTGTTCGGGCTTTCGCCTTCCTGGTTGTCTGACCTTGTAATTCACTTCGCTCACTTTTTCCATTATCTCGTAGGGGCCTTGCCATTTGGCAAGGAATTTACTTTCAACCGTAGGGACAAGTACCAATATCCTATCCCCCGGGGAAAAGGTACGGGTCTTGGCTCCACGGTTGTACACTCTCTGCTGTGCCAACTGCGCTTGGGCCAAATGTTCCTTCACGATGGGCATTACCTGTGCAATTCGATCTTGCATCAGGGCGACATGCTCAATCACACTCCTGTGGGGAGAACTCTCACTTTCCCAAGTTTCCTTGGCAATATCCAACAGCCCTCTTGGGTGTCTCCCATACAGTAACTCAAAGGGGGAGAATCCCGTAGAGGATTGGGGCACCTCCCTAATAGCAAACATCAAATAAGGAAGTAGACAGTCCCAATCCTTTCCATCTCTATCCACCACTTTCTTCAACATTTGTTTTAGGGTTTTGTTGAATCTTTCAACCAGCCCATCGGTTTGGGGGTGATACACAGACGTACGCAATTGCGTCACTTTGAACAATTTACACAGCTCTTTCATAACCCGGGACATAAAGGGTGTACCTTGGTCCGTAAGCAGTTCTTTACAAATACCCACCCGGCTAAAAACAAGAGATAGCTCTTTGGCTATGGTTTTGGCCGAGGTATTTCGGAGAGGGATCGCTTCTGGATAACGGGTGGCATAGTCCATTATAACTAATATGTACTGGTGCCCCCTAGCGGACTTGATTATAGGACCTACCAAATCCATTGCGATCCTCTCAAACGGGACCTCAATGATGGGTAGAGGGACCAGCGGGCTACGGAAATGTGGCATCGGGGCCGACCTCTGACACACAGGGCAGGAGGAACAATAATTTTCTATGTCCTTCATCACCCCAGGCCAATAGAATCTCTGTAATACCCTCTCTCGGGTTTTCTCTGTCCCCAGATGACCTCCAAGAATGTGCCCATGGGCCAACTCCAACACCAACTTCCTGTAAGGTTTGGGCACCACAAGCTGCTCAACGGTTTCTTCTGCCCTTTTTGCCACCCGATACAGTAGGTCCTTCTCTACGCTGAAGTATGGGTAAGTGCAGGTATTATCTGGGTTCACTAACTCGCCATCTATTTCCACTACGTTTTCCCGTGCCTTTATTAGGGCGGGGTCTTTTAACTGTTCTGTGGCAAAATTTTCCCTGTGAACCTCAAGATCAGAAAACTCCACAGACGGTAGGTTTTCGTCTGAGGAGGTGGGCTCCTCTCCAGTTTCTTGAGTCTCGCCTGCCAATACTGACAAGGGAAATTCTGGAGAGTCCTCACCACTCTCAGAGGAGTTCTGGCTATCACCTTCCTGGTACATAGGGGCACCAGTGGGGGGCTCAGGATCATCCCACAGTTCCCAGAACTTCGGAAAATCCCTTCCCACAATGGCATCATGCGGTAGTTGAGATACTAACCCCACTGGATGAGAGAGGGTACCTTTGGGGGTCTTGAAACACACTGTAGTCACTGGATACTCTCGGGTGTCCCCATGCACACAAATAACAGCTACCTTGCTATTCCCAGAGACCTCTGTTTTAACTAATTCAGCCTTTATCAGGGTCACAAGGCTACCTGAATCCAGTAATACCACAACATTTCTACCATTAATACACATTTTGCATAAATGTTTCTCAGTTCCCCGAATGGCAGTGCATGCGACTGTCGCACACAGCGACTGACGTCTGTCCGTCAGAAAGTCACATTGCATGGGTTCCTCCACAACCGGGCAATTTGCTGCAATATGTCCCGCTTGCCGGCAGCGGTAGCAAACAATCCTTTTGGCTGCCTCTTGAGCCCCCGACTTCCCAGGCTGTTCTCGCCAAACCCTGGGCAGAGCTCCCACCCTCTCACTCTCTCCACCCTCACCCCTTGGAATCATCTTATCCGCCCCTGGGGATGGTCTGGTCTTAGGGTGGAAAGTCCGAGAGTCTCTGGAAGAGGCCGTCAGGTTCTCTGCAGCCAAGTATCCCTCTACACGATCCACAAGTTTACCGGCCGTTTCTGGGTCTCCATGGCTTACCCACTTTTGAATGGCGGTAGGAAGAGCTCTCAAGAAACGATCCATCACAACACGTTCCACAATCTCCGGTGCGGACAAAGTCTCTGGCTGTAGCCACTTCCTGCTCAGGTGAATGAGATCATACATTTGAGACCTGGGGGGTTTTCCAAGCTGGAAAGTCCAGTTATGCACACGCTGAGCCCGGACAGCCAGGGTGACACCCAGCCTTGCCAATATTTCAGCTTTTAGCATCACATAGTCTTTTGCTTGGTCAGGCTCTAGGTCATAGTAAGCTTTCTGCGATTCACCAGTTAACAGAGGAGCCACCAGTCCAGCCCACTGCTCCTCAGGCCACTTTTCTCTTTCAGCAGTCCTTTCAATGTGGTCAAAAATACCTCTGGATCATCCTCTCCAGTCATTTTTGTCAATAAACGACTCACCCCAAAGGACGCGGTATTAGTGGGACGGCTTTCCTCACTGGTCTGCGGATGTTGCTGCATTACTGCTTCCATCTGTTGTTGTAGTCTCTGCTCTTGCTTCTGCAACAGGTCTATGAAGCGGGCCTCAGATTGCTGCTGGGCTTGTTGCTGGGCTGCGAAGCTCTGTTGTTGAGCTGCAAGGCTCTTTTGCAAACCTGCATTTGTCTGCTGTTGATTGGCATTTGCTAGAGCCAGCTGTCTCAGTATCTCCTCCATGCTGGCTTAAAAAAAAACTGCCACTGGTTCTCCACCAACTGTGAGGGGGTTAGCTCGGTAGCGGGTGTGTGTGACCCCCTGGATGGGCTCCCCACACAAAAACAGGCCCAGCAGACGGAGGTTGTGGTTTTCAAGATCAAAAGGTGCGGTTTATTTCTCTATTTACAGTGACAAAAACACAGCAAAGCAAAAAGAAACATAAACAAAATAAATCCTGGTCAGCTTGACCTCTGACTAAACATGCAGGTTTCCCTAACTAACAACTGGGATCAGCCTGGTGCTGTCCTAGTCCCTAAGTCCCTGGTTTAGTAAATGTCCAAACAAATAGCCACACAGGCTTTGTCTCACCGCACAGGGGTTCACTCTCCCTAGACAGTCCACACAGGTCTGGGTCCAGGCATGAGCAAACACCTAATGAATCTGGGAGTTTTTATAGAGGCCTTAAACGAGCTGACAAGCTTCAGCTGGTCTCATCAACTCCCTGCCTGCACGACGCCCAGCCCTCTCCCTAGAGGTATGAATCATCCATGAGCCCACTAGCCTCAGCTGGGCTTCATCAACTCTCTCCCTAGTTGTATAAGTCGGCATAAAGCCTGAATCTGGGAGAAATATACCTACCCCCCTGGATGCAACCAGGTGACTTTACCTTCCTGCTGTCACACTGGGTACTGACATTTATAGGTAAAGTTGATCCGGGGAATATCTGATTGCCTCTCGGGGGAACAGGAAATAATTTTTTCCCCTGCTGTAGCAAATTGGATCATGCTCTGCTGGGGTTTTTTGCCTTCCTCTGGATCAACCGTGGGTATAGAATTGGGTATATGGGATTGTACGTTATTTTTAATTTTTTTACGGTTGAACTGGATGGACTTGTGTCTTTTTTCGACCTGACTAACTATGTACACCCCACACTTCGCCATAGTAAGGATAGAGTGAGAAGGGGGAAAGCGGACATCTTGTTATACCCACCAGAGTTTTGCATTTTACACTTATTTTACACTTATTTTTAACAGTAAAGTGAGTTTATATAGTGAAATACAGGACTTAGAACTCTGTAAGAATGTTTAGATGTGGAATTTTAAAGCAGCAAACTTCTTCAACATCTAACCAGTCATACAGAGTTCTAAGTCCTGTATTTCACTATATAAACTCACTTTATTGTTAAAAATAAGTGTAAAATGCAAAACTCCGGTGGGTGTAACAAGATGTCTGCTTCCCCCTTCTCAGTGTATTCTTACTATGGAGGAGTGCGGGGTGTAGCAAGATGGCGGCAAAGAAACTTCACTTCCGTTACACATTCTGACTGGTCGCCAAATCTGATTAAACACAGGAAGATTCTATGGAAGACAGGAAGTGATGTCATGTACAAACAGGAAGTTCCGGATGAGAGGTGAGTCGGGAGGAAGTAGAGAGAAGACGTTGCTGGAAGTGGCAGCAGAGGAGGTAATAAGATCTTATTTTCTATTTACATCCAATAACCCCGTCATGTCCGTCCTCTTCCTCCATAGTCACTGTGATGTCTTTTATCTCCAGCAGATGGGACACACCCAGAAATAGGGATGAGCTCCGGCGTGTTCGCGTTGAACACGTGCAGAGCCCGCCAGGAAGTCGGCACCGCGCTGCGCTAATCACAGCCAGGGAGACATTTCCCGATCTCTGCAGCCGAGCATCAGGAAATGTCTCCCTGCTTGTCATTAGCGCAGCGCGGTGCCGACTTCCTGGCGGGCTCTGCACGTGTTCAATGCGAACACGCCGGAGCTCATCCCTACCCAGGAACAATGATTTGGTTTTCACAGGAGCATCATATAGAGGGCCCCTCAAATCTCCCCATCCAAATGTCCCTCCATCCAGAGCCTATATGTCCTATGACATCACACTGACCCTACACTGACCTTACAGATTCTCTTATCACTGTTCCTCCATCAAGAGAATCTTATGACATCACACTGACCTCACAACTCCTCATCCCAATGTCCCTCCATCTGGCTCAAATCCCCATATTTGCTTATTATGTTCAGGTGCTTTAAATAGCCTTGTAGGATTTTAAATGACATTTTTGTATGTGTGCGCTGTAATATTTTGTTCTGTTTTGTATGGTCTTATAGCAGCACCATCCTTAATGTGATGCATAGTTAGGGTGTGCCCCCCAAGTCTTTGTTTGTCTGTTATTTGGGTCCTGACCAGGCCCCTTGGGATAGAGCACCCCATCCTCCCCCACCAGTACTTCTAATCAGTGTCCACCTGAGATATAGGAGGAGTCCCTTCATGTTTTCCTATAAAAAGGAGTGTATTTCTCCCATGGTTGAGAAGTGGGATCTTTCATTCTATGGTTAGTGTAGGACCGACTGAAAATGGGGTACTTTGACGCGGTAGTGGGCTTAAGCACTGTATGGCCATATGGTGTGACCAAATCCCCATATTTGCTTATTATGTTCAGGTGCTTTTGTTGTATGTAATAAAAATGTCAGGCTTTACCCTACAGAGTGTGGAGGCCTGTGTAGGTAAATTATTCCTCAGTCTGAAGTAAGGCTTTAATAAATAGAGACCTGACCGGAGAGGTGAGGAGGATTCTGGGAGGTCACATGACATCACTCTTATCTCTATTAATAAAACACAGACCTGACCGGAGAGGTGAGGAGGATTCTGGGAGGTCACATGACATCACACTTATCTCTATTAATAAAACACAGACCTGACCGGAGAGGTGAGGAGGATTCTGGGAGGTCACATGACATCACTCTTATCTCTATTAATAAAACACAGACCTGACCGCAGAGGTGAGGAGGATAATGGGAATATCATTTCATTTAATGGTTTGTGTTCAGATGTAGAGTTTTCCTCCTGTGAAGTCTGGAGATCATATGACCATCACATTGCTTCCACCTTCCTCCCTAAAAAAAATTGAGAAATACAAAGAAGATTCTGGAAGTCACCAGAGAGATGATGGAGGAGAGGTGAGCGGTGAGCGGTGCCGGGAATTCTGGGACATTATCCGGTAACAGACAAGGGATGTGTCTGGATGGTGACTGTATCATTGTGTGTGTCAGGTTCCTATAAGGTGTCAGGATGTCACTGTCTATTTCTCCATGGAGGAGTGGGAGTATTTAGAAGGACACAAGGATCTCTACAAGGACATCATGATGGACAATCAGCCGCCCCTCACATCACCGGGTAAGAGGAGACTTTATTGTAAAGGAGAGAGCAGTACGGAGGGTCCGCCTAGATCCCCCATCATCTGATAAACACATAGAAACAATGTATTCAGTCAGTGTGTGTGTTTCCTACAGATGAATCCAGTAATGGGAACCCACCAGAGAGATGTCCCCGTCCTCGGTATTCCCGGGATTCCACACAGGAAGGTCACACCATCCCTCACTGTTACAAGGTTCGTAGGACAGAGCTTATAAAATACAGACTCATGGAGAGAATGTGTGGATTTCTTATTTGAGCTTATATTTTACAGTTGATATTTTCTCTCATTCTTTTGGTTTAGGTTGAAGATCTGATAGTTATAAAAGTAGAGGTTGAAGAAGAAGAGAGGTATGTGAGGGATGATCAGCAGTCTATGGAGGAGGATGGAATAACGGGGACATTTATAGAGGAGGACACTCCTACAGAGATTAGTACAGGTGGGTCATTAACACTAGATTCCTCCACCCATACTGCTCACTGATTGGTCCAGAGTAGGGCGGGGACTGGGTGATATCAGCCTGTAATCCCCTGGTCACTTTCCTGAGCTGTGTTCCCCGTCCTGTATTCCTGTATTCCTCTCGGATAATCTTCCTTCTCTGTGCTGCAGACACAGTTTATGTAGCTAGACTGGATTTATGGAGATTCTGGGGTTCAGCTGTAAGCAAACGTCAATTCTCACCATAGACGTTACTAGACATGGGGTATGTGTCTTGGGTCTTCTGCCCCATACCCGGGTCTAGTTAGATATTTGACAGAACAATTCTCCCAGGATTACTTGTTCTGTTGTCTGCTGTCTGTGCCGGGTGGAGGGATATGTCTGTATAGTCTCAGACCCAAGTCACTGAGTGCAGTCTCAGGAGATGGGAGGCAGCGGTGTGAGACTTCTGCAACTCGTCTCAATTAAACATTTAAAGTTATACTAAAAGTACAAATAAAAAAAATAAAAATCAAACACGTTATACTTAACCTGCTCTGTGCAATGGTTCTCTTCTTGGATCAACCTGACTGCCCTCCTGGCTACTGCCCCCTGCCGAGTGCCCCCATAGCAAGCCACTCACTCCAGAAGGATCTCCACAGTCTCCTTGGCTTGTAGTGTAATGTACACTACATTACACCACTGCTAAGAGGTCCAGATACAACTTGATTTCATTAAAAGTCAGGGTATGATCCAAAAAGTGCCCAAAAGGTTTCAGGTGTCCTAGCGCTGCCTTTATCAGGGCTTGACTGGCAACAGTGTGAACAAACCAGAGGTCTGTGCTTGTAATCCACAACAGAAAAAATACAATTGTAGGTCCAGGTCACTTCTTGTTTGTTCACATTGTTGCTATTGATGGACTGATGAAGGGAAGACTTGGACCCTCAAATCACATTGGCTACTTTTTTGAATTGTACCCTGACTTTTAATGAATAAAGTTGTATCTGGACCTCTTAGCAGTGGGGCGGAGCTTCAATTTCAATTCTCGTTATTACAGTCACTCTTTTGGCTCAATGAACAGTCTGGGGATTTCCCTTTTTAGATGCTTTATTAAAAGGTGACCTGGAATAGGGTGCAGGGAGCCTGTGGGATACTCCAGTAGTACAGTGTAGTAACATATGGACACTCTTACTTTCTCAAACATCTTGGTACAGTCCCTCCAACCGCAACTAAGGGACTCAGTGACATAGAGACACCATAGGAAATGTCCCACTTAAGGCAAGCTCTGATACTGAAGCACAAGAGATAGTAGCAGTACACAGTAACTAGGATGCTACATACAGGTCTGTACTCACAAATGTCCCTGTATACTAGCATGCCTCCTTCCAATGTCAGCCAGACATTTCTCCCGCGAACTCTCCAGACCAAATTCTCAATCAGTTCTAGCAAGGTTCAGAAGAATAGGCCCCCAGCTTCAGCATAGCTGGGACCTCCATGAGCACATGTAAAACTACAGCTGGACTACCCAGAAGAGCAGCAGCCATTCAGGCTGGGAACTTCTCCTCCTGGACAAGAACAGCACTGACTCAGACTATTTATGCACTCCCCAGCCCCCTACTAGGTACTCTCCTCCAGGGATTGACTAAGATCACATAAATATTCAGGCTGTCTATGTGCCTCTTCCAGCCCACTACATTCTAGAATCCTGCAGCCAGAGAAGCTTATACGCCCCAAAGCAATCTCATACTGCTTCAATGATTACAGGGGAGCCAAAAATAATTTACTGAGCCTATCTTAACTAGTAGCCTATCTAGGAGGGTGCTACAAACGATATAGATTATATTACATAGTCCTGACCCCTGCACTATATACTCTATTTTGTACATTACATAGTCATGACTTCTGCTCTCCCCCCTCTACCCACTGCTATATATACACATAATGTGTATTCTCTTTTGTTGCACCCATTTTCTACCAGCTGGACATTTTAGATCTGGTGATTTGAGGAGCCATTTACTAGTTACCTTGAGGGGGGAATTGTAAGATCCTCAGAGACAAAGCTGCCTGATGTGGGCGGAGTCCTGGTTTAGGGGAACCAATCTGCTCATGTCTAGTAATAATCTTTTTATTTCTATTTTAGTAGATGGACGGGAGATGAGGAAAACCTCAGAGGATTGTCTCACTTTGTCTCCAGACTGTGAAGTAGAAGATGAGGACATCACACAGTATAGTCCAGGAGAAAACCCGGCTACCTCAAATGTCCATCCGGCACCACACAGTGTAGATGGACCATCGTATTCCTCTTATCCTGAGGAACCTCAGATTGTGCGGGACGGTGCCGGACCATCGTATTCCTCTTATCCTGAGGAACCTCAGACTGTGCGGGACGGTGCCGGACCATTGTATTCCTCTTATCCTGAGGAACCTCAGACTGTGCGGGACGGTGCCGGACCATTGTATTCCTCTTATCCTGAGGAACCTCAGACTGTGAGGGACGGTGCCGGACCATCGTATTCCTCTTATCCTGAGGAACCTCAGACTGTGCGGGACGGTGCCAGACCATCGTATTCCTCTTATCCTGAGGAACCTCAGACTGTGCGGGACGGTGCCGGACCATCGTATTCCTCTTATCCTGAGGAACCTCAGACTGTGAGGGACGGTGCCAGACCATCGTATTCCTCTTATCCTGAGGAACCTCAGACTGTGCGGGACGGTGCCGGACCATCGTATTCCTCTTATCCTGAGGAACCTCAGACTGTGCGGGATGGTGCCGGACCATCGTATTCCTCTTATCCCGAGGAACCTCAGACTGTGCGGGACGGTGCCGGACCATCGTATTCCTCTTATCCTGAGGAACCTCAGACTGTGCGGGATGGTGCCGGACCATCGTATTCCTCTTATCCTGAGGAACCTCAGACTGTGAGGGACGGTGCCGGACCATCGTATTCCTCTTATCCTGAGGAACCTCAGACTGTGCGGGACGGTGCCGGACCATCGTATTCCTCTTATCCTGAGGAACCTCAGACTATGTGGGACGGTGCCGGACCATCGTATTCCTCTTATCCTGAGGAACCTCAGACTGTGCGGGACGGTGCCGGACCATCGTATTCCTCTTATCCTGAGGAACCTCAGACTGTGCGGGACGGTGCCGGACCATCGTATTCCTCTTATCCTGAGGAACCTCAGACTGTGCGGGACGGTGCCGGACCATCGTATTCCTCTTATCCTGAGGAACCTCAGACTGTGCGGGATGGTGCCGGACCATCGTATTCCTCTTATCCTGAGGAACCTCAGACTGTGAGGGACGGTGCCGGACCATCGTATTCCTCATATCCTGAGGAACCTCAGACTATGTGGGACGGTGCCGGACCATCGTATTCCTCTTATCCTGAGGAACCTCAGACTGTGTGGGACGGTGCCGTCCTTCCAACAGAGAAGAGGTTTTCCTGTACTAAGTGCAAGAAAAGTTTCTAGTATAAATCCCTTCTTAATGTGCATAAAAGATCTCACACGGTGGAGAAGCCGTATTCCTGTCCTGATTGCGGGAAATGTTTTTCAAAGAAGTCCCACCTTAACACACATCAGAGATCTCACACAGGGGAGAAGCCGTATTCCTGTCCTGAGTGTGGAAAATGTTTTTCACAGAAGTCTGGTCTTTACACACATCAGAGATTTCACATGGGGGAGAAGCCATATTCTTGTCCTCAGTGCGGGAAATGTTTTTCACAGAAGTCTGATCTTTACAGACATCAGAGATCTCACACAGGGGAGAAGCCGTATTCTTGTCCTGAGTGCGGGAAATGTTTTTCAGTGAAGTCCCATCTTGACAAACATCAGAGAATTCACACGGGGAAGAAGCCGTAATCCTGTCCTGAATGAGGGAATTGTTCCTCACCGAAGTCCTGTCTTCCTGTACATCAGGGATCCCACACAACCCTCGAGGTGTATTAGTGCCTTGAATGCGGCAAATGTCTTGTATATGAATGTTGCTGGACATCACAGCTCTCATGTGGGGAAGAAGCACACCCTGATATACACCTCAGATATACTCCATGGCTGATCTTCATCATGTAAGAAACAGTTCATAAGGGGATCAGAGATCACCAAAGACATGAATGAAGTGTTGTACCGTGTTTGCCATTAACCACTTAAGCCCCGGACCATTTTGTAGCTAAAGGACCAGAGGTGTTTTCAGAATTTGGCACTGCGCTGCTTTAACTGTAAATTGTGCGGACATGCAATGTTGTACCCAAACGAAATTTGCGTCCTTTTCTTCCCACAAATAGAGCTTTCTTTTAATGGTATTTGATTGCCTCTGCGATTTTTTTTTTTTTGCGATATAAACGGAAAAAGACTGAAAATGTTGAAAAAAAATGATATTTTCTACTTTTTGTTATAAGAAAAATCGAATGAACTCAATTTTAGTCATACATTTAGGCCAAAATGTATTCAGCCACATGTCTTTAGTAAAAAAAATGTCAATAAGCTTATATTTATTGGTTTGCGCAAAAGTTATAGCGTTTACAAACTAGGGTACATTTTCTGGAATTTACACAGCTTTTAATTTATGACTGCCTATCTCATTTCTTGAGGTGCTAAAATGGCAGGGCAGTACAAAACCCCCCCAAATGACCCCATTTTGGAAAGTAGACACCCCAAGGAAATTGCTGAGAGGCATGTTGAGCCCATTGAATATTTTTTTTTTTTTGTCTCAAGTGATTGAATAATGACTAAAAAAAAATGTGGAATTGCACCCCAAAATACATTTTGCTGCTTCTCCTGAGTACGGGGATACCACATGTGTGGGACTTTTTAGGAGCCTAGCCGCGTACGGGACCCCGAAAACCAAGCACCGCCTTCAAGATTTCTAAGGGCACAAATTTTTGATTTCACTCCTCACTACCTATCACAGTTTCGAAGGCCATAAAATGCCAAAATAGCACAAAACCCCCCCAAATGACCCCATTTTGGAAAGTAGACACCCCAAGGAAATTGCTGAGAGGCCTGTTGAGCCCATTGAATTTTTTTTTTTTTTTGCCCCAAGTAATTGAATAATGACAAAAAAAAAATACAAAAAGTTGTCACTAAATGATATATTGCTCACACATGCCATGGTTATATGTGGAATTGCACCCCAAAATACATTTTGCTGCTTCTCCTGAGTACGGGGATACCACATGTGTGGGACTTTTTAGGAGCCTAGCCGCGTACGGGACCCCGAAAACCAAGCACCGCCTTCAGGATTTCTAAGGGCACAAATTTTTGATTTCACTCCTCACTACCTATCACAGTTTCGAAGGCCATAAAATGCCAAAATAGCACAAAACCCCCCCAAATGACCCAATTTTGGAAAGTAGACACCCCAATCTATTTGCTGAGAGGCATGGTGAGTATTTTACAGCTCTCATTTTTTTTTGAAAATGAA
Organism: Rana muscosa; assembly: GCA_029206835.1. Lineage (NCBI taxonomy): Eukaryota > Metazoa > Chordata > Amphibia > Anura > Ranidae > Rana > Rana muscosa. The sequence goes on along the minus strand of JARGYO010000094.1, from coordinate 14,790,726 downwards.
AATTGAAAAAAATATATATATATATTATTTTCTATTTTCAAAACTTTGTGACAAAAAGCGAGATCTGCAAAATACTCACCATACCTCTCAGCAAATAGCTTGGGGTGTCTACTTCCAAAAATGGGGTCATTTGGGGGGGTTTGTGCCATTTGGGCATTCCATGGCCTCCGAAACTGTGATAGGCAGTGAGGATTGAAATCAAAAATTTACACCCTTAGAAAGCCTGAAGGCGGTGCTTGGTTTTTGGGGTCCCGTACGGGGCTAGGCTCCCAAAAAGTCTCACACATGTGGTATCCCCGTACTCAGGAGAAGCAACAGAATGTATTTTGGGGTGTAATTCCACATATGCCCATGGCATGTTTGAGCAATATATCATTTAGTGACAACTTTGTGCAAAGAAAAAAAAAATTTTTATTTTTTCCGCAACTTGTGTCAACATATAAAATATTCCATGGACTCGACATGCCTCTCAGTATATAGATTGGGGCGCTCCAAACACAGGAAGCGGCAGTAAGTCTGGTTAAACACAAGCTGTACCAGCTGATACACTGCACCTGTTAGGAGCCTGGGGGAACAGCACGGCGGTTTTGAATTACACTGCTGCTATTTTACTGCTTGATTTTTACCATATGGAAGATATGTTGTGGAAACAATTTTTATAGACTGATTAAAAGATACTCTACGGGATTACACTATTGGTGGCTTCTCTTTCCTTTCACTTTGAACATCTGCTGGTGATTATCGGGTGATCTCTGGAGGCTTTAGAAGGAGTAATCAGAACCAGGATTAGGATGATCGGATGACCATCGGATGGGATCTGTGAGGTGCCTGTTTAAATCCTGTGTGTGGTGAGTACCCACCCGAAAGGGGATACAACTGATGATTTAAAGTGGATCATATTAAGAAGACATCTGGAGCTATATGTCATTTACAACAACATCTTTTTTCATAAGTTCTATATGTACTCTTATGAACTGTAAATAAGAGTGAGTGGACAAGGGAGTCTATTGACCACCTGAGCGCTGCTATAGAAAACTTTCATTATCCTACCCAGGGATTTGATTGTGTTTTTATAAGTTTTATAGTTTTATGTTCTGCAAAATATTTGTTGTGTTTAAGCGGCTGCTGATATAGATACATATAGTGAACATTTGGGTTAATGAATACGGTCACGTATTCATTGTAGTCTGTTATAAGTCACCTGTGAGCTTCTTTAGCGCTGGGATAGTGAAAGAAGGCCAGGGGAACTTCACTTTAATTTTTTTATATAGATTGGGGTGTCTACTTTCCAAAATGGGGTCATTTGGGGGGGTTTTGAACTGTCCTGGCATTTTATACACAACATTAGGAAGCTTACATCCACTCTTCTAACCACTTGAAGACAAAGCCCTTTCTGACACTTTTTGTTTACATGAAAAAAAAATTTTTTTTTGCAAGAAAATTATGTTGAACCCCCAAACATTATATATATTTTTTTAAGGCAAAGGCCCTACAGATTAAAATGGTGGGTGTTGCATTTTTTTTTCCACACAGTATTTGCGCAGCGATTTTTCAAACGCATTTTTTGGGGAAAAAATACACTTTTTTTATTTTAATGCACTAAAACACACTATATTGCCCAAATGTTTGATGAAATAAAAAAGATGATCTTAGGCCGAGTACATAGATACCAAACACGACATGCTTTAAAATTTCGCACAAACGAGCAGTGGCGACAAACTACATACATTTTTAAAAGCCTTTACAGGTTACCACGTTAGATTTACAGAGGAGGTCTAATGCTAAAATGACTGCCCTCGATCTGACCTTCGCGGTTATACCTCACATGCATGATGCAATTGCTGTTTACATATAACGCCAGACCGACGCTTGCGTTCGCCATTGCGCAAGAGCAGGGTGGGACAGGGGTGCTTTTTATTTTTATTTTTTATTATTAATTTTGCTTTTTTATTTTATTTTTAACCACTTGACCACTGGGCACTTAAACCCCCTTAATAACCAGACCAATTTTCAGCTTTCGGTGCTCTCACATTTTGAATGACAATTACTCAGTCATACAACACTGTACCCATATGAATTTTTTGTCCTTTTTTTCACACAAATAGAGCTTTCTTTTGGTGGTATTTAATCACTGTTGGGTTTTTTATTTTTTGCGCTATAAGAGAAAAAAGACTGAAAATTTTGTAAAAAAATGATTTTTTTTTCGTTTCTGTTATAAAATTTTGCAAATTACTATTTTTTCTTCATAAATTTTGGCCAAAATTTATACTGCTACATATCTTTGGTAAAAATAAGTACAAATTGGTGGATATTATTTGGTCTTTGTGAAAGTTATAGAGTCCACAAGCTATGGTGCCAATATCTGAAAATTGATCACACCTGAAGTACTGACGGCCGATCTCATTTCTTGAGACCCTAACATGCCAGAAAAGTACAAATACCCCCCAAATGACCCCTTTTTGGAAAGAAGACATTCCAAGGTATTCAGAAAGAGGCATTGTGAGTTTTTTGAAGTTGTCATTTTTTCCCACAATTCTTTGCAAAATCAAGATTTTTTTTTTCTCTTTTTTTTTTTCAGAAAATTGTCATATTAGCAGATTATTTCTCACACACAGCATATGCATTCCACAAATTACACCCCAAAACACATTCTGCTATTACTCCCGAGTATGGCGATACCACATGTGTGAGACTTTTACACAGCGTGGCCACATACAGAGGCCCAACATGCAGGGAGCACCTTCAGGCGTTCTGGAGCACCCAGGCCAATTCTGACATTTCTCTCCTACATGTAAAAATCATCATTTATTTGCTAGAAAATTACATAGAACCCCAAAACATTATATATGTTTTTTTAGCAAAGACCTTAGAGAATATAATGGTGGTTGTTGCAACTTTTTATCTCGCACGATATTTGCGCAGCAATTTTTTTAACGCGTTTTTTACGGAAAAAAAAATGTTTTGTGCTTAAAAAAAAAAAAACAGTAAAGTTAGCCCAATGTTTTTGCATAATGTGAAAGATGAAGTTACGCCGAGTAAATAGATACCTAACATGTCACCCTTAAAAATTGCACACACTCGTGTCCCCATAGGCGACGCTTTAAATATTTTTACTGGTTACATGATTTTAGTTACAGAGGAGGTCTAGGGCCAAAATGATTGCTCTCGCTCTAACGTTCGCAGAGATACCTCACATGTGTGGTTTGAAAACCGTTTTCATATGTGGGTGGGACTTACGTATGCGTTCGCTTCTGTATGCAAGCTCACGGGGACAGGGGCGCTTTAAATATATATTTTTTTTATTGTTCATTTTACTTTATTTATTTTAGTTTGACATGTTTTTCCGCCCCAAAAATTTTTTTGATCACTTTTATACCTATTACAAGGAACGTAAACATCCCTTGTAATAGGAATATGGCATGACAGGTCCTCTTTACAATGAGATATGAGGTCAATAAGACCCCACATCTCACCTCTAGGCTGGGAAGCCTGAAAAAACAAACAAAAAAAAAAAAAACAATCTTGGCTTTGATCGTAGCGGTGAGTCGGTAGAAGCATCGGAGGGCAGCGGGAGGGGGGGACATCCCCTCTCGCCTCCCGTAAGAATGATCAAGCAGCGGAACAGCCGCTATGATTGTTCTTATGGTGTAGGGAATCGCCGGCTGAAAAAGCTAATATCTGAATGATGCCTGTAGCTGCACCCATCATTCAGATATCCCCGCACAAAGTCAAGGACGTCATATGACGGCCGGCGGGCGGGAAGTGGGCATTGCGGAGTATTGCCGGGCATTGCAGGGCATTGCGGAGTATTGCGGACTATGGCAGGGTATTGCGGAGTATGGCAGGGTATTGCACGGGGTATTGCACAGGGTATTGCAGAGTATTGTGCAGGGTATTGCAGAGTATTGCGCAGGGTATTGCAGAGTATTGCGCAGGGTATTGCAGAGTATTGCACAGGGTATTGCAGAGTATTGCGCAGGGTATTGCAGAGTATTGCGCAGGGTATTGCAGAGTATTTTGCAGAGTATTGCGCAGGGTATTGCAGAGTATTGCGCAGGGTATTGCAGAGTATTGCGCAGGGTATTGCAGAGTATTGCGCAGGGTATTGCAGAGTATTGCACAGGGTATTGCAGAGTATTGCGCAGGGTTTTTCAAAGTATTGTGCAGAGTATTGCGCAGGGTATTGCAGAGTATTGCGCAGGGTATTGCAGAGTATTGCGCAGGGTATTGCGCAGGGTATTGCAGAGTATTTTGCAGGGTATTGCGCAGGGTATTGCAGAGTATTTTGCAGGGTATTGCAGAGTATTGCGCAGGGTATTGCAGAGTATTTTGCAGGGTATTGCAGAGTATTTTGCAGGGTATTGCAGAGTATTTTGCAGGGTATTGCGCAGGGTATTGCAGAGTATTGCAGAGTATTGCGCAGGGTATTGCAGAGTATTTTGCAGGGTATTGCAGAGTATTTTGCAGGGTATTGCAGAGTATTGCGCAGGGTATTGCAGAGTATTGCAGAGTATTGCGCAGGGTATTGCAGAGTATTGCGCAGGGTATTGCAGAGTATTGCGCAGGGTATTGCAGAGTATTGCGCCAGGGTATTGCAGAGTATTGCACCAGGGTATTGCAGAGTATTTTGCAGAGTATTGCGCAGGGTATTTTGCAGAGTATTGGCAGGGTGTATTGCAGAGTATTGGCAGGGTATTGCACCAGGGATGGCTGAGCAGGGATGGATGGATGGCTGGATCTGTGACTGCAATTGTCACAGATCCAGCCCACAGTGCTGCTGCTGCCATCCGCTCCCTCCCCTCTCCTCTCACACTGTACCGATCGGTACAGAGAGGGGAGGGAGGAACCGGCGTCATCAAATGACGCCGGTCTGTTTACAAGTGATTGCTCCGTCATTTGACGGAGCGATCACGTGGTAAACGGCCGCTATCGGCGGCGATTTACCGCGATTCGTGATCCGCCGGGTCCTCTGGACCCGGCGGTCACGGAGTTTCCCGTGTGCGCGCCCCAGGGGGTGCGCGGGAGCGCGATTCTGGGAGGACGTTATATAACGTCCTCCCAGAGTTAAGCAACCACCTTGTCGACGTTATTTGTCGGCAGGTGGTTGTTAAGTGGTTAAACTGTTCCTTCCATATTTTTTTATTTTTATAATTTTTATTGTTATCTCAGGGAATGTAAATATCCCCTATGATAGCAATAGGTAGTGACAGGTACTCTTTTTTTTAAAAAACTGGGGTCTATTGGACCCTAGATATTTCCTCTGCCCTCAAAGAATCTGACCACACCAAGATCGGTGTGATAAAATGCTTTCCCAATTTCCCAATGGCGCTTTTTAGATCCGGGGGGGGACATTCCCTCCCACTGCTTGTAAAAGCAGTCCAGAGGCTAATTAGCCGCTAGGATTGCTTTTACATGAAAGCCGGCCGCTGGCTGAAAAGAATGATACCAAGATGATACCTAAACCCGCAGGCATCAATCTGGTATAACCATTCAAAGTCCAGCAACATACCAGTACGTTGCTGGTCCTTGTTGGACATGTATTGTAATCTTTTTTTTCATGCAGCCTGTTGGCTGAATGAAAAAAAGAGATTGATCGGTGGGTATGCCCACCATTAGAATACCTCCCTTCATCCACCCACTTCTAATGATGGGCATACATGCAGCATTTATATATGCCGAAGCATGGGGGCATCTTCCCGCAAAACTTATGCCGCACACACATGGTCGGACTTTTCCACGGGCAAGCCTCCGTCGGAATTTTGACCGTATGTACGCGGCATTAGGAGCAAAATCGCTCCTCCGCTCCTCCGCCCCTGCTGCCCCAATGCTTCAGCATATATGATTTTTTTTTTAACTGTGGTGGTGAAATCACCTCCTACAGCACTAAAGTCGCAGGGATCAGGCCTGTCTCTGCGAACGCTGCAGTTACGTGTGTTGTGTTTTGTAAGTGACAGTGATCGATCGATACTGCACTTGGGTGGGCTGGGCTGGGCTGGACCGAGTGGCAAAACGCAGGTGCTAGCAGGTATCTGGGCTGATCCCACTAACACTGCGTTTTTGGGAACCCTAAACTGCTGGGGACGCTAGTATAGATCTGATCAGATCAGATATTGATCTGCTCAGATACTATACCACTAAGGGAGGTGTATGCTTCACGCGTGGGTGTTAGCGTTACTGGCACTAACCTGACGCTGCCTGGGGAGACGCAGACCCTCTCTGACGCTACAAGCTAATTGATACCATCCGCCGGGCGATCAGGGGTTTAAACCTTTATTGGGTTATATATACGGCGGGTGCCCTGAAACTATAAAAAGCAAACTAACTAACCAGCGTCACCCGTAGCACTTATATGGTGATTACTGGTGAAAGGGTTAACTAAGGGCAATTAGGGGGTTAAAACCTTTATTAGGTAATATATGGGGGTACCTGACGCTATATAAAAACCAGACGGGGAACCTAAATAACAAAATAACTAACTGGCTAACCAGTGTCACCAGTAACACTTATACGGTGATCACTGGTGAAAGGGTTAACTAGGGGCAATTAGGGGATTAAAACCTTTATTAGATAATATATGGGGGTACCTGACGCTATAAAAACCTGCGGCAAACCTAAAAAAAATAACTGACTACCTATCGGCACCAGCATAACTAATACAGCGATCAGAAAAACGATCGCTTAGTGACACTGGCAAAAGGGGGTGAAAGGGTTACCTGGGGGGCGATCAAGGGGTTAAACCTTTATTAGGTAATATATGGGGGTACCTGACACTATAAAAACCTGCGGCGAACCTAAAAAAAATAACTGGCTACCTATCGGCACCAGCATAACTAATACAGCAATCAGAAAAACGATCGCTTAGTGACAGCGGTGCTAGGGGGTGAAAGGGTTATCTGGGGGGCGATCAGGGGGTTAAACCTTTATTAGGGGGGTTAGGGGGCTACACTGGACCTAAAACTAAATGTAGTGACACTTTTACAGTCACAAATGTCACTGATTGCAGTGATCAGTAAATAAATGGTCTCTGCAATCAGTGACACTGTGACTGGGGGTTGGGGGGGCCTGAGGGGGCGATCGTGTGCCTATGTGTCCTGGTGTCAGTGTAGTGTTAGTGCACTAACCTGACATCTTCTCTCGTACGACGCTCGGTATATGTGAGCACCGCAGGAGAGAAGATATCACTTCCTCCTGCCTGTGTAAACATTACACAGGCAGAGGAAGCTTTTCATTCGCCGGGAGCGATTGCGAGGGGGTGGCCGGAATCGAACGGCCGTCCCCTCATCACGGATCGCTCCCGAACAAATAACCACCGCTCACTGTATAGAAGGGGGGTCCGATGGGACCCCCAACTATACGAAGGCAGTCACGTACAGGTACGTGATTGTGCCTGTCCGTGCCATTCTGCCGACGTATATATACAGTGGGCAGTCGTTAAGTGGTTAAAAACAGTACAAAAAAAAAAATGACCTTTCATTGGCTGAGTACATTTTGTGGTGTAAGCTTTTACAAACCCTTAGAGGTCTATTGTTAACAAAAAACGTGTTTAAAAAAAGGGGGCCAGCTGTGACAAATTTTAGTCATATTTTATTTCATACAACGATCATAAGTGCCATATAATGCAATTTTGCACTATTCTTCCTAAATGAGGTATTTCAGGAAAATACTGCATTATGGCCACTAGATGAAGCTAACAACCATAGGAAATACAGTAACTGTATTTATTTAAATACGGACAGAATTTATCATAGCTGGATGAATGTTTTTTACTGTGATACACCCAATTATTTACAAATAGACCTATTTTCCTTCATCAGGCATTGTCTCACATGTACTTTTAAGTGCACAGTAGACATTGAAAAACATAAGTTAGGGTCGCATGCACGGGATTGAGGAAGATGGCCACCTAATCTCCTCGCTCCGCGCCATCAGAACAATTCTCCCCGGCGGATCAAACACATCCCGGCACAGGTGAACCAGCTCCCGAGGCTACGGAAACCACCAGGCTCAGAGTGGATATACTCCGCACTCCCCGGAACTGTCAGCGCCCGAGCCAGATGACTCCACGTGGCTTTCAGCGGCAGACCTGGCCTCTCCAGCAGACAGTCTGCATCAGTACCTATCTGACCTAGTAAGCCCCATAACAATAGACCCTGAAGCCCTGCTCCATAAATTCCACTTCATAGTGCAGGATGAGATTACCACAGCCTCTCACAAGCTCTCTGCTGACCTAATAAAGGGTCTTAACCAATTAAAGCAGAGTTCCACCCAAAAGTGGAACTTCCTCTTTAAGTACTCCTCAACCCCTTACATACCACATTTGGCATGCAATTTTTTTTGCGGGGGAGTGGGGGCTTCGTTAGGAGTGGGACTTCCTGTCCCACTTCCTACTTCCACCTACGAGCCACCTAGGCGACTCCTCCTCTGCCCCTAGGAGGCCCCTCCCTCTAGGTGATCTCCTGGGATGCTCCGGGCGGCCGCATCGCTGGTCCGTGGAACAGGTAAGTGTCTGCTTATTAAAAGTCAGCAGCTACACTTTTTGTAGCTGCTGGCTTTTAATAAACATTAAAAGGCTGGAACTCCGCTTTAAGGAGCAAGCCTCATTCTGAGATTTGGTGTTTACAAGTTAAAAACATTTTTTTTTTTGCCTGAAAATTACTTAGAACCCCTAAACATTATATATTTTTAATAAAAAAATAAGACAACAGTAAAGTTAGCCCAATTTTGTGAAAGATAATGTTACGCCGAGTAAATTGATACCCAACATATCACTCTTCAAAGTTGCGCCCGCTCGTGGAATGGCGACAAACTTTTACCCTTAAAAATCTCCATAGGCGACGTTTAAAATATTCTACAGGTTGCATGTTTTGAGTTACAGAGGAGGTCTAGGGCTAGAATTATTGCTCTTGCACTAATGATCGCGGCGATACATCACATGTGTGGTTTGAACCCATTCAGTGCAGCCATTATCTCACCCCCAAACAGAGCAAATTCAGTCAAAACCCAAACAAAGGAAAACCAAACAAGTGATGTGTTTATTGGTCCCTTATTGGTGACCAATGGGAGAAGGATCCCCTTATATCAGTGATCAGTGAAAGAAGGACATTTTTACATTATCATGAAATAGTTGTTACTGAAAGACAGAAATTGATCAATTCACAGGAAACCCCTAAAAACCTTTGGAGGAACCCTGGCTGATGAAGGCTGGACTAGTCAGTAATATATTTCTATCCCCCTTGGTGGGAGTGGAGATGACCCATCTATAAGGATATACAGTACATACACACAGCACAAGACCACTTCAATATATTTCTCAGGACTGCAGTTCCTCTGAGCTCCACAAGATGGTGATCTCACTTCTATCAGGAAGACAGACAGGAAGTGATGTCAGGTACAGCCCGGAAGTTCCAGGTGAGAGGTGAGTCGGGAGAAAGTAGAGAGAAGACATTGCTGGATGTGGCAGCAGAGGAGGTAATAAGATCTTATTTTCTATTTACACCCAGTAACCCCGTCATGTCCGTCCTCTTCCTCCATAGTCACTGTGATGTCTTTTATCCCCAGCAGATAAATAGTGTGAAAACCTAGATTAACCCCTTCAGGGTTAGAACATTTCCCCACTTACAGGGCCGGAAAACACTCTCTATTTTGGAGGTGTGTCACCTTTCCCACCAATCACCTTCTCACCTCATCAGTCTATATCAGGGGTCTCCAAACTTTGTAAACAAAGGTCCAGTTTAGACTTTAGAGGGGCCAGTGGGAGTAGAGAATGTCCAGTGGAATTAAACAATGCCCCATCGTTGGTCTCAGTAGGAGGAACTGTGCCCCATCATTGATGTCAGTGGAAGGAACTGTGCCTCATTGTTCGTATCAATGAAATGAATAGTGCCCCATTGTTGATATCAATGGAAGGAATGGTGCCCTATCGTTCGTGTCAGTGGGATGAATAATGCCCTTTGGTTGCTGTCAGCGGGATAAATAGTGCCCCATTGTTAGTTTTAGTGGATGGAATAGTGCCCTATTGTGATGCCGCGTACACACGACCGTTTTTAATGTCATTGAAAAAAACTGAATTTTTCTCGACGTGATTTTTCGTGTTTCCTCTCAAGCCTGCCTTGCCTACACACTATCGTGGAAAAAATGTTCGAGTAAAGCGCGGTGACGTACAACATGTACGACGGCACTATAAAGGGGAAGTTCCATTCGGATGGCGCCACCCTTCATGTTAGTGAAATTTGTTGAGAGACGATTCGCGCTTTTCAGCCTCGTGCTTTTCAGTCCATTACAGCGTGACGAATGTGCTATCTCCATTACGAATGCTAGTTTTACCAGAATGAGTGCTCCCGTCTCATCACTTGATTCTGAGCATGCGCATTTTTTTTCACGTCGTTAAAGCCCACACACGGCCGTTTTTCATGACCATTTAAAAAAATTGTATTTTTCTCATCATTAAAAACGGTCGTGTGTACGTGGCATTAGTGTCAGTGGATGGAATAGTGCCCCAAAGGCCAGATAAAGGCAAGCAAAGGGCTGAATGCAGTCTCCGGGCCAAAGTTTGGAGACCGCTGGTCTATACAAAACGGATTATACCACTTTTATTAGCGGGGGGAGTGGCAGTGTATGGCATTGGAAGAAATCACATCCAGGTAGATGTGAATGGTCAAGTTGGTGACAAGTATACATGTGCAATTAGTTTAGTTTCAAATTCGTTTTTTAACGAATTTTGAGAAATTAGTTAATTCTGAATTTTTTAATTTTCGGATTTCGGAAATTCCAAATTTTGGAAATTCGGACTTTCGAATTTTCGGAAATTCGAGATTTGAAAATCTAAAATTCGAAAATGGGAAATTTGGAAAGTTGAATTTCCGAAATTCCGAATTTTTAGAATTTCGGAAATTCGAAAATTTGTTTTTTTTTTTCGTTTTCGTTTCATTCGTTTTTTTTTTTTTTGCTTTTTTCGGAAATTCGAAAAATTTGTTTTTTTCGTTTTGTTTTTTTTTTTCCGAATTTCCGAATTAAGCAAAAAACAAATAAAACGAAAACGATAAAACATAGGATTTTTGTACTCACCGTAAAATCCGTTTCTCTGACGTCCATGGACTGACACAGCCTCTTAACACTTTACCCGTGGGTTTATGTCCCTGCTTGCAGGAGAAGAACCAGAGCTGAACAGCCCCGCCCAGGGGGCGGTCCCTCCGGACATAACCCTCCCACCTGCAGTCAGCAGCCTCAGTTCGTAACAAAGCAGTATAAACCTTAAAGAAGGGCGGGTGCTGTGTCAGTCCATGGACGTCAGAGAAACGGATTTTACAGTGAGTACAAAAATCCTATTTTCTCTTATCGTCCGTGGACTGACACAGCTTCTAATACTGAAACACGTGGGACGTCCCAAAGCAGTATCAGAAAGAGAGTGGGAGCAGTAGTAAAGGAAAAACCAAACTTCACTCCAAACAAGCAGAGCTCCTCAACGGAGGAGTTGCAACTTTAAGAAGTGGCCTGCAACACCTTGCGGCCGAAGGAAGCATCCGAAGATGCAGCCACATCAACCTTATAGAACTTAGAAAAGGTATGAACGGACGACCAGGTCGCCTCCCTGCACACTTGTGCAACCGACGCTTGATGTCAGAAAGCCCAGGAAGCACCAATTGCCCTGGTGGAATGAGCCCGTAACCGGAAAGGGAGGTGCCCACCCCTTAAGGGCATAAGCCTGTATGACAGTCTGCCTGATCCACCTAGAAATGGTGGCAGACGAAACCGCTTAGCCCTGTTTTGGACCAGAGACAGACACAAACAGTGAGTCAGACTTCCGATGGAAGCAGTAGCAGACAGGTACACCCGTAAGGCTCGTACCACATCCAACGTGTGAAGCGCAAACTCTCTGGGATGCGATGAATGAGGACACAAGGACGGAAGAACAATGTCCTCATTAAGGTGAAAGGCCGAGACCACCTTTGGCAGAAAAAAAGGTTGCGGACGCAACACCGCCTTATCCTTATGGATGACCAAATAAGGCGACTTGCGGGACAAGGCCGCCAACTCAGACACCCGTCTGGCAGAAGTAATGGCTACCAAGAAAGCCACCTTCTGAAACGAGCAAGAGAGGGATATCTCTGATATTTTCAAAGGGAGGTTCCTAGAGAACCGACAGCACCAAATTCAGATCCCAAGGAGGGAGAGGAGGTTTGACAGGAGGGAGCACATGGCGAACCCCCTGCACAAAGGTGCTAACCAAGGAATGGCCTGCTAGCGGTCGCTGAAAGAAGACAGCCAAGGCCGAAATCTGACCCTTAATGATACTTAAAGCAAGCTTTTGGGTCACACCACACTGCCAGAACCGCAGGATTCTGGGGACGGAATATGTCCTTAAACGCCAGTCTAGCTCTTCGCACATAGCGATGTTAGCCTTCCAGGTATGGTGATAGATCTTTCTGGAGGAAGACTTCCGTGCCCTCAGCATAGATGAGATGACCGAATCCAAGAGACCTCGGTCCCTCAGCACCTGGCTTTCAACAGCCATGCCATTAAAGCCAAGGACTGTAAAGCAGGATGAAGTATGGGACCATGAGACAGAAGGTCCTCACGCAGAGACAATCGCCAAGGAAGGTCTGCGACTAGCTGCACAAGATCGGCGTACCAATGTCGCTGCTCCGGACCAATGAGGATCACCGGAATGGCCTCTGCCCCCACTCTGCGAAGCAGGCGAGGCAACAACAGTAGCGGAGGCTAAGCATACATCAGGCGATACTGCCCCCACGGGGCTACCAACACGTGTGCCCAGGGATCCCTGGACCTGGCCACGAATCTCGACACCTTGCAAGTGAGTCGAGAGGCCAGAATGTCCACATCCGGTGCCCCACCTCTGGTAAAGGAGATGATCCGGATGTAAGGACCCTTCCCCTGGAATGCAAACGGCCGACAGGACCGTCCTGTAGCGGGATGGGTATGATAATCCCAAAGAAATCCTGCAATATATCGGAGAAGGGAGGCCCGGCTTACGACGTGCCTCAATTGTTGGCCAAAGAAAGGCAAACCTGACAGAGCTTCCCTAGAAACTTAGTCAGTGGACCAGTAACTCAGCCTCTACAGGTGGCGCAAACCCACCCCAGGCACAGAGACCCTAGAGTCATTGAGCTTCAGAAACGCCAGAGACGAAGCCACTAATAGGAGAAACGCTAACCTCAGCATGGCGAACACACTCCAAGCCATTGCTTCTGATCACCACCAAAGGGCAGGTGACCCCCCTGGAAAGTGGTACCCCTGATACCAGGGATCCTTATGACAATGCTCCATTCATTGATAAGTGCTGATTGTACAAACACATAGTTTATACTCTGTATTGCGTCAAAACGCACAATTAGAGCGTGGGAGGAAACCCACTTCGCCACAAAGAGCATAGTACAACCACATACAGTGTATGTAGTTTAGTATGTGTGGATAAACATATTAAACATGTTTATACTGTGCCAGCGACGAAGGCGTGCACATCATTGGGGTGTGGGCGGAAACCAACCACGCAGACTGCGTACACACCGTGTAGGCATGTCAGCATGCGAATAAACAAATTGCACATGTTTATGCTGTGCATAGCGCCGAAAGCGCGCACACCATTGGAGCGCGGGGGGGAAAACCGGAGCACCTGGATGAAACCCACGCAGACTGCATATACATACCGTATAGGTACTATAGTATGTGTGATAAACATTTGAACATGTTTATGTGTGCATAGCGCCGAAGGCGCGCACACTGTTGGCGTGTGGGAGGAAACCGGAGTGCCCGGAGGAACCCACGCACCCAGAGAGTACAATACATACATATACTGTGAATGTATTTAGTGTTGTGTATAAACATAATGTGTATGTTTATACTGTGTATGGCACCAAAGGCGGGCACGTCATTGTAGCGTGGGCGGAAACTGGAGGAAACCCATGCAGACTGCACACACATACCGCGTAGGTATGTTAGCATGTGAATAATCAAATCGCACAAGTTTAGGCTGTGCGTAGCGCTGAAGGTGCCCATATCATTGGAGTGTGGGAGGGAACCGGAGTACCCGGAGGAAACCCACACAGACTGCATACACATACCGCATAGGTATTATAGTATGCATGATAAACGTATGGAACATGTTTAAACTGTGCAGAGAGCCAAAGGCGCACATACCGTTGGAGAGTGGGAGGAAACCGGAACACCCAGAAGAAACCCACGCAGACAGCACACAGATACCGCGTAGGAATGAGCATGTGAATAAACATATTGCACATGTTTATGCTGTGCATTACCATTGGAGCGTGGGAGGAAACCGGAGTACCCGGAGGAAACCCACGCAGACAGCATACACATACCGTGTAGGTATTTATAGTATGTGCAATAAACATATTGAACATGTTTATACTGTGCAGAGAGCCGAAGCGCACATACCGTGAGAGTGTGAGGAAACCGGAGCACCCGGAGGAAACCCACGCCGACCCAGAGAGTATAATACATACATATACTGTGCATGTATTTAGAGTCGTGTATAAACATACTGTGTATGTTTGTATCGAGTATGGCACCAAAGGCACAGCATTGGAACGGTGGAGGAAACCCACTCAGACACAGAGACCAATAACACATACATACACTGTGAATGTATCTAGTGTAGAGTTATAAGATAAGTTCAAATTATGGCGCCGATGCGCATAATCTTCTCTGTATCATTCCAACCTGCTTAAATGTGCTCCCGAAGCAAGCATGCAGGTAAAAAGTAACCTCTGACACCTCAGACCGTGGTCCTGTCAGAGCTCAGAGCGTTCCCCAGGAAATGGTGGGAAACCACAGGTGCAGAGACACTGTTGTTGCCTCAGAGACATCACACAGAAGCTCACAGGGACTAGAGAAATAAATGAATAAAGTCCCCCCCACCATGCTGCACTGACAAGGGGGGGGCACTGTGTACCACTGTATCATCCATGCTGCTCTCGACGCAGCGTGTGAGGAAACAATGAGGAAGTTGAAAAGAACCAAAGGAGACAGCTTCCGCTAAAGGTACCTCAGCCACAGCATCCAGCTTGAGAGTGTCCCTCACAGCATCAATGAGTTCACTTACAAGCGCCCTGTCATTTACTGACACAGAACTGGGGTCTTCCTCACAAGGAATGTCCTGTTCAAAAAACATCAAAATATTCAGAGCTAGGGTCCTGAGCAGCAGCAGCTAGGCCTGTATCCGAATCAGAGCACCTCCCTTGTTTGGGGAGAGGGCGCTTTTCAGCTCCCCTGCGCACTCACACTGCTTCCATCCTGACAAGTTATGTCACCAGGACTGCCGACAACTGGTCCATAGGGACCGCAGGTGCTGGAGCACTGCCTGTTGCCTCTGACATGAATGGGGAAGCAGGTGAACCAGACTCCATAACTCGCCACCCTCTGAGACCTTAATGCACAAAGTGAATAAAAGTCCACCCACTGGCTGCGCTGACTGAGGAGGGGATACCCAGAGGACTCTCCAACCCGGAGAGGACCGCTCATTCCGCTGCATGTACCAGCACGAGTGAAGTGTGAGGAGATTCGTGCCGCAGCAGCAGCGATGGAGGTCAAAGCAAAGTGAAAAGTGCGCACGGCTTCAAGAAAATGGCCGCCGGCCGAATGTAACTGCGCCATCGATCCGCGGCAAGATGGCTGCCGTGTGCACAGTAAAACACTACAGACAAGGCGCCAAATGGCGCCCATGCCCAACACACACAAAAAGTCCCCCAGCTCCATGCAGGCAGTCATGAGCCCCCCCGCCAGGCCAGAGTGACCCCCAGGCACCCACACACAGCGCCAGATTAGGGTGCAGAGAGCAGCATAACAAGGGGGAGACAGGGAAAATCCCCCATACAGAGAAACACACAGCATGTACTCACCTGCAAGTAGGAGAGACTACTTACCCGTCCCAGAGGGACCCACTGATGTGTTTCTGACAGACCGATCACAAAGTAGTACTGAGTAGCTGTCGGCCCGGTCCACCGCAAAAGATACAGCAGGCACTTTTCAATCTTGTGGGGACCGCGGAGCATAAAAGCCCATCAGCCACCCCTGGAGTCGTGGGGCATGTTGTGAACTGAGTCTCACGCACACAAGGCGAGGATCAGCACGCTCGATGGTCGGACAGGGAAGACTACGAGGATACCTTGTACCCAACCTGTTGCCCAGCCGACAGTTGATTGAAGATCTCAAAAATAAAATAATAAAATTCTCAAAGAAATAAAAATCTTCCAGGAGACTGGCTCCTGAGAGAGCCACGTCTTCTCCTTCTGCTAGGTAGAAAAAAACTGAGGCTGCTGACTGCAGGTGGGAGGGTTATGTCCAGAGGGGCCGCCCCCTGGGCGGGGCTGTTCAGCTCTGGTTCTTCTCCTGCAAGCAGGGACATAACGTCAGTCCATGGACGATAAGAGAAAACAAATTTTTCGGCAGTGCACATGTCTAATGACAAGATACAAAGCGGGTCCAACCAAAAAAGTGCAGTGAGACCTATCTAGTAATAGAAGATCCATCCATTGTGTTGAGTGTACATCCATGTGGGGTCACCTGGAAGTGGTCACGTGTTTATCTGTTTCTAATGGCACCAGCACCTGTTCACCTACCTCTTGTTTTTCAAGCAACTAATATTTGAAAGAGCCTTTTTGATACATTGGACATTAGTTGTATTTTCTGGTATTGCTTTATTTTTTTTAATTTTTACATGTGACAAACTGTTTAATAATCTTGATTTTTATTTTTGGCAGCGCAGTCTATATACACATTTACTGGAGATCATATGACAATCACATTGCCTCCACCTCCCTCCCTGATAGAATAGAGAAATAAAAAGAAGATTCTAGAAGTCACCAGAGAGATCATCGAGGAGAGGTGAGCAGTGCTGGGAATTCTGGGACTAGGGATAAGCTGAACACCCCCCGGTTCAGTTCGCACCAGAACCTGCGAACGGACCGAAAGTTTACGCAAACTTTAGAACCCCGTTAAAGTCTATGGGACTCGAACGTTCAAAATCAAAAGTGCTAATTTTAACGGCTAATATGCAAGTTATTGTCCTAAAAAGGTTTTGGGGACCCGGGTCCTGCCTCAGGGGACATGTATCAATGCAAAAAAAAGTTTTAAAAAGTGCAGTTTTTTCGGGAGCAGTGATTTTAATGATGCTTAAAGTGAAAAAAAAGTGAAATATTCCTTTAAATATCGTACCTGGTGGGTGTCTATAGTATGCCTTAAAGTGGCACGTGTTTAGAACTGTCCCTGCACAAAATGAAATGGCTAAAGGAAAAAAAGTCATTTAAAACTGCTTGCGGCTTTAATGTAATGTCTGGTCCCGGCAATATGGATGAAAATCATTAAGAAAAATGGCATGGGTACCCCCCCCCAGCCCATTACCAGCCGTTTTGGGTCTTGTATGGATAATAAGGGGAACCCCGCATGGGGCCCCCAGGCCCTATATACTCTGAACAGCAGTATACAGGCGGTGCAAACAAGACAGGGACAGGGTTTGTTCTTACCGGATTTTCCGGCGTATAAGATGACTTTTTAACCCATAAAAGTCTTCTCAAAAGTCGGGGGTCGTCTTATATGCCGGTACCTGACATGTAGAATCTCAGTCAGACTGCGCGGTCCATTTTTCAAAAGCCGCGCCTCCTCCTCGTGCTGTTCCGTGATAGGCGGAGCACTCAGCTTCCCAGCAGAGCCTCTGTTTAGTGTTCCGCCTATCACGGATGCCCTCTTGTCCTCGGATGAGAGGGCATCTGTGATAGGCGGAACACTGAACACAGTGTCTGCTGGGAAGCTGAGTGTTCCCCCATATCACAGAACAGCACGAGGAGGAGGCGCGGCTTTTGAAAAATGGACGGCGGCGGTCTGACTGAGATTCTGCATGTCAGGGATAAGGTATGCGATCGTCGAGGCATGCAATGGCACAGTGAGGTATGCAATGGCACAGTGAGGCATGCAATGGCACAGTGAGGCATGCAATGGTGAGGTGAGGTGAGGCATGGCTAGTCGGAAGGGGGTCATCTTGTACGGCGAGTATATCCCAAAACCAAAATTTTAGCTGGAAAATTAGGGGGTCGTCTTATACGCCCAGTCACCTTATACGCCGGCAAATACAGTAAGTAGAATCTGTTTGTAATTTTGAACTGGTACATTTTTTAAGTGTAGCTCCAGCCAAAAAATCTATTTTTAAGGTTTTTGGAAAACATAGGGAAGGGTTATCACCCCTGTAACATTTGTTTTGCTGTCTGTGCACCTCTTCAGAAGATTTCTCCTCACTTTCTGTCCCAATGACAAATTTTATTTGAAAATTTGTGTTTTTTAGTGAAACAAGGATTGGTGATAAAGCATCAGTGGAGAAGAGACACCCTTTTCCCATATTAACTCTTACAGGAGAGAATTTACCTTCCTAGGGGTAGATTTCCTCTCACTTCCTGTTGTCTCCTTCCGTTTGCAAGTAGGAGTCGTTTGTAAGTTGGATGTTTGAAAGTAGGGGCCTGCCCTACATACTCTGCAGAAATTTGGACCTTAGGTGTTGGTGTTGCCACAACACTGTAAGCCCTCACAGTTACTCTTGGTGGGCGCTGGAACCCCCTGCTGTGAACTATTATATCAAGAATTGTAATTACATGCACCTGTTGAACAGGGGCAGAAAAATTGGGCCTTTGGTGGTGGTGGTGGTGTTGCCACAACACTGTAATCCCTCACAGTTACGCTTGGTGGGCGCAGGAATGGGCCCTTCTGTAAAATATTAGATCAAGAATTGTAATTACATGCCCCTGTTGAACAGTGGCAGAAAAATTGGGACTTGGGCACTGGTGCCACAACACTGCAACCCCTCACAGATACTCTAGTTGGAGCGCAGGAATGCACCCTGCCGCAAAGTATTGCATAAAATTTTTTAATTACACGCCCCTGTTAAACAGGGGCAGTAAAATTGGGCCTTAAGCACTGGTGCCACAACACTGCAACCCCTCACAGATACTCTAGTTGGAGCGCAGGAATGAGCCCTGGTGCAAAGTATTGCATAAAAAATTGTAATTACACGCCCCTGTTAAACAGGGGCTGAAAATTTGGGCCTTAGCCAATGGTGGCGGTGCCCAGAACCAAAAATGTTCCTCCTCAATGATCATGCTATCAGTATGATCATTGAGGAGGAAGAGGATAGTCACTCAGCATCAGCATAGGCAGTCTTAAAGGGATCTGACATTTAAAAAAAAAAATATTCGGTTACATCAGCATCAGGTGCTTGGTAGCTGGTGGTGATCCAAGACTGATTCATTTTTATGAAGGTCAGTCGATCGACCGAGTCGGTGGACAGGCGCACCCTGTGATCGGTTACAAAGCCTCCAGCAGCACCGAATGTGCGTTCCGAAAGAACGCTGGATGCAGGACAGGCCAGTAGCTCAATTGCATACTGTGTAGAGGTCGACCGATATATCGGCTGGCCGATATATCGGCCGATATTTGGCCATTTTTGATAAATCGGCATCGGGCCGATTATTATCAAAATTAGGCCGATATTTTACACTGGCCATCCCTCCTGTCCTTCCTTCTCCACACTCAGCAGCTCTGGCAGCATCAAGTGCCGCGCCGAGTGTCTGAACAGAGAGGAGGGAGAGAGAAGCTGTCAGCTTGATGTCGGGAGTAGGGGGGAGGGGGCGGGGCGGTGTAGCAGATCACTTCACTTCCTTGTTACTTTATGGTCAGTCCAGGCAGCTCCTCCCGTCTGCACTTATCTCTCTGCCTTGCTGCATGATCACACAGTAAGTCAGCACAGATCCTCCTCGCTCCCATGCCTAGTTAATTTTTCCCTATCTTATCTGCTGTCCTCTCCATAAATCTTCACTGCACATATCATGCTGCCTCCTGTCCTGTCTCAGCTCAGCGTTCCACACACAGATCTTACACCCTTTCCATCCCAGTTTGCTTTTAGCTCTCATAGTTGTCCTGTCCCCACCATGCAGCCTAGCACATTCCCTGCATTCTGTCACTAATAAAGACATTAGCACTTACATTTACCACCCCAACCTCCTCACCATTCTCTCTTTTATAATATCTTAACCCCCCCCCCTTCACATTGTAGCAATTTGACAAGTCGCATCCTATTGCCGGCAAGGCACTGTTGAAATCAATGCGACACTGACTTTGAGTTGCCGCATAAATTTGAAAAAGTAGTACATGCACTACTTTTGCGATTTAGGGTGTGACTTCAATAACCACACAGATGTCTTCAAAGTCACAACCCAAAGTCGCACTGAGATGCAGCTCTGAAATTGTGCGATTTCAGGTTAAGTCGCACAATTTAAAAGCCACAGTCAATGTGAATGGGGGCTAATAGTAGGTTCACACTGGCGTGCTGTGGTCTGGCCACAGTGCGATTTGTATATTCAGTTTACCCAGAGTTTTTGGTGCGCTCCCATTCAATTCTATTAGACTGTCTGTTTTCACGAAAGCAAATTACAGTCTTGCGTGCTGCATCTTTGATGCGCAATCAGAAAACACACAGTCCACTAGAATTCATCAGGAGCACACCTACAACTGCAAGTAAATCACACATACAATCGCACTGTGGTCAAACCAAAGCGCACCAGTGTGAAACCGCTATACGGCTAGGTTCACGCGCAGTCAGGATCATGCACAAAATTGTGGTTTTCTTGACAAACACAGAAGCGCACTGTCCTTTAGTAGATACACAGTAGTGCCATTGATTGTTAAAGGCACCCCCTCTCATCACACATGTGGTTTGGTACAGGACATTTTTAGAAAAGGGTCTTGGACTTCCTTTCCACATTTCCAAATTGGCACCACTGACCACTACTCCATATGTGTGCACCCATTACTCTCAGGTTGCTGCAGCGCAACACTTTAAGTACTATTATAGTGCATGTCACAAACATTACTTAATGGGGGATCGTTCCTCTGATCCCCGCTGAGCAGGCGAATGACAGGTCCGTCTCCGCTCACTGTGCTGAGATGGACCTGTCAGAGACCCGCTCTCCTCTATGGGGAGATCGGATGAAAACGGATCGATAGGCTTTCTATCTGTCTGGATTTCACTGACAGGATCGGGTGTCAGCGGACATGTCACAGCTGACATCCGCCGCTCCATAGGAGTGAATGGAGGTTCCGATCAGGTCCGCCTGAAAAACTGACAGACAGACCTGATCGGAAAGCCTGTGTGAAAGGGGCCCAAGTCCGAACCCGAGGGGGCGCACTTTGCCCTGGGCGCTGGATGACCTTGTCCCAGCACTGGTTACAGTTACACTCGGCTTGGTGTGAAACCTGCCAGTGTCACCGCCAATAAGTGCCATCTCTCAGTGCCATCTGTCAGTGCCACCGCAAATCAGTGCCACCTGCCACTGCCACTTAGTTCCACCAGCCAGTGCCACCCGCCCCTGCCAGCCAGTGCCACCCGCCCCTGCCAGCCAGTGCCACCCGCCCCTGCCAGCCAGTTCCAATTGCCAGTGCCACTGCCAATCAGTGCCATCTGTCCCAAACTAGTGCCATCTGTCAGTTCCAAACCAGTGCCACCTGCTAGTGCCAATGCCATCTGACAGTTCCAAACCAGTGCCACCTGCCAGTGCCAATAGTGCCATCTGTCAGTTCCAAACCAGTGCCACCTGCCAATGCCAACCAGTGGCAGCCAGTGCCATCTGTCAGTTCCAAACCAGTGCCACCTGCCAGGTCCAACTAGTGCCATCTGTACTGAGGACATCAAGTGTGTGCTAGAGTGACAGGAGTAAGCAAGGAGTGGAGTGGGTGAGTTTTTTTTTTTTTAAATCGGCCTAAAATATCGGCCACAAAAATCGGCCATCGGCCGCCCCAATTTCTAAATATCGGCATCGGCCAGAGAAAAACCCATATCGGTCGACCTCTAATACTGTGCAAGCTCTGGCCAGTGATCCCTCCTCAAGACCCAGTAACCCAAAGGATTTTCGGTGGGAAAGGTGTCCAAGTCTGATCTTGCCCCTAGGTATTCCTGCACCATGTAAAACAGACGCTGGTGATTGTTGCTGGAACCGATCATACCTTGGAGCTGCGGACTAAAAAATTGTCTGAACGCATCGGTCAGACGGCCACCTTCTCCACCGCTCCTTCTTTGACTGACCGAAGCCTCAGCAACTAGTTGTCCAGGACCAGGAATTTGTAACCTCCCAGTCTCTGGGAACGCGTTGCACAGACCTTTCTGCAAGGCCTCCCGAAGATGTTTCATCCTCTGCTCCCTCTGCAATGGCAATATAAGGTCCGCAACCTTACCCTTGTAATGTGGATCAAGGAGGGTTGCCAGCCAGTAATGATCCCTCTCCTTGATAGCACAAATACGAGGATCCTTCCGCAGGATCAGGGAGGCCATGCAGCGTAGGTTTGCTGAGGCATTCGGTCCGGAGTCCTCTGGGTCACTGAGGATGACATGATCCGCAGCCACCTCCTCCCAGCCACGTACAAGTATATGTGTTTCTTGGGACTGTAATTGATCCCTTGAAGACTGCTGCTGATGCTGAGTGCTAGGCTCCACCTCCATGCTGACACAATCCTCCTCCTCCTCCTGTGTGATAGGTGGGCCAGCAGGAACATTGTCTGGATAAAGGGGGCCTTGAGAGGTAAGGAAGTCCTCCTCTTCCTCCCTCTGTTCTGCCTCAAGTGCCCTGTCCATTATTCCATGCAGCGTGTGCTCCAACAGGTGGACAAGAGGGACAGTGTCACTGATGCATGCACTGTCACTGCTCACCATCCTCGTGGACTCCTCAAATTGTGACAGGACAGTGCATGCATCCCTGATCATGGCCCACTGGCATGGGAAAAAAAACAAGCTCCCCTGACACTGTTCTGGTGCCATATTGGCACAGATACTCATTGATGGCCCTCTGCTGCGTGTGCAGCCGCTACAGCATGGCCAACGTAGAGTTCCACCTGGTGGGCATGTCACAGATAAGGCGGTTCTTGGGCAGGTTGTATTCCTTTTGGAGGTCAGCCAGCCGAGTGGCATTATATGACCAGCGGAAATGCACACAGAGTTTCCTGGCCTGCTTCAGGACATCCTGTAAGCCCGGGTACCTGCCCAAGAACCGCTGCACCACCAAATTAAGGATGTGAGCCAAACAGGGCACATGGGTCAGTTATCCCTGTCGGAGAGGAGGTTGGTGCCATTGTCGCAAACCACCTTTCCTGGGTTAAGCTGGCGTGGCGTCAACCATCTCTGAGCCTGCCCCTGCAGAGCTGACAGAACCTCTGCCCCAGTGTGGCTCCTGTCTCCCAAGCACACCAGCTCAAGCACCGCATGGAATCTTTTTGCTTGCGTACTTGTGTAGCCCCTTGAACGCCTACGGAGCACCGCTGGTTCCGAGGACAAAGCACAGGAAGAGGCCATGGAGGGGGTGGAGGAGAGAGGTGTGTCAAAATCACCAGTAGTAGCATTTTGGAGGTGTGGTGGCGGAACAACCTCCAACACTACTGCACCTTGTCCTGCATCCTTCCCAGCTGCCAGCAGAGTCACCCAATGCGACATGAAAGATAGGCAACGTCCCTGTCCATGCCTGCTGGACCATGAGTCAGCGGTAATATGCACCTTACCGCTGACCGCCCTGTCCAGCGAGGCCAAGACATTGCCTTCCACATGCCGGTAGAGAGCCGGAATCGCCTTCCGTGAAAAAAAGTGGCGTTTGGGAGCCTGCCACCGAGGAACCGCACATTCCACAAACTCACGGAAGGGGGCAGAGTCTACCAACTGAAAAGGCAGCAGTTGAAGTGCTAGCAATTTAGCCAAGCTAGCATTCAACTGCAGTGCAGCAGCTGGGGCAGGGAAAGTTGCCTGGTACAATCGGACATCAGTGTACCAATAGCAGATTGCCCGCAAGTGACACACCTAGTTCTACACTTTCATTCCTCTCAGTGCAGGTTTCAGAGAGGACTGAAGGTATAGTGGGGTTGGAGGTCCCAGCTGATAAGGAGCAAGGAGAGGTCCACTTTGTTCTTTGGTGTGGGTCTTTTAGGTACGCTTGCCAACTAACTGCATGGCAGGTCGCCATATGTCTGGTCAAGCATGTTGTGCCCAAGCGGGTGATGTTTTGGCCACATCAGATACGCTTGAGATGTTGCAAATAGCAGTGGTGCGATCTGATGCACTTGTCTCAAAAAAGGCCCACACCAAAGAACTTTTGGAATAACGCGCAGAGACAGCAGCGCCCTGCACATGCGGAGCTCTGCGGTGTGATGCAGTTGGTGTGCTGCTCTTAAGCTGACCCCTGGAGAGCATCCTGCCTCTTTGTGTCTTAAGTCTTCCGACCATCGGGTTCTACAATTAAGAGACATGGATTTGGAAGCTTGAGACAAGAGGGAATTGTATAGAGAAGAGATTTGTCCCTTTCTAGAGAGTAAGGTCAGCAATTGTGAGATTATCCTAGGCTCAACCAATACCCAGGTGAATATTTTAATCTAAGAGGAAATGGCATGCCTAAGTTGTAAATATTGGTAAAATAAATGGTTCGGCAACCCATATTCCTCTCGCAGAGTCGGGAAATCTTTCAGCATTCGCCCATTGTAGAGTTGTGGAATGTATTTAATACCAAATAAAGGCCAATTGGTGAATCCCTATAATTGCTGGAGCTCTTTTTACTGATTATTATTAAAAATAAGTGTAAAGTTGTATAACCCAAATATTGGAAGTGTAGCTTAGTGTCAGAACATTTGGGGTTAAAAAAATAAATAAATATATATATATATATATATATAAAGTCGCATATTGTATAATTTTTCATATTCATATATATTTGACATGAGAGAGGCCATTTTGTCTCTAAAGTTTAAATTAAGTTCATAGCTCATGAATAGACAATGCTACAAGAGTTATTTTCTGTATTCACAAGAAGTCTTATCTGTATCTTTATCCCAGACCATAAATTCAAAGATTTGGACTCTTAGTAAAATAAACAAGATAAGAAGAGATTCTACAGACGGAGACATGAGCTCATAGTATTGTCTTTGTATAACAAAACCTAAGGGCTTATTCACAATTCCTATGGTATTGTATATCTTAAATAATATTGTTTATTTCATAATATGGTTACAATGTATCTGTGTTAGTTTTTTTTTTTATAATAATTTATTTTATTTTATTTAACACCTAGTTATTGACATACATAACATCATACATTAACATCACAGTAAAGTGGAGCTCCACCCGCAATTTTAATTTTTTTTTAAAAGTCAGCAGCTATTAACACTGTAGCTGCTGACTTTAAATAAGGACACTTACCTGTCCTACTCTCCCGCGCTGATGGCCCCCCGATGCCGATCCCTCGACCGGTGCCGATCCCGCGCCGCCATCCACACTAAGGGAAACAGGCAGTGAAGCCTTACGGCTTCACTGCCCGTTTCCTACTGCTCATGCACGAGTCTCGCGCCGGCTTGTGAATGGGAGTTTGCTCTCTGGGATTACACACAGTTCCCAGAAAGCAGCGTGCCCCATTCACTAGAAGAGGATGTGGAAGAAGACAGACCGCGGTTACGGAAGATGCAGATTGCGGACTTCCGCATAGCAACAGGTATTTCGGGTAAGTATAAAAAAATAAAAAATAAATTATATATTTTTTTTCTATTTTTTTTAGGATTTTTAGTGAAAAAAAAAATTCTGGTTGGAACTCCACTTTAATTCTAATATAGTATCCCCTCATCTCCAAAACAAAACAAAAAGAAATGATTCCTCCTTTTCCCCCCTCCCCTCCCTCCCCTTAATTAAATCCCCTCCCCCCCTCCATACCCACCATTGATGAACCTTGACGCCCCCCCAAAAAAAGGGGGGGGAAGGAGGAGGGACCAGTAAACCTTACAATGTTCACTAAACCATGTGATATAACCATATCTATTCCCTCACCCTCTCACCCATATGTAATTAGGGGGCTATGCACCCTACCCCACCAAATATCCCTGATTGTTAGTGAAAAGAAGAAAAAAAAAACAAGGGGATTAATATAACTTACGAGGTTTCTAGAGCCATCTTGCCCCTTCTATTACTCATAATACAAACGTTATTTACTCCCACCACCCCACACCAAAAAAAAAAAAGAAGGGGGGTGATCAGTGACGGGAATGGAAGAGGGGGGGGGGGATCCTCTCCTCTCCTCCCAGGGGTCTCAACACAGCTCAGTCAGGAGAAGCATACAGGGTATTCCTTTCTATTCATCTATTTAGTCTAATCTCACCTATTTCTTTTCTTTTACCTATCTTGCCTCCGAGGAATGCTGCTCCCATCCTGCCCATATTTCATTAAATTTGTCTTGTTTATCTTTAACAACATATATCCATTTCTCAGCCTCCTTAATTAAATTGACTTCTCTTTTCCATTCCAACAAGGTAGGACCTCGAGTTTGTTTCCATAGCCTAGGAGTTAGTAATTTAGCTGCATTCAGTAAGTGTGGAGTAATGCTGTTCTTGTATGATTTAATGGATCTTGTAGTCCCATGGAACAAACAATATAGTGATGTTACCTCTACGGGATCCAAAGTTAATTTCAAAACCCATGGGATGATCGCGTCCCAAAAAACTTAAATTTTGGGACACTCCCACCACAAATGTAAATACATCCCTTTTTGACCACATCCTCTCCAGCATTTAGCATCTAGAGTCGGAAACATCTGTGCCATCTTAACTGGGGTCCGATACCACCTTGCCAGAAATTTATATGACATTTCTTGTATTCGTGTACTTATGTAGGTAGAGTGTACCAAATCAATAAGTCTCCTCGCCTGCACAGGAGAAAAAAACTGCTTCAGCTCACTCTCCCATTCCCTGACAAAATAGGGAACTGTTGTATTTTGGGCCCCTAAGACCAATCTGTACATTTGCGACAATAAATGTCTGTCATCCGGTATGCTAATACATAGGGACTCGAACGTGGTAAGGGACTTTCTAGGCCTTAGTAATGTTTTTTCTCTTGTCATCCATGGACTGACACAGCGTGTCTTATACACCTTTACACGTGGGTTATGTCCCTGCTGGCAGGAGAAGACCTAGGCAGAATGTGAGATGTTATACATACATTCTAAACAGCCAGAGCTGAACAGCCCCACCCAGGGGGGCGGTCCCTCCGGACATAACCCTCCCACTGCAGTCAGCAGACCTCAGTTTTTTTCTGCCTAGCAGAAGGAGAAGACGTGGCTCTCTCAGGAGCCAGTCTCCTGACCTATTTTTTATTCCTTTTGGAATTTTTTCCTATTTTATTCTTTTGAGATCTTCTATCAACTGTCGGCTGGGCAACAGGTTGGGTACAAGATATCCTCGTAGTCTTCCCTGTCCGACCATCGAGCGTGCTGATCCTCGCCTTGTGTGCGTGAGACTCAGTTCACGACATGCCCCACGACTCCAGGGGTGGCCGGTGGGCTTCCAGCTCTGCGGTCCTCTCAAGATAGAACAGTCCGGCTGTATCTTTCGCGGTGGACCGGGCCAACAGCTACTCAGTACCGCACTGTGATAGTTCTGTCAGAAACACACCAGTGGGTCCCTCAGGGGACGGGTAAGTAGTCTCTCCTGGCTGCAGGTGAGTACATGCTGTGTGTTTCTTGTGTGGGGGATTTCCCTGTCTCCCCCTGTGTTTTTTAATGTCACTCTCTGTTCACTAGTGCTGGCGCTGTACTGTGTGGGGTGCCTGGGGGCCATACTGTCCTGGGGGGGGCTCATGCTGCTCTGCATTCGCTGGGGCTGTTTTGGTTTTGGATGTGAGGGGCCTGGGCGCCGTTCGGCGCCATGTTTGGTGTGTGTGCTGATTTTACATTGGCGGCCATCTTGCCGTGGTCCACCGGAGCACATTGCGGCGGCCATTTTCTTGTAGCCACACGTTTTTCTAGCACTAGTTTGGCCTCTAGCGCCGCTGGGAACGGCGCGAATCTCCTCACACTCTCCTCTCAGCTCACTCACGCTGAGCAGCGCGGCGCAGTGAGACAGGGCAGCGGAACCGAGCGGTCCTGGTCAGGTTGGTGGGTTCCCTGGGCATTCCCCTACTTCAGTCAGCACAGCCTGTAGGTGGTCTCAGAGAGGGACATTATGGAGTCAGAGTCACCAGCTTACCCTCACATGCCAGAGGCAGCAGCCAGTGCTCCAGCACCTGCGGTCCCTATGGACCAGTTGTCGGCAGTCCTGGAATCATTTCTGACCAGGATGGAAGCTGTGTGTGAGCACAAGGGAGCAAAAAAGCGCCCTCTCCCCACTTTATCTCCACAAGGGGAGTGCTCTGATTCAGATATGGGCCTAGCTATTGCTGCTCAGGACCCTAGCTCTGAATATTTGGATGGTTTTGAACAGGACATTCCTTGTGAGGAAGACTCCAGTTCTGAGTCAGTAAATGACAGGGCGCTTGTTAGTGAACTCATTGATGCTGTGAGGGACACTCTCAAGCTAAATGCTGCGACTGCAGAACCTCAGGCGGATACAGTCTCCTTTGATTCTTTTAAGACCAAGCCTTCTAAAAAGGTTTTTCCATATGTACCCTTCTTTGACCAGCTCATTGACCAGGTCTGGGAAAAGCCGCAGAAGACTTTCATGGTCCCGCGGCGTTTGTCTATTAGATACCCCTTTGAAGACGCCCTGCTTAAAAAGTGGGCTTCTCCCCCGGTGGTCGACCCTCCAGTCACCCGTTTAAACAAGGCCACCACTCTCCCAATGGAGGGGACTCCTGCGTTTAAGGACCCCACTGACAGGAGGTCAGAAGTGGTGAGTAGAGCCATGTTCGCCTTGTTGGGATCCGCCCTACGGCCCGTAGTAGCAGCGACCCTTGTGTCTCAGACACTCACGGAATGGGCAAAAATTTTGCACCAAACTGTGCAGGAGTATAACCTTCCTCCAGACACTATTGCTCTGGCCCACCAGATGGTGCAGGGTCTGATATATGTGTGCAACGCCACGTTGGACGCGGCCCCTTTAATATCCAGGGCCTCAGTCTCGGCGGTGGTATTGCGTCGTCTCATCTGGTTGAAATGCTGGTCTGCTGACCTAGCCTCTAAGAAGCTCCTGACGGATCTACCTTTTAAGGGTGGTAGACTTTTTGGTGCTGCTCTGGATGACATCATCAGGGATGTCACGGGAGGTAAAAGCACTCTCCTTCCTCAAACTATTAAGGGTAAGGAGGCCCGACGTAAACCGGGTCCTTCCTTTCCAGCAAAAAAGGGGTTTTTTCGTCCGTCAGAGTCCACGGGTAAGCCATCCCAGACTGACAACAGTGCGGCTGGCGGGCACAAGCGCCCCTGGGTGCGTAAGCCGAACAAGCCGGCTCCCAAGCCCGCCTCCGCGTGAAGTCTTGCCCCCGCCCGTCTCTGGGGTGGGGGGACGACTTCGCAGGTTCACGGATCGGTGGACCTCCCGGATCTCCGACCGGTGGGTGTGCGAGGTGGTCACCTCAGGATACAGAATAGAGTTCTGCTCCTGGCCCCCAGACAGATTCTTTCCCTCAAATCTCCCTCTCCTTCCTGCCCATCGGGCAGCCCTCTTGGGGGCTGTACAGGATTTGATCGGGTCCGGAGTAATTGTGCCGGTTCCGTCCCAGGAGAGGTTTCAGGGGTTCTACTCGAATCTGTTTGTTGTTCCAAAAAAGGATGGGGTTCGGCCAATCCTGGACCTCAAGGCCCTGAATGCCTTTGTGAAGGTGCAAAAATTCCGCATGGAATCCATTCGCACGGTGATCGCTACACTCCATCAAGGGGATTTTCTGGCATCCTTGGACATCAAGGACGCCTACTTGCATGTTACGATCTGCGCAAGCCACCAGAAGTTTCTGCGCTTTGCGGTCGGCGAAGTCCACTATCAATTTGTGGCTCTTCCCTTCGGCCTAGCCTCTGCACCGAGGGTGTTCACCAAGGTGCTTGCTCCGGTCCTAGCTTTGCTGAGACAGCGAGGCATTGCTATCGTGGGCTATCTGGACGATTTTCTTCTAAGAGCAGACAGTGGCTCAGAATTGGAAGAAAGTGTGACTATCGTCAGTCAGACCCTCAGGGAGTTTGGGTGGCTCCTGAACGTTCAGAAGTCGGTTCTAGTCCCGACTCAGCGTCTGGAGTATCTAGGTCTGATTCTGGACTCCTTGGAGGCAAGAGTCTTCCTACCTCCAGAAAAACTACTGGCACTTCAGTCTGCAGTAAGGGTGCTGACGTCCCGAAAATGGTCGTCAATCCGCTTTTGCATGAGAGTCCTGGGACTCATGGTGGCCTCCTTCGAGGCCGTTCCTTATGCCCAAGCGCACACCAGGGCTTTACAGAAAGAGATCTTGTCCACTTGGAACAAATCCCCGTTGTCCTTGGATCTTCAGATCCAGGTGAGTCACCTGGTCAGGGCGTCCCTGACGTGGTGGTTGAGGTCCCCGGCTCTTCGGTCCGGGAAGTCGTTCCTCCCCATCCAATGGACGGTGATCACAACGGACGCCAGCCTGACGGGCTGGGGGGGGGGAGTCTGGGGAGTCCTGTCGGCCCAAGGGCTTTGGACTCCGGACGAAGCCCTCTTACCGATCAATGTGCTGGAGATACGGGCAATCAGACTGTGCCTCTCCTCATGGTCGGAGAAACTACAGGGTCACTCCATCAGGATCCAATCGGACAACGCCACAGCAGTGGCGTATGTCAACCATCAAGGGGGGACCCGGAGCTCAGCTGCGGCTTCCGAGGTCGCCCGCATCCTGAGGTGGGCCGAAAGAAGCGTGCCGGCTCTGTCGGTCGTCTACATTCCGGGCGTAGACAATTGGCAGGTGGACTATCTAAGTCGCCAGTGTCAAGGTCACCTGTGGCCAGGTGACAGATGCACACCGTAGGGGGACAGGAGTGCACCGCGAGGTAGTGAACCCTATGGCTGGCTTCTGCGGATAGGAAACTGGGTGGTTGTGGAAAGCGGGACCAGAGGAGCACAACCGGGATCCAAACGGAAGCTAGAGCCAAGATTCCCCAGGGCGCGGAGTCTAAGACCCAGCTGGTCTTCTCCAGGGCCTCTAGTGGTGAGGATGTTAGCTGCAGGCTGGGACCAGGTCGCGGCCCCTGGAGTTTCCTAGCTCACGCCCCGTAGGATAAGGAGAAAAGAGGGGAAGCAGCAGCACAGGATAAGAGAGAACCGAATAACAAGCTGAAGGTCAGGGGCCACAAGCAGACAAGGATAACGAAGAACGAGCCGAAGGTCAAGGGTCACGAGCAGACAGGGATAGTCGGGGACAAGCCAATAACGTAACAGAGAGACAGACGTAGCACACGGCAGGCAGGAACCCAAACACACAATGCCTAACAAACACGTTGATCAGCAAAGCAGGCTTGCAGTGCACAGGTTAATATAGTGTTCTGTGATAGGGCCTGGGGTGGAGTCTGGCTGGGAGGAGATTATAAAGGAAGCCAGGTGAAAGGGCTCAGGCCTCTAAGATGAACACATGGGAAGGAAGGTAAGCTGACAGACAAACACTACTGCATATCCATGACAGTACCCTCCCTCTTATGGGCCCTCCCCCGCCTGGACCCAGGCTTAAAGGGAAATCTCTGATGAAACCTTCTCAACAGATGAGGTGCAGCGACATCAGATGCAGCGATCCAAGACGCCTCCTCAGGACCAAAACCTCTCCAATGCACAAGGTACTGAAGAATGCCTCTGCAGAGCCGAGAATCCAGAACTTGTCTAACCTCGTACTTAAGATTATCCTCAGAGACCGAAAACGAGGTAGGGAGATGACAAGAAGATCTATTGAGGACCAAAGGCTCTCTAGGAATAAGCAAGGGCATGAGAGGATCAACAGGAATCTGAGGAGGGTCCCCTAGACCCTTAAAGGGGAACTGGTCATCTTGCACAGGACCATCAGACTGGGCAGATGTCAGTGGAACCCTGAAGTCAGGTTGGTTAGAAGGTGACATGTCGCCGGAGTCAAGCTGAATAGCTGAAGGACAAGCAGAATGTCCCGAACAAGAAAAAGTAGGAGGCTCACTGGGCATGGACTGGACTGGCATAACTAGTACAGAGGCAGAGTGAATAGCTGAGTCAGGTGTAGCGACTACCTGAATCGCATCGCAAGACGTAGCGACTGCAGGACTTGTAGACAAGCTAGCCTGGCTGTGCGTCCAAGGGTGGTTAGGGACAGAGAAATGTAAATGGTTATGCAACCTAGAATGAATGACCGGCTCAGATTCACAGGGGGCAACCTTGGGTAGGTAGGACGAGGAACAGGAGGGACCCCAAGCCAGGATCTGTCCAGTAGTCCAGTCCACATGAGGAGAATGGAGCTGTAACCATGGGAGACCCAAAATTATAGGCGTTGAGGCCTTGGGTAAGATAAGGAAGGATATCCACTCCTGGTGGAGTGTCCCTACCGACATCTTAACAGGGAGGGTCTGGAAGCGGATAGGTCCCCCTGGGAGAACAGTACCATCAATCGCCAAGACCACCAATGGCGTGGTGAGGGGCAAAAGAGTAAGTCTCATGGACGATGCGATTTCCCAGTCCATGAAATTACCAGCGGCTCCGGAATCCAGATATGCTGAGACCGAATGAGAAGAAGCACCAACATGAAGGAACACAGAAAGCAGAAGACGAGAAGGGGAAGGTGATATTTCTGGGTCCAATACTCCACTTTCCAGATGAAGTGGACCCGAACGTTTTTCTGGACAAAGAGAGCAAGTGTCACGAAAATGACCTTTGCCCCCACAGTAAAGACACAGACCAAGAGTTCTGCACCTAGCACGTTCCTCGGGGGATAGCCTGGTCCGACCCAGCTGCATGGGTTCCTCAGCTGGTAGGAGATGCTCTACGGGTCGAAGAGAGGGGAGCTCAGGCTGACTAAGAACCAAGCAGTGCTGGCGTTGCTTTTCTAAGGTCCTCTCCTGAAAGCGAATATCGATCTGGTTACACAAGGAGATAACGCCGGCCAGATCAGTGGGGATGGTTCTTCCTGCTAATTCATCCTTCACTCTATCAGACAGGCCATGCAAAAAGGTTGCGACTAAGGCCTCATTGTTCCAGCTCAACTCAGCCGACAGTATGCGGAAATGAAGGGCATACTGTCCCACAGAAGCAGACTCTTGGCGGAGACGTAAAAGGGCGCTGGCCGCTGAAGAGACACGAGCCGGTTCTTCGAAGATATTCTGAAAAAGTTTCAAGAAGCCAGACAGGCTAGAAACCACTGGATCATTCAGTTCCCACAGAGGGGCTGCCCAGGCTAAAGCTTCACCAGAGAGGAGGGAAATGATATAGGCTACCTTAGCCCGATCAGACAGGAAGTTTTGGGGCTGGAGCTCAAAATGAATCGTGCATTGGCTAAGGAACCCCCTGCAAGCCTTGGAGTCCCCAGAGAAACGGGACGGAGCTGGCAGTTGTAGTGAGTGTGTGGCTGCGACTGGTGCAATAGGTGCAGCCGCTGATTGTATTTGAGGTTGCGGATTCAGGGTTCCCAAGGAGGCCTGAAGCTGCTCGAAGCGAGAAGCCAGATCCTGGAGGAATCGCATCACCTGAGTCTGATTCGATTCCTGGGTTTCAAGTCTGCAAACTATGCCCTGCAATGGATCATCCGCGGGTAGCGGGATGTCAGCCGGGTTCATGGCTGATCAAACTGTCAAGGTCACCTGTGGCCAGGTGACAGATGCACACCGTAGGGGGACAGGAGTGCACCGCGAGGTAGTGAACCCTATGGCTGGCTTCTGCGGATAGGAAACTGGGTGGTTGTGGAAAGCGGGACCAGAGGAGCACAACCGGGATCCAAACGGAAGCTAGAGCCAAGATTCCCCAGGGCGCGGAGTCTAAGACCCAGCTGGTCTTCTCCAGGGCCTCTAGTGGTGAGGATGTTAGCTGCAGGCTGGGACCAGGTCGCGGCCCCTGGAGTTTCCTAGCTCACGCCCCGTAGGATAAGGGGAAAAGAGGGGAAGCAGCAGCACACGATAAGAGAGAACCGAATAACAAGCTGAAGGTCAGGGGCCACAAGCAGACAAGGATAACGAAGAACGAGCCGAAGGTCAAGGGTCACGAGCAGACAGGGATAGTCGGGGACAAGCCAATAACGTAACAGAGAGACAGACGTAGCACACGGCAGGCAGGAACCCAAACACACAATGCCTAACAAACACGTTGATCAGCAAAGCAGGCTTGCAGTGCACAGGTTAATATAGTGTTCTGTGATAGGGCCTGGGGTGGAGTCTGGCTGGGAGGAGATTATAAAGGAAGCCAGGTGAAAGGGCTCAGGCCTCTAAGATGAACACATGGGAAGGAAGGTAAGCTGACAGACAAACACTACTGCATATCCATGACAGCCAGACGCTGGACCAGGGAGAGTGGTCCTTGCACCCGGAGGTCTTTCAACTCCTTTGCAGGACTCAATCGCAAGGTGTCGAGGTTTGTGGCCAGATCCAGGGATCCCTGGGCGGATGCGTTGGTGGCCCCATGGGGTCAGTATCACCTGATATACGTTTATCCTCCGCTGCAGTTGCTCCCTCACCTGCTCCGCAGGGTAGCGACCGAGGGAATTCCGGTGATCCTCGTTGCTCCGGATTGGCCTCGGCGTCACTGGTACGCCGATCTGGTACGTCTCGTCGCAGACGTTCCCTGGCGGTTACCAATACGGGGGGACCTTCTGTCTCAAGGTCCTATATTTCATCCTGCTTTACAGTCTCTGGCTTTAACGGCATGGTTATTGAAAGCCAGGTGCTGAGAGACCGAGGTCTCTCGGATTCGGTCATTTCGACCATGTTAAGGGCACGGAAGTCTTCCTCCAGAAAGATCTATCACCGTACTTGGAGAGCTTACATCGCCATGTGCGAAGAGCTGGACTGGCGCCCACGAACGTATTCCGTTCCCAGAATCCTGCATTTTCTGCAGCGTGGCGTGACCCAAAAGCTCGCTTTGAGTACCATTAAGGGTCAGATTTCGGCCTTGGCCATCTTCTTTCATCGACCGCTGGCGGGTCATCCCTTGGTTAGCACCTTTGTGCAGGGGGTTCGCCATGTGCTCCCCCCTGTCAAGCCTCCTCTCCCCCCGTGGGATCTGAATTTGGTGCTCTCGGTTCTCCAGGAACCTCCCTTTGAAAATATTAGAGATATTCCCCTCTTGACTTTGTCTCAGAAGGTGGCCTTCTTGGTGGCCATTACTTCCATTAGACGAGTGTCTGAATTGGCGGCCTTGTCCTGCAAGTCGCCCTTTTTGGTCATCCATAAGGATAAGGCGGTGTTACGTCCGCGACCTTCTTTTCTGCCAAAGGTGGTCTCGGCCTTCCACTTAAATGAGGACATTGTCCTCCCGTCCTTGTGTCCTCACCCATCGCATCCCAGAGAGTTTGCGCTTCACACTTTGGATGTGGTACGAGCCTTGCGGGTGTACCTGTCTGCTACTGCCTCTATTCGGAAGTCTGACTCACTATTTGTGGCTGTCTCTGGTCCAAAACAGGGCCAAGCGGTTTCGTCTGCCACCATTTCTAGGTGGATCAGACAAACCGTCATTCAAGCTTATGCTCTCAAGGGGCGGGCGCCTCCCTTTCCGGTTACGGCACATTCCACCAGGGCAATTGGTGCTTCCTGGGCTTTCCGACATCAAGCGTCGGTTGCACAAGTGTGCAAGGCGGCGACCTGGTCGTCTGTTCATACCTTTTCTAAGTTTTATAAGGTTGATGTGGCTGCATCTTCGGATGCTTCCTTCGGCCGCAAGGTGTTGCAGGCCGCTGTTTGATGTTGCAACTCCTCCGTTGAGGAGCTCTGCCTTGTTTGGAGTGAAGTTTTTGGTTTTCCATTTATACTGCTCCCATCCCTCTTGACACTGCTTTGGGACATCCCACGTGTAAAGGTGTATAAGACACGCTGTGTCAGTCCATGGATGACAAGAGAAAATAGGATTTTTGTACTCACCGTAAAATCCGTTTCTCTGGCATCCATGGACTGACACAGCACCCACCCTTCTTTTTAAGTTTGTACTGCTTTGTTACGAACTGAGGTCTGCTGACTGCAGTGGGAGGGTTATGTCCGGAGGGACCGCCCCCCTGGGCGGGGCTGTTCAGCTCTGGCTGTTTAGAATGTATGTATAACATCTCACATTCTGCCTAGGTCTTCTCCTGCAAGCAGGGACATAACCCACGTGTAAAGGTGTATAAGACACGCTGTGTCAGTCCATGGATGCCAGAGAAACGGCTTTTACGGTGAGTCCAAAAATCCTATTTTTTTTTTTTTTATTCTTTATTTATATAAAGGGTGGGGGAGAATACATAATTTCATCACATTTCAACTCTTACAAATCCATTATACTATGTTACATTTTATGTTGATTTGAAGTTCCTCCATCTTTACATAGTGTGAGGGGGTTAGCTCGGCAGCGGGTGTGTGTGACCCCCGGGATGGGCTCCCCACACAAAACAGGCCCAGCAAACGGAGGTTGTGGTTTTCAAAATCAAAAAGGTGCGGTTTATTTTCTATTTACAGTGACAAAACACAGCAAAGCAAAAGAAACATAACCAAAATAAATCCTGGTCAAGTTGACCTCTGACTAAACATACAGGTTTCCTAACTAACAACTGGGATCAGCCTAGTGCTGTCCTAGTCCCTAAGTCCCTGGTTTTAAATGTCCAAGCAAATAGCCACACAGGCTTTGTCTCACCGCACAGGGGTTCACTCTCCCTAGACAGTCCACACAGGTCTGGTTCCAGGCATGAGCTAACATCTAATGAAGCTGGGAGTTTTTATAAAGGCCTTAAATGAGCTGACAAGCTTCAGCTGGTCTCATCAACTCCCTGTCTGCACGACGCCCAGCCCTCTCCCTAGAGGTATGAGTCATCCATGAGCCCACTAGCCTTATACAACTCTCCACCTAGTTGTATAAGTCGGCGTAAAGCCTGAATCTGGGCGAAATATATCTACCCCCCTGGATGCAACCAGGTGACTTTACCTTCCTGCTGTCACATACCCCCCCCTCTTGTTTTAACCTCGGGGTTGGAACACCAGCAATCAGGCATTCATGTACTCGAGACAAAGCATCCACATTCCCCATTTGAACGCCAGGGCGATGCTTTACTGTGAAGTTGAATTCCTGGAGGGCCAGGAACCACCTATTCACTCTTCTATTTGTTTCCTTGTTTTGAGCCATCCACTTTAACGGAGCGTGATCCGTAACCATGTCAAAGTGCCTACCTAGCAGGTAGTACCGAAGGGAATCTAGAGCCCACTTCACCGCTAAACACTCCTTTTCAACGGTGGCGTAATTTACCTCATGGGACTTCAACTTCCTGCTGAGGTAAATGACTGGGTGCTCTTCCCCGTTCCAGACCTGGGACAATACTGCTCCTAACCCCACATCTGACGCATCACTTTGTACGACAAAGTCTTTAGAGAAGTCGGGTGAGTACAACACTGGCTGGCTACATAAGGCTTGTTTCAAGAATTGGAATGCTGCCTCAGCCTCGGGGGTCCATTTAATCATGACCGACCCTTTCCCCTTCGTCAGGTTGGTTAGGGGCACAGCCTTAGAAGCAAAGTGGGGAATGAATCGCCGATAATACCCAGCGATTCCCAGAAAGGCTCGTACCTGCTTCTTGCTGTTGGGACGTGGCCAACTCTGGATGGCCTCGACTTTGTTGAGTTGGGGTTTTATTACTCCCCTCCCAATGGTGTACCCAAGATATTTGGCCTCCTCCTGCCCAATGGTACACTTCTTGGGGTTAGCCGTAAACCCCGCTTCCCGAACAGAGTCCAGGACTGCTTGCACTTTTGGCAGATGTGAGGCCCAATCTGTGCTATGGACAATTACGTCATCCAGGTAAGCCGCAGCATACTTCCGATGGGGCCTCAGCATCTGGTCCATTTTCCGCTGGAATGTGGCCGGCGCATTCTGTAACCCGAACGGCATTCTTTTATATTGGAACGCCCCGTCTGGGGTTACAAATGCGGTTTTCTCTTTGGCCGACTTGGCCAGGGGGATTTGCCAATACCCTTTTGTGAGGTCAAGAGTCGTCATGTATCGGGCTGTTCCCAGCCGGTCGATCAACTCATCTATACGTGGCATGGGGTAGGTGTCAAATTTTGTAACTTTGTTCAACTGACGAAAATCGTTACAAAATCGCCAGCTCCCATCCGGTTTAGGCACCAACACGATGGGACTAGACCAATCACTTTGGGACTCCTCTATCACCCCTAAGTTCAGCATTTTCTGTACTTCCTCCCGTATTGCCTCCCGTCGAGCCTCTGGGATCCGATAGGGTTTTAACTTCACCCTTTCACCGGGCGGGGTAATGATGTCATGCTCTACCCCCGATGTTTGTCCCGGCAGCTCAGAGAATACCTCCTTGTTGCGAAGCACAAACTCCTTAACCTCCTGTTGTTGGGGTTGTGACAAGGTGGCTGCTATTCCAACCTCAGGAATCACGCAACCAGTTTGAGCTGGTGACCAAGTGTCTGCGACTAGGGACTCTCTATCCCTCCAGGCTTTCAACAGATTAACGTGATAGATCTGTTCGGGCTTTCGCCTTCCTGGTTGTCTGACCTTGTAATTCACTTCGCTCACTTTTTCCATTATCTCGTAGGGGCCTTGCCATTTGGCAAGGAATTTACTTTCAACCGTAGGGACAAGTACCAATATCCTATCCCCCGGGGAAAAGGTACGGGTCTTAGCTCCACGGTTGTACACTCTCTGCTGTGCCAACTGCGCTTGGGCCAAATGTTCCTTCACGATGGGCATTACCTGTGCAATTCGATCTTGCATCAGGGCGACATGCTCAATCACACTCCTGTGGGGAGAACTCTCACTTTCCCAAGTTTCCTTGGCAATATCCAACAGCCCTCTTGGGTGTCTCCCATACAGTAACTCAAAGGGGGAGAATCCCGTAGAGGATTGGGGCACCTCCCTAATAGCAAACATCAAATAAGGAAGTAAACAGTCCCAATCCTTTCCATCTCTATCCACCACTTTCTTCAACATTTGTTTTAGGGTTTTGTTGAATCTTTCAACCAGCCCATCGGTTTGGGGGTGATACACAGACGTACGCAATTGCGTCACTTTGAACAATTTACACAGCTCTTTCATAACCCGGGACATAAAGGGTGTACCTTGGTCCGTAAGCAGTTCTTTACAAATACCCACCCGGCTAAAAACAAGAGATAGCTCTTTGGCTATGGTTTTGGCCGAGGTATTTCGGAGAGGGATCGCTTCTGGATAACGGGTGGCATAGTCCATTATAACTAATATGTACTGGTGCCCCCTAGCGGACTTGATTATAGGACCTACCAAATCCATGGCGATCCTCTCAAACGGGACCTCAATGATGGGTAGAGTGACCAGCGGGCTACGGAAATGTGGCATCGGGGCCAACCTCTGACACACAGGGCAGGAGGAACAATAATTTTCTACGTCCTTCATCACCCCCGGCCAATAGAATCTCTGTAATACCCTCTCTCGGGTTTTCTCTGTCCCCAGATGACCTCCAAGAATGTGCCCATGGGCCAACTCCAACACCAACTTCCTGTAAGGTTTGGGCACCACAAGCTGCTCAACGGTTTCTTCTGCCCTTTTTGCCACCCGATACAGTAGGTCCTTCTCTACGCTGAAGTATGGGTAAGTGCAGGTATTATCTGGGTTCACTAACTCGCCATCTATTTTCACTACGTTTTCCCGTGCCTTTGTTAGGGCGGGGTCTTTCAACTGTTCTGTGGCAAAGTTTTCCCTGTGAACCTCAAGATCAGAAAACTCCACAGACGGTAGGTTTTCGTCTGAGGAGGTGGGCTCCTCTCCAGTTTCTTGAGTCTCCCCTGCCAATACTGATAAGGGAAATTCCGGAGAGTCCTCACCACTCTCAGGGGAGTTCTGGCTATCACATTCCTGGTACATAGGGGCACCAGTGAGGGGCTCAGGATCATCCCACAGTTCCCAGAACTTCGGAAAATCCCTTCCCACAATGGCGTCATGCGGTAACTGAGATACTAAGCCCACTGGATGAGAGAGGGTACCTTTTGGGGTCTCGAAACACACTGTAGTCACTGGATACTCTCGGGTGTCCCCATGCACACAAATAACAGCTACCTTGCTATTCCCAGAGACCTCTGTTTTAACTAACTCAGCCTTTATCAGGGTCACAAGGCTACCTGAATCCAGCAATACCACAACATTTCTACCATTAACACACATTTTGCATAAATGTTTCTCAGTTCCTCGAATGGCAGTGCATGCGACTGTCGCACACAGCGACTGACGTCTGCCCGTCAGAAAGTCACACTGCATGGGTTCCTCCACAACCGGGCAATTGGCTGCAATATGTCCCGCTTGCCGGCAGCGGTAGCAAACGATCCTTCTTGCCGCCTCTTGAGCCGCTGATTTCCCAGGCTGTTCTCGCCAAACTTGGGGTAGAGCTCCCACCCTCTCACTCTCTCCACCCTCACCCCTTGGAATCCTCTTATCCGCCCCTGGGGATGGTCTGGTCTTAGGGTGGAAAGTCCGAGTGTCTCTGGAAGAGGCCGTCAGGTTCTCTGTAGCCAAGTATTTCTCCACACGATCCACAAGACCATCGGCCGTCTCTGGGTCTCCATGGCTTACCCACTTTTGGATGGCAGTAGGAAGAGCTCTCAAAAACCGATCCATTACAACACGTTCCACAATCTTTGGTGCGGACAAAGTCTCTGGCTGTAGCCACTTTCTGCTCAGGTGAATGAGATCATACATTTGAGACCTGGGGGGTTTTCCAAGCTGGAAAGTCCAGTTATGCACACGCTGAGCCCGGACAGCCTGGGTGACACCCAGCCTTGCCAATATTTCAGCTTTTAGCATCACATAGTCTTTTGCTTGGTTAGGCTCTAGGTCATAGTAAGCTTTCTGTGATTCACCAGTTAACAGAGGAGCCACCAGTCCAGCCCACTGCTCCTCAGGCCACTTTTCTCTTTCAGCGGTCCTTTCAAATGTGGTCAAAAATACCTCTGGATCATCCTCTCCAGTCATTTTTGTCAATAAACGACTCACCCCAAAGGACGCGGTATTAGTGGGACGGCTTTCCTCACTGGTCTGCGGACGTTGCTGCATTACTGCTTCCATCTGTTGTTGTAGTCTCTGCTCTTGCTTCTGCAACAGGTCTATGAAGCGGGCCTCAGATTGCTGCTGGGCTCGTTGCTGAGCCTCCAGACTCTGTTGCAAAGTTGCGTTTGTCTGCTGCTGGGCTGCAAGGCTCTGTTGATGAGCTTGCTGCTGGGCTGCGAAGTTCTGTTGTTGAGCTGCAAGGCTCTGTTGATGAGCTGCAAGGCTCTTTTGCAAACCTGCATTTGTCTGCTGTTGATTGGCATTTGCTAGAGCCAGCTGCTTCAGTATCTCCTCCATGCTGGCTTAAAAAAAAACTGCCCGCATTCTCCACCAACTGTGAGGGGGTTAGCTCGGCAGCGGGTGTGTGTGACCCCCGGGATGGGCTCCCCACACAAAAACAGGCCCAGCAAACGGAGGTTGTGGTTTTCAAAATCAAAAAGGTGCGGTTTATTTTCTATTTACAGTGACAAAACACAGCAAAGCAAAAGAAACATAACCAAAATAAATCCTGGTCAAGTTGACCTCTGACTAAACATACAGGTTTCCTAACTAACAACTGGGATCAGCCTAGTGCTGTCCTAGTCCCTAAGTCCCTGGTTTTAAATGTCCAAGCAAATAGCCACACAGGCTTTGTCTCACCGCACAGGGGTTCACTCTCCCTAGACAGTCCACACAGGTCTGGTTCCAGGCATGAGCTAACATCTAATGAAGCTGGGAGTTTTTATAAAGGCCTTAAATGAGCTGACAAGCTTCAGCTGGTCTCATCAACTCCCTGTCTGCACGACGCCCAGCCCTCTCCCTAGAGGTATGAGTCATCCATGAGCCCACTAGCCTTATACAACTCTCCACCTAGTTGTATAAGTCGGCGTAAAGCCTGAATCTGGGCGAAATATATCTACCCCCCTGGATGCAACCAGGTGACTTTACCTTCCTGCTGTCACAATAGGCATTCACCATTTATACTCTTATAGTTTACCTAAATTGGAATCCAAATACCACATGCTTTATTCCCAAGTTCTCACTCCTTACCTAAATCTGTAATCCTCCCTTTAATTCTTTTTCCTCCCCTCCCTCCCTCTCCCCCCTTTCCCCCATTTGCAACGAGATGTAGGGGTTCTGTGTGTTCCCTATGCAGGCGGGCTTCCCTCTCCCGTTCTGTCATCCATCTTTCTCTTTCCTTCCTCTGAATATACAAATCGGTCCCATACTGACCACGTCTAAACATATTGTTCCTTTCTATTTTGAGCCGAATGTACCAAGTCATCCAAGGTCCCAATCTCTCTGACCTTATTAAGCCACTTTGCAACAGAGGGTGGTCTAGGATCTCTCCAACACATTGTGACACATGCCTTAGCAGCATTTACCAGATGGCACAACACCGACTTTCTATATGTCTGTACCGGGATCTGTGTACAGTGAAGTAAAAAAAAAGCGGGGTCATCTGGTATTGAAAAGTCTGTACATTTTTGGGAGATCTTCTGAACCTCTAGCCAATATTTCCTGATCTCAGCACAGGACCAAAAAATATGAAGCAAGGTTCCTTCTTCTTTTCCACATTGCCAACACCGATCTGAAGCCTCAGCCGAAAAATTTACAAAGCCTCACCGGGGTATAATACCATTGGATCAGCAATTTGTAATTGAATTCCTGTATTCGCGTACATATTGACGTATTTAAGGCTAAGTAAATAATATTCTTACGCTGTGTTGGACTGAAGGTCTTATTTAGGTCTCTCTCCCATTTACTAATAGATTGCATCACAAACTCCTCTGGCGGGGTGTTTAAGAACCTTTACATCTTAGAAATCACCCGCGGAAGGGGTTCTTTCTCTTCACAATATAGTTCAAATGAAGTAAGTTGACGTCTATAGTTGATTGGAGGGTCTAAGGTTCCCCAAAAATTCTGCAATTGTAATGCTTGCCAAGGACTTATTTCATAATATCCTCCTGGTTGTGTCAATGTTTCAATTGTTGGCCAAGCCTCCGCTTGCAGGAAGTGTGATGCTTGGAAGCATCCCTTCTCTTCCAATTTGTTAAATGCTCCCTTTTCCATACCTGGTTGGAAACTGGGATTTCCTAGTATAGGATATAAAGGTGATTGCATCGGGGCATATCTAGGATTACCACATATCTTCGCACCAATTCGTAGAGTAACCCCTATAATCGGGTGCATTTTAAAAGAAGGCAGTAACACCGCATAACACCAGGGTGCTCTATGAAGGGGTACTGGACTCGGCTGTTGTTCCATGTCTATCCATTGCTTAAGTTCCGCATGTCTGCACCAGTCCACTACTCTTCCTAAATGGGCTGCTTGGTAATACCCGCGCACATCAGGGACAGCCACTCCCCCATAGCACTTAGGCAACATCAAAAGTCCTCTACTGATCCTAGGTCAGTTCTTCGCCCAAATAAATTTTGTAAAGAGAGTATCCATCTGGCGAAAGAAAGTTGCTGGGATCTCAATGGGTAGCGCCTGAAAGAGATATAAAAGTTTTGGAAGAATACACATTTTTATAGTATTACAGCGGACAAACCACAAGTGTAATCCGTGTTGCCATTTCTCTAATAGGGACCGTACTGAATTGTATAGAGGTAGAACATTTGCTGAAAAAGTATTTCTTATATTTCTTTATATTTCTTATATTTGATGGTATGGCAAGCCCAGAACATCCGGATTTTGGCGGATCTTATTAAGTAAAGGTTCAAGCGTAAGGGCAAACAGTAATGGCGACAGGGGACATCCCTGTCGTGTGCCATTTGTGATCTTAAAAGGTTTTGAAAAGACTCCATTTGCTTTAACTGATGCTTGTGGTGTAGTATAAACCCCGGCTATCCATTGAATCATGCGGTCTCCCAGGCCCATCTGCTTAAGAGTCTCCAGCATAAAATGCCAGTTTATTCTGTCGAATGCTTTTTCTGCATCTGTACTTAGGAAAATACAGGGAATATTTTTTTTATTGGCATGTTAGACTAAATTCAGTACCTTAATGTTATTATCCCTCGCCTCACGAGTCGGGATAAACCCTACTTGGTCTAACTCCACTAACTGGCAAAGAGATGGTTGAAGACGGGTGGCGAGTATTTTAGTAAGTAATTTTAAATCAACATTCAACAGTGAAATGGGACGGTAACTACCACACTCCGCCGGATCCTTCCCCTCCTTTGGTATTACTGATATATGCGCCATAAGCGCCTCCGGCGGTAGTGTGGTAGTCCGGCCCAATGCATTGAATACCTTCACCATCTGATTGCCCAGTAGTATACTAAAGCATTTATAGTACTGTATGGAAAATCCATCGGGACCTTCCCAGGTTTGACCGTTTTTAAGGCAGTATTTAGTTCTTCATTTGAAATAGGTGTTTCTAAATTATGCCGAGTTAAAGATGATAGCCGAGGAAGCCGTGCTGAGGAAAGATATTCCTCCAATATAGGAAGGGGTGATGGTATTGGAGCCAAATTATACAAAGAAGAGTAATGCTCTCCAAACCTCTGAACTATTTCCTTTGGCA
This sequence comes from Rana muscosa, assembly GCA_029206835.1. Lineage (NCBI taxonomy): Eukaryota > Metazoa > Chordata > Amphibia > Anura > Ranidae > Rana > Rana muscosa. The sequence goes on along the minus strand of JARGYO010000094.1, from coordinate 14,746,271 downwards.
ATGATATTAATTGTCCGTTTCCCCCTTTTATTTGAGGTATATATGTTGTCGCCTTTCTTTCTTTAAGTTTCCCAGCCAGTATTTTACTGCATTTATCTCCTAATTCATACGTTGCTTTTCTGCTCGATTGTATCACTGCCTTCGCCTTATAGCGGAGAATGTCCGTAATCTGCCGCCTCAGGTGCATCAGTTCCCTTCCATCTGCCTGAACCTGTGTCCTCTTATGCCGGAGCTCCAAAGCTTGTATTTCCTCCAGCAATTTTATTATCTGTTTTTCTCGTTTTCTCTTCAGCCTCGATCCATGACTAATCAAAATCCCCCTGATCACTGCCTTATGTGCCTCCCATACCATGCCCGGGTCACTCCCCGGAGTGTCGTTCATCTGAAAATATTCTATAATTTATTTGGCTACATTTTCCCGAGTATCAGGATCCTGCAGCAAGCTCTCATTTAAATGCCATCGCCACTCCGGGGAGGGAGCCGTGCCTTGCAGGGAGAAGCACATCGTGACCGGGGCGTGGTCTGACCACATTATACTTCCTATAGATATCTCTACTACTGAAGCGAGCAAATAATGTGGAACCAGGAATAGATCAATGCGTGAATATACCTGATGTGGATTGGAGAAAAAGGTGTAATCCCTTTCTCTTGCATGTAAGATCCGCCATGCATCTACCAACTGCAATTCATGTAGTTTCCGCATTATCCCCTTCCTGATTCCACTTGGAACTGAGGAGGTCCCGGAGGAGGTGTCTACTCCAGGGTCCAATGGAATGTTGAAGTCCCCCCCTAGAATCAACTTCCCCTCCGCGAACTCCATTAGTTTTAATAAGACTTTACTCAGGAAGGAGTCTTGATGTACATTCGGACCATATACAGTGGCAAAAGTCACTTTAGTACTTCCAATATGACCTTTCAAAAAAAATGTACCGGCCATTTATGTCCAAACATTTGCCCGTCAGGGACCATGGTATCCGATTAGAAATCAAGATCGATGCACCTTTAGATTTTGCTTTTTGGTTAGATGCATGGTAGACGCAGGGGAAGAATCTATTCTGTAGAAAGGGAAGTCCACCTGCTTTGAAATGTGTTTTCTGTATGAATGCTACATCCGTATCAGTTTGTTTTAATTCATGCAGGAGCATCCTCCTTTTTTCGGGGACATTCAGTCCTTTCGCATTTAAGGAAGTCCCTTTCACCCCCTCCATCTTTTATTGCGAAGGGAGGAAGAGGAAAAAAAAAAAAAAAAAAAGGAAACCCCCCCTCAAAAAATTCCTAAACCCACCTCCCCCTTTCTAAATCCTTAAAAGGAGGCGCCCACTTCTAAGCCTCCTGTGGGCGCTGGCCTATATGGGGGTTTAATCCGAGTCAGGTGGAGAGCTCTGCTCCCCCTCCTATCCTCCCGTCTATCATTATTCTCACTCAGTATCATACCCAACAGACACCTCAATCCTATCTTATCTCCTCACCCCTCTCACCCTTCAAAGTTTTCCATTCCCACCCCATTGCCCGCATATATCAACCTCTGGTAGGTTACATTCCCCTCCCCTCCCTCCATCCCGGGAGGGGGAGGTAGGAGGATGCGCCGCCCAGTTTCGTCCAGACCCCCATAAGCCTGTCCCCCCAAAAAAGGAAGGAGAGGAAAAAAAAAAGATTTTAGGGGGGTATTCCCCAACCTCTAGTGAATTCTTTCAACATTTCAGTGACCCTTCGGTGACCTTATTCAAAAAAGAAATTTTGGGAGGTGTTCCCCAACCTTTAGCATTTCAGTGACCTTTCAGTGACATTTTCAGTGACCTTATTCAAAAAAAAAAAAAAAAGGTAGAGAAAGGGTATCAATCCCTGTGATCTCGTGATTTAACCCAATAAATTCTAAATTTCAATAGCATTCCATTATTCATTCCAATATGTCAGTGACCCCAATTCCAAAAAAGGAAAATAAATAAATAATATTCCCCAGAGTTCACCACTTCAACATCAATTCAATGTTTCCATATTTTATTGACATAAACCAACACCCAAACACTCTAAAAAAAAAAAAAAAAAAAACAGCAAAGGGGAAATATACTCCCCAACCTCTGGTGAATTAATTCAACATTAAATTTCAGTGATATTTCAGTGACATTTTATGTGATCTTAATCTTTTTGTCCTAAAAAAAAAAGGTGCAAAACAGGGGTATCGGTTTCTATTATCTCATAATTATATCATTATTATCGCCTGATTTCAATGTCATTGTTCCATTATTCCATATTTCATATTCAGGTCCGTATATCTGGACCCCCCGCCCTCCGAAAAAAATAAAAATAATATAAAAATAAATTATATTCGCCAAAATTCCATAATTCAATATCATTATCACTTTTCTATATTCAAGTCAATATTTCAATAATATACACAGATTTCCAGGAAAAATTAGAAAAAAGGGAAAGAGGGAAAGAAGGAAAAAAAGAGTGGTGATGGGAAATCCCCATTATTCCCCCAAACCTTTTTAGGGGACAACCCGGATCTCTCTACTGCTCCTTCTCAGCCGGGTCTAGGCAATCAAACTGAGGGCTGGGTGGAAAAAAAAAACCAAGAAGGTTATCCAAAGAAAAGAGGGAGAGGAAGTGGAGATAAAGGTTGGGCTCAAAAAAGTAAGCCTGGAACCCCCCTTCTGTCCTCTCATACATCCCCTCTTATGTCCCCTCCAGCTACTAAGTCAGCCCCCTTCTGCTGGGGTTTTGTTGTTCTTGACGCTCCTGGGGTAGGCTGTAGCCAGTTGGGGATCACCATAGCGTCCACCTCCAAAAAAACAAATAGATCTGGAAGGTCAGTGGGGTGTTTCAAGGTAAAAGACAGTGCCTCCTTTTTTACCGTTTAATGAAATCGGGTAACCCCATCTGTATGAGCCCCCTATACTCTTGATTCGGTCCAATAGTGGACGTAGCATTGCTCTTTGCTGTAGGGTAGCCCTGGACAGGTCTGGTAAGATTTTCACTGAGAGCCCCTCGTAGATGATTTCTCCAACTTCCCATGCCTTAAGGCTAATTAACTCTTTATGTGTATAATGATGGAAACAGCATATCACATCTCGGGGTCTGTTTAGGTCTGTTGAGCTGGGTCCCAGAGACCTATGTAACCTCTCAAATTCTAGGGTCTGGGGAGAAACAAAAGTAGCTAACTGGTGGCATATTGCCATAATCATAGGCCGCAACTCCTCTTTCCCTATTGCTTCCGGGATCCCCCTGAACCTTAAGTTCTTACGTCTGCTACGGTCCTCAAATTGCGGAGCTGCATTGAGGGGGCATAACAAGATTGTAAAGTCTGTACCTGCTCCAGCTGAGTGACCTGTTTCTCCAGAGATGTCAGTGCTGTTTCTTCCAGACCCACTTTATCAGATAGTAGTTGTACTTCCATCTGTACCTCCTTTATTTCCTTACTATGTGCTGCTTCCACCCGTGCCACTATTTTCTCTATATCTGCTCGTGTCAGTAGGGCTTGCAGTAGTGCTCTCCGGTCCATATCGCCAAGCCCTGAGGTTTGTATCTCTCGTTGCTCCCGGGGGCCCGGTATTTGCTCATCCATAATGCTCGATATCCCTTTCTCTCCCTCCAGTGTCCCTAGAAGGGCCGGGCAGATGAGCTCAGTTGAAACAGGGATTTCCTGTTCTCCGTCTCTCGCTTTGAACAGCATCCTTTCAAATTCCGCGCCTCTCGTAGCCCCATGGAACTCAGCCGCTCGGCCTCAGGATACTGCCGCATGCATTCCCGGGAAGTACTGTGGGATCTCGGGCTGTGCCGACGTCCGTTGGGGTCTATTCTCTCTCCTCCTCATTCCAAGGTGAATGTATAGGCTCGGCAGCTAATTTTGCTCAGTCTCGTGTCTGCATGGGTAGCCTTTGATAGCACGCCAGCAGTCATACAGACGGAGGGACGGATGGAGCTCTGTGAGCGCGTGTCTCTACTCCATCTTCCTCAGACCACGCCCTGCCATTTCCTTAGTAATGGTTTTAATTTGGCAAAAAAAAAAACTCAATTGGTAATATCTCCATTCGCCCATAGGTATATTCGCCCACCTTGATACCAACTCTGCAAAAGGGATCAACTCCCTTCCTGGTGCAAATTTGCCACATGTCCTATTTCCATCACTCCCCCATGATCCCAAACCCAGCTTCCTCCCCCGGAGGGAACCAAGGGAATCCCCCTAATGGCTTCAGGGGGGAGACCTGGGGGGCATACTCCCCCATTTTGTTCAGTTTATTCCATATCCTAAGAGTGTTCCATTCGTGGAAAAGTGGGGGGATTCCGGCGCTCCTAGCGATGTGATGCCTTTAAATTGAATGTAATAGTGGCTCTAATGGCACGTCTGTATATTAAAAAACAAGAGGAGGCAGCCATCCTCAGAGGGTGTCCATGTCCTCTGTCAGCAAGAAGTGTAAAAAAGAAGGGGGTGGAGGCGCCAACTAAATTAGTCCTACTGTAATCATTAATGTAAGTATAGTATATATACTTACAGGTTCACTTGAAAATGATATCCATCGAGGACGGGGGTGTTCTGAGGTCTGTTGGTGCTGCTCTGCTGGCCCTGGCAAAGTTCCCCTCAGCCGTGAGGTGTAGGAGATGTCAATTTTCGTTTGCACAGGCTTCTCTGCGTTGTCACATGACAGGAAGCTCCATGCTAACCAGTCTGGAACGTGGAAGTGATGTCATACAGCAGGGCAGTCCTCCAAACATAGAGTGGGACGTTTCACAGGCTACGCGCTCGAAGCTAACAGCTCCCTCTACTGGCCTCTAGAAGGAGCTGTTAGCTTCGAGCGCGTAGCTTGTGAAACGTCCCACTCTATGTTTGGAGGACTGCCCTGCTGTATGACATCACTTCCACGTTCCAGACTGGTTAGCATGGAGCTTCCTGTCATGTGACACCGCAGAGAAGCCTGTGAAAACGAAAATCGACATCTCCTACACCTCACGGCTGAGGGGAACTTTGCCAGAGCCAGCAGAGCAGCACCAACAGACCTCAGAACACCCCCATCCTCAATGGATATCATTTTCAAGTGAACCTGTAAGTATATATACTATACTTACATTAATGATTACAGTAGGACTAATTTAGTTGGCGCCTCCACCCCCTTCTTTAAGAGTGTTCCATGTCAGAGGAGAGGTCCATTCTGCAAGACCCCTAGATATGCTCGGAATCCATGGCGCCCCTGCTAAGTTCCGTCCTGAAATTTCCTGCTCTAATGCGACCCACCTTTTACCAGTGGAATCGTGACACCAATTTAGAATCCTTACCAGTGACATTGCTCTATAATATAGATCAATGTCCGGTAATCCAAGTCCTCCTTTTTTCCCCCTGCGTAATATGTCATGGGAAAGTCTTGGCCGCCTATCGTTCCATACAAATGCAACAAATGCCTTTCTCAGATCTTTAAAAAAGGCCTGTGGGAGTGATATGGGGATCGTGTGCAGGAAATAGATTAATCTGGGAAATATGGTCATTTGATAGCACTCACTCTCCCTACCCATGTTAGGACTAGACCCTTCCATTTCTGCAAATCTCCTATTATCTCTTTCAATAGAGAACCGTAATTCAAATCATACAATAGCCTGAGATCAGGCGTGATGTGCGTCCCTAGATAGACCAAATATTTTTCATTCCAGACAAAGGGGTACATGCTCTTTAGAGTTGTTGCCATTGCCGAGGGAACGTGGTTAGGTAGGAGCACCGATTTCTCAAAATTAATTTTAAAATTAGATAGCCTTCCATATTCAGCTACCTCGGCCATCAAAGCCGGTATGAAATTCTGTGGTGAATCTAAAAAAAATAACAAGTCTTCGGCATATGCCGACACTTTATGTTTCACTGCTCCTACACATACCCCTACTATTCGCGTATTTCTCCTGATTTTACACAAAAAAGGTTCCAACATTATGGCAAACAACAACAAACACCCTTGTCTCGTCCCGTTCCGTATTTTGAAATAGTTCGACATTTTACTTTCACTCTGGCTCTTGGATTCACATACAACGCCGATACCCAACCCATCATTCGCTCACCCATCCCCATCCCCCTTAACACTTCCATCATGTAAGGCCAGCACACCTTGTCAAAAGCCTTGTCGGCATCCATAGATAGTACCACTCTAGGGGCCCTATTCGGGCTGTGTTCCATCCAGTGAAGGATATGAAGAGCACGTATCGTGTTGTCTCTGGCCTCCCGGCCCTTCATAAAGCCTGTTTGATCAGGGTCACTAGCCTTACTATGTGATTTTGTAATTGAAGAGCCAGTATTTTCACTAACAGCTTAGTGTCTGAATTAAGTAGGGAGATGGGTCTGTAATTAGCGCAATGTTTGGGTTCCTTCCCTGCTTTGGGAAGCACTGTGATATATGCCAATAGGGTTTCAGATGGTAGAGGGTTAGAAGCATTGATTGTGTTAAAGTATCTACATAGTGGAAGTCCCAGTTCTGCCATGAATTTGCTATAGTATATATTTGTGAAGCCATCAGGTCCTGGGCTTTTGCCCAGAGACAGGGAATTTATTGCCCTGTCCAGTTCCTCGATCGTAATTTCTCGTTCTAGTTCTTCAATCACCGAAGATGACAGCTGGGTCAAATCCGAGTCTTTAATATAGTCTCTAATTTCAGTCCTTCGCTGCTCATCTGTGGTGATTCCTACTGGTTCTTGTATGTTATATAGGGCCTCATAAAATGTATGAAATTCTGCTGCAATTGCTTGGCTCTCCACTATTTTTTTCTTTTGTATTATCAAGTTATGGACATGTCTCGAGTCCTGCTGCTTTTTAAGTTGGCTGGCTAACCACTTGCCACATTTATTCCCCGTTCATAAAATCTATTTGCATAATATCTATGTTTATTTTCAATCCTATTATCTATACATTGTGACAACTTGCTTCTCAATGTTTCTAATTTCTTAGCATCTTCTGAGTTTAGATTTCTCTTATGTTTAATTTCTAATTCATTGATTTCTTCTAGTAGATCTGTTATCTCCTTATGCTTCTCTCTTTTAGCCCTTGACCAATACATTATCAATTCCCCTCTAATTACCGTCTTATGCGCTTCCCATATTGCCTGCTCAGACACTTCTTCCATTGTATTCATCTCAAAGTATGCTCCAATTTTAAGACGTAGTGCCTCCACTATCTTTTTGTCGTTCAATAAGGACTCATTTAGTCGCCAGGTCCTTTCCAAGTGACCTGGACATACTGGAGAATGAGTCAAAATTACCGGAGCATGGTCTGAGATTGTTATTACCTCTATCTTACAGGCCCGTACCCTCTCCAGGTAAAACTGGTCCACCAGGAGAAGATCCAGACGGGAGTAAGTATTGTGGGTTTTTGAATAGTAGCTATCCTATTGGGTAGGCGCTAGTGTAAATTTAGTTGTCTGAGCTATAGTTGAGCTCAGAATAATTGTTCCAAATTATGGGTCTCTGTTAGAATTCAGCTGGGTTGCACATTTTCCACCTGCCTGTAGGTGTCGTTGTCACCGCAGGCCAGGGTTGGAAATGCAGTAGGCTGTATGCATTGGGTATCTCTTGCCCAGAAGGAGCTCAGTGGGTTTGGTCACCCCGCTGTGCATTCTGGGAAGGGGTACTTAAGGGGCAGATGCCATTTTCTGGGGTCCTGACCTGATGGCCCTCCTGGCCTCAGGGGTGTGTTATCAATTTTTCTGCCTCGGGGCTTGCAGACCCCAGAGGCTCCGTTACTGAGATGTAGGCCTAGGAGTTTCTGGGGCCTACTGATCCAGGGATGGTCCTGTGTCGCCTTGCCTGCGGGAAGGGACCGAGCAATTAAAGATTCAATTGGAGGATGCATCCGAATCAAAGTTTACCTCACAGTGCTGCCGACATGGCTGGAAGATCCTGGCACTGTGAGTTGTGTTTTATTCAGAACTTAACCCAGTGAGGGGTTACACAAGTCTGTGGCAGAGACTTTCTTTTTTTCTTTGAACGAGCTTGCACCGGCTGCTAGGTCAGCAAAGGAGACCTATCCAGTGATTGCTGAATCCAGTGTGAAAGCTGTTGTCCTCTGGATTGAAGATAATACCCGTTATCCGCAAAAGTAGAGGTACCTAAATCTCCCCAACCCTCCATCCCTCTGCCTGGAATTTTCTATAATAAAACTCCTTGAGAAAAGAGACTAAAGCCTCATACACACGGCCGAGAATCTCGTCAGGAAAAAACACGTAATTTTCTTTTTCGTACATCACGGGACACAGAGCGAATTAGTCATTACTAATGGGTTATATAGTTTACCTTCAGGTGTTGGCACTGGCCAATTCCAAACCGGAAGTACCCTCCCCTATATAAGCCCCTCCCACCCGGGAGCACCTCAGTTTTTTGCCAGTGTCTAAGGTGTTGGCCAAAGAGTAACATGTGTTTTCACTGGGCTTGCGTACAGGTTCTTTTGGGCCTTAGTAAGCTGTTCCGGATCCCACCAAAAAAGCTTCATAGCTAAACGGTCGGTACCCGGGCCTTGCAGCAGAAGAGCAAGGTTTTGCCTGTAATGCTTCTCTTAGGAGGGCTGGACCCTGGGATCCAGAGCTCTGGTCATACCCACGACCAAGACGCTGTCTGTGCAGGGTGCTATACAGGTCCAGGGGAGTGGAATCCTTGGGAACCCGGTCCCTGAAGGTTTAATTACAATGCCTGCCGTGATAGGTGAAGTTTGGACTTTTGTGGACCAAACAAAGTCCTGCGGCGGGGATCAGGTAAGTGGGGGCCCCCAGGAACTTGGTTCTATTGGGGGACCCCCAAGCCTAATTTGTCTTTCTGTCTGTTACCTAACGGTATTCCCGCTAAATATCTGTGTTTGCCTATAACTACTGAAAATGTAAAATTTTAATAGTAGTCAAGAAAAAAAAAAAAAAAAAACAGGGACCGCGGTACCTGTGTTAAACCACTAGAGGCCGCTGTAGTCCATTTTTCTTGTAATGTGGATCTTTGGTTTTCTCAACTCAAAAGATCCAGGCAGCTGGTAAGTTTCTCTGAGGGAATCCACTTCCTCTGCCCTGTTGCTGCGTTCATCCACCGCACAGGCCCTCCGGCAAAAAGGGCCCTGGCTCCTAGTCCTCTGTTGGTTTTCGAAAAGGGCGCCATTGGCGCACGGGCGCGCGCGCGGGCGCGTGCACGCGCCTCCTATGAAAAAAGAGGGGCGGGGCGGGTGGATGACGCTCGATGCGCGCCGCGGCGCTTCTGCGCATGTGCGGGCGTCCCAGCATGGTTAAAAGACACAGTACAAGTGTCAGCTGCATGCAAACAGAGCTAGCAACAAACAGTGGCACACAGAGGCGGTTGATGCAGGCATCCCCATAGAAAGGCACTTTAGTGGACACCAGCTGGTATATAGCAGCACCTGTGTTAGACTATTACCAGCAAAAATTGGTGTATGACGACGGGAATACCTCAGCTTTGTGCTTAAAGGATATGTCGTCCAGACGCTCCGGAAATAGATCTTCCAGGAAGCCAAAGGGGTCTCCATCGGGCTCTGAGGATATTGGGCATGCTTGCACTGCACCAATCTCCCCTGAGAATGCAGAGGTCAGTAGCCGTAGAAACCCCGCAGGAATGCCTGGTGCTGCGGCTGTCCCCAGTCCACCTGCTCCTGTATATATAACAGAGGAGGTTTTATCCTCAACTCTGGGAGGATTAGAAGAGAGATTAACAGCATTGATCGCTGCTTCCCTATCTCAGGGAAAGCGCGTCCGATCTCCGTCTCCTCCTTCAGAGTGCCTGTTAGTGGAGGAACAGCCCCACACAGAGATCGACCTACCTGAAGGGGATCAGGATGAGGTTGATTCACTTATAGAGGAATCAACAGTGGAAGAACCTTTCTCAGCTTCTCAGGCTGAAAGATTATGGGTTCAGTCTCTGACTAACATGGTCCGATCAGCATTTAAAATGCCTCTGGCGGAACCACCATCCACTACGGTTTCCTCGCTGGGGTCGCTAAAAGCTCCCCAGGCGGTCTGTTCCTTCCCAATCCACCCTTTATTAGAAGGGCTTATTTACCAGGATTGGGAGCATCCTGATAAAATATTTGCTCCCCCCAAGAGATTTCCGGTGATCTATCCCATGGAGGATAAGTTCATAAGAAAATGGAGGGTCCCTATAGTGGACGCAGCCATCTCTTCTGTTAACAAATCACTGACATGTCCAGTAGATAATGTTCCAATGTTCAAAGACCCAATAGATAAAAAATTGGAGTCTTTACTAAAATCTGCTTTCTCTACAGCAAGTATGGTGACACAACCTGCGGTAGCAGCGATTGGAGTCTGCCAAGCAGTGAAAGATCAGTTGAAACAAGTCTTAAGGGACTTACCAGATCAGCAGGCTCATGCCCTAGCTGACCTGCCTAGAGCCTTGTGTTTTGCGGTGGACGCCATAAAGGATACAATCCAACAGGCCTCCCGCTTTACGCTGTCTATAGTACATATGCGTAGGCTTCTGTGGCTCAAAAACTGGTCTGCTGAAGCTCCCTGTAAAAAACTGCTGGTTAGCTTCCCATTTCATGGAGAACGCTTATTTGGAGAAGATCTGGACAAATATATCCAGAAAATTTCTGCCGGTAAAAGTTCACTCTTACCGGTTAAGAACAAGGGTAGAAGTCCTTCTTTTAAGAGGCCTACCTCTCCAGTCCCGGGCACATCGGCTGTGAAGCAGTTCCGACGGCCTCCGCGGTCAAATTCAGGGGGCAGAAATCAGGGACAATCACAGGGTAACAAGAAGCCCTGGATCAAGAGAGGTACAAAACCTCCCCCTAAGGCATGAAGTATTGCCCCCGCTCAATCGGGTGGGGGGAAGACTTCAGTTGTTCACAGAGACCTGGCGGGACACCATCAGAGACAGATGGGTGCTCTCCGCAGTAAGTCTGGGATACAAGCTGGAGTTAAAAGGCACTCCTCCTGCCCAATTTATGAGGTCAAACGTGCCAAGAGATCCCCAAAAGAGAGGATCCCTCCTTCTGGCACTAGAACAACTATTGCTCCAAGGGGTAATCATGAAGGTTCCCCTGGAAGAAAGCGGATTCGGGTTTTACTCGAACCTTTTCACAGTCCCCAAACTAAATGGGGACGTGAGGCCCATATTAAATCTAAAAGGGCTAAACAAGTTCCTAAATATCAGGACTTTTCGGATGGAGTCGATCCGATCAGTGGCCACCGCCCTACAAGGGCAGGAATGGCTAGCCTCGATCGACATAAGGGATGCTTATCTGCATATTCCCATCTTTCCGGCCCATCAGAAATTTCTACGCTTTGCAGTAGAAGGGCGCCATTTTCAGTTCAGAGCCTTACCTTTCGGTCTGGCCACAGCACCACGAGTGTTCACAAAAATTCTGGCCCCATTATTGGCCAATCTAAGAACACAGGGTGTAACGATAATGGCATATCTAGACGACCTGCTACTAATAGACCACTCAGTGGAAAAGCTGGAAGTAGCTATTCACAAGACAATCGAGTATCTGGAATATCACGGTTGGATTATCAACCGGGACAAGTCAGCTCTAAGACCAGTCAAAAGTCTGGAATACTTAGGGCTAAGGCTGGATTCAAATCAGAGAAAGATTTTCTTACCTCCAGAGAAGGTGTCGTCTTTAAGAAATTTGACCCACTTAGTGGGTACAAAAAGAAAACCATCCATACGTCTCTGCATGAGGCTGCTGGGAAAGATGGTGGCTTCATTCGAAGCGGTACCCTACGGTCAATTCCATTCAAGGAATTTGCAAAGGGCCATACTGTCAGCCTGGAACAAAAAAGTTCAGGCTTTAGACTTACCAATGTCCCTGTCCCCTTCCGTTCGCAAGAGCCTCCATTGGTGGTTGGTGCCCCAGAATCTGGAAAGAGGGAAACCCTTCAGTCCGGTTTCTTGGAAGGTGGTCACTACAGATGCCAGCCTCATCGGCTGGGGGGCAGTGCTGGAGCAATGGTCTCTCAAGGGCAGGTGGTCAGAAGCAGAAAAGGCCCTGCCCATCAATCTCTTAGAGATACGAGCAGCCCGGTATGCCCTAGTAGCATGGACATCCAAACTCCAGGGGTCCCCTGTCAGAATTCAATCAGACAATGCCACGGCAGTGGCATATATCAATCATCAGGGTGGCACCAAAAGTCGTGCAGCCCAGAAGGAAGCAAATTGCATCCTGGAGTGGGCAGAAAGATATGTCCCAGCCATATCCGCGGTTTTCATCCCAGGAGTGGAAAATTGGAGAGCGGACTTTCTAAGTCGCCAACAATTATGCCCGGGGGAATGGTCTCTTCACCCCGAGGTTTTCCAGGCAATATGCCAGCGGTGGGGAACACCGGATGTAGATCTGCTAGCATCCAGATTCAACGCAAAGGTGGACAGGTTTGTGTCTCGCACAAGGGATCCCCTAGCTTGCGGCTCGGATGCCCTAGTGTTCCCTTGGGATCGGTTCAAGCTGATATATGCATTCCCACCGCCACAATTGTTACCGCGATTACTCCGCAGAATCAGGGTAGAAAAGAAACCAGTGTTTCTGGTGGCTCCAGCGTGGCCCCGAAGGGCATGGTACGCGGAGATTGTAAAAATGTCAGTGAGGAGTCCGTGGACCCTCCCACTTCGTCCGGACCTGCTGTCGCAAGGACCGATATACCACCCTTCCTTACCAGCCCTAGGTTTGACGGCCTGGCTATTGAAGCCCACATTCTGAAAAAGAGAGGGCTCTCTAATTCTGTGGTATCTACCATGATCAATGCCAGGAAACCGGTATCCAGGCAGATCTATTATAGGATCTGGAAAGCGTACATTACGTGGTGTGAGACCAAGAAATGGCATCCACGTAAGTACATGATAGGGAGGATTCTGGACTTCCTACAGTGGGCTGTAGATAGGAAGCTGGCCTTGAGTACTATCAAGGGTCAGATTTCGGCCTTGTCAATATTTTTTCAAAGGCCCTTGGCTTCGCATTCACTAGTCAAAGCCTTTATACAAGGAGTGATGCGTATTAGCCCTCCGGTTAGTATTCCCATATGTCCTTGGGACTTAAACCTGGTTCTGTCGGTTCTACAGAAACAACCGTTTGAACCATTACAACACATTTCCTTGGTTCTTCTCACCAGGAAATTGGTTTTCTTAGTAGCCATTTGTTCGGCTAAAAGAGTGTCGGAATTAGCAGCTATGTCCTGTAAGGAGCCATATCTGGTTGTCCATAAGGACAGAGTAGTATTACGTCCTCATCCAGCCTTTCTTCCTAAGGTGGTATCGAGGTTTCATTTGAACCAAGATGTGGTTCTTCCTTCTTTTTTCCCCAAACCTAGCTCAGTAGAGGAAAAGTTATTACATTCTTTGGATGTGGTAAGAGCAGTTAAAGCTTATCTAAAAGCCACTGCTCAGATTCGCAGAACGGATTCTTTGTTTGTTCTGCCGGAAGGCCCCAGAAGGGGTCAGGCAGCATCAAAATCTACTTTAGCCAAGTGGATTCGACAGGTCATAATACAAGCCTATGGCTTGAGAAAGAGACCGCCTCCGTTCAAAGTTAGGGCGCACTCCACAAGAGCGGTTGGAACTTCATGGGCAGTGCATCACCAGGCCTCCCTGGCTCAAGTATGTAAGGCCGCAACATGGTCTTCGGTACACACGTTTACTAGATTCTATCAGGTAGACGTTAGAAGTCAGGAGGATGTCGCCTTTGGGCGCAGTGTGTTGCAGGCCGCAAAAGATCCTCATGCCTGATGGCGCCCAGCTTATGTACCCCCCCCTCATTTGGCATTGCTTTGGGACGTCCCATTAGTAATGACTAAGTCGCTCTGTGTCCCGTGATGTACGAAAAAGAAAAAGGGATTTTTATAACAGCTTACCTGTAAAATCCTTTTCTTGGAGTACATCACGGGACACAGAGCTCCCACCCCTCTTTTTGGGACACTTATTGCTTGGCTACAAAACTGAGGTGCTCCCGGGTGGGAGGGGCTTATATAGGGGAGGGTACTTCCGGTTTGGAATTGGCCAGTGCCAACACCTGAAGGTAAACTATATAACCCATTAGTAATGACTAAGTCGCTCTGTGTCCCGTGATGTACTCCAAGAAAAGGATTTTACAGGTAAGCTGTTATAAAAATCCCTTTTTTCCAGACGAGATTCTTGAACAAGAATCTTGTCCCGGCCGAGTGTACACACGTACGATTCAAAATAACCGCCGTTCTTTTGAATGGCACGAACGCGGTGACGTCATCGACTACGACGAGCGTGCGCTCGTCACATTCTATGCCGTTGCCGCCATCTTGCTACACCCTACCTATGCCTAGGAAGCTACCGCGCATGCGTCAAAGTCATTTTGAGCATGCGCGGGTTTCCACGGCGACAGGTAAGTGTACACACTCTCGGGTTTCTCGTCGGGAAACAGGCCGACGAGAATCCCGACAAGAAAATAGAGAGCAGGTTCTCGACATTCTGGCCAGTTTTCCTGACGAGAAACCTGAAAGCCTCGTACACACGGCCGGTTTTCTCGGCAAGAAAGCTCTCCCGGCAGTTTTCTTGTCGTTTCTTGACGAGAAAAACGTCCGTGTGTACGAGGCTTAAGTGTTTGGTGCAGACATTTGTGAACATCTCTTCAAGGAGGACCCCTAGGAGGACGTGGTGAACAGTAAGGTAACGACAGGCCCAAAATCTTAACCAGCAGCTCCTACGGGGGTAGTGCTACATTGATATAATATTTCACAGCAGGGCGTTCCAGCGCCCACCAAGAGTAACTGTGAGGGCTTATAGTGTTCTGGTACCACCAACACCTAAGGCCCAATTTTCTGCAGAGTATATAGGGCAGGCTGTATAGTAAATACAGGCGGTCCCCTACTTTCAAACATCCGACTTACAAACGACTCCTACTTACAAACGAAGGGAGACAACAGGAAGTGAGAGGAAATCTACCCCTGGGAAGGGAATTTCTCTCCTGTAAGAGTTAATATGGGAAAAAAGTGTCTCCACTGATGCTTTATCACCAATCCTTGTTTCCCTAAAAAAAACAAATTTTCAAAATCCAATTGTCATTGGGCCAGAAAGTGAGGTGAAATCTTCTGAACAGGGGCGCAGACAGCAAAACAAATGTTACAGGGATGATGATAATTCTTCCCTAGGATATCCAAAAAGCTTAAAAATATTTTTTTTGGCTGGAGCTACACTTACAAAATGTACCTGTTCAAAATTACAAACAGATTCTACTTAAGAACAAACCTACAGTCCCTGACTTTCTTGGGACCGCCTGTATACTGCTGTTAAGAAGAGTATATAGGGCCTGGGGGCCCCAAGCCTTTTCTTTTTTTAATTTGGGTACGGGGTCCCTCTTAATATACATACAAGACCCAAAGGGGCTGGGGGGAGGGGGGGTGCCCATGACGTTTTTCTCAATGATTTTCATCCATATTGCCGGGACCACACGTTGCATTAAAGCCACAAGCAGTTTTAAATTACTTTTTTTCCTTTAGAAATGTAATTTTGTGCAGGGACAGTTCTAAACACGGGAAACACGTACCACTTCACAGGCATACTATAGACAACCCCCAGGTACGATAATTAAAGGAATATTTCACTTTTATTTTTTCACTTTAAGCATCATTAACCACTTAACGACCGCTCACTGTATATATACGTCGGCAGAATGGCACCGACAGGCACAATCACATACAGTGTAAGTGATTGCCTTTGTATAGTTGGGGGGTCCAATCGGACCCCCCTCCTATACAGTGAGCGGTGGCTAAGTGTCCGGGAGCGTTCTGGGATGAGGGGGCAGCCATTCGTTTCCGGCCACCCCCTCGCGATCGCTCCCGGCGAATGGAAATGCCCCCTCTGTCTGTGTCAGGCAGAGGAAGCAGGAGGAAGTGATGTCATCTCTGGTGCGGCGCTCACATATACCGAGCGCCGTACAAGAGAAGACATCAGGTCAGTGCACACAACACTACACTGACACCAGGACACATAGGGACATAAATCGCCCCCCCAGGCCCCCCCAGATCACCCCCCCAGCCCCCAGTCACAGTGTCACTGATTGCAGTGACCATTTATTTAGTGATCACTGCAATCAGTGACATTTGTGACTGTAAAAGTGTCAGTACATTCAGTTTTAGGTCCAGTGTAGCCCCCTAACCCCCCCTAATAAAGGTTTAACCCCCTGATCACCCCCCAGATAACCCTTTCACCCCCTATCACCACTGTCGCTAAGCGATCATTTTTCTGATCGCTGTCTTAGCGTCAGTGATGCCGATCGGCAGCCAGTAATTTTTTTTAGGTTCGCCGCATGTTTTTATAGCGTCAGGTACCCCAATATATTATCTAATAAAGGTTTAACCCCCTTGATCGCCCCCCAGGTAACCCTTTCACCCCCTATCACCACTGTCGCTAAGCGATCGTTTTTCTAAACGCTGTCTTAGTGTCGGTGATGCAGATCGGTAGCCAGTAATTTTTTTTAGGTTCGCCGCAGGTTTTTATAGCGTCAGGTACCCCAATATATTATCTAGTAAAGGTTTAACCCCCTTGATCGCCCCCCAGGTAACCCTTTCACCCCCTATCACCACTGTCGCTAAGCGATCGTTTTTATAAACGCTGTCTTAGTGTCGGTGATGCAGATCGGTAGCCAGTAATTTTTTTTAGGTTCGCCGCAGGTTTTTATGGCGTCAGGTACCCCCATATATTATCTAATAAAGGTTTTAACCCCCTGATTGCCCCTAGTTAACCCTTTCACCAGTGATCACCATATAAGTGTTACGGGTGACGCTGGTTAGTTAGTTTGCTTTTTATAGTGTCAGGGCACCCGCCGTATATAACCCAATAAAGGTTTAACCCCCTGATCACCCGGCGGGTGATATCAATTAGGTTTTAGCGTCAGAGAGGGTCTGCGTCACACCCCAGGCAGCGTCAGGTTAGTGCCAGTAACGCTAACACCCACGCGTGAAGCATACACCCCCCTTAGTGGTATAGTATCTGAACAGATCAATATCTGATCTGATCAGATCTATACTAGCGTCCCCAGCAGTTTAGGGTTCCCAAAAATGCAGTGTTAGCGGGATCAGCCCAGATACCTGCTGGCACCTGCGTTTTGCTCCTCCGTCCAGCCCAGGCCACCCAAGTGCAGTATCGATCGATCACTGTCACTTACAAAACAAAAACACACATAACTGCAGCGTTCGCAGAGACAGGCCTGATCCCTGCGACTCCAGTGCTTTAGGAGGTGACTTCACCACCACAGTTAAAAAAAAAAGCAAATATGCCGAAGCATTGGGGCAGCAGGGGCGGAGGAGCGATTTTGCTCCTAATGCCGCGTACATACGGTCGA
The DNA here is from genome assembly GCA_029206835.1 of Rana muscosa. Classification (NCBI taxonomy): domain Eukaryota; kingdom Metazoa; phylum Chordata; class Amphibia; order Anura; family Ranidae; genus Rana; species Rana muscosa. Next base: position 14,728,996 of record JARGYO010000094.1, on the reverse strand, counting down.
AATTCCGACGGAGGCTTGCCCGTGGAAAAGTCCGCCCATGTGTGTGCGGCATAACTTTTTTGCGGGAGGATGCCCCCATGCTTCGGCATATATAAATGGTGCGTGTATTCCCATCATTGGAAGTGGGTGGATGAAGGGCGGTATTCTAATGGTGGGCATACCCACCGATCAATCTCTTTTTTCGTTCAGCCAACTGGCTGCATGAAAAAAAAAGATTACAATACATGTCCAACAAGGACCAGCAACGTACTGGTATGTTGCTGGACTTTGAATGTTTATACCAGAATGATGCCTGCGGGTTTAGGTATCATCTTGGTATCATTCTTTTCAGCCTGCGGCCGGCTTTCATGTAAAAGCAATCCTAGCGGCTAATTAGCCTCTGGACTGCTTTTACAAGCAGTGGGAGGGAATGCCCCCCTCCCGGATATAAAAAGCGCCATTGGGAAATTGGGAAAGCATTTTATCACACCGATCTTGGTGTGGTCAGATGCTTTGAGGGCAGTGGAAAAATCTAGGGTCTAGAAGACCCCAGTTTTTTCAAAAAAAGAGTACCTGTCACTACCTATTGCTATCATAGGGGATATTTACATTCCCTGAGATAACAATAAAAATGATTAAAAAAAAAATACTTGGAAGGAACAATTTAAAAATAAAATAAAAAAGCAAAATTAATAATAAAAAAATAAAAAAAAGCACCCCTGTCCTGCCCTGCTCTTGCCCAATGGCGAACGCAAGCGTCGGTCTGCCGTCATATGTAAACAGCAATTGCATCATGCATGTGAGGTATCACCGCGAAGGTCAGATCGAGGGCAGTCATTTTAGCAGTAGACCTCCTCTGTAAATCTACTGGGGTAACCTGTAAAGGCTTTTAAAGGCTTTTAAAAATGTATGTAGTTTGTCGCCAATGCGCGTTTGTGTGAAATTTTAAAGCATGTTGTGTTTGGTTTCTATGTACTCGGCCTAAGATCATCTTTTTTATTTCATCAAACATTTGGGCAATATAGTGTGTTTTAGTGCATTAAAATTAAAAAAAGTGTATTTTTTAACCCAAAAAATGCGTTTGAAAAATCGCTGCGCAAATACTGTGTAGAAAAAAAAAATGCAACACCCACCATTTTAATCTGTAGGGCCTTTGCTTTAAAAATATATATAATGTTTGGGGGTTCAACATAATTTTCTTGCAAAAAAAAAAATGTTTTCATGTAAACAAAAAGTGTCAAAAAGGGCTTTGTCTTCAAGTGGTTAGAAGAGTGGATGTAAGCTTCCTAATGTTGTGTATAAAATGCCAGAACAGTTCAAAACCCCCCCCCCCCCCAAATGACCCCATTTTGGAAAGTAGACACCCCAAGCTATATACTGAGAGGCATGTCGAGTCCATGGAATATTTTATATGTTGACACAAGTTTATTTTTTTTGCACAAAGTTGTCACTAAATGATGTATTGCTCAAACATGCCATGGGCATATGTGGAATTACACCCCAAAATACATTCTGTTGCTTCTCCTGAGTACGGGGATACCACATGTGTGAGACTTTTTGGGAGCCTAGCCGCGTACGGGACCCCAAAAACCAAGCACCGCCTTCAGGCTATCTAAGGGTGTAAATTTATGATTTCACTTCTCACTGCCTATCACAGTTTCGGAGGCCATGGAATGCCCAGATGGCACAAAACCCCCCCAAATGACCCCATTTTGGAAAGTAGACACCCCAAGCTATTTGCTGAGAGGTATTGTGAGTATTTTGCAGATCTCGCTTTTTGTCACAAAGTTTTGAAAAAAAATATATATATATATATATATATATATATATTTTCTTTCTTCATTTTCAAAAACAAATGAGAGCTGTAAAATACTCGCCATGCCTCTCAGCAAATAGCTTGGGGTGTCTATATTCCAAAATGGGGTCATTTGGGGGGTTTTGTGCTATTTTGCCATTTTATGGCCTTCGAAACTGTGATAGGTAGTGAGGAGTGAAATCAAAAATTTGTGCCTAGAAATCCTGAAGGCGGTGCTTGGTTTTCGGGGTCCCGTACGCGGCTAGGCTCCTAAAAAGTCCCACACATGTGGTATCCCCGTACTCAGGAGAAGCAGAAAAATTTATTTTGGGGTGTAATTCCACATATAACCATGGCATGTGTGAGCAATATATCATTTAGTGACAACTTTTTGTAATTTTTATTTTTATTTTTATTTTTTGTCATTATTCAATCACTTGGGACAAAAAAAAAATATATTCAATGGGCTCAACAGGCCTCTCAGCAATTTCCTTGGGGTTTCTACTTTCTAAAATGGGGTCATTTGGGGGGGTTTTGTGCTATTTTGGCATTTTATGGCCTTCGAAACTGTGATAGGTAGTGAGGAGTGAAATCAAAAATTTGCGCCCTTAGAAATCCTGAAGGCGGTGCTTGGTTTCCGGGGTCCCGTACGTGGCTAGGCTCCTAAAAAGTCCCACACATGTGGTATCCCCGTACTCAGGAGAAGCAGCAAAATGTATTTTGGGGTGCAATTCCACATATAACCATGGCATGTGTGAGCAATATATCATTTAGTGACAACTTTTTGTAATTTTTTTTTTTTTTCGTCATTATTCAATCACTTAAGACAAAAAAATAAAAATTCAATGGGCTCAACATGCCTCTCAGCAATTTCCTTGGGGTGTCTACTTTCCAAAATGGGGTCATTTGGGGGGGTTTTGTACTGCCCTGCCATTTTAGCACCTCAAGAAATGAGATAGGCAGTCATAAATTTAAAGCTGTGTAAATTTCAGAAAATGTACCCTAGTTTGTAAACTCTATAACTTTTGCGCAAACCAATAAATATACGCTTATTGACATTTTTTTTACTAAAAACATGTGGCTGAATACATTTTGGCCTAAATGTATGACTAAAATTGAGTTTATTCTATTTTTCTTATAACAAAAAGTAGAAAATATCATTTCTTTATCGTACACCACGGGACACAGAGCTAGTCATTACATAATGGGTTAAGGGTCACCAGCGGTGATTGGACAATGGCACAACCAATGGAAGACAGTTCCCCTCCATATAACCCCTCCCATCAGGGAAGTACCTCAGTTTTTTCGCCAGTGTCGAAAGGTGTTGGACGCGTTAGGAGGTGCTAAAGGAAAGCTCTACCAAAGAGACCCTCTGGGGGTAAAAGAGCTATGCTTTCGGATCCATCCAAGACGCCTACAAATGAGCTGAATCTGGATGGGATCCGGGCCTCATCCATGAGGCGTCGCCTGTAATGTCTCTCTTCGGAGGACTGGGCTCTAAGATCCGGCACTTTCGCTATTTCGCTATAAAGTCCTGGTAAGAGTCTTGTACAAGGCCCAGGGGAGAGGTATCCTTTAAATAGGAACCCATATCCCTGAAGGTTGGCACACATAGCCCACCGTGAAGGGTGAAGTTTGGTATCTGTCTGAAATCTTTCAGCAGAAAAACCTGCGGCGTGGATAAGGTGAGATTAGAAGGTCCATAACTAGGTTGGGACCTTTTTCAAAAAGTGGATGTCTTCTTTTTTTCCACCACTGGGGGGAGTAAAGAGCTGAATATACTCACCTCACTCTGTTCAGTGTCGGCTTCGGCGAAGTACACTGCTCGTCACCTCCGCTGCTGAGCTTGCTGGGGCACCCCGATCCTCCTTTCGGTGGCCGACCAGACACCTGCAGATGCAGGTAAGTGGGAACAAGGGCTGATGAGAGTCCTCTCTCACTATGGCCACTGCCATAGCGCTAAGGGCCGCGCGCGCGCGCGCGAGCGCGCTTTATCGGAGGGGGGGGTGAAGGCGTGCGCGGGCACGTGGCGCGCGCAGGCACAGAAACGGCGCCAAATTTAAAAGACTGTCAGTGTGAGAAGCACTGCAGCAGCAAGCAAGCTCGTTAGTTCTCTTATTCCTGGCAGAGAAACACAGCAGCTATACAGGGACGTAAGACTCCATGTGGTTGGATTGGGTACTTCCTAGAAGACATCCATGTTATGCATAGTTATGTGTTAAAAGTTGCATACTTAATGTATTTGCTAAACTAAACACGGTAGTATATGCATTTAGGTACCTTGTATTTTGTCTAAACAGTAAGCCTTCCAGGGGAAGTAATACGGACAAAAAGAGATAAGAAAGCACCACCGCCTGAGAGGAGGCTCTAACTGTGCTGACTCGGTACCTTTCTCTCCTGTGTTGCTAAATGCACCTGTTCAGGATGAGCCATTACCTCTGTCAGGTATGGCGGCTTCCCCAGTGAAGCCTGGGCCTGTATATGTCACTGAGGACACTTTATCAGCTGCCCTAAATAATCTGGAGGAAAAAATTGCTACCTTAATCGCTAAGTCCTCTAAAAAGGGACAATAAGCGAAGCAGGTCTCTTCCAGTATTGGACCTCCCTTCAGAAGTACCTGAGGGAGGAGGATGAGGAGGAGGAGGCTACATCAGCAGAGGATGAGGAGCCAGATTTTAAGGTCACAGGTACAATGCTATAGCAGTGCATTTAAGTTAACCTCTGCGGAGGTAACGGAATTACCTGTCTCCTCCCTAGGGTCATTAAGATCCCTGCAAGGTGCATGCTCCTTCCCGGTTCATCCGTTACTAGAGGATCTAATATACGCAAACTGGCAACATCCAGATAAGCGTTTCTCACCTCCAAAAAGGTTTAACATTCTTTATCCTATGGGGGAAATTTTTTTTTAAAGAAATGGAGCCTGCCTGCGGTAGTTGCGGCTATTTCTTGTGTAAATAAAAACCTGACATGTCCGGTGGATAATGTACAAGGGTTTAAAAGATCCTTCTGAGAGGAAGTTGAAATCCTCCTTCCTTTTGGCCGGCTCAATTACCCAACCTGCAGTAGCAGCAGTCGGTATGTGTCAGGTCATCAGCCAACAGGTAAAGCAGGGGCTGAAGGAACTGCCTTCAGAGCAGGCTAGAAATTGGGAAAATTTGCCTAAAGCCTTATGCTTCACAGTGGATGCCATGAGAGATTCTATCATACAGGCATCACGCCTTACACTCCAGCTGGTACAGATGCGCAGAGTACTTTGGCTTAAGCATTGGTCAGCGGAAACCCCATGCAAAAAGCTGTTGGCAAGTTCCCGTTCCATGGCGAACGCCTATTTGGGGAAGATTTAGAAAAATATATACAGAAGATATCAAGTGGTAAAACGACTTTTACCTGAGAGAAAGAAAAACAAGAGATCTTGTTTTAAACGCTCTCTCCCCAGCTCCCGGGAAATCTGACTCCAACCAGTGGCGGCGGCCTGTTTTAGCCGCCCACAAAAGCCAAGGGGCAAGCTCAGAAGAACAAGAAGCCGTGGGGTGCAAGAGCTAATAAGCAAGCCCCCAAAGCCTCTCAGTGAAGGGGCGCCCCCGCTCGGCCGAGTGGGAGGAAGGCTTTGTCAGTTCTGAGCGACTTGGTGGTCAGAAATCCAGGACAATTGGGTAGTATCCACAATATCCTCAGGGTACAAACTGGAATTTCGAGAGATCCCACCTTCTCAATTCCGAGGTTCAAGACTCTCCAAGGATCCACAAAAAAGAGAATCCTTCTTCAAAGGTTTGAATCACTTAATGGCTCAAGGGGTAGTTACAGACGTACCCCAAAAAGAGCGAGGTTCAGGTTTTTACTCAAACCTCTTTGTGATTCCAAAGCCAAATGGAGATGTCAGACCCATCCTGGATCTAAAATCCCTAAATCGGTTCCTGAACGATCGCCATTTTCGAATGGAAACGATCCGATCCGTGGCCGCCACTTTAAAGGGCGGAAAATTCATGGCGCCCATAGATATCAAGGACGCACATTTACACATACCCATCCTCCCCGCTCACCAAAGATTCCTAAGGTTTGCGGTAGAAGATCGCCACTTTCAATTTGTGGCTCTGCCGTTTGGTGTAGCCACCGCGCCCATAGTATTCACAAAGGTGCTAGCTCCTCTGTTAGCAAACCTAAGAACACGGGGCATTGCGGTAACAGCCTATCTGGACGATCTACTAGTAATAGATCAGTCAAAGGAGGGATTGGGTCACGCTGTACACACTACAGTAGGATACCTGGAGCATTTAGGATGGATTATAAATTTACAAAAATCCTCTCTCCAGGCCCAAAGAAGGATAGTGTACCTGGGCATGATCATAGATACAGCCCAAAACGGGGTATACCTGCCAGAACCGAAGATACAGTCTCTGAAAGACCTGATCCACAAGGTCAAAGCAAACAAGAGGCCGTCTATTCGCCTTTGCATGAGACTATTGGGAAAGATGGTAGCCTCCTTCGAGGCGGTCCCTTACGCCCAGTTTCATTCGAGACTACTTCAAGGCAATATTTTAGCTTCCTGGAACAGGAAGAGCCAAGCTCTGGATATACCCATGCGCCTGTCCTCACAAGTACGCCACAGCTTCGATTGGTGGCTAGAAGCCAGGAATTTACGGAAGGGAAAGTCCTTCCTCCCAGTGGCCTGGAAGGTGGTATCTAGGGATGCCAGCCTATCGGGCTGGGGTGCAGTATTCGAGGAGGCTTCTACCCAGGGAACCTGGGCCAAGACTCAGGGGATCCTGCCCATCAATGTGCTAGAGATCCGGGCGGTATATCTAGCCCTCAAAACCTGGACATACAGGTTACAGGGCTACCCAGTTCGGGTTCAATCCGACAATGCTACTGCAGTAGCTTACATCAATCACCAAGGAGGCACCCGCAGTCGGGCAGCCCAAAGAGAGGTGAACCGGATCCTGGCATGGGCAGAAGAGCATGTACCTTGCCTTTCTGCAATCTTCATTCCAGGGATAGAAAATTGGCAAGCAGACTACCTGAGTCGTCAGCAGCTGCTACCAGGGAGTGGTCTCTTCACCCCGAGATCTTTCAGGCCATATGTCTGAGATGGGGAAACCCAGATGTAGACCTGCTAGCTGCCAGGTTCAACAAGAAATTGGACAACTTTGTGTCCAGAACGAGAGATCCTCTAGCCTACGGGACAGACGCTCTAATAATACAGACGCTCTAATAACTCCATGGAATCAGTTCTCACTGATCTAGGCATTCCCTCCGATCCCTCTTCTACAAAGACTGCTTCGCAGGATCAAGGAGGAGGGAATACCAGTAATCCTAGTGGCCCCAAACTGGCCCAGGAGGCCTTGGTACGCCGAGATTGTAAAAACGGCGATAGGAAGGCCCTGGAAGTTTCCACTCCGACATGACCTGCTGTCACAGGGTCCAGTATTCCACCCTTCCTTACAAAGGCTAAAGTTGACGGCCTGGCTGCTGAGACCCACATTTTTAAAAAGAGAGGGGTCTCTGGTCCGGCTCTTTCTACGCTCATTAATGCTAGAAAGCCAGCCTCCAGACTCATCTATCAGAGAGTCTGGAGAGCATACGTTTCCTGGTGTGAATCCAGATGTTGGAATCCTCAGAAGTATGAAATAAGTAGGATTCTTGCTTTTTGCCAGTTAGGAGTGGATATGAATTTAGCCCTTAGCACCATCAAAGGGCAAATATCGGCTCTATCAGTCTTCTTTCAGAGACCATTGGCATCTCACTCCCTAGTTCGGACATTCATTAAGGGGGTACTGAGGATAAATCCTCCAGTTAGGACTCCCTTGTGTCCATGGGATTTGAATTTGGTATTGTCAGTGTTGCAAAAGCAACCTTTTGAACCTATTCGCCATATTCCTTTAATTATATTAAGTAGGAAGTTGGCCTTTCTGATTGCTATAGCTTCTGCTAGGAGAGTATCAGAGCTAGCAGCTCTTTCTTGTAAAGAGCCTTATCTAATTTGTCACAAGGACAAAATCGTACTACGACCCCATCCGGCTTTTCTACCTAAGGTGGTGTCGGCTTTTCACTTGAATCAAGACATTGTTCTGCCTTCCTTTTTTCCAAACCCGCGGACGGCGGGGGAAAAATTATTACACTCTCTAGATCTAGTGAGAGCGGTAAAGGTGTATCTGCAAGCAACCGCTCAGATACGTAAAACAGATGTTTTGTTTATTTTACCAGATGGGCCCAAGAAGGGCCAAGCGGTATCAAAATCCACCATTTCCAGGTGGATTAGACAAGTAATTATTCAAGCTTATGGTTTAAAGAACAGGACTCCTCCTTTTCCTGTTAAGGCGCACTCTACCAGGGCGATAGGTGCTTCATGGGCAGTGCACCACCAGGCTTCGATGGCTCAGATCTGTAAAGCTGCAACTTGGTCTTCAGTCCATACATTTTCCAAATTCTATCAAATAGATGTGAAAGGACATGAGGATTCCGCCTTTGGGCGAAGTGTGCTGCAGGCAGCAGTATAGGGCTTCTGGTCCGCAAGCGGCCTGTTTTGATCTGTGTCTCCCCCCCTTCATATGAGCATTGCTCTGGGACGTCCCATTATGTAATGACTAGCTCTGTGTCCCGTGGTGTACGATAAAGAAAATAGGATTTTTATAACAGCTTACCTGTAAAATCCTTTTCTTGGAGTACACCACGGGACACAGAGGTCCCCCCCTTCTTATGGGAACCTTACTGCTTTGCTACAAAACTGAGGTACTTCCCTGATGGGAGGGGTTATATGGAGGGGAACTGTCTTCCATTGGTTGTGCCAGTGTCCAATCACCGCTGGTGACCCTTAACCCATTATGTAATGACTAGCTCTGTGTCCCGTGGTGTACTCCAAGAAAAGGATTTTACAGGTAGCTGTTATAAAAATCCTATTTTTTTTTCAAAATTTTCGGTCTTTTTCCATTTATATGGCAAAAAAGAAAAATCGCAGAGGCAAGCAAATACCATTAAAAGAAAGCTCTATTTGTGGGAAGAAAAGGACGCAAATTTCGTTTGGGTACAACATTGCATGTCCGCACAATTTACAGTTAAAGCAGCGCAGTGCAAAATTCTGAATTCACCTCTGGTCCTTTAGCTACCAAATGGTCCGGGGCTTAAGTGGTTAAAATCACTGCTCCCGAAAAAAGTCAGTTTTTAAAACTTTTTTTGCATTGATACATATCCCCTGGGTCCCCAAACCCTTTTTAGGACAATAACTTGCAGTTTAGCATTTAACCACTTTAATACAGGGCACTTATACACCTTCTTGCCCAGACCAATTTTCAGCTTTCAGCGCTGTTGCAGTTTGAATGACAATTGCGCGGTCATGCTACACTGTACCCAAACTAAATTTTTATAATTTTGTTCCCACAAATACAGCTTTCTTTTGGTGGTATTTGATCACCTCTGGGGTTTTTATTTTCTGCAAATTTTTTTTTTAAAAAGACCAATTTTTTTTAAATAAAAAGTTTTTTTTGGTTTCAGTTACAAAACTTTGTAAATAAGTAAGTTTTCTCCTTCACTGATGGGGCTGCACTGATGGGCACTGATAAGGCGGCACTGATGGGCACCAATGAGGTGGCACTGATGAGGTGGCATTGATGGGCACTGATGATGGGCACTAATATGCGGCACTGATATGTAGCATGGATGGGCACTGATATGCGGCACGGATGGGCACAGATAGGCGGCATATATAAGCACGGATAGGCGACACAGATGGGCACTGATAGGCGGCATGGATAAGCACTGATAGGTGGCATGGATGGGCACTGATAGGTGGCAGGGATGGGCACTGATAGGTGGCACTGATGTACAGTAATGTATTGTACTAATGGATGGCAATCAGTGCCAAACAATAATGCCTGCCAATCAGTGATGCCCATTGTGGGCACTGATTGGCATCCATTGTGGGCACTGATTGGCATCCATTAGGGGCACTGATTGGCATCCCTGGTGGTCTAGGTGGCATACCTGGTGGTGGGTATCCCTGGTGGTCTGGTGGCATCCCTGATGGTCCAGTGTGGGCATCCTCGGGGGGGGGGGCTGCGCTGATAATCGATCAGCACAAACCCCCCCGTCAGAGGAGTAGCCGATCGGCTCTCGTCTACTCGTGTCTGACAGACGCGAGTGAGGAAAAGCCGATCACCGGCTCTTCTTGTTTACATCGTGATCAGCCGTGATTGGACACAGCTGATCACGTGGTAAAGAGTCTCCTTCAGAGACTGACACCCCGCAACAATGATCGCTGCTATGTCTGGTCAGGATATTGAAACCACTTTGCCGCCGTCATTTTGCTATAAAACGGGCGGCAAATGGTTCAAATTCGCACTTTTGATTTCTCACGTTCGAGTCCCATAGACTTTAATGGTGTTCGAAAGTTTGCGCAAACTTTCGGTCCGTTCGCATGTTCTGGATGCGAACCGAACCAGGGGGTGTTCGGCTCATTTCTATTGAACACATCCCACTTTATGTTTTATATGAATTTGCACATGGATCAGTTTACTTATTTTATTGATAAACACCATAAGATCAGTGAAGTAGGTGTAAAGTGGAAGCAGTAGAGCTGCAGAGAATATTATTTGAGCACCTAGCACTTTATATATGAATGTCTCCACATATTTTAGTGTATTTGTGATAATTTCTGTGCACACACAATAGAACAGTAATATATTTCTATCCCCTTTGGTGGGAGTGGAGATGACCCCATCTATAAGGATGTACAGTACATACACACACAGCATAAAGCCGTGTTCACACTACGAGACATTTCTCTGGGCTGCAGTTCCTCTGAGCTCCTCAAGGTGGAGATCTCACTTATACCCAGACAGGAAGTCTCTATGGAAGACAGGAAGTGATGTCAGCTAGATACACACAGGACATTCCATAGGACGTAGAGGACATGTTGTTGGTTCTAGCGGCAGAGGAGGTAATATGTAGATTAACCCCTTCAGGGGGATCAGTTGATGATTAATATATCTTGCTTCCAAAGCTGGCCATACATGGTTCAGTTTTATCGTTCAGCTAGCGGGATGAGAGCTAAGTGAAAAAAAGCGATTCCCCTATCCACACATTGGAGGGGGATGGGGGAATCCTCCCCACTGCACTATTGTATTCTGAAAATGGGGGGCGCTCCTCCACTCTCAAAATACACAGATCAGTGATGAAGCTATTCGCTGCAGCCGCTGATCGAGTGACTTTTATCCGACATTGACCACACATGGATGGAAATGTGACCGATCCCTGCTGAACCAGCTGAATTTCCATGTATCTATGGTCACCTTAAAGTGTAAAGGATCGTTTTGTTTTTTTTCAAACATGTTATACTTACCTCCACTGTACAGCTTATTTTGCACAGAGTGGCCCCAAACCTCCTCTTCTGAGGTCCCCCAGCGGCTCCTCCCCGTATAAGATAACGCCCACTGGAGAAGCGCAGGCACGCTCCTGATTCCAGCATTTGCGTCCACAGACACGATTGCCGGACTCGGCCCGCCCCCTCATCATTGGATTTGATTGACAGCAGCGGGATCTTTCTCCTTTTTCGCAGCCACATTACTGTCACCAAGGGCTCCTGCTTCCACCCACAGCTGCCTATGTCCCTGCAGAGCCCTCCGGCAGAACAGGGAGGAAGGAGCAGGACGGAATCTCCAACATGGCGCCGCCTCGGCACTGCCACAAAGATCCCCACAAGGTGCTGAGAAACAGGACTACAGAGTCCTTACAGTAGTAACCAGGACAAGCCTGCAAAGCAGCCAGCTAAGAGACCAGCCAGGGAGGGACATGCTGCTTTATGTACACAGGATGTCCTCTGCATCCGAACTGCTCTCACCCACTGCTGGGAGAGATGTACAGGACATGCAGGAGGACACAGGGGAGGGGGGATTGTATTACTGTCCTGCATTCTGCACCCCATGTCCTGTGTCCTGCACCCCATGTCATGCACACTTTGTCCTGTTTTCTGTACCACATGTTTTGCATTCTGATCACTGTACCCTTCCCCTGCACCCCACGTCCTGCAGTGACCTGCACCTTTCTCCGGTACCCTGTACCCCATGTCATGTGTTCTGCACCACATGTCCTGCACCCTTCTCCTGCACCCCATGTTCTATGTTCTACACCCTGCTCCCTATGTACTGCATTCTGCACACTGTACCCTTCCCCTGCACCCCATGTCCTGCAGTGACCTACACCCTTCTCTGGTACTAGACATGTGCAATTCGTTTAGTTACGAATTCGTTATTCGTCAAAATTCGTTATATTCGTTGATCCGTAAACATACGAATGGCTCATTTATTCGTACTTTTGTCCTGTGACCTGCACCCCATGTCATGCACACTTTGTCCTGTTTTCTGTACCACATGTTTTGCATTCTGATCACTGTACCCTTCCCCTGCACCCCACGTCCTGCAGTGACCTGCACCCTTCTCCGGTACCCTGTACCCCATGTCATGTGTTCTGCACCACATGTCCTGCACCCTTCTCCTGCACCCCATGTTCTATGTTTTACACCCTGCTCCCTATGTACTGCATTCTGCACACTGTACCCTTCCCCTGCACCCCATGTCCTGCAGTGACCTACACCCTTCTCTGGTACTAGACATGTGCAATTCGTTTAGTTACGAATTCGTTATTCGTCAAAATTCGTTATATTCGTTAATTCGTAAACATACGAATGAACGAACGGTTTACTAAAATTACCAACGAACAACGAATTATCGAAAAGAACGAATATGGAAAACAACGAAAATACGAAATTATTAAATTAGAAACAGCGAAAATACGAAAGGGTGAAAAAACGTAAACATAGAAACAACGAAAATACCGAACAAAGATTCAAAATAACAAATATCAAAATGAACGAAAAAAACTAAATTACGAATATTTGGAAAACGGAAATCAAAACAACGAATTAGTTAGTTCTGAAATATTTCTGGACGTTGGCCAATAAGCTTGTCCCTTCCCCTGAAGAGGTTGTCCCTTCCCCCAATGAACTTGTTTCTTATTACCTTGTGTGTTTTTCTGTGTTAGACTGCAGTGCATTCCATCCAGAGTCCAGATGGGTTGGGTAGGTGGCACTGTTTTGGTGGATTTGTGAGTTAAGTTGTGACTTGTGAGAGAGAAATTATTTGTTTCTTAAGCATACTCTGTCTAGATTCTAATTTCTATATTACGAATTATGCCCCGATTACGAATCTACGAAAACAATGTTACAAAAGTACGAATAAATGAGCCAGTCAATCTCAACGAAAGTACGAATTACAAAATTACGACAAGTAGTGTTTAGAATAAATGGAAAATGTATTCTAACGAAAGTACGAATGTAATTAAATCTACAAAAGTAACATTTTCCAATTAACGGAAATTAGACATGGAAATACGAATCATTGCAAATCAACGAGAATATAGTTCTTCCGAAAATACGAACACGCCCGAATATAAAATATAACGAAAAATACGAATTTCGAATCAACGAAAAGTAGACTAACGGAAAAACAAATCAACGGAAAAATAACCCTTACGGAAATACGAAAGAGTCCGAATACTATAAACCACGTCTTACGAAATTACGAATCGTTACGAATCAACGGAAATGAACAGAAAAGAAACCAAACCAAACAAAACAAATTTTTATGTTGTGCACATGTCTATCTGGTACCCTACACCACATGTCCTGCATTCTGCACACAGTAAAACATGTCCTGCAGCTTGCACCCCAAGTCCTGCATTCTGCACCTCAAATTTCTTGCCATGCCCCTGGCGCTGATAACCCACACTTCCCTTAAAAAAACTCAACTATCTCCTAATTTTTTTAGCTGGCTCCTACATTCAACCAAATTTGACAATCCCCGCCTTAAGTGACTTCCTCCCCTCCCCCTCATCTCCTTCATTATGTAAGTCATGCTGAGATAATCTCCCATTGCCTGAGCAATATTCTCATTTGTCTCTGAGCTCCTTCTTGCTATTCCTCGTCCTGCCTGTTGTTTATTTGGATTGATTTTCTGTGTAGTGACCCCGGCTTCATCTCTTGGATGCGCTCGTCTGTTGCTTGTCCTGACCTTTATCCTGATTCCTGCATCTCCTCCTCATCTCTCCTCCATAGCCTCTTACACAGCTTTTCTCCACACCTGCAGTGACCCTGGGGGGTGGAAAATTGGCACCAGCATGCAGCGAAATTCATCCCCACCATTAGGAGCTCTGGAGAAAATTGTCGGGTATTTACACTCCTTTCACAAATTCCTGACAGATTTCTGTATGTTAAAGGTCAAAGGTCACTCTTCACTTTAGGAGAGGTAGGACGCACCCAGGAGCAATTGGTTTGCACAGGAGACTCGTATAGAGGACCCCTCAAATCTTCCCATCCAAATATCCCTTCATCCAGAGTCTATATGTCCTATGACATCACACTGACCTCGACCTCACAGCTCTTCCCAATGTACCTCCATCCAGAGTCAGAGAATACTATGACATCACACTGACCTCACAGCTCCTCCTCCCAACGTCCCACCATCCAGAGTCAGAGAATACTATGACATCACACTGACCTCACAGCTCTGTATTGCATCTGATGTGTTTTTTATGTATATTACATACATGGAGTATGTAATATGTATATTTATAAATATATACTTGTGACTATCCCAGTCTCACACTACAACATTTGCTTTGGTTGTTTTGGTAGTGGGACATTTGTTGAACAGATGTCCTGGAGTGCTTACACAAGATACCCTCTCTGCTACCATTGTTTATGCAGGTGTTCTAGTCAACGATGGCTCTAGCTTGAGTTTTGCTATTTTTTACATCAGTGTAATGGGGTAGAGAAGGATATGCCCATATTGGAATTGGCTTCTTAAAAACTTTCCAAATAAAAGACAAGAACACAAACTGAGATTTGGACTTTGTAATGACACCAAGGAAGGTCTCTGCCAGAATCTGGAGATGCTTTTCGCCCGATCTCTGCAATCGTCAAAGAGTCCTCATTGCCAAGGAGATCGTGAAGTTTCTATGAGTGGAGCCAAGTAACTTTTTTGTGTATTCTTATTGTATACAGACCATAGTTTTGCTAGGAAGTAGGTAGGATTTTTTCTTGTTATAGGTATATCTGTCAGCTTTGTATTATATTGCTAATATTGTAATAGTTTTGTATGTAAAGCATTTTCTGTTCAGGAAAAGCACATTGATATACCACAGAGGTCTAAGTTTCCTTGGTTTTACCACAAGATCTTAATAGATAAACGCAAGCATTACACGCTCCTCCTCCCAATGTCCCTCCATCCAGAGTCAGAGAATACTATGACATCACACTGACCACACCGTTCCTCCTCCCAATGTCCCTCCATCCAGAGTCAGAGAATACTATGACATCACACTGACCACACCGCTCCTCCTCCCAATGTCCCTCCATCCAGAGTCAGAGAATCCTATGACATCACACTGACCTCACAGCTTCTCCTCCCAATATGTGGGCTGACCCTTGGCATTCGCACTAGCAAAGTGGGACTGTTGGTCCTGCATTGTATGTAATGATGTGAAATAGCCTGCTACAAACTTTTAACCTGCATAGTGTGGGGTTCCAGTGTGGGTAAATTATACCTCAGTGGGGCTTTAATAAAATGGAGACTTGAATGTTGAGGTGAGGAGGATTCTGGGAAAATCATTTGGATTTACTATTTGTGTTCATATTCTAGAGTTTTCCTCCTGTGAAGTCTGGAGATCATATGACCATCACATTGCCTCCACCTCCCTCCCTGATAGAATAGAAAAATACAAAGAAGATTCTAGAAGTCACCAGAGAGATGATGGAGGAGAGGTGAGCGGTGTCGGGAATTCTGGGACATTATCCAGTAACAGACAAGGGATGTGTCTGGATGGTGACTGTATCATTGTGTGTGTCAGGTTCCTATAAGGTGTCAGGATGTCACTGTCTATTTCTCCATGAAGGAGTGGGAGTATTTAGAAGGACACAAGGATCTCTACAAGGACGTCATGATGGAGAATCAGCCGCCCCTCACATCATTGGGTAAGAGGAGACTTTATTGTAAAGGAGAGAGCAGTACGGAGGCTCCACCTAGATCCCCCATCATCTGATAAACACATAGAAACAATGTATTCAGTCAGTGTGTGTGTGTTTCCTACAGATGGATCCAGTAATGGGAACCCACCAGAGAGATGTCCCCGTCCTCTGTATTCCCGGGATTCCACACAGGAGGATCACACCATCCCTCACCATCATCAGGTAGATGATTGACAATTATGTGTAGTTCTGATTAATACACAGCATGTTTGTTACAATAAATGTTTTATTAGATGTTTGAGAGTGGAAACCTGTGGGATTATTTTATTGATGTTAAAGAAGAGTGTAAAGAGGAGCATGAGGAGTATGGAGTGATGAAGGAGATTTCAGAAGGACACAAGGATATGATGGAGCCACCTAATACCAGGAACCCACCAGAGAGATGTCCCCATCCTCTGTATTCCCGGGATTCCACACAGGAAGGTCACACCATCCCTCACCATCATCAGATAGATGAGGAACAATCACTGATAGTATCATTAAGATCTGTACATTATCTGTATTGATGTCATTTTTCTTTTATATTCAGAGTGGAAACCCGATAGATTCTCAAGTTGAAGTTAAAGAAGAGATTAAAGAGGAGGATGATGAGGATGGGGTTATGGAGGAGTCAGAGTCTCTAAAAATACACAAAGATCTGTACCAGGACACCATGGTGGAGTCACCCAGCTTTAGAAACCCACCAGAGAGATGTCCCCATACTCTGTATTCCCGGGATTCCACACAGGAAGATCACACCATCCCAAACCATCATCAGGTAGATGATTGACAATTATTGGTAGTTTCTGATTTATACACAGCATGTTTGTTACAATGACTTTTTTATTATATATTCAGAGTGGAAACCTTGAGGATTATAATATTGTTGTTAAAGAAGAGTATAAAGAGGAGGATGAGGAGTATGGAGTGATGGAGGAGTTTTCAGAAGGACACAAGGATATGATGGAGCCACCTAATACCAGGAACCCACCAGAGAGATGTCCCCGTCCTCTGTATTCCCTGGATTCCACAAAGGAAGGTCACACCATCCCTCACTGTTACAAGGTTGGTGGGATGGATCATCTAGAACATTGGATTTTTTATGTGACCTTTTAGTTTTCGGATTATATTTTCTCAAATTTTCATGATTTAGAGTGGAGATCCAATCGATATAGAATTTGAGGTTAAAGCAGAAGAAGAAGAGAGGTATGTGAGGGATGATCAGCAGTCTATGGAGGAGGATGGAATAACGAGGACATTTATAGAGGAGGACACTCCTACAGAGATCAGCACAGGTGGGTCATTAACACTGAATACATTCCTCCACCCATACTGCTCACTGATTGGTCCAGAGTAGGGCGGGGACTGGGTGATATCAGCCTGTAATACCCTGGTCACTTTCCTGAGCTGTGTTCCCCGTCCTATATTCCTGTATTTCCCTCTGATAATCTTCCTTCTTTGTGCTGCAGACATAATTTATTCTGGGGTTCAAGTGGAAGAAATTTGGATTTTTACCATAGGTGTTAATCAACCTAGGCACCTGGGGAATGTACTTTGAGTCCGCTGCCCCATACCTGGGTCTAGGAAGATCTCTGACAGAACAATTCTCCAAGGATTACTTGCTGGCTGTGCTGGGTGGAGGGATATGTCCAGGGCTGCTGATAAGCCAGTGCAGCTGGCCATGTTGTATGGGGCCCGGCAATGTGGACAGAGAAGTCTTTCAGCCAGTATCCCTGAATACCAATATTATGAGTCCTGCCCCCTACACTGTATAATTTATATTGTACATTACATACTCCTGACCCATGCACTATATTCTCTATGTTGTACATTACATCATTCTGATACATATAGTCCTAACTTTTGTATTCTATATAATAGGTTGTACATTAGATAATCCTGACTTATTTTACACCCATTTTCTACAAGCTGGATTTTTAATATCTGATGATTTGATTGGAGCACAGACTTTTACATGTTGGTAATAATGTGATAACATCCTCAGACTTTGGAACCTTAAACAGAAAGTGATAATGAGGGAGGAGTCAATAACTCAATGATGGTGGTCTTCGGGATCAGTCCAGTCTTCGTCTTGGTTGTTCTCCCCCATCCTCACTCTCTGACCTCTGGTGGGGCTCAGCTTTGTGAGGCCTAAGGCAAAACTTGGACATGCGGCCCCACTTATACCCATAATGGGAAAAAAATAACTGTATAATTTGCATATATTAGAAGCCTTAAATCCTTTGAACTATGAATTCACAGCTTCTAGGACTTTCTCTAACCAATTCTTCTTTAATCAATGACCATTAAACATAGGATATGTATGTGTATATATAAATATTACACACACACACAAATATAGGTAAAATGTGTGCGGCTGCAACTAGCAATAAAAGTCAAAACTCATATTTTCCATTTACATGACCGTCTGGTAATATAACCCAGCCAGCACAGAGTTCCCCCTTACATCAGAGTCTGCAGGATTCCTCCTTACAGTGCAAGGGGACCTTTCATGTAAAGGGGAGTGCTGTAGACTTTCTTGTAATGGGGAACTCTGATGTAAGGGGGACTGTGGTGACCAGAGAACACCTTATATCAGAGTGCACAGCATTCCCCTTTACATTACAGTTACCCTTTACATCAGGGTCTGCATAGTTCAAATGGGAACTTTGATGAGGGGGGCTCTGGTGACCACAGACCACCTTCGACAGAGTTAATGCACTAAGGTAGATAGAGTGGGGGAATCTTTATATCAGTGTTCCCTTACCTTACTGTATTCACTCCCCACTTACATCAGTGACCCCCCACAGACTGGCCTTGTAGTGCTATCACTGACCTCCTCTGAGGTGCACTGTGCAGGGCTCAGTCAGATGGTTCTCTCTGAGCTTCAGCTTGGCGGTTCTGGTATCATCCTATATTCTTCTCTCCACAATCCACACACATCTGACTCCTCCCATGGACCCTGTCCTGGCAGCGCTCTTGACTCCTCTGTAGCCCCCCCCCCCAGAGACTACAGACATGATACAAGAGATGGTCAGAGACTGTGCAGACATGATACAAGAGATGGTCAGAGACTGTACAGACATGATACAGGAGATGGTCGGAGACTGTACAGACATAATACAAGAGGTGGTCAGAGACTGTACAGACATAATACAAGAGATTTTTAGAGACTGTAGAGACATGATACAAGAGATTGTCAGAGACTGTGCGGACATAATACAAGAGATGGTTAGAGATTGAGCGGACATGATACAAGAGATGGTCAGAGACTGTGCGGACATGATACAAGAGATGGTCAGAGACTGTGCGGACATGATACAAGAGATGGTCAGAATCTGTGTGGGCATGATACAGGAGATGGTCAGAGACTGCGGACATGATACAGGAGGTGGTCAGAAACTATGCGGACATGATACAAGAGATGGTCAGAATCTGTGCGGACATGATGCAAGAGATGGTCAGAGACTGTGCAGACATGATACAAGAGATGGCAGGAGACTGTGCAGACATGACTTTCCCACTGTGCTTATACTACACATGACTATAGTATAACAGATCTACTTATTATACTACCCCTTATTTACCTTCTTACTTATGACTAATTAAATGAGACCACACCATGAGTTGGAGAAACATAGGCCGTAGCAGCCTTATTTATTAAAACGCTGTATAACTTTAACAATGACCATAAACTCTGTCCTAAAGGACCCTCAGTAAATTACTGGTGTCGATCTCTGCAGGAACCTCAATTAACATTTGTGTATATTATTGCACTGCGGTACTTCTCAAAATCCGCTAATAGGCCTCAAGCCGACATGCTGGCTCAGAGACAACCATGACCGCAGTGCACTCGTTCCCAATGCTTCCAGCTAAACCTCCATTAACTGTAAGCCCACCATCAGGACCCATACCAACGACAGGTCCTGAACCCTTCTTTCCGAGGTATCATCCTTCCCCTGCAAAGACCAGACACCCGCCACTGCCACGACATCCGCAATGACCCCAACCTGAAACTGGAAAAGAATTGACAAACAACCTCAAACCCTGTCCAACATTAGGGGAGGGTGGGCGGGAACTTTCCCTTGCGCCGTGTGTTACTCGGGGGGGGCGGAGTCACTCCTTTATACCCTCTGTACCCCCTCCCACACAAATTAACCCACCAATCCCAAAATCCCTCTCATAAGTCTCTGTTTCCCTAGTCATGCCAGCCCTCCGCCCATGCATTGTATTTCTTTTGCTCCGGGCTTCTCTTGACTATAGTATAACAGATCTACTTATTATACTACCCCTTATTTACTTTCTTACTTATGACTAATTAAATGAGACCACACCATGAGTTGGAGAAACATAGGCCGTAGCAGCCTTATTTATTAAAACGCTGTATAACTTTAACAATGACCATAAACTCTGTCCTAAAGGACCCTCAGTAAATTACTGGTGTCGATCTCTGCAGGAACCTCAATTAATATTTGTGTATATTATTGCACTGCGGTACTTCTCAAAATCCGCTAATAGGCCTCAAGCCGACATGCTGGCTCAGAGACAACCATGACCGCAGTGCACCCGTTCCCAATGCTTCCAGCTAAATCTCCATTAACTGTAAGCCCACCATCAGGACCCATACCAACGACAGGTCCTGAACCCTTTTTTCCGAGGTATCATCCTTCCCCTGCAAAGACCAGACACCCGCCACAGCACCCGAATGTAAAAACCTTTACAATTGGGTGCCCCTCCACACCCTGAGAGCCCTCTGGATACCATTCTGTAATCCCAGCGCCCACAGGTCTATACCCACATCATTGAGGTGTACCCCATCACCCCGAAGGTACCACCATGTCTCCAACTCCAGCTCAAAATGACGTATCACCAACCCCCCATTCTTAACCATGAACCTGGCCACATCCCGATTAACTTTCCTCCGAACTCTATTAATGCCTTCCAAAGATCTAGCCGTCCGCCATGAGGTACGAGCCACCATGTCGGACCACACTATCACCATGTCCGGGAATGCCATGCGAAGACGAAGAATATCAAATTTGATATCCTTCGTCACATCCAGCATCGATCTAACCCCCAAATCATTCCCGCCTACGTGCAGGATTAAAACGTCAGGCGGGCGGTCCAGACGCGCATACCGGTGCACCTCCGGAACCGTTCTACTCCACAACATTCCCGGAACTCCCAGCCAGCGAACCCGGGCCTCCTGCCTTGGAAACCCCAATTGCCGACCTTCCGGCCTAGCCTCAGCCCTCTTACCCCCCCAGTACACGTAAGAGTGCTCCAGTATCCAGACCAGCGCCGGCGCCATACCTGAAAGAGAAAAAACATGTAACCACAGCAAACCCCATCAACGTATACTCATTTATTTTTATTTTTTTTTAAATCCATTACCAGCCCCCTCCACCACTATCCTCACACCCCTACCACCAAGTGAGGGCGAATGTAAGTCCGAAATCTACTCGATTCCCATCTACCAATGCGCTTCACAGACTCTGCATCCAACCCACTTCGAGCCGCTTCTGTAGCCGCCCCAATCCTAAAAGAATGTGACGAAAATTCTCTTGCCTCTAAACCTAGGTACCCCAGACATTTCCGCAAAACCGAAATGAACTGAAATTTGGATAACGGACACCCATCAGCATGTATCAAAAAAGAACCCTCCTTTTCCGGGCGCACTGCCAGAAAACCTCGCACCGCCCCCACTGGACAGAGCGGGGATCCTGGCAATGAAAAAATCTGCACTCCCTTGCCCTTCCCGTTCTGATCCGTTTTTGATCTCCACAACCACAAGGACACACTATCCTCATGGCAGCGCACTTCATTAACCCAAATCCCCCCGTGAACTTTCTTTGATGGGCTAACCAGCTCACCAATCCTAAATGCCCCAAAAAACGCCAAAGAAAATGCAACCTGGAACAAGGAGGCCTCGTATCCCGAGGCGCAAACCTCCGGTAACTTAGCCAAAACCCCCAGCAGTACCCCAAACGATACTGGTCGTCTTGTGTCCTTGAAAGGTCTGGCCCGCCTATATCCTTTGAGCGCTTGTCGCACCCAAAAATCTTTGGTAAAATCTGGCAAACCCTGCCACTTAAACAAAAACGCCAGACCAGCAACCTTCCTCCCCAGCGCGGATACTGACACACCTGATTCCATGCACCTGGAGATAAAATACAAGACTAGCAACCTCACCTCCGGCCTGGCAATATCCACTCCCACCATGTGACCCAAATCTGCCCATTCTTGCCATACTTTATGATATGCGGCCCACGTCGTCTCACTCACTGACCTTCTGATCCATCCGGAGACTACCCCAACGCAATCTTCCACAGCCAGTCGGGACAAGGAACCCCTTGTTGCTCCGCTTCCGGCACCAACTCCCGGAACCTGTCCCACTGAAAGCGAGACAAAGCGTCAGCCAAAACGTTGTCCACCCCAGGAAGGTGAACAGCATATATAAAGACATTCAACTGCAGGCATCTCAACACCAGCTGTTGTAGCAGGCGAACCACCGGCGGTGATGAAGTCAACGCTCTGTTAATCACCTGTACCACACCCATGTTGTCGATGTGGAAACGCACCTTCCGATCCCGGAAAGCCTCTCCCCACAACTCCACTGCCAATACCACTGGAAAGAGCTCCAGCAGCACCAAGTTCTTCCTGAAGCCTGCCTCCACCCAACACTGTGGCCACGGACCTGCACTCCACCGGCCTTGGAAAAAAGCTCCAAAACCAGCTGAGCCCGCAGCGTCTGTGAACAGCTCCATATCAAAGTTACTGACCGGGCCCGACATCCACAGCGCCCTACCATTGAAGGACTCCAAGAATGTATGCCAGACCTGCAGATCAGCCCTGTGGGACTGTACCAAATTAACAAAATGTTGTGGCGACTGTACCCCAGCCGTAATTGCCGACAGCCGTCGGCAAAACGCTCTCCCCATCGGCAAAATGCGACAGGCGAAGTTAAGCTTCCCCAACAAGGACTGCAACGTCCGCAGCTGTACCTTGCGCAAACCTAACATCACCTTAATTTCCCCTTTCAGAGCAGTAAGCTTGTCCTCCGGCAAACGGCATTCCATGGCGTCCGAGTCCAGCGTTATCCCCAAGAATGTCATGACCGTACTAGGCCCTTCCGTCTTGTCCGGTGCCAATGGTACTCCAAATCGATCCGCCATATGCTCCAGCGTTGACAACAGAATCGCACAGCACCTGGAGGAAGCTGGGCCCATGCAGAGGAAGTCATCCAGATAATGTATGACCGAATTCGTCCTCGACACGTCCCTGACCACCCATTCCAGGAAGGAGCTAAACTTCTCAAACAGTGCACACAATATGGAACAACCCATAGGCAGGCACCGGTCCACATAAAACCCCCCGTTCCAGTGACACCCCAATAACCTGAAACTATCGGGGTGCACCGGAAGGAGCCGAAAGGCCGCCTACACGTCCGATTTTGCCATGAGAGCCCCCTGGCCAAAATGACGTGCCCAAAAAACCGCTGCATCGAATGACGTATAACTCACCGTGCAAGTATCAGGCTCAATAGCATCATTCACCGACCCCCCTTTGGGGAAAGAAAGGTGATGAATGAGCCGAAATTTATTTGGCTCCTTTTCTTTATCGTACACCACGGGACACAGAGCTAGTCATTACATAATGGGTTAAGGGTCACCAGCGGTGATTGGACACTGGCACAACCAATGGAAGACAGTTCCCCTCCATATAACCCCTCCCATCAGGGAAGTACCTCAGTTTTTTCGCCAGTGTCGAAAGGTGTTGGACGCGTTAGGAGGTGCTAAAGGAAAGCTCTACCAAAGAGACCCTCTGGGGGTAAAAGAGCTATGCTTTCGGATCCATCCAAGACGCCTACAAATGAGCTGAATCTGGATGGGATCCGGGCCTCATCCATGAGGCGTCGCCTGTAATGTCTCTCTTCAGAGGACTGGGCTCTAAGATCCAGCACTTTCGCTATTTCGCTATAAAGTCCTGGTAAGAGTCTTGTACAAGGCCCAGGGGAGAGGTATCCTTTAAATAGGAACCCATATCCCTGAAGGTTGGCACACATAGCCCACCGTGAAGGGTGAAGTTTGGTATCTGTCTGAAAACTTTCAGCAGAAAAACCTGCGGCGTGGATAAGGTGAGATTAGAAGGTCCATAACTAGGTTGGGACCTTTTTCAAAAAGTGGATGTCTTCTTTTTTTCCACCACTGGGGGGAGTAAAGAGCTGAATATACTCACCTCACTCTGTTCAGTGTCGGCTTCGGCGAAGTACACTGCTCGTCACCTCCGCTGCTGAGCTTGCTTGAGCACCCCGCTCCTCCTTCCGGTGGCCGATACAGACACCTGCAGGCAGGTAAGTGGGGACAGGGGCTGATGAGAGTCCTCTCTCACTATGGCCACCACCATAGCGCTAAAGGCCGCGCGCGCGCGGGAGCGCGCTTTATCGGAGGGGGGGGGGGGGGCCGAGGCGTGCGCGGGCACGTGGCGCGCGCAGGGACAGAAACGGCGCCAAATTTAAAAGACTGTCAGTGTAAAAAGCACTGCAGCAGCAAGCAAGCTCGTTAGTTCTCTTGTTCCTGGCAGAGAAACACAGCAGCTATACAGGGACGTAAGACTCCATGTGGTTGGATTGGGTACTTCCTAGAAGACATCCATGTTATGCATAGTTATGTGTTAAAAGTTGCATACTTAATGTATTTGCTAAACTGAACACGGTAGTATATGCATTTAGGTACCTTGTATTTTGTCTAAACAGTAAGTCTTCCAGGGGAAGTAATGCGGACAAAAAGAGATAAAAGAGCACCGCCGCCTGAGACAGGGGGCTCTAGCTGTGCTGACTCGGTACCTTCCTCTCCTGTGTTGCCAAAAGCACCTGTACAGGATGAGCCATTACCTCTGTCAGGTATGGCGGCTTCCCCAGTGAAGCCTGGGCCTGCATATGTCACTGAGGACACTTTATCAGCTGCCCTAAATAATCTGGAGGAGAAAATTGGTACTTTAATCGCTAAATCCTCTAAAAAGGACAATAAGCGAAGCAGATCTCCTCCAGTATTGGACCTCCCTTCAGAAGTACCTGAGGAGGAGGAGGATGAGGAGGAGGCTACATCAGCAGAGGATGAGGAGTCAGACGGATCAGGGATATCGGATGAGGCCTTTTTCGGTATCCCAGATTTTAAAGTCACAGGTGCAATGCTATGCAGGAGCCGTGCGAGCTGCATTTAGGTTACCCTCTTTGGAGGTAACAGAATCACCTGTCTCCTCCCTAGGATCATTAAGATCCCTGCAAGGTGCATGCTCCTTCCCGGTTCATCCGTTACTAGAGGATCTATTGTACGCAGACTGGCAACATCCAGATAAGCGTTTTTCACCTCCAAAAAAGTTTAACATTCTTTATCCTATGGAGGAAATTTTTTTAAAGAAATGGAGCCTGCCTACGGTAGATGCGGCTATTTCTTGTGTAAATAAAAACCTGACATGTCCAGTGGATAATGTACAAGTGTTTAAAGATCCTTCTGAGAAGAAGTTGGAATCCTTACTGAAATCCTCCTTCCTTTTGGCCGGCTCAATTATCCAACCTGCAGTAGCAGCAGTCGGTATGTGTCAGGTCGTCAGCCAACAGGTAAAGCAGGGGCTGAAGGAGCTGCCTTCAGAGCAGGCTAAAAATTGGGAGAATTTGCCTAAAGCCTTATGCTTCACAGTGGATGCCATGAGAGATTCTATCATACAGGCATCACGCCTTACACTCCAGCTGGTACAGATGCGCAGAGTACTTTGGCTTAAGCATTGGTCAGCGGAAGCCCCATGCAAAAAGTTGTTGGCAAGTTTCCCGTTCCATGGCGAACGCCTTTTTGGGGAAGATTTAGAAAGATATATCCAAAAGATATCAAGTGGTAAAACGACACTTTTACCTGAGAGAAGGAAAAACAAGAGACCTTGTTTTAAACACACTCTCTCCCCAGCTCCCGGGAAATCTGACTCCAGCCAGTGGCGACGGCCTTTTCAGCCGCCCAAAAAAGCCAAAGAACAGGCTCAGAAGAACAAGAAGCCGTGGGGTTCAAGAGCTAATAAGCAAGCCCCCAAAACCTCTCATTGAAGGGGCGCCCCCGCTCGGCCGAGTGGGGGGAAGGCTTCGTCAGTTCTCAGCGACTTGGCGGACAGAAACCCAGGACAAATGGGTGGTATCCACAATATCCTCAGGGTACAGACTGGAATTTCGAGAGATCCCATCTTCTCAATTCCGAAGTTCAAGACTCTCCAAGGATCCACAAAAAAGAGGATCCTTCTTCAAAGGTTTGAATCACTTAATAGCTCAAGGTGTGGTTACAGAGGTACCCCAAAAGGAGCAAGGTTCAGGTTTTTACTCAAACCTCTTTGTGATTCCAAAACCGAACGGAGAAGTCAGACCCATCCTGGATCTAAAAAATCTAAACCAGTTTCTGAACGTTCGCCATTTTCGAATGGAAACGATTCGATCCGTGGTCGCTACTTTAAAAGGCGGAGAATTCATTGCGTCCATAGATATCAAAGACGCATATCTACACATACCAATCCTCCCCGCTCACCAAAGATTCCTAAGGTTTGCGGTAGAAGATCGCCACTTTCAATTTGTGGCCCTGCCATTTGGTGTAGCCACCGCGCCCAGAGTATTCACAAAGGTGCTAGCTCCTCTGTTAGCAAACCTAAGAACACGGGGCATTGCGGTAACAGCCTATCTAGACGATCTACTATTAATAGATCAGTCAAAGGAGGGATTGGATCACGCTGTAGACACTACAGTAGGATACCTGGAGCATTTAGGATGGATTATAAACTTACAAAAATCCTCTCTCCAGGCCCAAAGAAGGATAGTGTACCGGGGCATGATCATAGATACAGCCCAAAACAGGGTATACCTGCCAGAGCCAAAGATACAGTCTCTGAAAGACCTGATCCACAAGGTCAAAGCAAACAAGAGGCCGTCTATTCGCCTTTGCATGAGACTATTGGGAAAGATGGTAGCCTCCTTCGAGGCGGTCCCTTACGCCCAGTTTCATTCGAGACTACTTCAAGGCAATATTTTAGCCTCCTGGAACAGGAAGAGCCAAGCTCTGGATATACCCATGCGCCTGTCCTCACAAGTACGCCACAGCTTCAATTGGTGGCTAGAAGCCAGGAATTTACGGAAGGGAAAGTCCTTCCTCCCAGTGGCCTGGAAGGTGGTATCTACGGATGCCAGCCTATCGGGCTGGGGTGCAGTATTCGAGGAGGCTTCTACCCAGGGAACCTGGGCCAAGACTCAGGGGATCCTGCCCATCAATGTGCTAGAGATCCGGGCGGTATATCTAGCCCTCAAAACCTGGACATACAGGTTACAGGGCTACCCAGTTCGGGTTCAATCCGACAATGCTACGGCAGTAGCTTACATCAATCACCAAGGAGGCACCCACAGTCGGGCAGCCCAAAGAGAGGTGAACCGGATCTTGGCATGGGCAGAAGAGCATGTACCTTGCATCTCTGCAATCTTCATTCCAGGGATAGAAAACTGGCAAGCAGACTACCTGAGTCGTCAGCAGCTGCTACCAGGAGAGTGGTCTCTTCACCCAGAGATCTTTCAGGCCATATGTCTGAGATGGGGAAACCCAGATGTAGACCTGCTAGCTTCCAGGTTCAACAAGAAATTGGACAACTTTGTGTCCAGAACGAGAGATCCTCTAGCCTACGGGACAGACGCTCTAATAACTCCATGGAATCAGTTCTCACTGATCTATGCATTCCCTCCGATCCCTCTTCTACAAAGACTGCTTCGCAGGATCAAGGAGGAGGGAATACCAGTAATCCTAGTGGCCCCAAACTGGCCCAGGAGGCCTTGGTATGCCGAGATCGTAAAAATGGCGATAGGAAGGCCCTGGAAGCTTCCACTTCGACACGACCTGTTGTCACAGGGTCCAGTATTCCACCCTTCCTTACAAAGGCTAAATTTGACGGCCTGGCTGCTGAGACCCACATTTTGAAAAAGAGAGGGGTCTCTGGCCTGGCTCTTTCTACGCTCATTAATGCTAGAAAGCCAGCCTCCAGACTCATCTATCATAGAGTCTGGAAAGCATACGTTTCCTGGTGTGAATCCAGAAGTTGGAATCCTCTGAAATATGAAATAAGTAGGATTCTTGCTTTTTGCCAGTTAGGAGTGGATATGAAATTAGCCCTTAGCACCATCAAAGGGCAAATATCGGCTCTATCAGTCTTCTTTCAGAGACCATTGGCATCTCACTCCCTAGTTCGGACATTCATTCAGGGGGTACTGAGGATAAATCCTCCAGTCAGGTCTCCCTTGTGTCCATGGGATTTGAATTTGGTATTGTCAGTGTTGCAAAAGCAACCTTTTGAACCTATTCGCCATATTCCTTTATATTAAGTAGGAAATTGGCCTTTCTGATTGCTATAGCTTCTGCTAGGAGAGTATCAGAGCTAGCAGCTCTTTCTTGTAAAGAGCCTTATCTAATTTGTCACAAGGACAAGATCGTACTACGACCCCATCCGGCTTTTCTGCCTAAGGTGGTGTCGGCTTTTCACTTGAATCAAGACATTGTTCTGCCTTCCTTTTTTCCAAACCCGCGGACGGCGGGGGAAAAATTATTACACTCTCTAGATCTAGTGAGAGCGGTAAGGGTGTATCTGCAAGCAACCGCTCAGATACGTAAAACAGATGTTTTGTTTATTTTACCAGATGGTCCCAAGAAGGGCCAAGCGGTATCAAAATCCACCATTTCCAGGTGGATTAGACAAGTAATTGTTCAAGCTTATGGTTTAAAGAACAGGACTCCTCCTTTTCCTGTTAAGGCGCACTCTACCAGGGCGATAAGTGCTTCATGGGCAGTGCACCACCAGGCTTCGATGGCTCAGATCTGTAAGGCTGCAACTTGGTCCTCAGTCCATATATTTTCCAAATTCTATCAAATAGATGTGAAAGGACATGAGGATTCCGCCTTCGGGCGAAGTGTGCTGCAGGCAGCAGTATAGGGCTTCTGGTCCGCAAGCGGTCGGTTTGATCTGTGTCTCCCCCCCTTCATATGAGCATTGCTCTGGGACGTCCCATTATGTAATGACTAGCTCTGTGTCCCGTGGTGTACGATAAAGAAAATAGGATTTTTATAACCGCTTACCTGTAAAATCCTTTTCTTGGAGTACACCACGGGACACAGAGGTCCCACCCTTCTTATGGGAACCTTACTGCTTTGCTACAAAACTGAGGTACTTCCCTGATGGGAGGGGTTATATGGAGGGGAACTGTCTTCCATTGGTTGTGCCAGTGTCCAATCACCGCTGGTGACCCTTAACCCATTATGTAATGACTAGCTCTGTGTCCCGTGGTGTACTCCAAGAAAAGGATTTTACAGGTAAGCTGTTATAAAAATCCTATTTTTTGGCACCACCCCCAGAGGAGAAACCACCAAATCCTCTAACGGAGGATCCGGAAAAGGGCCAACCATGCGACCCAGCGCAACTTCCTTCCGCAGCTTCTCAGAAACTACGTCCGAATGTTGCAATGCCGATCGCAAATTGCGCGGCACCGGAGGAACCTCCCTCAAAGAGCACGGAATACGAAAACCTTCAGTAAAACCCCCTTCCTACAACCGAGCAGCCGCCCTGTCAGGATACCTACCTAGAAACGGCCGCATCCTTTCCGCCATCACCGGCGTCCTCCCTCTTATTTGCAGGCTCTCCGGAACGGTTCTTCCCTTGCTTAAAGCATCTGGCCAAGGGGTGGGAACCCCCGCAGCCGGAACATTCATGTTTGAAACGGCACGAACCTCCGAACTTGCATTTACCTGAATTAAATTGCCAACAGACCCCTTTTGCCTTACCGGCCAGTTGTCCAGGGGAAGACGATCCACCGCCCCCCCCCCCCCCCTGAAAAAAATGGTTTGGAGCCCTCGCCGCAGACATCAATCTCATCCATAAACTGATATCCTTGTGATCCCACCTCAACTACGGACGCACCGCCATCCTCTGACGGAATTGTTCATCGTACCTCAGCCAAGCTGAGCCGCCATAGACCCTATATGCCTCCCCTACCGCGTCCTGGTAGCAAAACAAGGCTGAGCAGAACTCCGGCTTCTTTACCCCGATCACACTTGCCAAAATGCCTGCAGCCAATTTGTAAATGTCCGTGGGATCAGCCGATACCTATGCTTCTCCTCATCTTCCTTCTTGGAATCATCCGGCTTGACCCTGTCCAAGTTGAACTTCTCTAACGGCAGCAGTGAAAATATCTCCACGTACTCACCTTTCCAAATCTTTTCACGCACTTCCACTTTCAAGTGCGCTCCCAACGGCCCCTCAAAGCAAATATATACCTCGCACATGGCCGCGTCCGCCAGCCTCACCAGGTCCTGCCTGCCTGCCTCCCCCACCGCCGTTGCCTTAGCGACCTCCGCCCCTACTTGCGGAGGGCTGTCCCCCACCACCGGCTGTGACACTGCCACTGTAACCGCTGGCACAGCCCCTGCCACCCTGCTCCCACCATCTCCCCCCACTGGAGGACCCCATGCTGCTGCCGGGCTCGGCGACCCACCCGCCACGTTCTCAAACTTGCCCACCAGCTCCTTGATCCCTGCTAAAAACCCCAACATACTCATATCCATCCCCATTGCCGACCCCGGACCCTGGCCTGACATGTCACTACTCCCCGCCGGGGACCCCCCCACCGCAGTCCCAGTACCCCCCCACCGCAGTCCCAGTACCCCCCCCCGCTAAGGTACCACTTCAACCCCCATCA
Source organism: Rana muscosa (assembly GCA_029206835.1). Classification (NCBI taxonomy): domain Eukaryota; kingdom Metazoa; phylum Chordata; class Amphibia; order Anura; family Ranidae; genus Rana; species Rana muscosa. The sequence goes on along the minus strand of JARGYO010000094.1, from coordinate 14,698,417 downwards.
CTCAACACCCCTGACCGACCCAGGGAAGATAAAGGAAAAACAAACTTACCGGGCTGCCTAGGAAGAGACCCACCAGCCGACCGTCCCGTCTCCATCGCCGCCGTTCGCCGATCGTCCTCCGAATCCGACACTTCTCCTTCCGACCTCCGCCGGATGAAAGCCCTCCAGGGGAAAGGTCCCTGGATGCCTAGGGTCCCGCTGCACTGCGCGCACCAGACCCGCCGTGCGATTTCTTTGTCGATTTTCCCGGACCGGGGGGGCTCCGTCCTGTTCTGTCGACTCCGTCCACAGCTGCCTGCTCTGTCCTCTGCTCCGCCTGAACGAGGTCCCCGGCCGAGGAGGATGAAGGCCCGGCCACCGCCCTGCTCGATTTCCCTCGCCGAGGCGCCGACCCCCGTGACATCACTCTGGGGGCGGGGCCCGCTCGCTCCGATTCCAGCCGCCGTGCGGGCCTAGTGGCCGCTCCGGAACTCCCGGACCGGCCGCCCGCAGAGCTCCGTCCATGCTGGGGATTCCTTCCGGCGTCCGTCCCAGCGATAGCAGCTGCACGCTTCGCGGGAGGACCCGAAGGGGCCCGCGAATGGGGACTCCCTAGGTGACGTCGAGCTCCGGAGGAGAGGTCAGGAGAGAAGCGTTTCGGCGGCCTAGACTGCCGAGCTCGCGCTGACTCTCTCCCCCTAACGGTGTCCTTTTCCACCGGACGCACCAGCATCGGCCCAAGGTTCTCCTGAACCCATTTCGGGCCTCGTGCTGCTGCCTCCGCCCGCAATTGCGCCAAGAGCTGGTCCACACCAGCCATTCTGAACTTTCCCTTGCGCCGTGTGTTACTCGGGGGGGGCGGAGTCACTCCTTTATACCCTCTGTACCCCCTCCCACACAAATTAACCCACCAATCCCAAAATCCCTCTCATAAGTCCCTGTTTCCCTAGTCATGCCAGCCCTCCGCCCATGCATTGTATTTCTTTTGCTCCGGGCTTTTCTTTCGTTCATGTGGGGTTAAGTAGAGAGTCCTTTGCTCTGCAGAAACTCCTAACATAAGCTGGAGCTTGCGCATTTTTCATCACTGTGGCAAGTAAATTGTGTGGTGGGGGGGCCCAAGCTGTACATATCTCTACATGTCCACACATAGCTCATAGATGAGAGAGCAGTAAGTTGAAGTGCCCACCCCATATCCACACTTCAGGTGTGTCCTAATGCAGATTGAGTCTGCCCCAGCACACACTATACGGCTCTCATAGACAATGCTGTACAGAGCCACTATGATAATGATCAGCAATGGCACAGCTCACCTGTGTCCAGTCCTAGGCACACCACACCCATCATTTTCGGTTTTCCTCCTGGCATCTGCATGCTCCTCTAAACACTCACTGCATACACAGTACGGGGAGCCAGGCACACAGGGTGGGTAAGGAGGGAGATGTCAGAAGCACCCTCATTGGATACAGGGCTGCAGAGCCCTGTTGTAATGTAATTTCTGATTGGCAGAGTGTGTGGTGGGCGGGGCAGTGTGTTTAAGCAGCCATACACAGTGAGTGAAAGGGGAACTCGGGGGAAGGCAGCTCTTGTTAGGATATATGGCCCCAGTGTTTCCTACAGGCAGTCCGGCCCCGGAGACATTCCCTCACACACATGGTAGGCAAGTTAGGTGGCCGTGAGGCCCTGCAAGCGCAAGGCCTGAGGCGACTGCCTAATTTTCCTAATTAGAGAGCTGCCTTTGTAAAAAAGGAAGTGCAGTACTTCTTGTGTTAGGAAGACAATAACCCAATGATGGTGGTCTTCAGGATCAGTCCAGCCTTTATTTTGGTTGTTCTCCCCCCATCCTCACTCTCTGACCTCTGGTGGGGCTCAGCCCCGCTGTTTTTCATGACTAAATCATGGACTAAATAAGGAAGTGCAGTACTCTTGTGTTGGGGAGAAAGCAATGAGTTATAGAGGGGGTGGGGACACTATAAAAGACAGTTCTCATTGTTTCTTCACTCTATGACTAAGATCCATGAATAAAGAAATGAACTGGTAGGAGATCAGAGGACCCATTTACTAGTTACCTTGAGGGGGGAATTGTAAGATCCTCAGAGACAAAGCTGCCTGATGTGGGCGGAGTCCTGGTTTAGGGGAACCAATCTGCTCATGTCTAGTAATAATCTTTTTATTTCTATTTTAGTAGATGGACGGGAGATGAGGAAAACCTCAGAGGATTGTCTCACTTTGTCTCCAGACTGTAAAGTAGAAGATGAGGACATCACACAGTATAGTCCAGGAGAAAACCCGACTACCTCAAATGTCCATCCGGCACCACACAGTGTAGATGGACCATCGTATTCCTCTTATCCTGAGGAACCTCAGATTGTGCGGGACGGTGCCGGACCATCGTATTCCTCTTATCCTGAGGAACCTCAGACTGTGCGGGACGGTGCCGGACCATCGTATTCCTCTTATCCTGAGGAACCTCAGACTGTGAGGGACGGTGCCGGACCATCGTATTCCTCTTATCCTGAGGAACCTCAGACTGTGCGGGACGGTGCCGGACCATCGTATTCCTCTTATCCTGAGGAACCTCAGACTGTGCGGGACGGTGCCGGACCATCGTATTCCTCTTATCCTGAGGAACCTCAGACTGTGCGGGACGGTGCCGGACCATCGTATTCCTCTTATCCTGAGGAACCTCAGACTGTGCGGGACGGTGCCGGACCATTGTATTCCTCTTATCCTGAGGAACCTCAGACTGTGTGGGACGGTGCCGGACCATCGTATTCCTCTTATCCTGAGGAACCTCAGACTGTGCGGGACGGTGTCGGACCATCGTATTCCTCTTATCCTGAGGAACCTCAGACTGTGAGGGACGGTGCCTTCCTTCCAACAGATAAGAGGTTTTCCTGTACTGAGTGCGGGAAGTGTTTCCGTTTTAAATCTGGTTTTAATCGGCACAAAAGAATTCACACAGGAGAAAAGCCGTATTCTTGTCCTAAGTGTGGGAAATGTTTTGTCCAAAAATCAGATCTTGCAACACATCTAAGGACTCACACAGGGGAAAAACCATACTCCTGTTCTGAGTGTGGGAAATGTTTTTCGGACAAGTCATTTTATCACACACATCAAAGAATGCACAAAGGTGAGAAGCCGTATTCCTGTCCTGAGTGCGGGAAATGTTTTGTAGTAAAAGGACAACTTGTTACACATCAGACATCCCACACTGGGGAGAAGCCTTATTCATGTCCTGAGTGTGGGAAATGTTTTTCAGGTAGGTCTAGCCTTTCCAGGCATCAGAGACATCACATGGGTAAAAAGCCACATTCCTGTTCTGAGTGTGGGAAATGTTTTGTAGAAAAAGCAACCCTTGTTACACATCAGAGATCTCACACGGGGGAGAAGCCGTATTCCTGTCCTGAGTGCAAAAAATGTTTTTCCCAGAAGATCCATCTTTACAAACATCAGAGATCTCACACGGGGGAGAAGCCTTATTCCTGCCCTGAGTGCGGGAAATGTTTTTCAGATAAGTCCAGTCTTTACATACATCAGAGATCTCACACGGGGGCGAAGCCGTATTCCTGTCCTGAGTGTGGGAAATGTTTTTCAAAGAAGTCCAGTCTTTACATACATCAGAGATCTCACACGGGGGAGAAGCCGTATTCCTGTTCTGAGTGCGGGAAATGTTTTTCACAGAAGTCTGATCTTAATAGACATCAGAGATCTCACACGGGAGAGAAGCCGTATTCCTGTTCTGAGTGCGGGAAATGTTTTTCACAGAAGTCCCATCTTTGCACACATCAGAGATCTCACATGGGGGAGAAGCCAATTTCCTGTCCTAAATGAGGGAAATGTTCCTCACTGAAGTCCTGTTTTCCTGTACATCAGGGATCCCACACAACCCTCGAGGTGTATTAGTGCCTTGAGTGTGGGAAATGTCTTCTATATGAATGTTGCTGGACATCACAGCTCTCATGTGGGGAAGAAGCACACCCTGATATACACCTCAGATATACTCCATGGCTGATCTTCATCATGTAAGAAACAGTTCATAAGGAGATCAGAGATCACCAAAGACATGGATGAAGTGTTGTACCGTGTTGGCCATTGATAGCAGTAGAAAAATAAAAATGGAGTCATTACCTTTCATTGGCTGAGTACATTTTGTGGTGTAAGATTTCACAAACACTTATGGCCCGTACACACGATCCGAATATCGTACGAAAAATATCGTCCGAGGAAGAATTGTACAATATTCGGATTGTTAGTACAGGGCTTCTGTGAGCCGATCACGACAGTTCATCCGATATTATTTTATCGGACATGCACAAAAAATTTCCTCGTACGATACCTAATCATACGATTTTCGTTTAGTCAGTACAGTTGTCGTCCAAAAATACAACACAAATACATGACATCACTTCCGGTTTTTTTTTTCTGTCGTACGAGAATTTTCGTGACTTTAGTAACCTATTCACTTTCTACTTGCGACTAGTAAACGAAAAAAGTCGGACAATCTGTTGTCCGATTTTCGGATCATGTGTACGGGGCATTAGAGGTCTGTTTTTATACAGTTTATTGGATAAAGGTGACAATCATTTTTCCGGCCATATCAAATATTGGTTGTATTTTGTTTATTGCAGTGATGATGAGCGGTATCACAGGAATTGACACCATCTAGTAGCTCAAGACATTATTTTTCTCTTTAAATTATTAAAAACTATTCGTCCAGCTCAGCAAACAGCCTAATCGCATTTTATTTTACCCCCATTCACAGAATGTACACGGCCTATCACTGTGTGAATTGCTATGCAAATCTTTTATGAATAGACCCCCAAATGTCAGGAAATATTTATTTAGCCGCTTGTCACCTGCCCACTGTACATCTACTGAGGACAGGTAGTACAGCCAGGCTAGGTGACATTCCTGTACATGACCTAGCACATGCCTACTAGCGCTCCTCCATGACTACTGTGTCGGGTGGACATCTAATCTTAGTGGTCAGTACCCAGTCACTGTGAGCACCCGGGGTATCGTGATTGCGATGACCGGTAAGCAAACTGTCATAAGTGGCTTTCATTCATGAACAGCTTGCTTACTGTGTGATTGTCCCATAGCTATCACATGGTACATGGCAATCTGTACCATGTGATTTGCTGCAGCCAATCATAGCATCTCAACAGTAAGAAAGCTGTCATAATTGGAAAGCCTTTATAACAGTGATCATCAGCAACAACACTGTAGAAAAAAATCCCTAATCACCCCCTCACAGTAGTATAGTGTCACTATGGTGACACTGAACTGCTCTGATGGCAGGATGTAAAAAAAAGTTAAAGAAAAAAAAAATCCAAAAAGTATTATTATAAATTTTTATTTTAATATACTATCACCAGTCCGTGTCCCTGATCACCCCACACCAGTCATATGATAACACTGTACTGTACTGGTGACACCGGTCATATGATGACACTACTGTACTGGTGACATCCTGATCACCCCCACACCAGTCATATGATGGCGCTGTACTGGTGACACCCTGATCACCGCCACACCAGTCATATGATGGTGCTGTACTGCACTGGTGACACCCTGATCACCTCACACCAGTCATATGATTACACTGTACTGGTGACACCCTGATCACCACCACACCAGTCATATGATGACACTGTACTGTACTGGTGACACCCCGATAACCTCACACCAGTCATATGATGACACTGTACTGTACTGGTGACACCCTGATCACCTCACACCAGTCATATGATGACACTGTACTGGTGACACCCTGATCACCTCCACACCAGTCATTTGATAAAGCTGTACTGCATTTGTGACACCCTGATTGGAAGGAATTATACACTGTGACGGCCACCATGGTTAATGCAGACAGACCACCGGGACCCACGGATCTGTGAGAAACCAAATGAGACACATGAAACAGGCTTCAGTGTGTTCATAAGATCTCTGACTTTATTGAGGTGAAACAGTAGTGTAACGACAGGGGTTAACATTTTTTAAATATATTCCATTTTTGAACACACAGCAGCTACCAGACACTCCAACCAGCTGAGTAAGACCCCATACAAATAATTCTCCCCATACTAACGAGACAACGCTCTGTGTTGAAGTTCCAAAAACAGGGAATGGCTCTTTATTACCAGCACATGGTAACACACTTCTCTTCAAAACACTTCCCTCCCATCCTTGGGGAACAGGGCGGGTTAAACTGTCCAATGGCAATGGTGATACTGGTCAGGTGTGTTCAAATTTCTCCTTCAGTAAACAGTCTTAGCAGGAGGGGTTGCTGGAGTGATTTCTCTCCCCCCCCTTTCCCCACAGCAAGACACTTAAACATCCCATAATAGGCAGCCAGACGGTCTACCAGCTCCAATCCACATCATCACAAACAACAATGAAAAGGTATTTGGAAGCTAGTCTGGATTCATTAACAGTACATCAGGCATCCAGGTGGATTAATATTACAGACCCATTTTAAAGCAATCCAAGACATATTCTCAATGTCCATTATTTTCTGGCTCATACTTTCTAAGAACTTCTGGGTTCCACGGGCCCACCCGTTACAAGTAGCTTATATACAAGTGAAAGAAAGGAGGGTCTGCGTTTTAATGTATATGTGTCTAAGGTTGTACAAACCCAGTACTTTCTTATCTTGACTTTAAATTGCTGACTAGATAAAAAGGAATAGCTGCTACATGAATCAGCTTAACCACAGTGACTCATATGGTTTGTTTCTATGCAAACTGTTAGTTAAGCTGTTTATGTCAAAACACATACATACATACAAAAGTTCATTTCTACTTAAAAGAAAATGGAGCAGAATCTAAAATGGAGTCAGTTGTTTATACATTCTATTACATGGGTTGGGCAGAGTTCAGGAGTGCGCTATGTGCAGGGGTGCAATGTGTACAGAGTGCAGATTTCAGGGGGGCACTGTGTACAGAGTTCAGGGGGGCACTGTGTACAGAGTTCAGGGGGGCACTATGTACAGAGTTCAGGGGTGTGCTATGTGTAGAGTTCAGGGGTGCGCTATGTGCAGAGTTCAGAGGTGCGCTATGTGCAGAGTTCAGAAGTGCATTGTGTGCAGAGTTCAGGGGTGCACTATTTGCAGAGTTCAGGGGTGCGCTATGTGCAGAGTTCAGGGGTGCGCTATGTGCAGAGTTCAGGGGTGCGCTATGTGCAGAGTTCAGGGGTGCGCTATGTGCAGAGTTCAAGGGTAAGCTATGTGCAGAGTTCAGGGGTGCGCTTCGTGCAGCGTTCAGGGGTGCGCTTCGTGCAGAGTTCAGGGGTGTGCAATGTACAGAGTGCTGAGTTAAGGGGTGCACTATGTACAGAGTAAAGAGTTCAGGTGTGCACTATGAGCAGAGTTCAGGGGTGTGCTATGTACAAAGTGCTCAGTTAATGGGCACGCTATGTGCTGAGTTCAGGGGTGCGCTATTTAGAGAGTGCAGAGTTCAGGGGTGCGCTATGTGCAGAGTTCAGGGGTGCGCTATGTACAGAGTGCTGAGTTCAGGTGTGCGCTATGCGCAGAGTTCAGGGGTGCACTATTTACAGAGAGCTGAGTTCAGGGGTACGCTATGTACAGACTTCAAGGGTGTGCTATGTACAGAGTTCAGGGGTGCACTATCTACAGGCTTTGGGAGTGTGCTATGTACACAGTGCAGTGTTCAGGGGTGCACTATGTACAGAGTGCAATGTTCAGGGGTGCACTATGTACAGAGTGCAGTGTTCAGGGGTGCGCTATGTACAGAGTGCAGAGTTCAGGGGTGTGCTATGTAGAGTGCAGAGTTAAGGGGTGCACCCATAGATGGTTCAAATCTTAGCCAGTCCCTGCTAAACCGGGCAAGATTCTAATCCTCTATGGCTGGCTTAACTGACATCAACAGTGACACTAATATAATGATCACCTAAGGGAGAGGCGTGCAGAGTATATGGTGGTGGGTAGTATGTGCAGTAGAAGGGTGTGGAGTATATAATAGTGGGTAGTATGTGCAAAATGGTGTCAGTAGGGCAGTGGATAGTGTCAGTAGAGCAATAGACAATGTCTTTTTTTTGTTTATTATTACATTTTTTACATTTTTTTTCCCATAATAATATGATTCATTACAGTCTATTACGCATATTACTTTTTATAGAATATCTCTGGAGCCTCCATATTGTTACCCCCCATTACACAATGGAGAACCGCATGGATATGAAGATCCTCCCCTTTGTGCCGTGGCTGTAACGGGTATTACTCCCTCAGCTCCCGTGGCAGACACTCCCATATGGGCTTCAATCCATTGTACCACGTGTTGAATAACGAGCTGATTTGTGAGTAAAACTAGGGCACTGTGTCCCATTATTTGGTGGACTTTTGGCGCCAACACTTAAGCAACCACAAGCCGCTTGGGGGTGATGCTTCCCTTGATTGCGGACATGAGGTTGGGAGTCACCCGGGCTTACATCCAAAGCATCTTCCCATTCAGTTAAGAACCACACAACTGCCCAAATTTCTCTGCTCGATACTTGAGCACCCTGGCTAACAGTCGCATTATGCACCAAGAGTAGGGTGACCAGATATCCCCGGTTTCCGGGGACAGTCCCCGGATTGAGGACACTGTCCCCGGACCAAGTCTGTCCCTGGTTTTGTCCCCGAATTGGATTTGAACGGGGGCTCTGGCAATTTCAAAGACAGTCAGTGCAGAATAATAAAAACAAAATCTGAATTACACAAGCCTGCTCCGCTGCTCCTACTAGCTTAGGGGGGTGTATTTTTTCCATCATGTGCTGGTCGGAGCGGAGGGAATATTTCTTCAGTTTCGGGTGCCCATTCAGCTCCGCTCGCATTTTCTTCTGCCTTGGCTCAAGCCCCGGCCAGCCGCCTGCCTGCTTATCTCCTTGCCTTCCCTGACGGAGTGATCTTCCTCCGCTCCCCACCCAGTAGTAGCTGGGGCCCGGAGAGTAAGACTTGACAGGCTGTGAGGCAGCGGTGATGGCCAGAGAGTCACTGATTGCCGCCATTACTAGTAAAAAAAAATATGTCCCCGGATTTCATTTTAAAAATCTGGTCACCTTAACCAAGAGCTATTTTATTTTGCTCACTACATTTATTGGTTTTCTATTATTTTATTATGGTTGTACCTCTTCAGTCCACCATGGGTCTATCTCACCTAGGGTTCACATCTTTCACACCAATCTAATCTCTTATGTTTGGGTAACAGGTTCTTTGTTGGGTCTCCATTATGTTCTCTGGAACACTTTATACACCAGCCCCAATGTGAACACCCATTGGCTCTATGGTCCGGATGATCAGGGCTAGAGTGCTGGAAACTCCTCTGAGCGAGTATTCGGAGATTGGAGGGAATACACCGGATGGGTTACAGAGAGGGGATACCATGGTTGGATCTGTTCCTTTGAGATTGCCAATGTGTAAATAGGTAAGGGAAAATTCTGGACAGCCGCACTCCAAAAATGAGCCTTTATTGTAAGTAAAAAGATATCAAAAATACATGCCACAGCAAAATATAGGACAGAAGAGCTGACGTTTCATACTTTCAACAGTGCTTAATCATAGCTACTAACTAGCTACTGGGTAGCTATGATTAAGCACTGTTAAAAGTGTGAAACGCATCAACTCTTCTGTCCTACATTTTGCTGTGGAATGTATTTTTTATATCTTTTTACAATAAAGGCTAATTTTTGGAGTGTGTCTGTCCAGAATTTTCCCTTACCTAATTGCTATATGCATAGCCTGCACCTGCTGCTTAAATCCTGAGGAGAGATTTATTTCCATTGATCCACCTGGATCGGTAATCCCCCTTCCCCCTTCTGTTCCTGAATTTTGATTGCCAATGTGTGTTTGACCCTCTGTGATGGGGGGTCAATTGCTTCTGGTAAGAGACTGCGATTGCTTTTAGTGTTGGTGGCAGTTTCAACTCGGGATCTCTATTTCACCCTTTCAATTCATTTAACAACCTGCTCGCTTGTACAGAACCTGGTCGTTAAGTGAGGAGAGCCTGTATATCTTTGTCATAGTGTGGACAGTTTTTAACATACGGATGACAAATTGCAGTTCTGTATTATCTGTTATACAATATTATAACCATGTGATATTTGTTTTATTATTTGTTGATGAGGTGCCTATATAAATTTGCTCTCCACTATTATACTGTGATATAATTTTACTTGTGTACACATATGGTATATTAAATGTAATTTATGTAGGGCTGCAACTAACGATTATTTTCATAATCGATTAGTTGGCCGATTATTGTTTTGATTAATCGGTTAATAACCTTCAAAAAAGTGTGGCCATACAACAACGTCTTCCTTCAAATAAAAAAAACATTTAAGAAAGTTTGTTCGATTTTCTAATGCGGTTCACACAGTGGCAACACGACTTCAGACTTCAACACGACTCAGACACGACTTGAGCATGAATCACAGAGCGACTAAGTGGTGATTTACAACACGACTGAAGTGGCCTCCAGGACAGGAGATGTTCCAGTGGCCAATAAAACAAGAATCAGCTCTGTGGGAGGGAGGGGTTTTCCTGAGAAATGTATGTTATCTTCCTGTAAAGCTGCCTTCAAAATGAACACTGATCAGACTTCTAAGCGACTTCCATTGAAATCAATGGTACAAGTTGCCTACAGGTCACCTAGAAGTCTGATTGAAGTAGTACAGGAACCTTTTTTGAAGTCGGAGCGACTGCAGTCGTATGCATTAAAACATCTCCATTCACTTCAATTAGTTTTAAAAATAGCACGACTTTGGGGCAACTCGGGGCGACCAGTAGTCGCGTCCGGAGTCGCCCCTGTGTGAACCGGGTCTTAGTGGGGTCAAATCGACGTTTGTTTTCAACCACAGTGACGGGGAAGTTTAGAACTAATAGAAAACTTCTTGGTGAAAGGAATTTTCAGACAGTGTATGTGGTTTTCGTTCAGAAATTACATTAATTTTAAAACTGAATGTCAAAAGCAAGTGAAAATTTCAAACAACATTCTTTCCTTCAGCGAATGTACAAAGATTTTTTGTATTAATATAACATTAACAGTAGTGATTAATTGCTCTTTTTGTACTATAAAGTAGACTTGTGCACAACGGAAAAATTCGTTCCGTTTCGGTTCGTTTCTTTCCGGTCCTGTTGATTCGTAATCATTCGTAATTTTGCTAGACGGGATTTTTCGTGTTCGGACTCATTCGTATTTTTGCAAGCGACATTTTTCGTTGAATTTTTTGTTGCTTTATAATTCGTACTTTCGGTAGAGTACGTTGTTTTTCGTTGATTCTGGACACAACTCCTACTTTCGTAACTTTTTTTGGGTTCGTTGATTCGTAATTTTCCGTGTCTCTCTTACAACGACGCTGCCTATTATGCCTAATGTGCTTCGAATGGATTTGTACTTTTCTAAATACATAGCGGTTATTTGTAACGATTCGAAATCTCGTATTTTACTTTCGTTTTTTCATGCGGCTATAGCCTCCGCCCCCTGTACACCATTTTGAGAGGGAGTTCAGCATGGTGAGGGAGAAGCAGAGAGCAGAGTGAGTGTTATTGTGCTTCGAATGGATTCGTACATTCGTAACTTTTTTCATAACGAATTATGCCGAAGACCTTCGGGCATTCGCTATTTTGCGGTATAATTTATTTCGGATTCGGTTTTATTCGGAATTGCTCTGTTCGGAAATTCGAATGCTTCCGAATGTCCGAAAGTTGCTAAATTCGGACGAATTTCGATTCGTTACGAAACGAATTGCACAAGCCTACTATAAAGGGCTATTTTTTTTAACCCATTATGTTACTGGCCGATTAATCGATTATGAAAATAGTAATCGATTCATTTCATAAGCGATTAGTTGTTTTGGCCCTAAATTTATGCGGCATCAGACCTGCCACCTCATTTAAATTGCCACCCCCCCCCCCTTTTTTTGTTACAAGGGTTTACATATTCTTTAACTTATATACTTCAGTGTATATGTGAAGTATATGAGTTTGCATGTTCTCCTTGTGTCTGCGTGGGTTTCCTCCGGTTTCCTCCCACACTCCAAAGACATGCTGGTAGGTTAATTGGATTTGTCCAAATTGGCCCAGTATATATATATGTGTACGAATGTGTGTCCCAAGCGTGTTAAGATCCTACGGGGTAAATGACCGCAACAGCCAGCAAGACAATGGCTGCAAAAAGCGCCTTGAGGCGATTCAGTTCGCATTGTAGCACTATACAAGTCATTCACTGCATCCTGTCCAGTAAAGGAACTAGATAAAGAAGATCAGTATCTCCCTGCTCACTATAGTCATATGCATCAAGGCCCATGGGTAAGACTGCGTTTATAAGCATTGTTTAATAATAATAATAATAATAATAATGTCTGATGAGGAAAACTAAGGGATCTACTTATAGAAAATGTATTCGATGAATGTGACAAAAATTCATCCAGAATTACAAATTCTGGCCATAATTTAACGCCTTGATTTTCTATGATTAAGCTTCATGACCAGGCCATTTTTTGCGATACGGCACTGCATTATTTTAACTGACGAATGCGCGGTCGTTCAATGCTGTACCCAAATAAAATGAATGTTCTTTCTTTCCCCACAAATAGAGCTTTCTTCTGGTGGTACTTGATCACCTCTGCTTTTTTTTTTGGCGCTATAAACAAAAAAAGAGCGTACATTTTGAAAAAAGAACATTACTTTCTGCTATAAAACCTATCCAATAAAAAAATGTAAAAAAATTGAATTTCTCCTATCACCTTCCAGGACAGCACACCTGAGATGAGGGCTCCTCCCCACAGGAAACACAATCAATTGACAGCTTTTATAAGTCCCCACCCTTCCCCTTAATCCCCAGTAGGGATGAGCCGAACACCCCCCTGTTCGGTTCGCACCAGCACCTGCGAACAGACAGAAAGTTCACGCAAACTTTAGAACCCTATTAAATACAATGTACTCGAACGTTCAAAATCAAAAGTGCTAATTATAAAGGCTAATATGCAAGTTATTATCCTAAAAAGTGTTTGGGGACCCGGGTCCTGCCCCAGGGGACATGTATCAATGCAAAAAAAAGTTTTAAAAACTGAAGTTTTTTCGGGAGCAGTGATTTTAATAATGCTTAAAGTGAAACAATAAAAGTGAAATATTCCTTTAAATTTCGTACCTAGTGGGTGTGTATAGTATGCATGTAAAGTCACGCTTGTTTCCCGTGCTTAGAACTGTCCCTGCACAAAGTGTCATTTCTGAAGGAAAAAAAGTCATTTAAAACTCACTCGCGGCTGTAATGAATTGTCGGCTCCCGGCAATACATAGAAAAGTCATTGGTTAAAAAAAAAAAAAAATGTGGGGGTCCCCCCAAATTCAATTAGGCCCTTCAGGTCTGGTATGGATATTAAGGGGAACCCTGCCACAAATTAAAAAAAAAATGCGTGGGGTTCCCCCAAATATCCATACCATCCCCTTCAGGTCTGGTATGGATTTTAAGGGGAACTCCACCCCAAATTTTAAAAAAAAATGGCGTGGAGTTCCCCCAAAAATCCATACCAGACCCTTTATCTGAGCACGCAACCTGACAGGCCGCAGGAAAAGAGGGGGGACGAGAGAGCGCCCCCCCCCTCCTGAACCGTACCAGGCCACATGCCCTCAACATGGGGAGGCTGTCCCCATGTTGATGGGGACAAGGGCCTCATCCCCACAACCCTTGCCCGGTGGTTGTGGGGGTCTGCGGGCAGGGGGCTTATAGGAATCTGGAAGACCCCTTTAACAAAGGGGACATTGGATCACTGCGGGACACTGGATTTAATCGCTGGAATGTTTTTTTGTTTTTATTAATAAAGGACTTTCCCAACGGTGTCTGTTTTTTTTTTTTTTACAATTTGTTACACTTTCTTTGTGAAATGGTAGGAACTTCACTGGGGAATAAAGTTCAAACTCTGGGGGGTTTTCAACACTTTCCAGCGGTAAAAATTCTGGACTCGAGCCCCCACTTGTAGCGCACAGACCCCTTTCTTTACCTGCATTAACTTTGGCTCCTCGTAGGAAGAGAGAGGCGCACTACACTAACAGCCCGTACCCTCCTGTGTGAAGAGGTTGAGCGGTGTTGTTGATGGGTCTTCTACGGCCAGAACCTAGAATCCTCCCGAGAATGATTCTCACCTCTAAAGTAGATAGAGACAAGTCCTTGTTTTCCCCAGTAACTTGAATGTCCACACCACTGCATCCGGGACAATGGTGGCATGGTTGCTCGATCTCCCATGCCTGGTAAGACTATGGCATCCGGGTGTCGAGGCACTTTCACTGCCTCCGGACCAGACACAGGGGCCCGCAACGACACTTGTCCCATCCCGGCAACAGGTGCAGGTATCTCCAGTGGTGGAAGGGCAGACAACGGGACAGATTCCTCCTCAGGCTCCGGGGCCTCCACCCCAGGCGTATCATCCCCAGTGACCATGGGTGAGTCCCTTTTCCTACGGGACGAGGACAGGGGTACCTTATCCCAACCCTTCCGCTCAAACAGTTCATCAATGGTTGCATCATCTCCTGGATTGGAGACTGACTCCAGGTCGGAGGTATCACATTCCTCCGCTGGCAGGTAACTCTGGGTGGATGACGAATCACCGCCTCTGACAAGTTCAATGGCCCTGGGGTCCCTGACCCAAGCATCCCCGATACTTTGGACCTTAGCCAAGGTCCCTTTCCCCGGCTTACCTCGGCTTGTAACTGATGCAGGATGTCCAGAACTTTTTGCTATGGAAGCATCCGATCCGAGCAAGCGCTGGGGTATAACTCGACTACGGCCGCAGGAAGCTTTAACATAGCCGACCTTCCTCTTGGGCGGTGGGAGCGAGGCTTCAGTAACTACCGAGGCAACATCCTCCGGTTTCTCCGTCTCCGGTTCCTCAATCACCGGAACATTTTCAACTGTGACTTCCTCCGAAGTCCCGACAGTGCGTGTAGGGGTGGCTGTGGAAGCTCTGGTTCCTTCTTCCAAAGTGGTGTCACCCGTAAGGCAGTTCAAACAGAAGGCCCAAGGTTTTTCAGTAGGCTGCTCTACCTCAAACAGGAATTCCTTGCACTGTTCGCATCTTCCAAAAGGCCTAAGATGCACCACCAGGCTTTGAGGTTAAGGGGCCCACTGCCCTTTACCCCGATATGGCAAAACCCTAGATACCCAGAGTTACAGGACCTAGAGGGCTTTATCTCCTGGAAAGAGAGAGGGATTTGTTTTTTTTCGCAACTGTACGAGGGAGAAGTGTTAAAAACATACGAACAGATGTGCCAGGAATTCCAGTTAGCCCCAAGGGGCTTTTATCAATATCTTCAGCTTTGGCATGCTCTGCAGGCACAGCAAATGACACAATCCTTAGTAATATCATCGTCACGTCTGCTGATGGAGGTCCTCCAGGCGGATACCCGGAGAGGACTAATATCAAAAACATATGCGGAATTACTATCCTCAATACAGGACTATGCCTCCCTTAGATGTCATAGTAAATGGGCAGAAGACATCGGAGATATAGATGGGGACCAGTGGGATATGGCGTTGGACTCTATTCCGGCGGTATCTGTATCAGCGTCCCACAAATTATCACAATTATTTATTCTGCATAGGGCATATAGAACACCAGTACAGCTTTACAAGTGGGGAGGAAGGGACTCCCCCTTGTGCCCAAAGTGCAAAGTACAGCAAGGGGACTTTATACATCTAATTTGGAGGTGCCCAAAACTCTACAGATACTGGGAGGAGGTTTCCCAGAACATCACAAGAGTGGCCCAGGTACCTATACCCTTGGACCCTCTAGTGTACCTGCTTGGGGCGATTGAAGCTGAAAAGTTCCCACAAGGAAGGTACTATATGATAACAAGACTGATGTACCTGGCTAGAAAGCTAATAGCGCGATACTGGATGGCAGAGACGGTTCCCACAGGGAAGCAGTGGATTGCGTATGTCAATTCCTTGCTTTTCAGAGAACGGCTCGCCTACAGACGTAGAAAGGCAGTGGATAAATTCAATCTTATATGGCAACCATGGCTGGAGGATCCTAGCCTTGTGTCATTACAACTGGTAAAGGATAGGCTCCTGATGTAGAAACCTATGGGGCGGCTGGGGGGGGGGATTATAAGTTAAATGCGCTAATGACAATGCATTCGATTTGGGAGAGCTTGCGAACAGGAGAAAAGACTCAGGTTGTTATGATTCAAAGGGTTGGGCGGGGGGGGGGGTTGGGGGGGAGTAAAAGGGAAACATTTTAATGTCACTGTTGTACTGTAAATTGATTAGGTTTTTTTTTTGTATGGACAGGAATTTTAATATGCTTTTGTTTATATATCAATGTGTAAGACTAAATGCACAAATCACATGTATTGATTGAGCAAATGAAAAATAAAAGGATTTAAAAAAAAAGATGCACCACCAGTCCCTGGCATCCGGGACAAACCACTCCAAGGGCCTCAGTCTCAGTCAAGCGACCCCGAGGCTTCAGCCGAATCCCCGTGTCAGTCACAGAAGCAGCAAACGAGGTCACATTCATGGTTGAAGTAGCCGGAATCCATGAGGCATTATACGCCATGTTACCCGCTTGCCGATCCATGTCGCACTGTCCTTTCTGCGCCAAAGTCACCACGTGCAACTCATCACATGGCGAGGCTCCTCCCATCCTCTGCAATGTCCGTGGGCTTTCTCACTTAGGTACGCCCACGAACTATGCAGCCTGGGTTCTCCTCGTGGCGCAGTCACCTTTTTTTCTCCAATATGGCCGACCTCCACGGAACTTCACTGGGGAATAAAGTTCAAACTCTGGGGGGTTTTCAACACTTTCCAGCCGTAAAAATCCTGGACTCGAGCCCCCACTTGTAGCGCACAGACCGCTTTCTTTACCTGCATTAACTTTGGCTCCTCGCAGGAAGAGAGAGGCACACCGCACTAACAGTCCGTACCCTCCTGTGTGAAGAGGTTGAGCGGTGTTGTTGATGGGTCTTCTACGGCCTGAACCTAGAATCCTCCCGAGAATGATTCTCACCTCTAAAGTAGATAGAGACAAGTCCTTGTTTTCCCCAGTAACTTGAATGTCCACACCAGCTGCAACTCCAACTCAGAATTTATTTTCTACTTGCAATAAACAGTCTCTGATAAAGAACAGGTTGGAGGAAAGAACAGGACAGCATAAGGTGTGGGAGAGGTCCAGGCACAAACACAATCACTTTACTGCTCGGCTTCTCGAACAGACTCAGCCCAAATGGATAGTCCCCTTAGAACGAGACTAGCAGCCAAATGGCACTCTAACTTTAACGCTCAGTCTCTGCCACAGACTTGGTGAACTTGGTCTCTGCCACAGACTTGGTGAACTTGGTCTCTGCCACAGACCTGGTGAACTTGGCCTCTGCCACAGACCTGGTGAACTTGGCCTCTGCCACAGACCTGGTGAACTTGGCCTCTGCCACAGACCTGGTGAACTTGGCCTCTGCTACAGACCTGGTGAACTTGGCCTCTGCCACAGACCTCGTGAACTTGGTACTTCAAAACTTGACCTCTATGTAAGGAGAAGACATCCCTCCAGAGAGTTACCAGGGACCCTTCCATCACCATGACTTCTCACTGGTTCTTCGGAACAGTTCCTCCCCCGGCCTCCTCATCCTGGACACGGGCCCCCTCGCAAGGTGGCACCCTTAGATTCCTCGATCCTCGCTGGGCCCCAGCCGAAGGTGCTGGGCCCAAGGCCTCTGTCGCAGTCCCAGGGCTAAAGGTGCCTGGGACCGATTCACCGACTCCCGCCCCTGGGCCAAAGGTGCCCAGGGCGGACTGGAACGGAACCCCACTCCTGGGGTGGAAGACGAACCGTAAACCCCTGAACAGGCAGCGTCTGCCCCTTTTATATCCTCTCCCAGCATGTACAGCAGGCCTGCCACACCCACTGTATGGCTGCTGAGAGGGAACACACAAGGCACAGCACTGTATCAGTGGTTCAACCCTAGCCTACTATGGCAGCGCCACCTGTAGGCCACAGGGAACTGTACACCAATACTCTCCCTGCAGACAAAAAATGGTTATGAGAACTCTAACAATTAGGGTGTTTGAGTAAGCTACCACTCAAACACTTCCCCTAAATTTAGCACCCCGCTACATAAGCCTTTAAAATTAGCACTTTAGATTTCTCCCATAGACTTTTCGAATTTGCCGTGAACACCCCAAATTGTTCGGCGAACGGGCGAACAGGCAATGTTCGAGACGAACATGAGTTCGACTCGAACTCGAAGCTTATCCCTAATCCCCAGTATTGAGTGTGTTTCTCCCGAACACAGCGACATGTTTGTTTTGTTTTAAAGACCTAATGACCGGGGAGGGTCTGATGGTACCCCTGTTGAGACAGGTTTTAGGGAGGGCTGAACTAACCTGTAGGCCTTGTCCTTCTCACAGTTTGCCCCAAGTGTGCACCAGCGCTCTGGCCGCAGGGAGTGCGCGCCATCGCTGCATTGCATAAACCACCGCCATTAGCCGCTCTCTTCACTTCCGGGTTTCCTATTGCAGGAAGCACTGCACTCCAAGCTTCATCCTGAACACGACCGCATCACAGGAAGTGGGGGGTGCCAGAGTTACCGCACAACCCGGAAGTGCTATAAATGCCGGGAGGCAGCGCGGAGAGTGGCATGGGAGAAAGGTGGTGGGAAGCGGTCGGCTTGCTGTACCAGCCCTTCTAGCAGTACCAGCAGCCCAGGACCCAGCCAACCTCCTCATGGAGCAAGAGGAAGGGAAGGCAACGATGACTGCGGGCAGATCCAGGTCGGGGCCGATGAGTACAAACCCCCCTTGGAAAGGGAGGAGGGGAAGGGAGTGAGGGGTCCTGGCTTCCAGGGGTCTGAGAATCCCTGGGCCAGCCAGAACAGGACTGGGCTTCACCACTCACCTTTCCCTTTCCCCCTCCCCAGTACAAACCCACAGTTCTAGGGGAAGACAGAGAAATGTTATGTATATAGTTTATATCTCTCGTCTTACAGAATCCCCCAGCGGAGCCCAGGAGGCCTCACATAAACAACCTTCTGCCGCAACAGGGCATAGCTCCTCAAAAAAAATATGGGTACTGTAAGGATAAACTCCCAAAGTCCCACTCGAAGCCCTTTTGCTATAACTGTATCAATAAATTAGCAGGGAAAGAGGCTTCTACTCTGATGAAAAAATGTCTCATCAATGCAGACGGAAATGCTGGCAACAGTCAAAGCTTTCCGTGAAGCTGCCAGGCAGTCAGCAACCCAGGGTCCTGACACAGAGGAGCTTACTCCTAGAGAAGGCACATCCTCCCAGGAGAGCCTCTTTGGAGGGGGACCTTCTCCCACCCTCACAATCACTCCCTCTAGTCCAGGCAGAGGAGGACGGGGGATAGGGAAAGCCAGGCCAGGTCAGAACATAGCTCAGAGGGGGAGTTGGATCTAGACCTGTTAAGCCAGACTCAGGAGGATGGAAGGTTAAGGAGACACCTTTTCACCCTAGTGGATCTGGATGGACCCCTGCAGGCAATATATGCCACTGAGGAGATTCCAGAAGCCCCTAGAGTAACCTCAGCACAGGACAAGATATATAGGGGGCTGAGCAAGGCTCAAATCCAGGGTGTTTACACTCCATCAATCCCTAAAGGATCAGGGCCAGCTGCTATGAATCTGGCAGGTAGCTCCACGATGGTGCATTTAGAGTTTTTTTTGCTCTTAAAAACCTGCCTCCTAAATTTTTACCCATAGGGTGGGGTGGCACAGTAAGGGGCACCCTTGTGAACATATTATGCTTGAGGGGGTTGCTTGTTATGGGCAACATCTCAACAAGTTCCAACCTATTCTTTCCTCCTTACACAGCTGCTATATCTATCAGTGTGTAAGAGTTAATCAAGACCTCTTGTGGTTTGGGCTACAACCCACCTGTGGGCTGTACGAGAAGTCTAAAATGCTATCCTGCAACCCTTTTTTTTTTTAACTTTATATTCTTTATTGTTTTTCCATAGTACATAACATTTTATAAAAGTACATACATTTATTTTACCCTTATGTTACCTAAAGTGCTTTAATATAGTGTTCTACCATTATCCACTCCCCCCCCCCTCCCTTACTAATCTTTCTTCACACTCCAAAAAAAAAAGGAAAAGACCAAAAATGCATTCTACCACTCTCTAGTGCTATTACAGGGATCGGTTTTATTTTTACTTTATTTAATTTTGTTTTTCCTTCTTCCTTCTCTCTCCTTCCTTTCCCCCTTCCCTTCCTTCCTTTTAATCTTCCGACATGTTCAACTTCTTTATCTAGAACCCATAGCTTCTCTTTCTCCCTATCCTCTATACGCCCTTCCTATCTCAACAGCCCGGTTTCCACGTTTGGGTCTAT
Source organism: Rana muscosa (assembly GCA_029206835.1). Taxonomy (NCBI): domain Eukaryota; kingdom Metazoa; phylum Chordata; class Amphibia; order Anura; family Ranidae; genus Rana; species Rana muscosa. The sequence goes on along the minus strand of JARGYO010000094.1, from coordinate 14,678,094 downwards.
TCTTTACTCTTCTCTCTACTGCCCCAGTTAGGGCGGGCACCCCATTCTTCTCAGCCAGGGATCCCACATTGTTTTTAATTTTTTGTAGTTGCCACGTCTAGTCAAAACTACTTTTTCCTTCCACACTGTTGCATTTATTACATTGACCCACTCTGCTGATGTCGGTGCTTTCTGTGCTTGCCAGTTTTGTGCTATCACCTTCCTGGCCTGAAAAAGGCACCTCAGCACTACTTCCAAGATGTCTTTTTGCCCGTGTCCCTCCTCTATACAACCTAATAGGCACACCCTGGCCTCCGGTTCCAGAGTCATCCCAAAGGTTGTATTTATGATGTTCAATACCTTAACCCAATACCTATGTAACTTCAGGCATTTCCACATCATGTGTATGAGGTCCCCTGTATCTTGACATCTAGGGCACTTATCATCCAGTCTCCTTCCAAACATATGTAACCTCTTTGGGGTGTGATAGACTCTGTGCACTAAGAACAGATGTGACACTCTCTGCGATGGGGAGAGTGACACCGCTGTCCCCTGCTCCAGTATCCGTTCCCAATGCGCAGTTGTTATAGGGCCTATGTCCTCCTCCCATTTTGCTTTATTTTTACCCAGCCTATCCTTAGGTATAAAGCCGCCCCTAATCTGTGAATATAATTCTGAGATAAGGCCTTTTGATGTTCCTGTCTTAATTAACCGTTGAAGGTGGGGAATTTTTTGCCAGCTCACCGGATATGTTTTGAATTGGGTTTGAAGTGCGTGTCTTATCTGCAGGCAAGTATAGAACAAGGAGTTTGGGATGGCATACTCTCTACTTAATTCTGAAAATGCTTTCAGTGTATTACCTTCATATAACTGCCCCAGTCTAGTTATACCTCGCTTTTCCCATTCCTTTAACTTTCCCATAGCTTGAATTTCTGGTAGGTGTTTATTTTCCCAGAGAGGGGAATATTCCGTTAGCCCTTTGTACCCCATAGCTTGTTTACCTGCCCGCCATGTTCTTATGACCATCTTTAGTGAAGGGTTCTTAACGGGAAAGGAATCAGCCTCCAAGTTTTCTATTATGGTGTTATGTGGGGCCCCCATTAGCATCATTTTCTGGCTGACCCCTCCTCCTCCCTCTGTTATACACCCCCCCCCCAGGTGCTGTAGCTGTGCCGCTAAAAAGTAGCTGTAAGGGTGTGGAATAGCCAGCCCTCCCTCATTTGTTGGCAGCTGTAATATTTGGAGACTGAAGCCTCGTACACACGACCGAGTTTCTCGTCGTTAAAAACACGTCGTTTTTTCAACGAGATTCTTGTTAACCTTGACGAGTTTCTCGTCAAGCTTTCTATGCGTACACACTGACATTTCCCAATTTCCTCGTTGTTCTCCGTGCTCACGTCCAGCACGTACGACGGCACTATAAAGGGGAAGATCGTTTTTCTTGGCGCCACCCCTTGGGCTGCTTTTGCTGATCTCGTGTTACCGCGTGTGAAGTAAAAGTTTGGGAAGAGACGATTCGCGCTTTTCAGTCTTTGTGCTTTTCAGTTCGTTTTCTGAGGTTCAGTTTGTGCTTGTGGGTTCGTATCTTGACTTTCAGGGCGTCTAGGCAGGTTGTATCTGTTTTACAATGCGTTCTTGCCCGTTCGTTTCTGATTTTCAGTTCGTTATTCATAGGCCTTGCTGTTCTAAAGTGCGTTCTGTTCTGTACGTTCTGATAAGACGACCGTTTCCTAGCCATGTCGCCTGGACGTTCTCGTCGTCGAGTTCGTGCTGTGCGTGCGCTTGGTGTTGGTCTGCTTGTTTTGGACCAAGACCAGTCCATGAATGGTGTGAGGAGGAGTTCATGGACCAAGAATTGGTTGCTCCAGCGGGACCAATTCTGCCACATGCCTCTGCTGCGGGAGATAGTCGAGAATAATCCTGAGGACTACAGGAATTTTCTGCGGATGTCTGACCCCGTTTTTCAGGAACTGTTGGCTTTGGTGTCCCCCTATATTACCAGGCAGGACACCGTTATGCGGGAAGCCATCAGTGCTGAGCAGAGGCTCATTGCCACGTTACGTTACCTGGCGACAGGGAGAAGTCTTCAGGACTTGAAGTTCACCACAGGCATCTCCCCCCAGGCTCTGGGCCTCATAATCCCAGACACCTGTTCTGCCATCATCCAAGTCCTGCAGGAGGACTATATTAGGGTAAGTTTTCTCCTTTAACATCACATTTTATGTATTTCATGTATGCTAATGTATTGTATTTCTTTCATCCTTCCCTAATGACCATGATTGTAATATGCTGAGAATGTCCCCTTTGTCCTCATGCATGCTGGAAGCTTTAGATTGCCCCTTTTTTCTCCTCCATGCATATTTCCCTTCACTAACCTTTCCAGCAGGGGCGCCTGTTGCAACAAATGTTTGGGGGTCCAACCCCAATTTAGGAAATAAACTTCCTCCATTTTTGCAAAGGTGCCTATTAAACGCCCCCAGTTCTCCCCTCCAATGCAGCCATTTTGTCCCCTCCAATGCAGCCAGTTTCCCCCCAGCCCTGCACATACCTTCTTGTGGTCAGCGCCATCCTTCTTCTGTCCTTGATGTCTTCTCCTTCCCTTGATGTTGCATCAGCCAATCATGTTACCATTAAACAGACTTGGTGAACATGATTGGCAGAACAGCCTGTCAGTGTTTACCCAAGGAATGCTCCCCCCCCCCTGCGTCCCCTATTTAACTTTTATGAAGCCAATTACATCCCTCAGGCTGTAATGTGCAAGCCTATTTGCCTCCCTGTTTCTGATATGCAATTTTCACCCCATAAATGCTGCAGTTATTCATATGTTGGTCGCTTAACAGGGGGCCCTCCACCTGAATAGTGGGCGGCATTGACAATACAAAGGTTAATGCAAGGCATGAACCTATGTATTGTTCTGAGTGACGGGCACAGGAGAGAGGGGCAGTGCTCCAGCGCCCACTCTGGACGCACCGCCACTGCACTGCTATCCTGTGGCCAAACACATCTACCCCCCCCCAAATAATGTATTAATGGACCATCAGAGGGGGTGATGAATATGAAACATGAGCCTTCCATTATACTTATTTAAAACACCTTAATAAACGTAGAATTTGATTGATGTTGGCCTCTAATGTTTTTTATTATAATCTCCTTGTAATGTAATATTTTTAAATTCTAATTTTCTTTCATCTTGTTTGACTCCCCAGCTTCCTTCCACGCCACAGGAATGGCAGACTGTGGCATCGGAGTTTGCCACGCGGTGGGACTTCCCCAACTGTGGTGGTGCCATAGACGGGAAGCACGTCCGCATCGTGCTGCCACCCCGTTCTGGGTCCTACTACTTCAATTACAAGGGGTTTCATAGCATTGTGCTGATGGCGGTGGTGTCAGAACGGTATGAATTCCTCTATGTTGATGTAGGGAAGAATGGCCGGATGTCCGATGGGGGATCCTTCATCCAGACGGAGTTTGCCCTCCGTCTCCAGAGTGACGACCTTGCATTGCCACCGGATGCAGGGAATATTGAAGGACTCCCCTTTGTTTTTTTGGCTGATGAAGCCTTCGGGCTCGGACCGCATCTTATGAGGCCATTTCCTCACAGGACCCTGACCCCAGAGAAGAGGGTGTTCAATTACCGGCTGGCCAAGGGCCGAAGAGTCGTTGAAAATGCCTTCGGCATAATGGCCAGCCGGTTCCGCATTTTTATGACTTCCATACACTTGGCGGACTACAAAATAAACTATGTAGTTTTATGCTGCTGTGTGCTACACAATTTTCTCAGCAGAAAATCCAATTCATATATGGCCTCAGTATTGCCTGAGGCTGGACTTTTACCTGCTAATCCCCTGCCAGGCCTGGAATCTGCCCGTCCTGGCTTGCCCCCCCAAAATGCCCGTGAGGTTCGAGACAAATATATGCAATATTTCACGGGTAGGGGGGCAATTCCTATGCCAGGCTATGGCTAAAGATTCCTGGAGAATGAGCTAAATAAAATTCTGATTTCAAATTTTAACTTTGGTTTTTTTCCTGTCTCCTAGTTTGTCTTAGTGCATTTGTAGTGCCAAGTGTATTTTCCTTTAGTAAATAACAACCATTTCACTATGTAACCTTACAAAAAACGCAAATAAGGTTAGAGCGTATTGAAAAAAGAAGCTACACGTTGTTTCTGTTCAAACATTTTACTCTGTGCACATTCACACACATGTTTCCTTTTTTTTTTTTTTGTCCTGGCCACAAACCGCCAATTCTTTTCTTAGGAAATTACAAAAACAACAGTTGCATTCCAAAAATTACAACATTGGATACCTCTGAGCAATCTGACACATTCACTTACACAAACTATGTCTCTATGTGCCCGTCCTAATATGGGGTCTTGCCACCACTTGCCCAGCCAAAAATTGAATATGCACACATTTTGTATTATTTTCCACTAGGGATTTTAGACTCCTGATCCCTATTGTCAACATGTGCTATCTGCCATCAGATTGCTCTTGTTTAAGTTCATACTTGACTATGTGTATTTGTAAAAATTTAAAATGTAGCTTTGGAGTAAGCAGAGACATTTGACTGACAAAAAAAGGGACAGATAATAACCCCCCTAAAAAATAAAAGAATCTGATTTCCCAAAAAGAGGGTGTAAAATTTAACAACTATATATTAAAATATTCAATGGGAGATCACTACCAAAACATTGCGAAATTAAAATTAACATCAGTTTGAAAAATATAAAAATGTTAAATATTCATAAAAACTTGCACGATATAATACACATAAATCTTCTTAAGAGCAGCATGAAAAAGGTTAAAAAAAGATAGTCATAACTCTATGTGAATATCAGCAGCAAAAGAAGTTCTTTCGTTTTGATTAATGTAACATTCTAAAGAAGATTTCAATGCACAACATTTAAACGATGCAATAATTTTGAGCGTGACGAATGTGCTATCTCCATTAGGAAGGCTTGTTTTACCAGAAGATGCACTCCCGTCTCATACTTGCTTCTGAGCATGCGCGCTTTTGAAAGACTCGTTAAAGCATACACACGAACCATTTTCTCGTCACAAAACAGGCCGACAAGAAACACGACGAGGAAATCAGGAATCCTGACGAGAAAATAGAGAGCAGGTTCTCCGTTTTCTCGTCGAGATTCATGGCAATTTTCTCGTCGTAAAACCATACACACGAACGGTTTTCTCGAGAAAAAAGCTATTTTCTTGCCGGTTTTGGACGAGAAAATCGGTCGTGTGTACGAGGCTTCATTCTTGCCCTGCCCTTCCTCCAGATCAATTCCCTGAAAAGGTGCATTTAGAGTATTTTTGCTCTTAAAAACCTGCCTCCTAAATTTTTACCCATAGGGTAAGGGGCACCCTTGTGAACATATTATGCTTGAGGGGGTTGCTTGTTATGGGCAACATCTCAACAAGTTCCAACCTATTCTTTCCTCCTTACACAGCTGCTATATCTATCAGTGTGTAAGAGTTAATCAAGACCTCTTGTGGTTTGGGCTACAACCCACCTGTTGGCTGTACGAGAAGTCTAAAATGCTATCCTGCAACCCTTAATTGACGGGTTCCTGGTGAAAACCTCTATGCTAGAGCTACATAAACTAGCCTGTATTTAGTGTGAAGCCCTACATGTGTCTGATTGCCTCCAGGCTAAGATTGTGATCACCTCTTCTCTTCCTGAGAATGACTTAATTGACCTCTGGGTCTGTGCTCGTTAAGACCTTAGATGCTTGGGAGGCTTGGACTCGCTCCCATCTGTGTGTGGGCTAGCCACACCTACTCAGACTTATGCAGTAGTAGGGTAACAGCTACCACTAGTGTGGTATAGTCACACACCTCAGACTTCCATTATTTGGAACTACCATGTTCCTTCACTGGTGGGTGAAGGATTAGTATCTGAAGTTCAGGCTATGCCTAGGATTTAAAGTCCCAAAAATGTAGTTCTTTTATATCAATCTATCGGGGATGGAGGTACATCTAGCTGGCCTCACCTAAAAGTCCCAACCTCTTAGTTTCAATTCAATATGCCTAGGATAGATTGTTTGACCACACATCAGAAATACACAACATTGGAAGTTTGTTTTGTGTCTTTTCTGTTATGTAACTATCTTATGGCTCACTAGAAATGCATAATATTGATTATGTGACTGTACGCTGTTGCTTATCAGAAACACATAACATTGAATTGTTAATGACACTTCTATTATATAACTGTACACTATCGCTAATCAGAAATGCACAACATTGATTTGTCAGCGACATTTCTGTTGGTTATATGACTGTACAAGTTTGCTATTCAGAAACGCACAACATTGAATTATTATTTGTGACATTTCTGTTGGCTATATGACTGTACACTGTTGCTTATCAGAAAACACACGACGTCGAGTTACTGATAGCGACATTTCTGTTGGTTATATGACTGTACAAGTTTGCTAATAAGAAATGCACAACATTGTATTATTGATAGTGAGATTTCGGTTGGTTATATGACTGTACAAGTTTGCTATTCAGAAACGCACAGCATTGAGTTTTTGCTAGTGACATTTCTGTTGGTTATATGACTCTACAAGGTTGCTTTTCAGAAACGCACAGCATTGAGTTTTTGCTAGTGACATTTCTGTTGATTATATGACTGTACAAGGCTGCTATTCAGAAACGCACAGTATTGAGTTTTTGCTAGTGATGTTTCTGTCTGTTATATGACTGTGCAGTGATGCTAGTCAGAAATGTACTGCATTAAATTGTTGTTGGTGACATTTCTGTTGGTTTTATGTCTATACCCTGTTAATCAGAAGTCTTTTAGTGTCACTCTCTGCCGGTTATGACTGCACGTGGTCCAGCTCCAGCAATACACAACTAGGTCGCATGTGTCTTTTCTGTTGTCCTACTGGCTATGCTACTGCATTTTCCTGATCATCAGAAATGCACAATATGTGCTAGTATAATTTATGTTGTTTATATGACCGTACTGCGTTCGGTATCAGGAATACACAACACCAAAGTGTTTCTTGTCCTGTCTTGCATCTATTACCTTAGTTTGCTGTACATCAGAAAAACACAGCAGTAAAAGGTGTCTGTGTCTTCTCTGTTCATAATGAATGCTCAGAAAAACACCACATTTGCACTTGTTAGTGTCCTTTCTGTTGGATGTATGACCTTAACTTGTTGAGCATCAGAAGCACACATTTTGAAGTTTGTGTCCTTTCTCTTTGCTTAGGTTATATGATGGTATCTTAATACATATTAGAAGTACACAACATTTTACGTTTTTGTTTGTGTCTTCTCCATTCTACAGGTGACTGTATATCAGAAAATATAACAGTGAAGTCTGGGTGTGTCTTCCTGTTTTGTATTCCATATAAAGCTTGAGCTTGCTACCCTTCAGAAATACAAGATTTATGGCCTGTATATCTGTGATATTAATTATATATTTATCACTTTTATTTCAGACCTTATTTTCCATGCACATGGAAGGAACAGGATTTCTGACTGCAAAAAATGCAGTCCTTTATATTCAGGCATGCCAGAGACATTCCCTAGACTTGAACCCAGTAGGGTTATAAGACACTGGAAGAAGGTCATAAAATCACCTATCATGATTTTTTAGTAAGAACTTCTATGTTCATAAGATTTTTTTTAGGCTTGAAGATGCAGCATCAGAACTTATCTGACCTGTTTACCCGACCCGATAAGTTTACAGCTCGGCAGGTATCCTTCATGCCACCCCCTTGGATGAACTGGATGTAGCTAGCCAATATTTGTCTTTTACTCATACTATAGAATTAATTCCCTGTAGTAGGGATCTGCTTAACATGACACTCATTGGTACCAAGAGGCACCCATTGGTGCTTGGAGTGGACTATGGTCTCAGACACCTGATATTTATGAAATGGTTACTATCAGTTCTTACCAGGCTCCTTTCTGCTTAGTTTTAATGCATCTACCCGCAGGGTTATAAGGAGCCTGGGGATATAGAACACTTTCACATCTGACATATCAGCATTCAGATGGGAAGAAAGCCAGAAGTGGGTATGCTTGGTTACATACCTGTTCAGTCCTCTAAACCCAGGGAATAAGCTTCCCTTAATCTATTATCCTTAAGTGTGTTTTTTCCTTTTCGCCGTGGCTATGGCAAATAAATAAAAAGGGGACCCACAAGGATTGTCTGTCAGGGAGCTTTTTTTTTTCTAAATCATTCTCCTGAACAGACTAATGGTTTAAAACCAGATGTTCTTTGTTGACCAAAGTAGTTCCGTGTTTCACAGAACAAGTCTCTGATTAGTCTCTTTAGTGGTCTTGTGCAGCAGTTACAGACATTATAGACCATGATTGCTAGAAGGTTGACACAGTCAATTTTTCTAACTTACAAAATTCACAGGCTCTCAGATTTTATCTTTAAGAGCTCATGCCACCTAGATTCTGCATCCGAAGAGAAGGCAGGGACATAGGTGGAGCAGACCTGCACATCAGTTACATGATCCAGCTAGGATACCTTCATCACGCTCTAGGGAGTGGAGGTAAAAAAAAATCACGTCAAAAGCCTGGCATTTGGCAGAAAGGCCTTGCAGGCATGGGTCCCACCTTAAAGTAGGCCTGTGGTTACTTGATTACCTCTCAGGTGTGCCGTCCTGGAAGGTGATAGGAGAAAACCTACGTTAGACTTACCGGTAACAGTATTTCTACGAACCTTCCAGGACGGCAGGCCTACTTCCCGCCCTATGTGGAGGGAAAGATAAGCTAAACGCTAGGTGGTAAGTACCTATATGGAGCGATGCCCCTTGTGAACCAGTTCGGGATTACTTTATTACATACTGGGGATCAAGGGGAAGGGTGGGGACTTATAACAAGCTGTCAATTGATTGTGTTTCCTGTGGGGAGGAGCCCTCATCTCAGGTGTGCCATCCTGGAAGGTTCATAGAAATACCATTACCGGTAAGTCTAACGTAGGTTTTCTTCATAAATTTAGGCCAATATGTATTCTGCTACAAAAAAAAAATCACAATAAGTGTATATTAATTGGTTTGCACAAAACTATGGGATATATTTATGGAATTTGTATTTATTTATTACTAGAAATGGCAGTAATCAGAGACTTATAGCGGGACTGTGACATTGCGGCAGACAAATTGGACACTAAGTGACACTTTTGTGGGAACAGTGACACCAATAAAGTGATCAGTGCTAAAAATATTAACTGTCACTGTAATAATGACACTGGCTGGGAAGGAGTTAACATCAGGGGGATCAAAGGGTTAAATGTGTACTTTCCAACTGTGTGTGGGGGGGTGCTTGCTGTAGCAAGGCAGAGATCCGTGTTCCAACACAGGATCAATGCCTTCCCTTCTCCAGGAGGAACTGCAAAATTACATACAGATACGTGATTCTGCCCAGAGCGGACCACCTGCCACAGTAAATGTAAGTGGGGCGGTCTGCATTGGGCTAAATAAAACACAACCAATATTCATCACAGCTGGGCATGTCCGGTGGTTATTTTCTTTGGGGGGGTGGCATACAGTACCACCCCCCTTTGTCGGTTGTCCGGTGGGTCTGGTTCACTGACTTACCCTGCCTATTCAGCGCTTCTCCTCTCCCAGGCTCTCTCTCTGCGGCTCTCCCTCAATTTCCTCCCTCCTGGCTCTGGCTTCTGTATCCTCCGTCCTTCCTCTGCCTCCATGGACAGCTAATCCGAAGTCTTCTCTTTTCGGCCAGTCAGAAAACGGGTCTCATGCCACGTACACAGGATCGGAACCTTGGATGGTTTTACCCACGGAATTCCGCTCAAGCTTGGCTTGCATACACACGATCACACAAAAGTTCTCTAACTTTCGACCGTCAAGAACGCGGTGACGTACAACACTACGACAAGCCGAGAAAATTAAGTTCAATGCTTCCGAGCATGCGTCGGAATTGCTACAGACAATTGGAATTTCCGATTGGATTTTTTTCCGTCGGAAAAATAGAGAACCTGCTCTCAATCGTCGGATGGAGCATACTGTAAACTTTTGGGGATTATAGCTCCACGGGACCAAGTGCATAAACCGTTTGAACTTGAAACAAAAAGGCTTTTATTTGTAAATAAACCAAAAATAAAGCTTCATTCAGCACACAGGAAAAATATAAAACAAAGTCCGCTTGTCTTCAGCACAAAATAAATTAAAGAAAAGGCACATACAGTTTTTGTGGATGGGTCTTCGCCCCCGAACTTCAAGAGTCCTTGCTGAATCTTTAGCAGCTTCCAACAGACACAGCTCATCACGACAGGTGCAATCCCATACTCCTCCTCACCACTTTCTGTCTTATGTGCTGTTCCCTGGAAGCCTTTAACCACTTAAGCCCCGGACCATTTTGGCTGGTTAAAGACCAGGCCACTTTTTGCGATTCGGCACTGAGTTGATTTAACTGACAATTGCGCGGTCATGCGACGTGGCTCCCAAACAAAATTGACATCCTTTTTTTTCCCACAAATAGAGCTTTCTTTTGGTGGTATTTGATCACCTCTGCGTTTTTTTTTTTGCGCTATAAACAAAAATAGAGCGACAATTTTGAAAAAAAAATAATATTTTTTACTTTTTGCTATAAAAAATATCCCCAAAAAATATTAAAAAACATTTTTTTTCCCTCAGTTTAGGCCAATACGTATTCTTCTACATATTTTTGAGAAAAAAAACCGCAATCAGCGTTTATTGATTGGTTTGCGCAAAAGTTATAGCGTTTACAAAATAGGGGATAGTTTTATGGCATTTTTATTAATAATTATTTTTTTACGAGTAATGGCGGCGATCAGCGATTTTTTTAGTGACTGCGACATTATGGCGGACACATCTGACACATTTTTGGGACCATTGTCATTTTTACAGCGATCAGTGCACTGGTTACTGTAAAAATTACTCTGGCAGTGAAGGGGTTAACCACTAGGGGCGCTGAAGGGGTCAAGTGTGCCTAAGGGAGTGATTACTACTGTTAGGGGGCGTGGCTACGAGTGACACGTCACTGATCTCCACTCTGATTGCACAGAACGGAAATCAGTGACAGTGTCAGTAGGCGAGAGGGGAGATGTTGTGTTTACACTAACATCTCCCCGCTCCATCCATCCGTGAGACGATCGTGGGGATCCCCACAGCGATTGAGTCCGCGGGAACCGCGGTCTGACTCACGGGGATGGCAGCAGGGTCGTGAGCGCCCCACCGGCGGCACGCGACCACACGGACAGGCACTTAAAGGGGACGTACATGTACGTTAATGTGCCTGTCCGTGCCATTCTACCGACGTATATCTACAGGAGGCGGTCGGCAAGAGGTTAACCCCCTGTGGTCAGGGGTGGGGGCTCTTTCCAACCCGAATATCACTTTAGAGCCTCTGAAATTCCGGGCCCCAAATGACTCTCTATCAAGACAGAGAGGACTGTGAGCCAATCTTCTCTGGATTAATTCTCTTGCCGAGAATTCCATGCTGGGTGACCCCCTGAACACTATCACAACTCTCTTAAAGGGACCACAACCCAAATACTGGTGTTATATAGCACCCGTCCAGGACCCAACCTTGGCGCCCTGTACATATCCCCCCCTCTGCCTCAACGCAGAGGTGTTGGAGGCACCACATGTTGTCTCCCGGGTCTGTGCTCTACCACGAAATTGAACTCCTGGAGAGAAAGGAAAAACCTTGTTACCCTGGCATTGGTGTGCTTGTTCTGTCTCATCCAGGTAAGGGGGGCATGGTCTGACACCAAGCGAAACCTCCTACCTAGGAGGAAATATCGTAGAGAGTCCAAAGCCCACTTGATGGCAAGACACTCCCGCTCCACCACTGCATAGTTTCTCTCAGTGGGAAGCTGACGGCAGCTAAGAAAAACTACGGGGTGCTTTTCCCCATCGATTTCCTGAGACAGGACCGCTCCCAACCCTTCACTTGAAGCATCTGTCTGTACTACAAAATCCTTAGCAAAATCCAGAGCTACAAGCACCGGATCCTGGCACAATGCTGTCTTAAACTTTTGAAAAGCTTTTTCGGCCTCGGCATTCCACTTTATCATCACTGACTTTCTGCCTTTGGTCAGGTCAGTCAACGGTGCAGCAATGGTGGCGAAGTTGGGGACAAACCTCCTATAGTAGCCAACTATGCCCAAAAACGCTCTGACCTGCTTCTTGGTTAGGGGATGGGGCCAGTCCTGTATGGCTTCTACCTTACTCATTTGGGGCTTTACCAGCCCTCTACCCACAATGTACCCTAGGTACTTGGCTTCCTTCACCCCAATTGCACACTTCTCCGGATTGATGGTGAACTCTGCTCTTCTCAAGGAGTCTACAACTGCCTGAACCCAGGGAAGATGGGAATCCCAATCCGTGCTGAAAATTACTTTGTCGTCCAGTTAGATGGAAGCATACCGTTGATGTGGACGCAAAGTTTTGTCCATGGCCCTTTGGAACGTGGAGGGGGCAGAGTGTAGACCAAATGGCATTCTTTTGTATTGGAAGTGGCCTTCCGGGGGAGAGAAGGCTGTTTTCTCCCTGGCTTCCTTGGTCAGGGGAATCTGCCAGTACCCTTTTGTGAGGTCCAGCGTGGTGATATATCCAACCTCTCAATTAGCTCATCTACCCATGGCATGGGATATGCATCAAACTTGGAGACTTCATTGAGTTTTCTAAAGTCGTTGCAGAAGCGGAGAGTGCCATTGGGTTTGGGTACCAACATGATTGGACTCGACCAATCGCTCTGCGACTCTTAAATTACTCCAAGCTCGAGCATTCTTTTAACCTCTTCAGATACTGCCACCCTATGAGTTTCTGGGATACGGTAAGGAATTAACCGGATTTTTACATTGGGCTCGGTTACAATGTCATACTCGATGACGTTGGTGAGACAGGGCAACCCTGAAAACATGTCCCTATTTCTTTGCAGAAACTCTTTTGCTTGCTGGGTTTGGGGCCTAGTTAGGGTAGCAGCAACCTGCACCAGGTCGATCCCTGCATGGTCCCCTGACTGTACACCTACCACCGCGGATACCTGTTCTCTGTCTCTCCAGGGTTTCAACAAATTTACGTGATAGATCTGGTATGGTTTTCTTTTCCCTGGCTGGACCTTGATACTTGGCCAAGAACTTGCTCTCCACTGTGGGTATTAGAACAGCCACCCGGTCACCTACTTGAAACTGTCTACTTTTAGCCTGCATGTGCTCCCTCACCAGTGGCATCACCTTAGCCACCCTCTCTCGCATTTGAGAGATATGCTCTACCAGGGTTTTATGCGGTGAGGACTCACTTTCCCACGTTTCCTTTACTAGATCAAGCAACTACCGGGGCCTTCGTCCATACACTAGCTAAAACGGTGAGAAGCCCGTGGATGCTTGTGGAACCTCACGGATGGCGAACAGGGCAGGGAGTAACATATCCCAATCCTTCCCGTCTTTATGGACCACTTTTTTTAACATGGACTTTAGAGTTTTATTAAACCTCTCAACTACGCCATCGGTCTGCGGGTGATAGTCGGACGTCCGCAACTGTTTAATCTGAAATAGTTTGTACAAGTCCGCCATCACCTTTGACATAAAAGGGGTGCCCTGGTCCGTCAGTATCTCTTTGGGGAACCCAGTTCGTGAAAACATTTGAAATCATTCTCGGGAAATGGTCTTAGAGGAAGTTTTCCTCAAAGGGACTGCTTCTTGATACTTAGTTGCTTAGTCTAGGATGACTAATATGTATTGGTGCCCCCTTGCCAACTTTACCAAGGGTCCCACGAGATCCATAGCGATCCGCTCGAATGGGACCTCAATAATTGGCAAGGGTACCAGAGGGTTTCTATAGTGGGGCACTGGGGCAGTTAACTGGCAAATGGGACAAGATGCACAATATCTTTTAACCTCGGCCTTCACCCCTGGCCAGTAAAACCGGTCGGTTATCCTGGTCTCTGTTTTTTCCACCCCCAGGTGTCCTCCCAGTGCGTCGTTGTGGGCTAGATCAAGGAGCATCCGCCTATACGGTTGGGGAACCAGCAACTGCCCTACAGTTTCCCCTCGGCTTTCAGCCACTCGATAAATCAAGTCCCCCTTCAACGCAAAATGAGGAAACCTTTGATCTGCACCTGGTATTTGAGAGACCCCATCAATAACAGAAACCTGCTCTCGAGCATTGACCAAGGTAGGATCCTGTAATTGGGCAGTGCCAAATGCACCCCTGGATACATGGGCCTCAAGGATGTTTCCCCTTCACCCTCCTCAGCCGGTGAGAGCTCCTCGTCATCCTCCCCCAGCATAACTTGTAATGGGAAGACTTCCCCCCTCAGTGGTCAACTCGGTTTTGAGACCTGGAACAGGAACATTATCATCCAAATTAACATTCTCTGCAATTTCATTATCAGTGACAGGTATCTCCATATTAGAGGGGTGTGTTGTGGAGGTTTCAGGCCCGGACCCCTCAGACTCTGTCCCTTCCAGGCCCAGTGTCCCCAGTTCTCCTGGCAGCCCCATCTGTACCTGGTTCCATAGTTCGAGAAATAGTGGACAGTCCTGCCCCACTATGATGTCATGTATTAAACTTCTTTCCATCCCAACCTCTTGTGTAACTGGGGTACGGCCATAGGAAACAGTCATTGGGACCAGGGGGTACTCCCTGGTGTCCCCATGGATACACACTACCCATAGAGTGTTATTTAATGGGCCAAGTGTCCTGATCACCCTGGCATTAGGGATGAGCTTTGTGTTCGAGTCAAACCCATGTTCGACTCGAACATCGGCTGTTCGATCGTTCGACGAAGATCGAACATTATGGGCCGATCGTGCCAAATTTGAGTGGCGTGTCACGGCCCATAATTTACTGCGGCATCGCAGTGCATTGCTGGCTGATGATTGGCCAAGCATGCACTATGACCCGCATGCTTTGGCCAATCACAGCGCAGAAAAAACGGAGAGCCGTAATTGGCCAAAGCCAGGGTGGCTTTGGCCAATTATGGCTCAGGGGGGTTTAGTACACGCCCCACACTATATAAGGCCGCCGGCTCAACGGCCTTGTGTAGTGTATTGGAGTTGTCAAAAGAGAGAGTTTACAGAGACAGACAGTGTCATTTATATTGAGTTAGTTATATTGCAGGCAGGCGATTCAGTTAGCTGCAGTTACAGTGTGTAGAGGATATATATGCATCCTAGGTGTTGTATATATATTTATACAAATAGGAGGAAGTTGGCGCTGGTATCAAAGACTGTGTAAAAACTAATGGGAATAAGGGAAAGGCACTAAATAAAAAATATATAGTAAATGAGTCAATCAATACATAATAATAAAACCACATAAGACTATAAAAAGTCCTTTCAGTCCGTCCTAAAAGCACCTAGAAGGCAGCCCAGTGAGGAATAGAAGCAAATCCTGAAGGAGCTGTAGGGAGAAGCACAGAAGCGCCACTCTAAGTGCAGTATGATCGATAAAATGTAATATTAAAAATGGGAGGGAGCATATATGTACTCACAAACATGATATGAAAATGAGCATGTAAACAGAAAGTCTTATCTGTGGAGAAGCGGTGGCGCAGACCAAATGGCGCTGCTTGGAGCTGGTGTGTGGCAGTACCGCACTTCTGCTAGTACAGGAAAGGCAGGATGAGGGGGATCCACAACGGGCGATGGACCATATTGTAGACCGTGTCTCTTGATCAACTTCCGGGTGCTGGCAGGCCGTGACTTGCGGTGATATTCCGGGTGATCAGAGAACCAATAGAATTCAAGTGGCTGAAAACCAATGGGTAAGCGCTTTCGGAGCATGCGCTCCTTCATCAGACCTAGTAGTGGCCATCTTAAGTAAGGGCTCTTATATACTCTGCAGCCTAGCTGCCGGGTCCTAAAACCCAGGATAAGGACAACACTAAATGTTTTACTCTAACGAAGCATTGCAGTGTAAGGGCTCTTTCACACGGGGCGGATCCGTGAAGATCCGCCCCGTGAAGCTCTGCTTGCACAGTGGGGATCGCTCCGTTGATCCCCGCTGAGCCGGCGGATGACTGGGCGGTCCCCGCACACTGTGCAGGGACCGCCCTGTCAGAGCGCCGCTCTCCCCTATGGGGGATCGGATGATGACGGACCGTAAAGTCCGCCGACGGAAGGAAAAATAGGGTTTTCCTCCGTCACACTTTGGCGGAGCGGATGTCAGCTGACATCCGTGGCTCCATAGGGCTACATGGAGCGTCCGTGCAGGTCCACCATGTGAAAAGGGCCTAAGGTGGACCACAGGAGCAACAAATACATGTGGAAGCAATCAGAAAATCACATCAGAATGGTCATGAAGAAATGATAAAATAAATTATAAGGGAACATTTTGCTGAAATTGCAAGGAACTGCAAGAATGCAAAGGTATAAATGGATGAAGGTCAATTAATTAGTCAATAAATGACAAACACAACCAAATTGAAATAAATAAATAAAATTATATATATATATATATATATATATATATATATATATATATATATATTGTGACAGCAGGAAGGTAAAGTCACCTGGTTGCATCCAGGGGGGTAGATATATTTCGCCCAGATTCAGGCTTTACGCCGACTTATACAACTAGGTGGAGAGTTGTATAAGCCCAGCTAAGGCTAGTGGGCTCATGGATGACTCATACCTCTAGGGAGAGTGTGGGGCGTCGTGCAGACAGGGAGTTGATGAGACCAGCTGAAGCTTGTCAGCTCATTTAGGCCTCTATAAGAACTCCCAGCTTCATTAGATGTTAGCTCATGCCTGGACCCAGACCTGTGTGGACTGTCTAGGGAGAGTGAACCCCTGTGCGGTGAGACAAAGCCTGTGTGGCTATTTGCTTGGACATTTAAAACCAGGGACTTAGGGACTAGGACAGCACTAGGCTGATCCCAGTTGTTAGTTAGGAAACCTGTATGTTTAGTCAGAGGTCAAGTTGACCAGGATTTATTTTGTTTATGTTTCTTTTGGCTTTGCTGTGTTTTGTCACTGTAAATAGAAAATAAACCGCACCTTTTTTTGATTTTGAAAACCACAACCTCCGTTTGCTGGGCCTGTTTTTGTGTGGGGAGCCCATCCCGGGGGTCACACACACCCGCTGCCGAGCTAACCCCCTCACAGTTGGTGGAGAATGCGGGCAGTTTCTTTTTAAGCCAGCATGGAGGAGATACTGAAGCAGCTGGCTCTAGCAAATGCCAATCAACAGCAGACAAATGCAGGTTTGCAAAAGAGCCTTGCAGCTCATCAACAGAGCCTTGCAGCTCAACAACAGAACTTCGCAGCCCAGCAGCAAGCTCATCAACAGAGCCTTGCAGCCCAGCAGCAAGCTCACCAACAGAGTCTGGAAGCTCAGCAACAAGCCCAGCAGCAATCTGAGGCCCGCTTCATAGACCTGTTACAGAAGCAAGAGCAGAGACTACAACAAATGGAAGCAGTAATGCAGCAACGTCCGCAGACCAGTGAGGAAAGCCGTCCCACTAATACCGCGTCCTTTGGGGTGAGTCGTTTATTGACAAAAATGACTGGAGAGGATGATCCAGAGGTATTTTTGACCACATTTGAAAGGACTGCTGAAAGAGAAAAGTGGCCTGAGTAGCAGTGGGCTGGACTGGTGGCTCCTCTGTTAACTGGTGAATCGCAGAAGGCTTACTATGACCTAGAGCCTGACCAAGCAAAAGACTATGTGATGCTAAAAGCTGAAATATTGGCAAGGCTGGGTGTCACCCAGGCTGTCCGGGCTCAGCGTGTGCATAACTGGACTTTCCAGCTTGGAAAACCCCCCAGGTCTCAAATGTATGATCTCATTCACCTGAGCAGAAAGTGGCTACAGCCAGAGACTTTGTCCGCACCAAAGATTGTGGAACGTGTTGTAATGGATCGGTTTTTGAGAGCTCTTCCTACTGCCATCCAAAAGTGGGTAAGCCATGGAGACCCAGAGACGGCCGATGGTCTTGTGGATCGTGTGGAGAAATACTTGGCTACAGAGAACCTGACGGCCTCTTCCAGAGACACTCGGACTTTCCACCCTAAGACCAGACCATCCCCAGGGGCGGATAAGAGGATTCCAAGGGGTAAGGGTGGAGAGAGTGAGAGGGTGGGAGCTCTACCCCAAGTTTGGCGAGAACAGCCTGGGAAATCAGCGGCTCAAGAGGCGGCAAGAAGGATCGTTTGCTACCGCTGCCGGCAAGCGGGACATATTGCAGCCAATTGCCCGGTTGTGGAGGAACCCATGCAGTGTGACTTTCTGACGGGCAGACGTCAGTCGCTGTGTGCGACAGTCGCATGCACTGCCATTCGAGGAACTGAGAAACATTTATGCAAAATGTGTGTTAATGGTAGAAATGTTGTGGTACTGCTGGATTCAGGTAGCCTTGTGACCCTGATAAAGGCTGAGTTAGTTAAAACAGAGGTCTCTGGGAATAGCAAGGTAGCTGTTATTTGTGTGCATGGGGACACCCGAGAGTATCCAGTGACTACAGTGTGTTTCGAGACCCCCAAAGGTACCCTCTCTCATCCAGTGGGCTTAGTATCTCAGTTACCGTATGACGCCATTGTGGGAAGGGATTTTCCGAAGTTCTGGGAACTGTGGGATGATCCTGAGCCCCCCACTGGTGCCCCTATGTACCAGGAATGTGATAGCCAGAACTCCCCTGAGAGTGGTGAGGACTCTCCGGAATTTCCCTTATCAGTATTGGCAGGGGAGACTCAAGAAACTGGAGAGGAGCCCACCTCCTCAGACGAAAACCTACCGTCTGTGGAGTTTTCTGATCTTGAGGTTCACAGGGAAAACTTTGCCACAGAACAGTTGAAAGACCCCGCCCTAATAAAGGCACGGGAAAACGTAGTGAAAATAGATGGCGAGTTAGTGAACCCAGATAATACCTGCACTTACCCATACTTCAGCGTAGAGAAGGACCTACTGTATCGGGTGGCAAAAAGGGCAGAAGAAACCGTTGAGCAGCTTGTGGTGCCCAAACCTTACAGGAAGTTGGTGTTGGAGTTGGCCCATGGGCACATTCTTGGAGGTCATCTGGGGACAGAGAAAACCCGAGAGAGGGTATTACAGAGATTCTATTGGCCGGGGTGATGAAGGACATAGAAAATTATTGTTCCTCCTGCCCTGTGTGTCAGAGGTCGGCCCCGATGCCACATTTCCGTAGCCCGCTGGTCCCTCTACCCATCATTGAGGTCCCGTTTGAGAGGATCGCCATGGATTTGGTAGGTCCTATAATCAAGTCCGCTAGGGGGCACCAGTACATATTAGTTATAATGGACTATGCCACCCGTTATCCAGAAGCGATCCCTCTCCGAAATACCTCGGCCAAAACCATAGCCAAAGAGCTATCTCTTGTGTTTAGCCGGGTGGGTATTTGTAAAGAACTGCTTACGGACCAAGGTACACCCTTTATGTCCCGGGTTATGAAGGAGCTGTGTAAATTGTTCAAAGTGACGCAATTACGTACATCTGTGTATCACCCCCAAACCGATGGGCTGGTTGAAAGATTCAACAAAACCCTAAAACAAATGTTGAAGAAAGTGGTGGATAGAGATGGAAAGGATTGGGACTGTCTTCTTCCTTATCTGATGTTTGCTATTAGGCAGGTGCCCCAATCCTCTACGGGATTCTCCCCCTTTGAGTTACTGTATGGGAGACACCCAAGAGGGCTGTTGGATATTGCCAAGGAAACTTGGGAAAGTGAGAGTTCTCCCCACAGGAGTGTGATTGAGCATGTCGCCCTGATGCAAGACCGAATTGCACAGGTAATGCCCATCGTGAAGGAACATTTGGCCCAAGCGCAGTTAGCACAGCAGAGAGTGTACAACCGTGGAGCCAAGACCCGTACCTTTTCCCCGGGGGATAGGATACTGGTACTTGTCCCTACGGTTGAAAGTAAATTCCTTGCCAAATGGCAAGGCCCCTACGAGATAATGGAAAAAGTGAGCGAAGTGAATTACAAGGTCAGACAACCAGGAAGGCGAAAGCCCGAACAGATCTATCACGTTAATCTGTTGAAAGCCTGGAGGGATAGAGAGTCCCTAGTCGCAGACACTTGGTCACCAGCTCAAACTGGTTGCGTGATTCCTGAGGTTGGAATAGCAGCCACCTTGTCACAACCCCAACAACAGGAGGTTAAGGAGTTTGTGCTTCGCAACAAGGAGGTATTCTCTGAGCTGCCGGGACAAACATCTGGGGTAGAGCATGACATCATTACCCCGCCCGGTGAAAGGGTGAAGTTAAAACCCTATCGGATCCCAGAGGCCCGACGGGAGGCAATACGGGAGGAAGTACAGAAAATGCTGAACTTAGGGGTGATAGAGGAGTCCCAAAGTGATTGGTCTAGTCCCATTGTGTTGGTGCCTAAACCGGATGGGAGCTGGCGATTTTGTAACGATTTTCGTCAGTTGAACAAAGTTACAAAATTTGACACCTACCCCATGCCACGTATAGATGAGTTGATCGACCGGCTGGGAACAGCCCGATACATGACGACTCTTGACCTCACAAAAGGGTATTGGCAAATCCCCCTGGCCAAATTGGCCAAAGAGAAAACCGCATTTGTAACCCCAGACGGGGCGTTCCAATATAAGAGAATGCCGTTCGGGTTACAGAATGCGCCGGCCACATTCCAGCGGAAAATGGACCAGATACTGAGGCCCCATCGGAAGTATGCTGCGGCTTACCTGGATGACGTAATTATCCATAGCACAGATTGGGCCACACATCTGCCAAAAGTGCAAGCAGTCCTGGACTCTGTTCGGGAAGCGGGGTTTACGGCTAACCCCAAGAAGTGTACCATTGGGCAGGAGGAGGCCAAATATCTTGGGTACACCATTGGGAGGGGAGTAATAAAACCCCAACTCAACAAAGTCGAGGCCATCCAGAGTTGGCCACGTCCCAACAGCAAGAAGCAGGTACGAGCCTTTCTGGGAATCGCTGGGTATTATCGGCGATTCATTCCCCACTTTGCTTCTAAGGCTGTGCCCCTAACCAACCTAACGAAGGGGAAAGGGTCGGTCATGATTAAATGGACCCCCGAGGCTGAGGCAGCATTCCAATTCTTGAAACAAGCCTTATGTAGCCAGCCAGTGTTGTACTCACCCGACTTCTCTAAAGACTTTGTCGTACAAAGTGATGCGTCAGATGTGGGGTTAGGAGCAGTATTGTCCCAGGTCTGGAACGGGGAAGAGCACCCAGTCATTTACCTCAGCAGGAAGTTGAAGTCCCATGAGGTAAATTACGCCACCGTTGAAAAGGAGTGTTTAGCGGTGAAGTGGGCTCTAGATTCCCTTCGGTACTACCTGCTAGGTAGGCACTTTGACATGGTTACGGATCACGCTCCGTTAAAGTGGATGGCTCAAAACAAGGAAACAAATAGAAGAGTGAATAGGTGGTTCCTGGCCCTCCAGGAATTCAACTTCACGGTAAAGCATCGCCCTGGCGTTCAAATGGGGAATGTGGATGCTTTGTCTCGAGTACATGAATGCCTGATTGCTGGTGTTCCAACCCCGAGGTTAAAACAAGAGGGGGGGGTATGTGACAGCAGGAAGGTAAAGTCACCTGGTTGCATCCAGGGGGGTAGATATATTTCGCCCAGATTCAGGCTTTACGCCGACTTATACAACTAGGTGGAGAGTTGTATAAGCCCAGCTAAGGCTAGTGGGCTCATGGATGACTCATACCTCTAGGGAGAGTGTGGGGCGTCGTGCAGACAGGGAGTTGATGAGACCAGCTGAAGCTTGTCAGCTCATTTAGGCCTCTATAAGAACTCCCAGCTTCATTAGATGTTAGCTCATGCCTGGACCCAGACCTGTGTGGACTGTCTAGGGAGAGTGAACCCCTGTGCGGTGAGACAAAGCCTGTGTGGCTATTTGCTTGGACATTTAAAACCAGGGACTTAGGGACTAGGACAGCACTAGGCTGATCCCAGTTGTTAGTTAGGAAACCTGTATGTTTAGTCAGAGGTCAAGTTGACCAGGATTTATTTTGTTTATGTTTCTTTTGGCTTTGCTGTGTTTTGTCACTGTAAATAGAAAATAAACCGCACCTTTTTTTGATTTTGAAAACCACAACCTCCGTTTGCTGGGCCTGTTTTTGTGTGGGGAGCCCATCCCGGGGGTCACACACACCCGCTGCCGAGCTAACCCCCTCACAATATATATTGTGACAGCAGGAAGGTAAAGTCACCTGGTTGCATCCAGGGGGGTAGATATATTTCTCCCAGATTCAGGCTTTATGCCGACTTATACAACTAGGGAGAAAGTTGATGAAGCCCAGCTGAGGCTAGTGGGCTCATGGATGATTCATACCTCTAGGGAGAGGGCTGGGCGTCGTGCAGGCAGGGAGTTGATGAGACCAGCTGAAGCTTGTCAGCTCGTTTAAGGCCTCTATAAAAACTCCCAGATTCATTAGGTGTTTGCTCATGCCTGGACCCAGACCTGTGTGGACTGTCTAGGGAGAGTGAACCCCTGTGCGGTGAGGCAAAGCCTGTGTGGCTATTTGTTTGGACTTTTACTAAACCAGGGACTTAGGGACTAGGACAGCACCAGGCTGATCCCAGTTGTTAGTTTAGGAAACCTGCATGTTTAGTCAGAGGTCAAGCTGACCAGGATTTATTTTGTTTATGTTTCTTTTTGGCTTTGCTGTGTTTTTGTCACTGTACATAGAGAAATAAACCGCACCTTTTGATTTTGAAAACCACAACCTCCGTCTGCTGGCCCTGTTTTTGTGTGGGGAGCCCAACCAGGGGGTCACACACACCCGCTACCGAGTTAACCCCCTCACAGTTGGTGGAGAATGCGGGCAGTTTTTTTTAAGCCAGCATGGAGGAGATACTGAAACAGCTGGCTCTAGCAAATGCCAATCAACAGCAGACAAATGCAGGTTTGCAAAGGAGCCTTGCAGCCCAGCAGCAAGCTCATCAACAAGCCCAGCAGCAATCTGAGGCCCGCTTCATAGACCTGTTACAGAAGCAAGAGCAGAGACTACAACAAATGGAAGCAGTAATGCAGCAACGTCCGCAGACCAGTGAGGAAAGCCATCCCACTAATACCGCGTCCTTTGGGGTGAGTCGTTTATTGACAAAAATGACTGGAGAGGATGATCCAGAGGTATTTTTGACCACATTTGAAAGGACTGCTGAAAGAGAAAAGTGGCCTGAGGAGCAGTGGGCTGGACTGGTGGCTCCTCTGTTAACTGGTGAATCGCAGAAGGCTTACTATGACCTAGAGCCTGACCAAGCAAAAGACTATGTGATGCTAAAAGCTGAAATATTGGCAAGGCTGGGTGTCACCCTGGCTGTCCGGGCTCAGCGTGTGCATAACTGGACTTTCCAGCTTGGAAAACCCCCCAGGTCTCAAATGTATGATCTCATTCACCTGAGCAGGAAGTGGCTACAGCCAGAGACTTTGTCCGCACCGGAGATTGTGGAACGTGTTGTGATGGATCGTTTCTTGAGAGCTCTTCCTACCGCCATTCAAAAGTGGGTAAGCCATGGAGACCCAGAAACGGCCGGTAAACTTGTGGATCGTGTAGAGAGATACTTGGCTACAGAGAACCTGACGGCCTCTTCCAGAGACTCTCGGACTTTCCACCCTAAGACCAGACCATCCCCAGGGGCGGATAAGAGGATTCCAAGGGGTGAGGGTGGAGAGAGTGAGAGGGTGGGAGCTCTACCCAGGGTTTGGCGAGAACAGCCTGGGAAGTCGGGGGCTCAAGAGGCAGCCAAAAGGATTGTCTGCTACCGCTGCCGGCAAGCAGGACATATTGCAGCAAATTGCCCGGTTGTGGAGGAACCCATGCAATGTGACTTTCTGACGGACAGACGTCAGTCGCTGTGTGCGACAGTCGCATGCACTGCCATTCGGGGAACTGAGAAACATTTATGCAAAATGTGTATTAATGGTAGAAATGTTGTGGTATTACTGGATTCAGGTAGCCTTGTGACCCTGATAAAGGCTGAATTAGTTAAAACAGAGGTCTCTGGGAATAGCAAGGTAGCTGTTATTTGTGTGCATGGGGACACCCGAGAGTATCCAGTGACTACAGTGTGTTTCGAGACCCCCAAAGGTACCCTCTCTCATCCAGTGGGGTTAGTATCTCAATTACCGCATGATGCCATTGTGGGAAGGGATTTTCCGAAGTTCTGGGAACTGTGGGATGATCCTGAGCCCCCCACTGGTGCCCCTATGTACCAGGAATGTGATAGCCAGAACTCCTCTGAGAGTGGTGAGGACTCTCCAGAATTTCCCTTGTCAGTATTGGCAGGGGAGACTCAAGAAACTGGAGAGGAGCCCACCTCCTCAGACGAAAACCTACCGTCTGTGGAGTTTTCTGATCTGGAGGTTCACAGGGAAAATTTTGCCACAGAACAGTTAAAAGACCCCGCCCTAATAAAGGCACGGGAAAACGTAGTGAAAATAGATGGCGAGTTAGTGAACCCAGATAATACCTGCACTTACCCATACTTCAGCGTAGAGAAGGACCTACTGTATCGGGTGGCAAAAAGGGCAGAAGAAACCGTTGAGCAGCTTGTGGTGCCCAAACCTTACAGGAAGTTGGTGTTGGAGTTGGCCCATGGGCACATTCTTGGAGGTCATCTGGGGACAGAGAAAACCCGAGAGAGGGTATTACAGAGATTCTATTGGCCGGGGGTGATGAAGGACATAGAAAATTATTGTTCCTCCTGCCCTGTGTGTCAGAGGTCGGCCCCGATGCCACATTTCCGTAGCCCGCTGGTCCCTCTACCCATCATTGAGGTCCCGTTTGAGAGAATCGCAATGGATTTGGTAGGTCCTATAATCAAGTCCGCTAGGGGGCACCAGTACATATTGGTTATAATGGACTATGCCACCCGTTATCCAGAAGCGATCCCTCTCAGAAATACCTCGGCCAAAACCATAGCCAAAGAGCTATCTCTTGTTTTTAGCCGGGTGGGTATTTGTAAAGAACTGCTTACGGACCAAGGTACACCCTTTATGTCCCGGGTTATGAAAGAGCTGTGTAAATTGTTCAAAGTGACACAATTGCGTACATCTGTGTATCACCCCCAAACCGATGGGCTGGTTGAAAGATTCAACAAAACCCTAAAACAAATGTTGAAGAAAGTGGTGGATAGAGATGGAAAGGATTGGGACTGTCTACTTCCTTATTTGATGTTTGCTATTAGGGAGGTGCCCCAATCCTCTACGGGATTCTCCCCCTTTGAGTTACTGTAGGGGAGACACCCAAGAGGGCTGTTGGATATTGCCAAGGAAACTTGGGAAAGTGAGAGTTCTCCCCACAGGAGTGTGATTGAGCATGTCGCCCTGATGCAGGATCGAATTGCACAGGTAATGCCCATCGTGAAGGAACATTTGGCCCAAGCGCAGTTGGCACAGCAGAGAGTGTACAACCGTGGAGCCAAGACCCGTACCTTTTCCCCGGGGGATAGGATATTGGTACTTGTCCCTACGGTTGAAAGTAAATTCCTTGCCAAATGGCAAGGCCCCTACGAGATAATGGAAAAAGTGAGCGAAGTGAATTACAAGGTCAGACAACCAGGAAGGTGAAAGCCCGAACAGATATATCACGTTAATCTGTTGAAAGCCTGGAGGGATAGAGAGTCCCTAGTCGCAGAAACTTGGTCACCAGCTCAAACTGGTTGCGTGATTCCGGAGGTTGGAATAGCAGCCACCTTGTCACAACCCCAACAACAGGAGGTTAAGGAGTTTGTGCTTCGCAACAAGGAGGTGTTCTCTGAGCTGCCGGGACAAACATCTGGGGTAGAGCATGATATTATTACCCCGCCCGGTGAAAGGGTGAAGTTAAAACCCTATCGGATCCCAGAGGCCCGACGGGAGGCAATACGGGAGGAAGTACAGAAAATGCTGAACTTAGGGGTGATAGAGGAGTCCCAAAGTGATTGGTCTAGTCCCATTGTGTTGGTGCCTAAACCGGATGGGAGCTGGCGATTTTGTAACGATTTTCGTCAGTTGAACAAAGTTACAAAATTTGACACCTACCCCATGCCACGTATAGATGAGTTGATCGACCGGCTGGGAACAGCCCGATACATGACGACTCTTGACCTCACAAAAGGGTATTGGCAAATTCCCCTGGCCAAGTCGGCCAAAGAGAAAACCGCATTTGTAACCCCAGACGGGGCGTTCCAATATAAGAGAATGCCGTTCGGGTTACAGAATGCGCCGGCCACATTCCAGCGGAAAATGGACCAGATACTGAGGCCCCATCGGAAGTATGCTGCGGCTTACCTGGATGACGTAATTGTCCATAGCACAGATTGGGCCTCACATCTGCCAAAAGTGCAAGCAGTCCTAGACTCTATCCGGGAAGCGGGGTTTACGGCTAACCCCAAGAAGTGTACCATTGGGCAGGAGGAGGCCAAATATCTTGGGTACACCATTGGCAGGGGAGTGATAAAACCCCAACTCAACAAAGTCGAGGCCATCCAGAGTTGGCCACGTCCCAACAGCAAGAAGCAGGTACGGGCCTTTCTGGGAATCGCGGGTTATTATCGGCGCTTCATTCCCCACTTTGCTTCTAAGGCTGTGCCCCTAACCAACCTGACGAAAGGGAAAGGGTCGGTCATGATTAAATGGACCCCCGAGGCTGAGGCAGCATTCCAATTCTTGAAACAAGCCTTATGTAGCCAGCCAGTGTTGTACTCACCCGACTTCTCTAAAGACTTTGTCGTACAAAGTGATGCGTCAGATGTGGGGTTAGGAGCAGTATTGTCCCAGGTCTGGAACGGGGAAGAGCACCCAGTCATTTACCTCAGCAGGAAGTTGAAGTCCCATGAGGTAAATTACGCCACGGTTGAAAAGGAGTGTTTAGCGGTGAAGTGGGCTCTAGATTCCCTTCGGTACTATCTGCTAGGTAGGCACTTTGACATGGTTACGGATCACGCTCCATTAAAGTGGATGGCTCAAAACAAGGAGACAAATAGAAGAGTGAATAGGTGGTTCCTGGCCCTACAGGAATTCAACTTCACAGTAAAGCATCGCCCTGGCGTTCAAATGGGGAATGTGGATGCTTTGTCTCGAGTACATGAATGCCTGATTGCTGGTGTTCCAACCCCAAGGTTAAAACAAGAGGGGGGGGGTATGTGACAGCAGGAAGGTAAAGTCACCTGGTTGCATCCAGGGGGGTAGATATATTTCTCCCAGATTCAGGCTTTATGCCGACTTATACAACTAGGGAGAAAGTTGATGAAGCCCAGCTGAGGCTAGTGGGCTCATGGATGATTCATACCTCTAGGGAGAGGGCTGGGCGTCGTGCAGGCAGGGAGTTGATGAGACCAGCTGAAGCTTGTCAGCTCGTTTAAGGCCTCTATAAAAACTCCCAGATTCATTAGGTGTTTGCTCATGCCTGGACCCAGACCTGTGTGGACTGTCTAGGGAGAGTTAACCCCTGTGCGGTGAGGCAAAGCCTGTGTGGCTATTTGTTTGGACTTTTACTAAACCAGGGACTTAGGGACTAGGACAGCACCAGGCTGATCCCAGTTGTTAGTTTAGGAAACCTGCATGTTTAGTCAGAGGTCAAGCTGACCAGGATTTATTTTGTTTATGTTTCTTTTTGGCTTTGCTGTGTTTTTGTCACTGTACATAGAGAAATAAACCGCACCTTTTGATTTTGAAAACCACAACCTCCGTCTGCTGGCCCTGTTTTTGTGTGGGGAGCCCAACCAGGGGGTCACACACACCCGCTACCGAGTTAACCCCCTCACAATATATATATATATATATATGTGTGTATATATCCCCTATATAATATATAATGTAATGTAATGAAATGAAAAATAATAATAAAAAAAAAATATGAAAATAAAACAAAAAGAAATAAAAATGAAAATAATAAAAATAAAAAATGAAAAATGATAATGTTAATAATAATGAAAGAGAAAAATAGGATTTTTATAACAGCTTACCTGTAAAATCCTTTTCTTGGAGTACATCACGGGACACAGAGCGACATAGTCATTACTAATGGGTTATATAGATACCGTCAGGTGCTGGCACTGGCAACTTCCAAAACCGGAAGTACCCTCCCCTATATAAGCCCCTCCCATCCGGGAGCACCTCAGTTTTGTAGCAAAGCAATAAGTGTCCCTAAAGATGGGCGGGAGCTCTGTGTCCCGTGATGTACTCCAAGAAAAGGATTTTACAGGTAAGCTGTTATAAAAATCCTATTTTCTTTCTCGTACATCACGGGACACAGAGCGACATAGTCATTACTAATGGGATGTCCTAAAGCAATGCCAAATGAGGGGGGGGATACACCATATATAAGCTGAGCGCTATCAGACATGAGGATCTTTTGCGGCCTGCAACACACTGCGCCCAAAGGCGACATCCTCCTGACTTCTAACGTCCACCTGGTAGGACCTAGTAAACGTGTGTACCGAAGACCATGTTGCGGCCTTACAGATTTGAGCCAGGGAGGCCTGGTGATGCACTGCCCATGAAGTTCCAACTGCTCTCGTGGAGTGCGCTCTAACTTTGAACGGAGGTGGTCTCCTTCTCAAGCCATAAGCTTGCATAATGACCTGTCGAATCCACTTGGCTAAAGTAGACTTTGACGCTGCCTGACCCTTTCTGGGGCCTTCCGGCAGAATAAACAAAGTATCCGTTCTGCGAATCTGAGCAGTGGCTTTTAGATAAGCTTTAACTGCTCTTACTACATCCAAAGAATGCAATAACTTTTCCTCTACCGAAGTAGGTTTGGGGAAAAAAGAAGGAAGAACCACATCTTGGTTCAAATGAAACCTCGATACCACCTTAGGAAGAAAGGCTGGATGAGGACGTAACACTACTCTGTCCTTATGGATAACCAGATATGGCTCCTTACAGGACATAGCTGCTAATTCCGATACTCTTTTAGCCGAACAAATGGCTACTAGAAAAATCAATTTCCTGGTGAGAAGCACCAAGGAAATATGCTGTAATGGTTCAAATGGTTGTTTCTGTAGAACCGACAGAACCAAGTTTAGATCCCATGGACATATGGGAATATTAACCGGAGGACTAATACGCATCACTCCTTGTATAAAGGCTTTGACTAGTGAATGCGAAGCCAAGGGCCTTTGAAAAAATATTGACAAGGCCGAAATCTGACCCTTGATAGTACTCAAGGCAAGCTTCCTATCTACAGCCCACTGTAGGAAGTCCAGAATCCTACCTATTACGTACTTATGTGGATGCCATTTCTTGGCCTCACACCACGCGATGTACGCCTTCCAGATTCTATAGTAGATCTGCCTGGATACCGGCTTCCTGGCATTGATCATGGTAGATACCACAGCATTAGAGAGCCCTCTCTTTTTTAGAATGTGGGCTTCAATAGCCAGGCCGTCAAACCTAGGGCTGGTAAGGAAGGGTGGTATATCGGTCCTTGCGAAAGCCGGACGACGTGGGAGAGTCCAAGGACTCCCCACTGAAATTTTACAATCTCCGCGTACCACGCTCTTCGGGGCCACGCTGGAGCCACCGGAATCACTGGTTTCTTTTCTACCCTGATTCTGCGGAGTAATCGAGGTAACCATTGGCGGTGTGAATGCATATATCAGCTTGAACTGATCCCAAGGGAACACTAGGGCATCCGAGCCGCAAGCTAGGGGATCCCTTGTCCGAGAGACAAACCTGTCCCCCTTTGCGTTGAATCTGGATGCTAGAAGATCTACATCCGATGTTCCCCACCGCTGACATATTGTCCAGAAAACCTCGGGGTGAAGGGACCCTTCCTCTGGGCCTAATTGCTGGCGACTTAGAAAGTCCGCCTTCCAATTCTCCACTCCTGGAATGAATACCGCAGATATGGCTGGGACATATTTTTCTGCCCATTTCAGGATGTAATTTACTTCCCTCTGGGCTGCACGACTCCTGGTGCCCCCCTGATGATTGATATATGCCACTGCTGTGGCATTGTCTGATTGAATTCTGACAGGGGACCCTTGGAGTTTGGATGTCCATGCTACTAGGGCATACCGGGCTGCTCGTATCTCTAAGAGATTGATGGGCAGGGCCTTTTCTGCATCCGACCATCTGCCCTGGAGAGACTATTGCTCCAGTACTGCTCCCCAGCCTATAAGGCTGGCATCTGTAGTGACCACCTTCCAAGAAATCGGACTGAAGGATTTCCTTTTTTCCAGATTCTGGGGAACCAACCACCAACGGAGGCTCTTGCGAACGGAAGGGGACAAGGACATTGTAAGTCTAGGGCCTGAACTTTTTTGTTCCAGGCTGACAGTATGGCCCCTTGCAAATTCCTTGAATGGAATTGACCGTAGGGTACTGCTTCGAATGATGCCACCATTTTTCCCAGCAGCCTCATATACAGGCGTATGGACGGCTGTCTTTTTTGTACCCACTAAGTGGATCAAATCTTTCAAAGACAACACCTTTCCTCGAGGCAAGAATATTTTTCTCTGGCCTGAATCCAACCTTAGCCCCAAGTATTCCAGACTTTTGACTGGTTTTTAGGGCTGACTTGTCTCGGTTGATAATCCAACCGTGAGATTCCAGATACTTGATCGTCTTGTGAACGACCACGTCTAGTTTTTTCACTGAGTGGTCTATCAGCAACAAGTCATCCAGATATGCCATTATCATTACACCTTGTGTTCTTAGATTGGCCAATAAAGGGCCAGAATTTTTGTAAACACTCGTGGTGCTGTGGCCAAACCGAAGGGTAAGGCTCTGAACTGAAAATGGCGCCCTTCTACTGCAAAGCGTAGAAATTTTTGGTGGACTGGAAAGATGGGAATGTGCAAATAAGCATCTTTGATGTCGATCGTGGCTAACCAATCCTCCCCTTGTAGGGCAGTGGCCACCGATCGGATCGACTCCATCGGAAAGTCCTGATATACAGGAATTTGTATAGCCCTTTTAGAATTAATATGGGCCTCCCGTCCGCGTTTGCTTCGGGACTGTAAAGAGGTTTGAGTAAAACCCGAACCCTCATTCTTCCAGGGGAACCTCCATAATTACTCCTTGGAGCAATAGTTGTTCTAGTGCCAACAGGAGGGACTCTCTCTTCCGGGGATCCCTTGGCACGTTTGACCTCAAAAATGGGAAGGAGGAAAGTCTTTTAACTCCAAACTGTATCCCAAACCTACTGCGGAGAGCACCTATCTGTCTTGATCGTGTCCCGCCAGGTCTCTTGCGAACAACTGGAGTCCTCCCCCCACCCGACTGAGTGGGGGCTTCAATGAATTTAACTTTGGGGGAGGTTTTGTACCTCCCCTGACCCAGGGTTTCTCATTACCCTGCTACTGTCCCTGTTTTTTACCCCCGGGATTTGACCGAGGAGGCCGTCGGAACTGTTACACAGCCGATGCCCCAGGGACTGGAGAAGCAGGCCTCTTAAAGAGGGACCTCTAACTCTGCTTTTAACTGGCAAGAGCGTATTTTTACCGCTGGAAATTTTCTGGATATATTTGTCCAGGTTTTCCCTGAATAAGCGTTCACCATGAAATGGGACGCTAACCAGCCATTCTTTACAGGGAGCTTCAGCAGACCAGTTTTTGAGCCATAGGAGCCTACGCATATGTACTATAGACAGCGTAAGGCGGGAGGCCTGATAGACTGAATCCTCTATGGCGTCAACCGCAAAGCCTAAGGCTCTAGGTAGATCAGCTAGGGCAAAGCCTGCTGATCTGTCAAGTCCCTCAAGACCTGTTTCAACTGATCCTTCACTGCTTAGCAGACCCCAATAGCTGCTACTGCTGGTTGTATCACCAAGCAGATTTTCATAAGGACTCCAATCTTTTATCTATTGGGTTCTTGAACATTTGGACATTATCCACTGGACATGTCAGTGATTTATACATACAAGAGATGGCTGCGTCCACTGTAGGGACCTTCCATTTTTTTTTTTTTTTTTTTTGATGAACTTATCCTCCATGGGATAGACCACCGGAAATCTCTTGGGGGAATAAATATTTTCTCAGGACGTTCCCAATCCTGGTAAATGAGCCCTTTCAGTAAAGGGTGAAGTGGAAAAGAACAAACAGTCTGGGGGCTTCTAGCGACCCCAACGAGGATACAGTAGTGGTTGATGGTTCCGCAAGGTGCATTTTTAAATGCTGATCGGACCATGTTAGTCAGAGACTGAACCCATAATCTTTCAGCTTAAGATGCTGAGAAAAGGTTCCCCCACTGTTGATTCCTCTATAACAGAATCAACCTCATCCTGATCCCCTTCAGGCAGGTCGATCCCTGTATGGGACTGTTGCTCTGCTAACAGGCACTCTGAAGGAGGAGACGGAGATCGGGCGTGCTTTCCCTGACAGGGAGGCAGCGATAAATGTTGACAATCTCTCTCTAATCCTCCCAGAGCTGAGGAAAAAACCTCCTCTGTTACATACACAGGAGCAGGTGAACTGAGGACAGCCACAGTACCAAGTACCCTGCGGGGTCTCTACGGTCACTTACCTCTGAACTTCAGGGGAGACTGGTGCAGCAGGAGTATGCCCAAGATCCTCCGAGCCCGATGAGACCCCCTTCGCTTCCTGGAAGATTCAGTTCCGGAGCTTCTGGACGGCATATTCCTAAGCCTAAAGCTGAGGTATTCCAGCCGTAATACACCACTTTTACTGAGAATAGTCTAGCACAATTGCTGCTATATCACAGTTGGTGTCTACTAATGTGCCTTTCTAGGGGATGCCTGTATCAACCGCTTGCTGTATGCCTTTAAATGTTGCCAGCTCTGTCTCTGTACTTCATAGCCAGCTCACTACAATATTGTGGTTTTTTTAAACTGCTGGGACGCCCGCACATGCGCAGAAGCGCTGCGGCGCGCACAGAGCGTCATCCCCCAGGCTCCGCCCCCTTTCCCGGCTCACCTCTATATATAGAGGCGCGTGCACGTGCGCCTTCGGCGCTAATTTCAAATATGGTAACAAGGGACAGGAGCCAGGGCCCCTCTTTGCCGCAGGCCGGGGGATGGACGAGCACTGCAACATGGCAGAGGAAGCAGTTTCCTATAAGAGAACTCACCATCTGCCTGGACTTTGCTCTGCTGAGAAGAAGCTAGTCCACATGACAAGAAAACATTCCACAGCGGCCTCTAGTGGACAAACACAGGTACCGCAGTCTAATATATTAAATATATATAAAAAAAAATTTTTTTTTTTTTTTTTTTTTTTTTTTCTTGACCACCATTAAAAATTATTACATTTTTTTAGTAGTTACAGGCATGCACAGAATTTTGCGGGAATACCATTAGGTAACAGACAGAAAGACAAATTAGGCTTGGGGGTCCCCCAATAGAACCAAGTTCCTGGGGGCCCCCACTTACCTGTTCCCCGCCGCAGGACTTTGTTTGGTCCACAAAAGCCCAAACTTCACCTATCACGGCAGGCATTGTAATCAAACCTTCAGGGACCGGGTTCCCAAGGATTCCACTCCCCTGGACCTGTATAGCACCCTGCACAGAAAACATCTTGGTCGTGGGTATGACCAGAGCTCTGGATCCCAGGGTCCAGCTCTCCTAAGAGAAGCATTACAGGCAAAACCTTGCTCTTCTCTGCAAGGCCCGGGTACCGACCGTTTAGCTATGAAGCTTTTTTGGTCGGATCCGGAATAGCTTACTGAGGCCCAAAAGAACCTGTACGCAAGCTCAGTGAAAAACACATGTTTCTTCTTGGCCAACACCTTAGACACTGGCAAAAAACTGAGGTGCTCCCGGATGGGAGGGGCTTATATAGGGGAGGGTACTTCCGGTTTTGGAAGTTGCCAGTGCCAGCACCTGACGGTATCTATATAACCCATTAGTAATGACTATGTCGCTCTGTGTCCCGTGATGTACGAGAAAGAAATGAAAATAAGTTAAAAAACACTGAAAAATTTATGAATTATGGAAAAATTAATCTAAAATAAATATGCTATTTTAAATGGGAATGTCTCATGTAATAAACCACTACATCAAAATCAGTCTCAATATACATCACATGAACATAAATCAAAAGGGGAGGGGAGGGGGGGAAGGGAAAGAATGAGGAAAGAAATGCACATGTATATACATACACACACATGTATACATACATACATACACACGCGCATCTACAACCCCTACGAAAAGAAAAAGGAGGGGGGGGAGGGGGGAAAGAAAAAGAAAAGGACAAGTGGGGGAGGGAAGGCTGAGGAAATTGAACTGAACCATGGTATCTAAAGAAAGGACAAAAAAGGAAAAAAAAAAAAGGGGGGGGGAAATATGCAGGAAGGAAAGGGGGGGTGTTTAAATAAGATTGTTGACCTCTATCTCTTCATTTAGGCCCCCAGGCGAGAGAGTATCCAAATTGTATATCCAGAAGGTTTCCCTCCGGCACAGACGTTTAAAACGCTCCGCCAAAGGGAACCTTCCAGAAATGGATTCAATGACCCAAACCCTGAGACCTGCAGAGGATTGTGCGTGATGCTTAAGAAAATGAAGGGGGACACTGTGTTTATCATTGCCACCCTCTACAAAACGACGATGTTCGCCAAATCTTGTCCTGAGAGTGCGGATGGTTCTTCCAACATAGTGGAGACCGCATGGACAAACCAGGCAGTACACTACAAATTCAGTCGAACAATTAAAAAAACTGGAGATTGTATATGTTTTCCCTTTAACTGTAAACTCCTTTTGACCATGATTGACATGTTTACACGTTAGACAAGCTCGCTTACGACATTAACCACTTGCCGCCCGCCCTATAGCGGATTGACGTCGGCAAAGTGGTTGCAGAATCCTGACAGGACGTCATATGACGTCCTCAGGATTTTGAGCCTCTGCGCGCCCCCGGGGGCGCGCATCGCGGCGATCGTTGCTGCGGGGTGTCAGTCTGACACCCCGCAACACCGATCTAGGTAAAGAGTCTCTGACGGAGACTCTTTACCACGTGATCAGCCGTGTCCAATCACGGCTGA
Source organism: Rana muscosa (assembly GCA_029206835.1). Classification (NCBI taxonomy): domain Eukaryota; kingdom Metazoa; phylum Chordata; class Amphibia; order Anura; family Ranidae; genus Rana; species Rana muscosa. Next base: position 14,643,258 of record JARGYO010000094.1, on the reverse strand, counting down.
TCACAGTGTAAACAGGAAAAGCCGATGACCGGCTTTTCCTCACTCGCGTCTGTCAGACGCGAGTAGAGGAGAGCCGATTGGCTGCTCCTCTGACAGGGGGGGTTTGTGCTGATTGATTATCAGCACAGCCCCCCCGAGGATGCCCACTGGACCACCAGGGATGCCACTAGACCACCAGGGATGCCACTAGACCCCAGGGAAGCTCACAATAAGGTATGCCACCCTAGACCACCAGGGATAATGGATGCCAATCAGTGCCACAATAGATGCCAATCAGTGCCCACAATGGGCACCACTGATTGGCAGGCATTATTGTTTGGCACTGATTGGCATCCATTAGTACAGTACAGTGCCACCTATCAGTGCCCACCCATGCCACCTATCAGTGCCCACCCATGCCACCTATCAGTGCCCACCCATGCCACCTATCAGTGCCCACCCGTGCCGCCTATCAGTGCCCATCCATGCTGCCTATCCGTGCCCATCCGTGCCGCCTATCTGTGCCCACCCGTGCCGCCTATCTGTGCCCACCCGTGCCGCCTATCTGTGCCCACCCGTGCCGCCGATCTGTGCCCACCCGTGCCGCCGATCGTTGCCCATCCGTGCCGACGATCGTTGCCCATCCGTGCCGCCGATCGTTGCCCATCCGTGCCACCTCATCGGTGCCCATTCGTGCCGCCTTATCCGTGCCCGTCAGTGCAGCCCCATCAGTGCCCATCAGTGAAGGAGAAAACTAACTTATTTACAAAGTTTTGTAACTGAAACCAAAAAAAAACTTTTTTTTTTTCAAAATTTTCGGTCTTTTTTTTATTTTTTAGCAGAAAATAAAAATCGCAGCGGTGATCAAATACCACCAAAAGAAAGCTCTATTTGTGGGAACAAAATGATAAAAATTTAGTTTGGGTACAGTGTAGCACGACTGCGCAATTGTCATTCAAACTGCAACAGCGCAGAAAGCTGAAAATTGGTCTGGGCAGGAAGGTGTTTAAGTGCCCAGTATGGAAGTGGTTAAAACATGCCAACCAGAGGAATCAAACAGAGTTCTCTTGTAGGTGCAACAGGGAATGATTTATATTTGCTAGGAGCTATAAGATTTTTAATATTCCTGGCTTTCCTATACGAGAATTTGAGTTTGGATGGTAGCATGAACTTCAACTGGGGGTCTTCTAACAGAATAGACCAATGTTTGTTTAAAATCTGATCCATTGTTTTATGTTTGGTATGAAATTGAGTAACAAATCTAATTGGTTGAGTAGGGCAAAATGTTCACTTATAATTTATTTTATCATTTCTTCATGACCATTCTGATGTGATTTTCTGATTGCTTCCACATGTATTTGTTGCTCCTGTGGTCCACCTTACACTGCAATGCTTCATTAGAGTAAAACATTTAGTGTTGTCCTTATCCTGGGTTTTAGGACCCGGCAGCTAGGCTGCAGAGTATATAAGAGCCCTTACTTAAGATGGCCACTACTAGGTCTGATGAAGGAGCGCATGCTCCGAAAGCGCTTACCCATTGGTTTTCTGCCACTTGGATTCTATTGGTTCTCTGATCACCCGGAATATCACCGCAAGTCACGGCCTGCCAGCACCCGGAAGTTGATCAAGAGACACGGTCTACAATATGGTCCATCGCCCGTTGTGGATCCCCCTCATCCTGCCTTTCCTGTACTAGTAGAAGTGCGGTACTGCCACACAGCAGCTCCAAGCAGCGCCATTTGGTCTGCGCCACCGCTTCTCCACAGATAAGACTTTCTGTTTACATGCTCATTTTCATATCATGTTTGAGTACATATATGCTCCCTCCCATTTTTAATATTAAATTTTATCGATCATACTGCACTTAGAGTGGCGCTTCTGTGCTTCTCCCTACAGTATATATATTTATACACTGTATTCAGTTTAGCTAGATCCGTTCCTGGTTTTCTCTATACTGTGACAGGCAGGCGATTGTGCTAGCTGCAGACAGTCAGTGTTTCACTTAGTGTACTGTGTGCTTTGCATAGCGTGAACCTAAAGCTTACCTGAATACAGTTAGTGACTATTATAGTGGTGTTCTCATAATAAAACCACAAGCAGAGAGCTGCAAGTATTTTCAGTTAGTGTACTGTGTCCCTCTCTGCACAGTTTTCACCTAAAACTAACTGCTGCTGCTTCTGCTTTTCCCATACTAATACCACAGCAGGTAGGGATGAGCCGAACACCCCCCCAGTTCGCTTCGCACCAGAACCTGCGAACGGACCGAAATTTCGCGCAAACTTTAGAACCCTATTAAATACAATGGACACGAACGTTTGAAATCAAAAGTGCTAATTAGAACGGCTAATATGCAAGTTATTGTCCTAAAAAGGGTTTGGGGACCCGGGTCCTGCCCTAGGGGACATGTATCAATGCAAAAAGAAGTTTTAAAAACTGCAGTTTTTTCGGGAGCAGTGATTTTAATAATGCATAAAGGGGAAACAAATTTGAAATATTCCTTTAAATATTGTACCTGGGGGGTATCTAAAGTATGCCTGTGAAGTGGCACGTGTTTCCCGTGTTTAGAACTGTCCCTGCACAAAATGACTATTTCTAAAGGAAAAAAAGTAATTTAAAACTGCTTGCGGCTTTAATGTAATGTCTGGTTCCGGCAATATGGATGAAAATCATTGAGAAAAATGGCATGGGTACCCCCCTCAGCCCACTACCAGAACCTTTGGGTGTTGTATGGATATTAAGGGGAACCCCGCACCCAAATTAAAAAAAGGCCTTATATACTCTGAACAGCAGTATACAGGCGGTGCAAACAAGACAGGGACTGTAGGTTTGTTCTTAAGTAGAATCTGTTTGTAATTTGGAACAGGTAAATTTTTTAAGTGTAGCTCCAGCCAAAATATATATTTTTAAGCTTTTTAGAAAACATAGGGATTAGGGAAGGGTTATCACCCCTGTAACATTTGTTTTGCTGTCTGTGCACCTGTTCATAACATTTCACCTCACTTTCCATCCCAATGAAAAATGTTTTTTGAAAATTTGGGTTTTTTATTGAAACAAGAATTGGTGATAAAGCATCAGTGGAGAGGAGACACCTTTTTCCCATATTAACTCTTACAGGAGAGAATTTCCCTTCCATGGGGTAGATTTCCTCTCACTTCCTGTTGTCTCCCTCCGTTTGCAAGTAGGAGTGGTTTGTAAGTTGGATGTTTGAAAGTAGGGGCCTGCCCTATATACTCTGCAGAAATTTGGGCTTTAGGTGTTGGTGTTGCCACAACACTGTAAGGCCTCACAGTTACTCTTGGTGGGCGCAGGAACAGGCCCTGCTGTGAAATATTAGATCACGAATTGTAATTACATGCCCCTGTTGAACAGGGGCAGAAAAATTGGGCCTTAGGCACAGGTGCTGGTGCCACAAACCTGCAACCCCTCACAGAAACTCTAGTTGGAGCGCACAAATGAGCCCTGCTGCAAATTATTGCATCAAAAATTGTAATTATACGCCCCTGTTAAACAGGGGCAGAAAAAAAGGGATTTTTATAACAGCTTACCTGTAAAATCCTTTTCTTGGAGTACATCACGGGACACAGAGCGACTTAGTCATTACTAATGGGTTATATAGTTTACCTTCAGGTGTTGGCACTGGCCAATTCCAAACCGGAAGTACCCTCCCCTATATAAGCCCCTCCCACCCGGGAGCACCTCAGTTTTGTAGCCAAGCAATAAGTGTCCCAAAAAGAGGGGTGGGAGCTCTGTGTCCCGTGATGTACTCCAAGAAAAGGATTTTACAGGTAAGCTGTTATAAAAATCCCTTTTTCTTTTTCGTACATCACGGGACACAGAGCGACTTAGTCATTACTAATGGGACGTCCCAAAGCAATGCCAAATGAGGGGGGGGTACATAAGCTGGGCGCCATCAGGCATGAGGATCTTTTGCGGCCTGCAACACACTGCGCCCAAAGGCGACATCCTCCTGACTTCTAACGTCTACCTGATAGAATCTAGTAAACGTGTGTACCGAAGACCATGTTGCGGCCTTACATACTTGAGCCAGGGAGGCCTGGTGATGCACTGCCCATGAAGTTCCAACCGCTCCTGTGGAGTGCGCCCTAACTTTGAACGGAGGCGGTCTCTTTCTCAAGCCATAGGCTTGTATTATGACCTGTCGAATCCACTTGGCTAAAGTAGATTTTGATGCTGCCTGACCCCTTCTGGGGCCTTCCGGCAGAACAAACAAAGAATCCGTTCTGCGAATCTGAGCAGTGGCTTTTAGATAAGCTTTAACTGCTCTTACCACATCCAAAGAATGTAATAACTTTTCCTCTACTGAGCTAGGTTTGGGGAAAAAAGAAGGAAGAACCACATCTTGGTTCAAATGAAACCTCGATACCACCTTAGGAAGAAAGGCTGGATGAGGACGTAATACTACTCTGTCCTTATGGACAACCAGATATGGCTCCTTACAGGACATAGCTGCTAATTCCGATACTCTTTTAGCCGAACAAATGGCTACTAAGAAAACCAATTTCCTGGTGAGAAGAACCAAGGAAATGTGTTGTAATGGTTCAAACGGTTGTTTCTGTAGAACCGACAGAACCAGGTTTAAGTCCCAAGGACATATGGGAATACTAACCGGAGGGCTAATACGCATCACTCCTTGTATAAAGGCTTTGACTAGTGAATGCGAAGCCAAGGGCCTTTGAAAAAATATTGACAAGGCCGAAATCTGACCCTTGATAGTACTCAAGGCCAGCTTCCTATCTACAGCCCACTGTAGGAAGTCCAGAATCCTCCCTATCATGTACTTACGTGGATGCCATTTCTTGGTCTCACACCACGTAATGTACGCTTTCCAGATCCTATAATAGATCTGCCTGGATACCGGTTTCCTGGCATTGATCATGGTAGATACCACAGAATTAGAGAGCCCTCTCTTTTTCAGAATGTGGGCTTCAATAGCCAGGCCGTCAAACCTAGGGCTGGTAAGGAAGGGTGGTATATCGGTCCTTGCGACAGCAGGTCCGGACGAAGTGGGAGGGTCCAAGGACTCCTCACTGACATTTTTACAATCTCCGCGTACCATGCCCTTCGGGGCCACGCTGGAGCCACCAGAATCACTGGTTTCTTTTCTACCCTGATTCTGCGGAGTAATCGTGGTAACAATTGTGGCGGTGGGAATGCATATATCAGCTTGAACCGATCCCAAGGGAACACTAGGGCATCCGAGCCGCAAGCTAGGGGATCCCTTGTGCGAGACACAAACCTGTCCACCTTTGCGTTGAATCTGGATGCTAGCAGATCTACATCCGGTGTTCCCCACCGCTGGCATATTGCCTGGAAAACCTCGGGGTGAAGAGACCATTCCCCCGGGCATAATTGTTGGCGACTTAGAAAGTCCGCTCTCCAATTTTCCACTCCTGGGATGAAAACCGCGGATATGGCTGGGACATATCTTTCTGCCCACTCCAGGATGCAATTTGCTTCCTTCTGGGCTGCACGACTTTTGGTGCCACCCTGATGATTGATATATGCCACTGCCGTGGCATTGTCTGATTGAATTCTGACAGGGGACCCCTGGAGTTTGGATGTCCATGCTACTAGGGCATACCGGGCTGCTCGTATCTCTAAGAGATTGATGGGCAGGGCCTTTTCTGCTTCTGACCACCTGCCCTGGAGAGACCATTGCTCCAGCACTGCCCCCCAGCCGATGAGGCTGGCATCTGTAGTGACCACCTTCCAAGAAACCGGACTGAAGGGTTTCCCTCTTTCCAGATTCTGGGGCACCAACCACCAATGGAGGCTCTTGCGAACGGAAGGGGACAGGGACATTGGTAAGTCTAAAGCCTGAACTTTTTTGTTCCAGGCTGACAGTATGGCCCTTTGCAAATTCCTTGAATGGAATTGACCGTAGGGTACCGCTTCGAATGAAGCCACCATCTTTCCCAGCAGCCTCATGCAGAGACGTATGGATGGTTTTCTTTTTGTACCCACTAAGTGGGCCAAATTTCTTAAAGACGACACCTTCTCTGGAGGTAAGAAAATCTTTCTCTGATTTGAATCCAGCCTTAGCCCTAAGTATTCCAGACTTTTGACTGGTCTTAGAGCTGACTTGTCCCGGTTGATAATCCAACCGTGATATTCCAGATACTCGATTGTCTTGTGAATAGCTACTTCCAGCTTTTCCACTGAGTGGTCTATTAGTAGCAGGTCGTCTAGATATGCCATTATCGTTACACCTTGTGTTCTTAGATTGGCCAATAGTGGGGCCAGAATTTTTGTGAACACTCGTGGTGCTGTGGCCAGACCGAAAGGTAAGGCTCTGAACTGAAAATGGCGCCCTTCTACTGCAAAGCGTAGAAATTTCTGATGGGCCGGAAAGATGGGAATATGCAGATAAGCATCCCTTATGTCGATCGAGGCTAGCCATTCCTGCCCTTGTAGGGCGGTGGCCACTGATCGGATCGACTCCATCCGAAAGGTCCTGATATTTAGGAACTTGTTTAGCCCTTTTAGATTTAATATGGGCCTCACGTCCCCATTTGGTTTGGGGACTGTGAAAAGGTTCGAGTAAAACCCGAATCCGCTTTCTTCCAGGGGAACCTTCATGATTACCCCTTGGAGCAATAGTTGTTCTAGTGCCAGAAGGAGGGATCCTCTCTTTTGGGGATCTCTTGGCACGTTTGACCTCATAAATTGGGCAGGAGGAGTGCCTTTTAACTCCAGCTTGTATCCCAGACTTACTGCGGAGAGCACCCATCTGTCTCTGATGGTGTCCCGCCAGGTCTCTGTGAACAACTGAAGTCTTCCCCCCACCCGATTGAGCGGGGGCAATACTTCATGCCTTAGGGGGAGGTTTTGTACCTCTCTTGATCCAGGGCTTCTTGTTACCCTGTGATTGTCCCTGATTTCTGCCCCCTGAATTTGACCGCGGAGGCCGTCGGAACTGCTTCACAGCCGATGTGCCCGGGACTGGAGAGGTAGGCCTCTTAAAAGAAGGACTTCTACCCTTGTTCTTAACCGGTAAGAGTGAACTTTTACCGGCAGAAATTTTCTGGATATATTTGTCCAGATCTTCTCCAAATAAGCGTTCTCCATGAAATGGGAAGCTAACCAGCAGTTTTTTACAGGGAGCTTCAGCAGACCAGTTTTTGAGCCACAGAAGCCTACGCATATGTACTATAGACAGCGTAAAGCGGGAGGCCTGTTGGATTGTATCCTTTATGGCGTCCACCGCAAAACACAAGGCTCTAGGCAGGTCAGCTAGGGCATGAGCCTGCTGATCTGGTAAGTCCCTTAAGACTTGTTTCAACTGATCTTTCACTGCTTGGCAGACTCCAATCGCTGCTACCGCAGGTTGTGTCACCATACTTGCTGTAGAGAAAGCAGATTTTAGTAAAGACTCCAATTTTTTATCTATTGGGTCTTTGAACATTGGAACATTATCTACTGGACATGTCAGTGATTTGTTAACAGAAGAGATGGCTGCGTCCACTATAGGGACCCTCCATTTTCTTATGAACTTATCCTCCATGGGATAGATCACCGGAAATCTCTTGGGGGGAGCAAATATTTTATCAGGATGCTCCCAATCCTGGTAAATAAGCCCTTCTAATAAAGGGTGGATTGGGAAGGAACAGACCGCCTGGGGAGCTTTTAGCGACCCCAGCGAGGAAACCGTAGTGGATGGTGGTTCCGCCAGAGGCATTTTAAATGCTGATCGGACCATGTTAGTCAGAGACTGAACCCATAATCTTTCAGCCTGAGAAGCTGAGAAAGGTTCTTCCACTGTTGATTCCTCTATAAGTGAATCAACCTCATCCTGATCCCCTTCAGGTAGGTCGATCTCTGTGTGGGGCTGTTCCTCCACTAACAGGCACTCTGAAGGAGGAGACGGAGATCGGACGCGCTTTTCCTGTGACAGGGAAGCAGCGATCAATGCTGTTAATCTCTCTTCCAATCCTCCCAGAGTTGAGGATAAAACCTCCTCTGTTATATATACAGGAGCTGGTGGACTGGGGACAGCCGCAGCACCAGGCATTCCTGCGGGGTTTCTACGGCTACTGACCTCTGCATTCTCAGGGGAGATTGGTGCAGTGCAAGCATGCCCAATATCCTCAGAGCCCGATGGAGACCCCTTTGGCTTCCTGGAAGATCTATTTCCGGAGCGTCTGGACGACATATCCCTTAAGCACAAAGCTGAGGTATTCCCGTCGTCATACACCAATTTTTGCTGGTAATAGTCTAACACAGGTGCTGCTATATACCAGCTGGTGTCCACTAAAGTGCCTTTCTATGGGGATGCCTGCATCAACCGCCTCTGTGTGCCACTGTTTGTTGCTAGCTCTGTTTGCATGCAGCTGACACTTGTACTGTGTCTTTTAACCATGCTGGGACGCCCGCACATGCGCAGAAGCGCCGCGGCGCGCATCGAGCGTCATCCACCCGCCCCGCCCCTTTTTTTTCATAGGAGGCGCGTGCACGCGCCCGCGCGCGCGCCCGTGCGCCAATGGCGCCCTTTTCGAAAACCAACAGAGGACTAGGAGCCAGGGCCCTTTTTGCCGGAGGGCCTGTGCGGTGGATGAACGCAGCAACAGGGCAGAGGAAGTGGATTCCCTCAGAGAAACTTACCAGCTGCCTGGATCTTTTGAGTTGAGAAAACCAAAGATCCACATTTACAAGAAAAATGGACTACAGCGGCCTCTAGTGATTTAACACAGGTACCGCGGTCCCTGTTTTTTTTTTTTTTTTTTCTTGACTACTATTAAAATTTTACATTTTCAGTAGTTATAGGCAAACACAGATATTTAGCGGGAATACCGTTAGGTAACAGACAGAAAGACAAATTAGGCTTGGGGGTCCCCCAATAGAACCAAGTTCCTGAGGGCCCCCACTTACCTGATCCCCGCCGCAGGACTTTGTTTGGTCCACAAAAGTCCAAACTTCACCTATCACGGCAGGCATTGTAATTAAACCTTCAGGGACCGGGTTCCCAAGGATTCCACTCCCCTGGACCTGTATAGCACCCTGCACAGACAGCGTCTTGGTCGTGGGTATGACCAGAGCTCTGGATCCCAGGGTCCAGCCCTCCTAAGAGAAGCATTACAGGCAAAACCTTGCTCTTCTGCTGCAAGGCCCGGGTACCGACCGTTTAGCTATGAAGCTTTTTTGGTGGGATCCGGAACAGCTTACTAAGGCCCAAAAGAACCTGTACGCAAGCCCAGTGAAAACACATGTTACTCTTTGGCCAACACCTTAGACACTGGCAAAAAACTGAGGTGCTCCCGGGTGGGAGGGGCTTATATAGGGGAGGGTACTTCCGGTTTGGAATTGGCCAGTGCCAACACCTGAAGGTAAACTATATAACCCATTAGTAATGACTAAGTCGCTCTGTGTCCCGTGATGTACGAAAAAGAAATTGAGCCTTAGGCACTGGTGCCACAACACTGCAACCCCTCACAGATACTATAGTTGGAACGCAGGAATGAGCCCTGCTGCAAAGTATTGCATCAAAAAGTGTAATTGCATGCCCCTGTTAAGCAGGGGCTGAAAAATGGGCCTTAGCCACTGGTGGCGGTGCCCAGAACCAAAAATGTTCTTACAAGCTATCAGCATGAACATTGAGGAAGAGGATAGTTACTCAGTATAACAGGATATTCACTCAGCATAGGCAGTCTTGAAGGGATCTCCCATTCGAAAAAAAAATATTTGGTTACATCAGCATCAAGTGCTTGGTAGCTGGTGATTTAAGACTGATTCATTTTTATGAAGGTCAGCCGATCGACCGAGTCGGTGGACAGGCGCACCCTGTGATCGGTTACAAAGCCTCCAGCAGCACTCAATGTGCGTTCCGAAAGAACACTGGATGCAGGACAGGCCAGTAGCTCAATTGCATACTGTGCAAGCTCTGGCCAGTGATCCATCCTCAAGACCCAGTAACCCAGAGGATTTTCGGTGGGAAAGGTGTCCAAGTCTGATCTTGCCCCTAGGTATTCCTGCACCATGTAAAACAGACGCTGGCGATGGTTGCTGGAACCGATCATACCTTGGGGCTGCGGACTAAAAAATTGTCTGAACGCATCGGTCAGACGGCCACCTTCTCCACCGCTCCTTCTTTGACTGACCGAAGCCTCAGCAACACGTTGTCCAGGACCAGGATTTTGTTTCATCCTCTGCGATGGCAAGATAAGGTCCGCAACCTCACCCTTGTAATGTGGATCAAGGAGGGTTGCCAGCCAGTAATGATCCCTCTCCTTGATCACACAAATACAAGGATCCTTCCGCAGGATCAGGGAGGCCATGCAGCGTAGGTTTGCTGAGGCATTCGGTCCGTGGTCCTCTGGGTCACTAAGGACGACATGATCCGCAGCCACCTCCTCCCAGCCACGTACAAGTCCATGGGTTTCTTGGGACTGTAATTGATCCCTTGAAGACTGCTGCTGAGTGCTAGGCTCCACCTCCATGGTAACACAATGCTCCTCCTCCTCTTCCTGTGTGATAGGGGGGCCAGCAGGAACACTGTCTGGATAAAGGGGGCCTTGAGAGGTAAGGAAGTCCTCCTCTTCCTTCCTCTGTTCTGCCTTAAATGCCCTGTCCATTATTACTTGCAGCATGTGCTCCAACAGGTGGACAAGAGGGACAGTGTCACTGATGCATGCACTGTCACTGCTCACCATCCTCGTGGCCTCCTCAAATGGTACCAGGACAGTAGATGCATCCCTGATCATGACCCACTGGCGTGGCAAAAAAAAAACAAGCTCCCCTGACCCTGTCCTGGTGCCATATTGGCACAGATACTCATTGATGGCCCTCTGCTGCGTGTGCAGCTGCTGCAGCATGGCCAACGTTGAGTTCCACCTGGTGGGCATGTCACAGATTAGGCGGTTCTTGGGCAGGTTGTATTCCTTTTGGAGGTCATCCAGCCGAGCACTGGCATTATATGACTGGCGGAAATGCACACAGAGTTTCCTGTAAGCCTGGGTACCTGCCCAAGAACCGCTGCACCACCAAGTTAAGGACGTGAGCCAAACAGGGCACATGAGTTAGTTGTCCCTGTTGGAGTGCGGAGAGGAGGTTGGTGCCATTGTTGCAAACCACCATTCCTGGCTTAAGCTGGCGTGGCGTCAACCACCTCTGAGCCTGCCCCTGCAGAGCTGACAGAATCTCTGCCCCAGTGTGGCTCCTGTCCCCCAAGCACACCAGCTCAAGCACCGCATGGCATCTTTTTGCCTGCGTACTTGCGTAGCCCCTTGAACACCTATGGAGCGCTGCTGGTTCCGAGGACAAAGCTTCGGAAGAGGCCATGGAGGAAGAAGAAGAGGACGGGGTGGAGGAGAGAGGTGTGTCAGAATCACCAGTAGTAGCATTTTGGAGGCGTTATGGCGGAACAACCTCCAACACTACTGCACCTTGTCCTGCAACCTTGCCAGCTGCCAGCAGAGTCACCCAATGCGCTGTAAAAGATAGGTAACGTCCCTGTCCATGCCTGCTGGACCAGAAGTCAGCGGTAATATGCAACTTACCACTAAACGCCCTATCCAGCGAGGCCAAGACATTGCCTTCCACATGCCGGTAGAGAGCTGGAATCGCCTTGCGTGAGAAAAAGTGGCGTTTGGGAATCTGCCACTGAGAAACTGCACATTCCACAATCTCACGGAAGGGGGCAGAGTCTACCAACTGAAAAGGCAGCAGTTGAAGTGCTAGCAATTTAGCCAAGCTAGCATTCAACCACTGGGCATGTGGATGGCTGGGAGCGAACTTCTTTCGGCGGTGCAGCAGCTGGGGCAGGGAAATTTGCCTGGTACAATCTGACGTTGGTGTACCGATAGCAGATTGCCCGCAAGTACTTGGCTGTGACACACCTAAATCTACACCTTCATTCCTCTCAGTGCAGGTTTCAGAGAGGACTGAAGGTATAGTGGGGTTGGAGATCCCAGCTGATGAGGAGCAAGGAAAGGTCCGCTTTGTCCTTTGGTGTGTGTCTTTTAGGTATGCTTGCCAACGAACTGCATGGCAGGTCGACATATGTCTGATCCCGCATGCGGTGCTCAAGCGGGTGATGTTTTGGCCACGCGAGATATGCCTGAGACATATGTTGCAAATAGCAGCGCTGCGATCTGATGCACTCATCTCAAAAAAGGCCCACACCAAAGAACTTTTGGAATAACACGCAGCGACAGCAGCGCCCTGCACATGCGGAGCTCTGCGGTGTGATGTTGTCGGTGTGTTGCCCTTAAGCTGGCCCCTGGAGGGCATCCTGCCTCGTTGGAGATTTGCCGCCTCCTCCTCCTTCCTATCAGGCACACACATAGAGTCCATGACCTCATCCTCCCCTTCCTCCTCATCACTGTAGGTTAAACAGTTCGGGGGACTCCTCAGGAGGACATGGTGGGGCTAGGGAAGGAGTGACTGATGCCATTGAGCCGCTTTGCCAGACAAAGTACCCTGAGCCTGGGTGAGAGAGGATGAGGACGGCTTGGTCATCCATTCTACCAAGTCTTCGGCATGTTGCGGCTCAACGCAGCCAGCTGCCGTAAAAAAGGACAAGCGTGTCCCACGGCCACGTGCTGATGACGATGCACCATGTCCACGACCAGCACTGTTGCCTCTAGACACAGAGCCTTCTTGCCCTCTTTAATTGGCTTGTGACTGTCTGCCTCTCCTTGTTGTCCTTCCAGACATACTAGTGGCCTGTAGTGAGATGTAGCTGCACAAAGCTGGGATGTATATATACTGTTTATATATACTGATTATACTGCAGCTAGCAGAATCAACTGCCTGCCTGTAGTATTCTTAGTAAGAGAACACCAGCAATTGTCTTCAGTTATCTTTAGGTGCACACTGTGCAGAGGACACGGTACACTAACTGAAAATACTGCAGCTCCCTGCCTGTGGTATTAGTATGAGAACACCAGCAATTGTATTCAGGTAGCTTTAGGTGCACATTGCGCATAGGACACAGTACACTAACTGAAAATACTGCAGCTCCCTGCCTGTGGTATTAGTATGAGAACACCAGCAATTGTATTCAGGTAGCTTTAGTTGCACACTGTGCATAGGACACAGTACACTAACTGAAAATACTGCAGCTCCCTGCCTGTGGTATTAGTATGAGAACACCACCAATTGTATTCAGGTAGCTTTAGGTGCACATTGGGCGAAGGACACAGTATACTAATTGAAAATACTGCAGCTACCACAATCACCTGCCTGCCTGTCAGTATATTATGAAGAGAATAACAGGATCACGCTAAACTGAATACAGTGTGTATATATATATATATATATATATATACACACACACACACACACACACAACACCTGGGATGCATATATATCCTCTACACACTGTAACTGCAGCTAACTGACTCGCCTGCCTGCTCTATCTAATTCAAATGAAATGACACTATCTCTCTTTCACCGCCGCTGCAACACACTACACAAGTAGGCAGCCTTATATAGTGTGGGGCGTGTTCTAAACCCACTGAGACATAATTGGCCAAAGCCACCCTGGCTTTGGCCAATTATGGCTCTCCGTTCTTACCGCTCTGTGATTGGCCAAACCATGTGGGTCATAGTGCATGCTTGGCCAATCATCATCCATTTTTATTTTTCTACTGCTATCAATAGCCAACATTGTACAACACTTCATCCATGTCTTTGGTGATCTCTGATCTCCTTATGAACTGTTTCTTACATGATGAAGATCAGCCATGGAGTATATCTGAGGTGTATATCAGGGTGTGCTTCTTCCTCACATGAGAGCTGTGATGTCCAGCAACCTTCATATAGAAGACATTTCCCGCACTCAAGAAACGAATACACCTCGAGGGCTGTGTGGGATCTCTGATGTACAGGAAGACAGGACTTTAGTGAGGAACAATTCCCTCACTCAGGACAGGAATACGGCCTCTCCCCCGTGTGAGATCTCTGATGTCTAGAAAGATTGCACTTCAGTGAAAAACATTTCCCACACTCAGGACAGGAATACGGCTTCTCCCCCTTGTGAGATCTCTGATGTATGTAAAGATTGAACTTCTGTGAAAAACATTTCCCGCACTCAGGACAGGAGAGTGGCTTCTCCCCTGTGTGAGATCTCTGATGTCTGGAAAGACTGGACTTGTCTGAAAAACATTTCTCGCACTCAGGACAGGAATAAGGTTTCTTCCCCGTGTGAGATCTTTGATGTGTGTAAAGACTGCACTGAAAAACATTTCCCACACTCAGGACAGGAATATGGCTTCTCCCCGGTGTGAGATCTCTGATGTATGTAAAGACTGGACTTCACTGAAAAACATTTCCCGCACTCAGGACAGGAATAAGGTTTCTCCCGTGCGTGAGATCTCTGATGTTTGTAGAGATCAGACATCTGTGAAAAACATTTCCCACACTCCAGACAGGAATACGGCTTTTCCCCTGTGTGAGATCTCTGATGTTTGTAAAGACTGGACTTCAGTGAAAAACATTTCCCGCACTCAGGACAGGAATATGGCTTCTCACCTGTGTGAGATCTTATATGCCTATTAAGAAGAGATTTAGAATGGAAGCACTTCCCGCACTCAGTACAGGAAAGCCTCTTCTCTGTTGGAAGGACGGCACCGTCCCGCACAGTCTGAGGTTCCTCAGGATAAGAGGAATACGATGGTCCGGCACCATCCCGCACAGTCTGAGGTTCCTCAGGATAAGAGGAATACGATGGTCCGGCACCGTCCCGCACAGTCTGAGGTTCCTCAGGATAAGAGGAATACGATGGTCCGGCACCGTCCCGCACAGTCTGAGGTTCCTCAGGATAAGAGGAATACGATGGTCCGGCACCGTCCCGCACAGTCCGAGGTTCCTCAGGATAAGAGGAATACGATGGTCCGGCACCGTCCCTCACAGTCTGAGGTTCCTCGGGATAAGAGGAATACGATGGTCCGGCACCGTCCCGCACAGTCTGAGGTTCCTCAGGATAAAAGGAATACGATGGTCCGGCACCGTCCCGCACAGTCTGAGGTTCCTCAGGATAAGAGGAATACGATGGTCCGGCACTGTCCCGCACAGTCTGAGGCTCCTCGGGATAAGAGGAATACGATGGTCCGGCACCGTCCCGCACAGTCTGAGGTTCCTCAGGATAAGAGGAATACGATGGTCCGGCACCGTCCCGCACAGTCTGAGGTTCCTCAGGATAAGAGGAATACGATGGTCCGGCACCGTCCCGCACAATCTGAGGTTCCTCAGGATAAGAGGAATACGATGGTCCGGCACCGTCCCGCACAGTCTGAGGTTCCTCAGGATAAGAGGAATACGATGGTCCGGCACCGTCCCGCACAGTCTGAGGTTCCTCAGGATAAGAGGAATACGATGGTCCGGCACCGTCCCGCACAGTCTGAGGTTCCTCAGGATAAGAGGAATACGATGGTCCGGCACCGTCCCGCACAGTCTGAGGTTCCTCAGGATAAGAGGAATACGATGGTCCGGCACCGTCCCGCACAGTCTGAGGTTCCTCAGGATAAGAGGAATACGATGGTCCATCTACACTGTGTGGTGCCGGATGGACATTTGAGGTAGTTGGGTTTTCTCCTGGACTATACTGTGTGATGTCCTCATCTTCTACTTTACAGTCTGGAGACAAAGTGAGACAATCCTCTGAGGTTTTCCTCATCTCCCGTCCATCTACTAAAATAGAAATAAAAAGATTATTACTAGACATGAGCAGTTTGGTTTCCCTAAACCAGGACTCCGCCCACATCAGGCAGCTTTGTCTCTGAGGATCTTACAATTCCCCCCTCAAGGTAACTAGTAAATGGGTCCTCTGATCTCCTACCAGTTCATTTCTTTATTCATGGACCTTAGTCAGAGAGTGAGGAAACAACGAGAACTGTCTTTTATAGGAGTGACAGTCATGAGGGGGATTATAGGACAAGTGTCCCCTCCCCCTCTATCACTCATTGTCATCTTCCCATCACAAGTACTGCACTTCCTTATTTAGTCCATGATTTAGTCATGAATAACAGCGGGGCTGAGCCCCACCAGAGGTCAGAGAGTGATGATGAGGGGAGAACAACCAAGATGAAGACTGGACTGATTCTGAAGACCACGATCATTGGGTTATTAACTCCTCCCCCATTATCACCTTCTGTTTAAGGTTCCAAAGTCTGAGGATGTTATCCCATTATTATCACCATGTAAAAGTCTGTGCTCCAATCAAATCATCAGATATAAAAGTTCCAGCTGGTAGAAAATGGGTGTAAAAGAAGTCAGGACTATGTAATGTACAACTTATTATATATAGGATACAACAGTTAGGATTTTATAGTATCATGATGTAATGTACAACATAGAGTATATAGTGTAAGGGTCAGGACTCATAATATTGGTATTCAGTAATCAGTGGTATCCTAAATGTTCACATGAGACAAGTTGCAGAGGTCCCACACCGCTGCCTCCCATCTCCTGAGACTGAATACATTGTTTCTATGTGTTTATCAGATGATGGGGGATCTAGGTGGAGCCTCCGTACTGCTCTCTCCTTTACAATAAAGTCTCCTCTTACCCGGTGATGTGAGGGGCGGCTGATTGTCCATCATGACGTCCTTGTAGAGATCCTTGTGTCCTTCTAAATCCTCCCACTCCTCCATGGAGAAATAGACAGTGACATCCTGACATCTTATAGGAACCTGACACACACAATGATACAGTCACCATCCAGACACATCCCTTGTCTGTTACCGGATAATGTCCCAGAATTCCCGGCACCGCTCACCTCTCCTGTCAGCAGCTCCATCACCTTCTTGGTGACTTCTAGAATCTTCTGCATGTTGTGTCTCTCAGGTTTTAGGGAGTCACATGGAGGCACTGTGATGGTCATATGATCACCTGACTTCACAAGAGGAAATCTCTGTATTGGGGAACCAATAGGAATATCATGTTAGAATCCCAGAATCCTCCTCACCTCTCCGGTCAGGTCTGTGTTTTATTAATAGAGATAAGAGTGATGTCATGTGACCTCCCAGAATCCTCCTCACCTCTCCGGTCAGGTCTGTGTTTTATTAATAGAGATAAGAGTGATGTCATGTGACCTCCCAGAATCCCCCTCACCTCTCCGGTCAGGTCTGTGTTTTATTAATAGAGATAAGAGTGATGTCATGTGGCCTCCCAGAATCCCCCTCACCTCTCCTGTCAGGCCTGTGTTTTATTAATAGAGATAAGAGTGATGTCATGTGACCTCCCAGAATCCCCCTCACCTCTCCTGTCAGGTCTGTGTTTTATTAATAGAGATAAGAGTGATGTCATGTGACCTCCCAGAATCCTCCTCACCTCTCCAGGCAGGTTTGTGCTTTGTTAATAGAGATAAAAGTGATGTCATGTGATCTCCCAGAATCCTCCTCACCTCTCCGGTCAGGTTTGTGTTTTATTAAACACTTGCCGACCGGCATATGCCAATATATGTTGGCAGAGTGGCTCTCCTGCGCAAATGGGTGTACCTGTACATCCCTTTGTAATAGCAGGATAGCGGGAGCACGCCCGCCACGTGCCCGATGGGAGCGTGCCTGTGGGTCCCGCGGACTTGATTACCGCCGGCGGCCTGTGATCTCAGTGAGGAGAGGCCAAATAGGGACCTACCTAAACAAGGCATTTCCCTGCTCTGCCTAGTGACATGCCAGAGATCTTCTGTTCCCTGTCATCGTGAGCAGTGATCTCTGTCATGTCAGTGGTCGCCCATCCCCCCTACAGTTAGAACACACTTAACCCCTTGATCGCTCCCTAGTGTTAACCCCTTCCCTGCCAGTGACATTTATACAGTAGTCAGTGGCTATTTTTAGCTCTGATTGCTGTATAAATGTCAATGCTCCCAAAGTAGTGTAAAAAAAGTGTCTGATCCATCCACCGCAATGTTGCAGTCCCGATAAAAAAAAAAAAAAACAATCGCAGATCACCGCCATTACTAATAAAAAATTAATTACATAAATCTATCCCCCATTTTGTAGACACTATAACATGGAAGCAAACCAATCAATATACGCTTATTGTGATTTTTTTACCAAAAATATGTAGAAGAATACATATCGGCCTAAACTGAGGAAGAATTTTTTTATGCCGAATCGCAAAAAATGCTCTGGTCATTAAGGGGGTAAAACCTTCCGGGGCTGAAGTGGTTAATAGAGATACTAGTGATGTCATGTGACCTCCCAGAATCCTCCTCACCTCTCCGGTCAGCAGGTAGATGATCTCCAGGGTGAAGTTTAGTATCTTCTCAGTCATCTGACTCCAGTCCTCCTCCATCCTCATTGGTGCCTGTAACAGAACGTCTCACACTCCGCTTGAGTGCTTTCATTATATACTGCTTCCTATCAGTCTTGAGTATAGATATCAGATATTCCAGCTGTTCACAAGCACACAACGAGACAATACTTGTTTGTCTGCTGAACATGGACTGTTTATTAGCACCAGAATACAAGTCTTATATACAGTATAAGAGGAGGTGCATACCTCCTGCTCATATTACTCTACAATACATTTGTAAGTAGAAACATAAATTAACATGAGCTAATTAACTAATCCCTTAAAGCAGCCGTTGTGACTCCCTAATTACAATACACATTATCATGCATATCAACACAGAACTCCTTCATACAATTGCAGGGTCAATTAGCACAGACAACAATGGGTGACAGAGAAGCCACACTAGACTCATTTACATTATAGAAGACAACACAGACAGGGGGCTGGAGGTGATGACATTTGCATCTCCTTACAGTATATGTCCCAACAGTATGAATCAGTCACTCTTTCCAATATGGAATTTACAGGGTCCCCAGGCATACAGCTCACAAAAAGCACCGTTCCCCCAAATGCCAGGGCCCATGATCGCAAGGCAAGAGGGTAGCATTCCGTCCCCTCCAAAAGCCTCTGTCCCGGGTGAGTCTGTCACAGTGCCGTCATTTGATCTATACAGGTCTCCTTGTAGATGGATGACTTTGGGAAATGAAAGTAAGAATTATTTGGATGGTGTTGGTCACACAATAATAGGATGTGGATGTGAGGAGTTCTATACATATAAGAACTACTGCCCCCATGGGAACACATTTAGTTTGGACTGTTTAGCGTCTGATTTATTTTTTTGGCTCCTGGGTCCCTCTTGTCCTGCCAGATCAGAAATTCTCTTTTCTCTGTTGGGTTTGTTTGGTTTCTGAATTGGTTTTGATTAGTTTTACATCTGCAGACAAGGAATGATAAATATGCTCCTTTGACTTGTTTGCTCTGAGGCCGTGCTTTGAGGACAATATTAGGTCATCATGATGTCCAGGAAGGGGAACAGCTATTCAGGATAATTGCCAGAACTCCAGCTGCAAGACTCCAATCTCCGGCAGCCTGCAGACTGACAGGAGTGATGTCACTCTCTGCAGTAAGAGAAGAGATTAGATTGGATAGCAGGAGGATTCTGATGGTGGAGTACAGAACTGTGGGGGAGGAGTCTGTTCTGTACTCTCCAATAGCAACTCAGTGTGGGTAGGAGGAGGACAACATGGGGAGGGGTTTATTCTCTTAGTCTTGGTCTATTTTGTGTTCTGGAACATTTTTCCTGACCAGTGAGATGGTGAGGTGAAGGCGTCCTTCACTTGCTGAAGAAAAATGTCAGAGAGACGACTCAGTGTAAAGTGTCACATGAAAAAATCCTGGGAAATAATAGTGGACTAATAGGTAGAAATACATTGATCAGCCAATGATTTGATAAATGATGAATAAATTATAAATTGTATACAGAGGCAACGGCTGTTGCAGAATTGAGGTTAATAATGGAAGCAATATGACATTGCATAGAACAGTCTCTTTTCATCATCAAGTCCTGTTTGACTGAACTATTGTCTTATTTATTTTTTTAAAGATATGTTTTATTGAGTTTTCCAAACAAACTTACAGATAGGAAAAAATAAAGCACACACAAAAGAAAAAAAAAAAAAAAACACACAATAAAGGACCAGATAATCTGGCTACCTCAATTCATACAGATACATACAAATTATTTTTCTGGCAAAGTGCCTAAATACCTAAACAATGTGTTTCTTTCACTGCAACATATGGGAAATGAATACAAAGGCACAATCTGGTAACAAACCTACTCCTCAAAGTAATAGGCAATCAACCTATAGGAATAAAAATAATAAATTCTTCTGGGGGTACGGTCTATCAATGATCAAGTACTAATGACAATAAGGAGGGGGTCGATCATTGCTGAGATAAGGTTAGAGGGCTGGCTAGCCATCTACCCCAAATTTTATTGAAGGTTTTGCTCCGTTTCCAGATTTCAAAGGTGAGCTTATACAGTGGGATAACATCATTAATGAGCTTCAACCAGAGGGTCTTTAGTGAGGTCTGTGCACCCTTCCAGGACAGCAAAATAGCCTTCCTAACAAAAAATAAAGTATACGGAGCAATCTCTTGGCATGAGATGATAAGTGCAGCTCCCGAAAGACGGCAATTTTTGGGGTGAACAATGTTCGATAGACCCAACGCAGAAGAGATAAAAGGTACCCACTTCCTCCCAGAGCTCCCGGACTACCGGACAGGACCAGAAGCAGTGCATAAAGTCCACCTCCTGGCCACAGCCGCAAAAGCAGGCAGCTGAGGGCAGGAGACCTAGCTTGTGTAACCTAGCCGGAGTAAAGTGTGTTTGATGGAAGATTTTACCTGTATGATATGGTCACGGGAGGCAATAACAGATGACTTATATGTCTCGCTAAATTCTGACCAGTCATCGTCAGTGAGGGAGATGTCCAGGTCGGTCCATTTAGCTTGAGCCTTGTGGAACCTAGGATTATAATCAGACAGTAGGGCCGCATAATAGGTGGAGACCAGTTTAGTGGGATCTGGCTATCTAAGCAACTCTTCCAAGGGAGGTATGGCAGTGGGGTCCTCCAGGGAGCCAAACTGGGCATGGATAGCATGCCGGAGCTGGTAGTAAGAAAATAAATAATATCTTGGCAGGTCAAAATCTAAACATAATTGGGGGAAGGTTTTAAAGCCATGAGCATTGTACATAGTTACATAGTTAGTCAGGTTGAAAAAAGACAAAGTCCATCCAGTTCAACCATAAAAAAATAAAATAAAAAATATCGTACAATCCCATTTACCCAATTCTATACCCACAGTTCATCCAGAGGAAGGCAAAAAACCCCAGCAGAGCATGATCCAATTTGCTACAGCAGGGGAAAAAATTCCTTCCTGATCCCTGAGAGGCAATCGGATTTACCCCGGATCAACTTTACCTATAAATGTTAGTACTCAGTTATATTATGTACATTTAGGAAAGTATCCAGGCCTTTCTTATAGCAATCTACTGAGCTGGCCAGAACCACCTCTGGAGGGAGTCTATTCCACATTTTCACAGCTCTTACTGTGAAGAAACCTTTCCGTATTTGGAGATGAAATCTTTTTTTCCTCTAGACGTAAAGAGTGCCCCCTTGTCTTTTGTGTTGACCGTAAAGTGAATAACTCAACACCAAGTTCATTATATGGACCCCTTATATATTTGTACATATTGATCATATCCCCCCTTATTCTCCTCTTCTCAAGAGGGAATAAATTCAGTTCCTCTAATCTTTCCTCATAGCTGAGCTCCTCCATGCCTCTTATCAGTTGTACAGATGACACAAATATTTAACCCCTTTAGAGTACCAGCGGTTGGGGTCCGGGAGGGTATATAGTTCATGTAAATTCGGATTGTACCACAGGGGGTTATTGTGCGACTTCAACCAGGTATGCTTAGAAATTTTCTGGACAATGTACCTAAACAAGGAAAGGGTGTTGGCAAGTATAGAGGTACCAGGACGGTCAGGGACTCTGCTCCTATATATGATATTATGCAGTGTTTCCAGGGAAGAAGCAATGGCCCCTTCCGTAGAGGTGCAGGCATTGGTCGATACTGGGCACAACCAATCATGGATGTGCACCAGCTGCGATGCAAAATAATATATATGGAATTTGGGAAACGCCAGGCCTGCCAAATGCGCTGGTAAGCGTAGCGTTTCAAGGGCCACCTTTCCATAAGAAGGTAGTGCATATCGCATTAATGCGTTTAAAAATGGATTTAGGTGATATATGGGACTGATCTGGAACTGCATAGAGTACCTGTTTAGACTATTTGGTTTTACGGTTTACATTGCATATAATGTACCGGACTGGTTATATTGCTCTGGTGTATGTTATTGTTTTGTTCTTCAATAAACTTTTTTTATGGATAAAAAAAAAAAAAATGGATTTAGGTATTTTTCAGGGAGAATTAGCTAGGATATAAAGAAAAAGAGGTAGGTAAATCATTTTGGAGCACATTGGCCCTCCCCATGAGGTCAAGAGGAAGATCCATCCATAACTTGGTCTGCTCCTGAAGGCAGGCCAATAGGGGTTCCAAATTGTTAGAAACATAGGAAGACAAAGGGGCCTGCACCAAGACACCCAGATATCTGAACGAGGACACCACCTGAAGTTTGGAGTCCGAGTGTATGTGAGGAGAACCAGACCCATCTAATAGAAAGAGACTGGACTTCTCCCAATTCACCCGGAAGCCAGAAAAATCACCAAAGGTGGTAATCTCATCCAATAGGGCTCGGAGTGATTCATTAGTGTCAGCTAGATACACCAACGTGTCATCTGCATATAGGGAGATATGTTCTTCAATGTTGGCAATTGGAAGACCTTTAATAGAAGGGGACGAGCGGATGCAAACCGCAAGTGGCTCCATGTCCAAGGCAAACAGCGGGCACCCCTGTCGTGTGCCTCTAGTAATTGGAAAGGAGTCAGTGACAGAGGAATTAACCCAAATCTTAGCTACCGGGGATACATACAGGAGTTTAATCCATGCTATCATGCGGGGACCAAATCCATACATCTGCAGTACTCGGAAGAGATACGGCCATTCCACACTGTCAAACGCTTTGCACGTATCTAGAGACACAATGGCCTGTGAGGGAGGACAGTCATGTGGATATTGCATATTATGAAACGGCCTACGTATATTCATTCGAGTGGACCTTCCTGGAATGAAACCCCCCTGGTCACTATTAACCAGGGACGTGACCACACCGTTCAGGCGATTCGCCAGCACCTTGGCCAGAATCTTAACGTCCACATTTATAAGTGAAATGGGATGGTGTATAGTTCCTTATAGAAACAAAAAAAGGAGTCCAGAATGTCTTCAGGGACACCACTGACAAGGCCCTGAGCAGTAAGTATGCAAGGAATGGATATGGGAGTGTGGTCAGGTTTAGTCAGGTATGCCAAGAGACGCCCCGCCTTATTACCGTGCTCAAATGATTTCTGAGTAGCATGCAACATATGTTTTTGCGTGAGGTCCAGCAGACGGGGTCAAACTCCCTACGACACTGCAACCAAGCCTCCCTAGTATCAGTGGCAAGGTTGGATATATAAGCAAACTCTGCACGCATCATAGCAGTCTCAAGCTCCCCAGTAAGCATCTGTTTTTACGCAGAGCCCCTGTGATTGACATGAAGGTGCCCCTTAAAGTAGTTTTGAATGCTTCCCGTTCAGTGGAGGGGTCAACCTTTCCAAGGTTTTCTCTCCAGTAGGTAGCAATGCCTTTCCCGCATTCTTACTGCACTATTTTGTCCTCCAGCCAGTATGAGTTTAGGTGCCAGATAGCCAGCCCTGAACCCGGGAGGAGGAGGAGATCCACATAGAGGGGAGCATGATCTGAAACCCCTCTAGGTAGATATGAAGCTGCAGAGACTACTGGGAGAGTCTCAGCCGGGACGAATGCCATATCCAGCCTAGACATGGTGTGGAAAGAATCCAAGTGGTAGGAAAATTGACGCACATCTGGATGCTCCAACGCCAAACCTCAGTAAGACCATGAGTCTGGGCCCAGTCCACAAAGGAGGGAAATGGTCTACCCCCCTCCCAAGAACTATTGTCTTATTTCCACGTAGAACGTTACTATTGTCTGGGCTCGGACCTCTGTTCATTGGTTTTGGTTCAGTGGAATAGCTCAGATTAATCACTACAGCCTTATTGATCAATCAACTGCTGATTTGGATTACGTTCAGTCTAAAGGATACACAGCTTGTTATCATTATCTACAGCTTGTTGGACTTGTATATCTGCGGTTGCAGACGGCTCCCTGTTTTCATCACCCCCTTTTCTCCAATCCCCTGGACTAATTTTGTCCTTTTACCCTGCAATTTCTACCATGGACTGTTATATGCAATGTCACATTGCTTACATTATTAACCTCAATTCTGCAACGACTATTGCCTCTGTATACAATTTATTAGGCTTGGTGGTGATGCTTTTTAACTGTCTATTACATTTATAGCGCTATTTGATGAATTTTGTTGGTGGTGTCTTGTCGCTGTCTTATGTGTGTCTTTGTCCCCAGACTTTTTGTCTTTTTTTTTTATTCCGACAACAAAACAAATGTTGGCTCAAACTTTTCTTGCATACACACGGTCGCAAAAATGTTGTCGGAAATTGCGAACATCAAGAACGCGGTCACATACAGCACGTACGACGGCACAATAAAAGTGAAGTTCCATACCAAGTGCGCCACCCTTTGGGCTCCTTCTGCTAATCCCGTGTTAGTAGAAGTTTGGTGAGAGACGATTCGCGTTTTTCAGCTTAGTGCTTTTCAGTCCGTTACAGCGTGACGAATGTGCTATCTCCATTACAAACGCTAGTTTTACCAGACTGATCGCTTCTGTCTCGTACTTGATTCAGAGCATGCGTGGAATTTTTGTGCGTCTGAATTGTCTACACACGCTTGGAATTTACGAGAACGTATTTTGTTGTCAGAAAATTTGAGAACCAGCTCTCAAATTTTTGTTGTCGGAAATTCCGACAGAAAATGTCCGATGAGGCCTACACACGGTCGGAATTTCCGACAAAAAAGCTCCCATCAAACATTTGTTGTTGGAAATTCCAACCGTGTGTATGCAGCATTAGTGTAAGGTGTAGAATTACTGTAATTTTAACAATTGATCCTTTTTTCGAAAAATTTAATTAATCATTAATCAAATCATTCGCTAATCAATTTATTTATACCTATTAGTCCAGTATTATTTCCCAGGATTTTTTCACGTGACACTTTGTATTGAGTCGTCTCTCTGACACAGAGCACATTTTTCTTTATGTTCCCACTTAATACAAGTGTGTGGTACAATACCGGTGGGTACCTTATGTACCACAATTTTTTGGTTCCCTTCCACCCCCCTTTTTGTTATATTCCTTCATTTGCTGGCAGGAGTTCTTTAAGAAGGTCAGAAAAGTAAGTGCAGGTAGGGTGGGAGGGACCAACAGAGACCCTATGAGCCCAGAAGCCCCCTCTTACCTCAGAGCCTTGCAGCCTGACTACCCCCTCAGAGCCCCACAGCCCTTCAGCCCACTAACCTGTCAGAGTTGTTCAGTCCTATTACTTCCTAGGAGGCCCCCAAAGTCCTTCATCTACACTTCCTCCTCAGGGGTCCCAGAGTCCTTCAGATGAAGTAAACTCTTTAGAGGCTTGCAGAATCCTTTAATCCCACTACCACCTCAGAGACCCCTCAGCTCCTCTAGTTTACTTAGAACCAGTGGCAGAATTATTACGGTCGCAAAGGTCACATCTGCGAAAATGGTGTTCCGCTAATGTGCGGGGGTGAGGGGCACCGAGACAGCTGGAAAGGGTCTTGCTGCCGGAGGAAAGTGACCTAGGATCAGGGGAGGCTCCCCTGGTGATTGCCAATTAGGATTGCTGAGAACAGAGTGTGCAGCGCATTCAGCCTTTGCAGAGCCCCCTTGCTGTGTCTGATCTGCTCCCAACACGGGCACAGCGCCCTCCAACATCAGCCAACTCCTCTCTCCACTTCGCCTCCCCCAGACACAAGCTCCAAGTTCTCCATACTGGGCAGACTCTGTGCCCTGTTCCGGCTCTGAGGGACCCGTCACTGATACCAGTTGCATCGCCCGGAGCCCGATGAGTGCCTGTATGTGGGGTGAGGGTCCTCAGTGCGTGTGGGGCCCTTGAGATGTGTGGGAGGCAGGATCAGCTCTCTGCACATCTCAAACTCCTCTCCTACTGCCAGCTGCTCTCTAGAGTTTCTGCCCAGCCTTCTGTCCCCATCTCCCCCAAACACCTATGTGCCCCTTCCATGACTGCCCATATTATTGCCCCTTCATCTGTCCCACCCAATCCTATCCATCCTCCTCATCTCATACCTCTGCCACCCCTACTATGGTTTCCACTTGTCCAAGATTCACCCGGATAGTCCGGGTTTTGAATCATGTGTCCAGGTTTCAGTTCACCTGAAACCCGGACACAATATTCAGACAGGAATATGGCTCAGGACAGAACTTGACAGCAGGGTCAGGGGGCACTATGTGTGCTGCATTACTATTCTCTTTGGGGTTCCCAAAGGTGTCCCAGGTCTGTTACAGTCCAATAGTGTATACTAAAAAAATAATGTGCGCTTCTAAATCATTCAGGTTTGGCTTGAAGAAAAAGTGGCAACCCCAACCCTGCCCATAACCCCCTCTGACTGGCACCCCGGTTCAGACCACCTCCCCCCTTCATCCACCTCATCTCAGCCTTTGTCATCACTTGGGAATCTCAGTGGCTGCATTGTGCCATGTTTGTGGTCACAGAGAACGAAGAGCCTCGCTGGGCACTACTGTGTGTGTAAATAGAAAATAAGATCTTATTACCTCCTTCCAGCAATGTCTTCTCTTTCCTGCCGCATGGAACGTCTTGTCTTTATTCCAGATTACTTCCTGTCAGTAACTGACATCACTTCCTGTCTCCATTCCATAGAATGCAGTGCCCCCTTCCCCAGGTTTAGTCTGCCTTATGGACTGGTAATTC
Organism: Rana muscosa; assembly: GCA_029206835.1. NCBI lineage: Eukaryota > Metazoa > Chordata > Amphibia > Anura > Ranidae > Rana > Rana muscosa. The sequence continues at coordinate 14,616,461 of JARGYO010000094.1, read as the reverse complement.
TCCCTTTTAGCCACATGGGTTAGTATGTGAGGTGGTGTTGTACTCTGCCCATCGTGAGATCACCTACACATGTGCGTAATGATGATTTTGTACATTGTAATTTTTTTTGTGTTGTGTTGCTTCCGATGTGCGGATGCAATGATGTCACCCCAGCGATGTGCCTTTGGCTTGCTTTTCCCGGTGGAGACACTGTATAAGTTATAAATGTAGTCTTGTGGTCCTCGTGGAAGTCCATCGTGTAGCGGCCTCCTCACTCCCCTCTTTCTCTTCAGCTCGTCTGTCTCTTGTCTAGGGGTATCTTTTATAGGGGAAGGGAGCGGGGACACTACGCCAGGCCTTTATCACAGGTGTCAGTGTGATACAAGCAAAGTTCTTTTACCTTCGGGTCAGTGCTGTGCACCTGAAGCCTCCACCGAGAGTTACCTTGAACAATGTCTGTCAGGAAATGAGCCCCACACCATTAAAGTTCAACACTCCTTTATTCTTCTCGAATGAACACAATCAGTCGAACTCCCTTGATAGAAACAGAACAGAAAAGGAGGTGTGGATGCGAGTAGGCCCAGACACAATGTGCTCTCTACTTTCCTTCCTGAAAGTGGGTTGCAGTCTCCGAATGAGGGGGGATTTCCTTCCAAGCGGTCTCCGATGAGAGACTCACCCGTCACTGGCAATCTGCTGCACCAGGTCTTCGAATGAGGAGCTCTCCCCGGTCCATTACGCTTCCCGGATTCGGGTACCCACTCCCGGGGTTCCCTAGGATCTCCTTCCCTCGCGGAACTCAGTGTTGGGCACTGAGCTCCGGACCTCCATCTGAGTACCTCACCCCAGGCTAAAGGTGCCTGGGATGGAACACGACCTCCGACTGTCCTCTAGGCCTAGGCCCGCCTAGAGAACCAACACGAACCACCGTCCACAGGCTGAAGGTGCCCTGGACTCCGACCACGTGACAAAGATGGCCGGCCCATTTATACCCTCTCCCAGCAAGCACGGCGGGTTCCCCGCCCCACCATACCGCTGCCGAGGGAGGACAAAAATGAGGCACAACACACAGCAATGATTCAACCCCAGCCCAGGGCGACAGCGCCACCTGCTGGGCTGCAGGGAATTACACATCACTAATGTCTCTGTCAAGTTCAAATTTACATACCCGCTACAGGTGGTTCCTGTAGAAATTCTTATATGGACATTTGTGTATTATTAATTACGGGCTAAATCTGCCTGGAGACCTGGAGACACTGTACAAATTAAATGTAGTCATGTGGTCCTTGTGGAAGTCCATGTGCAGACACTTCTAACTATTATTATCATTATTATTATAAATTTACAGGAGTTAAATAGCGCCAACAGTTTGCACAGTGCTTTACAGTCTAAAGGGAGACAGGACAGTTACAATACAAGAGGGTTAAGAGGGCCTTGCTCATAAGAGCTTACAATCTAATGGAGTGGGACAGGTGGTAGAAAAGGTTATAACTGTGGGGGATGAGCTGATGGAAGAGTTTAAAGTTGGAGGTGTGATAGGCTTCCCTGAAGAGATTAGTCTACCTAAGATAAATAACAGGCTATAATCCACCTTGAGACTTTCTCCACACCTGGAGTGTGCTAAGTTTTTGGATAAAGTCTACACAGTGTTTACAGATTGACTTTATAACCCCAATGAGCTCCAGTCAGGAAACTTTCCTGTCATCCTACATGATCCCTTCTGAGGAGAATGAAGAAAATCAGCTGCCACTCAGTCTTAGCCGCTCTTTCCACTGGAAAGTTGAGTAGGGCAATATGGGGAGATTTGGGTATAGAGAGACCTGTAATCTTACGTATCAAATAAAAAATCTTATTTCAGTACCCTCTAATTTTATGGCAATCCCACCATGTGTGTAACATCAAGTGTTCACAACCTCTTTAACAAAGGGGGATACTGATTGGAAAAAGTTTAGCTAATTTGGACAGAACTTGCAACCATCACATCAGAACCTTCAGACTCGCCTCCACCAAGGTAATGTGTAACAAGCCTTGGTAGGAGTGAGAGAAGACCCCATGCCATTCCTCCAAGTCTCGTACCTGTGAGAGGTCTCTCTCCCATTCCACCATATAGAGGGGCTTAGTGAGATCAGTGGATAGTGACTTGTAGATCACAGATTTTCCGTCTCTACTTCATGGTCTGGCCACACCATTGTTCATAGGCTGTGATTCTGGGAGGTTCGGGTTTAGTCACCCATAAAGAGTGTAAAAAATTGTAGATTTGGAAAAATCTGAACTTCTCTGTCAGGAACATATCCAGTCTACTTATACAAAAACTCAGAGAGATCGGATCTGAAGACTTGAAAACGTGACCAATCCTATACAACCCTTTGTTCAGCCACCATTTAAAATCTTTGATGTCCATCCCTGGAGGAAATTGAGGGTTATGAAACAGATGGGCTAATGGGTGACTATCAGAGACCAACTCTGGATGACCCTTAAGTCCACCCCATAGGGTTACTGAATGAGAGAAAGTTAGAGCTAAGATAGAGGGACAAGGAGGACACCACATTAGGTAGTCCAGAGTGATCTGGGGTACCGCCTGTCATTCCATATCCACCCAAACGGGTTTAGTAACTCGGGAATATATGATTGAGATGTGGGCTAGTTGAGCGGCTTGCTAGTACCATAATAGGTTTGGCAGACCAAGACCACCTTTATCACAAGCATTTATCAGAACCCTTTTAGCCACTCAATGCCCTTTCGAACCCCAGGTGAAGTAATTTTGTCCTGAAAATGCTGTAGATTGTCATTAATGATAGGGAAGGGTAGAGAGCGGGAGAAGTATAGTACATGTGGGAGAAAAGTCATCTTTATGGAATGACCCGACCCCACCAGGACAGGTGGAGTTGTGCCCATTGTTGTAGATCTTCTAATTTCTTTAATATCGGGGAAGGGGGAGGTTGGCTCCGTACAGTTGGTCTATACTGCCGGATAAATTCACCCCCAGGTAAGGAATGACTGAATCACTCCAAGCCAAGTCACAGTGATCTATGTAGTTGCCAACATTGCAAATGTAGGAGCTGCTGGTTTAAATTTGGGCCTTGCACGTCACCTTACTGTTCCATATGCTCGTCTCAGGGGTTCTCCTTGAAAAGTTGTCCAGAAGAAAGTTCGCACTAAGGCAAAGTCTCTTTCAAGGGTTTTATTGAATAAAGATTCCAACAGAAGGGGGTGAAGGGATGGGGAGGACTCAGGTACCTTAATTGCGGATCACTGGATTTTTCCTAGGTCCAGAGGAACAACTGTCTAGACGCTGGACTCAGCAACCACCGGATAGGCCCACTCTCACCGGCCTAGCAACCGGTGCGCAGCTCGATCACATATAGTCTCTGCCACAGACTTGGTGAAAATAGAAGAGTCCAACTCTTCTGCCGGCAAATAGTTGCACACAGTCCCAGATACTTTCTCCCCAGATGTCTTACTGGTTCCTGACGTGGACCTCCCGGGGATATCATCTCTCTCGGGGTCCGGTTCCGGTTGCCTCTGGGGTAGGCTTCTACCGCGGCCGCGGGAGGCCTTCACATATTCCACCTTTTTCTGGACAGGTGCTGTGAAGATAGGTGCAGCGACGGTGGATACGGTTGAAGAAACAGTGGAAGTAGCATCCGCTGGTAGCCCACTCACAGTGGTAACAGTAACATCCCCTTCAGGATTACTCACAGCAGCAGATGCGGCGGGCATGGGCCGCACAATTTGGTTGAAGGCAGCAGCTTCGTCCGTCACGTTGCCCGTGACCCAGACCACTTTGTAAGCGCAGGGTGGCATGGTGGGTTGCTCCACAGAAAACAGGTACTTCCCGCATTGCAGGCATCGAACAAAGGGAAGGGGGTGCATAGCCAGTCCATCACACCTGTTACACAGCATACCCAGGGCCTCCCTCTCACCGATCGTGTAGAGCATGAACCGCCCATGCGGCTTCAATCAGATGGCAGTGTCCGTTAGCACGGTTCCCGGCAGCATGGCACTTGCAGCGGCGCACACGGGAAGCATCCCGGGCCCAAAAGCAGATTGCAGCGATAGACCTGAAGACATGGCCATGCTCTGTTTATCTAAGTGCTGGACACACATGTGGCGTCTTACGCAGCAATCAAGCGGGACTCCTCCCACCTGCTCTTCTTGGCACGTAGCTTGCGGGCTTTTCTTTCCTTAACTCTGCCCATGGCTCACGCGGTCAGAAAGTGATCGCAATGTTCTCCCCCGTTTAAGCACAGCCCTTCTCCCTCTGTAGAATAGGTCCCAAATGAACAGTCTATTTTAGTTGCAAGAGGTAGCGGCAAATCCCGGACTCGAGCCTCCACGTGTAGCACTACCCCCGTAGGAGCTGCTGGTTTAAATTTGGGCCTTGCACGTTACCTCACTGTTCCATATGCTTATCTCAGGGGTTCTCCTTGAAGAGTTGTCCAGAAGAAGGTTCGCACCAACACAATGTCTCTTTCAAGGGTTTTATTGAATAAAGATTCCAACAGATGGGGGTGAAGGGATGGGGAGGACTCAGGTACCTTAATTGCGGATCACAGGATTTTTACTAGGTCCAGAGGAACAACTGTCTCCACGCTGGACTCAGCAACCACCGGATAGGCCCAATCTCACTGGCCTAGCAACCGGTGCGCAGCTCGATTACATATAGTCTCTGCCACAGACTTGGTGAAAATAGAACAGTCTCTGCCACAGACTTGGTGAAAATAGAACAGTCTCGGCCACAGACTTGGTGAAAATAGAACAGTCTCAGCCACAGACTTGGTGAAAATAGAACAGTCTCGGCCACAGACTTGGTGAAAATAGAACAGTCTATGCCACAGATTTGGTGAAAATAGAACAGTCTCTGCCACAGACTTGGTGAAAATAGAACAGTCTCTGACACAGACTTGGTGAAAATAGAACAGTCTCTGCCACAGACTTGGTGAAAATAGAACAGTCTCTGCCACAGACTTGGTGAAAATAGAACAGTCTATGCCACAGACTTGGTGAAAATAGAACAGTCTCTGCCACAGACTTGGTGAAACCACTCACTTGGTTACCTTATTGATGAAAAGAACACAGCTCTCAGTGCCAGGATCTTCCAGCCATTCCGGTAGCACTGTGAGGTAGATTGTGATCCGGATACATCATCCAATTGAGTCCTCAATTGCTTGGTCCCTTCCCTCAGGCAAGGCGACACAGGATCACCCCTGGATCAGTAGGCTCCAGCAATTCGTGGGCCTACATTTCAGTAACAGAGCCTCAGACCAACGTGGCCCCGAGGCGGAAACTGCCAGTACATCCCTGAGGCCATGAGGGCCCTCAGGTCAGGGTTGGGAGGCGTCCGCCACCCACGAGAGAAGACCCCACAAAATGGCCTCTGTCTCTTAAGTACCCTCTCCCAGAATGCACAGCGGGTTGACCACGCCCCCTGGGCTGCTTCTGGGAAAGAGATACCCAACACATTCAGCCCGCTGCCTTTCCAACCCTGACCAGTGGTGACAGCGACACACACTGTCAGGGTGGAAATCCTGCAACCAGCTAAACTGAAACAGAGCATAATTTGAACATAATCCTTCTGAGCCAAACTATTGCTCAGACAACTATAATTTCAACATATAGCTCCCACTCATTGGGAGCAGGGTGCTACATACACATTCCAGGTGAATGGGGGAATCTTCCCAGTGTGGACCTGCGGCAGAACTATCAGGGTTACTGTCCTGTCCCGGCTATTGACAGCGCTAGTCTCTGTCTCCATGGCAGCAGCACATTAGGACCCAGTGCTGATTACTTTATGGAGCTGATGGGCTCATGCACAGGAGGGCCAGCACAATTGGTTGTTAGAGATGGGCTCAGGCATGTTTGAAATCCCACATGTCCGATCCTGCCAGGAAGCCCACACTGCACTCGGCTAGTCACAGGAAGGGAGACATTTCCCGGTTCACAGCTGCACATATCATAAAATGTCAGACTGCCTGTGATTAGCCGTGTGCAGTTCCGGCTTTCTGGCGGGATCGGGCATGTGGGGTTTCAAACACACCCGAGCCCATCTCTTATAGTTGTAGACAGTTGAGCTCCCTGCAGGTTGCTCAGCAGCAGTGGAACCTTCTCTGACATGCTGATCAGGATGCATTCCAGGTGATGCTCCTAGTGAAATCTAATGTTGAATATGATAGTGATTTTATTGCTCAAAGCCCACATAACAGGCATGGAGAACACATGGCAGCTGAACATACGGTTGCTTATTTATAGTTGTACTGTTGATTCTAATAAATACTGTGTTTATTAGATCTGACTGGGAGCATCACCTGGATCACATCCCGATCAGCATGTCAACAGAGAAGGTTATACAGCATTACTGCTGCTAGGTGACCAGCTGGGGGCTAAGCTCTCTACAACCAATAGTGACAGCCCCCCCAACCCCCTGCATGCACCCATAATGTCACCAGCACTAGGTCCTAATAGATTGCCGCTGCTGCCAAGGAGATGGATGCCAGACCAGCACTGTCAATAGCAGGGGCAGGACAGCAAGAGGAGGCTGGGGAACCCCACAGTGGCAGAACAATAGGGCCTGGTCGCAAGTGCAACCTTAGCAACACTGGTAGTTCTCCCACTTCTTTGGACCCTTATATTTTCCTGGTGTGCTGGTGACATACCTCTTGTTTTCTGCCACCCTGGGGGGCCCCAATACAGTAGGAAGGGAGCTCACTGCAGAACATGTGAAAAGGCCTCGTTGTGGGATCGTAATAAAGGGCCCCACATAGGGTTGCTACCTCATCCCTTTAAACCCGAACACATATGAATTACACAGGTTCTGAGGCTAATTTAATGCAGATAAGGCACCAAGTGAGTTTAATTACCACCTTAATCAGCCGCAGAATCTGTGTAATTAATATGTGTTCGGTTTTAAAGGGATGAGGTGGCAACCCTTTCCCCACAACAGAAGTAAAGGGCCCCAGGATATATATATAATTGTATATTATAGTTGGCCCCCTACTTTTGTCCGTGCCCCCCTAAATATGAAAGCTGGAGACGACACTGGACCCCATCTATAAGGATATTCAGTACATACACACACAGGACAAAACCACTTTGATACATTTGTAAGGACTGCAGTTTCTCTGAGCTCCACAAGATGGTGATCTCACGTCTACCCAGACAGGAGATCTCTACGAAGACAGACAGGAAGTGATGTCAGGTACACACAGGAAGTTCCGGGTGAGAGGTGAGTCGGGAGGAAGTAGAGAGAAGACATTGCTGGAAGTGCCAGTAGAGGAGGTAATAAGATCTTATTATCTATTTACACCCAGTAACCCCGTCATGTCCGTCCTCTTCCTCCATAGTCACTGTGATGTCTTATCTCCAGCAGATGATGATACACACATATATAGCGTGGAAATGTAGATTAACCCCTTCAGGGTCAGAACATTTCCCCACTTACAGGGCCGGAACATTCTCCATTTTGAAGATATGTCACCTTTCGCACCAATCACCTTCTCACCTCATCAGTCTATATCAGGGGGTCTCCAAACTTTCTAAACAAAGGGCCGGTTTAGACTTTAGAGGGGCCAGTGGGAGTAGAAAATGTCCAGTGGAAGTAAACAATGCCCCATCGTTAGTGTCAGTAGGAAGAACTGTGCCACAGCTTTGATGTCGGTGGGAGGAACTGTGCCCTGTTGTTTGTATCAATGAAATGAATAGTGCCCCATTGTTGATATCAATAGAAGGAATGGTGCCCCATTGTTGATATCAATAGAAGGAATGGTGCCCTATCGTTGGTGTCAGTGGGATGAATAATGCCCCATCATTGATGTCGGTGGGAGGAATAGTGCTCTATCGTTGGTGTCAGTGGGATAAATAGTACCCCATTGTTAGTGTCAGTGGATGGAATAGTGCCCCAAGGGCCATATAAAGACAAGAAAAGGGCCTCATGCAGCCCCCCCGGGCCTCAGTTTGGAGACCTATACTAAATGGATTATACCACTTTTATTAGTGGGGGGAGTGGCAGTGGAAGATATTGCATCCAGGTACATGTGAATGGTCAAGTTGGTGACAAGATACTCAGCGGGTTCAACCAAAAAAGTGCAGTGAGATCTATCTAGTAATAGAAGATCCATCTATTGTGGTGAGTGTACATCCATGTGGGGTCCCCTGGAAGTGGTCACGTGTTTATCTGTTACTAATGGCACCAGAACCTGTTCACCTACCTCTTGTTTTTCATGCAACTGATATTTGAATGAGACTTTTTGATACATTGGACATTAGTTGTATATTCTGGTGTTATTCATTTTCTTTATTTTTTTACATGTGACAAACTGTTTAAAAATCTTGATTTTCATTTTGGCAGCGCAGTCTATATACACATTTACTGGAGATCATATGACCATCACATTGCCTCCACCTCCCTCCCTGATAGAATAGAGAAATACAAAGAAGATTCTAGAAGTCACCAGAGAGATGATGGATGAGAGGTGAGCGGTGCCGGGAATTCTGGGACATTATCCAGTAACAGACAAGGGATGTGTCTGGATGGTGACTGTATCATTGTGTGTGTCAGGTTCCTATAAGGTGTCAGGATGTCACTGTCTATTTCTCCATGGAGGAGTGGGAGGATTTAGAAGGACACAAGGATCTCTACAAGGACGTCATGATGGACAATCAGCCGCCCCTCACATCACCGGGTAAGAGGAGACTTTATTGTAAAGGAGAGAGCAGTACGGAGGCTCCACCTAGATCCCCCATCATCTGATAAACACATAGAAACAATGTATTCAGTCAGTGTGTGTGTTTCCTACAGATGGATCCAGTAATGGGAACCCACCAGAGAGATGTCCCCGTCCTCTGTATTCCTGGGATTCCACACAGGAAGGTCACACCATCCCTCACCATCATCAGGTAGATGAGGAAAAATCACTGATAGTATCATTAGGATCTGTACATTATCTGCATTGTTACCATTGATGTCATTTGTATTCTATATTCAGAGTGGAAACCTGAGAGATTCTAAAGTTGAGGTTAAAGAAGAGATAAAAGAGGAGGATGATGAGGATGGGGTGATGGAGGAGTCAGAGTCTCTAAAACAACACAAAGATCTGTACCAGGACACCATGGTGGAATCATCCAGCTACAGAAACCCACCAGAGAGATGTCCCCGTCCTCTGTATTCCCGGGATTCCACACAGGAAGGTCACACCATCCCTCACCATCATCAGGTAGATGATTGACAATTATTTGTAGATCTGATTTACAGTATACACAACATGTTTGTTACAATTAATGTTTTATTATATATTCAGAGTGGAAACCTTGGGGATGATAATATTGATGTTAAAGAAGAGTATAAAGAGGAGGATGAGGAGTATGGAGTGATGAAGGAGTTATCAGAAGGACACAAGGATATGATGGAGCCACCTAATACCAGGAACCCACCAGAGAGATGTCCCCGTCCTCTGTATTCCCGGGATTCCACACAGGAAGGTCACACCATCCCCCACTGTTACAAGGTTGGTGGGATGGAGCCTCTAGAACATGGACTCCTAGAGATGTTGTGTGGATTTTTTTTTTTTATGTGATGTCACAATAATAAAGATTATATCTTACGGATGATATTCTCTCTAATTTTCTTGATTTAGAGTGGAGATCCAATTGATATAGAATTTGAGGTTAAAGCAGAAGAAGAAGAGAGGTATGTGAGGGATGATCAGCAGTCTATGGAGGAGGATGGAATAACGGGGACATTTATAGAGGAGGACACTCCTACAGAGATCAGCACAGGTGGGTCATTAACACTAAATACATTCCTCCACCCATACTGCTCACTGACTGGTCCAGAGTAGGGCGGGGACTGGGTGATATCAGCCTGTAATCCCCTGGTCACTTTCCTGAGCTGTGTTCCCCGTCCTGTATTCCTGTATTTCTCTCGGATAATCTTCCTTCTCTGTGCTGCAGACACAATTTATGTATCTAGACTGGATTTATGGAGATTCTGGGGTTCAGCTGGCAGGAAAATGTTCATTTTTACCATAGATGGCACTAGATCTCAGCACTTGGGGTATGTGCTTTGGGTCTTCTGCCCCATACCAGGGTATGGCAAGAACAATTCTCCCAGGATTACTTGCTCTGTTGTCTGCTGGTTGTGCCGGGTGGAGGGATATGTCTGTATAGTCCCAAAACTAAGTCACTGAGTGCAGTCTCAGGAGATGGGAGGCAGCGGTGTGGGACCTCTACAACTTGTCTCATGTAAACATTTTAATCTTCCACTGATTACTGAATACCAATATTATGAGTCCTGACCCTTACAGTATATTCTCTATGTTGTACATTACATATTCCTGACCCCTGCACTATACACTCTGTTGTACATTACATTATTTACATGATACTATAAAATCCTAACTGTTGTATCATAGTCCTTACCTCTTTTGCTCCCATTTTCTACCAGCTGGACATTTCATGTCTGATGATTTGATTGGAGCACAGACTTTTACATGTTGATAATAATGTGATAACATCCTCAAACTTTGGAACCTTAAACAGAAAGTGATAATGAGGGAGGGGTCAATAACCCAATGATGGTGGTCTTCAGGATCAGTCCATTCTTCATCTTGGTTGTCCTCTCCCCCATCCTCACTCTCTGACCTCTGGTGGGGCTCAGCCCCACTGTTATTCATGACTAAATCATGGACTAAATAAGGAAGTGCAGTACTTCTTGTGTTGGGAAGATGGCAATGAGTGATAGAGGGGGTGGGGACACTTGTCCTATAATCCCCTCAACATTGTCACTCACTCTCTGACTAAGGGCTCACGAATAAAGAAATGAACAGGTAGGAGATTCAGAGATGTAGGGCTGAAACTACTAATCGATTATGAAAATAGTTGTCAACTAATTTCATAATCGATTTGTTGGTCAGTCGATTAATTGGCCTTCATACAGAATGCAATATTTCTTTACATATCAGAAAATACAGCTCAGTACACCATCCATACATGTCAGTAAATGCCTGAGAACTTGAATGTGTGAGGAGCAATGCCTCATGGGACATGTAGTCCTGGGCAAGAGAAGGAAGCAAGTGATTCTAAAGGCAGAAGATTTTGTTTTGTTGCTATAGGGGAACTCTGTAGTTCTACTATAGTTTGCAGCTTCCTATAGGGGAACTCTATACTATACTTTGCAGCTTCCTATAGGGGGAACACTATACTGTACTTTGCGGCTTCCTATAGGGGGAACTTTATACTATACTTTGCAGCTTCCTATAGGGGAACTCTATACTATACTTTATAGGCGACACTGATATGCAGCACTTATAGTTGGCACTGATAGGCATCACTGATGGCACTGGCAGGCATTGGGGATGGGCACTGATTGGCAGCTGCCTGGGCACTGATTGGCATTTCCCTGGTGGTCTTGACGGCATCCCGATGGTCCTGGGTGGGCATCCGAGGGGGGCTGCACTGATAAAAAATCAGCACAGACCCCCTCCCCTGTCAGGAGAGCAGCCAATTGGCTCTCCTTGCGTCTGTCAGACGCGAGTGAGGAAAAGCCGATAAACGGCTCTTCTTGTTTACATCGTGATCAGCTGTGATTGGACACGGCTGATCACATGGTAAACGAGATCGTTGTAGCGGTGTGTCAGACTGACATCCCGCACCGCCGATTGCATCGGCTGTTATCCTGCTGGATGTCATATAACGCCCAGTCAGGATAACTGAACCACCGCCCGGCTGTCATTCTGCTATAGGCCGGGTGGGAAATGGTTAAAAAATCAATCCAACATTTACAATGACTTTAAGGGCTGTGTGCAGGGAAGATCAGCATCTGATCCCAGAGAAGGTGGAGGCTGATAGACTGGAGGTGATAGAAGGCATTACTACTACATAAAGTAAAAGTTTACTAGTATTGTGTATTATATTTAAAATTATTATATCCATGAAAAAAAGTATCAGCTTTTAGTACTACTTTATTATAAAGTCCCCCTTTCCCCTCTAACCTCCATATATCTTCATGTGTGACTCCCAGGTAAAATCCCCATATATCCTACTTCTGGGTATATTTATTATTATATATATGATATAAGATATATTACTTTTACTATTTCACAGTATAAATGAATCTCTTAGAGTAGTGATTATCTGCTGTTTCTGTACAATAAAGGACTATTTTTTTAAACCCCATCATAACAGATGATTAAATAAAATCATGCTGCTGCTACTAAATGTCCTATGCTGGTCATACACGGATCCATTTTTGAGTGTAATTAGAAAATTTCACTTGCTTTTAACATTCAATTTTAAAATGAATGTAGCTTCTGAGCAAAAACCACATACACAATGTGAAAATTTGTTTGATGGAGAAGTTTTCTGTTCCACTCCTTCGAATTTTCCCATCACTGTGGTGGAAAATGAACGTCGATTTCACCCCACTAATGCTTAGAAAATTGGATGAATGTTTTTTTGAAAGAAAAATTAGTTTGTGTCCGGCCAGCATAAGTGACATCAGGTGCAGGGAGCTTGTACCCACCTACCCGTCTATGACAAGGGAGTCTGTCATCCATCATATTATATTACACTCCTGTCTGATCATCTGCAAAACAGTGTTTTTCCTCTTTTTTTAATATTTTAATAATGTTGATCTCTGATTGTGATATGTAGCAGATTCACCCTCTAATAATACATCTATCTGTCTGTTATTCTCAGAGTGGATTAAATATCCAACTATATATCTGGATATTTATATTTGCCGCTGTATATAAATATTCAAGAATATTAACTCAATTATACACCAACCTTTTTTTTCAGGTTTTTATCCAATTAATCTAAAAAATAATCGGTCAACTTATCAATTCTGAAAATAATCATTAGTTGCCGGCCTACAGAGGACCCATTTACTAGTTACCTTGAGGGGTGAATTGTAAGAGCCTCAGAGACAAAGCTGCCTGATGTGGGCGGAGTCCTGGTTTAGGGGAACCAATCTGCTCATGTCTAGTAATAATCTTTGTATTTCTATTTTAGTAGATGGACGGGAGATGAGGAAAACCTCAGAGGATTGTCTCACTTTGTCTCCAGACTGTAAAGTAGAAGATGAGGACATCACACAGTATAGTCCAGGAGAAAACCCGACTACCTCAAATGTCCATCCGACACCACACAGTGTAGATGGACCATCGTATTCCTCTTATCCTGAGGAACCTCAGACTGTGCGGGACGGTGCCGGACCATCGTATTCCTCTTATCCTGAGGAACCTCAGACTGTGCGGGACGGTGCCGGACCATCGTATTCCTCTTATCCTGAGGAACCTCAGACTGTGCGGGACGGTGCCGGACCATCGTATTCCTCTTATCCTGAGGAACCTCAGATTGTGGGGGACAGTGCCGTCCTTCCAACAGATAAGCGGTTTTCCTGTACTGAGTGCAGGAAATGTTTCCCTTCTAAATCTCATCTTAATAGGCATAAAAGATCTCACACAGGGGAGAAGCCGTATTCCTGTCCTGAGTGTGGGAAATGTTTTTCAACGAAGTCCAGTCTTTACAGACATCAGAGATCTCACACAGGGGAAAAGCCACATTCCTGTCCTGAGTGCGGGAAATGTTTTTCAGTGAAGTCCCTACTTTTCACACATCAGAGATCTCACACGGGGGAGAAGCCGCATTCCTGTCCTGAGTGTGGGAAATGTTTTTCAGAGAAATCAAATCTTTACACACATCAGAGATCACACACGGGGGAGAAGCCGTATTCCTGTCCTGGGTGCGGGAAATGTTTTTCAGCGAAGTCCGATCTTTACAAACATCAGAGATCTCACACGGGCGAGAAGCCGTATTCCTGTCCTGAGTGTGGGAAAGGTTTTTCAGTGAAGTCCAGTCTTTACACGCATCAAAGATGTCATACAGGGGAGAAGCCGTATTCCTGTCCTGAGTGTGGGAAATATTTTTCAGTGAAGTCCCATCTTTTCACACATAAGAGATCTCACACGGGGGAGAAGCCATATTCCTGTCCTGAGTGCGGGAAATGTTTTTCAGTAAAGTCCAGTCTTTACATACATCAGAGATGTCACACAGGGGAGAAGCCATATTCCTGCTCTGAGTGTGGAAAATGTTTCTCAGAGAAGTCCAGTCTTTACAAACACCAGAGATCTCACACGGGGGAGAAGCCGTATTCCTGTCCTGAGTGTGGGAAATGTTTTTCACAGAAGTCCGATCTTACCAGACATCAGAGATCTCACACGGGAAGAAACCACTTTCCTGTCCTAAGTGAGGGAATTGTTCCTCACTAAAGTCCTGTCTTCCTGTATATCAGGGATCCCACACAAGCCCTTGAGGTGTATTAGTGCCTTGAGTGCGGGAAGTGCCTTCTATCTGAATGTTGCTGGACATCACAGCTCTCATGTGGGGAAGAAGCACACCCTGATATACACCTCAGATATACTCCATGGCTGATCTTTATCATGTAAGAAACACTTCATAAGGAGATCAGAGATCACCAAAGACATGGATGAAGTGTTGTACAGTGTTGGCTATTGATAGCAGTAGAAAAATAAAAATGGAGTCATTACCTCTCATTGGCTGAGTACATTTTGTGGTGGAAGATTTCACAAACACTTAGAGGTCTGTTTAAAAAAAAATAGTTGAACTGTTATGACCGACATTCACCCAGCTGTGATGAATATTGGCCGTATTGTATTTCATACTCTGATTTCCTTGACTCCATCTAATGACCATAATGCAGTATTACACTAAATGAGGTATTTCAGGAAAAATACCCGATTATGGCCACTAGATGGAGCTGATGATCATAGGAAATCACTGTGTTAAATCACAGCCAGAAATTGTAAGAGCTGGATGAATGATTGTCACATTAGTCCAATAAATCTTTTGAAAAACAGACCTCTTATTTCCCTTCATCAGACATGTCTTCATACTAATACCTGAGATCATACTCATACACTTATCAGTACAGTACACACTGAAGGATAGAACTTAAATAAGACAACACTATTAGACTAACCATTGAATTAAAATGAAAAATACTATGTTTGGACTTTAGATGGCGCTAAGTATAATAGCAATTATCTCCAGCTAGTGGCAAATGTAGTATTTTCTATTTCAAATCAATGGAAATTATTCGACCAGCAAATAGCCAATTAAACTCCATTTTCCCCTCATTCACACAGAAGGAATGTTCATGTATTTTCACCCGGAAAATTGCTGTACAATTATTTATGACTAGACCCCTAAATGTCAGGAGAGGTTTATATAAAGATGGGAAGTATGTAGCAGATAAATGAATAGACCTCCTAGCAATGTTATTACCAGGCTGCAGCTAGGGGGAGCTCTAATGATTAGAGTGTGACCACAGCAGAGTGATCCCATCTAGCTCACATTAACCCTTTCACTGCCAGAGCTGGGTTTCCATTATTTTTGCACAGATAGTAAAATGCAGATTTTGGGCCTGAAGATTAGATAAAACCCCCAAACATATATTTCCTGAAAGCAGAGGCCCTTGAGAATAAAATGGTGGTAATTGTTAAGGTGTTCCTCGTACACAAATGTCACCTTCATATCCGGGTTTATTTTCTACTTTCCCCCATTTTCTATGGTGTGATCTTTTCTACAATACTTTGTTATAATAATGTAACACGTTGTGTATTGTATTGTACACAAATTAATAATGACTCTGCCTCCACATTCCAGACAAGTCATTTTCCTGACTACCGTATATACTCGAGTATAAGCCGACCCGAGGAATAGCCGAGGTACCTAATGTTACCACAAAAAACGGGGAAAACGTACTGACTCGAGTATAAGGGTCAACAATGCCCATTTGCACGCCTCACTGTGCCCATTGCAACTTCACTAAGCCAATTGTCACTGCCCATTGCCACCTTAGTGTTCCCATCCTCACTGTTCCCCTGAAATTTTTATTTAACATTGTAAATTGTACCTGAAAAAAAATTCTGAGGCTGCGGCGTTCATCGTTTAAAACTCGCGGTCTCTTCTTCTTCCCTTCCGTGATAGGCGTTCTCTAAGCAGACACAGTTCCGCCTATCACGAACGTTCTCTCATCCTCAGTTTCAGGGATGGGTGAGGATGAGAGAACGTTCGTGATAGGCGATTCTCAGCAGACACAGTTCCGCCTATCACGGAAGGGACCAGGAAGAGACTGCGAGATTTAAACGATGGACGCCGCAGCCTCTCAATTTTTTTTCAGGTACAATTTACAATGTTAAATTTCGCTGACTCGAGTATAAGCCGAGGGGGGACTTTCAGCCCCAAAAAAAGGCTGAAAATCTCGGCTTATACTCGAGTATATATGGTAATTGGATTTCTTCCTTTACTATTTACTGATTTTTATGGCTGCAATCTTGTTATAAGTAGCATTATAATAAAAAGTTTATTGAATGAAGAGAAATAAAGAGTGTGTGTCGGTGTAATAATGAAAATCTGTGATATGGAACATTTCTCATCGGTGACACTATAAAAGTCTTTACAGGTCATCAGTTTGGAGTTCGGGGTCATTATTCTCACCATCTGCAGAGATCTGCGTTGTTCTGCACTAGGGAAATGCAGATCTGTGCAAGATACATAGATAACAATTGTTTTCTACTTTCAATATTTTTTATTGAGTATTTTCAAAGTACAGCAAATATATATTAGTACATGAAATACATTGAAATGACAAAATAATAGAATTGCCCTCTCCCCCCTTGATAGGGTAGAGATATGTATTCTAGAATATGTATATACGAAGTCAAGTACTAGTGTTTAAGAGAAATGCATAATAAAATAATGTAATCTGATTAAGAACTTATTCAAGTCTCGGGACAGGGGTAAAACCTTTTATGTCATGAACATGACTTAACGTGAAATCCATTTATGTTGAATAGTTAGTAAGTATAATATAAGTAACTTATAGTATTAGGAGAACAGTTCTTCTTTGCTACAACCACATAAATGATTACTTGGATTTTGAGTTATGCTGTTCTCAGGAAGTCGAGTTAGTGAGGAAATAATTGTCACTCAATTTTGTAGTAGAATTGCTATATAAAAATCAAAATCATAAAAAAATAAAAATAAATTAAGAACTAATATAAGATCTATAAGACGTGAGGGGCAGAAGGAAAGGGGAGGGAGGGAAGGGGGAAGGAAAGGATTTCGAAGATTAGTAACCGCCTCCGGAGAATCCATAGAAGAAATATCAGGCAAGTTGTTAAATGTCAATAAAATTAACGGAATACCGTTCTTGATGTATTCGTCTGAGACAAAATTCGAGAATCAGCTTGAAATTAAACCGTGTGTTTTATTATACACACTAAAAAGGAATTAATACAGTTACAGTATATTAATTCAATAGCTTCTTAAAGGTTCCAAAATAATGTTCAAGTATAAAATAAAGTTCAGTATATCAGATGCCTCATGCTTCTTAAAATCTTCTGATGTCCTTTAAAGATGTCCTTAAAATGGCCGATTAACCCTGTGTATGCTGAATAGTCTGTGGGTTGTTAGCCTAGATGTTTCCTGAAGCTCTGGCTGGTGAAGAAGAGACCTCTAACCCGAGCATACAGCATTTAAGACAGTCCTTTCTTTGTTGAAATTTGCGCTCAAAAGTGACCACACCCACATCATTAAAAATATTACCTCCCTTTCACTCCCCAAAATAGGAGGGAGTACAAGTAGAAATATGAGGACACAATTTCGATAGGAAGTATCTGAGCTTGACATCTGTTTCGACTTATCAGACTGCATAGGAAATGCCTCGGTGTAAATTACAATATGTGGGGGAGGGAAGTGAAGCCAAAACTTCATCTATATTCCTAACAAAATATCAGTTCCATAGCAGTATTGTCTATAAGTTAAAATATATTTACAACAATACGTCAAAAACCTGACAGTTTCTGGAATCTGAAACTCAATTCAAATGTCACATTTGGGATTTATTAAATCATAAGTCCAACCATTCATTCAGACTTAGAGGAATTCTATTCTTAATCAAATGTTTTTCTGGCCAAATTTTATTTTAGATATTAAGAATATAACACAAGTATACCTTCTAATTTACCCTGTAGACATCAGAGGGGGTGTGTGTGTATTTTGCCCATGGTTCCCATATGACTTCAAATTTCTCCTTTTTTGTCGAGTAGGATACTGACCATCTTCTCTTGGGTCATTAGCCACAAAATGTTTCTTTTTGCCATGTTGAAGGAGACCGATGGTGCTTTCCAGGCCTTGGCTATGGTTAATTTTGCTCCCGTAAGGATGAAAAAAAGTATTTTTGGGAGCAGATGTGACCGGAAAGTTTAAAAGGGCCAGATGGGGAGATTGTTGGATAGGATATGCAGTTACCGGTACTTTACGGATCATAGTAAAGATTTTGTTCCAAAAGTTTCTGAGTCTAGGATATTCTCACCATACATGAATCATGTTGCCAATGAGATTACAACCTCGGAAGCTAATGGGAGAGTAGGACGGGTATATCTGATTTATTTTAGATGGAACCATGTACCATCTGGTTATAACTTTTAAGTTAGCTTCTATTAGGGAGATATTGAATATCCCTTTGAATGATCGTGAGCATGTTTTCTGCCAAGCCTCCATTCGCTTGATAGGTAACTCTCCCAGGCCAACATGCATGTGGTTTTTAGCTGCATTGCTGAGAGTGATCTGTAAATCACTGAGATTCCCCCTTTCTGGTCCATAGCCTGTCCACACCATAATTCATAGTCCGAAAAGGTTGGGGAAGTAGGTTTGGTAGTCCAAATTTTATCTAATCTAAAGTTTTCCGTGTTGGGCATGTCTAAATTATTGACGCAGTGTGATTTAGTTATAGGGCCTCCTGGTAGAAAGTAATGACTGATTCTATAAAGCCCCTTATCCAGCCACCATTTGAATGCTCTAATATCCAGTCCCGGAGGAAAAAGGGGATTGTGGAAGATGTGTGATAGTGATCTGATAAGGGAAACTATTTGTGAGTGGTTTCTAAGTGAATCCCAAAGTGTGTAGGAGTATAAGAGGGTTGGTGCCAAAATAGGGGGACATGCCTTAACAGGACACCACAGTAGATAGTCAAGGGTATGGTTCGGAGTTGCTTGTCTTTTCATATGTATCCAGTCTGGGTGGGCTGTACGGGAATAAATCGTTGAGAGTTGGGTTAATTGAGCTGCTTGGTAGTACCAAAGCAGGCTAGGAACCCCCAGGCTGCTATTGTTCTTGGCTCTAAACATAATTGTTTTAGAAAGCCTGTGGCTTTTTTGACCCCAGATGAATTTAATAATCGTTGTAGCTGAGATTTTAATATAGGGATGGGTAATGCCCCATACACACGATCATTTTTCATGCCATTTTTTAAACCGACGCTTTTCTTGTCATTTTTTTTCATGTTTCCTCTCAAGCCTGTCTTGCGTACACACGATCATTAAAAAAAACGCTCGAGCAAAGCGCAGTGACGTACAGCACATACGACGGCACTATAAAGGGGAAGTTCCGTTCGAATGGCGCCACCCTACATGTTAGTAAAGTTTGTTGAGCAACGATTCACGCTTTTCAGCCTCGTGCTTTTCAGTCCGTTACTGCGTGACGAATGTGCTATCTCCATTACAAACGCTAGTTTTACCAGAACGAGCGCTCCCGTCTCATACTTGATTCTGAGCATGCGCGGTTTTTTTCACGTCGTTAAAGCATACACACTATCGTTTTTCACGTCGTTAAAAAAAACAACATGAAAAACGACGTGAAAAAAGAGAGCACGTTCGAAATTTTTAATGGCCATTTTTCACATCGTTAAAAATGCTCTGGAGCATATACACGATCATTTTTAATGGCCATTTTTAAAAATGGCATTTTTAACGGCATGAAAAACGATCGTGTGTATGGGGCATAAGGCTCTAAAAAAATATAGGATTCGTGGAAGTAGTGTCATCTTTATTGAATTGATTCTTCCAAGCCAGGACAGTTCCAAATGTGCCCATTGATTTAGGTCCTCAATAATTTTTTTAAAGAGATGAGGGTAATTTTGTCGATATAGATTCTCTATTTTGGCAGTAAGTGTAATTCCTAGATATGGAATTTCTGAGTCTCTCCATTCAAATGGGAAATTTTCATTGAGTTTTGTCATTATGGAGTTCGGAACTGAGACATTTAAGGCCAAGGATTTAGAGAAATTCACATGAAGACCAGAAATGTGGCTGAAGTAATCTAAGAGGTGATAAATATTAGGGAGCAAAGTTATGGGGGAAGTAACAAATAAAAGTATGTCATCCGCATAAAGTGCGCATTTATGTTATTGTCATGGTCCACATTTAACCCTGTGGATATCGGGGTGTTCCCTGATTGCTATAGCTAAAGTCTCTATAGTAATAGCGAATATTAGTGGGGAAAGTGGGCAGTCTTGCCTGGTTCCTCTTAAAATGGGAATGGATTGAGAGTAAAATCCTTGAAATCGAATTTGGGCTACAGGAGAAGAGTAAAGAGCTTCTATAATGTTAAGGAAGGATTGGTCAAAGCCCCATCGTTTCAGAATGGCAAACATGTAAGGCCAAGATAAAGAATCGAACGCCTTCTGAAGATCGAGCGATAATACAAAACCTTCCTGACATGTACCTCCATCCCATCTAGATCTGAGAAGGGAGATGACATCAATAGCCCTTCTGATCTGGTCGGGGCCCTGCCTGCCCGGTATAAAGCCTACTTGATCTTTATTAATATAAAGGAAAATGAATGAGGATATACGATCTGCAAGATTTTTTGTTAAAATCTTAAGATCATTATTGATCAGGGAAATAGGGCGATAATTACCTACCCAGCTGGGATCCTTGCCAGGTTTGGGTATGACTGATATGTATGCAGCGTTTAAAGATTTTTCAAGTGGGGAACCTAGTCTGAAGTTATTAAAGAATCGGGCCAGGTATGGGGATAAAATTGTGGAGAAATTCTTATAATATGGGGCCGAGAAGCCATCTGGTCCCGGAGTGGAGTGTTTTTTTAAGGTTCTTTATGACTTGTAGAATTTCTTCTGTCGTAATCTCATCTTCTAGTAGAAGTTTGTGGTGCGTTTTTAATTTAGGGATGTTATTTGCATCCAAAAATGGTTAAAGTCAGGGGGTTTGTTTAGCTTGGGTGTGCTATATAGTTTTTGGAAGAATTCCTGGAATGCTCCCAGAATTCGTTGCGTGTTCCCCCTGCTATTTTTATTTTAGGAAGATGGTGTGAGCAGGTTATGGGGGATAATTTTGTTGCTAACAGTGCGTTTGGTTTGTCTTTTTGGAAATAAAATCTGGCACCAGTCCAACAGAGATGTTTTTCTGCATTAGAGGTGAGAGCCATATTAAGTGCTGTGCGAGCTGAATCAATTTTTGAGATGGCAAACATTACAGGATTCTGTTTGTGTTTTTTACACAGAGAGAGAAATTCATTTTCCAGTTATCTATCTCCAGGCGTCTGGCACGGTTAATTTGGACGGACATTTGAATTATTTTGCCTCTAATTGTGGCTTTATGTGCTACCCGTAAGTTTGTAGGAGAAACATCTCCCGTGTCATTAAGGGTGAAGTATTCTTTAAAGGGGTTGTAAACCTAAATAAAAAAAATAACAAACATGTTATACTTACCTCCACTGTGCAGCTTGTTTTGCACAGAGTGGCCCCGATCCACGTCTTCTGGGGTCCCTCGGCGGCTGTCTCGGCTCCTCCCCGCAATAACTCACCACCTATATGCGAGCTCACATGGTAGTGAGTTATTGCGGGTGCGCTCCTGTGATACAGCCGGGGGCTATAGCCGCTCACTCAATCACTCGGGCCCGCTGGTGCGCTGCATCATTTGATGTGATTGACAGCAGCGCAAGCCAATGGCTGCGCCGCTTTCAATCAACCAATGAATGAGCCCAGAAGCCTGCATGTTCACAGCGCGGGACTTTCGAGGGGTCAGCTAAGTAAACGGGGGCTCAGGGGGGCGGCTAATGCACAGATGTTTTTTCATCTTAATGCATAGAATGCATTAAGGTGAAAAAAGTTTTACCTTTACAACCCCTTTAATGGCCTTTTTTATTTCTTTTTTAATAGGGCCACTTAAAATAGCTTCGTTGAGTCTCCAGTGTCCACGGCTATTCGAGCCCAACGAGAAAGGGAGCCGCTCTGGTGTGAGAATCCTTCAAATCACCTCCTCCCAGCAGACAAAGGTGCAAGCAATGCTATTGACAGCAAACAGGAATGAAAAAGTCTTCTGGACTGCAGCACTCAAAAATAAAAGCCTTTATTTTAAAATAAGGAATCCAAAATACACACTGTACAACGGTCAAAAAAATATGGCTGACATGTTTCGCACTGTGCTAGTGCTTATTCATAGCTTCATTCGAGCCCAACGGACGTTTGAAGACTACAAAAACCTCTGAATGATCAGAGACCACGAGTCTTTAATGTAGGATTTAGTGACCAAAGGAGAATGCTTTGCTAGGATGAACATGTGATCGATTTGTGCAAATGAATTATGTGGGGCACAGTAGTGGGTATAGTCACGCATTGTAGGATTGATTTCCCTCCAAATATAAATTAGACCTTGAGAATAAATCATTTTAGCAATCTTCAAGCTCTTTTTCGATGGTCGTATAAGATGATCACCTCTAATAGGGATGAGCTTCGTGTTCGAGTCGAACACACGTTCGACTCGAACATCGGCTGTTCGATCGTTTGACAAAGATCGAACGTTATGGGCCGTTCGCGCCAAATTCGAGTGACGCAAACGGCCCACAATACACTGCACCATCGCAGTGCAATCCTGGCGCTGTGATTGGCCAAGCATGCTCTGTGACCCCGCATGCTTGGCCAATCACAGCGCCGGCAGCGAGAAGAGCCATAATTGGCCACAGGCAGGATGCCTGTGGCCGATCATAGCTCAAGGGGGTTTAGTACACGCCCCACACTATAAAAGGCCTCCAGCGCGGGGGCCTTGTGCAGTGTGTTCCGGCGTGCAGGGAAAGAGCTACATGTGTTCTACGTTGTGTTCTTTTCTCAGGCATCTGCAGGAGTTGCTGTTCTCTAAGCTAGATAGGCAGGCATGGACAGTGTGTTCTTTTCTCAGGCATCTGCAGGAGTTGCTGTTCTCTAAGCTAGATAGGCAGGCAGGGACAGTGTGTTCTTTTCTCAGGCATCTGCAGCAGTTAGTGGGTGTTGTGTGCCCCAGCACAGTATACATCTGTATAGACCCGTCATTGCTGTTCTCTAAACTAGATAGACAGGCAGGGACAGTGTGTTCTTTTCTCAGGCATCTGCAGGAGTTGCTGTTCATTGCTGTTCTCTAAGCTAGATAGGCAGGCAGAGCCAGTGTGTTCTTTTCTCAGGCATCTGCAGCAGTTAGTGGGTGTTGTGTGCCCCAGCACAGTATACACCTGTATATACCCGTCATTGCTGTTCTCTAATAAAGGCATCTGCTGGAGTTAGTGGGTGTTGTGTGCCCTAGTACAGTATCTGGGAGAGGTTGCAGTGTTGTGGCACCAGTGCCTAAGGCCCAATTTTTCTGCCCCTGTTCAACAGGGGCATGTAATTACAATTCTTGATCTAATAATTTACAGCAGGGCCCATTCATGCGCCCACCAAGAGTAACTGTGAGGGCTTACAGTGTTGTAGCACCAGCACCACTACCAAAGGCCCAATTTTTCCTACCACTGTTCAACAATGGCATGTAATTACAATTCCTGATATAATAGTTCACAGCAGGGTGTTCCAGCGCCCACCAAGAGTAACTGTGAGGGCTCACAGTGTTGTGGCAACACCAACATGTAAGGGGCAAATTTCTGCAGAGTATATAGGGCAGGCCCCTACTTTCAAACATCCAACTTAGAAACGACTCCTACTTGCAAACGGAAGGAGACAACAGGAAGTGAGAGGAAATCTACCCCTAGGAAGGGAAATTCTCTCCTGTAAGAGTTAATATGGGAAAAAGGTGTCTCCTCTGTACTGATGCTTTATCACCAATCCTTGTTTCAATAAAAACCCCACTTTTCAAAAACATTTGTCATTGGGTTGGAAAGTGAGGTGAAATGTTCTGAACAGGTGCACAGACAGCAAAACAAATGTTACAGGGGTGATAACCCTTCCCTATGTTTTCCAAAAAGCTTGAAAATAGTTTTTTTGGCTGGAGCTACACTTAAACAATGTACGTGTTCAAAATTACAAACAGATTCTACTTAAGAGCAAACCTACAGTCCCTGTCTTGTTTGCACCACCTGTATACTGCTGTTCAGAGTATATAGGGCCTTTTTTTATTTTGGGTGCGGGGTTCCCCTTAATATCCATACAAGACCCAAAGGGGCTGGGGTGGGGGGGGGGTGGTGATGGGGTAGCCATGCCATTTTTCTCAAAGATTTTCATTCATATTACCGGGACCAGACAATACATTAAAGCCGCAAGCAGTTTTAAATGGCTTTTTTTCCTTTACAAATGTCATTTTGTGCAGGGACAGTTCTAAACACGGGAAACACGCGGCACTTCACAGGCATACTTTAGACACCCCCCAGGTACGATATTTAAAGGAATATTTGATTTTTTTTTTCACTTTATGCATCATTAAAATGACTGCTCCCGAAAAACTGACGTTTTTAAAACTTTGTTTTGCATTGATACATGTCCCCTGGGGCAGGACCCGGGTCCCCAAACCCTTTTTAGGACAATAACATGCATATTAGTCGTTATAATTAGCACTTTAGATTTCGAACGTTCGCGTCCATTGTTTTTAATAGGGTTCTAACGTTCGTGCAAACTTTCGGTCCGTTCGAAAGTTCTGGTGCGAACCGAACCGGGGGGTGTTCGGCTCATCACTAACCTCTAATGCCCCATACACACGATCGTTTTTCATGCCGTTAAAAATGCCATTTTTAAAAATGGCCATTAAAAATGATCATGTGTAGGCTCCAGAGCATTTTTAACGACGTGAAAAACGGCCATTAAAAATTTTGAACATGCTCTCTTTTTTCACGTCGTTTTTCATGTCGTTGTTTTTAACGACGTGAAAAACGATAGTGTGTATGCTTTAACGACGTGAAAAACGATAGTGTGTATGCTTTAACGACGTGAAAAAAAACGCGCATGCTCAGAATCAAGTATGAGACGGGAGCGCTCGTTCTGGTAAAACTAGCGTTCGTAATGGAGATAGCACATTCGTCACGCAGTAACGGACTGAAAAGCACGAGGCTGAAAAGCGCGAATCGTCGCTCAACAAACTTTACTAACATGAAGGGTGGCGCCATTCGAACGGAACTTCCCCTTTATAGTGCCATCGTACGTGTTGTACGTCACTGCGCTTTGCACGAGCGTTTTTTTTAATGATGGTGTGTACGCAAGACAGGCTTGAGAGGAAACATGAAAAAAAATGACAAGAAAAACGTTGGTTTAAAAAATGGCATGAAAAATGATCGTGTGTATGGGGCATAAGTCTATTTTTAACTAGACCTTCGTCAAAAGCCACATTGGAGTCTCCATAGATCACCATGCCTTCTGCCTGGGGCCCTAGTATTTTGAACATACTTTGAAAGAATTTGTCCTGACCAGTGTTTGGAGAGTAATATGAAATGAATGTATAGATTTGCTCATCAATAAGTCCCTTGACCAATATGAATCTCCCTTCTGGGTCCTTAAGGTCTGAGATCAGATTAAATTTGCATTTATGTGAAAATATTATAGTATCACCTTTTGTTTTGTTTTCGGCATTTGCTAAATAGAAGGTTTATAGTGTCTGGGGAAATGGGTTTCTTGTAATAGGATGATGTCAGTTTTCTGACTATAGTAATGTTGTAAGGTCTTACGTCTTTTGATAGGTGAGTTTAGACCCTGTACATTATGGGAGACTAGCTTCATAGTAGGGCTGTGTGCATCGGGTTTAGCCATGGAACAAGAAAGGGGGGTTATCTCGCTTCACAAGATCACTAACCTCGGATGTAAATATCCCTGATTCCTGCGTTTGCAGGGAGGAATGATGCATCTCAAGTACCATGAGGAAAGAAATGGGATCTCCAGGAACGGTCACCAGAAGAGACAGTTAGGATCAAATAACAAACATATACAGACAGTAGGAGGAAGGGGGGAGGTCCAAAACATACCCTCCAGGCTGGGGGGACGGTTTCCCTCCAGGTCTAAAAGGGGGAGAAGTTAGAAGAATTTGTGTCACCTCTTCTAGAGAGGAGACTAACCTGTCTCAGAGGGGGTCAAAGCTCAAAGCTGACAAACAGGTGGAGGTACATGAGTACCACTCCGGCCTTCAGCCGCTCCTATGTTAGTGTTAAGATAAAGGGGATTAGAAATCCCCCTTATACCGCGTACACACGACCGTTTTTAATGACGAGAAAAATGAATTTTTTTAAAATGGTCATTAAAAATGATCGTGTGTGGGCTTTCCAGCAGTTTTCCCGACGAGAAAAACGCAGAGAATCACGACGAGAAAAATTGGAACGTGCTCTAATTTTTCACGTCGTTTTTTACATCGTCGTTTTTCTCGTCATGAAAAACGGCCGTGTGTGGGCTTTAACGACGTGAAAAAAAATGCGCATGCTCAGAATCAAGTATGAGACGGGAGCGCTCGTTCTGGTAAAACTAGCGTTCGTAATGGAGATAGCACATTCGTCACGCTGTAACGGACTGAAAAGCACGAGGCTGAAAAGCGCGAATCGTCGCTCAACAAACTTTACTAACATGAAGGGTGGCGCCATCCGAATGGAACTTCCCTTTTATAGTGCCGTCGTATGCGTTGTACGTCACCGCACTTTACTCGAACATTTTTTTCAACGATAGTGTGTAGGCAAGGCAGGCTTGAGAGGAAACACGAAAAATCACATCGAGAAAAATGCTGTTTTTTTCAATGACATTAAAAACGGTCGTGTGTACGCGGCATAAGAGAATGGATACACCCTGTAGTGAACAATTCGGTGTAGGGCCCAATCAAAGCCATCAAACCATAAATAAACCCTAGTGAGTTAACATAAGAACAAAATATAGTTTAGAATAACAGGGATCAACCTATGTAAACAGAAGTATAATGTAAACTCAATGAGACCCTCAGGTCCCAAGATAGTTGATGATTAAAACAAGTATTTCATCATTTTTTAGAGAGCAGGGAACAGTCCAGTTTGAATTGAGTTATCAGAACAAAATGTTTTGTGCTGTGATAATCAGAGGGGTCGGCCCTCTTTTGATTTCTTAGATATGACTGTTCCAAAGTGGTGACAGAGGGCTTGTGGGAAGTTGGCGTTTGGTAGCATTAGTAGTGGAGACAGAGGAGGATCTTGGGAGATGAGACTGAGTTGTAAAAAGAGTCGCTCTCCTTCCTGGTATGCCGCAAAGGTGAACGGTTTGTTCTTGTAGAGGAATTTCAAACCAAATGGAAAAAGCCACCATTATTTAATATCACGTTGAGTCAGGATTGATAGTGGTGGTTTGAAGGTTCTTCTAACAATTGTTTTCTATGTCTGATTCACAGCGAAACCCGTGTGTGATGTGCGGGGCGGAGCTGTGTGCGATTATGCAGCATGTCTGCAGTTTTCTGCACCTAAACTAAAGGAAAGTGACAGCCCCGCTCTGCACTCCATGTGAGAGGAGAGGAGAGTCGTGTGTCCCCACAGATAAGAGAGGACAGCAGGAGGAATCATGGTGGACAGGCGCATGTGATCAGTGTGGTGGGGGAGGGGGGGCAATTATAAGAACTGATCTCCTGTGTGTCTCTCCCTGCAGCTGCTGAAAGCTGCTTCTCCTCTCCCTCCTGCCGGCTTTCAGTGACTGCAGGGAGAGAAGCCAAGGAGATCGGTTCCTGTAATTGCCCCCCTCTTCCCCCACCACACAGATCACATGTTCATGTCCACTATTTGATTCTTCCTGCCCCCCCCCCTATGTGCCCCCCAAGCGCTTTCATTTCCCCTTCTGCCAGTGGCTGCAAACACACAGGGGGATGTTTCAGGATGGAGAGTGGGGGAAGGGGCCATTAAATATGTCATTTACCAGCCCCTTCCTTTTCTGAATGAACACACACAGTGAGTGATCGGTACTTGTGATGATTCCAACTCAAATACCTACAGAAATAACTTATACCGGACTGCTGCTGTAACAAAGGTAAGTATTCCCTTTATCAACTAGAAGAGCATTATGTGTCACAGCGCTGTCCTATTGTGTGTGCGCATAAATTATCACCAATACACTAAGATATGTGGAGACATTCATATATAAAGTGCTAGAGGCCCAAATAATATTCTCTGCAGATCTACAGCTTCCACTTTACACCTACTTCATCAATCTTATCTTGTTTATCAATAAATTATGCAACCTGATCCATCTGCAAATTCATATACAACATAAAGTGCTTTGTGCTCAAGATTCTGTTCTCTGCAGATCCACTGCTTCCACTTTGCACCTACTTCTTTAATCTTATAATATTTGCTGCTATAATAAATAAACTAAAAACCTGTGCAAATTCATGTAATCATACAATATTTTGTGCTCAATATAGTGTTCTCTGCAAGTCCTCTGCTTCCACTTTGCATCTACTTCAATTAACTTATTTTGCTCCAAAAACAAGTCCACAAATCAGTGAAAAGTGGATAAGGTGTGAAAGTGCTCCGTGCCCCAAACTGTGCCAGCTGTAGTGTAGCCACGGCCTTCTTCCACCTCTTACACATGTGATGGTGAGGGCGCCCCCTTAGTAGTGCTTCCCCACTCACCAGAGCAATATGACTCCCAGCTTTTCATCTACCAGAGTCACCAACATCCTTCACACTCTCCTCACCTCCGATGGCAAAGGAACTGGATCCTCCTCGCTCACTCCTGCAAGTCTGCTGCGGTTTCTGTCAGTCTCCCTCCTAGACTCGGCTTCCTCCTCTGACCGCTGTTCCAGCAGGGGCTCCGCCTCTTCATACACACTCAGGAGCTCCGCCTCTTCATACACACTCAGGAGCTCCGCCTCTTCATACACACTCAGGAGCTCCGCCTCTTCATAAACACTCAGGGATCCGCCTCTTCATACACACTCAGGAGCTCCGCCTCTTCATACACACTCAGGAGCTCCGCCTCTTCATAAACACTCAGGGATCCGCCTCTTCATACACACTCAGGGATCTGCCTCTTTATACACACTCAGGGATCTACCTCTTCATACACACTCAGGGATCCGCCTCTTCATACACACTCAGGGATCTGCCTCTTCATACACACTCAGGGATCTGCCTCTTCATATACACTCAGGGATCCGCCTCTTCATACACACTCAGGGATCCGCCTCTTCATACACACTCAGGAGCTCCGCCTCTTCATACACACTCAGGGATCTGCCTCTTCATATACACTCAGAGCTCCGCCTCTTCATACACACTCAGGGATCCGCCTCTTTATACACACTCAGGGATCTGCCTCTTCATATACACTCAGGGATCCGCCTCTTCATACACACTCGGGGCTCCGCCTTTTCATACACACTCAAGGATCTGCCTCTTCATATACACTCAGGGATCTGCCTCTTCATACACACTCAGGGCTCTTCCTCTTCATACACACTCGGGGCTCCGCCTCTTCATATACACTCAGGGATCCGCCTCTTCATACACACTCAGGGATCCGCCTCTTCATACACACTCAGGAGCTCCGCCTCTTCATACACACTCAGGAGCACTGCCTCTTCATACACACTCAGGGCTCCGCCTCTTCATACACACTCAGGGCTCTTCCTCTTCATACACACTCAGGAGCTCCGCCTCTTCATACACACTCAGGAGCACTGCCTCTTCATACACACTCAGGGCTCCGCCTCTTCATACACACTCAGGGCTCCGCCTCTTCATACACACTCAGGAGCACTGCCTCTTCATACACACTCAGGGATCCGCCTCTTCATACACACTCAGGGCTCTTCCTCTTCATACACACTCAGGAGCTCCGCCTCTTCATACACGATCAGAGCTCCGCCTCTTCATACACACTCAGGGCTCCGCCTCTTCATACACACTCAGGAGCACTGCCTCTTCATACACACTCAGGGCTCCGCCTCTTCATACACACTCAGGGCTCCGCCTCTTCATACACACTTAGGAGCTCCGCCTCTTCATACACACTCAGAGCTCCGCCTCTTCATACACACTCAGAGCTCCGCCTCTTCATACACACTCAGGGCTCCGCCTCTTCATACACACTCAGAGCTCCGCCTCTTCATACACACTCAGGAGCTCCTCCTCTTCATACACACTCAGGGAGGAGGGGAAGGGGAATCATGTAACACCCAGTGGTGGGTCACAGAGGATGCATCATTTGGGTCCCCAGCCTCCTCTTGCTGTCCTGGCCCTGCTATTGACAGTGCTGGTCTCTGTCCCCATGGCAGCTGCGGCAGCGCATTAGGACCCAGTGCTGGTTATTTTATGCGGCTGATGGGCGCATGCACGGGAGGGCCAGCACTATTTGTTGTAGACAGCTGAGCTCCCTGCAGGTCACTTAGCAGTGGTGACACTACATTGCCTTCTCTGACCTGCTGATCAGGATGTGATCCAGGTGATGTCCTCAGTCAGATCTAATAATAAATATGATAATTGGTTTTATTGATCAGAGCCCCACCTTACTGGCATGGAACCCACATGGCTTCTGAACATATGATTGATATATCCACTGCGTTGGATCCTATAATCGGGAATGCTATGGACTCCTATGTGATGGAGAACGCTGATGGAAGAAGGTTTCTGCTCACCAAACTTCCCACTTACATCAGAGTTCCCAGCATTCCCCCTTCAATTAGGATTCCCAAAGCCCCCCTTACATCAGAGTCCACAGGGCACCCCTTACATCTAAGTCCCTCTTACCTTAGTGTACTCACTCACTCAGGGACAGAATAGAGAAGCGAGGAAGACTTCAGTCACAAACATTGGATGGTGAGCTCAGTCACCCAAGGATTGAGCCTCGGGTATCGACACCTTTCATCCATGATGTATCTGCCGGTTTCTGAGCTTCAAATTTCCAGCCCACACATCCCTTTGCTGAGGCACAGAACGCCAGGGCTGCCTTTCTCTCATGAATAAGAACTGGATATATTGGGAAAAATCCACGCTAACCTTAAAATAAATTGGTGAATTACTTTACAAAAAAGTGACTAAATTTGATTATAATAGTCAATATGATAAACAACTTTATGGGTGCTGCTAAAGTGAAAAAATTAGCTGGAATAACCGCTACATAAACGTGCATAAATTGGAATTGACAATGCGCTACCCTTTAAATAAGCCAACAAAGTGCTAATTAAAATATGTGAGTTCTCACACACACAAAACACCAATAAGAAAGTCCCGTGTAGTTCTCATTAGGCATAAAATGTTACATGTGAACAAAAAAATAATAATATAAAAATATTAATAAAAATGAAACATAAAAACGTGTGTATAAATATATGTGCAAAGTTCCAAATAACGTTGATTCAGCCGAACAATCACATCTGCTGATGTGTGTGCGATGTAATCTTCTAAACTGTTGTGAGTGGAGACTCCATATCCAAATGGTTCAGATAAGAAATAGAAGAAATAGCAGCTTACCGAATCCAGTGGATCTCTATGACGGAGATCTTTAGGGGCTCAAGCTCATATATACTTCCCACCAAGCTGACAACCAAAGAGCATTGGACTCAGACGAAATCTTCCTTCACTTCCTAGGCTGAAAGAAATTTCCCTCCTGGTATCAGCTGGCGTGCTCTGGCATTAAAATAGACAATTGTGTATCCAGGCATGTTTGCTGGTTTGGATGGCAGCTACAGGGAAAATGTTACAATCACAGTGCACTCAGATTTCGTCTGGGTCCAATGCTCTTTGGTTGTCAGCTTGGTGGGAAGTATATATGAGCTTGAGCCCCTAAAGATCTCCGTCATAGAGATCCACTGGATTCGGTAAGCTGCTATTTCTTCTATTTCTTATCTGAACCATTTGGATATGGAGTCTCCACTCACAACAGTTTAGAAGATTACATCGCACACACATCAGCAGATGTGATTGTTCGGCTGAATCAACGTTATTTGGAACTTTGCACATATATTTACACACACGTTTTTATGTTTAATTTTTATTAATATTTTTATATTATTATTTTTTTGTTCACATGTAACATTTTATGCCTAATGAGAACTACACGGGACTTTCTTATTGGTGTTTTGTGTGTGTGAGAACTCACATATTTTAATTAGCACTTTGTTGGCTTATTTAAAGGGTAGCGCATTGTCAATTCCAATTTATGCATGAATAAGAACTAACTAACTCTTCAGGGGGGCAGGATGTGAGCTCACCTTGGGGGGGGGGGGGGTCCGCCTTCTTCCCTGGAATCACCTAAACTGCAGTGCCACCCGCTGACAGCTATTCTGTATTGCACCTATAGTTCTTTTTTTTTTTTTATTTAAAGATAAGACACAGATACAAACATAAAGACAACTGTGCAGTACATACAGATTGTAGTTAGCATATTAAGTATAATAACCGTAAAAAAAAAAAAAAACTGTTGCATGTGAGTTATACCGCTCGTTTAAGTCTAATAGAGGGTAAATATAAACATCTGTGCTCATCGCATTTTGTTATTTTTTGATTGGAACAAAACACACACAAAAAAAAAGAAAAACAGAGAAGACAAAAGAAAGAGCAGAGAGAGAGAAGAGGGGGTAAAAAGAAAAAGGGAGGGGGTGGGGCAATTTACCCCCCAGGGAGCCCAGATTGGTAATGCTCAACTGGTAATGGTGAGCCTAAATGGTGGATCCTGTCATGTATTGGGGGAATTTGTCAGAGAAGCGAAAGAGGTTCCAGTGAATCCATCTGGACTTATGTTCTTCCGACTTATCTCGCAGCGCCGAGGTCAGATCTTCCATCTGCTCAATATCCTTCACTCTTGCAAGCCATTGGGCCACCGTTGGCTCACACTGTTGCTTCCAAAGAGGTGGGATGCTGGCCCGAGCAGCATTCAGAAGATGCTTTAGGAGGGATTTATGGTAAAGTTTCCGTGATAGGGGGGTAAGGTTAAGGAGAACCGCAGCCGGGTTGTCCTGAAGGGAGATGTCTGTGAGTTCCTGTATAAGCTTAAGTACCGGTTGCCAAAAAGTTTGGAGCACAGGGCAGTCCCAAAAAACATGCAATAAGGTACCTGCGTGAAGGCCGCATCGCCAACATCGGTCAGTTTGTAGTGGGAATATCTTAGCCAGCACGGAAGGGGTTCTGTACCAGCGTGTCACTATTTTATAGGCGGTCTCTTGATATTTGCTGCATAGAGAGGATTTCTGTGCAAAAAAGAGTATGCGGTCTTTTTGGGGTTCTGAGAAGGTGACATGTAGGTCTCTCTCCCATTTAGCTAAGAATGGGGGGTCTTCAATGGCGTGAAGGTCTATCAAGGATTTGTAGGAGGTAGATAAGGACCCCCGGGTCGGTCCCTCCCCCAAGCAGAGCTCCTCAAAGGGGTGGAGCATTCTGATGAAGCGGGCTGGCTTGGGCAGAGAGCTGATAAAGTGAGAAAGTTGGTTGATCCTCCAATGGTCTAATGAAAGAGGGGCCTGACCTGAGAGAAAGTCATCCGTAGTGAGCCAACCGGTGGAACGTAAAAATAAGGAGGCCCTCATGAGTCCCCGTGGGGCTTGCGAAAGGAAGGCCGGGTCGGTAAGGCCAGGTACAAACTCCGGATGACCAACAAGTGGCGTCAGTGGGGATGGAAAATTTTGCAGGGAGGCTAAATGGAAAAACCTTTTCAGTTCCCTAAGAGTTGGCCCAATCAGAGGGTGAGTATTCAGGTGAGCGGCAGGATTATTCTCTGCCCAAGGAAGACCCGCCAGGGGGGCCCCGGCCGCCTCCTGCTCCAGCGATACCCAGAGCTTCAAATCACTGTGACGACACCAGTCCACAACCCTGGTCATATGTGCCGCAGTATAGTACAGGGCTGGGTCTGGGAATCCAAGACCGCCTTTGAACTTTGGTCGTAGTAGGAGAGCTCTGCCGAGACGTGGATGTTTATCACGCCATATGAATCTGATGAATATGGAACGTACGGCGCGAAAGAATGTCTGAGGTATCTTGACGGGCAGCGCCTGCAATAGATACAGAAGTCTGGGCATGGCATTCATTTTTAGTACATTGCAGCGGCCAAACCAGGAAAGGGCCAGAGAGTCCCACCTCCCCAGATCAGCCGAGAGCCTAGACAAAAGGGGCTGGAAGTTGAGGGCAACAATGTCTTGTAAGTTTGCAGGGATTTTTGTTCCTAGGTATTGGATTGAGCGGGCAGCCCATTTGAACGGGAAAAAGGGGCGTAGGTTAGAAATGGTGGAATCTGACAAGGAAACACTTAAGGCCTCTGATTTTTGCAAGTTAACCTTAAACTTAGACAGGGTACCGTAGCGCTTCAGTTCCTGTAGCAGGGAGGGTAAAGAGATGAGGGGCTCAGTAATGTAAAATAAAAGGTCGTCAGCATAAGCTGCCACTTTGTGTTGACATTGGCCTGACTGGACACCTCTGATGGATGGATTATCTCTGATATGATGTAGGAAAGGTTCCAGGGAAAGAACGAACAGCAGCGGGGACAGGGGGCAGCCCTGTCTGGTGCCGTTCGAGATAGAGAAAGGGCTGGAATCATAGCCATTCACCCGAACAGTCGCCGTGGGATTATCATAGATGGCCGATATCCATGACAGGATGGGATCTGGCATACCCACAAATTTAAGTGTCTCCAGGAGGAAAGACCAGTCCACTCTGTCAAAAGCCTTCTCGGCATCTGTGGATAGGAGCAGCAGGGGCAATCGGGAACGCTTTGCTTTATCAATGATGTTCAATGTCCGAATGGTGTTGTCCCTGGCCTCTCTCGTCTGAATAAAACCGACTTGGTCTGTTCCAATTAGACGTGGCAATAAGACATTTATCCTAGAGGCAAGGATTTTAGTGAATAGCTTCATATCACAATTCAAGAGCGAGATGGGCCTGTAACTGGCACAAATTAGTGGATCCTTACCCGGCTTAGGGATAACAGATATAGATGCTCGCAGCATGTCTGCCGGGAGGTTGTGTCCGTCAATCGCAGCATTAAAGGCCGCAAGAAAGGAAGGTGCCAAAGTGTCTTGGTACATTTTGTAGTAGGGGAGGGTGAACCCGTCCGGACCGGGGGCCTTACC
The DNA here is from genome assembly GCA_029206835.1 of Rana muscosa. Lineage (NCBI taxonomy): Eukaryota > Metazoa > Chordata > Amphibia > Anura > Ranidae > Rana > Rana muscosa. Next base: position 14,581,383 of record JARGYO010000094.1, on the reverse strand, counting down.
TGACTGGGTGTCAGCTACTGCGGCCACGAATTCCTCCACGGAAATAGGTTTAGACAAGTCTTCTTGTTCCTCTGTCGTCAGCGTAGGGAGGTTAGTTTCTCTTAGGTAATTGCGAATATCCAGGACGTTTTGGGGTAGCGACCGGGGAGCGGAAGTTGGATCCAAGTTATACAACTTGGAATAGAAAGCACGGAAAGTATCCGCTAGTTCTGGAGACGAGTGGATTCTGGAACCCAAGGGCGAGAGGAGAGCGGGTACGTACGTCTGAGAACGCTTGGCACGTAATGCGTTGGCCAATAGCCGACCGCATTTGTCGCCGTATTCATAGAAAGAACGACGGGCCTTCAGCAGCACATGTTTCGCCTCGTACATGGAATTATCCCGTATAGCTTCCCGAAGACGGAGCAGTTCCGCTTCGGAAGCACTATCTGCCCGGATCTTATGTTGGCGCTCTAAAGCGTGAAGTTGCGCTAGGAGGTCAAAGTTTTAATGCAACGTTGTTTGGCCGCATGACCGTGTTTGATCAGTATGCCTCTAATGAAGCACTTGTGCGCTGACCATACCGTGGCAGGGTTGTCTACTGAGCCATTATTGACAGAAAAGTAGGACTTAAGTTCCCTTAGGACATCTGCGGCAATTTCAGGGTCTCTCAGGAGCGCCTCGTTAAGTCGCCACGTGGATGTTCTGGGAGAAGCTTGTGAAATAGCCAGTTCCAATAGAATCGGGGCGTGATCGGAAAGTGCTATGTGGCCAATATCTGTCTTAGTAACCATGGGGATAGCTGAGTGTTTTAGGAAAAAAAGGTCAATTCTGGAGTAGGATCCATGGACGGCAGAATAGAAGGTATAATCCCGTTCTTGTGGATGGACTATTCTCCAGATGTCGACTAGTTGGTGTGAATGTAAAAGATCTTTTAGGTGAAGTCGGGTTCCCCTTGAGAGGGAGGACAGGTTCGAGGAAGAGTCTTTGTGAGGGTCCAGTGTTAAGTTAAAGTCTCCTCCTAAGACAAGGGTTCCTTCGATAAAGGGGTCGAGGGTGGATAAGATGGCCTCAAGGGTGGGGAGAGGGTTAGAATTTGGTAGGTAGATGTTCGCAAGAGTGAAGGTCTGAGAGCAAATTTTTCCCTTTATGAGCAGGAATCTGCCCTCCTGGTCTCGGTACTCATCAAGAAATTGCCAGTGGAGGGACTTAGAGATGAGTATACTCGTCCCTTTGGATTTAGAAGATGAAGACGGACTATGATAGGCCGTTGTGAAGTGTTTGTTCGTCAACTTGGGTATCTTGTCTACCCCAAAGTGTGTCTCCTGGAGAAAAGCAATTTGAGCCCTCTGTCTCCACAGCTCGACTAGACAACTAGTTCGCTTCTCTGGGGAATTCAACCCCTTTACGTTCCACGAGAGGATCTTGACAGACATATTGTCCAATTTCGACGTCAACTTACGTCGACTCCTGGGTTGTAAAGGAAGGGGGGAAGGGGAGGGGGACGAGGGGGAGAGAAAAAAAAAAGAGAGAAAAAGTATAAAGCAAAGAAAATGGAAAAGAAGAAAAGATTTAATCAAAACTAAAGACTCCGCAGAGAGAAGCTACTGCCACCAGGGCAGAGTGTGCCTAGTGCGGGGAGTAGTAAGGCACAGCCGAGTTCCGGGCCCCGGCCAACGAAGCCCCCGCAGCCCCTGTGGTTGTGCGATTAAGGCACTATTATTACCCGGCAAACGAAAACAAGAGATACAATGTAAGTAAATAACCATAAAATAAAAAACTTGGTGAAGACGGACTCATGGGCCGATATCACAAAGTACTAGCCCTGACATTAAACCGACGCTAAGAATTGCACCGGTCGCATATCCCAGTCCCAGGACGGCCCAGTTGTACAGCGCCCAAATCTAGGCGCGGTGGGTCAGCCGGGCTCTCCCCAAGGTAAGGCCACGGCATCCAACTGGTACCTGAAAGATTGTAAACGAAATGTATAACCTATACAAATGTAGAAGGCAAGGCATTAATTAGTTAAGATAGCACAAACATATGCATACATTTCAATACCCCTGCAAATACATATACTGTAGATCACCAAACATATACATATATGCGTGTGCAACATCGTAAAGAATAACCTAACTATCCCGCTAAGTCACTGTGACATGTGATGTTAGTCCGCGGAGCCACTCACAGGCAGCCGCTGCCCCTCCTATGATCCCATGTTCCAAGCCCGGGTGAGAACGGTAACAAAACATCCCAGATAAGTGACTACACAGAAATGAAGCCCAGCCCCCAAAAAAAAACAAAAAACGGGGAGGTGGTAGGTCAAAATTGAAGACAGCAAGCATTTTACTGGGACTTATCAGAAAAACGTAGGAGGCAGGCCATCTATTATACAAAGTAATTGTTGCCTAAGACATGTCTTCAGTCATCTGCGGTCTAGGGTAGGCTGAACGGCAAAACTGTAAGGCCCTCGGGTCACAGGCCATATACGCCATGTTCGTGGTATATCACTCATGAATAACAATAAAGATAGTTAAACTCAAAAAGCAACCTGGGAAACAAGAGAATAGAAATGCTTAGCTGGTATATTTCCACCGTCTGCGTGTGTAGAATCAGCTAGCCACCTCTTCATTTGGGGGATGTGAGCGGGAGTTGCCCCCCCGCCTAGCTTGGGACTGGTTCCCCCGACCACGGCGACCATAGTGAGCCCTTTGTGGTCTAACCGGGGGAGCTTGGCGCAGTTGATCCTTGGAGACAGCAGTCAGCAGCCAGTTGGGCACCGGGAACGGATCCAGGTCAGCAAAGGTGAACAAGTTTGGCAGCTCCGAGGGGTGACGCAAGGAAAAGGTATCTGGGCCCTTGCGGACTATGAGGTGGAATGGGTGACCCCACTTGTACGTGAGACCTTTCTCCCCAAGACCGTCTAGAAGAGGTTTGAGCGATCGTCGCATTTGGAGAGTCTTTCTGGAGACATCTGGTAGGAGGTGGACAGCCGCACCATCAAATTCTAGGACTCCCACCCGCCAAGCCCGCTGCAAAATATCCTCCTTGAGTGTGAAGGAGTGTAAACAGCAGAGGACGTCTCTTGGTCTATCAGATGAATCAGATCGTGGGCCAAGGGTTCTATGAACTCTGTCAATGATAATCTCAGAGTCTGGCGGGCGGTCTAGGTACCGATTAAAGACATTGGCTACAGTGGAACGCAGCTCTGAGTGTGGGACACTTTCGGGCACCCCCCTCAGCCTGATGTTTTGCCTGCGACTGCGATTCTCTAAATCGTCTTGAAGTAGGTGCAGCTGTATGATTTGATCAGTAAGTTCGGATTGGGAAGCCTGCAGGGTTTGTACAGACTGAGATACTATGTCCTGTTCCCGCTCTACTACAGTGACACGAGAGTCCAGCCCTGCTACATCCTGTCTGATAGATTGTAGCTCACCCTTCATGGCTGTCTCTATTCTCTGTGCAAGTGATTCCATGTCATTTCTTGTGGGCAGCTGCTGCAAAAAATCCCACAATCTTTGTTCAGATGGAGCATTAAGAGGGAGACCCTGTGATTGCTGCATGCATTGTAATGTACTCACTGTGGTCTGGTGCGTGGGTGGCTGCCTCTGCTCCTCCATATCCCCTGGGCTGAAGCACAGAGCGCTGGATGGGATGGGGGCTGAGGGTGAAGCTGAGAGAGGTGAACTGCGCAGAGTGTCTCCCCTGTCTGGAGAGGCTGCCAAGGATCTGGGGAGACAGGGCGAGAGGTCACTAGGCGGTGAGAAGGGCGGCATGTTGTGGTCTTCCTCCATCTGCAGTGGGAGATCACTCGGGACCTCAGATGTGTCCTGGGCTGCATGGCGGGCCGGCGCCATCTTGGCTGATGCAGGTGTGGAGGCCGCCGGCTGGAGCGGGCGTAGATAACGGTCCATGTCGGTCTCCGAAGCGGGCGGGTGGCTGTCTGGAGCCCCTGGTGTCAGAGGCCGTAGGTGGATGCCGGTAATGTGCGGTAATATACTATGTAAGTGCCACGGGAGAGCCGCCGGCCGGGAGCCCTGAAAGAAAACGTCCTCACGCCGCCATGCCTAGGCCACGCCCCGCACCTATAGTTCTTAATAGAGGTGTAAAATCCAGTGAGTTAGTGTGAGAAATGAGAGGTTCCTCAAGAGGTTGCTGGGGGTTTCTTCAGCAGTGATTAAATTCCAACTCGCAGATAATAAAATAGTGACCCCCCCAAAGAATGTTTTCGCTATCTGTAAAGGGGCATTCTTCCCACTGACCACCAATGTAAGGGGCATTCATCCTACTGACCACCAATGTAAGGGGCATTCTTCCCACTGATCACCAATGTAAGGGGCATTCTTCCCACTGATCACCAATGTAAAGAGCATTCTTCCCACTGATCACCAATGTAAGGGGCATTCATCCTACTGACCACCAATGTAAGGGGCATTCTTCCCACTGATCACCAATGTAAGGGACATTCTTCCCACTGATCACCAATGTAAGGGACATTCTTCCCACTGATCACCAATGTAAGGAACATTCTTCTCACTGATCACCAAAGTAAGGAGCATTCTTCCCACTGACCACCAATGTAAGGAACATTCTTCCCACTGACCACCAATGTAAGGACATTCTTCCCACTGATCACCAATGTAAGGAACATTCTTCTCACTGATCACCAATGTAAGGAGCATTCTTCCCACTGTGTCACGTACCTGACGGTGACGAGCCCGGATCTGCAGAGGGAGGCCTCTCTTACGGCTTCCACCGGCGGCCCCTGGTACTGAAGACAGGAGGCACGGAGGTAGAAGGGGTACGAGTGCCTGGCAGGATGGATCAAGGTAGAGTAGAGTATGAAGACTGGGACGGATCCAGGCACCCAGGAAGTATGGCAGGCTGAACCGGAACCAGGAACACAGCAACTGGACTGGAACTGATGAGGCTGACTGGACTGGAACCAGGACACAGCAACTGGAGAGATTGGTCGGACAAGCCGGGTCGGTAGAATTGGCTGGCGGCAAGGTACTGGAGGATCAGGCAGAAGATTGGTCAAACAAAGCCGGGGGTCAGAGGCAGGCAGGAAACTGGAAGGGTCAAGGTAAGCCGGGTCGGATGCAGGTAAATTCACGAATCATGTCTCTTTGGGTACTACACGCTGTAGAGCAGACAGCAGGGACTGTCTGTCACAGGCATGTTTAAATAGCTCTTCTGGCGCGCTTTGTGGAGCGCGCGCGCCCCCGCTAGGCACGTGCGCGCGCACGTGAAAGCCATCGCGCGCGCGCGTGCCCGCGCGCGTGGACGTGCCCGAGATTCGGAATCAGGAAGTCCAGGAATCCTGTAGCTGACAGGATTTCTATGACATTGCCCCCCCCAAGGGGCAGCCTCCGGATGCCCAGCCGGGTGAACCTTCCAGGGTGAGTCCTTTTGAAAGCCTGTATCAAACTCCTGGCATGGATATTCTCCTCGGGTTCCCATGAGTTTTCCTCGGGTCCGTAGCCCTTCCATTTAATTAGGAATTGGTTCTGGTTATTTCTTCTCCTGAAATCCATGATAGCTTCTACTTCGAATTCCTGCTCACCGTCAATAATGATCGGATCAGGGTGATCCGGCTTCCGATCTGGAAACGGATTAGAGACTGTGGGTTTTAGGAGAGAGACATGAAAAACTGGATGGATTCTAAGAGAGTCAGGAAGTTCCAATTCATAAGCTACTTCATTAATTTTCCTCTTAACAGGGAATGGACCTAAAAATTTGGGGCCCAGTTTTTTAGAAGGGCATGCCATTCTTAGGTTTGTGGTAGATAGCCATACTTGGTCGCCGGGTACCAACACTAATTCACCCCGTCTCTTCTTGTCATAGATTGTCTTGTTGCGTTCTTGAGTCTTGGTCATGGTCTCTTGTAGAAGCTGGTTATTGACCGAGAAAAAAATTTAACTTTTCCTGGACTGCAGGTACAGGACACTCAGGAAGGGAATTAGGCAGAAAAGTAGGATGAAAACCATAGTTTGCAAAGAAAGGAGTCTGGCAGGTAGCGGAGTGGATGGAATTGTTATATGCAAACTCGGCCAACGGAAGTAGGGAAACCCAGTTGTCCTGAGCAAAAGAGGAGAAGCATCGCAGGTATTGCTCGAGCGTCTGATTCGTTCTCTCCGTCTGTCCGTTGGTCTGTGGATGGTAAGCAGAGGAAAACGATAATTCGATTTTCAAGGTTTTGCAAAGGGATCTCCAGAATCGAGAGGTAAATTGAACCCCGCGATCGGAAACAATATTGGCTGGTACCCCGTGGAGTCTGACTATTTCTCTGATGAATACCTGTGCGGTTTCAGGAGCGGAGGGAGTCCCTTTCATAGGGATGAAGTGTGCCATCTTGGACAGACGGTCCACAATAACGAAGATGGTGGAATGGTTCTCAGCCGGGGGTAACTCGACAATGAAGTCGATGAACAACATTCTCCAGGGCCTATCTGGAACGGGTAAGGGTTTTAGTAGTCCCCAGGCCTTGGATCTGGAACCCTTGTTTCGGGTGCAAGTTGTACAAGAATCTACAAACCTCCTACAGTCTTCACGTACTCGAGGCCACCAGAAGGTGCGCTGTACCAGGTCAGTGGTCTTGGCAACGCCAAAATGCCCGGCCAGGGCGTGGTCGTGGCAGAGTTCTAATGCGGTTACTCTTAGTTTCTCAGGTACGTAGATTCTGTCTTGGTACCACAATAGTCCATCCTTAACCTGCAATTCCGGCTCGGAGAACTGTCTCTGCCCGGTGGAAGCTTGTTTGATTTGAGTGAACAGGTTCTCCTGTAGAAGAAGGAAATTTCCGGGGGCAAGGATGGTATCAGGCGGAGAAGTCTCCTTGGACTTATGGAACATCCGAGACAGGGCGTCGGGCTTAATATTCTTGGCCCCAGGACGATAAGTAACATGAAAAGAGAACCGGGAGAAGAAGAGTGCCCACCTGGCTTGCCGTGGATTCAATCTTCTCGCGGCTTTCAGGTACTCCAGGTTCTTGTGGTCAGTGAATATCAGAATCGGATGAGCCGCGCCCTCCAGCAGGTACCGCCATTCCTCTAGTGCAGACTTGATCGCTAGTAGCTCCCGATCCCCCACGTCGTAGTTCCTCTCTGCTGCAGAAAGCTTGCAGGAGAAGAAGGCTACTGGGTGGAGCAAGGCTTTGACTCCCTGTCTTTGGGACAGTATTGCTCCTACCGCTATTTCGGAGGCGTCTACCTCAAGTACGAATGGTAGTGAGGAGTCTGGGTGTTTCAAGATAGAGGCTGAGGTAAATAGGGCCTTCAGGCGTTCAAAAGCTTCTTGGGCTTCAGGAGACCAGTGAAAACGTGTTCCTTGCTTGGTGAGTTGAGTAATGGGTGCGATAATAGCTGAAAACCCCCTGATGAACTTGCGGTAGAAGTTGGCGAATCCAACGAAACGTTGGATTCCCTTCTTGTCCACCGGTTCTGGCCAGTCCAGGATTGCGGTAATCTTTTGAGGATCCATCTTGATGCCCTCGCTGGAAATGATTAACCCCAGAAATGATATACTCTCTTGCTCGAACTCGCATTTTTCGGCCTTCGCATACAGGCCATGCTGGCGGAGCCGACCCAACACATTTTTGACATGTCTGCGATGAGAATCAAGGGAGGAAGAAAAAATTAAGATATCATCAAGATAAACAATAACAAAGAGGTCTAGGAAGTCCCGTAGAACATCGTTGATAAAATACTGGAAAGTGGCAGGGGCGTTACACAACCCGAATGGCATTACCAAGTACTCAAAATGTCCATACCGGGTACGGAAGGCGGTCTTCCATTCGTCCCCTTCTTTGATACGGATCAAGTTGTAGGCTCCGCGGAGGTCAAGTTTGGTAAAGATGGTGGCAGTTCCTAGTCTCTGAAATAACTCTGGTACCAGGGGGAGAGGGTAGCGATTTTTTACTGTAATTTTATTCAATTCCCGGTAATCCACACAAGGTCGAAGGGTGTGGTCCTTTTTCTCTACAAAAAAGATGCCTGCGCCTGCTGGGGATGTGGAAGGGCGGATGAACCCCTTTTGCAAGTTCTCATCAACATAATTTTTTAAAGCCCCTTGTTCCACCTCCGTTAAAGGGAAGACTCTACCGAACGGAATCTTTGCTCCAGGAAGTAGGTCGATGGGGCAATCGTAGGCCCGATGGGGCGGTAGAGTCTCTGCCTTTTGTTTACTAAATACGTCAAGAAAGTCGTGGTAAACTTCTGGGATGGATTGACGGGTGCCATCTTCTGTGTCAATGCATAGTAACGAGGCCGGCCCAGGAGGTTTATATGAGCCACAGGACTGTTGGCAATAGGAAGAAGGAAAGGCAACTATTCCCGAAGTCCAGTTGATAGTGGGATTGTGGGCTTGTAACCAAGGCATACCAAGGATCAAGGGAAACAACGGAGAAGAGATGATGTCCAGACATAAGCATTCTTGGTGGGTTCCAGAGGTGGTAAAGATGGTAGCGGGTATAGGAGTGGTCTCCTGGGTCACAGGTCCGGACTTAATGATGGAACCATCAGCCAGATGGACACGAAGTCCGTGGGTCTTGGTACGAAGGGGAATTTGGTGTTTAATGGCAAAGGTTGAGTCCATAAAGCAGCTGCATGCTCCGGAATCAATAATGGCGGGTACTTGCAAAGTCCTTCCTGGGAGCTGTAATGAAACAGAGAGGGCAAGGTGAGATGTGGTTTTGGCTTGTAGGTTAGTCATGTTAGAAGAAACTGAAAGAAACTTACGAAGCTTCAGGGGACAGGTTCTAACGAAATGTCCGGGGTCCCCGCAGTACAGGCACAGATTATTTATTCGGCGGCGCTGGCGTTCCTCAGGAGCGAGGGATGGACGAAGGAGCCCGAGCTGCATTGGTTCAGGCGTGTCAGATGTGGGAGTTGGAGGTGTAGCAGGAGCCGAGTACAGGTGACTAGGAGCCCGAGGAAGCATCCAGGTTGGGCGGGAGAAGCCAGTGGTCCTCTCAGCCCTCCGTTCCCTCAGACGTCGGTCAATCTGGATGGTTAGATCAATCAACAGGTTGAGTGTCTGTGGTACACCGACTCTAGCTAGCTCGTCCTTCAAGGAATCGGAAAGTCCTAAGCGAAACTGATGGCGGAGGGCGGCATCATTCCAATTGGTATCCGCACTCCACCGCCTGAATTCTGCCACATAGTCCTCCGCTGGTCTGCGTCCTTGTTGAAGGGAACGCAAGGCGGCTTCTGCGGTTACTGAGAGTTGGGGATCTTCGTATAGCTGGGCCATGGCATCGAAAAAAGCAGCGAGGTTGTTTAGTGATACATCCTTCTGTTCAAAGAGACGGTGGGCCCAGCTCTGAGGGTCTCCAGCGAGCAAAGAGACCACAAAGCCCACCTTGGTGGCCTCTAGAGAAAAGGTACGGGGCTGTAGGGCAAAATACAGTTCACACGAATTCCGGAAGGCCCTAAACTTGCTCCGATCCCCGGAAAATCTTTCGGGTGTAGGAACCTTAGGTTCAGGAGGAAGCATGACCACTGTGGGTGAGGAACTTGTTCCGGCTGTGGAAGCAGAGGCGTGGGGCCCCTCTTGGATGGCAGAAGGATTGGAGAGGGCCCGCACTTGTTCTTCCAAGCGGGTGTATCCTTGTTGAAGACTCTTGACTGCTTCAGACAAACCTGCCAGGTGCCGACAGAGTTCCTCCATAGGTGAGGCTCCCTGCCCGGGCTCAGACATGGCTGTCTGCTACTGTCACGTACCTGACGGTGATGAGCCCGGATCTGCAGAGGGAGGCCTCTCTTACGGCTTCCACCGGCGGCCCGTGGTACTGAAGACAGGAGGCACGGAGGTAGAAGGGGTACGAGTGCCTGGCAGGATGGATCAAGGTAGAGTAGAGTCTGAAGACTGGGACGGATCCAGGCACCCAGGAAGTATGGCAGGCTGAACCGGAACCAGGAACACAGCAACTGGACTGGAACTGATGAGGCTGACTGGACTGGAACCAGGACACAGCAACTGGAGAGATTGGTCGGACAAGCCGGGTCGGTAGAATTGGCTGGCGGCAAGGTACTGGAGGATCAGGCAGAAGATTGGTCAAACAAAGCCGGGGGTCAGAGGCAGGCAGGAAACTGGAAGGGTCAAGGTAAGCCGGGTCGGATGCAGGTAAATTCACGAATCAGGTCTCTTTGGGTACTACACGCTGTAGAGCAGACAGCAGGGACTGTCTGTCACAGGCATGTTTAAATAGCTCTTCTGGCGCGCTTTGTGGAGCGTGCGCGCGCCCCCGCTAGGCGCGTGCGCGCGCACGTGCTCGCCATCGCGCGCGCGCGTGCCCGCGCGCGTGGACGTGCCCGAGATTCGGAATCAGGAAGTCCAGGAATCCTCTAGCTGACAGGATTTCTATGACACACTGACCACCAATGTAAGGAACATTCTTCTCACTGATCACCAATGTAAGGAGCATTCTTCCCACTGACCACCAATGTAAGGACATTCTTCCCACTGATCATCAATGTAAGGAACATGCTCCCCACTGATCACCAATGTAAGGGGCATTCTTCCCACTGACCACCAATGTAAGGAGCATTCTTCCCACTGATCACCAATGTAAGGAACATTCTTCCCACTGACCACCAATGTAAGGAGCATTCTTCCCATTGACCACCAATGTAAGGAGCATTCTTCCCACTGACCACCAATGTAAGGAGCATTCTTCCCACTGACCACCAATGTAAGGAGCATTCTTCCCACTGATCACCAATGTAAGGAGCATTCTTCCCACTGACCACCAATGTAAGGAGCATTCTTCCCAATTTTTCTTTATTAAAGGACTTGCAATCAATAAGCATAAAAAACAATATATATACATATTTACATAAAAATGAAAAATGAATATAGCAAATCTGCTCTCAAACAAAAAAGACTTTACAGCAAAAGCAAAAAACATGTCATTACTGGAAAATAAATCTTCCTACAACTCACACCAACACAGAAAAAGAAAAGAGCTCCTCACCCAGAGATGGGCAGTTCACCAAAGGCAGGTCTGATATGCCATCAGGATGACTGGGGGAGTCGTTTCTTAACCCTCACCACACTCTCATCCCCAGAAACAGCTCTCTTCAGACTGCGTGACTCCCCCTCATCCATGGATGATGAAGAGAAAGATATATCTGACATTTCATCACCCAACAAAACAGAAAAAGTGTTGCCAAGAGGAACCCCTCCTGGGTCCGACTCTGAGGAAGAAATGACCGCTTTTCTTGTCTTCCTCTTCTTTTTTTTCTTCCTCCTAATCTTCTCCCACCCCTCCTCATCCGAATCCCCATCAACAGAGCGTGAGACATGGGGTATGGACACCCTTCCATCAGCCCCACCCCCATCCAACACCCCCACATTCCCCTGACCATGTTTACGCTGCCGAGGGGCAGGGACTGGAGGCTGAGTGGAAAGATCCACTAAACCTGCCCCCCCCCAGCAGCTTCCGCCAGTCTGGAGGATCTACGTATAGACAGATTAGGGACCACCACAGGAGGGACAGACTCAGGGACCACATTACTAGGTGGAACAGAATCAGAAACAACAGATGTCACAGACACAGGAGGGACAGACTTAGGGACCACATTACTAGGGGGAACAGAATCAGAAACAACAGATGTCACAGACACAGGAGGGACAGACTCAGGGACCACATTACTAGGGGGAACAGAATCAGAAACAACAGATGTCACAGACACAGGAGGGACAGACTCAGGGACCACATTACTAGGGGGAACAGAATCAGAAACAACAGATGTCACAGACACAGGAGGGACAGACTCAGGGACCACATTACTAGGGGGAACAGAATCAGAAACAACAGATGTCACAGACACAGGAGGGACAGACTCAGGGACCACATTACTAGGGGGAACAGAATCAGAAACAACAGATGTCACAGACACAGGAGGGACAGACTCAGGGACCACATTACTAGGGGGAACAGAATCAGAAACAACAGATGTCACAGACACAGGAGGGACAGACTCAGGGACCACATTACTAGGGGGAACAGAATCAGAAACAACAGATGTCACAGACACAGGAGGGACAGACTCAGGGACCACATTACTAGGGGGAACAGAATCAGAAACAACAGATGTCACAGACACAGGAGGGACAGACTCAGGGACCACATTACTAGGGGGAACAGAATCAGAAACAACAGATGTCACAGACACAGGAGGGACAGACTCAGGGACCACATTACTAGGGGGAACAGAATCAGAAACAACAGATGTCACAGACACAGGAGGGACAGACTCAGGGGCCACATTACTAGGGGGAACAGAAACAACAGATGTCACAGACACAGGAGGGACAACAACAGTTTCAACGGCCTCATCCTCCTTATCTAGCCTCTGCAGCTCAGCCTCTAATCCTGGCAAGTTATGTAATGCCTCCGGGCATTGACTATAAGGATGACCGAGCTTTTGGCACAAATTGCACCGAATTTCGATACAATCCTTAGCCAAATGGTCCAGATCCTGGCACAGTGAACACTTTTTACGGGTTCAGGTAGATGCAAAATGGCCCTTTTCACCACATTTGTTGCAGACTTTAGGCTGACCTTGGTAAAAAATGGTCAGCCTATCCCTCCCCAGAAAGGCTGAACAGGGCAGATGTTGGACTACATTTTCCAGCACCCCTAATTTTAATGACACTGTCCAGGCCCCGGTCCAAATCCCATGCAGATCAAGGACATTCGGCAGTGGAGCGAGGACCTCACCATATCGGCGTAGCCATACTATTAAATCAGCCTCTGGTATAGATTCATTACGCACCAGGATCGTCACAGATTTTATCAGAGGCTGCCTGGAAATGACCTTTGGCACCCAACCGTTCCACTGCGGAAGGCCCCCGCACCTCCTAAATCATTCCCAAAACAAATCCAGACCCTCAGGCTTTACAAAGGACAAATCAAACTCATAACTCCCCATGGGTCAAATCAAAGCAAAAATATCCGAAACTTTAAATCCCATTTCCAGAACCAACTCTGCCACCCTCCCCCTTACTGGTGGGGTCCCCTCCCCCTCCCACTTCAACTGGATCACATTTCTCCTCTTGTACCCACTAACCATCCCACCACCAAAACTCCCCAAATTGTGACCACTAACATTTGCAACCTTCCCCCCACCCTCCTTGGTGTGACTCCCCAAAGCTGACGCATAGCTGCCAGTGCTCACAGACCTCCCTGCAGAGGATCCAGTTGTGCGTTTAGAAACATCTGACACAACTCTGGCAGATAACAATTGTACACCTGAGGAGTCTTTCCTCTGCTGAGCAGGAGGAGAAATGTCATTTTTACCTATAGCAGCAACATTAACCCCTTCACCACCCACCACCACATCCATTGCTTTATTAATGTTATTGCTGTCATTATTTTCTGGCACATTCATAGTTCCTGCCGTGTCCATACTCACTGCTGTACCCATAGATACTTCACCTCCAAGCAGACTCTTCTCCATCAGGACAGGATTGTCAGCTAAGCAGAGTGAAGGCTGTTCTAATACAGCAACAGGTTAATCATTGCAGGAGACTTCCATGGCTGTTTCCACTTCACATGCTGCACTGTGCTGCTCCCCTCCCCCACCTGCATCAACCAGCCCAGGTGAGGCTGAAACAGGCTCTTTGGAGCTGGCAGCCATCTTGCTTGTGGAACTACAAGTCCCAGCAGTAGCAGCAAAATCCATGTGCAGGGGGCATGATGCAGATCCATCCACATTGCACTGGTGGGCTGATGACACCTCTGCCAGGGGTTTTCCCTCCAAGTCTGCAGAGGATTTCTCCACAGCAGAAACTCCAACAGGCAGCTGTTTGCAGAGCTCCTTCTCTCTCTGTTCCTCAGTTTGGACACCATTCACTACAACTGGAGGGGCAGACATGGTGGAAAGAGGCTGCACAGTGCACTGGGATTTCTCCACCAGTGCTGGCTCTGCCGGTCTGTAACCCCTCTGCTCCTCCACAGGGACTTCTGATGGATCACCAGCAGACCTGTCTGCCCTTAGGGGTGACTCCATCTGCTGGATGAACTTTAGGGTGCCGTGTTTACTCTCAACCCCCTGGCTGGTTGCCGCTGGTGATTCCCCAGCCTGACATGGGGGGAGAGGTGCAGAGACAGGTGAAGCCGGGTTGTCTGTTACCTGCGGCTGCTGATCCACAGAACTCACCGATGTCTGGGAGGCAAATCTCCTCTCATTTTTTAACTTTTCTGAAAAAGCTCCACTTTTATCTTTCTCCAACAATAAAGATTGCTTCTTTACCTTCTCCTCCATCTGATATAACTCAGGCTTCATGGCCAAACAATTCTTACTCCAGGCCTGGCAATACTTGGCCCTGAAGTTTTTATGCTCAGCTTTTAAACATTTAAGTTTCTCCTCGGCTCTTCCGATCGCCCGAAAACGATCGATGATCTTCTGTCTGTAGACATCCACATTCTGACCAGGGCCTGGACCCACAGTCAGATCCTCCACCTCCTCCTCCTCACTAGGCCCTGTATCTTCAGGGGAATCCCTCCTAGGGCCTCCCCCAGGATCAGGCATTATTCCTGGGCCAAGCTAGCAGGCAAGGCCCAGCCTTGAAAAAAGGCTGGTTCTCAGAGAGCTCTTTGGGTGTGTCCTCCTCCTTCTTCCCACTGATCACCAATGTAAGGAACATTCTTCCCACTGATCACCAATGTAAGGAACATTCTTCTCACTGATGACCAATGTAAGGAACATTCTTCTCACTGATCTCCAATGTAAGGAACATTCTTCCCACTGACCACTAGGGATGAGCTCGGTGTTCGACTCGAACATCGCCTGTTTGCCTGTTCGGCGAAACCAAAACTTTGTGGGCTGTTCGCGCCAAATTCGTGTGACGCGAACGCCCCACAATGCACTGCGCCATCGCACTGCATTGCCGGCGCTGTGATTGGCCAAGCATGCACTGTGACCCTGCATGCTTGGCCAATCACAGCGCCGGCAGCAAGGAGAGCCATAATTGGCCACAGGCAGGATGCCTGTGGCCAATCATAGCTCAGGGGGGTTTAGTACACGCCCCACACTATAAAAGGCCGCCAGCGCGGCGGCCTTGTGTAGTGTGTTCCGGCGTGCAGGGAAAGTGCTACATAGGCAGGGACAGTGTGTTGACTGTGTTCTTTTCTCAGGCATCTGCAGGAGTTAGTGGGTGTTGTGTGCCTCCAGCACAGTATACACCTGTATCTACCCTTTATTGCTGTTCTCTAAGCTAGATAAGCAGGCAGGGATAGTGTGTTCTTTTCTAAGGCATCTGCAGGAGTTAGTGGGTGTTGTGTGCCCCAGCACAGTATACACCTGTATCTACCCGTTATTACTGTTCTCTAAGCTAGATAGGCAGGGACAGTATGTTCTTTTCTCAGGCATCTGCAGGAGTTAGTGGGTGTTGTGTGCCTCAGCACAGTATACACCTGTATCTACCCTTTTTTGCTGTTCTATAATACAGGCATCTGCAGGAGTTAGTGGGTGTTGTGTGCCCCAGTACAGTATACACCTGTATCTACCCTTTTTTTGCTGTTCTATACTACAGGCATCTGCAGGAGTTAGTGGGTGTTGTGTGCCCCAGCACAGTATACACCTGTATCTACCCTTTATTGCTGTTCTCTAAGCTAGATAGGCAGGCAGGGACAAAGTGTGTTCTTTTCTCAGGCATCTGCAGGAGTTAGTGGGTGTTGTGTGCCACAGCACAGTATACACCTGTATCTACCCTTTATTACTGTTCTCTAAGCTAGATAGGCAGGGACAGTGTGTTCTTTTCTCAGGCATCTGCAGGAGTTAGTGGGTGTTGTGTGCCCCAGCACAGTATACACCTGTATCTACATTTTTTTGCTGTTCTATAATACAGGCATCTGCAGGAGTTAGTGGGTGTTGTGTGCCCCAGCACAGTATACACCTGTATCTACCCTTTATTGCTGGTGTTCTCTAATAAAGGCATTTTCAGGAGTTAGTGGGTGTTGTGTCCCTCCAGCACAGCACAGTATACACCTGTATCTACCCTTTATTGCTGGTGTTCTCTAATAAAGGCATCTGCAGGAGTTAGTGGGTGTTGTGTCCCTCCAGCACAGCACAGTATACACCTGTATCTACCCTTTATTGCTGGTGTTCTCTAATAAAGGCATCTGCAGGAGTTAGTGGGTGTTGTGTCCCTCCAGCACAGCACAGTATACACCTGTATCTACCCTTTATTGCTGGTGTTCTCTAATAAAGGCATTTGCAGGAGTTAGTGGGTGTTGTGTCCCTCCAGCACAGCACAGTATACACCTGTATCTACCCTTTATTGCTGGTTTTCTCTAATAAAGGCATCTGCAGGAGTTAGTGGGTGTTGTGTCCCTCCAGCACAGCACAGTATACACCTGTATCTACCCTTTATTGCTGGTGTTCTCTAATAAAGGCATCTGCAGGAGTTAGTGGGTGTTGTGTCCCTCCAGCACAGCACAGTATACACCTGTATCTACCCTTTATTGCTGGTTTTCTCTAATAAAGGCATCTGCAGGAGTTTGTGTGTGTTGTGTGCCTCCAGCACAGCACAGTATACACCTGTATCTACCCTTTATCGCTGGTGTTCTCTAATAAAGTCATCTGCAGGAGTTAGTGGGTGTTGTGTGCCTCCAGCACAATATACACTACTCCAATTCCTGTTTTTCCCATCTCCCTGCAGTCCATTACTATGTCTGGAAGGCCAACAAGAAGAGGCAGACAGTCAGGAGCCAATAAAAGAGGGTAAGCAGGCTCTGTGTCTAGAGACAACAGTGCTGGTCGTGGACGCGGTGCATTGCCATCATTACATGGCCATGGGACACGCTTGTCCTTATTTTCGGCAGCTGGACGTGTTGAGCCGCATCATGCCGAAGACTTGGTAGAGTGGATGACCAAGCCCTCCTCATCCTCCTCATCCTCTCTCATCCAGGCTCAGGGTACTGGCAAAGCAGCTGCCAAAGCGTCCTTTTCCCTTGTATCAATGTCATCATCAGTCACTCCTTCCCTAGACCCACCATGTCCTCCTGAGGAGACCCCGAACTGTTTAAGCACAGTGTTGAGTACAAGCTCCAGCAGGATGCCCAGCGTTTTGAAGGGTCTGATGATGATACCCAGCTAGAGGAAGGCATGACCAGTGTAATTGAGATATTCCCAACACTTTACCCATACCGTTCTACCCCCTTAAATTACATACCCCTTATCTTACCCAATCTATAATAATTAGACCACACCAGAGTTGGAGTATAACTGGCCACAACAGCCTTTTTATTAAAACCTAATTGGATAAAACTCCAATATAAAATAATACTTTCACTTCAATAACTTTATTAACACATCTACCAAATAACAGTTTAACTCCCAGTCTGTTGGTCTCTGACGGCACCCCGAACTTTTAACACTTTTTCCACCAATACACTGCGGGACCAAAATTTTACCATACCAGGCCACCAGCCGTATCACAGCTTGGAGACAACCCCTTCCCGCAGTGCAACCATACCCGTATTCCAGCAGACACCGTTCCACTGGAATACACCAGAGGGGCACATACCACTGATGAGCCCCCCACCACTTCTATCACATCTGTTTTATGCCACCGTCAAAGATCAAAGACACCTCCAGGACACAGCTGTTACGACGACCCAAATCCATCCGACCTGAAACACAAGAAAACACACAAACAAGACAAACACTAAACAATAGTTAGGGTGGGTGGGAAAAACTTCACTGTCTCCTCACAAAATGTTCCCAGGCGTTCCCGACCCTTCCTATTTAAAGTGCTCCTCCCCTCCAGCACCTATTACTCCTGTCTCCTCCCTCTCCAATCTTCCCAGCTTTTTTACCCTGTGTTGCCTTTATTCTCCACCTTGTCATGCCCGGCCCTCCATTACTCTTTCTTTCTGCCTTTTTCTTTCAGGGCCTCCCTGTAGCATGAGCGCAGAGAGAGGGGATGCTCAAGAAGGACAGCAATCTGGCAGTCATGTTCCAGCAGCTGCAGCATACTGCCAGATTGGCTCCAGTGATGAGAAGGGAGGGGATGATGAGGTCACTGACTCCACGTGGGTGCCTGATAGGAGAGAGGAGGAGGAGGAGGATGAGGAGGAGGCACATCTCCAACAAGGCAGGATGCCCTCCGGGGGCCAGCGTAAGGGAAGCACACCAACTGAATCACACCGCAGAGCTCCGCCTTTGCAGGGCGCTGCCTCTGCTCGTTATTCCAAAAGTTCTTTGGTGTGGGCCTTTTTTGAGTTGAGTGCATCAGATCGCACCGCTGCTATTTGCAACATATGTCTCAAGCGTATCTCGCGTGGCCAAAACATCAGCCACTTGGGCACCACATGTTTGACCAGACATATGTTGACCTGCCATGCAGCTTGTTGGCAAGCGTACCTTAAAGACCCACACCAAAGAACAAAGCGGACCTCTCCTTGCTCCTCATCAGCTGGGATCTCCAACCCCACTATACCTTCAGTCCTCTCTGAAACCTGCACTGAGAGGAATGAAGGTGTAGAATTAGGTGTGTCACAGCCAAGTACTTGCGGGCACTCTGCTAGCAGTACACCGACGTCCGATTGTAGCAGGCAAATTTCCCTGCCCCAGCTGCTGGACCGTCGAAAGAAGTTCACTCCCAGCCATCCACATGCCCAGTGGTTGAATGCTAGCTTGGCTAAATTGCTAGCACTTCAACTGCTGCCTTTTCAGTTGGTAGACTCTGCCCCCTTCCATGAGTTTGTGCAATGTGCGGTTCCTCAGTGGCAGGTTCCCAAACGCCACTTTTTCTCACGGAAGGCGATTCCGGCTCTCTACTGGCATGTGGAAGGCAATGTCCATGCCTCGCTGGACAGGGCAGTCAGCGGTAAGGTGCATATTACCGCTGACTAATGGTCCAGCAGGCATGAACAGGGACGATACCTTTCTTTCACGGCCCATTGGGTCACTCTTTTGGCAGCTGGGAAGGATGCAGGACAAGGTGCAGTAGTGTTGGAGGTTGTTCCGCCGCCACGCCTCCAAAATGCTACTACTGGTTGTGACACACCTCTCTCCTCCACCCCCTTCTCTTCTTCTTCCTCCATGGCCTCTTCCTGTGCTTTGTCCTCGGAACCAGCGGTGCACCATAGGCGTTCAAGGGGCTACGCAAGTATACAGGCAAAAAGATGCCATGCCGTGCTTGCGCTGGTGTGTTTGGGGGACAGGAGCCACACTGGGGCAGAGGTTCTGTCAGCTCTGCAGGGGCAGGCCGAGAGGGGGTTGACGCCACGCCAGCCTAAGCCAGGAATGGTGGTTTGCGACAATGGCACCAACCTCCTCTCCGCCCTCCGACAGGGACAACTGACCCATGTGCCCTGTGTGGCTCATGTCCTTAACCTGGTGGTGCAGCGGTTCTTGGGCAGGTACCTGGGCTTACAGGATGTCCTGAGGCAGGCCAGGAAAGTCTGTGTGCGTTTCTGCAGATCATATAATGCCAGTGCTCGGCTGGCTGAGCTGCAAAAGGAGTTGAACCTGCCCAAGAACCGCCTTATATGTGACATGCCCACCAGGTGGAACTCAACGTTGGCCATGCTGCAGCGGCTGCACACGCAGCAGAGGGCCATCAATGAGTACCTGTGTGACTATGACACCAGGACAGGGTCAGGGGAGCTCAGGTTTTTTTCACCACCCCAGTGGGGCATGATCAGGGATGCATGCACTGTCCTGGCACCATTTGAGGAGGCCACGAGGATGGTGAGCAGTGACAGTGCAAACGGAAGGAGACAAAAGGAAGTGAGAGGAAATCTACCCCTAGGAAGGGAAATTCTCTCCTGTAAGAGTTAATATGGGAAAAAGGTGTCTCCTCTCTACTGATGCTTTATCACAAATCCTTGTTTCAATAAAAACACCACTTTTCCAAAAACATTTGTCATTGGGACGGAAAGTGAGGTGAAATGTTCTGAACAGGTGCACAGACAGCAAAACAAATGTTACAGGGGTGATAACCCTTCCCTATGTTTTCCAAAAAGCTTAAAAATATATTTTTTTGGCTGGAGCTACACTTAAAAAATGTACGTGTTCAAAATTACAAACAGATTCTACTTAAGGACAAACCTACAGTCCCTGTCTTGTTTGCACCGCCTGTATACGGCTGTTCAGAGTATATAGGGCCTTTTTTTATTTTGTGTGCAGGGTTCCCCTTAACCACTTGCCGACCCCTTCACGGAGATATACGTCGGCAGAATGGCTCGTACAGGCACAATCACGTACATGTACGTGGCCCTTTAACTGCCGACGTCTGGGTCGCGTGCGCGCCGCCGGCGGAGCGCTCGCGACCCCCTGCCTTCCCCGTGAGTGGGACCGCGGGTCCCGCGGACTCGATCGCCGCGGGGATCCCCGCGATCGTCTCACGGAGGCTCGGAGCGGGGAGATGTGTGTGTAAACACAACATCTCCCCGCTCCTCTACTGACAATGTCAGCGATCTCCGCTCTGTGTAATCAGAGCGGAGATCGGTGACGTGTCAGTCGTAGCCACGCCCCCCCTCAGTTAGTAACACGCCCCTAGGCACACTTAACCCCTCCAGCGCCCCTAGTGGTTAACCCCTTCACTGCCAGTGTCATTTTCATAGTAACATAGTAGCATTTTTATTGCACTGATCGCTGTGAAAATGACAATGGTCCCAAAAATGTGGCAAAAGTGTCCGATGTGTCCGCCATAATGTCACAGTCACGAAAAAAATCGCTGATCGCCACCATAACTAGTAAAAAAAAAAAAATTTATAAAAATGCCTTAAAACTATCCCCTATTTTGTAAACGCTATAATTTTTGCGCAAACCAATCAATAAGCGCCGATTGCAATTTTTTTTACCAAAAATATGTAGAAGAATACGTATCGGCCAAAACTGAGGAAAAAAAATGTTTTTTAATATATTTTTGGGGGATATTTATTATAGCAAAAAGTAAAAAATATGTAATTTTTTTCAAAATTTTCGCTCTATTTTTGTTTATAGCGCAAAAAATTAAAACCGCAGAGGTGATCAAATACCACCAAAAGAAAACTCTATTTGTGGGAAAAAAAGGACGCCAATTTTGTTTGGGAGCCACGTTGCACGACCGCGCAATTGTCAGTTAAAGCGACGCAGTGCCGAATCGCAAAAAGGGGCCTGGTCATAATGGCCCGTATTGGTCTGGGGCTTTAGTGGTTAATATCCATACAAGACCCAAAGGGGCTGGTAATGGGCTGGGGTAAGGGGGAGGGGGGGATGATGGGGTAGCCATGTCATTTTTCTCAAAGATTTTCATCCATATTGCCGGGACAAGACATGACATTAAAGTCGCAAGCAGTTTTAAATGGCTTTTTTTCCTTTAGAAATGTCATTTTGAGATACCGGTATCTCATTGTATTGGTGTATACTAGCCTTCAACACCTTTCTCCTGTTTATATTAGCAGGATACTTGACCTGGGATAAATATGTGTAATGCTCTCTCTGTGACTAACTGTGTTTATGCATCGCTTGTACTGTACAACTTGAATAAACATTTTTCTTGTGAAAAAAAGAAAATGTTATTTTGTGCAGGGACAGTTCTAAACATGGGAAACACGCGCCACTTCACAGGTATACTTTAGACACCCCCCAGGTACGAAATTTAAAGTTTTTTTTTCACTTTATGCATCATTAAAATGACTGCTTCCAAAAAAACGACCGTTTTTAAAACTTATTTTTGCATTGATACATGTCCCCTGGGGCAGAACCCGGTCCCCAAACCCTTTTTAGGACAATAACTTGCATATTAGCCGTTATAATTAGCACTTTAAATTTCAAACGTTTGCGTCCATTGTATTTAATAGGGTTCTAACGTTCGCACGAACTTTCGGTCCGTTCGCAGGTTCTGGTGCGAACCGAACCGGGGGGTGTTCAGCTCATCCCTAAGTGACAGTAATCCATCGATACTGCACTTGGGTGGCCTGGGCTGGACGGAGGGGCAAAACGCAGGTGCTAGCAGGTATCTGGGCTGATCCCGCTAACACTATGTTTTTGGGAACCCTAAACCGCTGGGGACGCTAGTATAGATCTGAACAGATACTATACCACTAAGGGAGGTGTATGCTTTGCGCGTGGGTGTTAGCATTACTGGCACTAACCTGACACTGCCTGGGGTGTGAAGCAGACCCTCTCTGACGCTAAAACCTAATTGATATCACCCCCTGATCAGGGGGTTAAACCTTTATTGGGTTATATACGGCGGGTGCCCTGACACTATAAAAAGCAAACTAACTAACCAGCGTCACCCGTAACACTTATACGCTGATCACTGGTGAAAGGGTTAACTAGGGGCAATCAGGGGGTTATATATATCAGGGGGTTAGATAATATATGGGGGTACCTGACCTTATAAAAACCTGGCGGCGAACCTAAAAAAATAACTGACTACCTAGCGGCATCACCGACCACTAATGCCCCATACACACGATCGTTTTTCATGCCGTTAAAAATGCCATTTTTAAAAATGGGCATTAAAACCGATCGTGTGTATGCTCCAGAGCATTTTTAACGACGTGAAAAACGGCCATTAAAAATTTCGAACATGCTCTATTTTTTCACGTAGTTTTTCATGTCGTTTTTTTTAACAACGTGAAAAAAGATGGTGTGTATGCTTTGACGAGGTGAAAAAAAAAACGCGCATGCTCAGAATCAAGTATGAGATGGGAGCGCACGTTCTGGTAAAACTAGCATTTGTAATGGAGATAGCACATTCGTCACGCTGTAACGGACTGAAAAGTAGGAGGCTGAAAAGCGCGAATCGTCACTCAACAAACTTTACTAACATGAAGGGTGGCACCATCCGAACGGAACTTCCCCTTTATAGTGCCGTCGTACGTGTTGTACGTCACTGCGCTTTGCTTGAACGTTTTTTAAAATTATCGTGTGTACGCAAGACAGGCTTGAGAGGAAACATGAAAAAAAAGACGAGAAAAACGTTGGTTTAAAAAATGGCATGAAAAACGATCGTGTGTACGCCGCATTATACAGAGATCAGAAAAAAGATGACAGTGGTGCTAGGGGGTGAAAGGGTTACCTGGGGGCGATCAGGGGGTTAAACCTTTATTAGGTAATATATATGGGGGTACCTGACGTTATAAAAACCTGACGGTGAACATAAAAAAATAACTGACTACCTAGCGCATCACCGACACTAATACACCGATCAGAAAAACGATCGCTTAGTGACAGTGATGTTAGGGGCTGAAAGGGTTACCTGGAGGGCAATCAAGGGGTTAAACCTTTATTAGGGGGGGTTGGGGGGCTACCCTGGACCTAACACTAACTGCCCTGACACTTTTACAGTTACAAATGTCACTGATTGCAGTGATCAGTAAATAAATGATCACTGCAATCAGTGACACTGTGACTGGGGGGTGATCTGGGGGTGACTGGGGGGGGGGGGGCGATTGTGTACCTATGTGTCCTGGTGTCAGTGTACTGCTTGTGCACTTACTTGATGTCTTCTATCCACGGCGCTCCGGTATATGTGGGTGCCGCAGGAGAGATGACATCACTTCCTGCTGCTTCCTCTCTGCCTCTGATTCGCCAGGAGCGATCGCGAGGGGGTGGCCAGAAACCAATGGCCGCCCCCTCATCACGGATCGCTCCCAGAGCGATCCCGACCATCCACTGTACCGGAGGGGGGTCCGATCGGACCCCCCACCCATACGAAGGCAGTCACGTACAGGTACGTGCTTGTGCCTGTCCATGCCATTTTGCTGACGTATATATACAGTGGGCGGTCGTTAAGTGGTTAACGGGGTTCGAAAGTTTGCGCGAACTTTCGGCCCGTTTTTCAGGTTCCGGCGCGAACCGAACCAGGGGGTGTTCGGCTCATCTTTAGTGCTCCGGCCTCTTCTTCATTCCGCCGGATCATCATTCTAATTGTCGGGCGCCACTGCAGGTTTGACTAGGTGGAGGAGCAGACTGCAGGGAAGCCCCCACACCATTGCTGGATGCTGAGGGAGAGCTGTAAAGCTGATTATATGCTGATAATCGGCAGTAGCACAGAGCTCAGTGTCCACTCACCTTGGCAGCTTTGCCACGCCCCATCGTATTTTAGTGTATTTGTGATAATTTAGGCGCACACACAATAGGACAGCGCTGTGACACATAATGCTCTTCTAGGTGATAAAGGGAAGACTTACCTTTGTTACAGCAGCAGTCCGGTATAAGTTATTTCTGTAGGTATTTGAGTTGTTACACATAGCGCAGGTTTTTTTCTATTTATATTGGGGACATATGTAGCACACAGATCCTTCTCTCTCTGCTTACCTCCACTTGCAGAGTGGGACACACCATGCCACATGCCCAGTATCCTCCATCTTTGTAGAGGGTGAGCGGAGTTAATAGTTTTGAGTCCTGCAGCAAGTTACCTCTTTCCGTTGGTTCTCGTCCCTAGAGTGTAGGGAAAAGTCTATTCTCTCTCTCAGAAGAAGGCAATTGTCCAGACAGTATCAAACCCAATAAAAGAGTTTATTTTTCTTGCATAGTAACTGGATAGAAAAGTTTGGAGATAGAGAAAGCTGAACAGAGAGAGGCAGGTTCAGGCACGCGGCACTTAACTGACAGTTCTCTCCACTCAAGCTTGAGTGGGTTTTTGCTCACCCGGAGAGTCCCCTCTCACGGTCCTAGCAGCCGGTGTGGAGCATGGAACATTCACTTTAAGTACTTGTTTCCTAAGGATACGATCAGGATATGAACTTCTAAGTCCTGATCTTCGCAGTACTTGTAACACTTTAGACCTTAGGTGCCAATGGGGCACGTTACAAGACTTTTGGTGGAATGACAGAATCCTTCCCTCTGATAGGTAACCAGGCCTCTATCTCGAGACAGTGACTTCCTTCACCGATCCCCTGGATAGGTCCTCCCCTGGTTCTCTCTTCTTCAGAGCGGGTCACCCTCCCGCGGGCACCCTGGGATTCTGCTGTTCGGCATAGGCCTCAGCTAAAGGTGCTGGGCCTACCTGGAACGATGCAGCCTCGGGCCAAAGGTGCCCGAGACCAAACACACAGACGCACCCCTGGCCATGAGGGCCACTGAAGGTGGGGTACGTGTATATCCTTTCCTCTGATTCGCCTTACTCTTAATGGTGTCTGTCCCTTATGTATCCTCTCCCAGCATGCACAGCGGGCAGCCCACGCCCACTGCGCAGCTGCCGGGAGAGGACACCCAATGGTGCTGTAACGCTACCTGTGGTTCTACCCGGATCTGAGGTGACAGCGCCACCCACAGGCCACAGGGAACTGTACTGCCAGGCAACATCACATCAGAGCAGAAGCAAATTTGTAGAATTCAGCAGCCTGAGCCCAACTATTTGCTCAGGCTACCCTCTAAATTTAAGCATAGCGACCCCAGTTTCGGGGGGTCCGCTACACATAATTGCCCAAATCTGGGGATCAGGAGCCATTTCCACCCTTTACTCTCGGCTGGGGATCTTTGTATCCATATAACAGATGTTCTACATGACTAAATCTGACATCAATTTTACTGCAAAATCAAAGGAGCCAAAATGTCTCCCCCCCGAGCAGTAATATATTTCTATCCCCCTTGGTGGGAGTGGAGATGACCCATCTATAAGGATATACAGTACATACACACACAGCACAAGGACGTGTTCACACTACGAGACGTTTCTTTGGGCTGCAGTTCCTCTGAACTCCACAAGGTGGCAGACAGGAAGTCTCTATGGAAGACAAACAACAAGTCTCTATGGAATACAGACAGGAAGTGATGTCAGGTACAGACAGGAAGTTCCGGGTGAGAGGTAAGTCGGGAGGAAGTAGAGGGAAGATGTTGCTGGAAGTGGCAGCAGATGAGGTAATAAGATCTTATTTTCTATTTACACCCAGTAACCCCGTCATGTCCGTCCTCTTCCTCCATAGTCACTGTGATGTCTTTTATCTCCAGCAGATGATGTTACACACATATATTCACCCTCACTGCCCCCACCCACCAACTTGCTTACCACTCAACAGATTGCCAACCATTTCAAAGGCAAAATAGACATAATTCGCAAGGAGATATCCAGCATTCAAATTCCTCCCCTACCCAACACATCGGGTCCAACACCACACTGAATACTCCATAGTTTCCAACATTGCAAAAAAAGCCCCACTTTTTTGCATGTAGGTGGAGCTTTGTTATAATTAGGGGGGGGGGGGGCATTCACTTGTAGGCGTGTCATACACGAAAGTGAAAATGTGAAGTGCCCCGTGGTGGAAAAATGGGCGTGGTTTATGCATGGTAGCAGGTGTGGCTTAAATGGGCGTGGTTCAGAAGGGGTGTGGTTAGAGTCCGAGAGGAAGGAAGGAAGGAAGATCCTACACCACAATAGAAATATGTGTTTTCCAGAAAGTTTAACAAAATCGGCAGATAAAGATACTCCAACTGTTGTTGGCGCTTCAATCATCCCGGCTCCATGGTTGTTATGGTGTCCGGATGATTGAAGCGCATTATTTCTATTATTATATTGTAATATAAAATGAAATCATTCAACTCACCATAATGCCGAATCAGTGGGACCCCTGAGTGTGTCACCTGCCACGTCGCCTGCCACCAGATACCATCAGGTGCTCCCAGCAGAGTCCGTCCTTACATCAGGTGTCCCCAGCAGAGTCCGTCCTTACATCAGGTGTCCCCAGCAGAGTCCATCCTTACATCAGGTGTCCCCAGCAGAGTCTGTCCTTACATCAGGTGTCCTTACATCAGGTGTCCCCAGCAGAGTCCATCCTTACATCAGGTGTCCTTACATCAGGTGTCCCCAGCAGAGTCTGTCCTTACATCAGGTGTCCCCAGCAGAGTCCGTCCTTACATCCGGTGTCCCCAGCAGAGTCTGTCCTTACATCAGGTGTCCCCAGCAGAGTCCGTCCTTACATCAGGTGTCCCCAGCAGAGTCCGTCCTTACATCAGGTGTCCCCAGCAGAGTCCGTCCTTACATCAGGTGTCCCCAGCAGAGTCCGTCCTTACATCAGGTGTCCCCAGCAGAGTCCGTCCTTACATCAGGTGTCCCCAGCAGAGTCCGTCCTTACATCAGGTGTCCCCAGCAGAGTCCATCCTTACATCAGGTGTCCCCAGCAGAGTCTGTCCTTACATCAGGTGTCCTTACATCAGGTGTCCCCAGCAGAGTCCATCCTTACATCAGGTGTCCCCAGCAGAGTCCGTCCTTACATCAGGTGTCCCCAGCAGAGTCCGTCCTTACATCAGGTGTCCCCAGCAGAGTCTGTCCTTACATCAGGTGTCCTTACATCAGGTGTCCCCAGCAGAGTCCGTCCTTACATCCGGTGTCCCCAGCAGAGTCTGTCCTTACATCAGGTGTCCCCAGCAGAGTCTGTCCTTACATCAGGTGTCCCCAGCAGAGTCCGTCCTTACATCAGGTGTCCCCAGCAGAGTCCGTCCTTACATCAGGTGTCCCCAGCAGAGTCCGTCCTTACATCAGGTGTCCCCAGCAGAGTCCGTCCTTACATCAGGTGTCCCCAGCAGAGTCCGTCCTTACATCAGGTGTCCCCAGCAGAGTCCGTCCTTACATCAGATGCCCCCAGCAGAGTCCGTCCTTACATCAGGTGTCCCCAGCAGAGTCCGTCCTTCCTTACATCAGGTGTCCCCAGGTGTCCTTACATCAGGTGTCCCCAGCAGAGTCCGTCCTTACATCAGGTGTCCCCAGCAGAGTCCGTCCGTCCTTACATCAGGTGTCCCCAGCACAGTCCGTCCTTACATCAGATGTCCCCAGCAGAGTCCGTCCTTACATCAGGTGCCCCCAGCAGAGTCCGTATAGTGGCAGGTTGAGGTGGTATATGACAGGTTAGGGTGGTACAGGGCAGGTTAAGGCGGTATTGGGGTGGCACAGGGCAGGTTGGGGTGGTATAGCGCAGGCTGGGGTGGTACAGGGCAGGTTGGGGTGGTATAGGGCCGGTTGGGGTAATACAGGGCAGGCTGGGTGGTATAGGGCAGGTTGGGGTGGCACAAGGCAGATTGGGGTGGTACAGGGCAGGCTGGGGTGGCACAGGGCAGGCTGTGGTGGCACAGGGAAGGTTGGGGTGGTACAGGGCAGGCTGGGGTGGCACAAGGAAGGTTGGGGTAATGAAGGGGCAGGCTGGGGTGGCACAAGGCAGGTTGGGGTGGTAAATGGTCCAAAAACAAAGAAAATTAATATAATTGAAGATCAGATGTGGCACTACATGTCTCAGCAGCATGTAATAAGGGGTGTGAGTGAGGATCAGCAGTGGCACTACATGTACCAGCACGCCTGATAGCAGGTTGCCCTGTGTTGTGTAGGTAGGGGTGGAAATGCTATGCTTGGTGCCCATTATCCCCGGAGCTGGCAGCACACACGCTCACTGTTGAGCAGAGCTCTCTCTCAGCCTCCCCCGGGGCTGGTGTCCTCCTCGGGGAGTAGCAGTGTGATGACAGTCAGGTGTAAATAGAATACGATGAGCCGATCTCATACACCTCCTCTCTATAGCCAAGCACATGTACACTATTTGTGATCTCCTCTACAGAGCTGCGCTCTGACTCCCCGGGCTGCCATCATGTGCAGCGGCAGCTACACAGTTCCTGGCTTCCATGTGTGTTCAGTGCAGAGAGGAGGGGCCTCTAGGCTTCAGTGTACAACTGAAGAGAGAAGCCGATTGGATGCCCCTCCTCTCTCCACTGAACACAAGGGGAAATGTACTGGCAGAAGCGACGGCGGCCATTTTTTTGTAGCCCGTCGGACGTTTTTTCCGTAAAACATTCCCAATTCTCCCGGGACAAAAGGAAAATAATCGGGACAAGCTTAATTCGGGACGAGGGTCCCAAATTCGTGAATGTCCCGGGAAATTCAGGACTGTTGGCAACTATTATACTCTCCTCCTTCTGCCCAGTTACCACAGATGAAGTTGATAAACTCCTCTCCATGGCCCACCTCACTACCTGGACCCTGTCCCCTCTCAATTACTGCGACCACCTTCCAGCTCTATCCTCAACTCCCTAACCCACATCTTCAACCTCTCCCTCTCCTCCGGCACCTTTCCTTCCCCCGCTCAAACATGCACTGGTTACCCCCATACTTAAAAAAACCCTCACTAGACCCAACCTGCTTCAATAACTTTAGACCCATCTCCCTGCTCCCGATTGCCTCCAAGCTCATTGAACGCCTTGTCCATGACCGAATGAGTCGATACTTCACGGACAACAACCTTCTCGACCCTCTACAGTCCGGCTTCCGCCCACAACATTCTACTGAAACTGCCCTACTAAATCTCACCAATGACCTATTAACTGCTAAAACCAATAGCCATTACTCCATAATCATACTACTAGACCTCTCTGCTGCCTTTGACACCGTTGACCACCTGCTCCTCCTCAGCAAATTACACTCCTTTGGCCTCCGTGATTCTGCTTTATCCTGGTTCTCATCCTGCCTATCTCAGCGCACTTTCAGTGTCACTTACAACTCCATCTCCTCCACTCCTCTTCCTGTTGGGGTACCCCAAGGCTCCGTCCTTGGGCCCCTCCTATTCTCACTCTATACCTCTTCCCTGGGCCAGTTGTTAACCTCATATGGCTTCCAATACCACCTTTATGCCGACGACACCCAGATCTATCTCTCCACTCCTCAACTCACCCCCTCCATCTCCTCACGGATATCAAACTTACTGAGTGACATATCGGTATGGATGTCGCACCCCTTCCTCAAACTCAATCTTTCTAAAACCTGAGCTTGTTATATTTCCTCACCATTAATATAAATAACACAACCATTGGTCCCTCCACACATGCCAAGGTCCTGGGTGTAATCCTTGACTTAGACCTCTGCTTCAGCCTCCATATTCAATCTCTGGCTAAATCCTGCCGCCTTAACCTCCGCAACATCTCCAGAATTCGACCCTTCCTGACTAATGACACCACAAAGCAACTTATTCACTTTTTGATTTTTTCCCAGCCTTGACTACTGCAACTCTCTCCTTAATGGCCTACCCTTACACAGGCTCCTCCCCCCTTCATTCTATTATGAATTCTGCTGCTAGACTAATACACCTCACTAACCAATCCGTGACTGCTCCTCTCTGCCAATCCCTTCACTGTCTTCCCCTACCCCACCGTGTAAAATTTAAAATGCTAACCATAACATACAAGGCCATTCACAACATCGCCTCCATCTACATCACCAACCTCATCTGCAGATATCACCCAAATCGTCCCCTCCGCTCTTCACAGGACTTCCTGCTCTTGTTACCTCCTCCCATGCTCGCCTTCAGGACTTCTCCAGGGCCTCTCCCATCCACTGGAACTCTGTGCCCCGGTATGTCCGATCAGCACCTACCCTGTCCACATTCAGGAGATCCCTGAGAACTCATTTATTCAGGGAAGCCGATCCCACGCCCACCTAACAACTGTCCCCGAGCCACCCCATAAAATTCTCTGCAGCTATTACTTTTTGTACCACCACCCTCCCTTTAGAATATAAGCTCTACGAGCAGGGCCCTCCTTTACCACCTTTATTGTACTGTACTGTAATTGTGTTGTCTCCCCTATACATTGTAAAGCGCTACGTAAACTGTTGGCGTTATATAAATCGTGTATAATAATAATAATAATATATAGTGTGGAAACCTTTATTAACCCCTTCAGGGGGGAATTAGTTGATGATTCCCCCAGCTACACATTGGAGGGGGATGGGGGAATCCTCGCCGCTGCACTATTGTATTCTGACAATGGGGGGGTGCTCCTCCGCTTTCAGAATACACAGATCAGTGATGAAGCTTTTGGCTGCAGCCGCTGATCGAGTGACTTTTATCCGGCAGTGACCACACATGGATGGAAATGTGACCGATCCCTGCTGAACCAGCTGAATTTCCATGTATCTATGGTAGAGGTCGACCGATATGGGTTTTTCGCTGGCCGATGCTGATGCCGATATTTAGAAATTTGGGCGGCCGATGGCCGATTTTTGTGGCCGATTAAAAAAAAAAAAAAAAAAAAAAAAACCTCACCCACTCCACTCCTTCCTGCTTACTCCCGTCACTCTAGCACACACTTGATGTCCTCAGTACAGATGGCACTGGCAGGTGGCACTGGTTTGGAACTGGCAGGTGGCACTGATTGGCACTAGCAGATGGCGCTGGTTTGGAACTGACAGTTGGCACTGGCAGGTGGCACTGGTTTGGAACTGGCAGGTGGCACTGGCAGGTGGCACTGGTGTGGAACTGGCAGGAGGCACTGATTAGCACTGGCAGGTGGCACTGATTGGCACTAGCAGATGGCGTTGGTTTGGAACTGGCAGGTGGCACTGGTGTGGAACTGGCAGGTGGCACTGATTGGCACTAGCAGATGGCGCTGGTTTGGAACTGGCAGGTGGCACTGGTTTGGAACTGGCAGGTGGCACTGGCAGGTGGCACTGGTGTGGAACTGGCAGGAGGCACTGATTAGCACTGGCAGGTGGCACTGATTGGCACTAGCAGATGGCGCTGGTTTGGAACTGACAGATGGCACTATTGGCACTGGCAGGTGGCACTGATTGGCACTAGCAGGTGGCACTGGTTTGGAACTGACAGATGGCACTGGTTTGGAACTGACAGATGGCACTGGCAGGTGGCACTGGTTTGGAACTGACAGATGGCACTATTGGCACTGACTGGCACTGATTGGCACTAGCAGGTGGCACTGGTTTGGAACTGACAGATGGCACTAGTTTGGGACAGATGGCACTGATTGGCAGTGGCGCTGGCTGGCGGTGGCGCTGGCTGGCGGTGGCGGGTGGCGGTGGCGCTGGCTGGCACTGGCGGTGGCTGGCGCTGGCTGGCGGGTGGCGCTGGCTGGCGGTGGCGGGCGGCGCTGGCTGTCGGTGGGTGGTGCTGGCTGGCGGTGGCGGCGGGTGGTGCTGGCTGGCGGTGGCGGGTGGCGTTGGCTGGCGGTGGCGCTGGCTGGCGCTGGCTGGCGGTGGCGGGTGGCACTGGCTGGAGGTGGCGGGTGGCACTGGCTGGCGGTGGCGCTGGCTGGCGGTGGCGGGTGGTGCTGACGGTGGCTGGCGGTGGCGGGTGGAACTGGCTGGCGGTGGCACTGGCTGGCGGCACTGACAGATTGCACTGATTTTGCAGACCCAGCAGCTAAATTACATCAGCCAATGATTGGGCTGCTTTAGAAAGGGGGCGGGGCCACATACACATAGCGACCCGCCCAGATACCATCCCATTAGCTGGTGTAATATAGCTGCTGGGTCCCGCCCACCCCGACATCGAGCTGACAGCTCCTCTCTCTCTCTCCTTTCTGCTCACACACTCAGCGGCTCTGGCTGCATCAAGCGCCGCGCTGAGTGTGTGAGCAGAGAGGAGAGAGAGACAGAGAGGAGCTGTCAGCTCGATGTCGGGGTGGGCGGGACCCGGGCCGGGGTGGGCGGGACCCAGCAGCTATATTACACCAGCTAATGGGATGGTATCTGGGCAGGTCGCTACGTGTATGTGGCCCCGCCCCCTTTCTAAAGCAGCCCAATCATTGGCTGGTGTAATTTAGCTGCCGCGGGTCCCGCCCACCCCCGACATCAAGCTGACAGCTCCTCTCTGTCTCTCTCCTCTGCTCACACACTCAGCGCGGCGCTTGATGCAGCCAGAGCCGCTGAGTGTGGAGAAGGAAGAATGAGCGGAGGTTAGTCTGAAATATCGGCCTAATCTTGATAATAAATCGGCCGATGCCGATTTATCAAAAATGGCCAAATATCGGCCGATATATCGGCCAGCCGATATATCGGTCGACCTCTAATCTATGGTCCCCTGAAGTCAGGGCACAAATCTCAGGTCACCATGGTGACTAGAAAATGATCCCCACAAGGTGCTGAGAAACAGGACTACAGATTTCTTACAGTAGTAACCAGGACAAGCCTGCAAAGCAGCCAGCTAAGAAACCAGCCAGGGAGGAACATGCTGCTTTATGTACACATGCTGTCCTCTCCTTCCACTCTGCTCTCACACACTGCGCGGGGAGATGTACAGGACATGCAGGAGGACACAGGGGGAGGGGGGATTGTATTACTGTCCTGTGTTCTGCACCCATGTCCTGCATTCTGTACCCTTCTCCTGTATCCCATGTTCTGCACACTTCTCCTGCACCCAATGTCCTGTGTTCTGCACCCTTCTCCTGTATCCCATGTTCTGCACCCTTCTCCTGCACCCAATGTTCTGTGTTCTGTACCCTTCTCCTGCACCCCATGTCCTGAGTTCTGCACCCTTGTCTGGCATCCTGAAGGTCCTGAGGTGACCTACACCCTTTTCTGGTACCCTGTACCCCATTTGCTCAATTCTGCACCCTCTACCTTTCCCCTGCACTCCATATCCTGCATTCTGCACCCTTCCCCTGCACCCCATGTGCTACACCCCATGTCCTGCATTCTGCACCCTTCTTCGGTATCCCATGTTCTGCACCCTTCTCCTGCACCCTATGTCCTGAGTTCTGCACCTTGATCCCCATGTCCTGCATTCTGCACACTGTACCTTTCCCCTGCACCTCATTTCCTGCACTTTGCACCCCAATGTTCTACATTCTGCACCCTGCTCCCCATGTCCTGAAGTCTGCACAATGTACCCTTCCCCTGCATCCCATGGCCTGCATTCTGCACCCTTCTCCTGCATCCCATGTCCTCCATTCTGCACCCTTCTCCTGCATCCCATGTGCTGTGGTGACCTGCACCCTTCTCTGGTACCCTGCACCCCATGTTCTGCATTCTGCACAATGTACCCTTCTCCTGCAGCCCATGTCCTGCATTCTGCACCCTTCTCCTGCATCCCATGTTCTCCCCTGACCTACACTTTTCTCTGGTACCCTACACCCCATGGGGGGAGAACCACTGGAGGAGTCAATGATGGAGAATGATCTGGGGGTCCTAGTAGAAGACAGACTGAGCAATAGCATACAATGTCAAGCTGCAGCTACCAAAGCCAGGAGAATATTGGCATGCATAAAAAAGGGAATTTTCTCAAGTCGTCTTCCAGGACGGCACCCTGAGAGATGACTGGTCCCACCTGACAGGAAACACAAATAAAGAAGAGGTCAGAAACCCCGCCCCTCCCTGTGCTCCTGAGTTTTTTTTATTGAGTTTCCCCACAGTGAAACGTTTTGTTGTTTTCTAATAGACCC
This sequence comes from Rana muscosa, assembly GCA_029206835.1. Lineage (NCBI taxonomy): Eukaryota > Metazoa > Chordata > Amphibia > Anura > Ranidae > Rana > Rana muscosa. The sequence continues at coordinate 14,547,298 of JARGYO010000094.1, read as the reverse complement.
GAAGCAGGGGGGCTGATGGTCTCCTCCTGGGAGCCGGACTGCAGGCTTGTGAAGCCTTTGGGTCTGGTAGGGCTTGCCCTTCCTGGTGGGGGGGTAAACCCATCTTCCTCAGGGGGGCAGCAGAGCTTGTAAGAGCCCCCTGAATGCTGAAGGACCCTGGGTACATTAGGGTACCCAGAACTTCAGGGACCATTGTTTCCTGCTTCCTCCCCCTTACCTGGCGTGTGTGTCTGTTTAGCGGGGGAGCTGGCGGTCGGATTTCCCGTGGGGCACGCCGTTGCAGTGGGCCCTGACTCCTGGGCATCTGGGTCGTTCAGTGTGGCTTGCAAGGAAGAGGAGATGGCGCCGGCCAGTGCTCGAGCGCCATCTTGCCAGCGGCAGGAATGACGCAGCTTCCTCCCTTGCACCAGAAATGACACCACCGCGTGTCCCACGAGGGCAGGTTACTTTCCCCAGTCGTCTTCCAGGACAGCCCTTGAGAGATGGAGTCCCTCTCATCGACACAGGAAACACATTGCCACAGTTCAAAAGGCGGTCCCTCATGTCCCTGGTCAGTCATTTGTGTTTCCTTCGTCTGAGGAACATGTTGCTGAGGAACCAGGAGGGACTTCATATCTCAGGGACTGCCTAAAGAGAGACCGCATAGGGGGACTGGGTCCTGTCTCGGCTCTATGTGAAGTCTTACCTTCTTTCTTTCTTTTGGGCTCGGGTACCGTCCAGCAATACAGGAGCAGACCTACTTCCCCTTCCTTCCAGTGCCGAGTTGTGCCAGTGGCAGTATAATGTAGGTTCCCCCCAGGAACTGTTTAGTGGATTCGTCCATTTCACCTCCTTGCAGCGCGGTGGGGGCCGGAGACGCTGTTTGCGTCATTTCCGGTGAAACCGCATCATCACTGTGCGTCGAGACGTCCGGTTCCGGGTCTCCAGGGCGCAAGGAGGAGAGGAAAAGCCCACGCTGGGCCTACTAATCCCGACCAGCAATACTGGACTAGCTGCGAGATATGGAGCGGCAAGGGGAGACCATGGAGGCGAATCCCCAGGACACTCCGGTGGATGAAGGCACCAGCAAAACCCAGGTAGGCTGCTTGGCAAGCCCTGTACTGTGTTTTTTTTGTGCATGCTGGTAGTTGTGGGGCTGGGACTAGTAGTAATCCATGGTGGGGGTTACCTCACTGTCCCGGGATTAGCAGCAGTGGTGGTTGCAGCACGGGTGCTTTTAGAGGGTAAAAGTTTGATGTTAAGTCCATCTATTTTCTGTTTCAGGCTAAGAAGGCTCCAAGGGAAGACAAGTCAGGACGCAAAAAGTGCCCTAACTGTGGAAACAAGTTATCCTCAGGCTCTAACAAAGCCTTATGCAAGCAGTGTATTGCAGGCATACTAAAATCAGAGGCAGACTCTCCTTTAGCCAAATTCCTTAGCTCATTTACAGATGAGATGGCGTCAACCTTTAAATCTCTCAGGAACTTAATCTCAGATGTAAACACGTCTGCTTCCACCAGTAGCGCAGCTGCGACCCCCCTTCACCAAGCCCTACAATTCCCAGCTCCGGGGAGCCCCGTAGAGTCAGGGAGCATAACCCTGTGTTAGTTAGGCCTGAGTCTTCTTTTTTTTTTTTTTTCAATTTTTTATTTAAAGATAAGACACAGATACAAGCATAAAGACAACTTTGTAGAACATACAGATAGTAGTTAGCATATTAAGTATAACAACCGTAAGTTGGATGTGAGTTATACCGCTCTCTTAAGTCTAATAGAGGGTAAATATAAACATCTGTGCTCATCGCATTTTGTTATTTTTTGATTGGAACAAAACACACAACAAAAACAAAAAAAAAACAAAAAAAAAAACAGAAGACAAAAGAAAGAGCGGAGAGAGAGAAGAGGGGGTAAAAAGAAAAAGGGAGGGGGTGGGGCAATTTACCCCCCAGGGAGCCCAGATTGGTAATGCTCAACTGGTAATGGTGATCCTAAATGGTGGATCCTGTCATGTATTGGGGGAATTTGTCAGAGAAGCGAAAGAGGTTCCAGTGAATCCATCTGGACTTATGTTCTTCCGACTTATCTCGCAGGGCCGAGGTCAGATCTTCCATCTGCTCAATATCCTTCACTCTTGCAAGCCATTGGGCCACCGTTGGCGCACACTGTTGCTTCCAAAGAGGTGGGATGCTGGCCCGAGCAGCATTAAGAAGATGCTTTAGGAGGGATTTATGGTAACGTTTCCGTGATAGGGGGGTAAGGTTAAAGGGGTTGCTCCACCGGAAAAAAAAAATTAAAAGCCAGCAGCTACAGCTACAGCAGCTGCTGGCTTTTAATATTTGGACACTTACCTGTCCTGGAGTCCAGCGACGTCCGCAGCAGAGGACGAGCGACCGCTCGTCGCTCTGCTGCTCCCTCCGCCATCCTCGCTGAGGGAACCAGGAAGTGAAGCCCTGCGGCTTCATGCCCGGTTCCCTACGGCGCATGCGCGAGTCGCGCTGCGCCGTTCTGATTGGTGCTCCTGTGTTCTGGGAGCCGAGTGTCTCCCAGAACACCAAGGGAAGTCTGCGGGAAGTGACGTAACTCCCGCAGATTCCCGGAGACAGGACTCCCGGATGTGGGTGAAAATACCTGTCTTAGACAGGTATCTTCACCCCCCTCCCCCCTGAAAGGTGTCAATTGTGACACCGGAGGGGGGGAGGGTTCCAAATAGCAAAAGTTGCTATTTAGGGTGGAGCTCCACTTTAAGGAGAACCGCAGCCGGGTTGTCCTGAAGGGAGATGTCTGTGAGTTCCTGTATAATCTTAAGTACCGGTTGCCAAAAAGTTTGGAGCACAGGGCAGTCCCAAAAAACATGCAATAAGGTACCTGCGTGAAGGCCGCATCGCCAACATCGGTCAGTTTGTAGTGGGAATATCTTAGCCAGCACGGAAGGGGTTCTGTACCAGCGTGTCACTATTTTATAGGCGGTCTCTTGATATTTGCTGCATAGAGAGGATTTCTGTGCAAAAAAGAGTATATGGTCTTTTTGGGGTTCTGTGAAGGTGACTTGTAGGTCTCTCTCCCATTTAGCTAAGAATGGGGGGTCTTCAATGGCGTGAAGGTCTATCAAGGATTTGTAGGAGGTAGATAAGGACCCCCGGGTCGGTCCCCCCCAAGCAGAGCTCCTCAAAGGGGTGGAGCTTTCTGACGAAGCAGGCTGGTTTGGGCAGAGAGCCGATTAAGTGAGAAAGTTGGTTGATCCTCCAATGGTCCAATGAAAGAGGGGCCTGGCCTGAGAGAAAGTCATCCGTAGTGAGCCAACCGGTGGAACGTAAGAATAAGGAGGCTCTCATGAGTCCCCGTGGGGCTTGCGAAAGGAAGGCCGGGTCGGTAAGGCCAGGTACAAACTCCGGATGACCAACAAGTGGCGTCAGTGGGGATGGAAAATTTTGCAGGGAGGCTAAGTGGAAAAACCTTTTCAGTTCCCTAAGAGTTGGCCCAATCAGAGGGTGAGTATTCAGGTGAGCGGCAGTAGTATTCTCTGCCCAGGGAAGACCCGCCAAGGGGGCCCCGGCCGCCTCTTGCTCCAGCGATACCCAGAGCTTCAAATCACTGTGACGACACCAGTCCACAACCCTAGTCATATGTGCCGCAGTATAGTACAGGGCTGGGTCTGGGAATCCAAGACCGCCTTTGAACTTTGGTCGTAGTAGGAGAGCTCTGCCGAGACGCGGGTGTTTATCACGCCATATGAATCTGATGAATTTGGAACGTACGGCGCAAAAGAATGTCTGAGGTATCTTAACGGGCAGCGCCTGCAATAGATACAGAAGTCTGGGCATTGCATTCATTTTTAATACATTGCAGCGGCCAAACCAGGAAAGGGCCAGAGAGTCCCACCTCCCCAGATCGGCCGAGAGCGTAGATAAAAGGGGCTGGAAGTTGAAGGCAACAATGTCTTGTAGGTTTGCAGGGATTTTTGTTCCTAGGTATTGGATTGAGCGGGCAGCCCATTTGAACGGGAAAAAGGGGCGTAGGTTAGAAATGGTGGAATCCGACACGGAAACACTTAAGGCCTCTGATTTTTGCAAGTTAACCTTAAACTTAGACAGTGTACCGTAGCGCTTCAGTTCCTGTAACAGGGAGGGTAAAGAGATAAGGGGCTCAGTAATGTAAAATAAAAGGTCGTCAGCATAAGCTGCCACTTTGTGTTGACATTGGCCTGACTGGACACCTCTGATGGATGGATTATCTCTGATATGATGTAGGAAAGGTTCCAGGGAAAGAACGAACAGCAGCGGGGACAGGGGGCAGCCCTGTCTGGTGCCGTTCGAGATAGAGAAAGGGCTGGAATCATAGCCATTCACCCGAACAGTCGCCGTGGGATTATCATAGATGGCCGATATCCATGACAGGATGGGATCTGGCATACCCACAAATTTAAGTGTCTCCAGGAGGAAAGACCAGTCCACTCTGTCAAAAGCCTTCTCGGCATCTGTGGATAGGAGCAGCAGGGGCAATCGGGAACGCTTTGCTTTATCAATGATGTTCAATGTCCGAATGGTGTTGTCCCTGGCCTCTCTCGTCTGAATAAAACCGACTTGGTCTGTTCCAATTAGACGTGGCACTAAGACATTCATCCTAGAGGCAAGGATTTTAGTGAATAGCTTTATATCGCAATTCAAGAGCGAGATGGGCCTGTAACTGGCACAAATTAGTGGGTCCTTACCCGGTTTAGGGATAACAGATATAGATGCTCGCAGCATGTCTGACGGGAGGTTGTGTCCGTCAATCGCAGCATTAAAGGCTGCAAGAAAGGAAGGTGCCAAAGTGTCTTGGTACATTTTGTAGTAGGGGAGGGTAAACCCGTCCGGACCGGGGGCCTTACCTGACTGGGTGCCAGCTACTGCGGCTACGAATTCCTCCACGGAAATAGGTTTAGACAAGTCTTCTTGTTCCTCTGACGTCAGCGTAGGAAGGTTAGTTTCTCTTAGGTAATTGCGGATATCCAGGACGTTTTGGGGTAGCGACCGGGGAGCGGAAGTTGGATCCAAGTTATACAACTTGGAATAGAAAGCACGGAAAGTATCCGCTAGTTCTGGAGACGAGTGGACTCTGGAACCCAAGGGCGAGAGGAGAGCGGGTACGTACGTCTGAGAACGCTTGGCACGTAATGCGTTGGCCAATAGCCAACCGCATTTGTCGCCGTATTCATAGAAAGAACGACGGGCCTTCAGCAGCACATGTTTCGCCTCGTACATGGAATTATCCCGTATAGCTTCCCGAAGACGGAGAAGTTCCGCTTCGGTAGCACTATCTGCCCGGATCTTATGTTGGCGCTCTAAAGCGTGAAGTTGCGCTAGGAGGTCAGACAAAGTTTTAATGCGACGTTGTTTGGCCGCATGACCGTGTTTGATCAGTATGCCTCTAATGAAGCACTTGTGCGCTGACCATACCGTGGCAGGGTTGTCTACTGAGCCATTATTGACAGAAAAGTAGGACTCAAGTTCCCTGAGGACATCTGCGGCAATTTCAGGGTCTCTCAGGAGCGCCTCGTTAAGTCGCCACGTGGATGTTCTGGGAGAAGCTTGTGAAATAGCCAGTTCCAATAGAATCGGGGCGTGATCGGAAAGTGCTATGTGGCCAACATCTGTCTTAGTAACCATGGGGATAGCTGAGTGTTTTAGGAAAAAAAGGTCAATTCTGGAGTAGGATCTATGGACGGCAGAATAGAAGGTATAATCCCGTTCTTGTGGATGGACTATTCTCCAGATGTCGACTAGTTGGTGCGAATGTAAAAGATCTTTTAGGTGAAGTCGGGTTCCCCTTGAGAGGGAGGACAGGTTCGAGGAAGAGTCTTTGTGAGGGTCCAGCGTTAAGTTAAAGTCTCCTCCCAAGACAAGGGTTCCTTCGATAAAGGGGTCGAGGGTGGATAAGATGGCCTCAAGGGTGGGGAGAGGGTTAGAATTTGGTAGGTAGATGTTCGCAAGAGTGAAGGTCTGAGAGCAAATTTTTCCCTTTATGAGCAGGAATCTAACCTCCCGGTCTCGGCACTCATCAAGAAATTGCCAGTTGAGTGACTTAGAGATGAGTATACTCGTCCCTTTGGATTTAGACGATGAAGACGGACTATGATAGGCCGTTGTGAAGTGTTTGTTTGTCAACTTGGGTATCTTGTCTGCCCTAAAGTGTGTCTCCTGGAGAAAAGCAATTTGAGCCCTCTGTCTCCACAGCTCGACCAGACAACTAGTTCGCTTCTCCGGGGAATTCAACCCCTTTACGTTCCACGAGAGAATCTTGACAGACATATTGTCCAATTTCGACGTCAACTTACGTCGACTCCTGGGTTGTAAAGAAAGGGGGGGAAGAGGGGGAGAGAGAAAAAAAAAAGAGAGAGAAAAAGTATAAAGCAAAGAAAATGGAAAAGAGGAAAAGATTTAATCAAAACGAAAGACTCCGCAGAGAGAAGCTACTGCCACCAGGGCAGAGTGTGCCTAGTGCGGGGAGTAGTAAGGCACAGCCGAGTTCCGGGCCCCGGCCAACGAAGCCCCCGCAGCCCCTGTGGTCGTGCGATTAAGGCACTATTATTACCCGGCAAACGAAAACAAGAGATACAATATAAGTAAATAACCATAAAATAAAAAACTTGGTGAAGACGGACCCATGGGCCGATATCACAAAGTACTAGCCCTGACATTAAACCGACGCTAAGAACTGCACCAGTCGAATATCCCAGTCCCAGGACGGCCCAGTTGTACAGCGCCCAAATCTAGGCACGGAGGGTTAGCCGGGCTCACCCCAAGGTAAGGCCATGGCATCCAACTGGTACCTGAAAGATTGTAAACAAAATGTATAACCTATACAAATGTAGAAGGCAAGGCATTAATTAGTTAAGATAGCACAAACATATGCATACATTTCAACACCCCTGCAATTACATATAGATCACCAAACGTATACATATATATGCGTGTGCAACATTGTAAAGAATAACCTAATTATCCCGCTAAGTCACTGTGACATGTGATGTTAGTCCGCGGAGCCACTCACAGGCAGCCGCTGCCCCTCCCATGATCCCATGCTCCAAGCCCGGGTGAGAACGGTAACAAAACATCCCAGATAATTGACTACACAGCAATGAAGCCCAGCCCTAAAAAAAAAAAAAAAAAAAAACCCGGGAAGGTGGTAGGTCAGAATTGAAGACAGCAAGCATTTTACTGGGACTTATCAAAAAAACGTAGGAGGTAGGCCATCCATTAAACAAAGTAATTGTTGCCTAAGACAGATCTTCAGTCATCTGCGGTCCAGGGTAGGTTGAACGGCAAAACTGGAAGGCCCTCGGGTCACAGGCCATATACGCCATGTTCGTGGTATATCACTCATGAATAACAATAAAGATAGTTAAACTCAAAAAGCAATCTGGGAAACAAGAGAATAGAAAAGCTTAGCTGATATATTTCACCGTCTGCGTGTGTAGAATCAGCTAGCAACCTCTTTGTTTGGGGGATGTGAGCAGGAGTTGCCCCCTCGCCTAGCTTGGGACTGGTTCCCCCGACCACGGCGACCATAGTGAGCCCTTTGTGGTCTAACCGGGGGAGCTTGGCGCAGTTGATCCCTGGAGACAGCAGTCAGCAGCCAGTTGGGTACCGGAAACGGATCCAGGTCAGCAAAGGTGAACAAGTTTGGCAGCTCCGAGGGGTGACGCAAGGAAAAGGTATCTGGGCCCTTGCGGACTATGAGGTGGAATGGGTGACCCCACTTATACGTGAGACCTTTCTCCCCAAGACCGTCTAGAAGAGGTTTGAGCGATCGTCTCATTTGGAGAGTCTTTCTGGAGACATCTGGTAGGAGGTGGACAGCCGCACCATCAAATTCTAGGACTCCCACCCGCCAAGCCCGCTGCAAAATATCCTCCTTGAGTGTGAAGGAGTGTAAACAGCAGAGGACGTCTCTTGGTCTATCAGATGAATCAGATCGTGGGCCAAGGGTTCTATGAACTCTGTCAATGATAATCTCAGAGTCTGGCGGGCGGTCTAGGTACCGATTAAAGACATTGGTTACAGTGGAACGCAGCTCTGAGTGTGGGACACTTTCGGGCACCCCCCTCAGCCTGATGTTTTGCCTGCGACTGCGGTTCTCTAAATCGTCTTGAAGTAGGTGCAGCTGTATGATTTGGTCAGTAAGTTCGGATTGGGAAGCCTGCAGTGTTTGTACAGACTGAGATACTATGACCTGTTCCCGCTCTACTACAGTGACACGAGAGTCCAGCACTTCTACATCCTGTCTGATAGATTGTAGCTCACCCTTCATGGCTGTCTCTATTCTCTGAGCAAGTGATTCCATGTCATTTCTTGTGGGCAGCTGCTGCAAAAAATCCCACAATCTTTGTTCAGATGGAGCATTAAGAGGGAGACCCTGTGATTGCTGCATGCAATGTAATGTACTCACTGTGGTCTGGTGCGTGGGTGGCTGCCTCTGCTCCTCAGTATCCCCTGGGCTGAAGCACAGAGCGCTGGATGGGATGGGGGCTGAGGGTGAAGCTGAGAGAGGTGAACTGTGCAGAGTGTCTCCCCTGTCTGGAGAGGCTGCCAAGGATCTGGAGAGACAGGGCGAGAGGTCACTAGGCGGTGAGAAGGGCGGCATGTTGTGGTCTTCCTCCATCTGCAGTGGGAGATCACTCGAGACCTCAGATGTGTCCTGGGCTGCATGACGGGCCGGCGCCATCTTGGCTGATGCAGGTGTGGAGGCCGTCGGCTGGAGCGGGCGTAGATAACGGTCCATGTCGGTCTCCGAAGCGGGCGGGTGGCTGTCTGGAGCCCTGGGTGTCAGAAGCCGTCGGTAGATGCCGGTAATGTGCGGTAGTATACTGTGTAAGTGCTGCGGGAGAGCCGCCGGCCGGGAGCCCTGAAAGAAAACGTCCTCACGCCGCCATGCCTAGGCCACGCCCCCTCGGCCTGAGTCTTCTGACTCTGACTCAGACCAGGAGGAAGATCAGACCGCAGCTAACAAAGTCGCAAAATACAAGCTGTCTCTTGAGGAAGTAGACGAGCTGTTGAGTGCTATTTATGATACACTGGAAATTGAGGAGGAAAAAGCTCAATTATCCAAGCATGACAAAATGTATGAAGCCCTGGGTAAAAAGAAAGTCAGAGTGTTCCCTATACATAGTGTACTCTCTGATCTTGTCTGCAAGGAATGGGCCGAGCCGGATAAGAAAGCTTTCTTCCTGAATTCTCTTAAAAGAAGATTTCCCTGACGAGAACCCAGAGGCAGTCTGGAATAAAAATCCCAAACTTGACGCCCCAATGTCCAAGGTATCGAAGCAGTCTGACCTGGCCTTCGAGGATATGGGACATTTAAAGGACCCAATGGACAGAAAAACAGACATAGTCTTGAAAAGGGCCTGGGATATGTCATGGAAGAATTCCCTTGGGCTTTGTACGCAAATCCACACCGCGCCTAAATGTGGACTTCCAGCATCTAAATGCACACAAAGCACAAAACAATTCCTTCGTGCTTAAAAGCACGTTTGTATCAAGCTCTTTGGTACAAGGAATTTGAAGTACTTCAATGGCACCAGGTAGAATCAGAAACAATGCTGCTTCAAGCTGGATTCTCAAGCGTCTGGGCAGAGCTCAGCCACCCGGATTCTTTTATTCATTGGAAACAAAAGGATAACAAAACAGGAAGTGATGGCCCCAACAGCCAATCACTTCCCTTAATACAAAATGACATCACAGGAAATGACAAACAGTAAAGGGGAGGGCACTCACAGGAGGGAAAGGGGAGGAAGTGCACACCCCCCATCTTAATCAGCATGGAGCCCACACAATACTGTTCAAAGTAAACAGTATCTAGTGAGATCATTCTACTTGTTCTTATAGTTTTGGGACAATCTGCGGGGACATTGCTACTGCTGTTGTCAATATACGGTACAAGTACACCGACAAGGCAGATATCAATGTCCTCTTATAAATACAGATATGTATCCATAAAGCGGATAACGAAGTCCGCAAGAGAGAATTAATAGGTTTCTCTCATTATGCGGACTTCGTTTCTCTAAAGTGTATAGCCATTGGAAAGCATGCAGTCCAGCACATTGCGCTTGATATCTACAAACCAACAAACGCCCACACACGCAGAGAACACGTTTCAATCCCATAAGAAGGTTTTCATACTGACCGTTTTTACCGCTGGTCTCGATTCAACCCAAGTGCGCTCTGCTAGAGCGCTCCTCGATTAAACATCAGACACAGGGAGACAGATGACAATCTATAAAACGCACATCCTAGAATAAAATGTCCACATAAATCTTATATAATAAAATTTCCACAACAGTCCCTCCTTTTTGTCATATGCTTCCATGTGTCTCAAAACTTGATCTTCTTACACCTGGAAATGAATCAGTCCTTACAATCCATAAAAAGGAAAACGCGGCTTGACATGTAGACTCTGTTCTTCAGGAGACATGACTTATAAGGAGGGTACGAAATGATGAGCTGTAGTAATCGCCGATCGGTCTGGAATCCTCTGCATCTGATACGTTGGTTGGGCTTCGGGGCGTCTTATCTCATTGAGGAAAATGTGGTCATCTGCTCGGGCTCTGGTCACGCGTCCAATCAGGCAACAGGAGCACCTCATCACGACATATAGAAGGAACAGAAACAAAAATGACATGAGTATTGTGACAGCAGGAAGGTAAAGTCACCTGGTTGCATCCAGGGGGGTAGATATATTTCGCCCAGATTCAGGCTTTACGCCGACTTATACAACTAGGTGGAGAGTTGTATAAGCCCAGCTGAGGCTAGTGGGCTCATGGATGACTCATACCTCTAGGGAGAGTGTGGGGCGTCGTGCAGACAGGGAGTTGATGAGACCAGCTGAAGCTTGTCAGCTCATTTAGGCCTCTATAAGAACTCCCAGATTCATTAGGTGTTAGCTCATGCCTGGAACCAGACCTGTGTGGACTGTCTAGGGAGAGTGAACCCCTGTGCGGTGAGACAAAGCCTGTGTGGCTATTTGCTTGGACATTTAAAACCAGGGACTTAGGGACTAGGACAGCACTAGGCTGATCCCAGTTGTTAGTTAGGAAACCTGTATGTTTAGTCAGAGGTCAAGTTGACCAGGATTTATTTTATTTATGTTTCTTTTGCTTTGCTGTGTTTTGTCACTGTAAATAGAAAATAAACCGCACCTTTTTGATTTTGAAAAAACCACAACCTCCGTTTGCTGGGCCTGTTTTTGTCTGGGGAGCCCATCCCGGGGGTCACACACACCCGCTGCCGAGCTAACCCCCTCACAGTTGGTGGAGAACCAGTGGCAGTTTTTTTTTAAGCCAGCATGGAGGAGATACTGAAACAGCTGGCTCTAGCAAATGCCAATCAACAGCAGACAAATGCAGGTTTGCAAAGGAGCCTTGCAGCCCAGCAGCAAGCTCATCAACAGAGCCTTGCAGCCCAGCAGCAAGCTCACCAACAGAGTCTGGAAGCTCAGCAACAAGCCCAGCAGCAATCTGAGGCCCGCTTCATAGACCTGTTACAGAAGCAAGAGCAGAGACTACAACAAATGGAAGCAGTAATGCAGCAACGTCCGCAGACCAGTGAGGAAAGCCGACCCACTAATACCGCGTCCTTTGGGGTGAGTCGTTTATTGACAAAAATGACTGGAGAGGATGATCCAGAGGTATTTTTGACCACATTTGAAAGGACCGCTGAAAGAGAAAAGTGGCCTGAGGAGCAGTGGGCTGGACTGGTGGCTCCTCTGTTAACTGGTGAATCGCAGAAAGCTTACTATGACCTAGAGCCTAACCAAGCAAAAGACTATGTGATGCTAAAAGCTGAAATTTTGGCAAGGCTGGGTGTCACCCAGGCTGTCCGGGCTCAGCGTGTGCATAACTGGACTTTCCAGCTTGGAAAACCCCCCAGGTCTCAAATGTATGATCTCATTCACCTGAGCAGAAAGTGGCTACAGCCAGAGACTTTGTCCGCACCAAAGATTGTGGAACGTGTTGTAATGGATCGGTTTTTGAGAGCTCTTCCTACTGCCATCCAAAAGTGGGTAAGCCATGGAGACCCAGAGACGGCCGATGGTCTTGTGGATCGTGTGGAGAAATACTTGGCTACAGAGAACCTGACGGCCTCTTCCAGAGACACTCGGACTTTCCACCCTAAGGCCAGACCATCCCCAGGGGCGGATAAGAGGATTCCAAGGGGTGAGGGTGGAGAGAGTGAGAGGGTGGGAGCTCTACCCCAAGTTTGGCGAGAACAGCCTGGGAAATCAGCGGCTCAAGAGGCGGCAAGAAGGATCGTTTGCTACCGCTGCCGGCAAGCGGGACATATTGCAGCCAATTGCCCGGTTGTGGAGGAACCCATGCAGTGTGACTTTCTGACGGGCAGACGTCAGTCGCTGTGTGCGACAGTCGCATGCACTGCCATTCGAGGAACTGAGAAACATTTATGCAAAATGTGTGTTAATGGTAGAAATGTTGTGGTATTGCTGGATTCAGGTAGCCTTGTGACCCTGATAAAGGCTGAGTTAGTTAAAACAGAGGTCTTTGGGAATAGCAAGGTAGCTGTTATTTGTGTGCATGGGGACACCCGAGAGTATCCAGTGACTACAGTGTGTTTCGAGACCCCCAAAGGTACCCTCTCTCATCCAGTGGGCTTAGTATCTCAGTTACCGCATGACGCCATTGTGGGAAGGGATTTTCCGAAGTTCTGGGAACTGTGGGATGATCCTGAGCCCCCCACTGGTGCCCCTATGTACCAGGAATGTGATAGCCAGAACTCCCCTGAGAGTGGTGAGGACTCTCCGGAATTTCCCTTATCAGTATTGGCAGGGGAGACTCAAGAAACTGGAGAGGAGCCCACCTCCTCAGACGAAAACCTACCGTCTGTGGAGTTTTCTGATCTTGAGGTTCACAGGGAAAACTTTGCCACAGAACAGTTGAAAGACCCCGCCCTAATAAAGGCACGGGAAAACGTAGTGAAAATAGATGGCGAGTTAGTGAACCCAGATAATACCTGCACTTACCCATACTTCAGCGTAGAGAAGGACCTACTGTATCGGGTGGCAAAAAGGGCAGAAGAAACCGTTGAGCAGCTTGTGGTGCCCAAACCTTACAGGAAGTTGGTGTTGGAGTTGGCCCATGGGCACATTCTTGGAGGTCATCTGGGGACAGAGAAAACCCGAGAGAGGGTATTACAGAGATTCTATTGGCCGGGGGTGATGAAGGACATAGAAAATTATTGTTCCTCCTGCCCTGTGTGTCAGAGGGCGGCCCCGATGCCACATTTCCGTAGCCCGCTGGTCCCTCTACCCATCATTGAGGTCCCGTTTGAGAGGATCGCCATGGATTTGGTAGGGCCTATAATCAAGTCCGCTAGGGGGCACCAGTACATATTAGTTATAATGGACTATGCCACCCGTTATCCAGAAGCGATCCCTCTCCGAAATACCTCGGCCAAAACCATAGCCAAAGAGCTATCTCTTGTGTTTAGCCGGGTGGGTATTTGTAAAGAACTGCTTACGGACCAAGGTACACCCTTTATGTCCCGGGTTATGAAGGAGCTGTGTAAATTGTTCAAAGTGACGCAATTACGTACATCTGTGTATCACCCCCAAACCGATGGGCTGGTTGAAAGATTCAACAAAACCCTAAAACAAATGTTGAAGAAAGTGGTGGATAGAGATGGAAAGGATTGGGACTGTCTACTTCCTTATCTGATGTTTGCTATTAGGGAGGTGCCCCAATCCTCTACGGGATTCTCCCCCTTTGAGTTACTGTATGGGAGACACCCAAGAGGGCTGTTGGATATTGCCAAGGAAACTTGGGAAAGTGAGAGTTCTCCCCACAGGAGTGTGATTGAGCATGTCGCCCTGATGCAAGACCGAATTGCACAGGTAATGCCCATCGTGAAGGAACATTTGGCCCAAGCGCAGTTAGCACAGCAGAGAGTGTACAACCGTGGAGCCAAGACCCGTACCTTTTCCCCGGGGGATAGGATACTAGTACTTGTCCCTACGGTTGAAAGTAAATTCCTTGCCAAATGGCAAGGCCCCTATGAGATAATGGAAAAAGTGAGCGAAGTGAATTACAAGGTCAGACAACCAGGAAGGCGAAAGCCCGAACAGATCTATCACGTTAATCTGTTGAAAGCCTGGAGGGATAGAGAGTCCCTAGTCGCAGACACTTGGTCACCAGCTCAAACTGGTTGCGTGATTCCTGAGGTTGGAATAGCAGCCACCTTGTCACAACCCCAACAACAGGAGGTTAAGGAGTTTGTGCTTCGCAACAAGGAGGTATTCTCTGAGCTGCCGGGACAAACATCTGGGGTAGAGCATGACATCATTACCCCGCCCGGTGAAAGGGTGAAGTTAAAACCCTATCGGATCCCAGAGGCCCGACGGGAGGCAATACGGGAGGAAGTACAGAAAATGCAGAACTTAGGGGTGATAGAGGAGTCCCAAAGTGATTGGTCTAGTCCCATTGTGTTGGTGCCTAAACCGGATGGGAGCTGGCGATTTTGTAACGATTTTCGTCAGTTGAACAAAGTTACAAAATTTGACACCTACCCCATGCCACGTATAGATGAGTTGATCGACCGGCTGGGAACAGCCCGATACATGACGACTCTTGACCTCACAAAAGGGTATTGGCAAATCCCCCTGGCCAAGTCGGCCAAAGAGAAAACCGCATTTGTAACCCCAGACGGGGCGTTCCAATATAAAAGAATGCCGTTCGGGTTACAGAATGCGCCGGACACATTCCAGCGGAAAATGGACCAGATGCTGAGGCCCCATCGGAAGTATGCTGCGGCTTACCTGGATGACGTAATTGTCCATAGCACAGATTGGGCCTCACATCTGCCAAAAGTGCAAGCAGTCCTGGACTCTGTTCGGGAAGCGGGGTTTACGGCTAACCCCAAGAAGTGTACCATTGGGCAGGAGGAGGCCAAATATCTTGGGTACACCATTGGGAGGGGAGTAATAAAACCCCAACTCAACAAAGTCGAGGCCATCCAGAGTTGGCCACGTCCCAACAGCAAGAAGCAGGTACGAGCCTTTCTGGGAATCGCTGGGTATTATCGGCGATTCATTCCCCACTTTGCTTCTAAGGCTGTGCCCCTAACCAACCTGATGAAGGGGAAAGGGTCGGTCATGATTAAATGGACCCCCGAGGCTGAGGCAGCATTCCAATTCTTGAAACAAGCCTTATGTAGCCAGCCAGTTTTGTACTCACCCGACTTCTCTAAAGACTTTGCCGTACAAAGTGATGCGTCAGATGTGGGGTTAGGAGCAGTATTGTCCCAGGTCTGGAACGGGGAAGAGCACCCAGTCATTTACCTCAGCAGGAAGTTGAAGTCCCATGAGGTAAATTACGCCACCGTTGAAAAGGAGTGTTTAGCGGTGAAGTGGGCTCTAGATTCCCTTCGGTACTACCTGCTAGGTAGGCACTTTGACATGGTTACGGATCACGCTCCGTTAAAGTGGATGGCTCAAAACAAGGAAACAAATAGAAGAGTGAATAGGTGGTTCCTGGCCCTCCAGGAATTCAACTTCACAGTAAAGCATCGCCCTGGCGTTCAAATGGGGAATGTGGATGCTTTGTCTCGACTACATGAATGCCTGATTGCTGGTGTTCCAACCCCGAGGTTAAAACAAGAGGGGGGGGGGTATGTGACAGCAGGAAGGTAAAGTCACCTGGTTGCATCCAGGGGGGTAGATATATTTCGCCCAGATTCAGGCTTTACGCCGACTTATACAACTAGGTGGAGAGTTGTATAAGCCCAGCTGAGGCTAGTGGGCTCATGGATGACTCATACCTCTAGGGAGAGTGTGGGGCGTCGTGCAGACAGGGAGTTGATGAGACCAGCTGAAGCTTGTCAGCTCATTTAGGCCTCTATAAGAACTCCCAGATTCATTAGGTGTTAGCTCATGCCTGGAACCAGACCTGTGTGGACTGTCTAGGGAGAGTGAACCCCTGTGCGGTGAGACAAAGCCTGTGTGGCTATTTGCTTGGACATTTAAAACCAGGGACTTAGGGACTAGGACAGCACTAGGCTGATCCCAGTTGTTAGTTAGGAAACCTGTATGTTTACTCAGAGGTCAAGTTGACCAGGATTTATTTTATTTATGTTTCTTTTGCTTTGCTGTGTTTTGTCACTGTAAATAGAAAATAAACCGCACCTTTTTGATTTTGAAAACCACAACCTCCGTTTGCTGGGCCTGTTTTTGTCTGGGGAGCCCATCCCGGGGGTCACACACACCCGCTGCCGAGCTAACCCCCTCACAGTATATACACCCCTACTTCCTTCAACCACGATCCAATGGAAAATAAAAAATCCCCAAAGTTTCCCAAACCCTTAAAAGGATTCCAACACTCACTAGCTATAGCTCTGGCTTTGCCTTGCAGGGATCTAGCCTTATCCATATGGGCCTGAACTTTGTCATTGGTATCCTCAATCCAGGTACAACAATCTTCACCTATGAATTCACAGAAACCCCCCTTGGATGCTAACAGATAATCAAGGGCCATCTTTTCCTGTAAAAGAAGGGTCCTGATCTGCCGTTGTTCCTGTGAGATTTCCTTTACAGCCTCTACGGTTTCATTGAATATCCCATCCACAATGGATGAGAAATTATTCAATCGTTTCATAAGTTCAATCCCCCAACCCGTCCAAGCAGGAAACCATGCCCAGGCCTGGTCAGAGTTGGTGAACAATTCCCTTCTAGCTTTTTCTGATGTTCTTACC
The DNA here is from genome assembly GCA_029206835.1 of Rana muscosa. Classification (NCBI taxonomy): domain Eukaryota; kingdom Metazoa; phylum Chordata; class Amphibia; order Anura; family Ranidae; genus Rana; species Rana muscosa. Next base: position 14,530,587 of record JARGYO010000094.1, on the reverse strand, counting down.
TTCTCTCGTGCCATCAGATCCTCTCGATCATCCGCGATGTAAGATGCTGGGACTAGTTTAACCAGGACGCATGAACCTCTTGCATTAGGGAGGATTACCTTTATAAGCTGAGGTACCGCATAAGAAGTAGTAGGGGCCAGTCAGAGTCGCACAGGGGGAACCACTCTGACAGTTAAGTGCATTGAGTAGTAACAGGATAGACTGGGGGATTGCTCCCTCGGTCTGAACGTCACACCCTTCCTTCCAACAGATGTAATCTGGTCTATTAGTGTTATTAAAGAAGACGGGGGTTTCGTTGGTTAGATTAACTGTTATACCTTCTTTACAGGTGGTGGACCCAACAAAGTTATCCCCTCTACCGAAACTAAAGTTGAAGCACACTTGTGGGCTACCTAGTTGTCCCGATACCCATACTGGTTTTGTGAGGGAGGGGCAAAAGCCAGAGCTAATGTTAAAACTATAACTAATTTTACCCTCTAGGAATGTATCATTAAGTTCTATTGACAAGTGTCTGTTTGGAGTCTTTAGTTTCCTCATACCGATACGGACATCATATATCGCATGTACTGCTGCCATTGCCGGGGCATCGAGGCTTGGTGGAGGTTTGGAGCATACCCAGCAGTTGGTCCTGTTCGCCATTTTTGCCAGCTGGAGATGCATTTTAAACAATAAATTGGGATGCTTTTCATCATTACCCTTGCTAAAATACACTAAACTAAAACTATAAATAAAGAAGATACTCCTCATTCTTTGATGTAGTTGAGCAGCTTCTTGCAGTGGCTGGCGTGGATCCAGTTATTCCGTTCTTCAAGCTTTAGTAAGGTCGGCGTGGTCAGCTGAACCTGGAATGGTCCGACGTATCTCGATTCTAGTCCCGTCCTCTGGTATTTCTTTACAACGACCCAGTCACCTGGTTGGATAGAATGTAAACCGGTTATTGAGTCAGGGTCTGGAAGGGACTCATGAACCCTGTGGTGGATTTTGTTTTAGCTCACGTTGCAGTGACTGCACATACCCCGTCAGCTGAGAATGTAAAGACGACAGCTGCTGGGGAAAGTACAACCCTGTTTTTGGTTGACATCCGAACAAAACCTCATATGGAGATAACCCGTGAGGTCGTCTAGGTGCATTTCTGATGGAGTGGAGAGCTATGGGGAGACATTCAGGCCAAGGTTTCCCAGTATCAGCTATTATTTTGGAGATTTTGTTTTTAAGGGTTCCGTTTAACCTTTCAACCTTACCACCACTTTGGGGGTGATAAGGAGTGTGTAATCCCTGATTGATATGGAGGGCTTTACACACTTCTGCAAATATTTGACCAGTGAAGTGGGAGCCTCGATCCGACTCGATCGTTTCAGGTAGGCCCCAGCGACACACTATTTCGGACAGGATCTTTTTGGCTGTGTTTGTGGTGTTTGCTTTCTGAACCGGCCATGCCTCCGGCCAACCTGAAAACATATCTACACAGACTAAGACGTGTTCGTATGGCCCACTCCTTGGCAATGTAATGTAGTCTATCTGGATGCGCTGAAATGGATATTCTGGTCGGGGGAATGTCGTTTGGGTACTGGTACCGTCCTACCTGGATTGTGCAATGCGCAAACCAGGCAGGCTGCTGCAAAATTAGCAGCTGCAGTAGTAAATCCAGGGGCGATCCAATGCTCATCCACCTGCGCACACATAACCATCTTTGACTGATGCCCTGGATAATGAGCCGAATGGGCCATCATTGGAAAAAGCAATCTTGGCAGACACCATTTTTTACCAAGACCCCAGATGTCATCTGGACCTCTCATGGCCCCTAGTGCTGTCCATCTCCTCTTTTCATGTAATTCCGCTTGTGACTGTAGTCTCTTAAACTCTTCCAGAGACACATCAGAGGGGATGGCTAGCATCAGGGTTTTCACAGGAGGGTGCAGAGCACCTTCTTTGGCAGCTCTATCTGCCAAGGCATTGCCATCGGCCTCCAAAGTCCTATCAGTCGTGTGGGCCTTAACTTTTAGAATGGCTATCTCACGCGGCAGGTTGAAAGCAACGAATAACCTGTTGATTAACTGTGCATGTTTCACGGGCTTCCCTGAACTAGTCAGAAAGCCTCTTGCTTTCCAGATAGGACCAAAATCATGGGCTATCCCAAAAGCATACCTAGAATCCGTGTAGATATTGATCCTTTGACCCTCTTGGGTCTCACAGGCTCTTGCCAGTGCCCACAGCTCAGCTTCCTGTGCAGACATGTTGGAACTCAATGAACCCTTTTCCACAATTTCACTGACTGTAGTCACTGCATAACCTGTGTGTGGCTTACCATCTGGGGTGTAATACCTGGAACCATCGACAAAAAGGTTTTTAGCGTTTGGGATGGGGGTCTCCTTCACCGGGCTGATAGTTGTTGACTCAAGTTCCATCAGAGAAACACAGTCATGGTGATCATCAGCATGTTGTCCTTCTAAATTAACAAGTTGGTTAGAGGTAGAGAGGTTGGTATTGTTAGTCTGGAAGGTTTGAGTATCATTTTTAACACCATTATCTCCCCCCTTCTCTTCCTCCTCAGTAGGAAGAAGAGAGGCTGGGTTTAAAATGGTGCATCGTCTTAAAGTCAGGTTAGTAGGGGTTAGGAGAGCCACTTCGTACTTAGTCAATCTGGCAGCAGAGAGGTGTTTTGTCTGAACTTGATTTAGGATTTCCTGCACTGAATGGGGAGTATAGAGGGTCAGTGGGGAGTCCAAGACTATGTCACCTACCTTCTGTAACAATACAGCGCAGGCGGCTACGGCTCGTACACAACCTGGTGAACCTCGAATGACTGGATCTAGGGCAGTTGATAGATACACGATGGGTCGGTACCTGGACCCATGTAGTTGGGTCAGTACTCCAGTGGCGTGGCCTTTGCTTTCATAGCAGAAAAGGTAGAAGGGGAGGTCATAGTTGGGCAAACCTAAAGCAGGTGCTTTGGAGAGTTCTTGGATCAAGTCCTGTAGGGTTGACCAGTTATCATCAGTCAGTTGAAAGGGAGTTTGGGATAGGATTTCGTAAAGGGGTCCTAAAGTCGAAGAGATGTTAGGGACCCAGTCTCTACAGTAGTTGATAAGACCGTGAATGGCTCTCGTTTGTCGTGCGTTTCGGGGTTTCGGGAAGTCTTTCAGTGTCTGAATTCTCTGGGTTGTCAGGTGTCGAGTACCCTGAGATATACAATGTCCTAAAAAGGTGACCTTCTCCCTACAAAACTGCAATTTCTCCTTGCTAGCTTTATTCCCCGTGGACGCCAGATGGTTAAGCAATGAGACAGTATGCTGATAACAGACATCCCTTGCAGGGCAACAAAGCAGCAAGTCATCAACATACTGGATCAGCACCACCTCTGGATTCGTTGGGGTCCATTGATCCAACACTATTTTAAGTTTGCAACTGTACTCCGAGGGACTAGTCACAGACCCCTGAACGAGACGTGTCCAAGTCAGTTGTCGACCCTGGAATGAAAAAGCAAAAAGGTACTGGCACTGGGGGTCCAGTGGTACAGAAAAAAATGCATTAGTCAGATCAATAACACTGAAGAAAATTGCGTTAGGTGGTATAGAGGCCAACAAGGTGTGTGGGTTGGGTACCAAAGGGGCATCGCTGATAATGATTTTATTGATAGCCCTTAAATCATGTACTAAACGGAAAGTTGTTTCCTGACCCTTGACAGACATTTTAACCACTAGAAACAGAGGGGTGTTACAGGGGGATTTGGTTGGCGTAAGAACTTTTATCAGCAGGTACCGGTCTATTTGGATTTTAAGGCTATCCATCTGAGCCACACTCAAAGGGTATTGTGGTAATTGGGGCAAAATACTCCCTGGTCTGATGTTTACTGTGGTTGGCGGGACCGGCAGAAGACCCACTTCATACTTATCAAACGCCCAAAGTTTGGGATCCACTTCTGCTAGCACATCCAACCCCAGAAAACAACCAGGTTCTATCATATACTGTAGAGCCACCATTGCACATAGGCGCTCATCCGTCAATGCACTGCTAACCACAACACCTGTTGGAGTGTACTCAATGACCGCTTGTATCTCAGATAAAATATCAGCTCCCAATAGGTTGATGGGAACATCATCCGATACCAGTACCGACTTAATGGCTTCTGTGTGTTGGCCCAACCTACAATGGAGTGGTTTGGTGGTATGTAGAGACACTGTCTGACCTGTTAGATCCACAGTGGGTATAGTCTCCCCAGAAAGGGGAACCTTGCCTCTGAGATCTTTGGATCTCAGAACAGTTCGAACGGCACCGGTGTCAATGAGGCAAGGGAGGGGATATTTTAATTCCTCGATAAACAGGTTGATATGTCCTGACACCGCTTTGCCAACGTCCTATGAAGAATCATAGTCGTGGCTGGCCATCGCTACAACTGAAGTTGTTGGATCGCGTGAGCCTGGTACCGGATCGTCTGGGATGAACTGCCACTTACCCGTGGGTCTTTTTAGGGCAGTCGCGTCTTAGATGTCCTTCCTTTCCACAGATGTAACAAGTTCGGGCTTTCCAGCGTTGTGTCTTTTTCCCACCATCCTGGCCCGTTTGTCCTGCAGAAGGGGCTTGAGACACAAGGATTTTGGATGCTTTGTCCTGTTTCTTCCTATCCATCTCTCTCTCTATAGCGGAGAGAGTGGATAGAATGGCAGGTATTGTCATTTCATTAAATTCGGGTCTGGCTAATAATAGCCGGTCTCGAATTTTCATATGGATGCCTTCTAAAAATTTGGCTCTTAGCAAAAGGTGAATGGCGGATAACTTACCTCCGTCGGTTGGCACATCCGGACCAACCTCCAGATCTGCATCCAATGCAGCTTGTTTCAGGCGACGCCAGAAACAAGCACATTCCTCGCCTGGGTTTTGACTGAGTTTCATCACATCTGTGGTAGAAGATGCACCATACAACTCTGGAAGTTTGGCTAGCAGGGCCACACAGAATTGCTTACCTCCAGAAGTGGCTTGTTCGTGGGTGACAATGCCGCAACGAGAGATTATAACCCCTGCCAGTTCTTCTCCTACTTTCGCCCTCAGAACCTGGGCACAATCTGTTCCGCTCATGCCGTAGCTAAATTGATTTTGACAAAACATTCTCGCGAACCCTCGTGGATTTGTTCTATAGTCAGGCAGTTCGGCCAGTATGGTCCTGATTTCTGAGGAAGCAAAAGGGACATGCCATACCACCCTTTCCCCCAAAGTCCTTTCACCGTTGGTATTTGAAACACCCTCATATTGTTGCACCCGGACTGGGTAAGTACCAGGTTCAGTGACATAAGTGGGGCTAGGTGTGTACTTTGGAGGTTGTGGCTTCATTGGTTGGCTAATGTGTGCTACCTTGCCCACAACGTTCCCTGTCTGGAAGCCAACCAATGAAGGGTAGATGGTAGGTATGACTGAGTCAAAAGCTCTCAGCGCAGTTATGCAATCCCCACGGTTCCTTAGTCTGGTCTCAATTCCCTTAGACTCACATAGCATCTGTAGATCACCAGTTGAAAATGATTCATAATCAGCCGCAATCGGCGGAGAAAATGCCCCAGATATGGGGAAAGGCGACTGATAGAGAGGGTTAGCTTGAGGTTTAGCGTCAGAGGTGACATGGTTAGATGGAGACGTGGGAGAGAGAGAGATGTTAGTTGGAGAGTGCAGAGTAGGGTTGGTTAGATTGGTGATGGCAGAAGCATCAGAGGAAACTACAACAGATCTAGTGTTGGTGGATCCAGCCTGCCTCAGCAGAGTTAGCCCAGAAAGAGCCTCTTCCGCTTCCAGCATTGGATCACCAGTCACTGCTATCCCCTCAGGCCAGGTGTACATAATGCGGTTCTTCCGGACCGAAACTGCCTTCTGTATACCATGCCTGCCTACCATAATAGACTTCTGAAGCCACAGCTCAGCTACATCTAAGGTTTTTGCTGCCCAGAGCCTGGGTTTAAACTCAGTTATGAATTTCTCCCACCTCCAGGCATCAAATGTCCCCTCTAGAGGAATAGCCCAAGTAGTATCCTTGGACCAACTATGCCATTCCTTTAGAGGTTTCATGACCTTTGCCCCAAAGCTAGATTTCATGTACTGTGCAGCCGTCTGACTCTGGGAAGCCTCACATTCCTTCCCTTGCATGGACTTCAAATTGCCCATGGCGATTCGAATCGGCTTATAGTCTTATTCCTGCGTCCAGGAAAAACCCCTGCACCTATTTAGGAGAGCACCGTCAGGTGCCTTCTTCTACGGTGGATTGACAAACTGCAACCACTATATCTGGTCCAGTCCCCCAACTAGAAAACCTAACCGAGGTTTTATTAACTCTATGGCTTGTTGCCCCAACACTTTTGGCACAGAACTACAGAGTACTACACTTTTACACCGCAATACTCGTAATAACTATGCCCAATGATTAGTCAACAACCACAGACCACCCCCCGAATTATGTCTCTACCCCTTACAGTGTATGCATACATACCTCTGTACGACTGTACACTGCGTCGTCAGATTAAACTGCACAGCACACTTCCGTTTATTTTCGCGACAGAGCAATGTGACTTCTCTAAATAATCACAAAAATTAAATAAAAAAATTAAATGGGGATAGCTTTCTGTTGTCTATTTCAGCAGTTGTACGATGTCTCAGTAGTTACACGATCAAACTAATAAACTAACCGTCTGAGCGTGAACAAAAAATTGACTACTTGCTGCGCAAAAGTAACTCAATTAACAATAAAAGTGAATATAAAGCGAGTTTTAAAACCAAAGCCTTTCTTTCCTACCGCAAGCTATACAATAAAAGATGCAGCTCTAAAACCAAAAACAATGGGGGAGTGGCATGAATTGCCTTCTGAGAAACTCAAAGAAAATGCCCAAACAATTAAAAATTAAAAAAAAAAATTAAAACACACACCCCGTTAAGAGAACAAAAACTCAGTTAAAGTTAGTTTTACTATCTATTGAAATTCAGTGTAAAGCAGAGTCTTCACTTTAAACTGAAATTAAAACCAAAAGAAAACCCAATCGTTTTACAAAAAATATGCAAAAAATAACTAAACCTGAAGATTGGATTCATACAAAGAAAAACAAAAATGGTGACTCAGACCACATGGCTGAACAAACACAAAGGAAAACAAAATGGTGTCTTCAAAACAAGATGATGTCCTCAGGCCACATGGCTGAACACACACAAAGGAAGATAAAATGGTGTCTTCAAAACAAGACCAAACCGTGCCTCTTACAAACAAAAATCACTGTTTTAACACAAAACAGACTGTGCTACTTAAATCATACTAAACGTTAGACGAACTATAATAGCTACACACTTTACAAAAGTTATTTCACACGGTGACCAGCACTATGAAATAACTCAGCCACACAATGTTTTGTCATTCAATCTCTGCCGCACATTTAAAACATCAACTAGCACACTCCATGCATACCGTCACGTTGTACTACAGGAAATGGTTTTACATTTAACATAAACCCCATACAAGGACCCTCTAGGCTGTATTGACTATGGGGTCTACACAGAGGACAGTAATATAGACTTCTATCCCAAGCCAATACAGCTATCCCTCCCAGTACAAATATAAATCCCTTGTACACAAAGAGTGAAACCACAAAAATGTGTTCTTTTGCTAAGCGGAGTTACCTGCAACAGCGAGCAGAGGGACCAGATTCCGGTTCTAGAACAACAAAAATTTCAAAAGTTGAAATGGAGTCTGTCTTACCAAACTTTGCCGGCCTTTTCCTGTCCCAGAACCGCGGACCCAATCTCTCCTCTCGGATCGCTGTGCTGGAACTACGTTGGCTCCTACCTGGCTCGCCAGAATGTCATGGAAGAATTCCCTTGGGCTTTGTACGCAAATCCACACCGCGCCTAAATGTGGACTTCCAGCGTCTAAAGGCACACAAAGCACAAAACAATTCCTTCGTGCTTAAAAGCACGTTTGTATCAAGCTCTTTGGTACAAGGAATTTGAAGTACTTCAATGGCACCAGGTAGAATCAGAAACGATGCTGCTTCAAGCTGGAGTCTCAAGCGTCTGGGCAGAGCTCAGCCACCCGGATTCTTTTATTCATTGGAAACAAAAGGATAACAAAACAGGAAGTGATGGCCCCAACAGCCAATCACTTCCCTTAATACAAAATGACATCACAGGAAATGACAAACAGTAAAGGGGAGGGCACTCACAGGAGGGAAAGGGGAGGAAGTGCACACCCCCCATCTTAATCAGCATGGAGCCCACACAATACTGTTCAAAGTAAACAGTATCTAGTGAGATCATTCTACTTGTTCTTATAGTTTTGGGACAATCTGCGGGGACATTGCTACTGCTGTTGTCAATATACTGTACAAGTACACCGACAAGGCAGATATCAATGTCCTCTTATAAATACAGATATGTATCCATAAAGCGGATAACGAAGTCCGCAAGAGAGAATTAATAGGTTTCTCTCATTATGCGGACTTCGCTTCTCTAAAGTGTATAGCCATTGGAAAGCATGCAGTCCAGCACATTGCGCTTGATATCTACAAACCAACAAACGCCCACACACGCAGAGAACACGTTTCAATCCCATAAGAAGGTTTTCATACTGACCGTTTTTACCGCTGGTCTCGATTCAACCCAAGTGCGCTCTGCTAGAGCGCTCCTCGATTAAACATCAGACACAGGGAGACAGATGACAATCTATAAAACGCACATCCTAGAATAAAATGTCCACATAAATCTTATATAATAAAATTTCCACAACAGATACTTCAATGGCGGGATTAAAGCCAGCCTTAGCCACTTCTTGTGTAGCTAGAAATTTAGAGTTCTGGTTATCACATCTACAAGAACACTTGCAGGCAGGCACTCCTAGAGGGGAGCTCTTGAAAACCTCTCCAATGCTTTTCCACAGCCGCTATAACTCGGTCTATGATCTCCGCTGTAGGGTTAGGACCATAATGTGCCAGTCTTATGTTAACAGCCCGATCAAAACTTGCCTCTTCGGGTGTCCTGTCTGTTGCGCTGGGCCTTTCGGTTATGTTGGGTCTTTTGGCTCTATCCATTTCGACTAGTTCTGCGATAATGTCCCTCTTCTTACGGTTGTTGGCCGGTCGGCCCCAGTTCTCCAGTAAGTCCTTGAGGGAAAAGCGCTTTAGCCGTTCATACTGTGCTTCCATTTGCCTGTGTCCTCTTGTAGCTGTCCTTCTAGGCTGTGGGAATCATCCCGCTGCTTGCCACTAATGTAACGGCCCCCCGAGAGTGAGATGGGTTAAAGCCGTTTAGGACATTCCATTTCCGAACCCAAAGGCAGCTACCAAACGCTCCAATCAGCGAACAAGAAACCCATACGAATAATTCTCCCCCAAGTATGAGACAAGGCTCTGTGTTGAGGGTCAAGCAGGAATCAGCATTTATTGAAAGGAATACAAGTCCTATATACAGTAAAAGAGGAGGTGCATACCTCCTGCTCATATTACTCTGAAAATACACCTGTGACCAGACCTAATTAGCATGAGCTAATTACTAATCCTTTAGACAGCCTAGATGACTCAGACATGACCTTTAGGCCAGACTTGCCATCTTGTAGCTCAGAAGACACAATCAACATTATCACAAATCAACACAGAACTCCTTCACACAATAGCAGAGTTAATTAACACAAACAACAATGGGGATCTAATGACTCTTAGATCCCATACTAGACTTATTTACAATAAACACATTCTAGCAGACGACAGACAAGTGGCTGGAGTTGATGACATCAGAACCTTCTATGACCCTCAACATTATGAAGCCATCACTATAATATGGCATATAATATGGCATATACAGGGTTCCCAGAGTCTGTGTGTTTTGGGGGGACATGGACTTGAATCCAAAGTAACATTACTTCAAGGTCCCCAGGCATACACCTCGCAAAGAGTATTGTTCCCTTAAAATCCATGGCCCATAATCGGAAGGCAAGAGGCTAGCATTCAGTCCTCTCCAAAAGCCTCTGTCCCGGCTAGGACTGTCACAGCTTATTTATGCTGACTGGGAACATCCAGACAGGCATTTTATTCCTCCTAAGAGATTTTCGCAGATGTATCCTATTGAGGAGAAGTTTAGTAAGAAATGGAGTGTACCAGCAGTAGATGCTGCTGTCTCTTCCCTAAATAAAAGTCTAACTTGTCCAGTAAACAATGTTCAGATATTTAAGGATCCAGCGGATAAGAGGCTGGAATCATTGCTTAAAGCATCGTTTTCTATGGCCGGTGCAGTAGCACAAACTGCGGTAGCAGCGATTGGTGTTTGTCAATTCCTTAATGACAAAATGAAACGGGTTGTCAAAGGGGAAGAGGTCCCCGACCTAGCAGAACTGCCTAGGGCCCTTTGTTTTGCGGTTGAGGCCATTAAAGATTCTATTCATCAGACGTCATGCCTTGCTCTTCTCCTAGTGCAGTGATGGCGAACCTATGGCACGCGTGCCACAGCTGGCACGCTGAGCCATCTCTGTGGGCACACGAGAAGGATCAGGTTCGTGATGGGGAGAGCCCGGCAGCGAGGTGCAGGAAACGATCTGCCCGAGTGAATGGGCGGCCCACAGCCTCGGCGCGGAAGGTTACAGCCCTGAGAGCATAGGAGGGAGAGAAGCAAGTAGCGGTGAGGTACAGGAAATGATCTGCCCGAGTAAGTGAATAGGCGGCCCCGCGCGGAAGGTTACAGGCCTGAGAGCATGGGACGGAGAAAAAAACAAGCAGCGGCAAGGTACAGGGAACGATCTGCCCGAATGAGTGAGTAGGCAGCCCCACAGCGTCTGCACGGAACGTTACAGGCCTGAGAGCATGCGAGGGAGAGAAGAGCTTCACCGCTTACTTGATGGCCGAAGAGGGGCGCAGCGGGCACAGCATCCCTGGCGCCTTCTGGAGCCTGGACTTCTTAAACCTCCTCTTCAACAGTGAGGCTCGGAGAACAGGCGGACTGTGGGCCCTGAAGCCGAGGACAGGCGAGAGGCGCAGGCTGTGAGGGAGCCGCTGGATGGAATAGAGCAGAAAGCTCTCCCGGATCAAGGACGGAGACCGGTACCGAGCACAATTATACACTGACTACCTGCAGACAAAGACTGGGGCAGGGAGGCAGAGCAGGGATGGCAGAATAGGACAGAGATATAGGTCTCTCTCTCCTCTCAGCCCTCCTCCTTCTCTCTTAGCCCCCCTCTTTTTAAGTCCCCCTCTCTCTGTCCCCTCCCCTCCCTCTAACACCCCTCTTACTCTGTTCCCCCTCTCTCAGCTCCCTCCTCTCTCAGCATCTCTCTCTGTCCCTCTCTCTCTCTCACACAACCCCTCTCTCTCTCTCTCACACAACCCCTCTCTCTCTCACACACAACCCCCCCTCTCTCTCTCTCACACAACCCCCCTCTATCTCACACAACCCCTCTCTCTCTCACACACAACCCCCCTCTCTCTCTCACACACAACCCCCCTCTCTCTCACACACACAACCCCCCTCTCTCTCACACACACAACCCCCCTCTCTCTCTCACACACAACCCCCCTCTCTCTCTCACACACACAAACCCCCCCTCTCTCTCACACACAACCCCCCTCTCTCTCACACACACAACCCCCCTCTCTCACACACAACCCCCCCTCTCTCTCACACACAACCCCCCTCTCTCTCTCTCACACACAACCCCCCTCTCTCACACACAACCCCCCTCTCTCTCACACACACAACCCCCCTCTCTCTCACACACACAACCCCCCTCTCTCTCACACACACACAACCCCCCTCTCACACACACACCCCCCCTCTCTCTCACACACACAACCCCCCTCTCTCTCACGCACAACCAACTCCTCTCTCTCTCTCTCTCACATACAACCCCTCTCTCTCTCTCTCACACACAACCCCCTCTCTCACACACACAACCCCCCTCCTCTCTCTCACACACACAACCCCCCCTCCTCTCTCTCACACACAACCCCCCCTCTCTCTCACACACAACCCTCCTCTCTCTCTCTCTCTCTCACACACACCCCCCCCCTCTCTCTCACACACACACACCCCCATCTCTCACACACACACACACCCTTTTCGCTCAGCTCCCCCTCTCTTGCGAATTGCTGTGTTGGCACTTTGCAACACAAAACCAACTTAATTATTTCAGTTTGGGCACTCGGGCTCAAAAAGGTTCGCCATCACTGTCCCAGTGCATATGCGAAGAGTCCTATGGCTTAAACATTGGTCAGCAGAGTTACCTTGCAATAAACTACTGACTGGGTTTCCCTTCCATGGGGAGAGGTTGTTTGGCGATGACTTGGATAAAAACATCCAGAAGATTTTGGGTGAAAAAAAGTACCCTTCTTTCAGTGAAAAAAAGGAGCAGGCGTCCTTTATTAAAACGCTCTGCTTCTCCTTCGCCTGGGGCATAAGCCTCCAGGCAGTCTCGACAGCATCCGCCATCAACCCCAAGAGGGAGACCTCAGAACCAAGTTCAGGGCCAGAAAAAGCCCTGGGGACAAAAATCTGTGAAACAGAGTCCAAAGGCCTCTTTGTGATGGGGCGCCCTCGCTCGATCGAGTGGGGGGAAGGCTCCTGCAGTTTGCATAAGCCTGGTAGGAGGAGATCCAGGACAGATAGGTCATCTCCATAGTGCCTGTAGGATACAAACTGGAGTTTCGGGACTTTCCACCTCCACGTTTCCTAAGATCGAGCGTTCCCAAGGACCTGATAAAAAAGGGTCTTTGTTTCAGGCACTAGACCGGCTGCTGCTTCAGGGGGTGAACATGGAGACCCCCCCCCCAGAGGAACAAGGGAGAGGGTTTTATTCAAATCTCTTCACGGTGCCAAAACCGAATGGAGATGTCAGACCCATTCTAGATCTCAAGGGTCTGAACCGATTCTTAAACATTCGGACTATTCGCATGGAATCAATCCGGTTAGTGGTATCCACCCTTCAGGGAGGAGAACTCCTAGCGTCAATAGACATCAAGGATGCATATCTCCATGTTCCAATATTTCCTGCTCACCAGAAGTTTCTGCGTTTCGTAGTAGAACAGCGACACTTTCAGTTTGTGGCCCTGCTTTTCGGATTGGCCACAGCGCCACGAGTCTTTACAAAGGTCCTAGCCCCGCTTCTGGCAAGACTGAGGGCCCAGGGTATTGCAGTAGTGGCTTACCTAGATGACCTACTACTAGTGGATGTCCGGGAAATTAAGCTGTACGCCATGCGCACAGCATATCTCCCGCGCTAATAAGCACACATTTCCTCTAATGATATAATGCATCTTACTTACAACTCTATTTCCCGTATATCCACAAGTAAACAGACATCACTATAGCTTACATCTCAGCTCCATCAGCATAACTGCCCTCTGCCCAGCATGCTTGGCTTTTTATTCGTAAAAGACAAAAGCTACGACAAACCGGAAGTGATGGCTCCAGCAGCAAATCACTTCCTTCAAGGGAAGTGACATCACAGGTAGAGCTGCAACTAACGATTATTTGTTCTGTCGACTAATATAGCGATTATTTTTTCAATTAGTCGACTACTCTAACGATTATTTTTACTTAATTTTTTTACTTAATCTAGTGTTCTTTTTTTGATTAGCTAATTAATCCTTTGGATAACTTTACAAAAAATGATAAGTACAACTTCTTCTAATATAATATTTCAACTTTAATTAATTTTTTTCCAAAAAATACTTCAATGTGGTTGAAGTTTTTACAGTATACAAAATAAAGTGCCAAAAATAAAATGTAAACAACACTTTAGCATCAGCCACGAATAATGTCATAATGGCATTGGCATTAATTCAGAACCAGAAGCATTCAAAAATGCCATATAAATTTAACAAAAGCACTGCTGCTCAACACTGTGTGTGCAAAACACATGAAAGACATATACAAAAATAAAGTGCCATAAAATAAAATGTAACACTTTAGGGCATCAGGCATGAAAATGCGATATAAATTCTGCCTAACACTTTGCAAAAGATGCATTCTGAAGGCATTATGTGGTGGAGTAACCTTACTACTTTAAACCACATAATGCCTTCAGAATGCATCTTTTGCAAAGTGTTAGGTAGACTTTATATGGCATTATGCCTGATGCCCTAAAGTGTTGTTTATACAAGTAACACCACAAAAATACTGGTCAACTCAACATACAATAACACTATGTAATCATAGTGTTATTGTATGTTGACCAGTATTTTTGTGGTGTGTTACTTGTAATTGTAATGTAAAACATACCTGAAAGGTAACATAGTTTTAAAGGAGCCAAGTCCAACAAAAGCACTGCTCAACACTGTGCAAAAATAATGGCCAATACAGTGCAAAGATTATCTGAAGGCAGCCATCTCAACATAAATACAGCCCAACATGAACAGTGCAAAAGGTTGGGGGCCTGTGTTACTTCCTCCATTGCAATGCTATATAATATATAGCATTGCAATGGAGGAAGGTTAGCATATCGACATGCTCTGAAGTTAGGCTTGCTCTTTTTTTAGCCACAATGTTGCCAGCAACTGAGAAAAGCCTTTCAGGTGGGGTTGATGTTGCAGGCACAGACAAGTAACTCTTTGCCAGCATGGCCAAGATGGGAAACCTCTTTTCATTTTCCTTCCACCATTTCAGCGGATTTTCTGCCTTTGGAATAGCCTGCTCACTAAAATACATGTGTATCTCATTCCTCGCAACTTTACTGTGAGTTTCTTGATCTTGAATGTGACCAGTTATGTCATCTTCACGATTACTGTGGTCATCTGAATCTGAATCGAGCAGTGTTCAACAGAGACACTTGCCTCTTCTCTGAAAATTTCATGTCTGCACTGGCTGACTGAACCTGTTGTTCCTCACATTGATGTTGATGTGTTTGCTCTTCCTCTTATCTTCTTTTCTCTTCAAGAGAAAGAGCTGGGACTTTGAGGTGAACTTTTAAACTGTCCTCTGCTGGCAGGAATTTTAGTTTGCGGAATCTGGGGTCCAGGGCTGCTGCAATAAGACATATATTTTCTCCACCATCATCTCTGAATTTAGTTTCCCGCTCCCATCTTTATGTCATCTCCTGTGCAGCAACACTTTGGAAAGCCTTGACTGCTGCTGTCTCGAAAATTGTGCTCTGTATCTATTTCTGGAGGCCCTTTACCAGAGGAGGTAGAGCGGAACCGGTCACATAGGACTCTCCACTCAAGAAAACGGTAGCACACTCAAAAGGCCTCAGGACTTGTTCCACTTCCTCAAGTAAGCTCCACTGATCATGCTTTAAATCCAGGAAGCGCTTCCCTCGTGGTGTGACATCAGGATCGGAAAGAGTTGCAGTCACAGGCCACCTCTGTTCAAGCAGGCGGCTGATCATGTGTAACGTACTGTTCCATCTTACGGATACATCATTTATTAGTGCATGCTCAGGGGTACCCATTTATTGCTGCTTTGCTTTAAGCTTTGTAGACGCCAGCTCACTTTTTTTTAAATGTTCCACAAGGCACTTTGCAGCCCTCAGTGTCTTGCTGATCTGGGGATCCTTCAGGGCATGGTTGACAACTAACTGCAATGTATGACCAGCACACCTGAGAGAATAGATGCCATGCTTTTCTTCCAAAATACGCAGAGCAGCGACAACATTTGCAGCGTTATCATGGACAACTACATTTACATTGGCCATGGATATCTCAAACTTCTCAGCTGCTTTTTCCACCCAGTTAGCAATGTTTTCAGCTTCGTGCCGATCTTCAAGTGGCATAGTGGTCAGATTGTACGATGTAAGATTCCAGTCTTCATTAATGAAGTGGCATGTGACACCCAAGTATGCCTCTGTGGTGAGAGCTATTTTTGATTTCACATCTTTGAGTGACGCTTTCAATCTTTCAAAATTCTCCTCATATTTCTTCTCCATCAGCTTAGTGAAATGGGACCTGGAGGGAAGTGTGTATCCTAGGTAAAACGTGTTGATCATCTCACAAAATCCTTGACCGTCTACAATAGAAAGAGGTCTTGTATCTTTTACAATCATGTTGAGTTTGCTATTAGTATGTGTAACGGCCATTTGGGGTGTGAAAACAGTGACAGCCTTTTTATGAAAGAAGAAATCCTGTACACAGCTTTGCCTCTTCCTGAGAAAAAACAACAACACACAATAATTAATAACATTAGTAAGTAGGAACCAACATGAAATCTATGAATGCTCAATGCTAATAATGTACTGTATTTCAAAGAGGGTACATGTAGGGTAGTAAATCTGCATAATATTATGAACTGAATGTGATTAATATCTATGTTTAATTATGATTACAATATTAATTGTATTTCATCTAGTAGAAAAAGTTTGAGATATCCATGGCCAATGTTGTAGCTGCATAATGCTGCAGTGCAAATGTTGTTGCTGCTCTGCATATTTTGGAAGAAAAGCATGGCATCACTTCTCTCAGGTGTGCTGGTCAGATTGCAGTTAGTTGTCAACCATGCCCTGAGGGATCCCCAGATCAGCAAGACACTGAGGTCTACAAAGTGCCTTGTGAAACATTTAAAAAAACGTGAGAGGGCCACTACAAAGCTTAAAGCAATTGGCAAAGCACAGCAACAAATGGGTACCCCTGAGCATGCAATATAGGATGTATCCGTAATTACTAGCATATAATAATTAAATCTTGACCAAAACACAATTACTCCCAAAACTAATTGTAATAATAAGTATAGTACTTACAAAGATGGCTCGTCCGTTTAAGGTCGGAGAGCGCCAGGATGTTTTCTTCTGAGGTGCTCGTGCATCGCAGTTGTGCTGTAGTGGTACGCCATTTCAGTTTTGCAAAGGGAACAAAGGACCATTTTATCTGGCCTCTGTTTAAAGAATTCCCATACTTTTGATAATTGTGGTCTAGCTTTCTGTGCTAGACTGGAACTTTCTCCATTCCCATGAGCAGGAGCAGGAGCCGCCACTACCCGCGAGATAAGACCACGAGATGAGTGTGACGTGTCAACGCCTTTTCACGCATGCCAAAGTATTTCAGTAGTCAACGTAATCGATTGCGTCGTGGCAGCTCTAATTACAGGATATGACCTAACAAGAAATCCTTCCAACTGGATGAGTTAATACAAACAACAAATGAATAATGGCTAAAGGAGTCCTATGGGTGTGTCTGAGCAGATACAGGGTGTATTGCCTTTCCTGGAACAAAGGAAGCCGCATGGCTGAACAAACATGGACTCTGTCTCTGATCATGACAACCCAAAAGCTCCCGTATTACCGCTGATAGGAATCCTTATTCTGTGCTGTTCCAGAGAATATGCATACCCGGATTATACTACCGTTCTTTGTGGATGGGAGGCTATCTGCAGGTGCACGCTACGAATCCCGACCTGTGCTGATCAGACACAGCAGAGACAAGAGCGTACATCCGCCTATAACCAATAATGTCCTTGCAGAGTGAACATGTCCCCTCCAGACGAACGTCTGTGCTAATGCACAGGGGCCCTTTCGCTTGTGGACATATCCCCACTCTGCAAACACCTCTCTCCAACCTCAAGAAGTTTTCCACTACCAGACAGGACTCAACCAGCGTCAGTCTGCCCCAGTCAGCTCTTTAGAGCGGGCTGCAGGAGTACTAACACTGGGCGACACTATGACAATACATATTAAATATATCTTCATAAAATTTTCAAAACAGCTCCTCCTCTTTGTCATATGCTCCCATGTGTCCCTCAATGAATCTTGATCTTCTTCTTACACCTGGAAATGAATCAGTCCTTACAGTCCATATGAGTCCATAAAAAAGGAAAACACGGCTTGACATGTAGACTCTGTTATTCAGGAGAGATGACATGGTGAGCTGTAGTAATTGCCGGTCGGTCTGGGATCCTCTGTGTCTTGTACGTGGGTCAGGCTTCGGGGCGTCTCATCGAGGAAGATGTGGTCATCTGCTCGGGCTCTGGTCACGCGTCCAATCAGGCAACAGGAGCACCTCATCACGACATATAGAAGGAATAGAAACAAAATGACATGAGTACCGTATATATATCCCTACTTCCTTCAACCACGATCCAATGGAAAATAAAAAATCCCCAAAGTTTCTCAAACCCTTAAAAAGGTTTCAACCTTCACTAGCTATAGCTCTGGCTTCAACAGTTTTTAAATGAACATCCCATCCACAATGGATGAGAAATTGTTCAATCATATCATAAGCTCAAGCCTCCACCTTGTACATGCAGGAAACCATGCCCAGATCTGGTCGGGGGTGGTGAACAATTCCCTCCTAGCTGTCCCTGCCATTCTTACCTTCTCTCGCGCCATCAGATCCTCATGATCGGCCACGACATAAGATGCTGGGACGAGTTTCACAAGCACGCATGAACCTCTTGCATTAGAGGGAATTACCTTATAAGCTGTAGATCCGCAAAATCACCAAACTAAAGTTGAAACACACTTGTGGGCTACCTAGTTGTCCCGATACCCAAACCGGCAAGAGGCAGAGCTATTGTTAAAACTATAACCAATTTTACCCTCTAGAAATGTATTGTTAAATTCTATTGACAAGTGTCTGTTTGGAGTCTTTACTAGTTTGTCAAAACTCCTCATATCAATATGAACATCATAAATAGCATGTACCGCTGTCATCGCTGGGGTACTAAAGCTTGGTGGAGATTCAGAGTAGACCCAGCAATTGGTCCTGTTCGCTTTCTTAGTTAGTTGGAGAATACACTTTAAACAATAAGTTGAGATGCTTTTCATCGTTACCCTTGCTAAAATGTACTAAACAAAAAATATAAATAAACAAAGATACTCCTCATTTTTTGGTGTGGTTGAGCAGCTTCTTGCAGTGGCTGGCGTGGTCTCCCTCAAGCTTACAACAACCCAGTCACCTGGTTGGAAAGAATGTAAACTGGTTATTGTCAGGGTCCAGGAGGGACTCCATGAACCCTGTGGTGGACCTTTTGAAGTTCATGTTACAGTGACTGCACCTACCACATCAGCTGAGACAGCTAATGAGGAAAGTACAACTCTGGCTTTGGTTGACCTCCAAACAAACCTCATATGGCAATAACCCAGACATGTGGGACTGTGGTCACTGCATAACCTGTGCGTGACTTATCATCTGGGGTGTAATACCTGGAACCATTGACAAAAAGGTTCCTATGGGAGCGTCCTTCACCAGACTGCTGCTTTCTGATTCAAATTCCATCATAGAAAGACAGTCTTGGCACAAACTTGGTTAGAATTAGAAAGGTTAGTATTATTAGTTTGAAAAACTGTCATTCTTACATTTATCCCCCCATTTTCTTCCTCATTACAAACTGAAGGAAGAAATGCAGGGAGTGGTGCAGGAAAAAAAAAGAAACAATGAAATGGCTTATGATACTTTTACCTCCTTAGGCTCTTGTATTTATCCATATGTACAGCTGTCTACATACACCTGCTCTCTATGTACATACTGTGAGGGGGTTAGCTCGGCAGCGGGTGTGTGTGACCCCCGGGATGGGCTCCCCACACAAAAACAGGCCCAGCAAACAGAGGTTGTGGTTTTCAAAATCAAAAAGGTGCGGTTTATTTTCTATTTACAGTGACAAAACACAGCAAAGCAAAAGAAACATAAATAAAATAAATCCTGGTCAACTTGACCTCTGAGTAAACATACAGGTTTCCTAACTAACAACTGGGATCAGCCTAGTGCTGTCCTAGTCCCTAAGTCCCTGGTTTTAAATGTCCAAGCAAATAGCCACACAGGCTTTGTCTCACCGCACAGGGGTTCACTCTCCCTAGACAGTCCACACAGGTCTGGGTCCAGGCATGAGCAAACACCTAATGAAGCTGGGAGTTCTTATAGAGGCCTAAATGAGCTGACAAGCTTCAGCTGGTCTCATCAACTCCCTGTCTGCACGACGCCCCACACTCTCCCTAGAGGTATGAGTCATCCATGAGCCCACTAGCCTCAGCTGGGCTTATACAACTCTCCACCTAGTTGTATAAGTCGGCGTAAAGCCTGAATCTGGGCGAAATATATCTACCCCCCTGGATGCAACCAGGTGACTTTACCTTCCTGCTGTCACATACCCCCCCCCCTCTTGTTTTAACCTCAGGGTTGGAACACCAGCAATCAGGCATTCATGTAGTCGAGACAAAGCATCCACATTCCCCATTTGAACGCCAGGGCGATGCTTTACTGTGAAGTTGAATTCCTGGAGGGCCAGGAACCACCTATTCACTCTTCTATTTGTTTCCTTGTTTTGAGCCATCCACTTTAACGGAGCGTGATCCGTAACCATGTCAAAGTGCCTACCTAGCAGGTAGTACCGAAGGGAATCTAGAGCCCACTTCACCGCTAAACACTCCTTTTCAACGGTGGCGTAATTTACCTCATGGGACTTCAACTTCCTGCTGAGGTAAATGACTGGGTGCTCTTCCCCGTTCCAGACCTGGGACAATACTGCTCCTAACCCCACATCTGACGCATCACTTTGTACGACAAAGTCTTTAGAGAAGTCGGGTGAGTACAACACTGGCTGGCTACATAAGGCTTGTTTCAAGAATTGGAATGCTGCCTCAGCCTCGGGGGTCCATTTAATCATGACCGACCCTTTCCCCTTCGTCAGGTTGGTTAGGGGCACAGCCTTAGAAGCAAAGTGGGGAATGAATCGCCGATAATACCCAGCGATTCCCAGAAAGGCTCGTACCTGCTTCTTGCTGTTGGGACGTGGCCAACTCTGGATGGCCTCGACTTTGTTGAGTTGGGGTTTTATTACTCCCCTCCCAATGGTGTACCCAAGATATTTGGCCTCCTCCTGCCCAATGGTACACTTCTTGGGGTTAGCCGTAAACCCCGCTTCCCGAACAGAGTCCAGGACTGCTTGCACTTTTGGCAGATGTGAGGCCCAATCTGTGCTATGGACAATTACGTCATCCAGGTAAGCCGCAGCATACTTCCGATGGGGCCTCAGCATCTGGTCCATTTTCCGCTGGAATGTGGCCGGCGCATTCTGTAACCCGAACGGCATTCTTTTATATTGGAACGCCCCGTCTGGGGTTACAAATGCGGTTTTCTCTTTGGCCGACTTGGCCAGGGGGATTTGCCAATACCCTTTTGTGAGGTCAAGAGTCGTCATGTATCGGGCTGTTCCCAGCCGGTCGATCAACTCATCTATACGTGGCATGGGGTAGGTGTCAAATTTTGTAACTTTGTTCAACTGACGAAAATCGTTACAAAATCGCCAGCTCCCATCCGGTTTAGGCACCAACACAATGGGACTAGACCAATCACTTTGGGACTCCTCTATCACCCCTAAGACCAGACCATCCCCAGGGGCGGATAAGAGGATTCCAAGGGGTGAGGGTGGAGAGAGTGAGAGGGTGGGAGCTCTACCCCAAGTTTGGCGAGAACAGCCTGGGAAATCAGCGGCTCAAGAGGCGGCAAGAAGGATCGTTTGCTACCGCTGCCGGCAAGCGGGACATATTGCAGCCAATTGCCCGGTTGTGGAGGAACCCATGCAGTGTGACTTTCTGACGGGCAGACGTCAGTCGCTGTGTGCGACAGTCGCATGCACTGCCATTCGAGGAACTGAGAAACATTTATGCAAAATGTGTGTTAATGGTAGAAATGTTGTGGTATTGCTGGATTCAGGTAGCCTTGTGACCCTGATAAAGGCTGAGTTAGTTAAAACAGAGGTCTTTGGGAATAGCAAGGTAGCTGTTATTTGTGTGCATGGGGACACCCGAGAGTATCCAGTGACTACAGTGTGTTTCGAGACCCCCAAAGGTACCCTCTCTCATCCAGTGGGCTTAGTATCTCAGTTACCGCATGACGCCATTGTGGGAAGGGATTTTCCGAAGTTCTGGGAACTGTGGGATGATCCTGAGCCCCCCACTGGTGCCCCTATGTACCAGGAATGTGATAGCCAGAACTCCCCTGAGAGTGGTGAGGACTCTCCGGAATTTCCCTTATCAGTATTGGCAGGGGAGACTCAAGAAACTGGAGAGGAGCCCACCTCCTCAGACGAAAACCTACCGTCTGTGGAGTTTTCTGATCTTGAGGTTCACAGGGAAAACTTTGCCACAGAACAGTTGAAAGACCCCGCCCTAATAAAGGCACGGGAAAACGTAGTGAAAATAGATGGCGAGTTAGTGAACCCAGATAATACCTGCACTTACCCATACTTCAGCGTAGAGAAGGACCTACTGTATCGGGTGGCAAAAAGGGCAGAAGAAACCGTTGAGCAGCTTGTGGTGCCCAAACCTTACAGGAAGTTGGTGTTGGAGTTGGCCCATGGGCACATTCTTGGAGGTCATCTGGGGACAGAGAAAACCCGAGAGAGGGTATTACAGAGATTCTATTGGCCGGGGGTGATGAAGGACATAGAAAATTATTGTTCCTCCTGCCCTGTGTGTCAGAGGGCGGCCCGATGCCACATTTCCGTAGCCCGCTGGTCCCTCTACCCATCATTGAGGTCCCGTTTGAGAGGATCGCCATGGATTTGGTAGGGCCTATAATCAAGTCCGCTAGGGGGCACCAGTACATATTAGTTATAATGGACTATGCCACCCGTTATCCAGAAGCGATCCCTCTCCGAAATACCTCGGCCAAAACCATAGCCAAAGAGCTATCTCTTGTGTTTAGCCGGGTGGGTATTTGTAAAGAACTGCTTACGGACCAAGGTACACCCTTTATGTCCCGGGTTATGAAGGAGCTGTGTAAATTGTTCAAAGTGACGCAATTACGTACATCTGTGTATCACCCCCAAACCGATGGGCTGGTTGAAAGATTCAACAAAACCCTAAAACAAATGTTGAAGAAAGTGGTGGATAGAGATGGAAAGGATTGGGACTGTCTACTTCCTTATCTGATGTTTGCTATTAGGGAGGAGCCCCAATCCTCTACGGGATTCTCCCCCTTTGAGTTACTGTATGGGAGACACCCAAGAGGGCTGTTGGATATTGCCAAGGAAACTTGGGAAAGTGAGAGTTCTCCCCACAGGAGTGTGATTGAGCATGTCGCCCTGATGCAAGACCGAATTGCACAGGTAATGCCCATCGTGAAGGAACATTTGGCCCAAGCGCAGTTAGCACAGCAGAGAGTGTACAACCGTGGAGCCAAGACCCGTACCTTTTCCCCGGGGGATAGGATACTGGTACTTGTCCCTACGGTTGAAAGTAAATTCCTTGCCAAATGGCAAGGCCCCTATGAGATAATGGAAAAAGTGAGCGAAGTGAATTACAAGGTCAGACAACCAGGAAGGCGAAAGCCCGAACAGATCTATCACGTTAATCTGTTGAAAGCCTGGAGGGATAGAGAGTCCCTAGTCGCAGACACTTGGTCACCAGCTCAAACTGGTTGCGTGATTCCTGAGGTTGGAATAGCAGCCACCTTGTCACAACCCCAACAACAGGAGGTTAAGGAGTTTGTGCTTCGCAACAAGGAGGTATTCTCTGAGCTGCCGGGACAAACATCTGGGGTAGAGCATGACATCATTACCCCGCCCGGTGAAAGGGTGAACTTAAAACCCTATCGGATCCCAGAGGCAATACGGGAGGAAGTACAGAAAATGCTGAACTTAGGGGTGATAGAGGAGTCCCAAAGTGATTGGTCTAGTCCCATTGTGTTGGTGCCTAAACCGGATGGGAGCTGGCGATTTTGTAACGATTTTCGTCAGTTATACAAAGTTACAAAATTTGACACCTACCCCATGCCACGTATAGATGAGTTGATCGACCGGCTGGGAACAGCCCGATACATGACGACTCTTGACCTCACAAAAGGGTATTGGCAAATCCCCCTGGCCAAGTCGGCCAAAGAGAAAACCGCATTTGTAACCCCAGACGGGGCGTTCCAATATAAAAGAATGCCGTTCGGGTTACAGAATGCGCCGGCCACATTCCAGCGGAAAATGGACCAGATGCTGAGGCCCCATCGGAAGTATGCTGCGGCTTACCTGGATGACGTAATTGTCCATAGCACAGATTGGGCCTCACATCTGGTCCATTTTCCGCTGGAATGTGGCCGGCGCATTCTGTAACCCGAACGGCATTCTTTTATATTGGAACGCCCCGTCTGGGGTTACAAATGCGGTTTTCTCTTTGGCCGACTTGGCCAGGGGGATTTGCCAATACCCTTTTGTGAGGTCAAGAGTCGTCATGTATCGGGCTGTTCCCAGCCGGTCGATCAACTCATCTATACGTGGCATGGGGTAGGTGTCAAATTTTGTAACTTTGTTCAACTGACGAAAATCGTTACAAAATCGCCAGCTCCCATCCGGTTTAGGCACCAACACAATGGGACTAGACCAATCACTTTGGGACTCCTCTATCACCCCTAAGACCAGACCATCCCCAGGGGCGGATAAGAGGATTCCAAGGGGTGAGGGTGGAGAGAGTGAGAGGGTGGGAGCTCTACCCCAAGTTTGGCGAGAACAGCCTGGGAAATCAGCGGCTCAAGAGGCGGCAAGAAGGATCGTTTGCTACCGCTGCCGGCAAGCGGGACATATTGCAGCCAATTGCCCGGTTGTGGAGGAACCCATGCAGTGTGACTTTCTGACGGGCAGACGTCAGTCGCTATGTGCGACAGTCGCATGCACTGCCTGCATTCTCCACCAACTGTGAGGGGGTTAGCTCGGCAGCAGGTGTGTGTGACCCCCGGGATGGGCTCCCCACACAAAAACAGGCCCAGCAAACGGAGGTTGTGGTTTTCAAAATCAAAAAGGTGCGGTTTATTTTCTATTTACAGTGACAAAACACAGCAAAGCAAAAGAAACATAAATAAAATAAATCCTGGTCAACTTGACCTCTGAGTAAACATACAGGTTTCCTAACTAACAACTGGGATCAGCCTAGTGCTGTCCTAGTCCCTAAGTCCCTGGTTTTAAATGTCCAAGCAAATAGCCACACAGGCTTTGTCTCACCGCACAGGGGTTCACTCTCCCTAGACAGTCCACACAGGTCTGGGTCCAGGCATGAGCAAACACCTAATGAAGCTGGGAGTTCTTATAGAGGCCTAAATGAGCTGACAAGCTTCAGCTGGTCTCATCAACTCCCTGTCTGCACGACGCCCCACACTCTCCCTAGAGGTATGAGTCATCCATGAGCCCACTAGCCTCAGCTGGGCTTATACAACTCTCCACCTAGTTGTATAAGTCGGCGTAAAGCCTGAATCTGGGCGAAATATATCTACCCCCCTGGATGCAACCAGGTGACTTTACCTTCCTGCTGTCACAATACACTTTCAGAAACTCCTTAGACCTGAAAAAAAAAAAATACTTACAAGCAAAAATTATTACTCTATCCTTCATATTTAACCTGCAAAGAATGGCAAACAATAATGATATTCCTGTACATTGGTAAATTGTCAATGACATTCTTCAAAACCAATTCAACAAAAACCCTCTGTAACCCTTACTTTCCCGTTTCTACAAAAATACAACAACCGCGACGCGTAGGTGGATCGCCGCGGTAAGTTCGAACATATTCATGTTACTACATACAAATGTTCAGATACAAATGTGGGGGAGATACTTCATAGTTTCCAAAACAAAAATGAAAAAAACAGAATGCTGCCTTCATTTCTTTAGCGATAGATGGTTCCTACTAGATTCTAACAAGACCAAACTGCACCTCTACAAACCAAAATTACTTTTTTTTTAACACAGAAAAGACCGTACGACTTAACTCACACTAGACGTTGAAATCTGCCCCAAAGGCTGAGAAATTTCACCAGAAACAAAACGCAGTCTTCTACGCAGGATCAAGGAGGAATGGAAGCTGGTGATTTTAGTTGCTACAGCATGGCCCAGGAGACCTTGGTATGCAGAGATCATAACGATGGCGGTGACAGGTCCTTGGACTCTGCCGTCCCGCCCGGATCTGCTTTCGCAGGGGCCAGTGTTCCATCCTGCCTTATGAACGCTAAGTTTGACTGTTGAGGCCCTCATTTTAAAGCATCGGTGGCTTTCAGGCTCAGTAATAACTACCCTGATTAATGCAAGGAAGCCGGCCTCTAGGGCTATTTACTATAAGGTCTGGAAGGCCTATGTTTCTTGGTGTGAAAACAAGGGTTGGCATCCTCGCAAGTATGTTATAAGGAGGATTCTCGCCTTCCTTCAATCAGGAGTGGAGATGAAACCGGCCTTGTCAGTCTTTTTCCAAAGGCCTCTTCCGCGTTCCTTAGTTCAGGCCTTTGTACAAGGTGTAACGCGTATAAATCCTCCGATTAAATCACCTCTATGTCAATGGGATTTAAATCTAGTCTTGTCAGTTCTTCAGGAGTCCCCTTTTAAAGCCAATATCCATTGGCTCTTGTGACAAGAAAATTGGTATTTTTAGTTGCGGTGACCTCCGCAAGAAGAGTTTCTGAGTTGGCAGCTTTATCTTGTAAAGAGCCTGTTCTAGTGGTACATAAGGATAAGGTGGTGTTACGTCCTCGTCCATCCTTTTTGCCTAAGGTAGTATCCAGTTTTCATATGAACCAGGATATTTCCCTACCTTTTTGTTTTCTCCAGAACCTGGTTCTGCAGAAGAAGAGTTACTACACTCTCTTGATGTAGTAAGGGCAGTTCATTTCTATCTGAAAGTAACTGCTCAGATTTGGAAATCTGACGCTTTGTTTGTGTTGCCAGAAGGCCCCAAAAAAGGGCAGGCGGCATCAAAGACGACCATCTCTAGATGGATTCGTCAGACCATTGTTCAAGCTTATATTTTAAAGGGAAAAATTCTCCCTTTTCACCCAAGGGCACATTCTACCAGGGCAGTCAGTACCTGTTGGGCGGTGCGTCCTCAAGCCTCCATGGCTCAGGTTTGCAAGGCCGCAACTTGGTCATCAGTGCATACATTCACGAAATTCTACCAGGTGGATGTAGGTCAGCAGGAGGATGTCGCCTTTGGGCGAAGCATTCTACAGGTTGCAGTATAGGTCCTCATGTCTGACGGTGGTCCGCTTTATTTTTTTGTGTCTGCCTCCCCTCAGATGGCATTGCTTTGGGACATCCCATATGTTATTACTATGGTGCTCTGTGTCCCGTGATGTACGTTAAAGAAAATAGGATTTTTATAACAGCTTACCTGTAAAATCCTTTTCTTGATAGTACATCACGGGACACAGAGGTCCCTCCCCTCTTGTTTGGGATATATATATATATATATATATATATATATATATATATATATATATATATATAGTAGGGCTGTGGAAATTAACTATTAATCCTCGATTAATCAATACATTTTTTTGATCGATCAAAATTGTTTTGATCGGTACTCACCTCTCCGCCGGCTTCCGGGTCTTCAGGGAGTTCTGTCGGAGATCCGGTGACGTCATGGACACCAGCGGGGCTTGCCATGTCCATCTGAAGGGCTCCTTTGCTGTGCCTTCATATCTGCATGCCGGCGGGACCTTACTATCTGCCACACGCAAGGGCTGTTACACTTCCCTCTATCAACCTGGGATTCTACAGCCATCCACTGGGAGTTGTGATAGTTCCCTTCACGGGACATCTACATGCCGACGGACTGATGTTAACCCCTCCTCACCTGGATTCAGCAGTGGTATCGTTGTACACATTTTTATACCAGTATCATACTTAGCTACATGTTTTTATGACTGCTTTTGCTACCGTTTGGTATTACTTGCACCATTTTTACTGTTTATGTAGCTACATTGATTTTATCTCTAGTGCAGTATTTATTTTGTTACCTACTTGAAGACTATAAAAGTTTTAATACTATTCCCATCGAGCACTGCCTTTGTGTGTTTTTTGTATCCTGCTATCCATTTTTCCAGTGGTTGGTAGCTGCACTGGGAATCGGCCTGCAAGGAGATCAGCTAAAAGTAGTTGGATCTGTATGTGCGTTATAATTAATCAAAATTAGTCGATTAATCGATTTAAAAAAAAACGATTAATCGAACACGAAAATTTTAATCAGTAACAGCCCTAATATATAGCTTTGCTACAAAGCTGAGGTACTCCCGGTATGGGAGGGGTTATATATGATCTACTATCAAGAAAAGGACTTTTCAGGTAAGCTGTTTTAAAAATCCTTTTTTTTTTTCACTGTCAGGGCGGTAAGAGTGTGGATCTCTCTTCCACAAGTGGTGGTGGCTGCGGGGAGTATTGATATTTTTAAGAGACTCTTGGACATGCATCTTAAAGAACAGAATATACAGGTATATGGGAAATGATTATTGACACTGACACACGTGTACCTACACAGGTCGGACTGGATGGACTATTGTCTTTATTTAACCTTACCTACTATGTAACTATGTCCTGCATTCTGCATACTGTACCCTTCTCCTGCATCTCATGTCCTGTGGTGACCTACACCCTTCTCTGGTACCCTGCACCCCATGTCCTGCATTCTGCACCCTACACCACATGTCCTGCATTCTGCACCCTACACAACATGTCCTGCATTCTGCACCCTACATCACATGTCCTGCATTCTGCACCCTGCATCACATGTCCTGCATTCCGCACTCTACATCACATGTCCTGCATTCTACACCCTACATCACATGTCCTGCATTCTGCACCCTACATCACATGTCCTGCATTCTGCACCCTGCATCACATGTCCTGCATTCCGCACTCTACATCACATGTCCTGCATTCTGCACCCTACATCACATGTCCTGCATTCTGCACCCTACATCACATGTCCTGCATTCTGCACCCTGCATCACATGTCCTGCATTCTGCACCCTGCATCACATGTCCTGCATTCCGCACTCTACATCACATGTCCTGCATTCTACACCCTACATCACATGTCCTGCATTCTGCACCCTACATCACATGTCCTGCATTCTGCACCCTGCATCACATGTCCTGCATTCCGCACTCTACATCACATGTCCTGCATTCTGCACCCTACATCACATGTCCTGCATTCTGCACCCTACATCACATGTCCTGCATTCTGCACCCTGCATCACATGTCCTGCATTCTGCACCCTGCATCACATGTCCTGCATTCCGCACTCTACATCACATGTCCTGCATTCTGCACCCTACACAACATGTCCTGCATTCTGCACCCTACATCACATGTCCTGCATTCTGCACCCTGCATCACATGTCCTGCATTCCGCACTCTACATCACATGTCCTGAATTCTGCACCCTACATCACATGTCCTGCATTCTGCACCCTACATCACATGTCCTGCATTCTAGAGCTGGGTGATTTTCCTACCAAAAAAAAATCTGCGATTTTTTTTATAAAAAACTCGATTTACGATTCGATTAGATTTTTTTTTATTACATTAATTAAAGTGCATCAACAAACAAAATTGCAAAGGCAAACCCTTTCTCTAACTGCAAAGTCAGTGTGCAACAAAGATTGTTAAACATCCAAATTATTAATACTGTATTTGGATTTAGCTAATAAAACAACAAAAAATCGTGAGTTTACTCTTAGTTGAATTGAACTGTGCCCATGCCTCACTGTGCCCATTCTTCACTGTGCCCGTGTCTCACTGTGCCCAATGCCTCACTGTGCCCAATGCCTCACTGTGCCCGTGCTTCAATCACTGTGCCTGTACCTGATGCAGATTTTCATGGGATACAGATTTTACTGCTACATCCGCGGCCATTCCAGTATTCAAAAGCCGCGCCTCCTCCTCGTCTGTGATAGGCGGTACACTCAATTTCCTAGCATTCAGTGTTCCGCCTATCATGGACATCCGCTCATCCTCATAACACAGACGAGGATGAGAGGATGTCCGTGATAGACTGAACACTGCCTGCTGTGAAATTGAGTGTTCCGCCTATCACAGACGACGAGGACTCAGGAGGCGCGGCTTTTGAACACTGCAATGGCCGCCGTCTGTCTGCATGACACGCTGATCAGGTAGGCAGACGGCGGCTTGCGGTTAGTTAGTGTTACATTACATCTACTCGTGGCGGCTGTGGCGAGTAGATGTAATTGGGGTAACGCCGCCCAGTGCCTTTCCGGATACGCCCCCTGCAGCCCTGCTATGGAAACTTTGAAGGAAAAAAAAATCGATTTTCTTCAAATCTGAATCGATTTGAACTCAAAACTCGATTCAAGATTAAAATCGATTTTTTTCCCAGCCCTACTGCATTCTGCACCCTACATCACATGTCCTGCATTCTGCACTCTACATCACATGTCCTGCATTCCGCACTCTACATCACATGTCCTGCATTCTGCACCCTACACCACGTGTCCTGCATTCTGCACCTTGCACCCCAAGTCCTGTGTTCTGCACCTCGCAAATTACTTGCCCTACCCCAGGCGCCGATAACCCACACTTTCCTTAAAAACTCTCCTAACTTTTTTAGCTGGCTGTTAGATTCAAAGCAAATTTGTCAAGCCCCGCCTTAAGTGACTTCCTCCCCTCCCCCTCATCTCCTTCATTAGGTAGGTCATGCTGAGATAATCTCCCATTGCCTGAGCAATATTCTCATTTGTCTCTGAGCTCCTTCTTGCTATTCCTCGTCCTGCCTGTTGTTTCCTTGGATTGATTTTCTGTGTAGTGACCCCGGCTTCATCTCTTGGATGCGCTCGTCTGTTGCTTGTCCTGACCTTTATCCTGATTCCTGGATCTCCTCCTCATCTCTCCTCCATATCCTCCAACACAGATTTACTCCACACCTGCAGTGATCCTGGGGGTGTGGAAACTTGGACCCAGCACGCAGAAGAATCCATCCCCACCAATAGGAGCTCTGGAGAAAATTGTCTGGTGTGTACCCTCTGTTCCTCCACACGTCACCTGCTCACACGAGAGCTTAATTTCACAGATTCCTGACAGATTTCTGTATGGTAAAGGTCAAAGTTCACTCTTCAGTTTAGGAGAGGTGGAATGCACCCAGGAACAATGCTTTTGTTTGCACAGGAGCCTCATATAGAGGACCCCTCAAATCTCCCCATCAAAATGTCCCTCCATCCAGAGTTTATATGTCCTATGACATCACACTGACCTCACAGCTCCTCCTCCCAATGTCCCTCCATCTGGCTTTTTTTCTGATGCTCTTAGGATGTGGGCTGACTCTTGGCATCCTCACTAGCAAAGTTGGACTGTTGGTCCTGTGTTGTATGTAATGACATCAGAATGCCTGCTACAAGCTTTTAACCACTTAAGCCCTGGACCATTTGGCTGGCCAAAGACCAGACCCCTTTTTGCGATTCGGCACTGCGTCGCTTTAACTGACAATTGCGCGGTCGTGCGACGTGGCTCTCAAACTAAATTGACGTCCTTTTTTTCCCACAAATAGAGCTTTCTTTTGGTGGTATTTGATAACCTCTGTGGTTTTTATTTTTTGCGCTATAAACAAAAATAGAGCGACAATTTTGAAAAAAATTCAATATTTTTTTACTTTTTGCTATAATAAATATCCCCAAAAATATCTAAAAAAAACTATTTTTTTCCTCAGTTTAGGCCGATACGTATTCTTCTACATATTTTTGGTTTAAAAAATCGCAATAAGCGTTTATTGATTGGTTTTCGCAAAAGTTATAGCGTCTACAAAATAGGGGATAGTGTTATGGCATTTTTATTATTTTTTTTTACTAGTAATGGCAGTGATCAGCGATTTTTATCGTGACTGCAACATTATGGCGGACAAATTGGACACTTTTGACACCATTTTGGGACCATTGTCATTTTTACAGCGATCAGTGCTATAAAAATGCACTGATTACTGTAAAAATGAAACTGGCAGTGAAGAGGTTAACCTGCAGGGGGCGCTGAAGGGGTTAAGTGTGACCTAGGGAGTGATTGTTACTGTTAGGGGGTGTGGCTTTCCGTGATACGTCACTGATCGCTGTTCCCGATGAGAGGGAACACGATCAGTGACAGTGTCACTAGGCAGAACGGGGAGATGTTGTGTTTACAGTAACATCTCCCCGTTCTTCAGCTCTGATCCGATAGCGGGACACCGGCGGCGATTGGGTATGCGGGTCCCGCGGGCATGGTCACGGAGCTCGCGACAGGGTCGCAAGCGTGCCAGCGGCGGCGCTCGCGGCCGGCAATTTAAAGAGGATTTTGCCTGTCCGTGCCATTTTGTCGACGTAAATGTTCGTGCGGCGGTCGGCAAGCGGTTAACCTGCATAGTGTGGGGGTCCTGTGTGGGTAAATTATACCTCAACATGAAGTGGGACTTTAATAAAATGGAAACCTGAATGGTGAGGTGGGGAGGATTCTGGGAACATTGATTGATTTTGCTATTTGTGTTTAGATCTAGAGTTTTCCTCCTGTGAAGTCTGGAGATCATATGACCATCACATTGCCTCCACCTCCCTCCCTGATAGAATAGAGAAATACAAAGAAGATTCTAGAAGTCACCAGAGAGATGATGGAGGAGAGGTGAGCGGTGCCGGGAATTCTGGGACATTATTCAGTAACAGACAAGGGATGTGTCTGGATGGTGACTGTATCATTGTGTGTGTCAGGTTCCTATAAGGTGTCAGGATGTCACTGTCTATTTCTCCATGGAGGAGTGGGAGTATTTAGAAGGACACAAGGATCTCTACAAGGACGTCATGATGGAGAATCAGCCGCCCCTCACATCACCGGGTAAGAGGAGACTTTATTGTAAAGGAGAGAGCAGTACGGAGGCTCCACCTAGATCCCCCATCATCTGATAAACACATAGAAACAATGTATTCAGTCAGTGTGTGTGTTTCCTACAGATGGATCCAGTAATGGGAACCCACCAGAGAGATGTCCCCGTCCTCTGTATTCCCGGGATTCCACACAGGAAGGTCATACCATCCCCCACCATCATCAGGTAGATGAGTGACAATTATTGGTAGTTCTGATTTATACACAGCATGTTTGTTACAATGAATGATTTATTATATATCCAGAGTGGAAATCTCGGGGATGATAATATTGTTGTTAAAGAAGAGTATAAAGAGGAGGATGAGGAGTATGGAGTGATGGAGGAGTTATCAGAAGGACACAAGGATATGATGGAGCCACCTAATACCAGAAACCCACCAGAGAGATGTCCCCGTCCTCTGTATTCCCGGGATTCCACACAGGAAGATCACACCATCCCTCACTGTTACAAGGTTGGTGGGATGGAGCATCTAGAACATGGACTCTTAGAGATGATGTGTGGATTTTTTTTATGTGATGTCACAATAATAATTCCTATTGTTTACAGTTGATATTCTCTCTCATTTTCTTGATTTAGAGTGGAGATCCAATCGATATAGAATTTGAGGTGAAAGCAGAAGAAGAAGAGAGGTATGTGAGGGATGATCAGCAGTCTATGGAGGAGGATGGAATAACGGGGACATTTATAGAGGAGGACACTCCTACAGAGATCAGCACAGGTGGGTCATTAACACTAAATACATTCCTCCACCCATACTGCTCACTGATTGGTCCAGAGTAGGGCGGGGACTGGGTGATAATCTTCCTTCTCTGTGCTGCAGACACAAGTTATGGCTCTAGACTGGATTTGTGGAAATTCTGGGGATCAGCTGGCAGCAAAAGATTGATTTTCACCATAGATGTTGCTCTACCTAGGCACCTTGGGCATGTGCTTTGGGTCCTCTACCTCATGCCCAGGTCTAGCATGATCTCTGACAGAACAATTCTCCCAGGATTACTTGTTCTGTTGTCTGCTGGCTGTGCCGGGTGGAGAGATATGTCTGTATAGTCTCAGACCCAAGTCATTGAGTGCAGTCTCAGGAGATGGGAGGCAGCGGTGTGGGACCTCTGCAACTTGTCTCATGTAAACATTTAAGCTTCCACTGATTACTGAATACCAATATTATGAGTCCTGACCATTACACTATATCATTGATATTGTACATTACATACTCCTGACCCCTGCACTATATACTCTATGTTGTACATTACATCATTCTGATACTATATAGTCCTATCTGTTGTATCTTATACAATATGTTGTACATTACATAGTCCTGACTTCTGCTCTCTCCCCTCTGCTATATATACACATAATATGTATTCTCTTTTGTTACACCCATTTTCTACCAGCTGGACATTTTATATCTGATGATGTGATTGGAGCACAGACTTTTACATGGTGATAATAATGTGATAACATCCTCAAACTTTGGAACCTTAAACTGAAAGTGATAATGAGGGGGAGGAGTCAATAACCCAATGATGGTGGTCTTCAGGATCAGTTCAGTCTTCATCTTGGTTGTTCTCCCCCCATTCTCACTCTCTGACCTCTGGTGGGGCTCAGCCCGCTGTTATTCATGACTAAATCATGGACTAAATAAGGAAGTGCGGTACTTCTTGTGTTGGGAAGATGGCAATGAGTGATAGAGGGGGAGGGGACACTCGTCCTATAATCCCCTCATCACTGTCACTCCTATAAAAGACAGTTCTCGTTGTTCCCTCACTCTCTGACTAAGGTCCATGAATAAAGAAATGAACTGGTAGGAGATCAGAGGACCCATTTACTAGTTACCTTGAGGGGGGGAATTGTAAGATCCTCAGAGACAAAGCTGCCTGATGTGGGCGGAGTCCTGGTTTAGGGGAACCAATCTGCTCATGTCTAGTAATAATCTTTTTATTCCTATTTTAGTAGATGGACGGGAGATGAGGAAAACCTCAGAGGATTGTCTCACTTTGTCTCCAGACTGTAAAGTAGAAGATGAGGACATCACACAGTATAGTCCAGGAGAAAACCCGACTACCTCAAATGTCCATCCGGCACCACACAGTGTAGATGGACCATCGTATTCCTCTTATTCTGAGGAACCTCAGACTGTGCGGGACGGTGCCGGACCATCGTATTCCTCTTATCCTGAGGAACCTCAGACTGTGCGGGACGGTCCCGGACCATCGTATTCCTCTTATCCTGAGGAACCTCAGACTGTGCGGGACGGTGCCGGACCATCGTATTCCTCTTATCCTGAGGAACCTCAGACTGTGCGGGACGGTGCCGGACCATCGTATTCCTCTTATCCTGAGGAACCTCAGACTGTGAGGGACGGTGCCGGACCATCGTATTCCTCTTATCCTGAGGAACCTCAGACTGTGCGGGACGGTGCCGGACCATCGTATTCCTCTTATTCTGAGGAACCTCAGACTGTGCGGGATGGTGCCGGACCATCGTATTCCTCTTATCCTGAGGAACCTCAGACTGTGAGGGACGGTGCCGGACCATCGTATTCCTCTTATCCTGAGGAACCTCAGACTGTGCGGGACGGTGCCGGACCATCGTATTCCTCTTATCCTGAGGAACCTCAGACTGTGAGGGACGGTGCCATCCTTCCAACAGAGAAGAGCTTTTCTTGTACTGAGTGCGGAAAGTGTTTCTATTCTAAATCCAATCTTAATAGGCATAAAAAATCTCACACAGGGGAGAAGCCGTATTCCTGTCCTGAGTGCGGGAAATGTTTTTCAGAGAAGTCCCATCTTTCCAAACATCAGAGATCCCACACTGGGGAGAAGCCGTATTCCTGTTCTGAGTGTGGGAAATGTTTTTCACAGAAGTCCCAACTTTCCAAACATCAGAGATCTCACACGGGGGAGAAGCCGTATTCCTGTCCAGAGTGCGGGAAATGTTTTTCACAGAAGTCCCATCTTTACCAACATCAGAGATATCACACAGGAGAGAAGCCGTATTCCTGTCCTGAGTGCGGGAAATGTTTTTCACAGAAGTCCGATCTTTACAAACATCAGAGATCTCACACGGGGGAGAAGCCATTTTCTTGTCCTGAGTGTGGGAAATGTTTTTCACAGAAGTCCGATCTTTACAAACATCAGAGATCTCACACGGGGGAGAAGCCGTATTCCTGTCCTGAGTGTGGGAAATGTTTTTCAGAAAGGTCCAGTCTTTCCACACATCAGAGATCTCACACGGGGGAGAAGCCGTATTCCTGTCCTGAGTGCAGGAAATGTTATTCCCGTAAGTCCTATCTTTACACACATCTGAGATCTCACACGGGGGAGAAGCCGTATTCCTGTCCTGAGTGCAGGAAATGTTTTTCCCGTAAGTCCTATCTTTACACACATCAGAGATCTCACACGGGGGAGAAGCCGTATTCCTGTCCTGTTTGCGGGAAAAGTTTTTCACAGACGTCCCATCTTTACAAACATCAGAGATCTCACACGGGGAGAAGCCACTTTCCTGTCCTGAGTGAGGGAATTGTTCCTCACTGAAGTCCTGTCTTCCCATACCTCCCAACTGTCCCTGATTTTGAGGGACTGTCCCTGATTTGGAGCAATGTCCCTCATTCCTCCTCATTTGTCCCTCATTTTGGTCTGATCTATATAGCTGTACATAAAATACACTTTTTATCTATCAAAAAGTGTTTCCCAGTGCTAAACCTATCATCTGATTTTTAAATGTCTGCCTTTGTCATTTCCAAAAGCCAATATAAGGGAATAGTAGTGGTAAAAAGCACTTGTGGGTTTAACCAATCTTGTTTTTTTGTACAATTCTCCTTTAAGGGGGCGTGGCAAGGGTGTGTGTCCTATGCCTGCATACTTTTGCTGATAGGTGTCTCTCATTCCCATCTACAGAATGTTGGGAGGTATGTCTTCCTGTACATCAGGGATCCCACACAACCCTTGAGGTGTATTAGTGCCTTGAGTGTGGGAAATGTCTTCTATATGAATGTTGCTGGACATCGCAGCTCTCATGTGGGGAAGAAGCACACCCTGATATACACCTCAGATATACTCCATGGCTGATCTTCTTCATGTAAGAAACAGTTCATAAGGAGATCAGAGATCACCAAAGACATGGATGAAGTGTTGTACCGTGTTGGCCATTGATAGCAGTAGAAAAATAAAAATGGAGTCATTACCTCTCATTGGCTGAGTACATTTTGGGGTGAAAGATTTCACAAACACTTAGAGGTCTGTTTAAAATAAAAATAGTTGAATGAATGTGAGCGGCCATGATGAATATTGGATGTATTTTATTTCATACACTGATTGCCTTGTCTCCATCTAGTGGCCATAAAGCGTTATTGTGCTATTTTTACTGATTGAGGTATTTAATGAAAAATACAGTTTTATGGCCACTAGATGGAGCTGACAATCATAGGAAATCACTGTGTTAAATTATAGCAATATTTGTAACAGCTGAATGAATTTCCTATAAGTAGACCCCTCAGTTTGCTCTGTCAGACATGATTTCATACTAATACCTGAGATCATACTCATACACTTATCAGTACAGCAGATATTGGGGGATAGAAGGTAAAGTGTATGTAAGTGA
This sequence comes from Rana muscosa, assembly GCA_029206835.1. Classification (NCBI taxonomy): domain Eukaryota; kingdom Metazoa; phylum Chordata; class Amphibia; order Anura; family Ranidae; genus Rana; species Rana muscosa. The sequence continues at coordinate 14,493,463 of JARGYO010000094.1, read as the reverse complement.
AATGTAAAGGTACTAAAGTGCTACTATGTGTGTAAGTGGTGGACAAATGTAAGCCTCACCTTGTAATACAACCCATTCAGTTTAAAATAGAAATGAAAGGAAAAACATTTGTGTATAGATATAAAATATATTATAAGTAATTTTCTCCCCTTTTTTATAAGTGATCACATTCCCTCTGTTCTCAGCTTTATAAGAAACAGCAACACACCGATCTTCCCAGTGAATGGCTGTGCAGGGGGGGAGGTTGTAAGCACAAGTCTGATCATTGGAGGAGAACAGGTTGACTTCCAAGCTCAGCACAGCCAGGAAACTGACCATGTTGTTATCTCCTGCCTAGTGTGGTCAGTTCTTAACCGGAAAGTAGAGGAATTGGCGGGATCACCAGGGATTTCACATAAAGGAAGCAATACAAAGAGAAAAGGAGACTTCTTCATACCAGTACATGGGACAGCAGACATATATCAGGAAGAGGAAATGTTGGACTTATATATTCTTTACCCAGTTTAGCCTTGAGAAAGTTTTACCCCCCTCCCTTCATGACCAGCCCAGGCCATTGTTTGCTATTCAACACTGCGCTACTTTAACTGGTAATTGCTCAGTCATGTGACGCTGTACAAAAATTACATTTATATTATTGTTTCACACCAATAGAGATTTCTTTTGGTGTTTTTTGATCACCTCTGCGTTCTTTTATTTTTTATTAAATAAACAAAAAAAAAAAAATTTCAAACAAAAAACAATATTTTTACTTTCCACTATAAAAAATTCCAACAGAAAAATAAAAAAATCTAATTTCCTCATACATATTGGCCAAAATGTATTCTGCTCCATGTCTTTGGTAATAAAAATCCCAATAAGTGGATATTGACTGGTTTGTGTGAAAGTTATAATGTCTACAAACTATGGGATATATTGGAATTTTTATTTTATTTTATTTGTCTATACTACTAATGGTGGTAATCAGCGAATTCTAATGGGACTGCCAAAGTGTGACGGGCAATCTGACACTAAGTGACGCTGGGGGGGGGGGGACGGGGATTGACACTCACTGACATCACCAGTGACACTAATACAGAGATCAGTGATAATACTATATACTGTCACTGTACTAATGACACCGGCTGGGAACTGACATCACCAGTGACACCAATACAGGGGTCAGTGATAATACTATACACTGTCACTGTACTAATGACACCGGCTGAGAACTGACATTACCAATGACACCAATACAGAGATCAGTGATAATACTGTGATGGAGTAGGTAAAATGCCCATTTTTTATGCATCTTTTCTATACTATAACCACTTCTCTACTGTGCACGAAAACCCCCTTCCTGCCCAAGCCATTTTTCAGCTTTCAGCGCTGTCACACTTTGAATGACAATTGCGTGGTCGTGCGATGTGGCTCCCAAACGAAATTTGTGTCCTTTTTTCCCCCACAAATAGAGCTTTCTTTTGGTGGTATTTGATCAACTCTGCGGTTTTTATTTTTTGCGCTATAAACAAAAGAAGAGCGTCCAGTTTGGGAAAAAAACACTATTTTTTAGTTTTTGCTATAATAAATACCCATTTTTTTTTTTTTTTTTTTTTTTTTATAAAATTTTCCTCAGTTTAGGCCAATACGTATTCTTCTACATATTTTTGGTAAAAAAAAAAAAATCGCAATAAGCGCGTATTGATTGGTTTGCGCAAAAGTTATAGCGTCTACAAAATAGGGGATAGATTTATAGCATTTTTATTTTTTTATTAGTAATGGCGGCGATCTGCGATTTTTTATTGTGACTGCGATATTGCGGCGGACACATCGGACACTTTTGACACATTTTTGGGACCATTCACATTTATACAGTGATCCCTGCTATAAAAATGCATTGATTACTGTATAAATGTGATTGGCAGGGAAGGGGTTAACCACTAGGGGGCCGGAAGGGGTTAAATATGTTCCCTTAATGTGTTCTTACTGTGGGGGGAGGGGACTGACTGGGGGAGGTGACCGATGGTTGTCCCTATGTACAAGGGACACACCATCGGTCCCCTCTCCCTCACAGGACGTGGATCTCTGTGTTTACACACAGAGATCCACTTTCCTGCTCGTTTCCCGGGCAATCGCGGGTGCCCGGCGGCAATCGCGGCCGCCGGGCACGCGCACCGGGGCCTTGTGAACGCAGCGGGCGCGTGCCGCCGGCGGCGCGCGCGCGCCTCCTAGCTCGTTTTAAAGGGAGGACGTCATATGACGTCCTCCCAGAACGAGAGTATCCTCCGCCCGCCGTCAATTGACAGTGGGCGGGGGACAAGTGGATAAAGTCTATATTTTTCCTGTATATAAACTGCTTTTATATTCCTTGCTCAAAATGACCGCTAGTAGCACCCCCTCCCATTGAGTGAAGAATGTAACTAAAAGATGGCGCCTCCGCCCAGGACTACACCCTATCTGATGACGCTCAGATTCTGTAGGAAGTTCACCTTACATGGACACAACCAATTAGAGGCTACGAGTATCTAGACCTTGGGTCTTGTATGGATATTAAGGGGAACCCCGCACCCAAAATAAAAAAAGGCCCTATTTACTCTGAACAGCAGTATACAGGTGGTGCAAATAAGACAGGGACTGTAGGTTTGTTCTTAAGTAGAATCTGTTTGTAATTTTGAATAGGTACATTGTTTAAGTGTAGCTCCAGCCAAAAAATATACTTTTAAGCTTTTTGGAAAACAGAGAAGGGTTATCACCCCTGTAACATTTGTTTTGCTGTCTGTGCACCTGTTCAGAACATTTCACCTCACTTTCCGTCCCAATGATAAATGTTTTTGGAAAAGTGGGGTTTTTATTGAAACAAGGATTGGTGATAAAGCATCAGTGGAGAGGAGACACTTTTTTCCCCATATTAACTCTTACAGGAGAGAATTTCCCTTCCTAGGGGTAGATTTCCTCTCACTTCCTGTTGTCTCCTTCCGTTTGCAAGTAGGAGTCGTTTGTAAGTTGGATGTTTGAAAGTAGGGGCCTGCCGTATATACTCCTGCTGAAATTTGCCCCTTACATGTTGGTGTTGCCACAACACTGTGGGCCCTCACAGTTACACTTGGTGGGTGCTGGAACGCCCTGCTGTGAACTATTATATCAGGAATTGTAATTACATGCCATTGTTGAACAGTGGTAGGAAAAATTGGGCCTTTGGTGATGGTGCTGGTGCTACAACACTGTCAGCCCTCACAGTTACTCTTGGTGGGCGCATGAATGGGCCCTGCTGTAAATTATTAGATCAAGAATTGTAATTGCATGCCCCTGTTGAAGAGGGGCAGACAAATTGGGCCTTTGGTGGTGGTGGTGGTGTTGCCACAACACTGTAAGCTCTCACAGTTACTCTTGGTGGGCGCATGAATGGGCCCTACTGTGAATTATTAGATCAAGAATTGTAATTACATGCCCCTGTTAAACAGGGGCAGAAAAATTGGGCCTTAGGCACTGGTGCCACAACACTGCAACCCCTCACAGATACTGTACTTGGAGCACAGCAATGAGCCCTGTTGCAAACTATTGCAGCAAAAATTTTAATTACACGCCCCTGTTAAACAGGGGCTGAAAAATTGGGCCTTAGGCACTGGTACCACAACACTGCAACCCCTCACAGATACTGTACTTGGAGCACAGCAATGAGCCCTGTTGCAAACTATTGCATCAAAAAATTTAATTACATGCCCCTGTTAAACAGGGGCTGAAAAATTGGGCCTTAGGCACTGATGCCACAACACTGCAACCCCTCACAGATACTGTACTTGGAGCACAGCAATGAGCCCTGTTGCAAAGTATTGCATCAAAAATTTTAATTACACGCCCCTGTTAAACAGGGGCTGAAAAATTGGGCCTTAGGCACTGGTTTCACAACACTGCAACCCCTCACAGATACTGTACTTGGAGCACAGCAATGAGCCCTGTTGCAAAGTATTGCATCAAAAATTGTAATTACACGCCCCTGTTAAACAGGGGCTGAAAAATTGGGCCTTAGCCACTGGTGGCGGCACCCAGAAACAAAAAATGTTCTTCCAAGCTATCATCAGGAATCGGATCATTGAGGAGGAGGAGGATAGTCAGTCAACATAACAGGACAGTCACTCAGCATAGGCAGTCTTGTAGGGATGTGACATTTCAAAATAAATTATTCTGTTATATCAGCTTCAGGTGCTTGGTAGCTGGTGGTGATCCAAGACTGGTTCATCTTTATGAAGGTCAGTCGATCAACCAAGTCGGTGGACAGGCGCACCCTGTGATCCGTGACAAAGCCTACAGCAGCACTGAATGTGCCTTCCGAAAGAACACTGGATGCAGGACAGGCCAGTAGCTCAATTACATACTGTGCAAGCTCTGGCCAGTGATCCATCCTCAAGACCCAGTAAGCCAGAGGATTTTCGGTGGGAAAGGTGTCCAAGTCTGACCTTGCCCCTAGGTATTCCTGCACCATGTATATCAGACGCTGGTGATGGTTGCTGGAACCGATCATACCTTGGGGCTGCGGACTAAGAAATTGTCTGAACGCATCGGTCAGACGGCCACCTTCCCCACCGCTCCTTCTTTGACTTACCGAAGCCTCAGCAACTCGTTGTCCAGGACCAGGAATTTGTAACCTCCCAGTCTCTGGGAACGCGTTGCACAGACCTTTCTGCAAGGCCTCCCGGAGATGTCTCATCCTCTGCGACGGCAAGATAAGGTCTGCAACCTTACCCTTGTACCGTGGATCAAGGAGAGTTGCCAGCCAGTAATGGTCCCGCTCCTTGATCCGAAGAATACGAGGATCCTTCCGCAGACTTTGCAGGATCAGGGAGGCCATGCAGCGTAGGTTAGCTGAGGCATTCGGTCCGGAGTCCTCTGGGTCACTAAGGACGACATGATCCGTAGCCACCTCCTCCCAGCCACATACAAGTCCACGGGTTTCTTGGGACTGTATATCATCCCTAAAAGACTGCTGCTATTGATGCTGAGTGCCAGGCTCCACCTCCATGCTGACACAATCCTCCTCCTCCTCGTTCTCTTCCTGTGCGATGGGTGGGACAGAAGGAACACTGTCTGGGTAAAAGGGGCCTTGAGAGGCAAGGAAGTCCTCCTCTTCCTGCCTCTGTTCTGCCTCAAGTGCCCTGTCCATTATTCCACGCAGCGTATGCTCCAACAGGTGGACAAGAGGTACAGTGTCACTGATGCATGCACTGTCACTGCTCACCATCCTTGTGGCCTCCTCAAATGTTGCCAGGACAGTGCATGCATCCCTGATCATGCCCCACTGGCGTTGTGAAAAAACCTGAGCTCCCCTGACCCTGTCCTGGTGCCGTAGTCGCACAGGTACTCATTGATGGCCCTCTGCTGCGCGTGCAGCCGCTGCAGCATGGCCAACGTTGAGTTCCACCTGGTGGGCATGTCACATATAAGGCGGTTCTTGGGCAGGTTCAACTCCTTTTGCAGCTCAGCCAGCCGAGCACTGGCATTATATGATCTGCGGAAATGCACACAGACTTTCCTGGCCTGCCTCAGGACATCCTGTAAGCCCGGGTACCTGCCCAAGAACCGCTGCACCACCAGGTTAAGGACATGAGCCACACAGGGCACATGGGTCAGTTGTTCCTGTCGGAGGGCAGAGAGGAGGTTGGTGCCATTGTCGCAAACCACCATTCCTGGCTTAAGCTGGCATGGCATCAACCACCTCTCAGCCTGCCCCTGCAGAGCTGACAGAACCTCTGCCCCAGTGTGGCTCCTGTCCCCCAAACACACTAGCGCAAGCACGGCATGGCATCTTTTTGCCTGCCTACTTGCGTAGCCCCTTGAACGCCTACAGAGCACCGCTGGTTCCGAGGACAAAGCACAGGAAGAGGTCATGGAGGAAGAAGAAGAGGGGGTGGAGGAGAGAGGTGTGTCACAACCAGTAGTAACAATTTAGAGGCGTGGCAGCGGAACAACTTCCAACACTACTGCACCTTGTCCTGCATCCTTCCCAGCTGCCAAAAGAGTGACCCAATGGGCCGTGAAAGAAAGGTTACGTCCCTGTCCATGCCTGCTGGACCATGAGTCAGCGGTAAATTGCACCTTACCGCTGACCGCCCTGTCCAGCGAGGCATGGACATTGCCTTCCACATGCCGGTAGAGAGCCAGAATCGCCTTCTGTGAGAAAAAGTGGCGTTTGGGAACCTGCCACTGAGGAACCGCACATTGCACAAACTCACGGAAGGGGGCCAAGTCTACCAACTGAAAGGGCAGCAGTTGAATTGCTAGCAATTTATCCAAGCTTGCATTCAACCGCTGGGCATGTGGATGGGTGGGAGTGAACTTCTTTCGACGGTCCGGCAGCTGGGGCAGGGAAATTTGCCTGCTACAATCGGACGTCGTGTACTGCTAGCAGAGTGCCCGCAAGTACTTGGCTGTGACACACCTAATTTCTTTCTCGTACATCACGGGACACAGAGCGGCATAGTCATTACTATGTGGGTTATATAGTTTACCTTCAGGTGCTGGCACTGGCAACTTCCAAACCGGAAGTACCCTCCCCTATATAAGCCCCTCCCATCCGGGAGCACCTCAGTTTTTTGCCAGTGTCTAAGGTGTTGGCCAAGAAGTAACATGTGTTTTTCACTGAGCTTGCGTACAGGTTCTTTTGGGCCTCAGTAAGCTATTCCGGATCCGACCAAAAAAGCTACATAGCTAAACGGTCGGTACCCGGGCCTTGCAGAGAAGAGCAAGGTTTTGCCTGTAATGCTTCTCTTAGGAGAGCTGGACCCTGGGATCCAGAGCTCTGGTCATACCCACGACCAAGATGTTTTCTGTGCAGGGTGCTATACAGGTCCAGGGGAGTGGAATCCTTGGGAACCCGGTCCCTGAAGGTTTAATTACAATGCCTGCCGTGATAGGTGAAGTTTGGGCTTCTGTGGACCAAACAGAGTCCTGCGGCGTGGAAAAGGTAAGTGGGGGCCCCTCAGGAACTTGGTTCTATTGAGGGGACCCCCAAGCCTAATATGTCTTTCTACCTGTTACCTAACGGTATTCCCGCAAAATATTTATGCATGCCTGTAACTACTAAAAAATGTAAAATTTTTAATAGTGGTCAAGAAAAAAAAAAATATATAGACTGCGGTACCTGTGTTAATCCACTAGAGGCCGCTGTGGAACGTTTCTTGTCATGTGGACTAGTTTCTTTTCATCAGAGCAAGTCCAGGCAGATGGTGAGTTCTCTTGTGGGAAACTGCTTCCTCTGCCATGTTGCAATTGCTCGTCCATCCCCCGGCCTGCGGCAAAGGGCCCTGTCTCCTGTCCCTAGTTTCCCTTTTCAAAAAAGAGCGCCGAAGGCGCACGTGCCCGCGCGCGTGCGCGTGCACGCGCCTCTATATATAGAGGTGAGCTGGGAAAGGGGGCGGAGCTTGGGGGATGACGCTCGGTGCGCGCTTCTGCGCATGTGCGGGCGTCCCAGCATGTTAAAAGGCACAATTATGTGTTGTGAGCTGGCTATGGAGTGCAGAGACAGAGCTGGCAACATTTAAAAAAAAAAAAGGCATACAGAAAGCGGTTGATGCAGGCATCCCCATAGAAAGGCACATTAGTAGACACCAACTGTTTTTATAGCAGCAATTGTGCTAGACTATTGTCAGTAAGTGGTGTATTTCGGCTGGAATACCTCAGCTTTGGGCTTAGGAATATGCCGTCTAAAAACTCTGGGACTAAAAATCCCAGGAAGCATAGGGGGTCTCCATCGGGCTCTGAGGATCTTGGGCATGCTTCGGCTGCACCAATCTCCCCTGAAGAATCAGAGGTTAGTGACCGTAGAGCACCCTCAGGAGTACCTGGTACTGTGGCTGTCCTCAGTTCACCTGCTCCTGTGTATGTAACAGAGGAGGTTTTTTCCTCAGCTCTGGGAGGGCTGGAAGAGAGATTGTCAACATTGATCGCTGCTTCCCTGTCACAGGGAAAAAGCGCTCAATCTCCGTCTCCTCCCTCAGAGTACCTGTTAGCAGAGCAACAGTCCCATACAGGGATCGACCTACCTGAAGGGGATCAGGATGAGGTCGATTCTGTTGTAGAGGAATCAACAGTGGAAGAGCCATTCTCAGCATCACATGCTGAAAGATTATGGGTTCAGTCCCTGACTAACATGGTCCGATCAGCATTTAAAATGCCCCTTGCGGAGCCATCATCCACTTCTGTCTCCTCGTTGGGGTCGCTAAAAGCTCCCCAGACTGTTTGTTCCTTTCCGATCCATCCTTTACTGGAAGGGCTCATTTACCAGGATTGGGAGCATCCTGATAAAATATTTACTCCTCCCAAGAGATTTCAGGTGGTCTATCCCATGGAGGATAAGTTCATCAAAAAATGGAGGGTCCCTACAGTGGACGCAGCCATCTCTTGTGTGAATAAATCACTGACATGTCCAGTGGATAATGTCCAAATGTTCAAGGACCCAATAGATAAAAAATTAGAGTCCTTATTAAAATCTGCTTTTGCTACAGCAGGCTTGGTGACACAACCAGCAGTGGCAGCTATTGGGGTCTGCCAAGCAGTGAAGGATCAGTTGAAACAGGTCTTAAGAGACTTGCCAGATCAGCAGGCTATTGCCCTAGCTGATCTACCTAGAGCCTTATGCTTTGCGGTTGACGCTATAAAGGATTCAATCCATCAGGCCTCCCGCCTTATGCTGTCTGTAGTACATATGCGCAGGCTTCTGTGGCTCAAAAACTGGTCTGCTGAAGCTCCCTGTAAAAAATTGCTGGTCAGCTTCCCATTTCATGGTGAACGCTTATTCGGGGAAGACCTGGACAAATATATCCAGAAAATTTCCAGCGGTAAAAGTACACTTTTGCCGGTTAAAAACAGAGTTAGAGGTCCCTCTTTTAAGAGGCCTGCTTCTCCAGTCCCTAGGACATCGGCTGTGAAACAGTTCCGACGGCCTCCTCGGTCAAATCCCGGGGGTAAAAATCAGGGACAATTGCAGGGTAACAAGAAACCCTGGATCAGGAGAGGTACAAAACCTCCCCCAAAGTCAAATGCATGAAGGGTTGCCCCCACTCAATCGGGTGGGGGGAAGACTTCAGTTGTTCGCAGAGACCTGGCGGGACACGATCAGAGACAGATGGGTGCTCTCCGCAGTAAGTCTGGGATACAAATTGGAGTTAAAAGACTCCCCTCCTTCCCATTTTATAAGGTCAAACGTGCCAAGGGATCCCCAGAAGAAAGGATCCCTCCTGTTGGCACTAGAACAATTATTGCTTCAAGCAGTAATTATAGAGGTTCCCCTGGAAGAATGGGGGTTCGGGTTTTACTCAAACCTCTTTACAGTCCCGAAGCCAAACGGGGACGTGAGGCCCATATTAAATCTAAAAGGGCTAAACAAATTCCTACATATCAGGACTTTCCGGATGGAGTCGATCCGATCGGTGGCCACTGCCCTACAAGGGGAGGAATGGTTAGCCTCGATCGACATCAAAGATGCTTATTTGCACATTCCCATCTTTCCAGTCCACCAAAAATTTCTACGCTTTGCGGTAGAAGGGCGCCATTTTCAGTTCAGAGCCTTACCCTTCGGTCTGGCCACAGCACCACGAGTGTTCACAAAAATTCTGGCCCCATTATTGGCCAATCTAAGAACACGAGGTGTAACGATAATGGCATATCTAGACGACTTGTTGCTGATAGACCACTCAGTGGAAAAACTAGAAGTGGTTGTTCACGAGACAATCGAGTATCTGGAATATCATGGTTGGATTATCAACCGAGACAAGTCAGCCCTAAAACCAGTCAAAAGTCTGGAATACTTGGGGCTAAGGCTGGATTCAGACCAGAGAAAAATGTTCTTGCCTCAAGAAAAGGTGTCGTCTTTGAGAGATTTGATCCACCTAGTGGGTACAAAAAGACAGCCATCCATACGCCTGTGCATGAGGCTGCTGGGAAAAATGGTGGCATCATTCGAAGCAGTACCCTACGGTCAATTCCATTCAAGGAATTTGCAAAGGGCCATACTGTCAGCCTGGAACAAAAGAGTTCAGGCCCTAGACTTACCAATGTCCTTGTCCCCTTCCGTTCGCAAAAGCCTCCGTTGGTGGTTGGTTCCCCAGAATCTGGAAAAAGGGAAATCCTTCAGTCCGATTTCTTGGAAGGTGGTCACTACAGATGCCAGCCTTATAGGCTGGGGAGCAGTACTGGAGCAATAGTCTCTCCAGGGCAGATGGTCGGATGCAGAAAAGGCCCTGCCCATCAATCTCTTAGAGATACGAGCAGCCCGGTATGCCCTAGTAGCATGGACATCCAAACTCCAAGGGTCCCCTGTCAGAATTCAATCGGACAATGCCACGGCAGTGGCATATATCAATCATCAGGGTGGCACCAGGAGTCGTGCAGCCCAGAGGGAAGTAAATTGCATCCTGAAATGGGCAGAAAGATATGTCCCAGCCATATCTGCGGTATTCATTCCAGGAATGGAGAATTGGAAGGCGGACTTTCTAAGTCGCCAACAATTATGCCCAGGGGAATGGTCCCTTCACCCCGAGGTTTTCCGGACAATATGTCAGCGGTGGGGAACACCGGATATAGATCTGCTAGCATCCAGGTTCAACGCAAAAGTGGACAGGTTTGTCTCTTGGACAAGGGATCCCCTAGCTTGCGGCTCGGATGCCCTAGTGTTCCCTTGGGATCAGTTCAAGCTGATATATGCATTCCCACCGCCACAATTGTTACCTCGATTACTCCGCAGAATCAGGGTAGAAAAGAAACCAGTGATTCTGGTAGCTCCAGCGTGGCCCCGAAGAGCATGGTATGCGGAGATTGTAAAGATGTCTGTGGGGAGTCCTTGGACCCTCCCACATCGTCCGGACCTGCTTTCGCAAGGACCGATATACCACCCTTCCTTACCAGCCCTAGGTTTGACGGCCTGGCTATTGAAGCCCACATTCTAAAAAAGAGAGGGCTCTCTAATCCTGTGGTATCTACCATGATCAATGCCAGGAAGCCGGTATCCAGGCAGATCTACTATAGAATCTGGAAGGCGTACATCGCCTGGTGTGAAGCCAAGAAATGGCATCCACGTAAGTACGTAATAGGTAGGATTCTGGACTTCCTACAGTGGGCTGTAGATAGGAAGCTTGCCTTGAGTACTATCAAGGGTCAGATTTCGGCCTTGTCAATATTTTTTCAGAGGCCCTTGGCTTCGCATTCACTAGTCAAAGCCTTTATACAAGGAGTGATGCGTATTAGCCCTCCGGTTAATATTCCCATATGTCCATGGGACTTAAACCTGGTTCTGTCGGTTCTACAGAAACAACCATTTGAACCATTACAGCATATTTCCCTGGTTCTTCTCACCAGGAAATTGATTTTTCTAGTAGCCATTTGTTCGGCTAAGAGAGTGTCGGAATTAGCCGCTATGTCCTGTAGGGAGCCATATCTGGTTATCCATAAGGACAGAGTAGTGTTACGTCCTCATCCAGCCTTTCTTCCTAAGGTGGTATCGAGGTTTCATTTGAACCAAGATGTGGTTCTTCCTTCTTTTTTCCCCAAGCCTAGTTCGGTAGAGGAAAAGTTATTACATTCTTTGGATGTAGTAAGAGCAGTTAAAGCTTATCTAAAAGCCACTGCTCAGATTCGCAGAACGGATACTTTGTTTATTCTGCCGGAAGGCCCCAGAAAGGGTCAGGCAGCGTCAAAATCTACTTTAGCCAAGTGGATTCGACAGGTCATAATGCAAGCCTATGGCTTGAGAAGGAGACCGCCTCCGTTCAAAGTTAGGGCGCACTCCACAAGAGCAGTTGGAACTTCATGGGCAGTGCATCACCAGGCCTCCCTGGCTCAAATCTGTAAGGCCGCAACATGGTCTTCAGTACACACGTTTACTAGGTTCTACCAGGTGGACGTTAGAAGTCAGGAGGATGTCGCCTTTGGGCGCAGTGTGTTGCAGGCCGCAAAAGATCCTCATGTCTGATAGCGCTCAGCTTATGTATGGTGTACCCCCCCCCCCTCATTGGGCATTGCTTTAGGACATCCCACATAGTAATGACTATGCCGCTCTGTGTCCCGTGATGTACGAGAAAGAAAATAGGATTTTTATAACAGCTTACCTGTAAAATCCTTTTCTTGGAGTACATCACGGGACACAGAGCTCCCACCCCTCTTTTGGGGACACTTATTGCTTTGCTACAAAACTGAGGTGCTCCCGGATGGGAGGGGCTTATATAGGGGAGGGTACTTCCGGTTTGGAAGTTGCCAGTGCCAGCACCTGAAGGTAAACTATATAACCCACATAGTAATGACTATGCCGCTCTGTGTCCCGTGATGTACTCCAAGAAAAGGATTTTACAGGTAAGCTGTTATAAAAATCCTATTTTTACACCTTCATTCCTCTCAGTGCAGGTTTCAGAGAGGACTGAAGGTATAGTGGGGTTGGAGATCCCAGCTGATGAGGAGCAAGGAGAGGTCCGCTTTGTTCTTTGGTGTGGGTCTTTAAGGTACGCTTGCCAACGAGCTGCATGGCAGGTCAACGTATGTCTGGTCAAGCAAGTGGTGCCCTAGCGGCTGATGTTTTGGCCACGTGAGATACGCTTGAGACATATGTTGCAAATAGCAGCAGTGCGATCTGATGCACTCGACTCAAAAAAGGCACACCAAAGAACTTTTGGAATAACGGGCAGAGGCAGCGCCCTGCACAGGCGTAGCTCTGCGGTGTGATTCAGTCGGTGTGCTGCCCTTACGCTGGCCCCCGGAGGGCATCCTGCCTTGTTGGAGATGTGCCTCCTCCTCATCCTCCTCCTCTCTCCTATGAGGCACCCACGTGGAGTCAGTGACCTCATCATCCCCTCCCTCCTCATCACTGGAGCCAATCTGGCAGTATGCTGCAGCTGCTGGAACATGACTGCCAGATTGCTGTCCTTCTTGAGCATCCCCTCTCTCTGCGCTCACGCTACTGCCTTCCTCTAGCTGGGTATCATCATCAGACCCTTCAAAACGCTGGGCATCCTCCTGGAGCATGTACCCAACACTGTGCTCAAACAGTTCGGGGGACTCCTCAGGAGGACATGGTGGGTCTATGGAAGGAGTGACTGATGATGACATTGATACAAGGGAAGAGGACGCTTTGGCAGCTGCTTTGCCAGTACCCTGAGCCTGGGTGAGAGAGGATGAGGAGGATGAGGAGGGCTTGGTGATCCACTCTATCAAGTCTTCGGCATGATGCGGCTCAACACGCCCAGCTGCCAAAATAAGGACAAGCGTGTCCCATGGCCACGTGCTAATGACGATGCACCGCGTCCATGACCAGCACTGTTGTCTCTAGACACAGAGCCTGCTTGCCCACATTTATTGGCTCGTGACTGTCTGCCTCTCCTTGTTGGCCTTCCAGACATAGTAATGGCCTGCAGGGAGATGGAAAAACCAGCAATTGGGTAGTGTATATTGTGCTGGAGGCACACAACACCCACTAACTCCTGCAGATGCCTTTATTAGAGAACACCAGCAAAGAAAGGGTAGATACAGGTGTATACTGTGCTGTGCTGGAGGCACACAACACCCACTAACTCCTGCAGATACCTGTATTAGAGAACAGCAAAAAAGTGTAGATACAGGTGTATACTGTGCTGGGGCACACAACACCCACTAACTCCTGCAGATGCCTGTATTAGAGAACAGCAAAAAAGTGTAGATACAGGTGTATACTGTGCTGGGGCACACAACACCCACTAACTCCTGCAGATGCCTGTATTAGAGAACAGCAATAACGGGTATATACAGGTGTATACTGTGCTGGGGCACACAACACCCACTAACTCCTGCAGATGCCTGTATTAGAGAACAGCAAAAAAGTGTAGATACAGGTGTATACTGTGCTGGGGCACACAACACCCACTAACTCCTGCAGATGCCTGTTTTAGAGAACAGCAAAAAAGTTTAGCTACAGATGTATACTGTGCTGGGGCACACAACACCCACTAAATCCTGCAGATGCCTGTTTTAGAGAAGAGCAAAAAAGTGTAGATACAGGTGTATACTGTGCTGGAGCACACAACACCCACTAACTCCTGCAGATGCCTGTTTTAGAGAACAGCAAATAAGTGTAGATACAGGTGTATACTGTGCTGGGGCACACAACACCCACTAACTCCTGCAGATGTCTTTATTAGAGAACACCAGCAAAAAAGGGTAGATATAGGTGTATACTGTGCTGTGCTGGAGGCACACAACACCCACTAACTCCTGCAGATGCCTGTATTAGAGAACAGCAAAAAAGTGTAGATACAGGTCTATACTGTGCTGGGGCACACAACACCCACTAACTCCTGCAGGTGCCTGTTTTAGAGAACAGCAAAAAAGTGTAGATATAGGTGTATGCTGTGCTGGGGCACACAACACCCACTAACTCCTGCAGATGCCTGTATTAGCGAACAGCAATAACGGGTAGATACAGGTGTATACTGTGCTGGGGCACACAACACCCACTAACTCCTGCAGATGCCTTTATTAGAGAACAGCAATAACGGGTATATACAGGTGTATACTGTGCTGGGGCACACAACACCCACTAACTCCTGCAGATGCCTGTATTAGAGAACAGCAAAAAAGTGTAGATACAGGTGTATACTGTGCTGGGGCACACAACACCCACTAACTCCTGCAGATGCCTGTATTAGAGAACAGCAAAAAAGTGTAGATACAGGTGTATACTGTGCTGGGGCACACAACACCCACTAACTCCTGCAGATGCCTGTATTAGAGAACAGCAATAACGGGTATATACAGGTGTATACTGTGCTGGGGCACACAACACCCACTAACTCCTGCAGATGCCTGTATTAGAGAACAGCAAAAAAGTATAGATACAGGTGTATACTGTGCTGGGGCACACAACACCCACTAACTCCTGCAGATGCCTGTTTTAGAGAACAGCAAAAAAGTTTAGCTACAGATGTATACTGTGCTGGGGCACACAACACCCACTAAATCCTGCAGATGCCTGTTTTAGAGAACAGCAAATAAGTGTAGATACAGGTGTATACTGTGCTGGGGCACACAACACCCACTAACTCCTGCAGATGTCTTTATTAGAGAACACCAGCAAAAAAGGGTAGATATAGGTGTATACTGTGCTGTGCTGGAGGCACACAACACCCACTAACTCCTGCAGATGCCTGTATTAGAGAACAGCAAAAAAGTGTAGATACAGGTCTATACTGTGCTGGGGCACACAACACCCACTAACTCCTGCAGGTGCCTGTTTTAGAGAACAGCAAAAAAGTGTAGATATAGGTGTATGCTGTGCTGGGGCACACAACACCCACTAACTCCTGCAGATGCCTGTATTAGCGAACAGCAATAACGGGTAGATACAGGTGTATACTGTGCTGGGGCACACAACACCCACTAACTCCTGCAGATGCCTTTATTAGAGAACAGCAATAACGGGTATATACAGGTGTATACTGTGCTGGGGCACACAACACCCACTAACTCCTGCAGATGCCTTTATTAGAGAACAGCAATAAAGGGTATATACAGGTGTATACTGTGCTGGGGCACACAACACCCACTAACTCCTGCAGATGCCTGTATTAGAGAACAGCAAAAAAGTGTAGATACAGGTGTATACTGTGCTGGGGCACACAACACCCACTTATTCCTGCAGATGCCTGAGAAAAGAACACACTGTCCCTGCCTATCTAGCTTAGAGAGCAGCAAAAAAGTTTAGATACAGGTGTATACTGTGCTGGGGCACACAACACCCACTAACTCCTGCAGATGCCTGAGAAAATAACACACTGTCCCTGCCTATCTAGCTTAGAGAACAGCAATAAAGTGTAGATACAGGTGTATACTGTGCTGGGGCACACAACACTCACTAACTCCTGCAGATGCCTGAGAAAAGAACACACTGTCCCTGCCTATCTAGCTTAAAGAACAGCAACAAAGTGTAGATACAGGTGTATACTGTGCTGGGGCACACAACACCCACTAACTCCTGCAGATGCCTGAGAAAAGA
Source organism: Rana muscosa (assembly GCA_029206835.1). Classification (NCBI taxonomy): domain Eukaryota; kingdom Metazoa; phylum Chordata; class Amphibia; order Anura; family Ranidae; genus Rana; species Rana muscosa. The sequence continues at coordinate 14,477,484 of JARGYO010000094.1, read as the reverse complement.
ACACACTGTCCCTGCCTGCCTATCTAGCTTAGAGAACAGCAATAAAGTGTAGATACAGGTGTATACTGTGCTGGAGGCACACAACACCCACTAACTCCTGCAGATGCCTGAGAAAAGAACACACTGTAGAACACACTGTCCCTGCCTATGTAACTCTTTCCCTGCACGCCGGAACACACTGCACAAGGCCACCGCGCTGGCGGCCTTTTATAGTGTGGGGCGTGTACAAAACCCCCCTGAGCTATGATTGGCCACAGGCATCCTGCCTGTGGCCAATTATGGCTCTCCTCGCTGCCGGCGCTGTGATTGGCCAAGCATGCGGGGTCATAGTGCATGCTTGGCCAATCATCAGCCAGCAATGCACTGCGATGCCGCAGTGAATTATGGGCCGTGACGCTCCACTCGAATTTGGCACGAACGGCCCATAACCTTCGATCTTTGTCAAACGATCGAACTGCCGATGTTCGAGTCGAACGTGTGTTCGACTCGAACACAAAGCTCATCCCTTGTTATTGTCTCCCAGGTTCACAAATCCTTGTTGGGGAGGGGAAATGGCAGCTTCCTCTCCCTGCATCTCCGCAATCCACTGGGGAAAAAGAAACACAACCTCCTCACCTCTGGCCTCCGCAACTGCCACGGTTGTGGAGCAGGGGACTGCAGTACTCTGTCCTGCTGCCAGCACTTCTGCTGGGGGTTTGCTAGGTGGTTCCTCCTCTACAGAAACGTCTATTACATCCCCAGTCTCTAGAATTGCTAAAAGTGTGGGAGAGAGGTCTTGGACCCTTTGTTCGGTTGCCAGCGCTTCAGCTGGAGAAGATTCTGGTAACTCTGCTGATGCTGCTGACAGAAAATCCCATGTCCCTGGAAGAGTTGTAGGAGAAAGGCCGACTATCTCTTCTCTCAAAAAGGCCGAAGCTACTGTTGGTGCTGAGCAGAGGTTAGCAGAGCTCTGCCATGTTGTCAGCACTTCAGGTTTGAGGACTGCAATTTCCGGAGTTTCCACTGCCGATTTTCTGGCATGCTGCTGAACGCATTCTAGCAGTTTCCTGTATTCCCTTTCCAGATGCTGTTCCTTCCTTAGAAAATAGTCTAGATCAGGTTTAAGCTCTGAGACCCCTGCAAGACTGAGCATAGCCTCTCTGTATTCTCGCAGGTCCTCAAGGGTAGGTTCCCCTTCATTGCCAAACACAAAACAATCTGTAAGGCTCTCCCACAGCAATCCAGGGCCACCAAAGTCATATGCCTCCGGAGAGCATTCTGTTGTCTCCCCTAAATATACCTCCTCCGCGTGCCATTGCAGAGCCCGATACCCAATACCGATTGTCCAGCTCTATCTCCTGCTGGACCAGCCTGTCCAACTCAGTCACCCATTGCTCCTGGGGCCGCTTTCCCAGGAATTGCATCCGTAACTCCCGTTGTTCACTGGCCTGCTGCTCTGGGTTGGGAAAGCACTTGCCCTGTTGCATAGCAGAAACTTGGAGGGCTCTGATCCAGTGCCTTACCCGAATCTGCTGCCTGACATCCAGGTATTCATCCGCAGACGCAGACCTGGTGTATGCTGAAAGGACGATCTGCAAGAGCCCCGAGAACTCTGATGCCAGATCCATATCTTCGCTGGAGTGACTGAAGGCTGCTATCTGATCCTGGATCCAGGTGGAGGTCTTCACAGCCAGGTATAATACAGGTATTTGCACCCACTTCCAGGCATAGATATCCGCAGAATCTGCGGGTATCTACGCCACTCCCCCCCCCCCCCCGCGCGCTAAGTTCTGGGAAACACACAGTTCCCAGAACACAGCGGGGACCAGTGAAGACGTGCGGCGTGACTCGCGCATGCACAGTAGGGAACCGGGCAGTGAAGCCGCAATGCTTCACTTCCTGATTCCCTCACCGAGGATGGCGGCGGGGGCAGCCGAGAGATGAGCGATTGCTTGTCTTCTGCTGCCGACATTGTAGGCACCCTGGACAGGTAAGTGTCCATTTATTAAAAGTCAGCAGCTGCACTATTTGTAGCTGCTGGCTTTTAATATTTTTTTTTAAGGTGGACCTCCGCTTAAAGCGAGAATATTTTACATTAGCCGCCTGGAAAGGCCTGGTCAATGCCAATGTTTCTATGTATAAAATGACGTATGAATCCAGGGGCTGCCCTAAGAAAAGTAATAAAGTTTGTGGCAAATGTATCAACTCTAAAGATACAGTGCAAACTGACACCTGAGCACATTTCTTTGCAACCCCCTAGAGGTGAATATGGGGTTTTTGGGTTTGGATGGATAACAGCACACAGCACAAGAATGTTAGGTGGAGTTTACCTCCGACTTTAGTTGAAATTTGGGTTATTATGTTCTTTATTTATGATCATAAATACTACATCAATATGCGTTAGGCGATGCACACTGGATTTCCCTATGTGGGGATTGGAGATGGATCCACTGGTTCCCACATGGAAAAATCGATAGCATCAAATCAGATAAAAATGGCAAGCCCTGGCAACACATAGGAGAGGGGATTTTTGATTATCCCCACCTCCTAGATTGCCCTAAAACCTACCCTGTTTTGCTTTTAGCATGCTAATCACATATAATTTTCTGAAAAAATTTCCAGGTGTCCGTACCCCTGGGACACACCGTAGGGCCTTAAGTGACCACTTGTAAGTCTCACGGGTCAGGGTCGCCCCCTCTGGGTGGAGGAGGTGGACAGGCCCTCAGCCGACTCAGGATCCTTCGTGAAGGGTGTGACAAACCCTCTGTCCTCAAACAAAACTTGGTCCACCGTCAATGCTTCCTCTGTCCAGAACCAGCACCATCCAAGACTCGCCAGCCCCCCCCCCCCCCCCCAGTCAACAGACAACACCTCAGTGTAGAGTGGCAAAAACAAACTGATTTTATTATCACACATGGACACACAGATATCTCACTTCAAAACACTTCCCTCAGGAAAACGGGGTGGGTTAAACTGTCCAATGACAATGGACACACAGGTCAGGTTTGTTCAAACTTCTCATCAGTAAACAAGTCTTAACCACAGGGGGCTGCTGGAGGAATCCCCCCCACAGCCAGAGCATACAGAGACAATAAACCAATGGAATACAACTACACCCCAAACGTTCTCAGCAAAAGAGTCCAACAGCATGAGATACCAATATATACATTTTACAAGTGTAGCAATACCCCCAGCTAAGAGGGCTGCTGATATAGATTTTCGGGCCTGTAACACGCTGCTGTCAACCCCCAGTAACTGTCTCTAACCTCCCTTGGAGCAGATAGTGGTAAAATGGGATTGTGAAATCCGTTAGGTGTGAGGATCACAATGCCGCAACAAATATATATCCACACAACAATAGGCTTAACCATAAGTTATTTTACTGAGTAAGAAGCATGCGGTTTAAACAATAGTGCAGTGATATATGCAGAGCCCTGCAATGTTAAATACACACAGAATATAACAAGTGCAAAGTTAACTGGTACCACACACGCTAAGTGTCTTTTAACTACGCTTGCGAACTTCCCCCTCGTGGGTAAGATGGCTCCCAGACAGTTTCTAACAATCTACAGTCAGGCCTGACTATTGCAGATACGGTGCTTCCATTGGGAAGGATCTTTGCTAGCAATGGTGGTGCACTTTGTAGGTTTTTCTTGTAATCCACAGGGTAACACAACAGTAGCCTGCTTGGCAAATAACAAAGTCTAACTAATGCTCCACAGCACACTATCCCTCCAGCGTGCAAGGTGACACTCTTTGGTAGTTGCGGTTCCTGAACAATAACTCTGGGTCTAAGACTAGTCAACAATCTCTGAGCAAGTGCTCTCTCACCCGACCGGACCAGTCCGTACAACCGACTTCCACAGCTGGGACTTCAGCTCACAGCCTCCCGGCAGTCTAGAGGGATGATGAACGAGATGACTCCTGGATTCTTCCTGTGAGGTTGGAGGGCTCTTTGGATCTCTAGGCCCGACTCTTAGGCCCAGTCCAGCGGCAGACCAAGCACAGGTTCCACTTGCTAGGTGGGCGGTGTCCAAAGAGACCTGTGTGTTGTTCCGCCCTCCCTTAAATAGCCTGCCTTAGCAGACTTTGCGCCAGGCAATGTCCTCTGGGTGCCCCACTGCACACTGGGTAAGGTAGTCTTTCAGAGTCCCTTAAAGTGGCACCCTGCTACACACTCCCCCCACTTAAAGTCTTTAGTCCCCAAAGGTAACAGTTAAAGATATTTGACATCATGCAAACATACAACACAGTTCACGGCTGCAAAGGAGCCTGGCAGAGGGACCTCCCACCAAGCTCTAGGAGAGAGGTTGTCCTGCCCACAGATCACAGTAGTGGAAGTGGCTTGCCTAACTGTGCCAGGGAGTGAGCTGGGGTTGCCCTCCACCAAATTTACAGTAGAGGGGACAGGTTTATTTACTGTCCTTCTTACAGTGGCAATAGTCTCTTCTGAACACTTTCCCATCTGAGAATACGTGAGTCTTCTTGGGGGGTGGATAATTCTTTTCTCCCTTGGGTCCCTGGGAGCCGAGGTTTCAACTGTAGGGGGTTCTTCCAATTCTCCTTCCAAGTCAGGTGTATTGGGTTCACATGGCTCAGGGGCATCCACTTCAGGTGGAGAAAGATATAAAGAATCCCTGGAATCTTCTTCTGGAAAAGATTCTTGAGCATCCTCCCATTCCTCGGTAAGAGTAGCAAGCGGTACAAACTCAGCAGCCTCCGCGTTGAAAGTGTCTCTAGCAGTAACCTCGGGTGATGGAAAAGCTGTGGTCATGGATTCAGGTATTGGTGATGTCCATAACCCATCAAGCTCCAATTCCTCCTCTTCACTCTGATCTTGGGCATCCATCCCTGTTGAACTGGCTGCTTGAGACCTAGTGGCAGGCCTAGGGGTATTTTAGACTGAAAGCTGCTCAGAAAGAGCTGAGGAAGGGGGCAAGCGAACTGCTTCGGAAAGGGGCAGTAGGTGATTCCTGTGCCATGTTTTCAATGGCCCCACACTTCCTTCTGGTTTAAGTTGGTATACTGGTAAACCTGGCAGTTGTTTGCAAATCACATAGGGTTGGGACTTCCATTGGTCGGCCAATTTATGCTTCCCTGGTATGCCCAGGTTCCGCAACAACACCCTGTCTCCTGGCTGTAAGTCATGAATCCGAACCTTCAGGTCATAGTTCCGCTTATTCCTGGCTCCTCTTTGATCAGACGTTGCTTGGGCCTTCTCATATGCCAATCTTAAGCTCTGTCTCAACCGATCCACATATCCCTTGTGGGAAGTATGGTCTATTGAAGTACCGAAGGCCAGATCTACTGGTAGTCTTGCTTCCCTACCGAACATCAATCTGTATGGGGAGTACCCGGTAGCATCACTGGTTGTACTATTATATGCATGCACAATGGCGGCCACATGCTTGCCCCAATGTTTCTTTTTCTCACTACTCAAAGTCCCCAGCATGTTTAACAATGTTCTGTTGAATCGCTCTGGCTGGGCATCCCCTTGGGGGTGGTAGGGGGTGGTTCGGGTCTTCTTTATACCCAAGGAATCCAATAGCTTCCAGGTCAGTCTACTTTCGAAGTCCCTTCCCTGATCCGAATGAAGGCGTTGAGGTAGGCCATAATGTACAAAGAACTTCTCAACAAGTACCTTGGCCACTGTGGAGGCCTTCTGGTCTTTGGTTGGGAACGCCTGGGCGTAACGAGTGAAATGATCGGTTATCACCAGAACATTCCCATTTCCATTCAAATCAGGTTCTATACAAAGAAAATCAATGCATACCAGATCCAAGGGCCCTTGGCTTTGTAGGTGGCTCATTGGGGCAGCTTGATGAGGCAGAGTCTTTCTTTGTATGCAACTTGCGCAAGAATGGCAATATTCCTACACTTCGGCCCGCATGCAGGGCCAGTAAAACCGGTTCCTTTCTAGCTGAAAAGTTCTTTCCATTCCTAAGTGACCATGATCGTCATGTAGAGCAGCCAGGACAGTCTTGCGGTATTTCTCAGGCAGAAACAGCTGCCACGTATCCTCCAGATCATCAGAGGGGCCCCTTCGGTAGACCACCCTTTGATGTATCTGGAGCCGATCCCGTTCCTTCCTTAGCAGGCGAGCCTCTTTGGAGGGGTCCTTCAGAAGTAAGTCTGGGGTTTGGTTCTCCAATGCTTCCAGGGCCAGCCCGCCCAACGAGTCTTCCAGTTGGTCTCTTCGCAGATCTCTCTTCGAGAGTCTGGGCAGGTTCTCTTCTCCAATCTGGGTCACGTCACAATAACACTTGGGCACCCCTACCACCGAAACTCTGATCTTTTCAGCCCTTGACCCACCACTAGCTTGAAGTTCTGCTCCCTGACACAAAGCTCGCACTCCCTCTGGGGTCAATCTGGTCCAGTCTTCGGTCTGGTTAGTTGGAGCATGGGCCCTTCTTGATAAGGCATCTGCATCTCTGTTTCCAGCCCTAGGTCTGTACTTCAAACTGAAAGTGAATCCAGAGAGAGCGGCTAGCCAACGGTGGCCGGTGGCATCCAGCTGGGCGGTGGTCAGAAGGTAAGTGAGCGGGTTATTGTCTGTTTTAACCACAAATTTGGTTCCATACAGGTAGTCCTTCAGCTTGTCCACCACAGCCCACTTTAAGGCCAGGAATTCCAACTTGTGGGTGGGGTAATTCTTTTCAGCTGGGGTCAAGCTTCTGCTCACATAAGCAATGGGTCTCAGCTGGCCATCATGCTCCTGGTACAGTATTCCTCCCAGACCATCATGACTGGCATCCACATGCAACTCATATGGCTTCTTGGTGTCTGCATAGGCCAAGACGGGGGCAGTGGTCAAACTCTCCTTCAGTCTGGTGAACGCTTCTTCACACCTCCCAGTCCACTGATCTTCCACAGACTCCCCTGGCTTCCTAGGGCCTGAGTCATCCTCCTCTCCTTCTGTCTTCAAAAGTTCATTCAAAGGTAATTCCTTCGGTAATAGGAGCAAAACCCCAAGAACGACCGAAGCTCAGTCACTGTAGTGGGCCGGGGCCAGGAGGTGACAGCCTCCAATTTTTCAGGGTCTGTGGACACTCCCTCTTTGGACACAATGTGCCCCAGATATTGCACTGAAGATTGGTAGAACTGGCACTTTTCCAGCGAGAGTTTGAGTCCTTCATCGCTGAGCCTCTTCAAAACCTTCTCTAGCCTCTCTTCATGCTCCTCTAGAGTCTTCCCAAAGACAATAATATCATCCAGGTACACCAGTACTTCTATGAGATTCATGTCTCCTACTGTCTTTTCCATGAGTCGCTGGAAGGTGGCTGGGGCTCCCGATAAGCCTTGGGGCATGCGATTGAACTCATAGAACCCCACCGGGGTGATGAAGGCTGTCTTCTCCCGGTCTTCCAGTTGCATGGGAATCTGGTAATACCCACTCTTCAGGTCCATTACACTGAACCATTTGGCTCCAGACAGACTCTGTAGGGCATCCTCTATTCGGGGGGTGGTGTATTGGACGGGTATCGTTCTTCTGTTGAGGGTCCGATAATCGATACACAGCCTCAACGACCCATTTTTCTTCCTCATTACCCCTATGGGGGATGCATATGGACTTCTGGACTCCCGGATGACACCTGTTTTCTTGAGCTCTGTCAGTTGCTCTCGCAGATCCTCCAGTTCTGCCAAGGGGCACTCTTCGCACACCCCACATCGAATTCATCTTTGGAAAAGATCTTCTGCCATCTAGTCAGCTGGGCTCTGGCTCTCTTCCTCCATGCCAGTGGCAAGGTCGTCTCCTCCAAACAGAGTTTCTCCACATTAGCGCCCCCTTCTTCTGCATTCTCCAAGTCAGATAAGGCAACCGGGGTGGCAGGATTCACTTGGCATAACAACATTCGGGCTGGGATCTTCAGAGGTATGTCAGTAGTATTTCTGAGGCTCACGGACACCCTGCCATTGGCTTTCTTCAGAGCTCTTAGTGGGACCACTTCAGGGATGACTTCTAGTCCTGGGTGGGTGTCCAAAGGATCTGGCTCTAGAACTATGAAGGGACCAGGTTGTTCCCAAGTAAGCTTTACGGTAGCCTTCAGACTGGTAACCTCACCGGGCTGTAATATCTTCTCCTTCTTGTCCAACCTCCAGACCTTCCCCACTCCTTCTTCTGGAGCTCTCTGCTCCAATACCAGACGCTGGTAGGCCTGTCGCAACATAGGATGGATCCGGGTCGTTGGGACGTCCTGTCCCTGGGCTATAGGGGCCAGTAATCTCCTGACCAAGTCAGTGTTTGTCCCTATTATGAAGAAACTCTTGTTTGCTCCTGGAGGGCGGGGGCAGACCACCGCAAATGTGTCGAAAACTTCTGTGTCTCCAGCTACCGAAGGATCGAAGGCCAACCTAATTGGGAGGTATCCGTCATATGGGAAACTTTGGGTTCCAATTCCCCATATTTGCAAGTCTTCCAGTTTCTGCAAGGGCAAATGCTTCAGATGTTTCTGATAGAAGTCCCGGTACAGAAGGGTCACTTGAGCTCCTGTGTTGAGAATGGCCTTTGTATAGATGCCTTCCACTTGAATGGGAACCACTGGGGAAGGTCCCACTAGTTTGACTGGGAATTTCTTCGGGGAAGCTGCCTTCCTGGATTCCACTGGTTTGGCCTTCTGTGTTTTCTTCCTTTTCCCTCATTTCCTGGATCTAAGTCCTTGTTGGGCCTGGTATGCATTGATCTCTTGCCAAGTTTTAGGTTTTGACTTAGAATAAGGAGCACTAAGTTTGTGGGCTGGGGAGTTGTTCCCCTCTCTTCTTGGCTTCTCTGGTTCTCTGAATCCGTTGGAGTTTACTGGAATTGACGGGCACCCGGTTGACTCCTTTACCGGGGCCCTCTGAAGTTTTCCGCCGGCTTGCGGTATGACCCTTGCTTCTTTCTCGGGCTGGGACACTCTCTGCCGTAATGTCCAACCCCTCCACAGTTGTAGCAAACTTTGTCTCTTCTGGCTTGTGGAGAAAATGGTGTTGAGGCACTCTGGTACACCTCCTTTTTCACCTCCTCTTTTTGTATGGCTCCTTGATTTTTAGCCATTAAGGAGGTCAACATTTCTAGAACTTGGGTCATTTGTGACTTTAAGACAGCCACCTCAGAGTCCCGTTCCGTGGCCATGACAGATCTAACCTCAGCTGTGGGAGGAAAAATTAGCTTCTCCGATGTCCGCTGGTCTTTGAGCAATGCCTCTTCATCTCTTACTATTCGCACGAGATCTGGATAATTCAAAGACATGACTCCTCCAGTTGTCTTCAGGTGGAGCCAGACTGGATCAGAGCGTAGCGCTCCCTTCATGACCTGTCACATCCTGGCTGCATCTATAGCCTGTGGTACCATCCCTTTCTTCAAGACTATTTGGCAAAGCATTTTGTTCAACCTTCGAACATACTCTGAAAACTGCTCCCCGGGCTGCTGAAGAGTATGTTTAAACTTGTACATCAAGTCAGTAACTTTCTCCAGCTGGCCAAACTCTTCCTGCAACATGGTTAGATAATCATAAGCAGTGCAAGAAGTGTTGCTAAATCTGAGGTTCTTCACCGCTTCTGCTGCGGCCCTCTTTAAACTTTCATTAATGCGCTGTTTCTTCTGAGTTTCTGTCACTTCCCAGCCTTCTACAGCCTGCATCGCTTGCTCTATCCATGTGTCAAAGTCCTCCTCCCCGAGTGGCACGGCTGTTTACCTGAAAATATTCTGAGCTTCCAGTACCCAGTCTCCACACATACCGTGTTGCATTTGGCAACAAGGTCTCCTAAGGCATACTTCCCAACTTTTCTAATGACCACTGCGGGACATTCATTCATATTTTTTTGTTGTTGAGCGCGGGGGGGGGGGGGGGGGGGGGCGTGCCGAGGGGACCAGAAAAAAACCTAAATAACAGACGAATTACCCCCGCCCGCCCGACATACCTGTACTTGGTTCCCAGTCGCTGGGGCTGGGCTGTGGGTGATCGCAGCCGCTCTGAGTCCCGCCTCACCTCCCTGCCTGGCGCACTGGCGCGCTGAATCTTACCTCCTCCTCCCTCCTCTGGCTCTGTGCGGGAATACAGTGTCCCGCGCGGGAACGCGGGAAAATGGTGTCCCTGCGGGAAAAACCCACAGAATCTGTGCGGGTTGGGAGGTATGTCCTAAGGCATTAAGGAGTTCAGGGCCTATGACTGTCAGGGGTGCCGCAGAGGTTGCTGCCTCTTTTGGCTGTTCTTCCTTTACTGTTAGTTCAGGTGGCTCTTTCTTCATGGGTTTTGCATGCGCTAGACCGTATATCTTCTGGTCTATGGCCTGTACATTCTGACCTCTGAAACTCTCTGGTTTCCCTTCATGCCATTCCACCAATGCGTAGGTAAAAGAGGCCTCTGGGTCTGACTTTAAATCTATTACCCATGCCTTCTGACTCGGGGACAGTATCACCATGAGCCACTCCACATTGCCCTCTGGCCAGTCTTCCCCAGGGAGTTCAATAACTACCGCCATGTCTGGACAAGCGCTGGCTGCTGCGCACCACTGTGTCACTACTAACGGATCCATGCCGATACTTCTGGCAGGCTTGATTGCAGCGTACAGGATCCTGGACTCTGAGCCCCCACGTGTAGCAAAACTCCCAGCTAAGAGGGCTGCTGATATAGATTTTCGGGCCTGTAACACGCTGCTGTCAACCCCCAGTAACTGGCTCTAACCTCCCTTGGCACAGATAGTGGTAAAATGGGATTGTGAAACCCGTTAGGTGTGAGGATCACAATGCCGCAACAAATATATATCCACACAGCAATAGGCTTAACCATTAGTTCTTTTACTAAGTAATGCCCCATACACACGATCGTTTTTCATGCCGTTAAAAATGCCATTTTTAAAAATGGGCATTAAAACCGATCGTGTGTATGCTCCAGAGCATTTTTAACGATGTGAAAAACAGCCATTAAAAATTTCGAACATGCTCCCTTTTTCACGTCGTTTTGAATTTGTTTTTTTTTAACGACGTGAAAAACTATGGTGTGTATGCTTTCACGAGGTGAAAAAAAACGCGCATGCTCAGAATCAAGTATGAGACGGGAGCGCACGTTCCGGTAAAACTAGCATTTGTAATGGAGATAGCACATTCGTCACGCTGTAATGGACTGAAAAGCAGGAGGCTGAAAAGCGCGAATCGTCGCTCAACAAACTTTACTAACATGAAGGGTGGCACCATCCGAACGGAACTTCCCCTTTATAGTGCCGTCGTACGTGTTGTACGTCACTGCGCTTTGCTTGAACATTTTTTAAAATGATCGTGTGTACGCAAGACAGGCTTGAGAGGAAACATGAAAAAAAAACGACGAGAAAAACGTTGGTTTAAAAAATGGCATGAAAAACGATCGTGTGTACGCCGCATAAGAAGCATGCAGTTTAAACAGTAGTGCAGTGATATATGCAGAGCCCTGCAATGTTAACTACTTCCCACCCGGCCACTGTACATATACGGCCAGGTGGGCGCTCTCTCCTTCTGAGTGGACGTTCAGGAATGTCCCTCAGAAGGAGGGGGATCGCGCGCGCGTTCCCCGCGCAGCGGCGCGATCGTGATGCTCTCGTGTCACCCGGACACGGCGCATCTCGATTCGGCAGGAGGGCTCTGTGATTGGCCCTCCTGATCACATGACGGCCGTGTCCAATCACAGCCGTCATGTGATGTAAACAGAGAGCCGGTTGCTAGGCAATCAGCTCTCCTCTCCTCACACAGAAGTCGTCGGTGAGGAGAGGAGAGCGGATCGCTGCAGCTGGCTGGTGATCAGTGAGTATGAGCTGTTTTTTTCAGCTTTTTACTCACTGATCACCAGCCTAGTGTCCCCACACAGTGTAAAACACATAAAGTAAACAAACATGTCCCCAAAATACATGTCCCCACACACACATGTCCCCACATAGTAAAAACACCTGTCCCCCACATATATGACAGTAAAATCATATGTCCCAATGATCATTTGCACACATATGTCCGTGATCACCTGGGCATATCTGTACATGATCATTTGCGTACATATGTCCGTGATCACACGAACCAAATATTATACACTTAACAGATTTTTTTTTACCAAAAACATGTAGTAGAATACATTTTGGCTTAAATTTATGACAAAATTCAATTTTACTGGATTTTTTTAAAAATAGAAAGACGAAAATATATTATTTTTTTTCAAATTTCCGCTCTTTTTTCGCTTATATCGCAAAAAATAAAAAACGTAGTCGTGAATAAATACCACCAAAAGAAAGCTCTATTTGTGTGAACAAAATGATAAAAATGTCATTTGGGTACAGTGTAGAATGACCGCGCAATTCTCATTGAAAATGCGAGAGCGCTGAAAGCTAAAAATTGGTCTCGGAAGGAAGGGGGCTAAAGTGCCCAGTATTGATGTGGTTAAACACACACAGAATATAACAAGTGCTAAGTTAACTGGTACCACACATGCTAAGTGTCTTTTAACTACGCTCGCGAGCTTCCCCCTCGTGGGCAAGATGGCGCCCAGACAGTTTCTAACAATCTACAGTCAGGCCTGACTATTGCAGATACGGTGCTTCCATTGGGAAGGATCTTCGCGAGCAATGGTGGTGCACTTTGTAGGTTATTTGTAATCCACAGGGTAACACAACAGTAGTCTGCTTGGCAAATAACAAAGTCTAACTAATGCTGCACAGCACACTGTCCCTCCGGCATGCAAAGTGACACTCTCTGGTAGTTGCGGTTCCTGAACAAGAACTCAGGGTCTAAGACTAGTCAACAATCTCTGAACAAGTGCTCTCTCACCCATCCGGACCAGTCCGTACAACCGACTTCCACAGCTGGGACTTCAGCTCACAGCCTCCCGGCAGTCTAGAGGGATGATGAACGAGATGACTCCTGGATTCTTCCTGTGGGGTCAGAGGGCTCTGTGGATCTCTGTGCGCGACTCTTAGACCCAGTCCAGCGGCAGACCCAGCGCAGGTTCCACTTGCTAGGTGGGCGGCGTCCAAAGAGATCCGCGTGTTGTTCCGCCCTCCCTTAAATAGCCTGCCCCAGCAGATTTTGCTCCGGGCAATGTCCTCTGGGTGCCCCACTGCACACTGGGTAAGGTAGTCTTTCAGAGTCCCTTAAAGTGGCACCCCGGCCGCTACACAAGGTTCCAGTGTGGCTGTAAATAGAGTCCGTCTAGTACAGATCAGAATAGAGTTCTCTGGCATCCTACCCAAAGTGACCCCTGTCACAAATGGATTTATTGGTTTTAAAAAAAAGTCTCTGGTTTGAGCGAGTAATTCTGGCGGAAAGGGTAAATACATCATAACCATAAAAATTTAATATAACAACAATAATGTATAAATAATATGAGACTGTATTGGTTATCAGATTCTAGTTCATATAGAATATTGAAATCTGTCTTTTTAATATATTCGTAGAAATGTATGGACCCCCTGAAGAAAACCATAACCCCTAAGGTCGAAATGCATTGGGGTACATCCGAACCATGGGCGTCACTGGACCCCTTTACATTACACAGCACCCTGCACCCCTTTACATTACACAGCACCCTGCACCCCTTTACATTACACAGCAGCACCCTGCACCTCTGGACACTACATACACTACACTCTGACCACTACACTACCCACTGACTACTGACCACTACACTGCACACTGACCACACTGACCATATGTATGACGTGTCCTATGACGCCATGTCTCTGCAGTCACACACACACACGTATTGTAGGACATCTCCTCCTCCCTCCATACCACACACACAGCCCGGCTCTCCTTCCTTCTCACCTTCAGCAGGTCCAGCGGGTGTGTGCAGCAGGCTGCCCCGCAGGAGGTCAGGCCCCCGAGGTACTACCACCACAGACTCGAGACACCCTCCGCTCCGCCAACTCCCCCCGGCTCTTTTTCTTCTTCTCTCCCCAGGCGCGCTGCACAGTCCAAGGGCCAGGGGCAGAGCCGGCCCATGCCCGGGAGAATGAGAAGAGCTGGGGTCAATCGGGTTGCAGCGTGAGGCCCCGCCCAGCCAGCGCTGCCAAATCACGAGACGCGGCCGCCTTAAAGCGGTGACAGGGAGGTGTGGTGTGCCCGGGGGGGGGGGGGGGGGAGAGGGAGTACATGTGCTGCGGTGCAGATCTGTGTGGGGCTGGAAAAGGGTGTAAGGGCAGCGGAGGGTGTAGAACACTGCCAATTTGGCCAACACCTTCTCGATTCCAGGGGGGGGCAAACGACCCCCTTTGCCCTATGGAGCGGACGCCCATGATCCGAACATCGGATGATGCAATTTCAAGTATAAACTATGTATCACCTTTGATGTACAAATTCCTACTGCCTTTTCTTTCTCGCCTTGCATATACCAGAGCTCATATTTGAATCTTTGTTCATGTACTTGCATTCAATCATCTTTTTCAAAATAAAATAAGTAACTTTTACAAATCACTGGGGGAAACCTCCACTTCTTCTTCCAAGTTTTCATTGGGGTGTGCAGCATTCTCAGACCCTCATATATGTGTCATTCCTTCGTTTTAATTATGTTCTTTATAGGAAAGCACATGAGGTGATTAAAATAAAAAATAAATAAAAAAAAAGCGTTTTGTACTAAAAATGACACTGTACTCAGATATAAAGATGAGAAAGAATTCTTTATTGACATATTATAAAGCTTCACATACTTATGACTGTACCTTGTCTATGTAGCAATGGTCCTAAATTGAGGTTATGTTATGTCAAATTTAGGGGTGACTTGAGTGATAGTTGGCTCAAGTCTTTCAATTACTGGACTCTGCCTTGCTGCTGCTTGAACCACAGGTGTTGGATTGGCGATTTGGTGTCCTCTCTCGGCAGCCATGCAGTGGGCGGGGTCGGCCTGCTGTGCATGATGGGAGAGGATACAAAAGGAGCGGACGCCATTGTTCAGGGGGAGTGATCCGGGGACCTGTACCCGAGGGAACCTGTGGGTTCGGGAGTCGAGTGCCTGGCTCTCCAGACCATGGGGCCACGTACGCCTCAGTCCCAGGCACCTTTAGTCCTGGGACTGCAACTTCAGCCCTGGGCCCAGCACCTTTAGCTGGAGCCCACTTCGGAAGGAGGAATCTCAGGGTTCTGCCTTGCGAGGAGACCCGTTTCTGGATGAGGCTGGGGGAGGACCGTTCCGAAGGACTGGTGAGATATCACAGTGAAGGAAGGGGCCCAGTAACTCTCCAGGGGGATGTCATCCATCCGGAATCCAGGGGCCTAACAATCTGGACCATCAGGAGGTTTAGGGCACCATAGATCCTGTGGCAGAGGATCTCCTAGACGCATCAATTAGGGATCTAGATTGACTGTTCGAGCTGCACGCCAGCTGCTAGCAGCATTGGTGGCTATCCGGGTGAGCTATACCCACTCGGGACCGAGTGGCGACGAAGCCAGAAGTGCCTGAATGCAGTGGCGTAGCGTGGGTTGTCAGCGCCCGGGGCAAGGCAAGAAATTTGCGCCCCCCAACCTGCAGACTTTCCACCACACAATGACCACTAACCCGCACACTGACCACAAACCCGCACACTGACCACAAACCCGCACACTGACCACTACACACTGCATACCACTACACTGCACACTGACCACTACCCTGCACACTGACCCACCTGACCTACCTGACACCTACACTGACCCACCTGACACCTACACTAACCCACCTGACACCTACACTAACCCACCTCACTCCTACACTAACCCACCTCACTCCTACACTAACCCACCTCACTCCTACACTAACCCACCTCACTCCTACTTAATGCACTACTCACATTACACTGACCCACCTGACACCAACACTGACTATTACACTGACTGACACACACTGACCCCCGACACCTACCTGACACATACACTGACCCACCGACCTTACACCTACACTGAAATATGTAAAATGAGGTACAGCGCTAAATGAATAAATAAATGAATGTCAATAGGTGTAATGTAAAAAATTGGTGAAAAGGAAAACTAATGCAGAGTCTCCAATTTCTTAAATTCATATGAGTCTAAGTAATTTTCAATTGAATGAAATTAAGACATAAAAATTAGTGAAGGAGGAAAAATATTGCACTGCGGGACAAAAGGACAGGTTGAAGTTGAAACACAAGTGGAGGCAGCTCCTCTAATAGGCCCTGAATACCTATATGAAGTGAGTGCGAGTAGAGCAAGAGGGTGCCAGCCTTCTGGAGGTAAAAGAACAGATATGCGTAGAGAAACACCACTATAAAAAATGATTGGGGGGGGGGGGAAACTCACTTTAGGATGTGAAGAAGGTGCTTATTATCGTCTGAGGAGCAGTGGGTCTTGCTCGGGCTCTGTGGCGGAGGACGGTGTGGTGGCTACACTGGCGGATATGAGTGAGACAGATGCCTGTGGTGTGATGGAATGGAGTCTGCAGCAGGCATGTCCAGCTGCTCAGGTGGATATTGGTGGCTGCCGATAAGATGCCGGCGGCTGCAGATTGAGTGTAACCAGCGGTTCCATCCTTGGATACTACTGTCACCATAGTATCCAAGGATGGAGCCGCTGGTTACACTCAATCTGCAGCTGTCAACATCTCAGATGGGCATATTTAATGTTAAGGGGCACACTGATGGGCACATTTTATGTTAAGGGACACGCTGATTGGCATATTTTCAGTGTGCCCCTTTACATTAGGTGTGCTCGTCAGAGTGATGCTTTACATCAGGTGTGCGTGTCCATCAGAGTGCTCCTTTACATTAGGTGCCCCCATCACTGTGCCACCTTACATCAGCTGTCCCCATCAGCGTGCCCCCTTAACAAAATAAGGGGCATGCTGATGGGCACATTTTATGTTAAGGGCCACACCAAAATATGCCAATCAGCGTGTCCCTTAACATCAAATATTCACATCTGAGATGTTGACAGCTGCAGATTGAGTGTAACCAGCGGCTCCATCCTTGGATACTATGGTGACAGTAGTATCCAAGGATGGAACCGCTGGTACACCCCATCTGCAGCCGCCGGCATCTTATCTGCAGCCGCCAATATCCACCTGAGCAGCTGGACATCCCTCCTGCAGACTCCATTCCATCACACCACAGGCATCTGTCTCACTCATATCCGCCAGTGTAGCCACCACACCGTCCTCCGCCACAGAGCCCGAGCAAGACCCACTGCTCCTCAGACGATAATAAGCACCTTCTTCACATCATACAGTGAGGTTTTTTTTCCACCATCATTTTTTTATTGTGGTGTTTTTTTCTCTACGCACATCTGTTCTTTTACCTCCAGAAGGCTGGCGCCCTCTTCCTCTACTCGCACTCACTTCATATAGGCATTCAGGGCCTATTAGAGGAGCTGCCTCCAACTTCAAAATTTTCTGGCGTAACCGTGATAGCACCCTGCAACCTCCCCCCGCGCAACAATTTTTTTTTAGCAGCACCAACCAGCCCCCCTGCTTAACAACCTGCCCTGCTCCCCAGGTGTCCCGCAGCTCAATGTTGAAAAGTTGGGAGGTATTTATGTAATGTATCCCCTCAGGGCATTCGACATGTAAGGGGTTAAATGATTATTCCTGCTATGTAATGCATCCCCTCAGGGCATTCGAAATGCTAAATACCTCATCATTTAACCCCTTACATGCTGAAAGTCTGAGGGGATACATTACATAGCAGGAATAATCATTTAACCCCTTACATGTCGAATGCCCTGAGGGGATAGGATACATCATGAAGCTGAGCTCAGTAAATTAATTATCAGGTTCTTGCAGGGGGGGGGGGGGGGGAGCATGAGGCATGTAACTGTCTGTACTTAGGCACGCAGGCATGCTGCGTGTGAGCTGACTGGCTGGCTGGCAATGCTGCTAACATGTGGCATGGCGGTGTACAGACAGTAACATCCCCCCTCCCCCCCCCCTTCACCAGGTGGTGTGACTCTCACTCCGGCCAAACTAACTGCTGCTGCTGACCCGGCCGCGGCTGCTCCGAGTCCCATCTGAGCTGGCTCTCTGCCTCCCTCACAGACTCGGTCACTCACCTCCCTATTTGTAGTCAGCAGTGCCGACTGCCGAGTTCCCAGTCAGTCCCAGATGAAGTCCACTGCCAGATCCGGCGCGGTAAGGAGGGAGGGTGATGGCGGCGGCTAACAGAAGCGTGGGCGGGACTCCTCCAGGGGGAGCCTTCGCGCGCGCTCAAGGACTGGCCAGCCCTGCCACAGCACATGACTGCATTCGCCCAATCACAGGGTGCCAGCTGCCGCAACATGGCGGTCGGGACACAGTAGATGGAATCTTACAGAGTTAAGAAAAGTGACACACTGGTGCGGGATTTCGCGCCCCCCCCCCAATGTTGCGCCCGGTGCGGCGGCCCCCCCTGCCCCCCCCACGCTACGCCTCTGCCTGAATGCTATCTATCTTTCTAACACCTTTCTCTCTTCATGCAAAGAAAATAAAGCTCTACGTTGGAGTGATATACTGGTGTGGACCTTGGAGTTACTTGGGGTATAGAGACTCTGTCCTTGCATACTGGGGACAGAAACCAACTTTGAGGAGAACCTCGCTGCAAGACCCATAGGTGAAACAAGTGTGCTCAACCTCTGCAAGCCAGAGGGTACGGGCATAGGTGGCACTTTGCGCCTTTTCCTCTCGTGAGTGAGCCAAAGAGAAGGGAGGAAAGGGGTGAGTGTGTTACATCTACAATTGTCCATAACCTGTATGTACACTTTGCAAATAAAATCTTTTAAACAAAAAAAAAAAAGACATTCAGGAGGAATGGAGGCTTGGGAGATCGATCTACAGAGACCGAGTACTTGTGTCCAGGGCAGGTCGGTCCGTAGAGTTACTCGGTCTCCAGGGAAGAAGAAGAAGTAGGGAACCGGAAGAGGTTGCCTGATCCTCGCTTCTATACCTAAAGAGGACTGTGAGGAGCCACAAGATACATAGGAGTGAGCCACATGAACTGCTGGAGGAGTAGCAGAGTGTGTCCTTCTGTTTTTCCCTGACTTGCAGGAACAAACCAGCCTGCCGCCCTGTGTGCCCAATGGAAGGGCTTCCTGTCACAAGGACACTTGGGTGAGGTTTGTTCCCACACTAACTCTTTTAGGAGCCTGTCTGTTTGGGGAGGTGGCCCCTCCCACCAGAAACTCTGAAGAAGACTGTCCATTTTGTACATATTATTTTTCCCTATTGTTTCTGTTAGCAGGTTATAACCCCCTCCTGACAGAACAAGACAAGAAAAATGTGTGTGCTTTTGTTTGCTTCTATATTTCTGTTGGCAGGACGCTAACCCCCTCCCAACAGAAATCATGTACAGTGTAAAGCTAGGTGTAAGCGTTGTATGTCTTAGGATCTCCTGGAATGGGACGGCTGTAAATCTCAATTTTTCATCTGGAGACAAGGATTCCGGCGGGCAGAGTATTTTTCTCGAGGGAGAGATGCTCTGGCTCAAAATGTGTACCGTATTTATCGGCGTATAACACGCACCGGCGTATAACACGCACCCCAAGTTTAGGAGGAAATTTTAGGGAAAAAAACTTTTAGGAGGGAAGTTTAAGGAAAAATAACTTACATTTAAATGCAGCCTTGTCAGTGTCCATTGCAGCCTTGTCACAGTGCAGCCTTGTCAGTGTCCATTGCAGCCTTGTCACAGTGCAGCCTTGTCAGTGTCCATTGCAGCCTTGTCACAGTGCAGCCTTGTCAGTGTCCATTGCAGCCTTGTCACAGTGCAGCCTTGTCAGTGTCCATTGCAGCCTTGTCACAGTGCAGCCTTGTCAGTGTCCATTGCAGCCTTGTCACAGTGCAGCCTTGTCAGTGTCCATTGCAGCCTTGTCACAGTGCAGCCTTGTCAGTGTCCATTGCAGCCTTGCCCCAGAGTCGCCGTGCAGCCTTGCCCCAGAGTCGCCGTGCAGCCTTGCCCCAGAGTCGCCGTGCAGCCTTGCCCCAGAGTCGCCGTGCAGCATTTTAAAATTGGCGCCGAGACTGTGCGGACGCCGCCGAGAACGCAGGGACGCAGGGACTGGGCGGAGCCGCCGCCGAGATACACATAGCCGAGTGTACTCGGCTATACTCGGCTTTTCTCGGCTCCGCTCACAGTCACGCCGAGTCCCGCCCTATGATGGACATAACACAGGTCCAATGGCGGGACTGGGCGTGACTGTGAGCGGAGCCGAGAAAAGCCGAGTATAGCCGAGTACATTCGGCTATGTGTATCTCGCTCCGCTCCGCTCACAGTCAGCGGAGACAGCTCAGGGATGTGGGTATCGGCGTATAACACGCACCCACGATTTTCCCCTGATTTTCAGGGGAAAAAAGTGCGTGTTATACGCCGATAAATACGGTATATGCTGTTAGCTGCAGGGACCTGTAGTTAGGAGTGCCTTATCTATTCTGTACAGATTTAAATACTTATCAGAAATATATCTGTCTATTTTTGTACGTAATTTATTTGTACAGTTCCCCATCCAATTTATCTTATGGGATGCCGTTTTTTTTTTTCCTAGCTGAGGGACCAGCTGGATTCTGGTGGTGGGTGACTGTAGCACCATCTATCTTAGGTAGGTGCTAGAAGTATGTAGCAAGGTCTCTGGCCTCCTTCAGTCTCATGAGAACCTTCAGGGCCAGAGGTAGCTGACATCCTTCTGTATGTAGTGGGTTGTGAGGCATAGTTGGTGTAAGATGGAAGTTATTGAGTGCCAGACACTTCTTGAATGCAAAAGAGATGTTTATTTTTCTTATAAACTTTTATGGGGGAAAGAGGGCTAGGGCCAGGACACCCTTAAGTAGTTGCAAGTTCAATTGGCTGACACCGAGACTTCAATAGGAGGACAGCAATGCAGGGAAAGGCCCCAGAAAGGCGCCACATCTGCAAGTGCAGGAATGCTGTCTCCTATGGCAACAGTCTTTAACAGTTCCTAACACAAAGTGTAACAGTTATCTCACCTTCACTACAATCTCTCCTTGTAGTTCTTCAGCCCACTGAGGTCCCGGTCTCTCACTAGACCCTCTGACTCACTAACTCTGAGTCCCTTGAGCCCCTCCAATCTTCACGGCGGTATCTTCCTCAAGCTTCATCCCCGCTTCCCTGCTGGGTCCCTAGCTTGGCACTCCAGATACTTTGCAAGCTTCACCCCGCTTCCCTGCTCGGTCCCTAGCTTGGCACTCCAGATACTTCTCAAGCTTCACCCCTGCTTCCCTGCTCGGTCCCTAGCTTGGCACCCCAGATACTTCTTAAGCTTCACCCCCGCTTCCCTGCTGGGTCCCTAGCTTGACACCCCAGATACTTCTCAAGCTTCACCCCCGCTTCCCTGCTCGGTCCCTGACTTGGCACCCCGGACACTTCTCAATCGTCTCCCCCGCTTTCCTGCTTGGCCCATAGCTTGGCACTCCAGATACTTCTCAAGCTTCAACCCCGCTTCCCTGCTCGGTCCCTAGCTTGGCACCCCAGATACTTCTTAAGCTTCACCCCCACTGGCCTGCAAGGTCCCTGGCTTGGCACCCCAGATACTTCTTAAGCTTCACCCGCATTTCCCTGCTCGGTCCCTGACTTGGCACCCCAGATACTTCTCAAGATTCATCCCCGCTTCCCTGCTCGGCCCACAGCTTGGCACTCCAGATACTTCTCAAGCTTCACCCCCGCTTCCCTGCTCGGTCACTAGCTTTGCACCCCAGATACTTCTCAAGCTTCACCCCCACTGGCCTGCTTGGTCCCTGGCTTGGCACCCCAGATACGTCTCAAACATCACCCCCGCTTCCCTGCTGGGTCCCTAGCTTGGCACTCCAGATACTTCTGTAGCGCACAGACCCTTTTCTTTACCTGCATTAACTTTGGCTCCCCGCAGGAAGAAAGAGGCACACCGCACTAACAGCCCGTACCCTCCTGTGTAAAGAGGTTGAGCTGTGTTGTTGGCAGGTCTCTATGGCCAGAAACCAGAATCCTCCAGAGAATGAGCCTCATCTCTTTAATAGATAGAGATAAGTCCTTGTTTTCCCCAGTAACTTGAATGTCCACACCAGCTGCAACTCCAACTCAGAGTTTATTTTCTCTTTGCAATAAAACAGTCTCTGATAAGGAAAGGTTGGAGTAAAGGACAGGACAGCAGAAGGTATGGGAGAGGTCCAGGCACAAACACAATCACTTCACTGCTCGGCATCTCGAACAGACTCAGACCAAATGGATAGTCTCCCTAGGACAGGACTAGCAGCCAAATGGCACTTTAACTTAAACGCTCAGTCTCTGCCACAGACCTGGTGAACTTGGTACTTCAAAACTTGGCCTCTATGTAAGGAGAAGACATCCCTCCAGAGAGTTACCGGGACCCTTCCTTCACCGTGACTTCTCACCGGTTCCTCTCCCGGCCTCCTCATCCTAGACACGGGTCCCCTCGCAAGGCGGCACCCTGAGATTCCTCAATCCTCACTGGGCCCCAGCCGAAGGTGCTGGGCCCAAGGCCTTTGCAGCAGTCCCAGGGCTAAAGGTGCCTGGGACCGATTCACCGACCGCCGCCCCTGGGCCAAAGGTGCCCAGTGCGGACAGGAACACACCCCAATCCTGGGATAGCACGAGAGCCCCGAACAGGCAGCGTCTGCCCCTTTTATATCCTCTCCCAGCATGCCCAGCAGGTAGACCACACCCACTGTATGGTTGCTGAGAGGGGACACACAAGGCACAGCACTGTATCAGCGGTTCAACCCTAGCCTACTATGGCAGTGCCACCTGTAGGCCACAGGGAACTGTACACCGATACTCTCCCTGCGGACAAAATGGTTGCAAGAACCCTGACAAATTAGGGTGTTTGAGCAAACTACCACTCAAACACTTCCCCTAAATTTAGCACCCCGCTACATTTCTGAAGCGTCACCCCCTCTTCCCTGCTCGGTCCCTAGCTTGGCACTCCAGATACTTCTCAAGTTTCACCCCCACTGGCCTGCTCGGTCCCTGGCTTGGCACACAAATCTCCTCTGCTGGTTGGGTCCCTTGACTTGATCAACGCCTGAAGTCTCCCGATTCTCCACCATGCCCGTTCGGTGAGAATACTGCTCCGGTACTTGCTTCATTTACTCACTGTGGACCCTGGTAATAAGGTGGATGGTCCGTTAGTGGTCACATCCATACCTCCCAACAGGCACGGATTCTGCGGGACTTTCCCGCATCCACACAATTTTCCCGCACTCCCGCGATCGGCCAATTTTTCCCACAGAACCGTCACTTCTGGTTGAACTGCAAGCTGCAATCCCAACCCTGCGCTGCTCTCTTTCTTCTGGATAGGCCCTCAGACAGCCTAGCAGCCAGATGTGCCCGGGATAGGCCCAATCTCTGGCCTAGCAGCCTGGGGGGAACACGACACACGTCCACCCAGATAGCCGTCCAGGTGGCACAGAACATCGATCACCTGACTCCACCCGAATATATAGGCTCTCCCAGCAGGCCAAGGGATCCAAAAAAACTCCTGCCCATTGGCTGAGACACCCCATATATCCATAACCTGACCTTGGGTTGCCCTTTCTTATATCTAGTACCACCAAGTGCCCGGCCACCTAGTGGTAGAAGAGAAAAGGCCAAACTTAGAGAGAAATCAATAGATCTCTAACAATCAACCAAGATAACTACTCCTGGCAAGTAAATTTGTGAGGAGCTCCCTGACTAAGCTCCACGGTGCTACATAATCATACAATATTTTGTGCTCAATATAGTCTTCGCTGCAAGTCCACTGCTTCCGCTTTGCATCAACTTTAATGAACTTATTTTCCCAAAAACTGCCACAAATCAATGAAAAGTTGATAAGGTGTGAAAGTGCTCCGTGCTCCAAACTGTGCCAGCTGTAGTGTAGCCACGGCCTTCTTCCTCCTCTTACACACGTGATGGTGAGGGCGCCCCCTTAGTGGTGATTTTTTGTGATTTGTGGATTATTTTTTTTAGCAAAATCTAAAACAGATTTTTTAGAACACTATATTGAGCACAAAATATTTTATGTTTACATGAATTTGCACAAGTTTTTAGTTTATGTAATATAGCAGCAAATATCATAAGATGAAAGAAGTAGGTGCAAAGTGGAAGCAGTGTATCTGCAGTGAACAGCATCTTGAGCATAAAGCACTTTATGTTGTATATGAATTTGCACGCGGTTCAGTTTACTTAATTTACTGATAAGGGGGTTTCGGACCTTGTAGTCCTTCTTCAGAGGCTTATGGCATTCTTTTTAGAGTCAAGAATATTCTATAATATAGATATAGTAATGCATTAGTAGGATAATAGATCAGTATAACAATTTGTCAATATTAGTTAAATAAGAAGGTTTTGTCAAAACAAATACGCATCTCAAGACACGTTAGATGATGTTATATCAGCAAAAGAGACCACAAATCACCAGTAAAAGCAACCAGGGGGGCCGATGAGCGTCTTCCCACAGATTGAAGGCAAAAAACCGAGGGGGACCCCAGATGACAAAGGGGTGCCAGGGGGCGGGCGTACATTAGGGGGTGAGAGAGCACAAAGGCGGCACCTGTCCCAGCTTAAAGATTTCTAGGCGTGTGGAGTCAGGCTCCTGCCAGAGTTCTGACCAACAAACAATGTAGTCTCGATGTGTGCTGCAGTGGAGTGCTGTATATGCTCATGTAGCACCCTGCTCCTGTTGACCAGGCGCTTGACTAGTGTAGTACAGATAACCCCACCTTTTACCTATGACCTTTACCATTACTTATTCCCCTTAAACCTCTATTAATGACGAGACACACAGGTTTTGGAGTATAAATGGGCATAACTAGACATGGGCGCCGTCCAAAAATTTGTTTCGTTTCGTTCCTTTCCGTATTAAAAAAAAAATTGTATTTCGTAATTTGTGTACGAAATTTAATTCGGATTCGTACGAAATACGAATTTCGTACGAATCGTAAATTTTAAACGTTTCTGTTAATTTGGATCCGAAATTCGTAAACGAAATTTCGTATTCGTAAACAAAATTTCGTATTCGTAAACAAAATTTCGTATTTCGTACTTCCTCTGAGTGATTGGTGAGCAAAACACCAGTCACGTTAACGAAATTTCGTATTTCGGAAACGAAATTTCGTATTTCGTACAGAATTCGTATGCAAAACACCAGTCGCGTTTCTGTTAATTTGGATCCGAAATTCGTAAACGAAATTTCGTATTTCGTACAGAATTCGTATGCATAAAAATTCGTATTTCGGATTCGTACGAATGTACGAATTTCCGGAAATTCGTACAAATTTTAGATTCGTACGAAACTAATCGCACATGTCTAGCCATAACAGGCTATTTATTAAATGATTCCAATAATTAATTTATTAAATAATAATTTTCCAATACTTTTAACTTAACATTTTAACCAAAAAACTTCTTTAAATCAGCCTGTTGGTCTTTGACGGCAACCCTGCTAAACTTTTTACCACCACTGCACTGCGGTACCTTTTTACTGTACCAGGCCTCCAGCCGAAACCAGCTCGGAGACAACCCCTGTTTTCCACAGTGCAACCATAACTGTATTCCAGCAGACACCGTTCCACTGGAATAACCCCAGAGGGGCCCATACCACAGCTGAGCCCACCACCACTTCCATCACATCTGTTATCTGCCACCATCAAAGACCAAGGACACCGCCACACGCTGTTATGATGACCACCACCATGGAACCTGAAAGAAAAGAAAGCAGACGCACAACACCAACAGGTAACACACAGGGAGGGTGGGTGGGAAAAAACTGCCTCCTCCTGTTCTTTCTTGCTGACTGACTCCCGGGAGACCCCTGCTCCCTTAATTTATACTGCTCCTCCCCTCCTCACCATTTTACCTCAGTCCCTCCCTTCATCATTCCATTTACTTTTTAACCCCCTTGTTGGCTTACTCTACACACAGTCATGTGTTATTCTGTCACTTTATTTTGTCACTCCGGGCCTCACTATTGTGTAAATTTAGTGGTCATCTGAAATGTACATAGTTCAGACGGTGATGTTTATGGTCAAATTAGCCTCTGTTCCAGCTTTGGCTGTGTTGAGAGCATTTCCCACTGTTGCCGGTAGGTGTCGTTGTCACCACCGACCAGTGTTGGAAATACAACAGGCTGGAGTGTATTGGGTGTCCCTTTCCCAGAAACAGCCCAGTGGGAGTGGTCCACCGCTGTGCATTCTGGGAGAGGATACTTAAGGGGCAGAAGCCATTTTTCTCGCTCTCTGACCTCATGGCCCGCCTGGCCTAAGGTATGTGACAACTCCTCTTCTGCCTCGGGGCCCTGCTGGCCCGAGGCTACGTTACTGAAAGTAAGCCCACAAGTCTGTCTGGGGCCCCGCTGGTTCGGGGATGGACCTGTGCTGTCTTGCCTGCGGGAAGAAGCCGAGCAATTGGAGGATCCAGGGAGGAGTCTTCTTGGATAGGGCCGGGCAAAAGGCTGGTATCTCAAAAAGAGCCTGGTGACTCAATTGGAGGATGCATCCTAACCAATCTACCTCACAGTACTGCCGGATGGCTTAAAGGACTTTGGTACTGTGTAGCTGTGTTCGTTTTGTCAAGTACTAATTACTAAATCCTGCGGCAGAGGATTGTTCAACAGTTTAATATTTTCATCAAGTCTGTGGCAGAAACTTTTGTCCGTGCATCATTCCGGCTGCTAGGCCAGTGAGAGAGGCCTATCCGGGTGAGCAAGATCCGTTGACAGCAGGAGTACTTGTCTCTAGACATGTGCACTGCCGAAAAATTAGTTTTTTTCTTTTTTTAGTTTTTTTGTGTAGCGGGGTGTTAAATTTAGGGGAAGTGTTTAAGTGGTAGTTTACTCAAGCACCCTAATTTGTCAGGGTTCTTGCAACCATTTTTGTCCACAGGGAGAGTATCGGTGTACAGTTCCCTGTGGCCTACAGGTGGCACTGCCATAGTAGACTAGGGTTGAACCCCTGATACAGTGCTGTGCCTTGTGTGTCCCCTCTCTGCAACCGTACAGTGGGGTGGGGTTTACCTGCTTTGCATGATGGGAGAGGATATAAAAGGGGCAGACGCTGCCTGTCCAGGGTTCTGTCTTCAGGGGTCCTACCCCAGGTTCTTGTTCCTGTCCGCCCCGGGCACCTTAGGCCCAGGTGCGGGTGTTCCTGTTCCATCCTGGGCACCTTTAGCCCCAGGGTGAGGTACTATCCTGCTGTTCCTGTCCGCCCTGGGTATGTAGGCCCAGGGACTGCAGCAGAGGCCTGGGCCCAGCACCTTCGGCTGGGGCCCACCAAGGATTGAGGACTCTCAGGGTGCCGCCTTGCGAGGGGACCCGTATCTAGGATGAGGAGGCCAGGGGAGGAACTCTTCCAAAGACCCAGTGCAGTGTCATGGTGACGGTAGGGTCCCGGTAACTCTCCGTAGGGATGTCTTCTCCTAAAAAGGGGCTATAGCTAAAGAAGGGGATAAGTTTCACCAGGTCTGTGGCAGAGACCAACCTCACAGTCTGTGGCAGAGACTGTGCGTCTAGCTAAACTTGCTTGAGAATCTGAGCAAAGATCCGTAACGTTTGTGCCTGGACCTGCTCTACACTTTGTGCTGTCCTGTTTCCTACTCCAACCTTTTCCTATCAGAGTCTGTGTTATTGCTAAGAGAAAATAAACTCTGAGTTGGAATTTCAGCTGGTGTGGACATTCACTTTACTGGGAAGTTAAGGACTTGTCTCTACTTAACATAGAGGTGAGAATCATTCGCTGGAGGTTTTCCTGTTTTGGCCGTGGAAGAACCAACAACAACACCGCTCAACCTCCTCACACAGGAGGATACGGGCTGTTAGTGTGGTTGTGCCTCTCTTTTCCTGCGAGGAGCCAAAGTTAATGCAGGTAAGAGTGGGGTCTGTGCGCTACACGTGGGGGCTCGAGTCTGGGATATCTACGGCTGAAAAGTGTGAAAAAGTGTTGAAACCCCCCCCCCCCAGAGTTTGAACTTTATTCCCCTGTGAAGTTCCGTGGAGGTCGGCCATACTGAGAGAAAAGTAACTGCGCCACGAGGAGAACCCCTGCTGCGTAGTTCGTGGGCGTGTCTACAGAGAAAAAGCCCGCGAACATTGCAGAGAGATGGGAGGAGCCTTGCCATGTGAGGAGTTACACGTGGTGGCTTTGGCGCAAAAAGGACAGTGCGACATGGATCGGCAAGCGGGTAACATGGCGTCTAATGCCTCATGGGTTCCGGCTACTTCAAACATGAATGTGACCTCGTTTGCTGTATCTGTGACTGATACGGGGATTCGGCTAAAGCCTCGGGGTCGCTTCGCTCTTTATGTCTGCAAAGAGACGGAGGCCCTTGGAGTGGTTTGTCCCGGATGCCAGGGACTGGTGGTGCATCTTAGGCCTTTTGGAAGATGCGAGCAGTGCAAGAATTTGTATTCGAGGTAGAGCAGCCTACTGAAAAACCTCGGGCCTTCTGTTTGAACTGCCTTACGGGCGCCACCACTTTTGGAAGAAGGAACCAGAGCTTCTGCAGCCACCCCTGTGCACACTGTCAGGACTTTGGAGGAAGTCATAGTTGAGAACGTTCCGGAGATTGAGGAACCGGAACCAGAGAGACCGGAGGATGTTGCTTCGGTAGCCACTGGATCCTCGCTTCCACCGCCCAAGAGGAAGATCGGCTTTGTAAAGGCTTCCTGCGGCCGTGGTAGAGTTACACCCCAGCGCTTGCTCGGATCGGATGCTTCCATAGGAAAAAGTTCCGGACATCCTGCTTCAGCTACAAGCCGAGGTAAGCCGGGGAAAGGGGCCTTGGCTAAGGTCCGAAGTACCGGGGATCCCAGGGCCATTGAACTTGTTCGAGGCGGTGACTCGTCGTCTGCCCAGAGTTATCTGCCGGCGGAGGAATGTGATACCTCCGACCTGGAGTCAGTCTCCGATGCGGGAGATGATGCAGCCATCGATGAGGTATTTGAAAGGAAGGGTAATGTACCCCTGTCCTCGTCCCGTAGGAAAAGGGACTCACCCATGGGGATACAACACCCCGGGTGGAGGCCCCGGAGCCGGAGGAGGGATCTGTCCCGCCGTCTGCCCTTCCATCCCTTGAGACATTTGCACCTGCTAGTGTGGTGGCGAGAGTGTCATTGCGGGCCCCTGTGTCTGGCCTAAAGGCAGTGAAAGTGCCTCGACACCCGGATGCCATAGTTCTGCCGGGTATGGGAGATCGAACAGCCATGCCACCATTGTCCCGGCTGCAGCGGTTGTTCAACCAGAGAGTGGCCAGCGAATACGGGTGGGAATATCCATACCTGCCCAAGGAACTTTTGTTTGAAGTGGAAGTGGAAGTGTATAGATGTCGGTGGTACACGTACTTTGTCTGGACTCATTTAAAAGTACCCCAGGCCCGTAGGTACTACTCTTGTTCAACCACCGCTACCAAGCGGTATAAAGACTGCAAAGAATCTTGGATGCTTGGCAGGCACATACACACGGACAAAGTGGTTATTTGCCGAAAGGATAGAGACAATGTTGAATACCACATACACACCTTTGACAAACATTGGAAGTCGCTTGTGTTGCCAGATCCGCAGTAATACCTCTAAGAGACTAGACTCTTTTGTGTTTGCCTTTTGTCCATTCCGGAGTGTACTCTCCTGGAGCCCAAGAACTTTGCCCTTGCAGAAGGGGTAATCTACTTTGCTACAAGAGCGGGAGCAGTTGTTTTTTTCCCTTTGCTCACAGCACCTAAAAAGACAGTGACTTTTTGGGGTAGAATAGTTCAGAGCAGGGCCAAAGAAGAAGAAGAAGAAAGATTTACCCCCCCCCCCCCCCCCAAGGAAAAGAAGATTTTTTTTTGGAACGGGTGTCTTGACTGTGGCACTTCCACTAGGTGGTGGTGTTGTATAGCTTTTTGCATTACATAGTCTTGCAATGTGTTTACTTTTTAGAAGGAAGGGATTTTTCCCTCTGGGAAAATCTTTTAATTCTAAATGTTCATAAGTTAGCATGTACATATTGGTTTATGTGTATTTCCTTCCCTGCAGGTGGACGCCGAGCAAGTCATTGAGAAAGGGTGGCTTAGCTATTGTAGGAGGGAGGGAAATGTGAATATTAAAAATTTGGTTTTATGTGACATTGAGAATGTGATGTACACATGTGTTTTTTTCCGCTCTTCTTTCCCCTCTGCATTTAATTCCATTTCCCCATGTCCAGGTTCCGGCACAAACTAACATTTTTTTTCAAATTTGTTTTGTTTGCTTTTATTCATTCCGGAGTGTACTCTCCTGCAGCCAAGAACTTTGCCCTCACAAAAGGGGTAGTCTACTTTGCTACAAGCGGGAGCAGTTTTTTTTTCCTTTGTTCACAGCACCTGAAAGACATTGACTTTTGGGGTAGAAGTAGTTCAGAGCAGGGCCAAAGAAGAAGAAGGAAGATTTACCCCCCAGGAAGAGAAAAAGGGTTTTTTTGGGGACGGGTGTCTTGACGGTGGCACTTCCACTAGGTGGCGGTGTTGCAAAACTTTTACATTACATAGTCTTGCAATGTGTTTATTTTTTAGAAGGAAGGGATTTTTCCCTCGGGGAAAATCTTTTCATTCTATATGTTCCTAAGTTAGAATATGCATATTGGTTGTGTATTTCTTTCTCTACAGGTGGACGCCAAGCAAGTCATTGAGAAAGGGTGGCTTGGCTATTGTAGTCGGGAGGGAAATGTGAATGATAAATGTGGTTTATTGTGACATTGAGAATGTGATGTACACATATGTTTCTCTGCTCTTCCTTCATCTCTGCATTTAACTCCCTTAGCACCTTAGGCCCAGGGGCGGGTGTTCCTGTTCCATCCTGGGCACCTTTAGCCCAGGGTGAGGTACTAACATGCTGTTCCGGTCCGTCCTGGGTATGTAAGCCCAGGAACCGCAGCGGAGGCCTGGGCCCAGCACCTTCGGCTGGGGCCCACCGAGGATTGAGGAGTCTCAGGGTGCCGCCTTGCGAGGGGACCCGTATCTAGAATGAGGAGGCCGGGGGAGGAACTCTCCGAAGACCCAGTGCAGTGTCATGGTGACGGTAGGGTCCCGGTAACTCTCCAGAGGGATGTCTTCTCCTAAAAAGGGGCCATAGCTAAAGAAGGGGATCAGCTTCACCAGGTCTGTGGCAGAGACCAAGTTCACCAGGTCTGTGGCAGAGACCAAGTTCACCAGGTCTGTGGCAGAGACCAAGTTCACCAGGTCTGTGGCAGAGACCAACATCACAGTCTGTGGCAGGGACTGTGCGCCTAGTTAAATTTGCTTGAGAATCTGAGCAAAGATCTGTAACGTTTGTGCCTGGACCTCCTCCACACCTTGTGCTGTCCTGTTTTCTTGCTCCAACCTTTTTCCTATCAGAGACTGTGTTATTGCTAAAATAAACTCTGAGTTGGAGTTTCAGCTTTTGTGGACATTCACTTTACTGGGAAGTCGAGGACTTGTCTCTGTTTGACATAGAGGTGAGAATCAGGCTCTGGAGGTTTTCATGTTCTGACTGTAGAAGACCCAACAACAACACCGCTTAACCTCCTCGCACAGGAGGATATGGGCTGTTAGTGCGGTGTGCCTCTCTCTTCCTGCGAGGAGCCAAAGTTAATGCAGGTAAAGAAAGGGGTCTGTGCGCTACAACAATACAAATTAAATTAGGTTTAATTCGATATAAACAGAGTTCACATGGGAGTAGATCGGTGGGAGCATGCACCTGAACCCCTGAAACAGGCAGTGACGTACGCATTTTGGAGGATGTAAAAGGGGGCACTCTGGGAGGTACTAAAACAGTACCTCCAGAGTGCCCCCTAATGCCTTCAGAGTGCACCCTTACATCCTCCAGAGTGCCCCATTGAGATCAGTGGCAGTAGTGGTGAGGAGAAAGGATGGGATCAGGGGCAGGGGGATAGTGGTGGCGGGAAAGGGATGGGATCAGGGGCAGAGGGATGGTGGTGGGGGGTAGGATCAGGAACAGAGGGATGGTAGTGGAGGGATGGGATCAGGGGCAGAGGGATAGTGGGGGATGGGGGGTGGGATCAGGGGCATGGGATCAGTGGAAGAGGCATGATGGTGGGGGGAAGAGGGGATCAGGGGTAGAGGGATGATGGTGGGGTGGGGGTGGGATCAGGGGCAGAGAGATGGTGGTGGGGGTGGGATTAGGGCCAGAGGGATGGTGGTGGGGGTGGGATCAGTGGCAGTGGTGGTGGTGGGGGGTGGGATCAGTGGCAGTGGTGGTGGTAGTGGGGGGTGGGATCAGTGGCAGTAGTGGTGGTGGGATCAGTGTCAGTAGTGGTGGTGGGAGGGGGGGTGGGATCAGTGGCAGTAGTGTTGGTGGTGGGGGGAATAGTGGCAGTAGTGGTGGTGGTGGGAGGTGGGATCAGTGGCAGTAGTGGTGGTGGGAGGGGGTGGGATCAGTGGCAGTAGTAGTGTGGGAGGGGGGGTGGGATCAGTGGCAGTAGTGGTGGTGGTGGGGGGGTGGGATCAGTGGCAGTAGTGGTGGTGGTAGGGGGGATCAGTGGCAGTAGTGGTGGTGGTGGGATCAGTGGCAGTAGTGGTGGTGGTGTGGGGGATCAGTGGCAGTAGTGGTGGTGGTGGGGGGTGGGATCAGTGGCAGTAGTGGTGGTGGCAGGGGGGATCAGTGGCAGTAGTGGTGGTGGTGGGGGGGATCAGTGGCAGTAGTGGTGGTGGGGGGGGTCAGTGGCAGTAGTGGTGGTGGGAGGGGGATCAGGAGCAGAGGGATGGTGGGGGGATGTGATGGTGACACTGGCACTCACCTTCTCTCAGTGTCAGTCGATTCCCCCATCTTGCTTAGTGCTCTCAGTCTGGACTCACAGTGTCTGCAGTAACGCTTGTCCTGACATGGGGACACTTGTCTGCACATCTGTTCACAAAGGGGAGAGCTCCTCCCCCTTCACTCGACTGGCCCATCAGCTAATTAGCTGACTTTCTCCTCCTCCCGACATGGATCTGCTTGAAGGAATGGACAGAGTTCTGTGCCATTAACAGTAAGTGGACACTCACAGTGCACATTGTCCCGAGTCACTTCCTCCTCTCCTTTTCTCCTCTAGGTCACAGCTCTCTATGCTCCTCTCCCTCTGAGTCCTCCCAACTCACCTCCAGCCGGCCTCTCAGTGTGTGACGCCGGGCGGGGAATATGAAGCACCTGTTAGGACTCAGGAGGAGTATCTCCACTGACAGGGGAGTGAAGAAGTGAAGGGCTGGTCTGTTCTAGGCTTGTGCCACGTGCAGGAGTGCACTCGACACACGGTTGCGTGTGCGTGCAGCTATCCCAGAGGTAGTTCCATTGAGAGCTCTGAAGAAGGCTGATGGCAGGGTGTCAGTGAGCATCAGGAACACTACACCTATGAAGATCCCAGCCCGGATGCTGTTGGGCCAAGTGAATCCTGCCACCCCGGTTGCCTTGTCAGACTTAAAGAAGGAAGAAGGGGAGAGAGCTATTGTGAAGAGTCTCTGTTTGGAAGATACAGCTTTATCACCGGCTTGGAGGGAGAGGGCCAGAGCCCAGTTGGCTAGGTGGCGGAAGATCTTCTCCAAGGATGAGTTCGATGTGGGGTGTGCAAAAAGTGCTACCCACAGGATCCGCCTGCAGGAGGACAAGCCGTTCAGGGAAAGAGTCCGGCGGGCTCCCTTGGCTGATTTGGAAGATCTGCGCGAGCAACTATCAGAGCTCAAGAGAACCAGTGTCATCCGAGAGTCTAGGAGCCCAGACGCCTCCCCAATAGTGGTGGTCAGAAAAAAAATGGGTCATTGAGGCTATGTATTGATTATCGGACCCTCAATAGAAGAACGATACCTGATCAATACACCACTCCATGAATAGAGGATGCCTTACAGAGTTTGTCTGGAGCGAAGTGGTTCAGTGTGATGGACTTGAAGAGCGGGTATTACCAGATCCCAATGCACCCGGAAGATCGAGAAAAGACGGCGTTCATTACCCCGGTGGGGTTCTATGAATTCAATCGCATGCCTCAAGGCCTGTCAGGAGCTCCGGCCACTTTCCAGCGACTCATGGAAAAGACGGTGGGGGACATGAACCTTATTGAAGTGCTGGTCTATCTGGATGACATCATTATATTCGGGAAAACTCTGGAGGAGCATGAGGAGAGGCTGGAGAAGGTCTTGAAGAAACTCAGTGATGAGGGACTCAACCTCTCTTTGGAAAAGTGCCAGTTTTACCAATCTTCAGTTCACTACCTGGGGCACATTGTGTCTGCCGAAGGAGTGTCCACAGATCCAGGAATGTTGGAGGCTGTTACCTCCTGGCCCCGGCCCACCACAGTGACGGAGCTTAGGTCGTTTCTGGGGTTTTGCTCCTACTACCAAAGGTTTGTGGAGGGGTTTGCCAAAATCGCCAAGCCATTGAATGAACTCCTGAAGACCGAGGGAGAAGAAGATGACTCAGGGCCCAGGAAGCCAGGGGAGTCTTTAGAAGACCAGTGGATGGTGAGTTGTGAAGAGGCTTTCACAAGATTGAAGGAGAGCCTGACCACTGCCCCCATCTTAGCTTATGCGGACACCAGAAAGCCGTATGAATTACATGTGGATGCCAGTCATGATGGTCTGGGAGGAGTGCTGTATCAAGAGCACAATGACCAACTTAGGCCCGTTGCTTATGTGAGCAGAAGTTTGACCCCAGCTGAAAATAATTACCAACCCACAAGCTGGAATTCTTGGCCTTGAAGTGGGCTGTGGTAGATAAGCTGAAGGACTACCTGTATGGAGCTGAGTTTGTGGTTAAGACAGACAATAACCCGCTCACCTACCTTCTGACTACAGCCAAACTGGATGCCACTGGCCACCGTTGGCTGGCAGCTCTCTCAGGATTCACTTTCAGTCTTAAATACAGACCTGGGACTGGAAACAGAGATGCAGATGCTTTATCCAGAAGGTCCCATGCTCCCACTAATCCTACGGAAGACTGGACTCGGCTGGCCCCAGAGGGAGTGCGAGCCTTGTGTCAGGGAGCGGAGCTCCAGGCAAGTGGAGGGTCCAGAGCCGAAGAAATTGGAGTCTCGGTTGTTGGAGTACCCAAATATTACTGTGATGTGACCCAGATTGGAGAAGAGAACCTACCCAAACTCTCGAAGAAGGATCTAAGAAGAGATCAGCTGGAAGACCCGCTGGGGAGATTAGAAGCATTGGAAAACCAAAACCCAGACTTACTCCTGAAGGACCCCTCAAAGGAGACTCACCTATTAAGAAGGGAATGGGACCGGTTACAGATGCATCAAGGGATGGTCTACCGAAGGGGTCCCTCTGATGATTTGGAGGATAAGTGGCAACTGTTTCTGCCAGAGAAACACCGGAAGACTGTTCTGACCGATTTGCATGATGATCATGGTCACCTGGGGTCGGAAAGAACTTTTCAGCTCGTAAGGAACAGATTTTACTGGCCCTGTATGCGGGTTGAAGTGGAGGAATATTGTCACTCATGTGCAAGATGCATACAAAAGAAGACTCTGCCTCATCAAGCTGCCCCAATGGGCCACCTACAAAGTCAAGGGCCCTTGGATCTGGTATGCATTGATTTTCTTTGTCTAGAACCTGATTTGAGTGGACATGGGAATGTTCTGGTGATAACTGATCATTTCACTAGATACGCTCAGGCATTCCCAACCAAAGACCAGAAGGCCTATACAGTGGCTAAGGTGCTGGTTGAAAAGTTCTTTGTACATTACGGACTACCTCAACGCCTCCACTCGGACCAGGGTAGGGATTTTGAAAGCAGACTGATACGGAAACTGTTATGCCGTGTACATACGATCGGTTATACCGGACAAACCGATCGTGTATGGGCCCCATCGGTCTTTTTTCCATCAGTGATTAAAAATAGAACATGCTTTAAATTTATCCAATGGAAAAAAAAACGATAGCAAATTCCGATCGTCTGTGTGGAACTCTATCGGAGAAAAAACCCACGCATAGTCAGAATCAAGTCGACACATGCTCAGAAGCATTGACCTTAATTTTTCTCGGCTCGTCTGAGTGTTTTACGTCACAGCATTTGGGAATCCCCCTACCACTCACAAGGGGATGCCCAACCTGAGCGATTTAATCGGACATTGTTGAATATGCTGTGGACATTGATTAGTGAGAAGAAACAGCATTGGGGCAAGCATGTGGCCGCCATTGTGCATGCATACAATAGTACGACTAGTGATGCTACTGGGTACTCCCCATACAGGCTGATGTTCGGCAGGGAAGCAAGACTACCGGTAGATTTGGCCTTTGGCACTTCAATAGATCATACATCAGCAGCTTCCCACAAAGGGGTATGTGGATCGGTTGCGACAGAGTTTAAGACTGGCGTACGAGAAGGCCCAGGTGACTTCCGATCAAAGAGGAGCCAGGAATAAGCGGAGTTATGACCTCAAGGTCCGAATTCATGACCTACAGCCAGGAGACAGGGTGCTGTTGCGGAACTTAGGCATTCCGGTGAAGCACAAGCTGGTCGACCAGTGGAGGTCACAACCATATGTAATCTATAAACAATTGCCAGGTTTGCCAGTGTACCAACTCAAACCAGAAGGAAGTGTGGGGCCGTTGAAGACCTGGCACAGGAACCACTTACTGCCCCTCTCTGAAGCAGTTCTTTTGCCTCCTACCTCGGATCCTTCTGAGCCCATTTCAGCCTCCAATACCCCTAAATCTGTCACCAGATCTCAAGCAACTCTTTCAGGGGAGATGGATGCCAAAGACCAGAGTGAAGATGAGGAATTGGAACTTGATTGGTTATGGCCATCTCAAGTACCTGAACCCATGACCATGGCCTCTCCATCATCTGAAGTTATCACTGAGGACACTTTAAATGCTGAGGCTGCTGAGTTCATACCACTTGCTACTCTTACTGAGGAATGGGAGGATGCTCAGGACTCCTTTCCAGTAGAAGACCCCAGGGATTCCTTGTACCTCTCTGCACCTGATTTAGATGCCCCTGGACCAGCGGAACCCAATATACCTGACTTAGTAGAAGGAGAATTGTAAGGACCCACTGCGGTTAAGACCCCGGCCCCTAGGGAACAAAGAGAGAGAAGAACCATCCACCCCCCAAGAAGACTTATACTCAAATGGGGGAGTGCTCGGAAGAGACCGTTGTTACTGCAAGAAGGACAGTAGATAAGCCTGGTCCCTCTACTGTGACAACCCTAGCTCACTCCCTGGCACAGTTAGACAGGCCACTTCCACTAATGTGACCTGTGGGCAGGACAATCTCTCTTCCAAAGCTTGGTGGGAGATTCCTCTGCCAGGCTCCTTAGTAGCCGTGAATTGTATTACGTGTGAATATGTTAACTAAGTTCTTTAACTGTTTATCTTTGGGGACCAAAGATTCTAAGTGGGGGGAGTGTGTAGCGGGGTGTCACTTTAATGAGTACAAAGACTACCATACCCAGTATGCAGCGGGACACCCACGGTGCATTGCCCGGCGCAAGGTCTGCTGGGGAAGGACTATTTAAGGAAGGGAGGAGCAACACGCGGGGCTCTTTGGACATCGCCCTTCCAGCAAGTGGAGCCTACGTTGGGGCCTGTTGCTCTGGACTAGGCCGGAGAGCCTGGGCCTAGCTGATCCGAAGAGCTTACTGATCTTCACGGGAGAACCCAGAGTCGACTCATCGGTCAATCCCCCTCGGATGGTCGGGAGGACGGAGACTACGGGTGTCGTGAGACTGTGTGCTGGAGCACCAACTACGGAAGTTGGTTGTACGGACTGGTCTGGTCGGGTGAGAGAGCACTTGCTCAAGATTTATTGACTGTCTTTTAGGCCCAGTATCCCTTGGTCAGGGCCCACCGCTACCAGAGTATTACATTGCACGCCAGAGGAACAGTGTGTTGTGCAGCCAGAGATGAGTTCCTTATTGAATACCGAGTAGCTAATCACTTAATACCCTTGGATTACAAATAACCTATAAAGTGCACCACCATTGCTAGCGAAGATCCTTCTCAACGGAATAACTGTGTGTGAAATAGTCAGGCCTGGCTGTCCAGCAGGGAGATATTGTTTGGGCGCCATATTGTCCACAAAGAAGAAAGCTCGCGAGCGTAGTTTACTAAGAGACATTTCAGTGTGTATAAGACTGTTAGAACATAGTCCTTGTTTATTTGCTTGACGTTTAATATTGCAGGGCTCTGCATAGGTAAATGTACCATTGTCTAACCTTATGTTTTCTACTCAGTAAAAGTATTTGTGGTTAAGCAAACACGTTGTGTGGAGTATTGTCTATCCCAGCTAAAGCAGTCAGCTCAGGTAACTTTATGTTAACTGATTGTGTGTTTTATTGCGGAGTGGTGATTCCTATAGCGTAACGGGTTCCTCCCTTCCAATTGCGCTAGCTGTGCCAAGGGAGGTTAGAGCCAATTCCTGGGGGTTGACAGCAGTGTGTTACAGGCCCAAAACTATATCAGCAGCCCTCTTAGCTGGGGGTATTGCTACACTATGTTTGAACAGAATTTGGCTTGTTTAGGCGGATGGCGAATGGCTGATCTAAATAGATTTTCAGCCAATTCCAACTTTTAGCTGCAGCATTACTACCGCCTCTAAATGTGGCAGCTTCATGCTCAGGTTGGTTGATAGGAGGTTGCTTGCCACAAGTGTCCTAACACCCAGTGATGTATACCCACCAGGCTTATTCAGCTGTATACTGGGGATTTGCTGGTTGGCCAGTTAATGTAAACAAAATATTAAAAGAAGCACAAAAAACTGCATGGACCCCCCTCTGCTAAGAAATTCATACTAGACCCTTATTAGAGCATGCAGCCTAGAAACAAATACAAAAAATTCTGCGCTGCCTGTGGAGGTGAGCAGCTACAAAACCAATAGACAAATAGGTGCAAACAAAATAACAAATATAATCTAGCGCTGATTAATGTATATCGTGAATATATGTAACACCCAGTGAATGAAAGTTATACTCAGTCCAAAAATCAGATATCAATAGTCCATATAAACAAATCACATGAAAACAGTCTCTGATGGAGTGAAATCAAAACAAATTCGATACAAATATGTGATGCTCCCACAATTCTGAAAGGGTGAAGTGAAGATGGCCACCACCGATAAAAGAGAGGCTTACTGGAATCTATGGACCCTAATAAACATACGTCTAAAACGGGCGTCACTAAATGGCGGCCTGCGGTCCGGTTCTGGCCCCAGTGGCCATTCTCCCCGGACCGCAGCCACGCCAAGTAGTTTCCTGTGGCTCCCTGTCGCCGGCTCCCCCGCCTGCCGGCCTGCCGCTACCGCTATATACACAGCATGGCAGGCGCGGCAGGTCCGTGCCTTCTCTATTCTCTGCACTGCCCCCTCCCCACACTGCCTGTCTAAAATCACACAAACATGAAGCACGACCGCGCTGGACAATGGGCGGGACTTTTTAAGTTAAAAAGTGGGTGATTGGTTGCTAGGCAGCGGGGCGGTCCCAGCAATAAAGCACTCAATTTTAATGGGAAAAGTCCCGTCCATTGTCCAGAGCGGCCACGCTTCATGTCCTGTGTGAATAAGGTAGGTTTTCTGTGGGGAGGGGGGGGCTGTGCTGTGCAGGACAGGGGTTTGATATCGAGAGAGGTCTGTGATGGGGGGGTCAGTCTACAATGGGGGTATCAGTCTGTGATAGGGGTTCTGTGATTTGGGGGGTCAGTCTGAGATAGGGGATCTGTGATTTGGTGGGTCAGTCTGTGATAGGGGGATCAGTCTGTGATGGGGGGATAAGTCTGTGATGGGGGGGTCAGTCTGTGATAGGGGGATAAGTCTGTGATAGGGGATCTGTGATTTGGGGGGTCAGTCTGTGATAGGGGGATCAGTCTGTGATGGGTGGGCTGTGATTGTGGGGGGGTTAAGTCTGTGATTGGGGGGGTCCATCTGTGATTGGGGGATCAGTCTTTGATGGGGGGTCTGTGATTTGGTGGGTCAGTCTGTAATGAGGGGTCTGTGATTGTGGGGGGGTTCAGTCTGTGATTGGGGGGTCCATCTGATTGGGGGGATCAGTCTGTGATAGGGGGGTCTGTGATTTGGGGGGTCGGTCTGTGATAGGGGGTCTGTGATTGGGGGTCTGTGATTTGGGGGGTCAGTCTGTGATAGGGGGTCTGTGATTTGGGGAGTCTTGGGGGGTCAGTCTGTGATGGGGGTCTGTGTGTGATGGGTCAGTCTGTAATGGGGGTCTGTGTGTGATGGGTCAGGTCTGTAATGGGGGTCTGTGTGTGATGGGTCAGGTCGGTCTGTGATTGGGGTCTGTCTGTGATGAGGGTCAGTCTGTGATGGGGGTCAGTCTGTGATGGGGGTCAGTCTGTGATGGGGGTCAGTCTGTGATGGGGGTCTGTGTGTGATTGGTCAGGTCAGTCTGTGATGGGTCAGTCGGTGATGGGTCAGTCGGTGATGGGGGTCTGTGTGTGATGGGTCAGTCTGTAATGGGGGTCTGTGTGTGATGGGTCAGGTCAGTCTGTGATTGGGGTCTGTCTGTGATGAGGGTCTGTCTGTGATGGGGGTCAGTCTGTGATGGGGGTCTGTGTGTGATTGGTCAGGTCAGTCTGTGATGGGTCAGTCGGTGATGGGTCAGTCGGTGATGGGGGTCTGTGTGTGATGGGTCAGGTCAGTCTGTGATGGGGGTCTGTGTGTGATTGGTCAGGTCAGTCTGTGATGGGTCAGTCGGTGATGGGGGTCTGTGAGTGATGGGTCAGGTCAGTCTGTGATGGGGGTCTGTGTGTGATGGGTCAGGTCAGTCTGTAATGGGGAGTTTGTGA
Source organism: Rana muscosa (assembly GCA_029206835.1). NCBI lineage: Eukaryota > Metazoa > Chordata > Amphibia > Anura > Ranidae > Rana > Rana muscosa. Next base: position 14,436,891 of record JARGYO010000094.1, on the reverse strand, counting down.
TGAGGCAGAGGGGATGTGATGTAAGGGGCGGGGGCTGAGGACACTGATGTAAAAGGGGGTCTGTGATTTCTGCACTAGCAAAACACAGGTCTCTGCAAGGGCAATAGAAAACACTTGTTTTCTATGTGTCCTGTTCAAACTGAAACAGCGCCCCTGTGTGCTGAGCAGTGTGGTGCAAAATGCATACAGTTTCTATGCACCGCAACTGAGCTGTGGTGCATAAAAATGAATGAAATGTATTTTGACATTTCAATAAAGTTGAAAGAAAAAAAGCACAAAGTGTGATGTGTGTGGGTCGTAAAGGTGTGTGTGTGTGTGGGGAGGGGGTGCTGTGATGGGAGGCTGTGAAGTGGAGGATATCATGTGGAGTCAAAGCACCAATATGACATTCGGACCTCCGCTGGAAGAACATTTTCCAGACCGGACCCCCGTGAATTTTAATTCAGTACCCCTGGTCTAAAGGGTCAACTCAAGCTTTAGTGTATACCACTGTAGAAGCTGGATCCTCTGTTGATGATTCACCAAAAACGTCACTCACAACAAGCAATAGCAGAAGGGTGAGTAGGTTGGGAGATGATGACCCAATGATGGTTAGCCGGGATAAAAACCAATGGCGGTGAAAAGGAAAAGAGCATGCAGCCTGACTGGGCCGGGAAGGGTGGGAGGTTGGGAGTGAGCATGCCTCCTCCTGAACCATACTAAACCACATACCCTCAACATGGGGAGAGAATCTTGCCAAGTCCATTCCCTCCTGGTTGGAAAGTTGAACAAGTCCAATGTATGAGCTCGTATCGGGGAACATGAGGCATCTGTACAACTTAAGACATCAGGAAATGTATATCTGTCTGCAGAACACAGGGGAGATATTGGAACTCTAATTCATGGTTACCTGGAAAAAATTAAAAGAAGAAAGTCCATCCAAACCGTGAGATCGGTCAGAGACCAATTGGTATCATTCTGGGCATTGCCAGACTAGGTCTTGTTTACAGAGTGAAGGGTGATGCTGCTCATACTATATTTAACCCTCATCTACATCATGGACATCTTCTTCAGCTTCTTCGTAAATAGGATAGAAATCTTCACAATCCTATAGAAGAGGTTGGGGGTCCTGAGTAGTCATAGAAAGGCCCAGCACCCCAATAGTAGAGGAAGAGGTGGTCTGGTGACATGGAGAAGAAGACTCCGGTCAGTCTCTGGATCTCTATCATTGGAAACATGGTGAGACAATAAATACAGCGGGATGGTGGAGGAGATGTTGGTGTCGGTGTGGAAATGGACAGAACATGGGATGATGACACTGAAAGAACGATACGGCTTCATTCTACGATATGTCAAGGAAAGAACCATACAGGAGAGACTTTTCTCTCTAATTAATGTCAGTAGAAGACCCGGAGAAAGCCTGTTCTGTGTTCTGAGAGAGCAGATGGAACATTTCTCCTTGTGTGTTCTTATCATTTTTATTATTACTCTATAACTAGTGACTGTATGACTGGCATGGTTCTAATCCTCTACTTTACCTGACCACTGCACTCTACACAGGGCTGTATATGATATACTCCTGACTACTGCACTCTATACACAAGACTGTATATGATATACTCCTGACCACTGCACTCTGTACACAGAGCTGTATATGTTATACTCCTGACCACTGCACTCTATACACAGGACTGTATATGTTATACTCCTGACCACTGCACTCTATACACAGGACTGTATATGATATACTCCTGACCACTGCACTCTATACACAGGACTGTATATGATATACTCCTGACCACTGCACTCTATACACAGGGCTGTATATGATATACTCCTGACCACTGCACTCTATACACAGGACTGTATATTATATACTCCTGACCACTGCACTCCGTACCCTGGGCTGTATATTATATACTCCTGACCACTGCACTCTATACACAGGGCTGTATATTATATACTCCTGACCACTGCACTCCGTACCCTGGGCTGTATATTATATACTCCTGACCACTGCACTCCGTACCCTGGGCTATATCTGATATACTCCTGACCTCTGCACCCTGGACTGTATATGATATACTCCTGACCACTGCACCGTGTAGCTCGATTGGCATTTGCCATCGAACACCAGAATTGGCAGGTCCGCACTGGAGCCCTGTGCTTTTCTCAGATGAGTGCAGGTTCACCCTGAGCACATATGACAGACGTGAAAGGGTCTGGAGAAGCCGTGGAGAACGTTATGCTGCCTGTAACATCGTTCAGCATGACCAGTTAGGAGGTGGGTCAGTGATGGTCTGGGGAGGCATATCCATGGAGGGACGCACAGACCTCTACAGGCTACACAATGGCACCCTGACTGACATTAGGTATCAGGATGAAATCCTTGGACCCACTGTCTGACCCTACAATGGTGCAGTGGGTCCTGGGTTCCTCCTAGTGCAATGCCCGGCCTCGTGTGGTGTGAGTATGCAGCCGGTTCCTGGAGGATGAAGAAATTGATACCATTGAATGTCCCCCACACTCGCCTGACCTAAATTCAAAAGAACACCTCAATTCTGGTCCAGATCTGTGAGGAAATACCCCAGGACACATCCGTTGTCTCATTAGGAGCATGCCCCGACGTTGTCAGGCATGCATTCAAGCACGTGGGGGGCCATACAAACTACTGAAGACCATTTTGAGTTGGACTAGCCTGCTGCATCATTTTTTCACTTTGATTTTTGAGGCGTTTCTGAATTCAGCCCTTTGTAGGGTGAAAGTTTTCATTTCCATCAAACGTTGTGCTATCCTTTCATTCCTAACACATCAGCCAGTCCATACCAGTATAGATCCCAACACATTACCCAGTCCATATCAGTATAGATCCCAACACATTACCTAGTCCATACCAGTATAGATCCCAACACATTACCCAGTCCATACCAGTATAGATCCCAACACATTACCCAGTCCATACCAGTATAGATCCCAACACATTACCCAGTCCATACCAGTATAGATCCCAACACATTACCCAGTCCATACCAGTATAGATCCCAACACATTACCCAGTCCATACCAGTATAGATCCCAACACATTACCCAGTCCATACCAGTATAGATCCCAACACATTACCCAGTCCATACCGGTATAGATCCCAACACATTACCCAGTCCATACCGGTATAGATCCCAACACATTACCCAGTCCATACCAGTATAGATCCCAACACATTACCCAGTCCATACCAGTATAGATCCCAACACATTACCCAGTCCATACCGGTATAGATCCCAACACATTACCCAGTCCATACCAGTATAGATCCCAACACATTACCCAGTCCATATCAGTATAGATCCCAACACATTACCTAGTCCATACCAGTATAGATCCCAACACATTACCCAGTCCATACCAGTATAGATCCCAACACATTACCCAGTCCATACCAGTATAGATCCCAACACATTACCCAGTCCATACCAGTATAGATCCCAACACATTACCCAGTCCATACCAGTATAGATCCCAACACATTACCCAGTCCATACCAGTATAGATCCCAACACATTACCCAGTCCATACCAGTATAGATCCCAACACATTACCCAGTCCATACCAGTATAGATCCCAACACATTACCCAGTCCATACCAGTATAGATCCCAACACATTACCCAGTCCATACCAGTATAGATATCCAGCATGATATTTTTCCCCATTGAGATCTGATGTGTTTTCAAAGTGTTCCTTTCATTTTTTGAGCAGTGTATATACGTTGTAAACACCTATAAGAGCCCACTTGGCATTCTGGCATAAGTCAGTGCTGGGTCATTTCGCTGCTGAAATAAAAGGTTTGTTTTCCTGGAGTCCGTGTCCGGAGTCCATTCCTGGTTTCCCAGAACTAAAAGAGTCGTTTTGCTGCAACATTTATCTGGTGCATTAACAGGGAAACCAGGTGTGACTGCTCTGACAGGAGACAACACGACCAGCAATTGTTGTCATTCCACCGACACACACAACTTTTTTTCTGTTCAATACATTTTTTTTATTATAATTTTACTTTTAAACAGATTACAGTCATAGAATCAGGAAATAGTAAAAAGGTAGAAATGCGATTGGTCAGGAAAATGACTTGTCTGGAATGTGGAGGCGGAGTCGTCCAATACAATACAATACAATACACAACGTGTTACATTATTATAACAAAGTATTGTAGAAAAGATCACACCATAGAAAATGGGGGGAAAGGAAAAAATAAACCCGGATATTAAGAGAAATATTAGGAACACCTTAACAATCACCACCATTTTATTCTCCAGGGCCTCTGCTTTTATTAAATATGTTTGGGGGTTTTATCTAATCTTCAGGCCTAAAATAATGCAAAAACATCTGACAGTGAAAGGGTTTATGTGAGCTAGATGGGATCACTCTGCTGTGCTCACACATTAGAGCTCCCCCTAGCTGCAGCCTGGTAATAACATTGCTAGGAGGTCTATTCATTTATCTGCTCCATACTTCCCATCTTTATATAAATGTCTCCTGACATTTAGGGGTCTATTCATAAAATATGTGCATAGCAATTCACCCGGAGAAAGTCCATGTACATTTCTTCTGTGTGAATGTATTAGGATATTTGCTGCACTGGTCGAATGGTTTCTATTAATTTACAATGGAAATGATTGCATTTGGCCACTAGATGGAGATAATTTCTATGGTACATAGCGCCATCTAATGGCCAAATGTTGTATTTTATGTTTTATGTCAATGGTTGGTATTAAATCCACAATGACAGATTTTTGCCACTAGATGGAGCCGATGATCCAATATTTGTTATGATTGGACCAATTTGTGTCGCAATCGTTCAACAATTTGTTTTAAAATAGATCCGTAAATGTCTGTGAAATCTTTCACCACAAAATGTACTCAGCCAATGAGAGGTAATGACTCAATTTTTATTTTTCTACTGCTATCAATGGCCAACACAGTACAACACTTCATCCATGTCTTTGGTGATCTCTGATCTCCTTATGAACTGTTTCTTACATGATGAAGATCAGCCATGGAGTATATCTGAGGTGTATATCAGGGTGTGCTTCTTCCCCACATGAGAGCTGTGATGACCAGCAACATTCATATAGAAGACATTTCCCACACTCACTAATGCACCTTGAGGGTTGTGTGAGATCTCTGATGTACAGGAAGACAGGACTTCAGTGAGGAACATTTCCCTCACTCGGGACAGGAAAGTGGCTTCTCCCCCGTGTGAGATCTCTGATGTTTGTAAAGATTGGACTTCACTGAAAAACATTTCCCACACTCAGGATAGGAATACGGCTTCTCCCCTGTGTGAGATCTCTGATGTTTGTAAAGATTGGACTTCTGTGAAAAACATTTCCCGCACTCAGGACAGGAATACGGCTTCTCTCCCGCGTGACAACTTTGGTGGCTGTTAAGACTGCGCTTGTCTGAAAAACATTTCCTGCACTCTGGACAGGAATACGGCTTCTCCCCCGTGTGAGATCTCTTATGTGTGGAAAGAGTGTACTTATCTGAAAAACATTTCCCACACTCAGGGCAGGAGTACGGCTTCTCCCCCGTGTGAATTCTCTGATGTTTGGAAAGATGGGACTTCCATGAAAAACATTTCCCGCACTCAGGACAGGAATAAGGCTTCTCCCCTGTGTGAGATCTTTGATGTGAATAAAGACTGGACTTAAATGAAAAACATTTCCCGCACTCAGTACAGGAATGTGGCTTCTCCCCTGTGTGAGATCTCTGATGTTTGGAAAGAGTAAACTTATCTGAAAAACATTTCCCGCACTCAGAACAGGAAAAAGGCAACTCCCTCATGTGATGTTTGATAAAATGGGACTTATGTGCAAAACATTTCCCACACTCAGAACAAGAATATGGCTTCTCCCCCGTGTGCAATCTCTGATGTATAAAAAGATAGGACTTATCGGAAAAACATTTCCCGCACTCAGGACAGGGAAAAGGCTTCACCCCCGTGTGTGATCTCTGATGTGTGGAAAGACTGGACTTCAATGAAAAACATTTTCCGCACTCAGAACAGGAAAAAGGCTTCTCCCCCGCGTGAGATCTCTGATGTGTGGAAAGACTGGACTTCTCTGAAAAACATTTCCCACACACAGAGCAGGAAAAAAGCAACTCCCCCGTGTGAGATCTCTGATGTTTGGAAAAATGGGACTTATATGCAAAACATTTCCCACACTCATGACAAGAATATGGCTTCTCCCCCGTGTGCAATCTCTGATGTATAAAAAAATAGGACTTATCTGAAAAACATTTCCCGCACTCAGGACAGGAAAAAGGCTTCACCCCCGTGTGAGACCTCTGATGTGTGGAAAGACTGGACTTCACTGAAAAACATTTTCCGCACTCAGAACAGGAAAAAGGCTTCTCCCCTGTGTGAGATCTCTGATGTGTGGAAAGACTGGACTTCTGTGAAAAACATTTCCCGCACTCAGAACAGGAATACGGCTTCTCACCTGTGTGAGATTTTTTATGCTTATTAAGATTGCTTTTGCAACTGAAACACTTCCCACACTCAGGACAGAAAAACTTCTCATCTGTTGGAAGGACGGCACTGTCCCGCACAGTCTGAGGTTCCTCAGGATAAGAGGAATACGATGGTCCGGCACCGTCCCGCACAGTCTGAGGTTCCTCAGGATAAGAGGAATACGATGGTCCCGCACCGTCCCGCACAGTCTGAGGTTCCTCAGGATAAGAGGAATACGATGGTCCGGCACCGTCCCGCACAGTCTGAGGTTCCTCAGGATAAGAGGAATACGATGGTCCGGCACCGTCCCTCACAGTCTGAGGTTCCTCAGGATAAGAGGAATACGATGGTCCGGCACCGTCCCGCACAGTCTGAGGTTCCTCAGGATAAGAGGAATACGATGGTCCGGCACGGTCCCGCACAGTCTGAGGTTCCTCAGGATAAGAGGAATACGATGGTCCGGCACCGTCCCGCACAGTCTGAGGTTCCTCAGGATAAGAGGAATACGATGGTCCGGCACCGTCCCGCACAGTCTGAGGTTCCTCAGGATAAGAGGAATACGATGGTCCGGCACCGTCCCGCACAGTCTGAGGTTCCTCAGGATAAGAGGAATACGATGGTCCCGCACCGTCCCTCACAGTCTGAGGTTCCTCAGGATAAGAGGAATACGATGGTCCGGCACCGTCCCGCACAGTCTGAGGTTCCTCAGGATAAGAGGAATACGATGATCCGGCACCGTCCCGCACAGTCTGAGGTTCCTCAGGATAAGAGGAATACGATGGTCCGGCACCGTCCCGCACAGTCTGAGGTTCCTCAGGATAAGAGGAATACGATGGTCCGGCACAGTCCCGCACAGTCTGAGGTTCCTCAGGATAAGAGGAATATGATGGTCCGGCACCGTCCCGCACAGTCTGAGGTTCCTCAGGATAAGAGGAATACGATGGTCCGGCACCGTCCCGCACAGTCTGGGGATCCTCAGGATAAGAGGAATACGATGGTTCCGCACCGTCCCTCACAGTCTGAGGTTCCTCAGGATAAGAGGAATACGATGATCCGGCACCGTCCCGCACAGTCTGAGGTTCCTCAGGATAAGAGGAATACGATGGTCCGGCACCGTCCCGCACAGTCTGAGGTTCCTCAGGATAAGAGGAATACGATGGTCCGGCACCGTCCCGCACAGTCTGAGGTTCCTCAGGATAAGAGGAATACGATGGTCCCGCACAGTCTGAGGTTCCTCAGGATAAGAGGAATACGATGGTCCGGCACCGTCCCGCACAGTCTGAGGTTCCTCAGGATAAGAGGAATACGATGGTCCGGCACCGTCCCTCACAGTCTGAGGTTCCTCAGGATAAGAGGAATACGATGGTCCGGCACCGTCCCGCACAGTCTGAGGTTCCTCAGGATAAGAGGAATACGATGGTCCGGCACAGTCCCGCACAGTCTGAGGTTCCTCAGGATAAGAGGAATACGATGGTCCGGCACAGTCCCGCACAGTCTGAGGTTCCTCAGGATAAGAGGAATACGATGGTCCGGCACCGTCCCGCACAGTCTGAGGTTCCTCAGGATAAGAGGAATACGATGGTCCGGCACCGTCCCGCACAGTCTGAGGTTCCTCAGGATAAGAGGAATACGATGGTCCGGCACCGTCCCGCACAGTCTGAGGTTCCTCAGGATAAGAGGAATACGATGGTCCCGCACCGTCCCTCACAGTCTGAGGTTCCTCAGGATAAGAGGAATACGATGGTCCGGCACCGTCCCGCACAGTCTGAGGTTCCTCAGGATAAGAGGAATACGATGATCCGGCACCGTCCCGCACAGTCTGAGGTTCCTCAGGATAAGAGGAATACGATGGTCCGGCACCGTCCCGCACAGTCTGAGGTTCCTCAGGATAAGAGGAATACGATGGTCCGGCACAGTCCCGCACAGTCTGAGGTTCCTCAGGATAAGAGGAATACGATGGTCCGGCACCGTCCCGCACAGTCTGAGGTTCCTCAGGATAAGAGGAATACGATGGTCCGGCACCGTCCCGCACAGTCTGGGGATCCTCAGGATAAGAGGAATACGATGGTTCCGCACCGTCCCTCACAGTCTGAGGTTCCTCAGGATAAGAGGAATACGATGATCCGGCACCGTCCCGCACAGTCTGAGGTTCCTCAGGATAAGAGGAATACGATGGTCCGGCACCGTCCCGCACAGTCTGAGGTTCCTCAGGATAAGAGGAATACGATGGTCCGGCACAGTCCCGCACAGTCTGAGGTTCCTCAGGATAAGAGGAATACGATGGTCCGGCACCGTCCCGCACAGTCTGAGGTTCCTCAGGATAAGAGGAATACGATGGTCCGGCACCGTCCCGCACAGTCTGAGGTTCCTCAGGATAAGAGGAATACGATGGTCCGGCACCGTCCCGCACAGTCTGGGGATCCTCAGGATAAGAGGAATACGATGGTTCCGCACCGTCCCTCACAGTCTGAGGTTCCTCAGGATAAGAGGAATACGATGATCCGGCACCGTCCCGCACAGTCTGAGGTTCCTCAGGATAAGAGGAATACGATGGTCCGGCACCGTCCCGCACAGTCTGAGGTTCCTCAGGATAAGAGGAATACGATGGTCCGGCACAGTCCCGCACAGTCTGAGGTTCCTCAGGATAAGAGGAATACGATGGTCCGGCACCGTCCCGCACAGTCTGAGGTTCCTCAGGATAAGAGGAATACGATGGTCCGGCACCGTCCCGCACAGTCTGAGGTTCCTCAGGATAAGAGGAATACGATGGTCCGGCACCGTCCCGCACAGTCTGAGGCTCCTCAGGATAAGAGGAATACGATGGTCCCGCACCGTCCCTCACAGTCTGAGGTTCCTCAGGATAAGAGGAATACGATGGTCCGGCACCGTCCCGCACAGTCTGAGGCTCCTCAGGATAAGAGGAATACGATGGTTCCGCACCGTCCCTCACAGTCTGAGGTTCCTCAGGATAAGAGGAATACGATGGTCCGGCACCGTCCCGCACAGTCTGAGGCTCCTCAGGATAAGAGGAATACGATGGTCCGGCACCGTCCCGCACAGTCTGAGGTTCCTCAGGATAAGAGGAATACGATGGTCCGGCACCGTCCCGCACAGTCTGAGGTTCCTCAGGATAAGAGGAATACGATGGTCCGGCACCGTCCCGCACAGTCTGAGGTTCCTCAGGATAAGAGGAATACGATGGTCCGGCACCGTCCCGCACAGTCTGAGGCTCCTCAGGATAAGAGGAATACGATGGTCCGGCACCGTCCCTCACAGTCTGAGGTTCCTCAGGATAAGAGGAATACGATGGTCCGGCACCGTCCCGCACAGTCTGAGGTTCCTCAGGATAAGAGGAATACGATGGTCCGGCACCGTCCCGCACAGTCTGAGGTTCCTCAGGATAAGAGGAATACGATGGTCCGGCACCGTCCTGCACAGTCTGAGGTTCCTCAGGATAAGAGGAATACGATGGTCCGGCACCGTCCCGCACAGTCTGAGGTTCCTCAGGATAAGAGGAATACAATGGTCCGGCACCGTCCCGCACAGTCTGAGGTTCCTCAGGATAAGAGGAATACGATGGTCCATCTACACTGTGTGGTGCCGGATGGACATTTGAGGTAGCTGGGTTTTCTCCTGGACTATACTGTGTGATGTCCTCATCTTCTACTTTACAGTCTGGAGACAAAGTGAGACAATCCTCTGAGGTTTTCCTCATCTCCCGTCCATCTACTAAAATAGAAATACAAAGATTATTACTAGACATGAGCAGATTGGTTCCCCTAAACCAGGACTCCGCCCATATCAGGCAGCTTAGTCTCTGAGGATCTTACAATTCCCCCCTCAAGGTAACTAGTAAATGGGTCCTCTGATCTCCTACCAGATCATTTCTTTATTCATGGACCTTAGTCAGAGAGTGAGGAAAAAACGAGAACTGTCTCTTATAAGAGTGACAGTGATGAGGGGATTATAGGACGAGGGTCAGGAGTATGTAATGTACAACATAGAGTATATAGTGCAGGAGGACGGAGTAGGAATGAGCCCGATGTTTGACGAATAGCGAACATTATGAGGTGTTCGCGGCAAATTCGAAAGCCGCAGAACACCGTTAAAGTCTATGGGAGCAGAATATGAAAAATCTAAAGTGCTAATTATAAAGGCTAATATGCAAGTTATTGTCATAAAAAGTGTTTGGGGACCCGGGTCCTGCCCCAAGGGACATGTATCAATGCAAAAAAATTGTTTTAAAAACTGCAGTTTTTTCGGGAGCAGTGATTTTAATAATGCTTAATGTGAAACAACAAAAGTGAAATATTACTTTAAATTTCGTACCTGGGGGGTGTCTATAGTATGCCTGTAAAGTAGCGCATGTTTCCCGTGTTTAGAACTGTCCCGCAGCAAAATGAAATTTCTAAATGGAAAAAAAGTCATTTAAAACTGATCACTGCTGTAATGAATTGTCGGGTCCCAGCAATACAGATAAAACTCATTGAAAAAAACAGCATGGGTCCCCCCCCAGTCCCTTAACAGGCCCTTTGGGTCTGGTATGGATATTAAGGGGAACCCCGAACCAAAATTGAAAAAAAAAATTGCGTGGGGGTCCCCCCAAGTTCCATACCAGGCCCTTATCCGAGCACGCAACCTGGCAGGCCACAAGAAAAGAGAGATGAGATGAGATGAGAGAGTGCCCCCCGCCTTCCTGAACCATACCAGGCCACATGCCCTCAACATTGGGAGGGTGCTTTGGGGCAGGGGGGGCTCTGCGCCCCCCATCCCAAAGCACCTTGTCCCCATATTGATGGGGACAATGGCCTCATCCCCACAACCCTTGCCCGGTTGTTGTGGGGGTCTGCAGGCGGGGGGCTTATCAGAATCTGGAAGCCCCCTTTAACAAGGGGACCCCCAGATCCCGGGCCGCCCCTATGTGAATTGGTAATGGGGTACATTGTCCCCCCACCATGTCGCTGGACATTTAAATTTTTTAATAAAGGACTTGTTCAAAAGTGTCTCTTGTCTTTTTTAAAATTTTTGGGTGAAATGGTAGGGGTACCCGTTACCAATTCACATGGGGGGGGCGGGATCTGGGGGTTGTGGGGATGAGGCCCTTGTCCCCATCAAAATGGGGACAAGGTGCTTTGGGGTGGGGAGGGGGGTGCAGAGCCCCCCTGCCCCAAAGCACCCGTCCCCACATGTTGAGTGCATGTGGCCTGGTATGGTTCAGGAGGGTGAGGGGGGGCTCTCTTGTCCCCCCCTCTTTTCCTGCGGCCTGCCAGGTTGCGTGCTCGGATAAGGGTCTGGCATGGATTTTGGGAGGGGGGGCTACGCTATATATTTTTTTAATGTGGCGCAGGGTTCCCCAACCACTTAACGACCGTTCACTGTACATATACGTCGGCAAAATGGCACGAACAGGCACAATCACGTACCTGTACGTGACTTGCTTCGTATGGGTGGGGGGGTCCGATAGGACCCCCCTTCGGTACAGCGAGTGGTCGGTATCGCTCCAGGAGTGATCGGTGATGAGGGGGCGGCCATTGGTTTCTGGCCACCCCCTCACGATCGCTCCCGGCGAATCAAATGCTAACTCTGCCTGTGTAATGTATACACAGGCAGGAGAAAGTGATGTCATCTCTCCTGCGGCGCTCACATATACCGGAGCGCCGTGGAGAGAAGACATCAAGTAAGTGCACCAACAGCCCACTAACACATAGGCACACGATCGCCCCCCCCCCCCCCACCCAGTCACAGTGTCACTGATTGCAGTGATCAGTAAATAAATGATGACGGCAAACAGTGACATTTGTAACTGTAAAAGTGTCAGGGCAGCCCCCTAACCCCCCCCCATATAAAGGTTTAACCCCTTGATCACCCCCCAGGTAACCCTTTCACCTCCTAGCACCACTGTGTCTAAGCAATCGTTTTTCTGATCGCTGTTTTAGTGTCGGTGGTGCCGTTAGGTAGTCAGTATTTTTTTAAGTTCGCGGCTAGGTTTTTATAGCGTCAGGTACCCCCATATATTACCCAACAAAGGTTTAACCCCTTGATCGCCCCCCAGGTAACCCTTTCACACCCTTTTGCCAGTGTCACTAAGCGATCGTTTTTCTGATCGCTGTATTCGTTATGCTGGTGCCGCTAGGTAGTCAGTTATTTTTTTAGGTTCGCCGCCAGGTGTTTATAGCGTCAGGTACCACCATATATTATCTAATAAAGGCTTTAACCCCCTGATTGCCCCTAGAGTTAACCCTTTCACCAGTGATCACCGTATAAGTGTCACTGGTGACACTGGTTAGCCAGTTAGTTATTTCGTTATTTAGGTTCCCCGTCAGGTTTTTATATAGCGTCAGGTATCCCCATATGTTACCTAATAAAGGTTTTAACCCCCTGATTGCCCCTAGTTAACCCTTTCACCAGTGATCACCGTATAAGTGTTACTGGTGATGCTGGTTAGTTAGTTTGCTTTTTATAGACTCACGGCACCCGCCGTATATAACCCAATAAAGGTTTAACCCCCTGATCTTCCAGTGGGCGATATCAATTAGGTTTTAGCATCAGAGAGGGTCTGCGTCACACCCCAGGCAGCGTCAGGCTAGTGCCAGTAGCGCTAACACCCAGGCGTGAAGCATACACCCCCCTTAGTGATATAGTATCTGAACAGATCAATATCTGATCTGATCAGATCTATACTAGCGTCCCCAGCAGTTTAGGGTTCCCAAAAACGCAGTGTTAGTGGGATCAGCCCAGATACCTGCTAGCACCTGCGTTTTGCCCCTCCGTCCAGCCCAGGCCACCCAACTGCAGTATCGATCGATCACTGTCACTTATAAAACACAACACACATAACTGCAGCGTTCGCAGAGACAGGCCTGATCCCTGCGACTCCAGTGCTGTAGGAGGTGATTTCACCACCACAGTTAAAAAAAAAAAAGAGCATATATGCCGAAGCATGGGGGCAGCAGGGGCGGAGGAGCGATTTTTCTCCTAATGCCGCGTACATACGGTCAAAATTCCGACGGAGGCTTGCCCGTGGAAAAGTCCGACCGTGTGTACGCGGCATAACTTTTGCGGGAGGATGCCCCCATGCTTCGGCATATATAAATGGTGCATGTATGCCCATCATTAGAAGTGGGTGGATGAAGGGCGGTATTCTAATGGTGGGCATACCCACCGATCAATCTCTTTTTTCGTTCAGCCAACAGGCTGCATGAAAAAAAAGATTACAATACATGTCCAACAAGGACCAGCAACGTACTGGTATGTTGCTGGACTTTGAATGTTTATACCAGAATGATGCCTGCGGGTTTAGGTATCATCTTGGTATCATTCTTTTCAGCCAGTGGCCGGCTTTCATGTAAAAGCAATCCTAGCGGCTAATTAGCCTCTGGACTGCTTTTACAAGCAGTGGGAGGGAATGTCCCCCCCCCCCCGGATATAAAAAAAGCACCATTGGGAAAGCATTTTATCACACCGATCTTGGTGTGGTCAGATGCTTTGAGGACAGAGAAAAGATCTAGGGTCTAATACCTATCACCCCAGTTTTTTCAAAAAAAGAGTACCTGTCACTACCTATTGCTATCATAGGTGATATTTACATTCCCTGAGAGAACAATAAAAATGATAAAAAAAATAAATATGTAAGGAACAGTTTAAAAATAAAATAGCAAAATGAATAATTAAAAAATAAAATAAAAAAAAAAGCACCCCTGTCCCGCTCTTGCACAAAGGCGAACGCAAGCGTCGGTCTGGCGTCATATGTAAACAGCAATTGCACCATGCATGTGAGGTATCACCGCGAAGGTCAGATCGAGGGCAGTAATTTTAGCAGTAGACCTCCTCTGTAAATCTAACGTGGTAACCTGTAAAGGCTTTTAAAAATGTAGGTAGTTTGTCGCCACTGCGCATTTGTGCGAAACATGTCATGTTTGGTATCCATGTACTTGGCCTAAGATCATCTTTTTTATGTCATCAAACATTTGGGCAATATAGTGTGTTTTAGTGCATTAAAATGAAAAAAAGTGTATTTTTTCCCCAAAAAATGCGTTTGAAAAATCGCTGCGCAAATACTGCGTGGGAAAAAAAATGCAACACCCACCATTTTAATCTGTAGGGCCTTTGCTTTAAAAAAATATATAATGTTTGGGGGTTCAACGTAATTTTCTTGCATAAAATAAATATGTTTTCATGTAAACAAAAAGTGTCAGAAAGGGCTTTGTCTTCAAGTGGTTAGAAGAGTGGATGTTGTGTGACATAAGCTTCCTAATGTTGTGTATAAAATACCAGGACGGTTCAAAACCCCCCCCAAATTACCCCATTTTGGAAAGTAGACACCCCAAGCTATATACTGAGAGGCATGTCGAGTCCATGGAATATTGTATATGTTGACACAAGTTGCGGAAAAAATCATTTTATTTTTTTATATTTTACACAAAGTTGTCACTAAATGATATATTGCTCAAACATGCCATGGGCATATGTGGAATTACACCCCAAAATACATTCTGTTGCTTCCCCCGAGTACGGGGATACAGTGCCTTGCGAAAGTATTCGGCCCCCTTGAACTTTTCATCATTTTGCCACATTTCAGGCTTCAAACAAAGATATAAAATTTAAATTTTTTGTGAAGAATCACCAACAAGTGGGACACAATTGTGAAGTGGAACGAAATCTATTGTATATTTTAAACTTTTTTAGCAAATAAAAAACTGAAAAGTGGTGCGTGCAAAATTATTCGGCCCCTTTACTTTCAGTGCAGCAAACTGACTCCAGAAGTTCAGCGAGGATCTCTTAATGATCCAATGTTGTCCTAAATGACTGATGGTGATAAATAGAATCCACCTGTGTGTAATCAAGTCTCTGTATAAATGCACCTGCTCTGTGATAGTCTCAGGGTTCTGTTGAAAGCGCAGAGAGCATCATGAAGACCAAGGAACACACCAGGCAGGTCCGTAATACTGTTGTGGAGAAGTTTAAAGCCGGATTTGGATACAAAAAGATTTCCCAAGCTTTAAACATCCCAAGGAGCACTGTGCAAGCGATCATTTTGAAATGGAAGGAGTATCAGACCACTGCAAATCTACCAAGACCTGGCTGTCCCTCTAAACTTTCAGCTCAGACAAGGAGAAGATTGATCAGAGATGCAGCCAAGAGGCCCATGATCACTCTGGATGAACTGCAGAGAACTACAGCTGAGGTGGGAGAGTCTGTCCACAGGACAACAATCAGTCGTACACTGCACAAATCTGGCCTTTATGGAAGAGTGGCAAGAAGAAAGCCATTTCTCAAAGATATCCATAAAAAGTCTCGTCTAAAGTTTGCCACAAGCCACCTGGGAGACACACCAAACATGTGGAAGAAGGTGCTCTGGTCCGATGAAACCAAAATCGAACTTTTTGGCCACAATGCAAAACGATATGTTTGGCGTAAAAGCAACACAGCTCATCACCCTCAACACACCATCCCCACTGTCAAACATGGTAGTGGCAGCATCATGGTTTGGGCCTGCTTTTCTTCAGCAGGGACAGGGAAGATGGTTAAAATTGAGGGGAAGACGGATGCAGCCAAATACAGGACCATTCTGGATGAAAAACTGTTGGAGTCTGCAAAAGACCTGAGACTGGGACGGAGATTTATCTTCCAACAAGACAATGATCCCAAACATACAGCAAAATCTACAAAGGAATGGTTCACAAATAAACGTATCCAGGTGTTAGAATGGCCAAGTCAAAGTTCAGACCTGAATCCAATCGAGAATCTGTGGAAAGAGCTGAAAACTGCTGTTCACAAACGCTCTCCATCCAACCTCACTGAGCTCGAGCTGTTTTGCAAGGAAGAATGGGCAAGAATTTCAGTCTCTCGATGTGCAAAACTGATAGAGACATACCCCAAGCGACTTGCAGCTGTAATCGCAGCAAAAGGTGGCTCTACAAAGTATTAACGCAAGGGGGCCGAATAATTTTGCACGCCCCACTTTTAATTTTTTTCTTAGTTAAAAAAGTTTCAAAAATCCAATAGATTTCGTTCCACTTCACAATTGTGTCCCACTTGTTGGTGATTCTTCACAAAAAATTAAAATGTTATATCTTTATGTTTGAAGCCTGAAATGTGGCAAAAGGATGAAAAGTTCAAGGGGGCCGAATACTTTCGCAAGGCACTGTACCACATGTGTGAGACTTTTTGGGAGCCTAGCCGCGTACAGGACCCCAAAAACCAAGCACCGCCTTCAGGCTTTCTAAGGGTGTAAATTTTTGATTTCACTCCTCACTGCCTATCACAGTTTCGGAGGCAATGGAATGCCCAGATGGCACAAACCCCCCCAAATGACCCCATTTTGGAAAGTAGACACCCCAAGCAATTTGCTGAGAGGTAATGTGAGTATTTTGTAGATCTCACTTTTTGTCACAAAGTTATGAAAATTTAGAAAAAAAAAATTATTTTCTTTCTTCATTTTCAAAAATAAATGAGAGCTGTAAAATACTCACCATGCCTCTCAGCAAATAGCTTGGGGTGTCTACTTTCCAAAATGGGGTCATTTGGGGGGGTTTTGTGCTATTTTGGCATTTTATTGCCTTCAAATAGTAGTGAGGAGTGAAATCAAAAATTTGCGCCCTTAGAAATACTGAAGGCGGTGCTTGGTTTTCGGGGTCCCGTACGAGGCTAGGCTCCTAAAAAGTCCCACATATGTGGTATCCCTGCACTCAGGAGAAGCATCATTCAATCACTTGGGACAAAAAAAAAAGAAATATTCAATGGGCTCAACATGCCTCTTAGCGATTTCCTTGGGGTGTCTACTTTCCGAAATGGGGTCATTTGGGGGGGGGGGGTTTGTACTGCCCTGCCATTTTAGCACCTCAAGAAATGAGATAGGCAGTCATAAATTAAAAGCTGTGTAAATTCCAGAAAATGTACCCTAGTTTTTAGACGCTATAACTTTTGCGCAAACCAATAAATATACGCTTATTGACATTTTTTTTACTAAAGACATGTGGCTGAATACATTTTGGCCTAAATGTATGACTAAAATTGAGTTTATTCGATTTTTCTTATAACAAAAAGTAGAAAATATAATTTTTTTCAAAATTTTCGGTCTTTTTCCGTTTGTATCAAAGAGTTTTTTTCAATGAGTTTTATCTATATTGCCGGGACCCGACAATTCATTATAGCCGTGATCAGTTTTAAATTACTTTTTTCCCCTTTTAGAAATGTAAGTTTGCTGCGGGACAGTTCTAAACACGGGAAACATGCGCTACTTTACAGGCATACTATAGACACCCCCCGGTACGAAATTGAAAGTAATATTTCACTTTTATTGTTTCACTTTAAGCATTATTAAAATCACTGCTCCCGAAAAAAAATACTGTTTTTAAAACTTTTTTTTGCATTGATACATGTCCCCTGGGGCAGGACCCGGGTCCCCAAACCCTTTTTAGGACAACAACTTGCATATTAACCTTTAAAATTAGCACTTTTGATTCCTCCCATAGACTTTTAAAGGGTGTTCCGCGGCTTTCGAATTTGCCGCGAACACCCCAAATTGTTCACTATTCGGCGAACACCTGATGTTTGAGTTGACCTTACGTTCATCCCTAGTGAGCAGTATGGGTGGAGGAATGTATTTAGTGTTAATGACCCACCTGTGCTGATCTCTGTAGGATTGTCCTCCTCTATAAATGTCCCCGTTATTCCATCCTCCTCCATAGACTGCTGATCATCCCTCACATACTTCTCTTCTTCTTCTGATTTAACCTCAAATTCTATATCGATTGGCTCTCCACTCTAAATCAAGAAAATGAGAGAGAATATCATCTGTAAAATATAAACTTTCATACAAAATACACACATCTTCTCCACCAGTCCATGTTTTAGATGCTCCGTCCCACCAACCTTGTAACAGTGAGGGATGGTGTGATCTTCCTGTGTGGAATCCTGGGAAAACAGAGGACGGGAACATCTCTCTGGTGAGTTCCTGGTATTAGGTGGCTCCATCATATCCTTGTGTACTTCTAATAACTCCTCCATCACTTCATACTCCTCTTTATACTCTTCTTTAACAATAATATTATCATCCCCAAGATTTCCACTCTGAATATATAATAAAACATTCATTGTAACAAACATGCCTGTGTATAAATCAGAACTACCAATATTTGTTCCTCATCTACATGATGATTGTGAGGGATGGTGTGACCTTCCTGTGTGGAATCCCAGGAATACAGAGGACGGGGACATCTCTCTGGTGGGTTTCTGTAGCTGGATGACTCCACCATGGTGTCCTGGTACAGATCTTTGTGTTCATTTAGAGACTGAGTCCTCCATCACCCCATCCTCATCATCCTCCTCTTTTATCTCTTCTTTAACCTCAACTTTAGAATCTCTCTGGTTTCCACTCTGAATATATAATAAAAATGACATCAATGGTAACAATGCAGATAATATACAGATCCTAATGATACTATCAGTGATTGTTCCTCATCTACCTGATGATGGCGGGGGATGGTGTGACCTTCCTGTGTGGAATCCCGGGAATACAGAGGACGGGGACATCTCTCTGGTGGGTTCCCATTACTGGATCCATCTGTAGGAAACACACACACTGACTGAATACATTGTTTCTATGTGTTTATCAGATGATGGAGGATCTAGGTGGAGCCTCCGTACTGCTCTCTCCTTTACAATAAAGTCTCCTCTTACCCGGAGATGTGAGGGGCGGCCGATTGTCCATCATGACGTCCTTGTAGAGATCCTTGTGTCCTTCTAAATCCTCCCACTCCTCCATGGAGAAATAGACAGTGACATCCTGACACCTTATAGGAACCTGACACACACAATGATACAGTCACCATCCAGACACATCCCTTGTGTTGAACCTTCACAGACATCAGGAATAGTTATTTCCTCCTCCATAACGATTATAAAATCAAACACACGTATCATAAGTCCACCTCTAAATAAAACCCCCAACCCATATTATTGTATAATCTGTTAGTATAAACTGAAATGAAGATTATGTTCCGGCCCCGTAAGTGGGGGAATGTTTTGCCCCTGAAGGGGTTCATCTAGGTTTCCCCACTATATATGTGTGTATTATCATCTGCTGGAGATAAAAGACGTCACAGTGACTATGGAGGAAGAGGACGGACATGACGGGGGTTACTGGGTGTAAATAGAAAATAAGATCTTGTTACCTCCTCTGCTGCCACTTCCAGCAATGTCTTCTCTCTACTTCCTCCCACCTGGAACTTCCTGTCTGTGCCTGACAATTTCCTGTCTTCCCTAGAGACTTCTTCTCTCTATGGTAGAAGTAAGGTCACCATCTTGTGGAGCTCAGAGGAACTGCAGCCCTGAGAAACATCTCGTAGTGTGAACACGGCCTTGTGCTGTGTGTGTGTGTGTGTGTGTGTGTGTGTATGTACTGTACAGAGGCGGCTTTCTAATTAGGCAAGTTAGGTGGTCACCTACAGGGTCCTTGCGGCCACCTAATTTGTGTACCATGTGTGTGGGAGAAAAAGTCCCCTGGTTGGTGTCCCCAGGCCGGACTGGCTGTAGGAAATTCTGGGGCCGAATGTCCTAACAAGAACTGCCTTCTCCTGAGCTCTCCTTTCACTCACTGCCCCACCCACCACACATTCTGCCAATCAGATGTTACATCACAACAGGGCTCTGCAGCCTTGTATCCAATGAGGGCGCTGCTGACATCGCGTGTGCCTGGCCCTCTGTACTGTGTATGCAGTATCTCGTCCGCACAGTCTCTGACCATCTCTTGTATCATGTTCACACAGTCTCTGACCATCTCCTGTATCATGTTTGCCCAGTCTCTGACCATCTCATGTATCATGTCCGCACAGTCTCTGACCATCTCCTGTATCATGTTCGCACAGTCTCTGACCATCTCCTGTATCATGTTCGCACAGTCTCTGACCATCTCCTGTATCATGTTCGCACAGTCTCTGACCATCTCCTGTATCATGTTCGCACAGTCTCTGACCATCTCCTGTATCATGTTCACACAGTCTCTGACCATCTCCTGTATCATGTTTGCCCAGTCTCTGACCATCTCCTGTATCATGTCTGCACAGTCTCTGACCATCTTCTGTATCATGTCCACACAGTCTCTGACCATCTTCTGCATCATGTCCACACAGTCTCTGACCATCTTCTGCATCATGTCTGCAGTCTCTGGGGGGAGCCTACAGAGGAGTCAAGAGTGGGAGTGCTGCCAGGACAGGGGTCATGGGAGGAGTCAAACATGTGTAGACTGTGGAGAGAAGAATATAGGAGCCCTGCACGGTGCACCTGAGAAAAGGCCAGTTTGAGGGGGATCAGTGATGTAAGGAGGGAGTGAATACAGTAAGGAAATGGAGCACTGCTATAAAAGGTTCCCCCTTATATCAGGAAACCCTCCCCCTTTCCTTAATGCATTAACTCTGCGGAAGGTGGTCTGTGGTCACTAGAGTCCCCCCACATCATAGTTCCCTTTGGAACTCTGTGGACCCTGATGTAAAGGGGAATGCTGCGCACTCTGATATAAGGTGATCTCTGGTCACCAGAGCCCCCTCTTACATCAGAGTTCCCCTTTACAAGAAAGTCCCTTTACATCAAAAGGTCCCCTTGCACTGTAAGGGGGAATCCTGCAGACTCTGATGTAAGGGGGGACTCTGTGCTGACTGGGTTATATTACACTGACCTTCATGTAAATGGAGAAATATGGGTTTTGTTGCTAGTTGCAGCCGCACAAATTGTATCTATATTTGTGTGGGTGTGCAATAGGATATGTATGTATGTATGTATGTATGTATGTATGTTATATATATATATATATATATATATATCCATCCATATCCTATGTAGGGATGAGCCGAACAACCCCCGGTTCAGTTTGCACCAGAACCTGCGAACGGACCGAAAGTTCACGCGGACTAGTGAACCCCATTAAAGTCTATGGGACTCGAACGTTCGGAATCAAAAGTGTTAATTTTAAAGGCTAATATGCAAGTTATTGTCCTAAAAAGGGTTTGGGGACCCGGGTCCTGCCCCAGGGGACATGTATCAATGCAAAAAAAAGTTTTAAAAACTGACGTTTTTTCGGGAGCAGTGATTTTAATGATGCTTAAAGTGAAAAAAAAAAAAAGTGAAATATTCCTTTAAATGTCGTGCCTGGGGGGTGTCTATAGTATGCCTGTGAAGTGTCACATGTTTCCCGTGTTTAGAACTGTCCCTGCACAAAATGAAATTTCTAAAGGAAAAAAATAGGATTTTTGTACTCACCGTAAAATCCATTTCTCTGACATCCATGGACCGACACGGCGGCTCCTAATCACTGAACATGTGGGTATATGTCCCTGCTTGCAGGAGAAGACCTAGGCAGAATGTTAAATGTTAAAACATTCTAGAACAAACCAGAGCTGAACAGCCCCGCCCAGGGGGGCGGTCCCTCCGGACATTACCCTCCCACCTGCAGCTAGCAGACCTCAGTTCGTAACAAAGCAGTACAAACTTAAAAGGAAGGGTGGGTGCCGTGTCGGTCCATGGATGTCAGAGAAATGGTTTTTACGGTGAGTACAAAAATCCTATTTTCTTTTATCATCCATGGACTGACATGGCGGCTCTTAATCACTGAACGTGTGGGATGTCCCAAAGCAGTGTCAAGAGGGATGGGAGCAGTATAAATGGAAAACCAAAAAACTTCACTCCAAACAAGGCAGAGCTCCTCAACGGAGGAGTTGCCACTTTAAACAGCGGCCTGCAACACCTTGCGGCCGAAGGAAGCATCCGGAGATGCAGCCACATCAACCCTATAAAACTTAGAAAAGGTATGAACAGACGACCAGGTCGCCGCCTTGCACACTTGTGCAACCGACACTTGATGTCGGAAAACCCAGGAAGCACCAATTGCCCTGGTGGAATGCGCCGTAACCGGAAAGGGAGGCGCCCGCCCCATGAGAGCATAGGCTCGAAAGACGGTTTGTCCGATCCACCTAGAAAATGGTGGTAGACGAAGCCGCTTGGCCCTGTTTCTGACCAGAGACAGTCAAACAGAGAGTCCGACTTCCGATAGAAGCAGTAGCAGACAGGCACACCCGCAAGGCTCGCACCACATTCAAAGTGTGCCGCGCACACTCTGGGAAGCGATGAGTGAGGACACAAGGACGGGAGGACAATGTCCTCATTTAGGTGAAAGGTCGAGATCACCCTTGACAAACGAGAAAGTCGCGGATGGAACACCGCCTTATCCTTATGGATGACCAAATATGGCGACTTGCAGTACAAGGTCGCCAACTCAGACACTCGTCTAACCGAAGTGATTGCCACTAAAAGGGCCACCTTCTGAGACAAAGTCAAGAGGGGAATATCCCTGATAGTCTCAAAAGGAGGTTCCTGGAGAACCGAGAGTACCAATTCCAATCCCACGGGGGAGAGGAGACTTGACAGGAGGGAGCACATGGCGAACCCCCTGCACAAGGGTGCTAACCAAGGAATGACCCGCTAGTGGTCGCCGAAAGAAGACGGCCAAGGCCGAAATCTGACCCTTAAAGATACTCAAAGCGAGCTTTTGGGCCACTCCATACTGCAGGAAACGCAGGATTCTAGGGACGGAATACGTCCGAGGACGTCAGTCCAGCTCTTCGCACATGGCGATGTAAGCTTTCCAGGTACGGAGATAGATCATTCTGGACGAAGACTTCCGTGCCCTTAATATGGATGAAATGTCCGAGTTCGAGAGACCTCGGTCTCTCAACACCTGGCTTTCAACAGCCATGCCGTTAAGGCCAGAGACTGTAAAGGCAGGATGAAATATAGGGCTTTGAGACAGAAAGTCCTCCCTTATTGGCAACCGCCAGGGAACGTCCGTGACGAGACGTACCTGATCGGCGTACCAGTGAAGCCGAGGCCAATCCGGAGCAATGAGGATCACCGGAATTCCCTCGGTCGCCACCCTGCGCAGCAGGCGAGGGAGCAACTGCAGCGGAGGATAAACGTATATCAGGTGATAATGACCCCATGGGCCACTAACGCCTCTGAGGCATCCGCCCAAGGATCCCTGGATCTGGCCACAAACCTCGACACCATGCAATTGAGTCGAGAGGTCATCGGGTCCACCTCTGGCGTGCCCCACCGTATGTGTGGCAAAGGAGTTGAAATACCTCCGGGTGCAAGGACCACTCTCCCTTGTCCAGCGTCTGGCGACTCCAATAGTCCGCCAGTTCTATGCCCGGAATGTAAACGGCCGACAGAGCCGGCACGCTTCTTTTGGCCCACTTCAGGGTACGGGGGACCTCGGAAGCCGCAGCTGAGCTCCGAGTCCCCCCTTGATGGTCGACATACGCCACCGCCGTGACTTTGTCCAACTGGATCCTAATGGAGCGATCCTGCATTCTCTCAGACCACGAGGAGAGGCACAGTCTGATGGCCCGTATTTCCAGAACATTGATCGGCAAACGGGCTTCGTCCGGAGTCCAAGCCCCTGGGCCAACGGGACTCCCCAGACTACACCCCAGCCCTTCAGGCTGGCGTCCGTAGTGAACATCGTCCATTGGACGGGGAGGAACGACTTCCTGGACCGAAGAGCCGGGGACCCAAACCACCATGTCAGGGACGCCCTGACCAGGTGACTCACCTGGATTAGAAGATCCAAAGACAACAGATTTGTCCCAAGTGAACAAGATATCCTTCTGCAATGCCCTGGTGTGTGATTGGGCATACGGAACGGCCTCAAATAAGGCCACCATGAGTCCCAGGACTCCCATGCAAAGAACGGATTGACGACCATTTTTTGGGATGTCAGCACCTGCACTGCAGACTGAAGTGCCAGTAGCTTCCCCGGAGGTAGGAATACCTTTGCCTTCAAGGAGTCCAGAATCAGACCGAGATACTCCAGACATTGTCGGGACCAGGACTGACTCCTGAATGTTTAGGAGCCACCCGAAGTCCCTGAGGGTCTGATTGACGATAGTCACACTGTCTTCTAATTCTGAGCCATTTCCTGCTCTGAGAAGGAGATCGTCCAGATAGCCCACGACAGCGATGCCTCGCCGTCTCAGCAAGACTAGAACCGGCGCAAGCACCTTGGAGAACACCCTCAGTGCCAAGGCTAGGCCGAAGGAAGAGCCACAAATTGGACTTCACCAATCTCAAGCGTAGAAACTTCTGGTGACTTGTGCAGATCGGAACATGTAAGTAGGCATCCTTGATGTCCAAGGTCGCCAGAAAATCCCCTTGACGGAGTGTATTGATCACCGTGCGAATGGATTCCATGCGGAACTTTTGCACCTTCACGAAGGCATTCAGGACCTTGAAGTCCAAGATAGGCCGAACCCCGTCCCTTTTTTGGGATGACAAACAAATTTGAGTAGAATCCCTAAAACCTCTCCTGTGATGGAACCGGCACAATCACTCCAGACCTGAGCAATCCTGAATAGGCCCCATAGGGCTGCCCGACGGGCAGGAAGGAGAGGAAGATTCGAGGGAAGAATCTGTCTGGGATCAGGAATGGAAACCTATCCTGTAACCTGAGGTGATCACCTCGCCCACCCACCGGTAGGAGATCCGGGAGGTCCACCGATCCGTGAACCTGAAAAGTCGTCCCCCCCTATCCCAGAGTCGGGTGGGGCAAGACTTCACGCGGAGGCGGGCTTGGGGAGCCAGCTTGTTTGGCTTATGCACCCAGGGGCGCTTGTGTCCACCAGCCGCACCGCTGTCAGTCTGGAAGGGCCTCCCCGTAGACTGACGAAAAAACCCCCATCTTTTCTGGGAAGGAAGGACCCTGCTTACAACGGCCTCCTTACCCTTGCTAGCCTGAGGAAGAAGAGTGCTTTTACTTCCCGTGACATCCTTGATAATGTCATCCAGCGCAGCACCGAAAATCCTACCACCTTTAAATGGTAGATCCGTCAGAGGCTTTTTAGAAGCTAGATCAGACAATGCAATACCACCGCCAAGACAGAGGCCCTGAGATATAAGGGGCTGCGTCTAACGTGGCATTGCAACATAAACCAGGCCCTGCACCATTTGGTGGGCCAGAGCAATAGTGTCTGGAGGAAGATTATGGTCCTGTACAGTTTGGTGCAAAATTTTTCGCCCAACCCGTAAGTGTCTGAGACACAAGGGTCGCCGCTACCACAGGCCGTAGGGCGGACCCCAACAAGGCAAATATGGCTCTGCTCACCACTTCTGACCTCCTGTCAGTGGGGTCCTTAAATGCAGGAGTCCGGTGGCCTTGTTCAACCGGGCGACTGGAGGGTCGACCACTGGGGGAGAAGCCCACGTTTTAAGTAGGGCATCTTCAAAAGGGGTATTTGATAGGCAAACGCCGCAGGACCATAAAAGTCTTCTGCGGCTTTTTCCCCAGACCTCATCAATGAGCTGGTCAAAGAAGGTACATATGGAAAAAACCTTTTTAGAAGGCCGGGCCCTAAGGAACCAGAGGAGACTGTCCGCCTGAGGTTCTACATCCGCAGCATTCAGCTTGCAAGTGTCCCTCACCGCAGCAATGAGTTCACTAACAAGCACCCTGTCATTTACTGACACAGAACTGGAGTCTTCCTCACAAGGAATGTCCTGTTCAAAACCATCAAATATATTCAGAGCTAGGGTCCTGAGCGGTAGTGGCTAGGCCCATATCTGAATCAGCGCACACCCCCCTTTTTTTGTGTGGAAATAAAGTGGGGAGAGGGGCTTTTTTGCTCCCTTGCGCTCACACACTGCTTCCCTCCTGGTCAGAATGATTCCAGGACTGCCGACAACTGGTCCATAAGGACCGCAGGTGCAGGAGCACTGCCAGTTGTCTCTAACAAGTGTGAAGAAACAGGTGAACCAGACTCCATGTTGCCACCATCTGAGACCTTATTCACCATTACAGTGAATAATACAGCCCACCCACTGGCCGTACTGGGACTAAGGAGGGTATAACCCGGAGTACTCACCACCCCTAGGGACCGCTCGGCGCAGGTAAAAAATGGCGCAGGTAAAAAAACACATACAGTCCCCCAGAACACTTCCCAAGTGACTAACAGCCATGGAGCGCCCCCCCCCAGGGCAGAGTGACCCCCCAAGCATCCCCACACAGCACAGCAGCAGAACAGGGTGCAGAGAGCAGCATAACAGGGGGAGACAGGGAGAACCCCCCACTCACAGAAACACAGCCAGCATGTACTCACCTTGCAGCAGGAGAGACTACTTACCTGTCCCGCAAGCACCTTGGAGAACACCCTTGGTGCCAACAGAGGGACCCACTGGCTTGTTTCAGACAGACCTATCACAGAGTCATACTGCGTAGCTGTCGGCCCGGTCCACCGCGAGAGATACAGTAGGTACTGTTCAATCTTGAGAGGACCGCGGGAGCATGAAAGCAACCCGGCCACCCCTGGAGCCATGGGGTATGTCGTGAACTGACTCTCACGCCCACAAGGCGAGGATCAGCACGCTCGATGGTCGGACAGGGAAGACTACGAGGATACTAGTGTACCCAACCTGTTGCCCAGCCGACAGTTGATTGAAGGTCTCAAAAATAAAATAAAATTCCCAAAAGGAATAAAATTTTAAAGTAAAATCTTCCAGGAGACTGGCTCCTGAGAGAGCCACGTCTTCTCCTTCTGCTAGGCAGAAAAAAACTGAGGTCTGCTAGCTGCAGGTGGGAGGGTAATGTCCGGAGGGACCGCCCCCCTGGGCTGGGCTGTTCAGCTCTGGTTTGTTCTAGAATGTTTTAACATTTAACATTCTGCCTAGGTCTTCTCCTGCAAGCAGGGACATATACCCACACGTTCAGTGATTAAGAGCCGCCGTGTCAGTCCATGGATGATAAGAGAAAAGTCATTTAAAATTGCTTGCGGCTTTAATGTAATGTCTGGTCCCGGCAATATGGATGAAAATCATTGAGAAAAATGGCATGGGTACCCCCCCTCCCCCCAGCCCAATACCAGCCCCTTTGGGTCTTGTATGGATATTGAGGGGAACCCTGCACCCAAATTTAAAAAATGCCCTATATACTCTGAACAGAAGTATACAGGCGGTGCAAACAAGACAGGGACTGTAGGTTTGTTCTTAAGTAGAATCCAGGGCTGGTGCAAGGATTTTTGACACCCTAGGCGAAACCTAATTTTGCCGCCCCCCTTGGCTCCACCCCTGACTCCACCCCCTTTGCCATGCCCTTTTTAATGACTGCTACTATTTTGCATGCAACACATTGCTAGACCAGCTAATTGTGGAAATGTTACAGTTTTGCCCCCAAATCAGCTTTTGAATCAAATAACCCGCGTCCATCAAATACAGCCTCACCCGTGCCCATCAAATAACCCGCGTCCATCAAATACATCCTCACCCACGTCCAAAAACAGCCTCACCCGCACCCATCAAATACAGCCTCACCCACATCCAAATACAGCCTCACACACGCCCATCAAATACGGTCTCACCCGCGCCCAAATACATCCTCACCCGCGTCCAAATACAGCCTCACCCGTGTCCATCAAATACAGCCTCACCCGCGTCCATCAAATAGAGCCTCACCCACGCCCATCAAATACAGCCTCACCCACGCCCATCAAATACAGCCTCACCCGCGCCCATCAAATACATCCTCACCCGCGCCCATCAAATACATCCTCACCCGCGTCCATCAAATACAGCCTCACCCGCGTCCATCAAATAGAGCCTCACCCGCGCCAATCAAATACAGCCTCACCCGCGCCCATCAAATACAGCCTCACCCGCGTCCAAATACAGCCTCACCCGCGCCCAGCAAATACGGTCTCACCCGTGCCCATCAAATACATCCTCACCCGTGTCCAAATACAGCCTCACCCGCGCCCATCAAATACAGCCTCACCCGCATCCATCAAATACATCCTCACCCGCGCCCGTCAAATACATCCTCACCCGCATCCAAATACAGCCTCACCCGTGCCCATCAAATACAGCCTCACCTGCGCCCATGAAATACATCCTCACCCGCACCCATGAAATACATCCTCACCCGCGTCCAAATACAGCCTCACCCGTGCCCATCAAATACATCCTCACCCGTGTCCAAATACAGCCTCTCCCGCGCCCATCAAATACAGCCTCACCCGCGCCCAAATACAGCCTCACCCGCGCCCATCAAATACAGCCTCACCCGCGCCCATCAAATACAGCCTCACCCGCACCCATCAAATACAGCCTCACCCACGTCCAAATACAGCCTCACCCGCGCCCATCAAATACATCCTCACCCGCGTCCAAATACAGCCTCACCCGCGCCCATCAAATACATCCTCACCCGCGTCCAAATACAGCCTCACCCGCGCTCATCAAATACATCCTCACCCGCGTCCAAATACAGCCTCACCCGCGTCCAAATACAGCCTCACCCGCGCCCATCAAATACAGCCTCACCCGCGCCCATCAAATACAGCCTCACCCGCGCCCATCAAATACAGCCTCACCCACGTCCAAATACAGCCTCACCCGCGCCCATCAAATACACCCTCACCCGCGTCCAAATACAGCCTCACACGCGCCCATCAAATACATCCTCACCCACGTCCAAATACAGCCTCACCCGCGCTCATCAAATACATCCTCACCCGCGTCCAAATACAGCCTCACCCGCGTCCAAATACAGCCTCACCCGCGTCCAAATACAGCCTCACCCGCGTCCAAATACAGCCTCACCTGCGCCCATCAAATACAGCCTCACCCGCGCCCATCATATACAGCCTCACCCGCGCCCATCAAATACAGCCTCACCCGCATCCATCAAATACGGTCTCACCCGCGCCCATCAAATACAGCCCATCAATGCCGCTTCACCAGTGCCAATCAATGCAATCAATCCCTGGGGGGGGCATTTGGCAGATATTTTAATATACACTGTGGGGGGGTTAGCTCGGCAGCGGGTGTGTGTGATCCCCTGGATGGGCTCCCCACACAAAAACAGGCCCAGCAGACGGAGGTTGTGGTTTTCAAGATCAAAAAGGTGCGGTTTATTTCTCTATTTACAGTGACAAAAAAACACAGCAAAGCAAAAAGAAACATAAACAAAATAAACCCTGGTCAGCTTGACCTCTGACTAAACATGCAGGTTTCCTAACTAACAACTGGGATCAGCCTGGTGCTGTCCTAGTCCCTAAGTCCCTGGTTTAGTAAATGTCCAAACAAATAGCCACACAGGCTTTGTCTCACCGCACAGGGGTTCACTCTCCCTAGACAGTCCACACAGGTCTGGTTCCAGGCATGAGCAAACACCTAATGAAGCTGGGAGTTTTTATAGAGGCCTTAAACGAGCTGACAAGCTTCAGCTGGTCTCATCAACTCCCTGCCTGCACGACGCCCAGCACTCTCCCTAGAGGTATGAATCATCCATGAGCCCACTAGCCTCAGCTGGGCTTCATCAACTCCCTCCCTAGTTGTATAAGTTGGCATAAAGCCTGAATCTGGGAGAAATATATCTACCCCCCTGGATGCAACCAGGTGACTTTACCTTCCTGCTGTCACATACCCCCCCCCTCTTGTTTTAACCTTGGGGTTGGAACACCAGCAATCAGGCATTCATGTACTCGAGACAAAGCATCCACATTCCCCATTTGAACGCCAGGGCGATGCTTTACTGTGAAGTTGAATTCCTGTAGGGCCAGGAACCACCTATTCACTCTTCTATTTGTCTCCTTGTTTTGAGCCATCCACTTTAACGGAGCGTGATCCGTAACCATGTCAAAGTGCCTACCTAGCAGATAGTACCGAAGGGAATCTAGAGCCCACTTCACCGCTAAACACTCCTTTTCAACCGTGGCGTAATTTACCTCATGGGACTTCAACTTCCTGCTGAGGTAAATGACTGGGTGCTCTTCCCCGTTCCAGACCTGGGACAATACTGCTCCTAACCCCACATCTGACGCATCACTTTGTACGACAAAGTCTTTAGAGAAGTCGGGTGAGTACAACACTGGCTGGCTACATAAGGCTTGTTTCAAGAATTGGAATGCTGCCTCAGCCTCGGGGGTCCATTTAATCATGACCGACCCTTTCCCTTTCGTCAGGTTGGTTAGGGGCACAGCCTTAGAAGCAAAGTGGGGAATGAAGCGCCGATAATAACCCGCGATTCCCAGAAAGGCCCGTACCTGCTTCTTGCTGTTGGGACGTGGCCAACTCTGGATGGCCTTCGACTTTGTTGAGTTGGGGTTTTATTACTCCCCTGCCAATGGTGTACCCAAGATATTTGGCCTCCTCCTGCCCAATGGTACACTTCTTGGGGTTAGCCGTAAACCCCGCTTCCCGGATAGAGTCTAGGACTGCTTGCACTTTTGGCAGATGTGAGGCCCAATCTGTGCTATGGACAATTACGTCATCCAGGTAAGCCGCAGCATACTTCCGATGGGGCCTCAGTATCTGGTCCATTTTCCGCTGGAATGTGGCCGGCGCATTCTGTAACCTGAACGGCATTCTCTTATATTGGAACGCCCCGTCTGGGGTTACAAATGCGGTTTTCTCTTTGGCCGACTTGGCCAGGGGGATTTGCCAATACCCTTTTGTGAGGTCAAGAGTCGTCATGTATCGGGCTGTTCCCAGCCGGTCGATCAACTCATCTATACGTGGCATGGGGTAGGTGTCAAATTTTGTAACTTTGTTCAACTGACGAAAATCGTTACAAAATCGCCAGCTCCCATCCGGTTTAGGCACCAACACAATGGGACTAGACCAATCACTTTGGGACTCCTCTATCACCCCTAAGTTCAGCATTTTCTGTACTTCCTCCCGTATTGCCTCCCGTCGGGCCTCTGGGATCCGATAGGGTTTTAACTTCACCCTTTCACCGGGCGGGGTAATAATATCATGCTCTACCCCAGATGTTTGTCCCGGCAGCTCAGAGAACACCTCCTTGTTGCGAAGCACAAACTCCTTCACCTCCTGTTGTTGGGGTTGTGACAAGGTGGCTGCTATTCCAACCTCCGGAATCACGCAACCAGTTTGAGCTGGTGACCAAGTTTCTGCGACTAGGGACTCTCTATCCCTCCAGGCTTTCAACAGATTAACGTGATAGATCTGTTCGGGCTTTCGCCTTCCTGGTTGTCTGACCTTGTAATTCACTTCGCTCACTTTTTCCATTATCTCGTAGGGGCCTTGCCATTTGGCAAGGAATTTACTTTCAACCGTAGGGACAAGTACCAATATCCTATCCCCCGGGGAAAAGGTACGGGTCTTGGCTCCACGGTTGTACACTCTCTGCTGTGCTAACTGCGCTTGGGCCAAATGTTCCTTCACGATGGGCATTACCTGTGCAATTCGATCTTGCATCAGGGCGACATGCTCAATCACACTCCTGTGGGGAGAACTCTCACTTTCCCAAGTTTCCTTGGCAATATCCAACAGTCCTCTTGGGTGTCTCCCATACAGTAACTCAAAGGGGGAGAATCCCGTAGAGGATTGGGGCACCTCCCTAATAGCAAACATCAAATAAGGAAGTAGACAGTCCCAATCCTTTCCATCTCTATCCACCACTTTCTTCAACATTTGTTTTAGGGTTTTGTTGAATCTTTCAACCAGCCCATCGGTTTGGGGGTGATACACAGACGTACGCAATTGCGTCACTTTGAACAATTTACACAGCTCTTTCATAACCCGGGACATAAAGGGTGTACCTTGGTCCGTAAGCAGTTCTTTACAAATACCCACCCGGCTAAAAACAAGAGATAGCTCTTTGGCTATGGTTTTGGCCGAGGTATTTCGGAGAGGGATCGCTTCTGGATAACGGGTGGCATAGTCCATTATAACTAATATGTACTGGTGCCCCCTAGTGGACTTGATTATAGGACCTACCAAATCCATTGCGACCCTCTCAAACGGGACCTCAATGATGGGTAGAGGGACCAGCGGGCTACGGAAATGTGGCATCGGGGCCGACCTCTGACACACAGGGCAGGAGGAACAATAGTTTTCTATGTCCTTCATCACCCCAGGCCAATAGAATCTCTGTAATACCCTCTCTCGGGTTTTCTCTGTCCCCAGATGACCTCCAAGAATGTGCCCATGGGCCAACTCCAACACCAACTTCCTGTAAGGTTTGGGCACCACAAGCTGCTCCACGGTTTCTTCTGCCCTTTTTGCCACCCGATACAGTAGGTCCTTCTCTACGCTGAAGTATGGGTAAGTGCAGGTATTATCTGGGTTCACTAACTCGCCATCTATTTCCACTACGTTTTCCCGTGCCTTTATTAGGGCGGGGTCTTTTAACTGTTCTGTGGCAAAATTTTCCCTGTGAACCTCAAGATCAGAAAACTCCACAGACGGTAGGTTTTCGTCTGAGGAGGTGGGCTCCTCTCCAGTTTCTTGAGTCTCGCCTGCCAATACTGACAAGGGAAATTCTGGAGAGTCCACACCACTCTCAGAGGAGTTCTGGCTATCACCTTCCTGGTACATAGGGGCACCAGTGGGGGGCTCAGGATCATCCCACAGTTCCCAGAACTTCGGAAAATCCCTTCCCACAATGGCATCATGCGGTAATTGAGATACTAACCCCACTGGATGAGAGAGGGTACCTTTGGGGGTCTTGAAACACACTGTAGTCACTGGATACTCTCGGGTGTCCCCATGCACACAAATCACAGCTACCTTGCTATTCCCAGAGACCTCTGTTTTAACTAATTCAGCCTTTATCAGGGTCACAAGGCTACCTGAATCCAGTAATACCACAACATTTCTACCATTAATACACATTTTGCATAAATGTTTCTCAGTTCCCCGAATGGCAGTGCATGCGACTGTCGCACACAGCGACTGACGTCTGTCCGTCAGAAAGTCACATTGCATGGGTTCCTCCACAACCGGGCAATTTGCTGCAATATGTCCCGCTTGCCGGCAGCGGTAGCAAACAATCCATTTGGCTGCCTCTTGAGCCCCTGACTTCCCAGGCTGTTCTCGCCAAACTTTGGGTAGAGCTCCCACCCTCTCACTCTCTCCACCCTCACCCCTTGGAATCCTCTTATCCGCCCCTGGGGATGGTCTGGTCTTAGGGTGGAAAGTCCGAGAGTCTCTGGAAGAGGCCGTCAGGTTCTCTGTAGCCAAGTATTTCTCTACACGATCCACAAGACCACCAGCCGTCTCTGGGTCTCCATGGCTTACCCACTTTTGGATGGCAGTAGGAAGAGCTCTCAAAAACCGATCCATTACAACACGTTCCACAATCTCTGGTGCGGACAAAGTCTCTGGCTGTAGCCACTTCCTGCTCAGGTGAATGAGATCATACATTTGAGACCTGGGGGGTTTTCCAAGCTGGAAAGTCCAGTTATGCACACGCTGAGCCCGGACAGCCAGGGTGACACCCAGCCTTGCCAATATTTCAGCTTTTAGCATCACATAGTCTTTTGCTTGGTCAGGCTCTAGGTCATAGTAAGCCTTCTGCGATTCACCAGTTAACAGAGGAGCCACCAGTCCAGCCCACTGCTCCTCAGGCCACTTTTCTCTTTCAGCAGTCCTTTCAAATGTGGTCAAAAATACCTCTGGATCATCCTCTCCAGTCATTTTTGTCAATAAACGACTCACCCCAAAGGACGCGGTATTAGTGGGACGGCTTTCCTCACTGGTCTGCGGACGTTGCTGCATTACTGCTTCCATTTGTTGTAGTCTCTGCTCTTGCTTCTGTAACAGGTCTATGAAGCGGGCCTCAGATTGCTGCTGGGCTTGTTGCTGAGCTTCCAGACTCTGTTGGTGAGCTTGCTGCTGGGCTGCAAGGCTCTGTTGATGAGCTTGCTGCTGGGCTGCGAAGCTCTGTTGTTGAGCTGCAAGGCTCTTTTGCAAACCTGCATTTGTCTGCTGTTGATTGACATTTGCTAGAGCCAGCTGTTTCAGTATCTCCTCCATGCTGGCTTAAAAAAAACTGCCACTGGTTCTCCACCAACTGTGGGGGGGTTAGCTCGGCAGCGGGTGTGTGTGATCCCCTGGATGGGCTCCCCACACAAAAACAGGCCCAGCAGACGGAGGTTGTGGTTTTCAAGATCAAAAAGGTGCGGTTTATTTCTCTATTTACAGTGACAAAAAAACACAGCAAAGCAAAAAGAAACATAAACAAAATAAACCCTGGTCAGCTTGACCTCTGACTAAACATGCAGGTTTCCTAACTAACAACTGGGATCAGCCTGGTGCTGTCCTAGTCCCTAAGTCCCTGGTTTAGTAAATGTCCAAACAAATAGCCACACAGGCTTTGTCTCACCGCACAGGGGTTCACTCTCCCTAGACAGTCCACACAGGTCTGGTTTCAGGCATGAGCAAACACCTAATGAAGCTGGGAGTTTTTATAGAGGCCTTAAACGAGCTGACAAGCTTCAGCTGGTCTCATCAACTCCCTGCCTGCACGACGCCCAGCACTCTCCCTAGAGGTATGAATCATCCATGAGCCCACTAGCCTCAGCTGGGCTTCATCAACTCCCTCCCTAGTTGTATAAGTTGGCATAAAGCCTGAATCTGGGAGAAATATATCTACCCCCCTGGATGCAACCAGGTGACTTTACCTTCCTGCTGTCACAACACATACATTTTAAAAAATGTCATTGTCATCACATAATGTACAAAAGTTTTACTCACCACACCAACGTGAACGGTGAACCTGTAATTGCTGCCTGTTCCTCACTCGCATCAATTCTGCTGCTGTACCTGCCTGCTGGCACCGCATGGTACCTCTTCCATGCTCCACCTGTCCCCCAAGCCCGGGAGCCGCCTCCGCCAGGCGCCACGCTATTGACGTGACGCTAAAGCCCATGATGCATCGCAGATGATGAACCAGACTGACACGGCCAGACAGGAGAGGGGGGGCCGGGGGGGCTGTGCTGAGCTGCGCTGCTGGACTGGACACTGTAAAGAGCGGAGAGCGGCCTTGGTGCTGAACACTGTGTGGACACCAGGACACATGTCAGTCACACAGACAGAGAGCGGAGAGGGAGGGGCTGCAGGCCAGGGCATGACAGCAGACAGTGCCAGTGATAATCATACACAACACATCAGAAGCAGAGCGGAGAGCGCCCCGGGGGGGGGGTTGCAGCCGGGACCCATACCATGTGACACACTGATTTTCAAAGCAGCGGAGAACTCGAGCGAGCCACGCTCGGGTGGGGGGGGCGGGCAGGGTTTGGCGGCGCTGCTTCATGTCAGGGCGCTAGTGGAGCTCTGTGGAGTCTGTCTGTGCGGAGTGCGGGAGTAAAATTACCAGCGGCCGGGCGCCCTAGGCGGCAGTGCGCCCTAGGCGGTTGCCTAGTCCGCCTAGTGGTTGCGCCGGCCCTGGTAGAATCTGTTTGTAATTTTGAACAGGTACATTTCTAAAGTGTAGCTCCAGCCAAAAAAATCTATTTTTAAGCTTTTTGGAAAACATAGGGAAGGGTTATCACCCCTGTAACATTTGTTTTTCTGTCTGTGCACCTGTCCAGAAGATTTCACCTCACTTTCTGTCCCAATGACAAATGTTTTTTGAAAATTTGTTTTTTTTTGTGAAACAAGGATTGGTGATAAAGCATCAGTGGAGAGGAGACACCTTTTTCCCATATTAACTCTTACAGGAGAGAATTTACCTTCCTAGGGGTAGATTTCCTCTCACTTCCTGTTGTCTCTTTCCATTTGCAAGTAGGAGTTGTTTGTAAGTTGGATGTTTGAAAGTAGGGGCCTGCCGTATATACTCTGTAGAAATTTGGCCCTTAGGTGTTGGTGTTACCACAACACTGTAAGCCCTCACAGTTACTCTTGGTGGGCCCTGGAATGCCCTGATGTGAATTATTATATCAAGAATTGTAATTACATGCCATTATTGAACAGTGGTAGAAAAATTGGGCCTTTGGTGGTGGTGGTGGTGTTGGTGCCACTGTATGTCCTCACAGTTACTCTTGGTGGGCGCAGCAATGGGGCCTGCTGTGAAATATTAGATCAAGAATTGTAATTACATGCCCCTGTTGAACAGGGGCAGAACATTTTGGGCCTTAGGCACTGGGGCCACAACACTGCAACCCCTCACAGATACTCTAGTTGGAGCGCAGGAATGAGCCCTGCTGCAAAATATTGCATCAAAAATTGTAATTATACGCCCCTGTTAAACAAGGGCTGAAAAATTGGGCCTTAGCCACTGGTGGCGATGCCCAGAACTAAAAATTTTCTTACAAGCTATCAACATGATCATTGAGGAGTCACTTAGCATAACAGCATAGTCACTCAGCATCAGCATAGGTGGGATCTGACATTTCAAAAAAAAATATTCGGTTACATCAGCATCAGGTGCTTGGTAGCTGGTGGTGATCCAAGACTGATTCATTTTTATGAAGGTCAGTCGATCGACCGAGTCGGTGGACAGGCGCACCCTGTGATCGGCTACAAAGCCTTCAGCAGCACTGAATGTGCGTTCCGAAAGAACGCTGGATGCAAGACAGGCCAGTAGCTCAATTGCATACTGTGCAAGCTCTGGCCAGTGATCCATCCTCAAGACCCAGTAACCAAGAGGATTTTCGATGGGAAAGGTGTCCAAGTCTGATCTTGCCCCTAGGTATTCCTGCACCATGTAAAACAGACGCTGGCGATGGTTGCTGGAACCGATTCGGTCCGGAGTCCTCTGGGTCACTTAGGACGACATGATCCGCAGCCACCTCCTCACAGCTACGTACAAGTCCATGGGTTTCTTGGGACTGTAATTGATCCCTTGAAGACTGCTGCTGATGCTGAGTGCTAGGCTCCACCTCCATGCTGACACAATCCTCCTCCTCCTCTTCCTGTGTGATAGGCGGGCCAGCAGAAACACTGTCTGGATAAAGGGGGCCTTGAGAGGTAAGAAAGTCCTCCTCTTCCGCCCTCTGTTCTGCCTCAAGTGCCCTGTCCATTATTCCATGCAGTTTGTGCTCCAACAGGTGGACAAGAGGGACAGTGTCACTGATGCATGCACTTTCACTGCTCACCATCCTCGTGGCCTCCTCAAATGGTGACAGGACAGTGCATGCATCTCTGATCATGGCCCACTGGAGTGGGGAAAAAAAACAAGCTCCCCTGACCCTGTCCTGGTGCCATATTGGCACAGATACTAATGGATGGCCCTCTGCTGCGTGTGCAGCCGCTGCAGCATGGCCAACGTAGAGTTTCACCTGGTGGGCATGTCACAGATTAGGCGGTTCTTGGGCAGGTTGTATTCCTTTTGGAGGTCAGCCAGCCGAGCACTGGCATTATATGACCAGCGGAAATGCACACAGAGTTTCCTGGCTTGCCTCAGGAGATCCTGTAAGCCCGGGTACCTGCCAAGAACCGCTGCCTCACCAAGTTAAGGACGTGAGCCAAACAGGGCACATGGGTCAGTTGTCCCTGTCGGAGGACGGAGAGGAGGCTGGTGCCATTGTCGCAAACCGCAATTCCTGGCTTAAGCTGGCGTGGCGTCAACCACCTCTGTGCCTGCCCTTGCAGAGCTGACATAATCTCTGCCCCAGTGTGGCTCCTGTCCCCCAAGCACACCAGCTCAAGCACTGCATGGCATCTTTTTGCCTGCATACTTGCGTAGCCCCTTGAACGCCTACGGAGCACCGCTGGTTCCGAGGACTAAGCACAGGAAGAGGCCATGGAGAAAGAAGAAGGAGGGTGGAGGAGAGAGGTGTGTCAGAATCACCAGTAGTAGCATTTTGGAGGCGTGGTGGCGGAACAACCTCCAACACTACTGCACCTTGTCCTGCATCCTTCCCAGCTGCCAGCAAAGTCACCCAATGCGCCGCGAAAGATAGGCAATGTCCCTGTCAATGCCTGCTGGATCATGATTTAGCGGTAATATGCACCTTACCGCTGACCGCCCTGTCCAGCGAGGCCAAGACATTGCCTTCCACATGCCGGTAGAGAGCCGGAATCGCCTTCTGTGAGAAAAAGTGGCGTTTGGGAACCTGCCACTAAGGAACCGCACATTCCACAAACTCACGGAAGGGCGCAGAGTCTGCCAACTGAAAAGGCAGCAGTTGAAGTGGTAGTAATTTAGCCAAGCTAGCATTCAACCGCTGGGCATGTGGATGGCTGGGAGCGAACTTCTTTCGGCGCTGCAGCAGCTGGGGCAGGGAAATTTGCCTGGTACAATCTGACGTCGGTGTATCGATAGCAGATTGCCCGCAAGTACTTGGCTGTGACACACCTAATTCTACACCTTCATTCCTCTCAGTGCAGGTTTCAGAGAGGATTGAATGTATAGTGGGGTTGGAGATCCCAGCTGATGAGGAGCAAGGAGAGGTCTGCTTTGTTCTTTGGTGTGGGTCTTTTAGGTACGCTTGCCAACGAACTGCATGGCAGGTCGACATATGTCTGGTCAAGCATGTGGTGCCCAAGCGGGTGATGTTTTGGCCACGCTTGAGACATATGTTGCAAAAAGCAGCGGTGCGATCTGATGCACTCGTCTCAAAAAAGGCCCACACCAAATAACATTTGGAATAACGCACAGAGACAGCAGCGCCCTGCACATGCGGAGCTCTGCGGTGTGATGCTGTCGGTGTGCTGCCCTTAAGCTGGCCCCTGTAGGGCATCCTGCCTCATTGGAGATGTGCCTCCTCCTCCTATCAGGCACCCACGTAGAGTCAGTGACCTCATCATCCCCTCCCTCCTTATCACTGGAGCAAACCTGGCAGTATGCTGCAGCTGGGGGAACATGACTGCCAGATTGCTGTCCTTCTTGGGCACCTCCTCTCTCTGGGCTCACATTACTGCCTTCCTCTAGCTGGGTACCATCATCGGAGCCTTCAAAACGCTGCGCATCCTCCTGCAGCATGTACCCAACACTGTGGTCAAACAGTTCGGGGGACTCCTCAGGAGGACATGGTGGGGCTAGGGAAGAAGTGACTGATGCCATTGAGCCGAGGGAAGAGGCCGTGTTGGCAGCTGCTTTGCCAGACAAAGTACTCTGAGCCTGGGTGAGAAAGGATGAGGACAGCTTGGTCATCCACTCTACCAAGTCTTCGGCATGTTGCGGCTCAACACGACCAGCTGGAGAAAAAAAGGACAAGCGTGTCCCACGGCCACGTGCTGATGAGGATGCACTGTGTCCACAACCAGCACTGTTGCTTCTAGACACAGAGCCTGCTTGCCCTCTTTTATTGGCTCGTGAATGTCTGCCTCTCCTTGTTTGCCTTCCAGACATACTAATGGCCTGCAGTGAGATGTAGCTGCACAAAGCTGGGATATGTATATATACTGATTATACTGCAGCTAGCAGAATCAACTGCCTCCCTGTAGTATTATTAGTAAGAGAACACCAGCAATTGTCTTCAGTTAGCTTTAGGTGCACACTGTGCAGAGGACACAGTACACTAAATGAAAATACTGCAGCTCCCTGCCTATGGTATTAGTATGAGAACACCAGCAATTGTATTCAGGTAGGTTTAGGTGCACACTGTGCAGAGGACACAGTACACTAAATGAAAATACTGCAGCTACCACAATCACCTGCCTGCCTGTCAGTATATTAGGAATAGAATAACAGGAATGGATCTAGCTAAACTGAATACAGTGTATATATATATATATATATATATATATATATATATATATTGTGACAGCAGGAAGGTAAAGTCACCTGGTTGCATCCAGGGGGGTAGATATATTTCGCCCAGATTCAGGCTTTACGCCGACTTATACAACTAGGTGGAGAGTTGTATAAGCCCAGCTGAGGCTAGTGGGCTCATGGATGACTCATACCTCTAGGGAGAGTGTGGGGCGTCGTGCAGACAGGGAGTTGATGAGACCAGCTGAAGCTTGTCAGCTCATTTAGGCCTCTATAAGAACTCCCAGATTCATTAGGTGTTTGCTCATGCCTGGAACCAGACCTGTGTGGACTGTCTAGGGAGAGTGAACCCCTGTGCGGTGAGACAAAGCCTGTGTGGCTATTTGCTTGGACATTTAAAACCAGGGACTTAGGGACTAGGACAGCACTAGGCTGATCCCAGTTGTTAGTTAGGAAACCTGTATGTTTAGTCAGAGGTCAAGTTGACCAGGATTTATTTTGTTTATGTTTCTTTTGCTTTGCTGTGTTTTGTCACTGTAAATAGAAAATAAACCGCACCTTTTTGATTTTGAAAACCACAACCTCCGTTTGCTGGGCCTGTTTTTGTGTGGGGAGCCCATCCCGGGGGTCACACACACCCGCTGCCGAGCTAACCCCCTCACAGTTGGTGGAGAACCAGTGGCAGTTTTTTTTTTAAGCCAGCATGGAGGAGATACTGAAGCAGCTGGCTCTAGCAAATGCCAATCAACAGCAGACAAATGCAGGTTTACAAAAGAGCCTTGCAGCTCATCAACAGAGCTTCGCAGCCCAGCAGCAAGCTCATCAACAGAGCCTTGCAGCTCAACAACAGAACTTCGCAGCCCAGCAGCAAGCTCATCAACAGAGCCTTGCAGCCCAGCAGCAGACAAACGCAACTTTGCAACAGAGTCTGGAGGCTCAGCAACAAGCCCAGCAGCAATCTGAGGCCCGCTTCATAGACCTGTTCCAGCAGCAATCTGAGGCCCGCTTCATAGACCTGTTGCAGAAGCAAGAGCAGAGACTACAACAACAGATGGAAGCAGTAATGCAGCAACGTCCGCAGACCAGTGAGGAAAGCCGTCCCACTAATACCGCGTCCTTTGGGGTGAGTCGTTTATTGACAAAAATGACTGGAGAGGATGATCCAGAGGTATTTTTGACCACATTTGAAAGGACCGCTGAAAGAGAAAAGTGGCCTGAGGAGCAGTGGGCTGGACTGGTGGCTCCTCTGTTAACTGGTGAATCGCAGAAAGCTTACTATGACCTAGAGCCTAACCAAGCAAAAGACTATGTGATGCTAAAAGCTGAAATATTGGCAAGGCTGGGTGTCACCCAGGCTGTCCGGGCTCAGCGTGTGCATAACTGGACTTTCCAGCTTGGAAAACCCCCCAGGTCTCAAATGTATGATCTCATTCACCTGAGCAGAAAGTGGCTACAGCCAGAGACTTTGTCCGCACCAAAGATTGTGGAACGTGTTGTAATGGATCGATTTTTGAGAGCTCTTCCTACTGCCATCCAAAAGTGGGTAAGCCATGGAGACCCAGAGACGGCCGATGGTCTTGTGGATCGTGTGGAGAAATACTTGGCTACAGAGAACCTGACGGCCTCTTCCAGAGACACTCGGACTTTCCACCCTAAGACCAGACCATCCCCAGGGGCGGATAAGAGGATTCCAAGGGGTGAGGGTGGAGAGAGTGAGAGGGTGGGAGCTCTACCCCAAGTTTGGCGAGAACAGCCTGGGAAATCAGCGGCTCAAGAGGCGGCAAGAAGGATCGTTTGCTACCGCTGCCGGCAAGCGGGACATATTGCAGCCAATTGCCCGGTTGTGGAGGAACCCATGCAGTGTGACTTTCTGACGGGCAGACGTCAGTCGCTGTGTGCGACAGTCGCATGCACTGCCATTCGAGGAACTGAGAAACATTTATGCAAAATGTGTGTTAATGGTAGAAATGTTGTGGTATTGCTGGATTCAGGTAGCCTTGTGACCCTGATAAAGGCTGAGTTAGTTAAAACAGAGGTCTCTGGGAATAGCAAGGTAGCTGTTATTTGTGTGCATGGGGACACCCGAGAGTATCCAGTGACTACAGTGTGTTTCGAGACCCCCAAAGGTACCCTCTCTCATCCAGTGGGCTTAGTATCTCAGTTACCGCATGACGCCATTGTGGGAAGGGATTTTCCGAAGTTCTGGGAACTGTGGGATGATCCTGAGCCCCCCACTGGTGCCCCTATGTACCAGGAATGTGATAGCCAGAACTCCCCTGAGAGTGGTGAGGACTCTCCGGAATTTCCCTTATCAGTATTGGCAGGGGAGACTCAAGAAACTGGAGAGGA
This sequence comes from Rana muscosa, assembly GCA_029206835.1. Taxonomy (NCBI): domain Eukaryota; kingdom Metazoa; phylum Chordata; class Amphibia; order Anura; family Ranidae; genus Rana; species Rana muscosa. The sequence goes on along the minus strand of JARGYO010000094.1, from coordinate 14,394,610 downwards.
GCCCACCTCCTCAGACGAAAACCTACCGTCTGTGGAGTTTTCTGATCTTGAGGTTCACAGGGAAAACTTTGCCACAGAACAGTTGAGAGACCCCGCCCTAATAAAGGCATGGGAAAACGTAGTGAAAATAGATGGCGAGTTAGTGAACCCAGATAATACCTGCACTTACCCATACTTCAGCGTAGAGAAGGACCTACTGTATCGGGTGGCAAAAAGGGCAGAAGAAACCGTTGAGCAGCTTGTGGTGCCCAAACCTTACAGGAAGTTGGTGTTGGAGTTGGCCCATGGGCACATTCTTGGAGGTCATCTGGGGACAGAGAAAACCCGAGAGAGGGTATTACAGAGATTCTATTGGCCGGGGGTGATGAAGGACATAGAAAATTATTGTTCCTCCTGCCCTGTGTGTCAGAGGTTGGCCCCGATGCCACATTTCCGTAGCCCGCTGGTCCCTCTACCCATCATTGAGGTCCCGTTTGAGAGGATCGCCATGGATTTGGTAGGTCCTATAATCAAGTCCGCTAGGGGGCACCAGTACATATTAGTTATAATGGACTATGCCACCCGTTATCCAGAAGCGATCCCTCTCCGAAATACCTCGGCCAAAACCATAGCCAAAGAGCTATCTCTTGTGTTTAGCCGGGTGGGTATTTGTAAATAACTGCTTACGGACCAAGGTACACCCTTTATGTCCCGGGTTATGAAGGAGCTGTGTAAATTGTTCAAAGTGACGCAATTACGTACATCTGTGTATCACCCCCAAACCGATGGGCTGGTTGAAAGATTCAACAAAACCCTAAAACAAATGTTGAAGAAAGTGGTGGATAGAGATGGAAAGGATTGGGACTGTCTACTTCCTTATCTGATGTTTGCTATTAGGGAGGTGCCCCAATCCTCTACGGGATTCTCCCCCTTTGAGTTACTGTATGGGAGACACCCAAGAGGGCTGTTGGATATTGCCAAGGAAACTTGGAAAGTGAGAGTTCTCCCCACAGGAGTGTGATTGAGCATGTCGCCCTGATGCAAGACCGAATTGCACAGGTAATGCCCATCGTGAAGGAACATTTGGCCCAAGCGCAGTTAGCACAGCAGAGAGTGTACAACCGTGGAGCCAAGACCCGTACCTTTTCCCCGGGGGATAGGATACTGGTACTTGTCCCTACGGTTGAAAGTAAATTCCTTGCCAAATGGCAAGGCCCCTATGAGATAATGGAAAAAGTGAGCGAAGTGAATTACAAGGTCAGACAACCAGGAAGGCGAAAGCCCGAACAGATCTATCACGTTAATCTGTTGAAAGCCTGGATGGATAGAGAGTCCCTAGTCGCAGACACTTGGTCACCAGCTCAAACTGGTTGCGTGATTCCTGAGGTTGGAATAGCAGCCACCTTGTCACAACCCCAACAACAGGAGGTTAAGGAGTTTGTGCTTCGCAACAAGGAGGTATTCTCTGAGCTGCCGGGACAAACATCTGGGGTAGAGCATGACATCATTACCCCACCCGGTGAAAGGGTGAAGTTAAAACCCTATCGGATCCCAGAGGCCCGACGGGAGGCAATACGGGAGGAAGTACAGAAAATGCTGAACTTAGGGGTGATAGAGGAGTCCCAAAGTGATTGGTCTAGTCCCATTGTGTTGGTGCCTAAACCGGATGGGAGCTGGCGATTTTGTAACGATTTTCGTCAGTTGAACAAAGTTACAAAATTTGACACCTACCCCATGCCACGTATTGATGAGTTGATCGACCGGCTGGGAACAGCCCGATACATGACGACTCTTGACCTCACAAAAGGGTATTGGCAAATCCCCCTGGCCAAGTCGGCCAAAGAGAAAACCGCATTTGTAACCCCAGACGGGGCGTTCCAATATAAAAGAATGCCGTTCGGGTTACAGAATGCGCCGGCCACATTCCAGCGGAAAATGGACCAGATGCTGAGGCCCCATCGGAAGTATGCTGCGGCTTACCTGGATGACGTAATTGTCCATAGCACAGATTGGGCCTCACATCTGCCAAAAGTGCAAGCAGTCCTGGACTCTGTTCGGGAAGCGGGGTTTACGGCTAACCCCAAGAAGTGTACCATTGGGCAGGAGGAGGCCAAATATCTTGGGTACACCATTGGGAGGGGAGTAATAAAACCCCAACTCAACAAAATCGAGGCCATCCAGAGTTGGCCACGTCCCAACAGCAAGAAGCAGGTACGAGCCTTTCTGGGAATCGCTGGGTATTATCGGCGATTCATTCCCCACTTTGCTTCTAAGGCTGTGCCCCTAACCAACCTGACGAAGGGGAAAGGGTCGGTCATGATTAAATGGACCCCCGAGGCTGAGGCAGCATTCCAATTCTTGAAACAAGCCTTATGTAGCCAGCCAGTGTTGTACTCACCCGACTTCTCTAAAGACTTTGTCGTACAAAGTGATGCGTCAGATGTGGGGTTAGGAGCAGTATTGTCCCAGGTCTGGAACGGGGAAGAGCACCCAGTCATTTACCTCAGCAGGAAGTTGAAGTCCCATGAGGTAAATTACGCCACCGTTGAAAAGGAGTGTTTAGCGGTGAAGTGGGCTCTAGATTCCCTTCGGTACTACCTGCTAGGTAGGCACTTTGACATGGTTACGGATCACGCTCCGTTAAAGTGGATGGCTCAAAACAAGGAAACAAATAGAAGAGTGAATAGGTGGTTCCTGGCCCTCCAGGAATTCAACTTCACAGTAAAGCATCGCCCTGGCGTTCAAATGGGGAATGTGGATGCTTTGTCTCGAGTACATGAATGCCTGATTGCTGGTGTTCCAACCCCGAGGTTAAAACAAGAGGGGGGGGGTATGTGACAGCAGGAAGGTAAAGTCACCTGGTTGCATCCAGGGGGGTAGATATATTTCGCCCAGATTCAGGCTTTACGCCGACTTATACAACTAGGTGGAGAGTTGTATAAGCCCAGCTGAGGCTAGTGGGCTCATGGATGACTCATACCTCTAGGGAGAGTGTGGGGCGTCGTGCAGACAGGGAGTTGATGAGACCAGCTGAAGCTTGTCAGCTCATTTAGGCCTCTATAAGAACTCCCAGATTCATTAGGTGTTTGCTCATGCCTGGAACCAGACCTGTGTGGACTGTCTAGGGAGAGTGAACCCCTGTGCGGTGAGACAAAGCCTGTGTGGCTATTTGCTTGGACATTTAAAACCAGGGACTTAGGGACTAGGACAGCACTAGGCTGATCCCAGTTGTTAGTTAGGAAACCTGTATGTTTAGTCAGAGGTCAAGTTGACCAGGATTTATTTTGTTTATGTTTCTTTTGCTTTGCTGTGTTTTGTCACTGTAAATAGAGAATAAACCGCACCTTTTTGATTTTGAAAACCACAACCTCCGTTTGCTGGGCCTGTTTTTGTGTGGGGAGCCCATCCCGGGGGTCACACACACCCGCTGCCGAGCTAACCCCCTCACAATATATAAATATATATATACACACACACACACACACACACACAAACACCTGGGATGCATATGTAGCGATGTCGCCTCACTCTCCCTCTTTCCCTTCTGAATATTCGGCTTGTGTCTAGGGGCATTTGGGAGAGGAGAGTGCAGGAACGCTACGCCAAGCTCTCCCCTCGTATGTATAAGAGGGTTGAGCCGATTGATTGATTTGCCACCCGGGTCTGTCCACTGCCTACGAAGCCTTAGGTACACCATGGAAAACGTGTCCGATAATGATAGAGCCCCACACCAATGGAAAGTCCAACACTCCTTTATTTCCTTTACAATACGGTGAACACACTTAATTGAACTTTCGATGATAGACGAACATGAGGCTGTGGGAACGAGTAGGCCCAGGCACAACTGAAATCTCTCCTATTCCTGTTATAGCGAATAGGCCTGGTGCACGGTCTCTGCTACCGACCGTGACTTTTGGTCTCTGCCACAGACCGGGTGAACCATTGAGGCCCCTGCCACGGGCCTAAGAGCAGGCCCCTGCCACTAACCTGATTGGAATAGCTGGACCGCTGCCACCGGTCATAGAACGTGAACTGAACTTCCTTGTTGAACTTGGCCCCTGTTCGGGAAAGACATCCCTCTGGGCGGTCTCCAGAGGTTCACCCGGCACTGGCAATCTGCTGCACCAGGTCTTCAGGTGAGTCCCTCCTCCGGTCCCTTACACCACTGGATTCAGGTGCCCCACTCCCGGGGCCCCCTAGGACGCTCCCTCCTTCGCGGGACCCAGCGGAAGGTACTGGGCCCCAGGCCTCTGACCGAGTACCTCACCCCAGACTGAAGGTGTCTGGGATGGAACACGAACTCCGGGTGCCCAGGCCTAGGCCGTCTGAGCACCTACCGCCAACCGCAGCCCTCAGGCTGAAAGTGCCTGGGACTCCAACAACTCGTGGTGAAGATGTCCGCCCCCTTTATACCCTCCCCCAGCAAGCACGGTGGGTTTCCCGCCCCGCTGTACAAGTGCTGCGAGAGGCCACAAAGGGTACGGCACTGCAGTGATGGTTTAACCCCAGCCCAAAGTGACAGCGCCACCTGCTGGGCCGCAGGGAACTATGCATCACTGGTGTCCTCACCAGTTTTAAAAATACATACCCGCTACACATATATATCCTCTACACACTGTAACTGCAACTAACTGACTCGCCTGCCTGCTCTATCTAACTCAAATGAAATGACACTGTCTCTCTCTTTCACCACCCCCCGCAACACACTACACAAGGCCGACAAGCAGGCGGCCTTATATAGTGTGGGGCGTGTACTAAACCCCCTGAGACCTAATTGGCCAAAGCCACCCTGGCTTTGGCCAATTCTGGCTCTCCGTTCTTACCGCGCTGTGATTGGCCAAAGCATGCGGGTCATAGTGCATGCTTGGCCAATCATCAGCCAGCAATGCACTGCAATGCTGCAGTGAATTATGGGCTGTGACGCGCCAAATTCGAGTGGGGCGTCACGGCCCATAATGTTCGAAATTCGGCGAATGGTCGAACAGCCGATGTTCGAGTCAAACATGAGTTTGACTTGAACTCAAAGCTCATCCCTAGTGTCCTGGTACAGATCTTTGTGTACTTCATCACTCCATCCTCATCCTCCTCTTTTATCTCTTCTTTAACCTCAACTTTAGAATCTCTCAGGTTTCCACTCTGAATATATAATAAAAATGACATCAATTGTAACAATGCAGATAATGTACAGATCCTAATGATACTATCAGTGATTGTTCCTCATCTACCTGATGATGGTGAGGGATGGTGTGACCTTCCTGTGTGGAATCCTGGGAATACAGAGGACGGGGACATCTCTCTGGTGGGTTCCCATTACTGGATCCATCTGTAGGAAACACACACACTGACTGAATACATTGTTTCTATGTGTTTATCAGATGATGGGGGATCTAGGTGGAGCCTCCGTACTGCTCTCTCCTTTACAATAAAGTCTCCTCTTACCCGGTGATGTGAGGGGCGGCTGATTGTCCATCATGATGTCCTTGTAGAGATCCTTGTGTCCTTCTAAATACTCCCACTCCTCCATGGAGAAATAGACAGTGACATCCTGACACCTTATAGGAACCTGACACACACAATGATACAGTCACCATCCAGACACATCTATTGTCTGTTACTGGATAATGTCCCAGAATTCCCAGAATCCTCCTCACCTCTCCTGTCAGCAGCTCCGTCATCTTCTTGGTGACTTCTAGAATCTTCTGCATATTGTGTCGCTCAAGTTTTAGGGAATCACATGAAGGCACTGTGATGGTCATATGATCACCTGACTTCACAAGAGGAAATCTCTGTATTGAGGAACCAATAGGAATATCATGTTAGAATTCCAGAATCCTCCTCACCTCTCCGGTCAGGTCTGTGTTTTATTAATAGAGATAAGAGTTTTTTTGTGTAAAGAATAAAAGTACACTGATAAGCAGGGGGTGGGAGACACACACTACGGGAGGAACCAAAGAATGGGTAGGGAATGTATCCAACCAATATGCGGTTTGGGGGGTGAGGGGGGGAGGGGGAGGGAGGGATGAAAAATGGTGGAATTGGTACGATAGAAGTAAGTGTGGGGATGTATGGACCGGTCACAAGAAAAGCCCCTAGGGTTTACCTTGAAAGGTGTAGGGAGGGGTGGGGAGGAGGGAGGGAGAATAGAGGGGGGGATGAGGTGGTAAGATATCAAAGTATGTTATTACAAGGGACACTAAAGGGCTTGAATTTGTTAAGGGTCAAAATTCACACACACACACACACACACACACACATATAGCACATTTTGTATTAAGAGAAAAATTTATATATACACATATAGCATATTTTACAGGAAAATGTGCAATGGTAACCTACACATACACATATAGCACCCTTTATGGAAAATGTATAGTTACTTCACAAAGCAACGGCAAAACAATTAAGTAAATTAAACCCCAAGGGGGAAAAAGAATCACATATTTATACTCTTCAAGTTAAAAAGGAACATTTAGGCACTGTGTGGTATGGGGAGAAGGAAAAAGTTTTAATTATGGAGTATTATTATGAGAACTTTATGATCTATGTTGGAAAGCCCCTGATGTATTCGTTTTGCTCCTTTATAAATGTCCGGACTTTTAAATGCAGTCTAGAGTAATGAAGGCGACGGGGGGGAGGGACCAGAGATAGTGAGAGTCAGCGGGGAACATATTCCAGTGGGTAGTATTAGGGGCATTAGTGGTAGGGTAACCAAAGCACATAAACCCAAGGTAAGTATAGTAGCAAGTCCTAGTTGCAATCTGGGAACACCCAAGAGGATAGTATGTGACCAGTCAAAATATATTAATGCATTAAAGTGTCTGTTCACCAATGCCAGAAGTCTGCCAAGCAAAATAGGTGAGTTGGAAGCTCTGGTGCATGAGGAGAGCTATGATGTAATCGGTATTGCTGAAACTTGGCTTCATTCCTCACATGACTGGGCTATTAATATTCCTGGCTATGCACTCTTTCGGAAAGACAGGGTAAAAAGGAAAGGTGGAGGGGTCTGTCTCTATGTGAGAAGTGATCTCAAAGTGAGTGTGAAAGAGGACCTGGTGGATGGAGAGTGGGATGAGTCTGAAGCATTGTGGGTGGAACTGCATACAGATGTGCGTAGTTCAAAGTTAATCATTGGAGTTTGTTATAGACCACCCAATGTTAATGAGGAGGTGGAGACTCAGCTCCTTGCACAGATGGAAAGGGCTGCAAGGGCTGGGACGGTGATAATAATGGGGGATTTGAACTACCCAGAAATTGACTGGAGTAATGGCACTGCTGGGACAGTTAAAGGGCAAAAATGTATAAACCTATTGCAGGACAATTTTATGGTCCAGTTTATTGAGGCCCCAACTAGGAATTATGCTCTGTTGGACCTGGTAATCTCAAACCATGCAGAGTGTATTACTAATGTTCAGATAAAGGAACACCTGGGTAGGAGTGACCATAACATGATTTCATTTGATGTTAGTTGTAAGCAAAAATCACATACGGGAAAGATAAAAACACTTAATTTCAAGAGAGCAAATTTTCCAAGGATGAGGGCTGCTCTCCAGGACTTAGACTGGGAGGGAATATTGGCATCAATGGGCACAGAACAGAAATGGGAATTCTTCAAAAAGACTGTTTGTGAACTCACTGCAAAGTATATTCCCATGGGCAAGAAGTTTAAAAGGCTAAAAATAAAACCTATGTGGCTCACTGCCAAAGTTAAAAAAGCTATAAACTATAAGAAAAGAGCTTTTAAAAAATATAAAAATGAGGGAACACTAGTGTCATTTAAATGTTACAAAGAATATAACAGGATATGTAAAAAGGAAATCAAGGATGCAAAAATTCAAAGTGAACGACAGATTGCAAAAGATAGTAGGACAAACCCCAAAAATTCTTCAAATATATTAATAGTAAAAAGGTCAGGTCTGAGCATGTAGGCCCTTTACATAATAATCTAGAGTGGGTGACTGGGGACAAAGAGAAGACTAATTTATTAAATACTTTCTTCAGCTCTGTGTATACAATGGAGCATGGGGGAGCTCATGTCCAAAATGTGGGTGGTAGTGACACAGCCCCAAATAATCCACAATGGCTCAAAAGTGATATGGTCCAGAAATATTTAGACAGAATAAAAGGTGGATAAAGCACCTGGACCAGATGGCATACACCCACGGATCCTAAAAGAATTGAGCTCTGTAATTTCAAAGCCATTGTATTTAATTTTTAGGGACTCATTAATGACAGGAATAGTACCACTGGATTGGCGCAGGGCCAATGTGGTGCCTATATTTAAAAAGGGAATTAAGTCTTTACCAAGTAACTATAGACCTGTTAGTTTAACTTCTATAGTTGGGAAGATACTGGAGAGAGTAATAAAAGACCACATAGATGAGTTCTTGCTGGAAAAAAACTATTAAAGCAACAGACAGCATGGATTCATGAAAGACAGAAGTTGTCAGACAAACCTGATTTATTTTTATGAAGAGGTAAGTAAAACCTTGGACAGAGGCATGGCTGTGGACGTGGTATACTTGGATAAAGAGGTGGCGGTGGACGGGGTATACTTGGACAGAGGGGTGGCTGTGGACGTGGTATACTTGGATTTTGCAAAAGCGTTCCATACAGTTCCCCACACACGGCTCATGTGTAAGGTAAAGTTTACAGGATTGGAAATATCAGTTTGTAAATGGATAGAAAACTGGCTAAAAGACAGAATTCAGAGAGTCGTGGTTAATGATTCTTACTCTGAATGGTCCAAGGTTATCAGTGGTGTACCCCAATGTTCAGTGCTGGGACCCTTACTTCTTAATATCTTTATAAATGATATTGGGTCTGAGATCAAAAGTAACATTTCTGTCTTTGCAGATGACACTAAGCTAAGCTATTACAGGATGTCGCCAATTTACAAGCTGACCTCAATGCTCTGTCTAATTGGGCGACTATGTGGCAGATGAGGTTTAATGTTGATAAATGTAAAATTATGCACTTGGGGGGTAAGAATATGAATGCATCATACATACTAGGGGGAGTACAACTGGGGGGATCTGTAGTGGAGAAGGATCTGGGGGTTTTGGTAGATCATAAGCTCAATAATGGCATGCAATGCCAAGCTGCGGTTTCCAAAGCGAGCAAAGTCCTTTCTTGTATAAGAGAGGTATGGTCTCCAGAGAGAGAGATATCATTTTGCCCCCCTGTACAAATCATTAGTAAGACCTCATCTGGAATATGCAGTTCAGTTTTGAGCCCCAGTTCTCAAAAAGGATATTGGGGAACTGGAGAAAGTGCAGAGAAGGGCAACCAAACTGATAAGAGGCATGGAGGAGCTCAGCTATGAGGAAAGATTAGAGGAACTGAATTTATTCACTCTTGAGAAGAGGAGATTAAGGGGGGATATGATCAACATGTACAAATATATAAGGGGTCCATATAGTGAACTTGGTGTTCAGTTATTCACTTTACGGTCAACACAAAGGACAAGGGGGCACTCTTTGCGTCTAGAGGAAAAGAGATTTCACCTCCAAATACGGAAAGGTTTCTTCACAGTAAGAGCTGTGAAAATGTGGAATGGACTCCCTGCAGAGGTGGTTCTGGCCAGCTCAGTAGATTGCTTTAAGAAAGGCCTGGATTATTTCTTAAATGTACATAATATAACTGGGTACTGACATTTATAGGTAAAGTTGATCCGGGGAATATCCGATTGCCTCTCGGGGGATCAGGAAGGAATTTTTTCCCCTGCTGTAGCAAATTGGATCATGCTCTGCTGGGGTTTTTTGCCTTCCTCTGGATCAACTGTGGGTATAGAATTGGATATATGGGATTGTACCATATTTTTTTAATTTTATTTTTTTATGGTTGAACTGGATGGACTTTTTTTCAACCTGACTAACTATGTAACTAACTATGTAACTATGAAAATAGGGTCCTGGAACGTCCGTGGGTTGGGTACCCCTGCTAAGAGAGCCTCAGTATTTGATATGTTAGAAATGTATGAGGTGGGACTGATCTGTCTTCAGGAGACACACCTGACTAAAAATACCAAGCAACAAGTCCAAAGTAGGAAGTTCCAACATCAATACCACTCGGTGCACACCTCCTATTTAAGAGGTGTATCAGTACTAGTTAAGAGGGGGGTGGCGTTTACCTGTAAACAGATCAGTATTGATGAAGAGGGGCGTAATATTTTCCTTTACTGTGCAATAGAGAATATGTTCTTGCAAATATTTATATCCCCCCTCCCTTTAAACCGGAAGTTATATATAAACTAGTGGAGTTTATGTTGGATAAAACTGGGATACCAGTTATAACAGTGGGGGACTACAATGAGGTTATAAATAAAAAATGGGATATGTTTCCAGGGGGAAGGGTGCAGAATGCCTCAGAGAGTCGGTTGCATCAGATTTTACAGGAAACTGGGTTTTTTGATTTGTGGAGACTGAGGAACCCGGATGCGTTACAATACTCTTGTTTTTCCAGCTCCTATTCCACACTCTCTAGGATAGAGTTAGTTCTGGGTAATGCGGAAGCATCCCAGATAATAAAGGATATAGTATATCAGCCTAGAGGGGTGTCGGACCACTCGTTAGTGACGGTTTCGGCAAACTTAGACGGGGATAGATCTATTAGAGTATGGAAGATGAATCCGCTATGGTTTGAAGTAATTGGGAATCCAGAGGAGATACTATCTAATTAAAAGTGTTCATAGAATTCAACGAAGGAACTGTCACACAGGGAGTAATGTGGGATGCATTAAAAGCATTCCTCAGGGGTATATGTATTCAACAAGTAGCTAAAATTAAAAAGGTATCAAGAGAGTGGGAGAATGGGATTAGGAAGGAACTGGTGAATGCAGAGAAGGAATACGTTGAAAATCCAACACCAGAGAAACAAAGAATATGGTTGAATAAGCAACAGGAATATAAAGTAGTAATGACAAAAAAATCTGAGAATAAGAGATTATTCCAGAAGCAAGTTGCATTTGGGGAGGGAGAAAACGTTGGAAGAATGTTGGCTCACCTAGTGAGAACTAATTCCTCCCCCTCCGCAGTACCCGTGATAAAAACCCAGAGTGGAGAGATCTCAACTCGGGTGTCAGTGATTACAGACACATTTAGAGAATACTACGATAACCTATACAAATCGCAGGGGGCTGCGGGAAAGGAGGAATTGGAAAAAAATTTTAGGAACATAAAAATGCAGACTCTTACTGAAGTAGAAAAAGAGGGAATGGAGGCCCCGATAACTCTTGAAGAAATACAGTTAGCAGTTGCAGAGATGGCCAACCAGAAATCGCCTGCACCTGATGGTCTCCCTGTAGAAACCTACAAATATTATCTAAAAGTGTTACTTCCAGAACTACTTAAAGTGTTGAACTGGGCAAGGGAAGAGGGGAAATTGCCTATATTAATGACAGAGACAACAATCATAGTCCTGCACAAAGAAGGGAAAGACCCGTTAGAAACGACATCATATAGACCTATTTCTCTCCTTTGTTCAGATGCCAAAATATTAGCCAAAATAATGGCAGCTAGGTTAAATAAAATCATCGCAAGACTTATACATCAGGATCAAACTGGGTTTATTCCCAGTAGATCAACCAGTATGAATATCAGGAGGGTATTCCTTAACTTACAAACACCAACAGAGAATGTTGGCGCAAGAGCAGTTATGTCTTTAGATGTGGTTAAGGCCTTTGACAGCCTGGAGTGGGGGTATATTTGGCATGTTTTAGGAGCATTTGGCTTCGGCCCAGTGTTTATTAGATGGATAAAAATATTGTATAGAGACCCCACTGCGAAAATTAGAGTTAACAACGACTATTCAGACAAGATTCAATTGGAGAGAGGCACAAGGCAGGGGTGCCCGTTGTCCCCCCTGCTTTTTGCATTAGCAATGGAGCCATTGGCGACTACTACAAAAATGGAGGTATTTGTGAGACCAACCGGGGAGGAGAGAATCGCACTTTATGCGGATGATGTTCTCCTCTTCCTTGGGGACACAGATCACTCGCTCAAGCAGGCAATGAATATTTTTAGAGAATTTGGAAGACTCTAAGGATTGATTATAAATTGGGAGAAATCAGCTTTGATGCCAGTGGACCCGATTGTAAACCAAACCTCAGTAGAAACCCCTCAATTGGAAATAGTTGATACAATGAAATACTTGGGAATACATATAACGACCGACCCTAATAAATATATAGATAATAACATAGTTCCCCTCCTGTCTAAATTTTAAAAAAAAATCCAAATATGGCGGCGTCTCCCATTATCAGCTGCAGGGAGATGTAACCTGATTAAAATGCTGTGGATGCCACAGTTACTGTACTTCTTACATAATACGCCAATATGGATACATAAGAAATGGTTCAGGAAAATCAATACATTATTTAGAGAACTAATATGGAAGGGAGGTCAGTCTAGGATAAGGTTGCAAACCATACAGCTATCAACAAGGGAGGGAGGTATGGCGGTGCCACACCCTCGGTGCTACTTTCTGGCAGCACAATTGCAGCATATAGGAGGAGGATCAGAGCCAGGAGGAGATATAAATGGGGGACTAATGACAGTGGGGGCACCCCATAAAATAATGATGGAGATACTGGAGGCCAGTTCATTTGCCTATAGATCCCCTACGGCTAAGATGGCCATAAAAGTATGGAAAGCAGTAAAATCGATAGGAGGACAAGGTGGAGTAACAGAACACGCGCCCCTCTGGGACAACAGGAATCTTCAGGAGTTGGAGGCGGTGGTGAAAATTAAGGAATGGGAAGTAAAGGGGATAAGTCAGGCTAGCCCAGTTGTATAAGGGAAGTACCCTAAAAACCTTCACTGAACTGAGAGAGAAATATGATGTTTCTAGATACACATTTTATAGATAGACACGCTTTAAACGTTCAGTTTGACAGGACGGGGCCAGCCTGGTGTAAATCTCCTATTCTCCAGAGACTGGATAATCAGAGTAGGACTGGGGGCTTTATTTCTGAAATCTATCCACATATATGTAAAGGAAGTATTGAGGGCCCCAAACTCCTCAAAAGTAAGGGCAAATGGGAAGAAGACCTAGGGCCCATATCAGAGGGGCAATGGAAGAAGATATTAGAGAGAGGACACCTGGTAACAATTTCGCCCGCACAAACGTTCTAATATCTGATGCTGCTACATAGGACATACTATACACCAAAAAGGCTGTTTAGGTTGGGGTGGAGTACAGATGCAGGGTGTCCCAGGTGTCGGGGCATGGGGGACTTGATGCACATGATATGGAGATGCCCCAAATTATTCAGATATTGGTCAGAGGTCCTTAACACCATAAATAGGATATATAAAATAACATTAGAAAGGGAACCTAGACTGTGTATTTTGGGATTAGGGGAGGGAATAAGCAGGGAGGCTAGTAGAATAAAAGCAGTGCTCAGGTGTCTCTTCCACGCAAGAAAATTAATAGCGCAAAGATGGCAAGCAGAGAGACCGCCGTTGGTAAAAGATTGGGTTAACATAGTCACGGAAACAATATGGAAAGAGAAAGTAGCCTAGACTAAGAGAAGGAATACTAGAGAGTTCGAAAAAGTGTGGAAACCATGGTTAGAAAGTATGGGGTACCCTCCGTAAAATAGAAGTAATGCAGTAAAGCAGAAGAAGGAAAAAAATAATAATAAAAACAAAATTAATAATATGTGAAAAAGAAAAGAAGATAGAAACCCTTGTAAAAGAAACCATAGAATCAGGCGGAGGGGGAGGGAAAAGGGCTCAATAGAAAGGAAAAGGTGTTAATTATACAACTGCGTGCTATTACTATTATCTTATCAAAATAAGGGATGAAAATTATTAAAGCATATGTATGCTTATTGTAATGTATAATGCTGAAGAAAATCAATAAAGAAAATGAAAACAAAAAAAAAAAAGAGATAAGAGTGATGTCATGTGACCTCCCAGGATCCTTCTCACCTCTCCGGTCAGCAGGTAGATGATCTCCAGGGTGAGGTTTAGTATCTTCTCAGTCATGTGACTCCGGTCCTCCTCCATCCTCATTGGTCATGTGATCTATACAGGTTTCCTGTAGAACAATAATTGATAAGAGAGATTGATGAAAACTGTACTGGTTGTACAATATTAGGATGGGGGTGTATGAGGGATAATATGAGGGTTCCTATCATGTAAGAACAGCCCCCCCCAGTGGGATTACACATAAAGGAACATTCCTTTTAGCATTTGTAATGGCTTTAGCGTCCAGGCGACTCTAACCCTTTATGTCTATAGAACCCCCCCCCCCCATCCCCAATAAAAGTGATATAATCCATTAGTATAGACTGATGAGGTGAGAAGATGATTGGTGGGAAATGTGACACATCTCCAAAATTAAGAGAATTCTCTATGGTAGGGTGACCAGACATCCCCGGTTTCAGGGGACAGTCCCCGGATTGAGGACACTGTCCCCGGACCAAGTCTGTCCCCAGTTTTGTCCCTGGATTGGATTTGAACAGGGGCAATTTCAAAGACAGTCAGTGCAGAATAAAAAAAAAAAATCTGAATTACACCTCCTCCCCCCGCTCTGCCGCTCCTACTAGCTTAGCAGGTGTATTTTTTCCATTATCTGTGCCCCTTTTTGAATATAATGTGCTGGTCGGAGCGGAGGGAATATTTCTTCAGTTTCGGGTACATGCCCTATCAGCTCCGCTTGCATGTTCTTCTGCCTTGGCTCAAGTCCCGGCCAGCCCCATGCCTGCTTATCTCCTGGCCCTCCCTGGTGGAGTGATCTTCCTCCGCTCCCCACCCAGTAGTAGCCGGGGCCCAGAGAGTAAGACTTGAATGGCTGTGAGGCGGGCGGAGGTGGCGATGGGCAGAGAGTCGCTGATTCCTGCCATTACTAGAAAAAAAAAATATGTCCCCGGATTTCATTTTAAAAATCTGGTCACCTTACTCTATGGGGAATGTTTTGCTCCTGAAGGGGTTAATCTAGGTTTCCACACTATATATGTGTATTATCACCATCTGCTGGAGATAAAAGACATCACAGTGACTATGGAGATAGAGGACGGACATGACAGGGATTACTGGGTGTAAATAGAAGATACAATCTTATTACCTCCTCTGCTGTGTCTTCCAGCAATGTCTTCCCTCTTTGTTCTCCCGACTCACCTCTCACCCAGAACTTCCTACTTATACCTGACATCACTTCCTGTTTGAAGCTGACATCACTTTCTGTCTGCCATAGAGACTTCCTTTCTCTATGGTAGAAGTGAAATAACCACCTTGTGGATCTCAGAGGAACTGGAGTCCCAAGAAACGTCTCGTAGTGTGAACACGGCCTTGTGCTGTGTGTGTATGTACTGTATATCCTTATAGGTGGGGTCATCTCCACTCCCACCAAGGGGGAGAGAAATATATTACTGCCTAGTCCAGCCTTTCTCAGCCAGGGTTCCTCCAAAGGTTTCTAGGGGTTCCTTGAGCAATGAACAATTTCTGTCTCTCAGTAACAACTGACATCAATAATCAGTAAGGAGGGCAGTCTTCCCACCGATGACGATGTAAGAATGTCCTTATCCACTGATCACTGATATAAGGGGTCCTTCTCTCATTGGTCATCAATGTAATGGACCACTACACTGACCACAGATGTAGGAGGGTCCTTCTCCCATTGGTCACCACTGTAAAGGACCAATAAACAGACCACTAAAACTAGAGCTCTGGGTTTGGATGGAACCCATGTTTGAACAGAATTTGGCTTGTTTAGGCAGATGGTGAATGGCTGAACTAAATAGGTGTTCAGCCAATTACAACTTTTGGCTGCAGTATTACTACTGCCTCTAAATGTGGCAGCTTCCTGCTCAGGTTGGTTGATAGGAGGTTGGTTGCCACAAGTGTCCGAATACCCAGTGATGAATACCCACCAGGCTTATTCAGCTGTCAACTGGGGATTTGCTGATTGGCCAGTTAATGTAAATTAAATATTAAAAGAAGCACAAAAAAACTGTATCGACCCCCCTCCGCTAAGACATTTGTAGCCAGGGGTTGCTACTAAATTTATTATGTTGACTAGTTTATTGTTCCTTAAGTAAGGGTTTGGCTCCCTCTAGTGACCGCTGAACTCTATCGGGATCTTCCTTCTGTTTAAGAAACAAACAGATATGCATTGTGGGATATATAGTTTGATAAGGAATTGACTCATCTACAGTGGTGAGAGAGCACCTGCCTATCTAAGTAGTGATTGCAGTATTGCTGAGTGAGTTTCTTTCCTACAGACTGCTGCTGAGACCTGTAGTTCCACGGCTGTGGATCTGCTGCACCTGAGCATCTTGCAACCAGACTTTGGGGCCCTGCTTTCCTTTCCCCCATGCTGTAAGGTCAGTACTGTATTACTCACATATTAAAGGAATTACAAGTGGGAATAGTTCTTCAGCTAAGGAATCCATAGCATCCTATTTCTACAGTCATTGCTTTTCCTCTGTTTCTCTTGGATTACAAATAATTACACAACTCAACACTGCAGTATAAAATAAGCTAGCTGAAGACAAACTGGAAATTGAGGAACGTTCACCGCTTTATTCCTTTACAAAGCTTACTGCTCTGTATTGGAGAAGTGCTCTGAGCTGCAATCTAGATGGAGTCATTTAGTGAGAAATAGTTATAACTTGTATTGTATTACTGTATTCACTGTTGTGCATTCTCTTAGTGCATTGGTCTGTGTGCTGAAGCCTCAGTGGGAAGGTATTCAATACATGTGTTTAAAGGTATTGAAGATCTATCTCCCTGTGCACCTGTTCACATATACCTTCATCAGGTTGTTACTGGGTACAAGTATATAATATTATTGTATTGAACAAATACCTCTGTCAATCATAACCTGTGTTCATTCAGTGTTTAATTGTACCATTCCTTTGTGTTATCTTTTACCATAGTAAATGTTCTTTGAGTGGTTCAGTGACTTTGTCTGAGTTTCTCATTACTAACGTGGTATTTTACAATGGAACCCACAAGGTGTCAGAGGTAAGAGAGGGTCTGCAGAGTCGGGGTGGCCAGTGGGGTATAGAGTCAATCAGCAGCCCCCATGGGGGTACCGCTACATTTGGAGGTCCCACGAGGTACCCCATCTGGGCCACCCGAGCAGATCAGTTGATGTGTCCAGAGTGAAAGAGACCATGGACTCAGCCACAGCCGCACAGTGGAGTCAGGAGTATGGGAGTCGGCCAGAGCAAACCATAGTTCTGAGATTACCAGGTGTCCAGTCGTTTGACAGGGAATTATGGCAGTTGATGAGGAAGGTCGCTCCGGAAAAGGGGTTCTACCTCTTGGACCTGAAACATGAGTTTGAAGAAGACTGCACATATGCCCTGATAGAATGGAAGGAGAGTATTTCGTCCGAGTTCCAGAAGGCTGTTGTGAGCATTATATGCCACATGAGTTCGACTTGAACATCGGGTGTTCGCCCGTTTGTCAAAAAAGGAACATTATGGGGCGTTTGCGGCAAATTCGACTGCCACGTAACGCCCCATAATGCACTGTGAGATCGCAGTGCATTGCTGTATGATGATTGGCCAAAGCATGCACTATGACCTGCATGCTTTGGCCAATCCCAGCGCCCTCTAAGAGCCTAAAGAGGCCTAAAGAGCCATAATTGGACAAAGACAGGGTGCCTTTTGGCCAATCATGGCTCAGGGGGACTTAGGCCTCGTACACACGACCGATTTTCTCGTCGTAAAAAACACGTCGTTTTTTTCGACGAGATTCTTGTTAAGCTTGTCGATTTTCTCGTCAAGCTTTCTATGCGTACACACTGACATTTCCCAATTTCCTCGTGGTTCTCTGCACTCACGTCCAGCACGTACGACGGCACTATAAAGGGGAAGTTATTTTTTCTTGGCGCCACCCCTTGGGCTGCTTTTGCTGATCTCGTGTTATCGCGTGTGAAGTAAAAGTTTGGGAAGAGACGATTCGCGCTTTTCAGTCTTCGTACTTTTCAGATCGTTTTCTGCGGTTCAGTTTGTGCTTGTGGGTTCGTATCTTGACTTTCAGGGCGTCTAGGCAGGTCGTATCTGTTTTACAGTGCGTTCTTGCCTGTTCGTTTCTGATTTTCAGTTCGTTATTCATAGGCCTTGCTGTTCTAAAGTGCGTTCTGTTCTGTACGTTCTGATAAGACGACCGTTTCCTAGCCATGTCGCCTGGACGTTCTCGTTGTCGAGTTCGTGCTGTGCGTGCGCTTGGTGTTGGTCTGCTTGTTTTGGACCAAGACCAGTCCATGAATGGTGTGAGTAGGAGTTCATGGACCAAGAATTGGTTGCTCCAGCGGGACCAATTCTGCCACATGCCTCTGCTGCGGGAGATAGTCGAGAATAATCCTGAGGACTACAGGCATTTTCTCAGGATGTCTGACCCCGTTTTTCAGGAACTGTTGGCTTTGGTGTCCCCCTATATTACCAGGAAGGACACCGTTATGCGGGAAGCCATCAGTGCTGAGCAGAGGCTCATCGCCACGTTGCATTACCTGGCGACAGGGAGAAGTCTTCAGGACTTGAAGTTCACCACAGGCATCTCCCCCCAGGCTCTGGGCCTCATAATCCCAGACACCTGTTCTGCCATTATACAAGTCCTGCAGGAGGACTATATTAGGGTAAGTTTTCTCCCTTAACATCACATTTTAGGTATTACATGTATGCTAATGTATTGTATTTCTTTCATCCTTCCCTAATTACCATGATTGTAATATGCTGAGAATGTCCCCTTTGTCCCCATGCATGTTGGAAGCTTTAGATTGCCCCTTTTTTCTCCTCCATAAATATTTCCCCTCACTAACTTTTCCAGCAGGGGCGCCTGTTGCTCCAAATGTTGGGGGGGGGGTTCAAACCCCAGTTTAGGAAATAAACTTCCTCCTTTTTTGCTATGTTGCCTAATAAACGCCCCCAGTTGTCCCCTCCAATGCAGCCATTTTGTTCCCTCAAATGCAGCCATTTAGTCCCCTCTAATGCAGCCAGTTTCCCCCCAGCCCTGCACTTACCTTCTTGTGGTCAGCGCCATCCTTCTTCTGTCCTTGATGTCTTCTCCTTCCCTTCATGTTGCATCAGCCAATCATGTTACCATTAAACAGACTTGGTGAACATGATTGCCAGAGCAGCCTGTCAGTGTTTACACAAGGAATGCCCCCCTCCTTGCGTCCCCGATTTTTCTTTGATGAAGCCAATTACATCCCTCATGTTGTAATTTGCAAGACTATTTTAATACCTGTTTCTGCTCTGCAATTTTAACCCCCTAAATGCCGCAATTAATCATATGTCGGTCGCTTTACAAGAGGCCATCCACCTGAATAGTGTGCGGCATAGACAATACATAGGTTCATGCAACGCATGAACCTATGTATTGTTCTGAGTGATGGGCACAGGAGAGAGGGGACAGTGCTCCAGCGCCCACTCTGGACGCACCGCCACTGCAATGCTATCCTGTGGCCAAACACATCTCCCCCCCCCCCCAAAATAATTTAGTAATGGCCCATCAGAGGGGGTGATGAATATGATAAATGAGCCTTCCATTATACTTTTTTTACACACCTTAATAAACGTATAATTAGATTGATGTTGGTCTCTAATTTTTGGGTATAGAATTTCCTTGTAATGTATGCCTTTGGTTTTCTAATATTATTTCATCTTGTTTCACTCCACAGCTTCCTTCCACGCCACAGGAATGGCAGACTGTGGCATCGGAGTTTGCCACGCGGTGGGACTTCCCCAACTGCGGTGGTGCCATAGACGGGAAGCACGTCCGCATCGTGCCGCCACCCCGTTCTGGGTCCTACTACTACAATTACAAGGGGTTTCATAGCATTGTGCTGATGGCGGTGGTGTCAGCACGGTATGAATTCCTCTATGTTGATGTAGGGAAAAATGGCCGGATGTCCGATGGGGGATCCTTCATCCAGACAGAGTTTGCCCTCCGTCTCCAGAGTGACGACCTTGCATTGCCACCGGATGCAGGGAATATTGAAGGACTCCCCTTTGTTTTTTTGGCTGATGAAGCCTTCGGACTCGGACGGCATCTTATGAGGCCATTTCCACAGAGGAACCTGACCCCAGAGAAGAGGGTGTTCAATTACCGGCTGGCCAGGGCCCGAAGAGTCGTTGAAAATGCCTTCGGCATAATGGCCAGCCGGTTCCGCCTTTTTATGACTTCCATCCACTTGGCGGACTACAAAATAAACTATGTAGTGTTATGCTGCTGTGTGCTACACAACTTTCTGAGCCAAAAATCAAATTCCTATATGGCCTCAGTTTTGCCAGAGGCTGGACTTTCCCCTGCAAATCCCCTTCCGGGCCTGGAATCTGCCCGTCTTGGCTTGCCCCCCCAAAATGCCCGTGTGGTTCGGGATAAATACATGGAGTATTTCACGGGTAGGGGGGCAATTCCTATGCCAGCCTATGTCTAAGTATCCCAATAAAAATCTTGTTTAAACCTTTAATTATTTGTTCTTTCCTGTCTCCTAGTTTGTCTTTGTACATTTGTAGTGGCAAGTGTATTTTACTTTAGTAAATAACAACCAATTTCACTATGTTACCTTACAAAAGAACCAAATAAGCTTAGAGAGTATTATAAAAAGAAGCTACACGTTGTTTGTGGTCAAATATTTTACTCTGTGCACATTCTCTTCTTTTTTTTTTTTTTGTTTTTACTTTGGGGTTGGCCTGGCCACAACCCGGCAAATTTTGGCTTATGAAAATACAAAAATATCACTTGCATTTCTAAAATTACAACATTGGATACCTCTGAGCAATCGGAGACATTCACTTACACAAACTATGTCTCTATGTGCCCGTCCTAATATGGGGTCCTGCCACCCCTTGCCCAGCCAAAAATTCAATATGCACACATTTTTAAGTTTTTGCATATAGGAAGTTTACAATCCTGATCCCTATTGTCAACATGTGCTATCTGCCATCAGGGGTGTTCAATGGACGTGTTATGGGGGTGCATCCCCTTCCTCAGTTCACCGACTTTTGATACGAGGAAGGGGTTGCACCCACAAAAGACGTACATGGATATCCCCTGATGGCAGATAGCACATGTTCACACACTGTGTGCAGATTCAATTTTTGGCTGGTTTGTTACTCAAAAAATTAGAAAAAAATTTAAAAACAAACATGTAAAAACAAATGTGTTTGGAGGGCTTATTGAATTCTCCCCAAAACATCGAGAATGTCTTTAAATGTTTGTTCCATCACATGGATTCTTTGTTTAATTAGGTCCAGTTCCGTGCTACATTCCATCACTTGCTGGATGAGGCGGAGGGCACTGTCAGCAGAGAACCGTGTGCTATCCTTCAGAGGCGTTGCTAGGGGGGTGCGGGGGGTGCGGTCCGCCCCCGGGTGACACCCGCTAGAGGGGTGACACCCTCCCTTTTTTTTTTTTTTTTTTTTTTTTACAGCTGACCCATTCATTGATTAATTTCACCCCGCTGGGCTGGAAGCCTGGAACAACACCTCCAGCGCCGCGGCCGCGCCTGGTGTGTGTCCTCCGGCTCCTTATTCTTCCTATTCCTAAATTCCAATCCTCCTCCCTACCCTACAGAGCCAGCGAGCGACTCAGCCTGTCACATCATCACACTGCACTGTGATGATGTGACGACACGTCACTGCAGCACACACACAACTTTCTCCGCCCGGGCGGCGCGGCTGCTGTGTGTGACGGTCGCTGCCCACAGTGCCCAGCCCTCCTCCTCTCCACTCTCCAGGAGTACACTAAGACTTTTTCTGTTTGAAGAGCGCAGTCACCTAGTGGAACATGCAATTAAGCAGGCACATTTAAAATCTAAAGAATATGGAATTGCCGTAGAGAGAAGAGCCAGGTTTAAGAAGAGGATGGCAGGGGAACAGGCACGTGATGCTGGAGGCATAAGTCTACAAGACGAGAACAAGAGGGCAATGCTTGAGTGCATTGATCGCTTCCATTCTGAACTCCAGATCAGATTAAGAGCCATCATGGAAGTTGCAGCCATGTTTGAGGCTGTTCAAGCAAAGAGTCTCATATATGAAACTGAAGAAACATTAAAGGTGTCCATTCCAAAACTGACCACTTTTTATGACGAAATATCTGAGAGTGAGCTGTTAATGGAAATACCCAGACTGAGGAGACATCTCAAAGCAGCCAAGATCAACCTAGAAGAAGTCAAAGATTGGTCGGCTTTACAAGTTTTGACCTTCATAGCAGAATGGGACTTCATTGAATCTCTTCCAACCCTTTCACTATGTCTAAAAATATTTCTGACAATCTGTGTGTCTGTGGCTTCATGTGAGAGGAGCTTTTCAAAGTTGAAGCTGATAAAAAACTATTTGCGTTCAACGATGGGACAGGCAAGGCTTTCTGATCTTGCAATATTATCAGTTGAAAGTGAACTAGCGAAATGTATTGATTTTGATGATGTTGTTCACAATTTCACAGCTGTCAAGGCTAGAAAAGCAAAGTTTTGATTTAGATGTTAACTAAATGCTTTCATATTTGTTCCTGTTTTTGTGTTATTTATTTATTAATTCAGTAAAGTTTAAAGTTAAAATAAATACAGTTCTTTAACAGTTTAAGCTTTGATTTCTATTATTTTCATATGATTTTGTTATTCAAATTTGCTAGTTGATTGATAGTTATTAACGGCACTACTGTTGCCAATATATGCAGTGTTATTAGGGTGAAAAAAATTATTGGGGGGAGGGGGTGACACCATGTTATACCGCACCAGGTGACACCAACCCTAGTGACGCCACTGCTATCCTTCACAACATTTACATCCCCTAAAAAAAAAATAACAAAAGGTATTATAACTCTGCAGGCCTACCTCGCTTACCTTAAGCTGTGGTGTCAGATACTGACCTGTTGTGGTGACCAGATCCACAACGTCATCCACCTCTCCTTCCTGCACTTCTCCTTCCTCCACCTCAACTTCCTGCACATCTTTTGGTTGTGGATCTTTGGGAGTTTGGTGTTGTTTGGAAGTTGTGGGGTGCATGTGCTCCCTGGAGTGTCCTCCTCCCAGTCTTCTCTCCCCTATGAGAATAAAACAAAAGGTCTATTTATCACACTGTAAATCTCATTGTTAAAATAAAAACAGGCTAAATTGTTTGGAAGTGGTGTACAAGTGTGTGTTTGTGCGGAATTTAAAGAAGAATGCATTATTTATGACCCCAAATATGTTTAGTATTGTCAGGGTCACCTGTGGCCAGGTGACAGATGCACACCGTAGGGGGACAGGAGTGCACCGCGAGGTAGTGAACCCTATGGCTGGCTTCTGTGGATAGGAAACTGGGTGGTTGTGGAAAGCGGGACCAGAGGAGCACAACCGGGATCCCAACGGAAGCGAGAGCCAAGATTCCCCAGGGCGCGGAGTCTAAGACCCAGCTGGTCTTCTCCAGGGCCTCTAGTGGTGAGGATGTTACGCTGCAGGCTGGGACCAGGTCGCGGCCCCTGGAGTTTCCTAGCTCACGCCCCGTAGGATAAGGGGAAGCAGCAGCACACGATAGAGAGAACCGAATAACAAGCCGAAGGTCAGGGGCCACAAGCAGACAAGGATAACGAAGAACGAGCCGAAGGTCAAGGGTCACGAGCAGACAGGGATGGTCGGGGACAAGCCAATAACGTAACAGAGAGACAGACGTAGCACACGGCAGGCAGGAACCCAAACACACAATGCCTAACAAACACGTTGATCAGCAAAGCAGGCTTGCAGTGCACAGGTTAATATAGTGTTCAGTGATAGGGCCTGGGGTGGAGTCAGGCTGGGAGGAGATTATAAAGGAAGCCAGGTGAAGGAGGTCTGGTCTCTAGATGAACACATGAGGAGGAAGGTAAGATGGCAGACAGACATTAATGCATATCCATGACAAGTATTCACATTTGGATGTAATTTTTGGAACATGGAGGCACCACAAATAAACTCTGATGCACCTGTGTGGGACACCCAAAATAGGTGGGTCTGTGGGCCCACACTATAGTGCTCCAAAGTACAGATGTGGAAGCAGCTGCTGAGTGTCCTCTCCTTTACACTGTTAAAAGTTTGCATTTCATTCTCCTTACAAACACATCATCTAGACTAAAAAATTATCCACAATACTTGATCAAAAATGGCAGATGTCTAATTACTTTTGTGACTCTTAAATAAGCCAAAACCGTGGATAGTGGCCGAACGAAGTGTCGGTAACGTAACGAACGATTACTGTGCCCAACCTAGTTCAAAATATGACATTTTGGAAGTGAGTCCAATATGATAAAAAAAAAAAAACATGTCAGTTTATAAAAAGATTAATAGCAGAAAAGTCTACATTTTACTTACTTTTAGCGAGCATCCTCTTTATGATCCTCAACTGGTCTGGCTCCCTCAGTTTGAGGTCTGACCACCTCTTTCTGAGCTGCTCATTTGAGCGTTTCACCCTGAACTTCGCCCTCAGACTCTTCACAACTTTAGTGAGGATTTTGGCCTTCCTTCTATTTGGTTTGCTATACGGCCCATGCTTGGCATCATAATCAGCCTTGACCAAGATGTCCACCATCTCCGCCATCTCCGCCAAAGACATATTCGATGCCTTGAATCTCCTCCTTGATCGTGACGTGTCCTCGGTCTCCGGGCTTGTCTCCTCGCTAGTTGCGGAATTATCAGACACCTGCTGTAACTCCGCCATATCTGTCTGCGCGCCGAAAGAGAAGGGGCGGGGAAAAGATGTAAGTTAGAACGTCATGGGCGGGCGACGTGTGCGGAGCGACGTGTTCGAATTTTGACGCATGCGTGGTGTGTATATAGCAAACATATATGTGACTATAGTACGTTCGGTGTGCGGAGAGAGGAGTTCAAGTGACGGACGTGCGAACGAAGGTATGTGATTTTGTGACTTGTAAAAATTGTTGGCCTATACTGTCTTGAGATTGTTGGAGGATATATATGGTGACTAGGATGTTAAGGAGGTTAGACTGTTTGCCTCACATTATTTAAATATAATTTATTTTACTTGCAGATACAATATGAATGTCTTTATTAGCGACAAAGAGTTCCTGGCGGAATTTATTGACCGGGTAAGGGAGCTGCCGACTCTGTGGGAGACGAAAAACCCCATCCATAAAAAAAAAAGGGGTGAGAAAAGCAGCGCTGGAGAAGCTGCTCCCATTTGTGCATACCAAGGTGCCCACAGCCACAGCAAAACAAGTGGACACTAAAATTGGGAGCTTGAGAGGTACCTACAGGACTGAACGCTCTAAGGTGCTGGCTTCTCAGAGGTCAGGAGCAGCAGCAGATGATGTTTATGTCCCGATTTTGTGGTACTACAACAGGATGTCCTTCCTGGATGACCACATTGAGACAAGGCCATCACTCTCCACTCTTCCCTCCAGACTTCCCTGCAGCCAACCTGAGCCTTCTCTGGAGCAAGGGGAGGCAGCCATCCTGGATGATCCTGATTTGGCCATCTGGAGCCAGGTATAGTATTAACTGAAAATGTATTGGGATAAAATGAATGTTTCCCAAATATGTCAGGATGATAAACATACATTATTTTGTATTACACAAGTGAAATCATGATCTGTAGACATTCTTCTGCACTTGTGTGGGAAATAGTCAAGCTGATGTTGTGGTAAATTTAAAGCAAGGATTTATGCATTTACATTCTAATTGCTTCCATCAGGATTACAAAGTTTGATGCAAAGATTAAACCAACATATTAAACTATGTTCCTTTTTCATACACAGGATGAAATCAGCCAGGAGGAGGGTCTGGAAACTGTCAGGCAGGAGGAGGAAGGGCCCAGTGGCAGCCAGGAGGTGGCAGGGCCCAGTGGCAGCCAGGAGGTGGCAGGGCCCAGTGGCAGACAGGAGGTGGCAGGGCCCAGTGGCAGACAGGAGGTGGCAGGGCCCAGTGGCAGACAGAAGGTGGCAGGGCAAAGGAGAAGCACCAGATCCCAGGTGCCTCCCATCCGGTTTCACAAAAGAGGCAGGAGGGACAGGACCACCAGTGAGGCAGCAATGGCCCTTATTAAAGAGGCCCATGCCACCCTCAAGGAGCCCACATCCCCTGAAGAGGCCATTGCCGGCCTAGTGGAGGCTAAGTTCAAGGTGATGAGCATGGAGCAACGCCTCCTATGCGAGCCCCTGCTCATCACCTTGCTCAACAAGGGGGTGATGGAGCAAATTACCCCCAATACCGCCATATGTGAGGTGGCCCAACTGACCCAACCTCAACCTCCACCTCCACCTTCCTCTTCTGCCCCACCCCCTTCTGCTACACCTCCACCTTCTGCCCCACCCCCTTCTTCTACACCTCCACCTTCTGCCCCACCCCCTTCTGCTACACCTCCACCTTCTGCCCCACCCCCTTCTGCTACACCTCCACCTTCTGCCCCACCCCCTTCTGCTACACCTCCACCTTCTGCCCCACCCCCTTCTGATACACCTCCACCTTCTGCCCCACCCCCTTCTGATACACCTCCACCTTCTGCCCCACCCCCTTCTGCTACACCTCCACCTTCTGCCCCACCCCCTTCTGCTACACCTCCACCTTCTGCCCCACCCCCTTCTGCTACACCTCCACCTTCTTCTTCTGCCCCACCCCCTTCTGCTACACCTCCACCTCCTCCTCCTGACAGGAGTACCCCTCCAGTGGGCCAGCCTCCAGCCAAACGAAGAAGGAAGGCTGCAGGAAAGGCTGCAGGAAAGGCTTCAGGAAAGGCTTCAGGAAAGGCTTCAGGGAAGGTTGCCAGGAAGAAGAGGAAGTGATGGCCTCGCTTCATTGTGGTCGGACAGAAGGCAGCCTGTTGTAGTAACACACACTTGGGACATATATCTCACCTGCTGCTGTTCCTGACCTCTGGGAGGCCAGCATCAGATTGTGTTCAGAAATGTGGGCCTTCTCAAGCTCCCAATTTTAGTGTCCACACAGGGTTGCTGTGTGCTCTGGGGTCGCTGGGATGCACAAATGGCAGCAGCTTCTCCTGCGCTGCCTTCTCTTTATTTAATTTATAAACATGAATAAATGTGTTTTTTGTTTAAGTTCATACTTGATTATGTGTCTTTTTAAATAAAAAAAAACAAGCTTTGGAGTAAGCAGATACATTTGACTGACAATAAAAGGCACAGATATCACCCCCCCAAAAGAATAACTAAATCTGATTAGCACAAAAACATGGTGTGAAATTTAAATAATATAGATTCAAAAATTAAATGGGAGATCGCTATCAAAACATTGAGAAATTATAATTAACATCATTTTGAAAAATCTAACCATTTAAATTATTCCTAAAAACTTGCACGATATAATACACATAAATCTTAAAAAGAGCAGCATGAAAAAGGTTAAAAATAAGGCTCAACTCTGTGTGAATATCAGCAGCAAAAGAAGGTCACTCGTTTTGATTAATGTAACATTCTAACGAAGATTTCAATGCAGAACATTTAAACGATGAAATATTTATGAGCGTGACGAATGTGCTCTCTCCATTATGAAGGCTTGTTTTACCAGAAGATGCGCTCCCGTCTCATAGTTGCTTGTGAGCATGCGCGCTTTTTGAAGAGTCGTAAAAGCATACACACGAACC
Organism: Rana muscosa; assembly: GCA_029206835.1. Classification (NCBI taxonomy): domain Eukaryota; kingdom Metazoa; phylum Chordata; class Amphibia; order Anura; family Ranidae; genus Rana; species Rana muscosa. The sequence goes on along the minus strand of JARGYO010000094.1, from coordinate 14,367,105 downwards.
ATTTTCTCGTCACAAAACAGGCCGACGAGAAACACGACGAGGAAATCTGGAATCCTGACGAGAAAATAGAGAGCAGGTTCTCTATTTTCTCGTCGAGATTCTCGGCAAGTTTCTCGGCAAGTTTCTCGTCGTAAAACCATACACACGAACGTTTTTCTAGACAAAAAAACTCTCGCGGCACTTTTCTTGACTGTTTTGGACGAGAAAATCGGTCGTGTGTACGAGGCCTCAGTCCACGCCCGACACTATATAAGGCTGCCTGCACATCGGCCCTGTGTAGTGTGTTGTTGGCGTGGATGGAGATATAGTGTGATTTAGATTGAGAAGGCAGGCAGGCAGGTTATTCAGCTGCAGTGTATTCAATATATATGTAGCGGGGTACTATATTTACGGGGAGTATCTGAGTAGTAATATGGCTCAGATACACTAATTGTTAGGTTTCTTGGACCATTTCTGTCCTTGGGAGATAGTGTTGGTGTGCTGTTCCCTGTGGCCTACAGGTGGCGCTGTTGCCGTAGGCCAGGGTTGAACCACTGATACAGGGCTGTGTTTTTTTTGTCTCCTCTCGGCAGTAGTACGGCAGGGCGGGGAACCTGCTGTGCCTGTCGGGAGAGGGTATAAAAGGCGGGGCCATCTTCCAGGAGGGGTTTGCGCCCAGGCACCTTCAGCCTGGATGGTGGTGTGTCGTCTCCGGGTGCCCTTGGCCCGGAGGCTGAGTTCCTGTTCCACCCCAGACACCTTCAGTCTGGGGTGTGGTACTAGTTTGGAGGCCCGGGTCCCAGCGGCTTCGGCTGGGTTCCGCCCAGGATTAAGGGCTCCCAGGGTGCTGCCTTGCAAGGGGACCCATATCCAGGATCGAGGAGGTCAGGGAGGTGACCCCTTTTGAAGACCCAGTGCAGAGTCGTGGTGACAGTGAGGGTCTCTGGTAACTCTCCGGAGGGAAGTTCTTCTCCTTAACAAGGGCCAAGTTTCTTGAAGAAGGAAGTGCATGTTCTGTAGGTCATAGTGGCAGTGACTCTACGCACACCAGGTCAGTTGCAGTGACCAAATAGGGCAAGGCCCTGTTCACTAGGTCAGTAGCAGTGACCAACTTCAGCAAGTCAGTGGCAGTGACTTTTCATATTCACCCGGTCTGTTGCAGAGACCGTGCGTCCAAGCCTGTTCATGAAAGCAGAACAGTAAGAGAAGCCTAAATTAAGTTTGTGCCTGGACCTCCTCCCACCTTATCTGACCTGTGTCTCGTGTCAACCTGTCTGCTCTCATAGAGACTATTTGTTATCCGTGGTGAAATAAATACTAAGGTTGGACTTTCAGTTGGCGTGGACAGTTACTTTACTGGAGAGAATTAAGGACTTGTCTCTGGCTAATGCAGAGACGAGATCAGCTCGGGAGGATTCTAACACTAGCCGCAGGCAGGCCCGAGAAAAACTAACACCGCTCAACCTCCCCATCCAGGAGGGTACGGGCTGCTAGTGCGGTGTGCCTCATTCTTTCCTGCGGAGGAGCCAAGTAAAAGAAAAAGCAGGTAAAGTCTGGGGTGAGTGCGCTAGACGTGGGGGCTCGAGTCCGGGATGTGTCTGCGGTTGCAAAGTGTGAAAACCCCCCAGAAGTTGAACTTTATTCCCCAGTGAAGTTCCGTGGAGGTCGACCATATTGTGAACTGCGCCACGAGGAGAACCCTAACTGCGTAGTTCGTGGGCGTTCCTATTCAGAAAGCCCGCGAACGGTGCAGAAGTTGGGAGGAGTCTGGCCATGTGTGGAGTTGCACGTGGGGACTTTGGCGCAAAGAGGTCAGTGCGCAATGGAGCAGCGGATGGACAACGTGGCGTCTCATGCCTCATGGGTTCCGGTTACTACTACCATGAAGATGACTTCATTCGCTGCTTCGTTAATGGATACGGGGATTCGGCTCAAGCCCCGGGGATGATTTGCCCTCTATGTGTGTAAAGATGTGGAGGCCCTCGGAGTGATTTGTCCCGGCTGCTCGGGACTGGTGGTTCATCTAAAGCCATTCGGGCGATGCGAGAACTGTAAGGAGTTCCTATTTGAGGTCGAGCAACCTACGGAAAAGCCTCGGGCCTTCCACCTCAATTGCCTTACGGGCGCCACCACTCCAGAAGGAGGAATCAGAGCTTGCACAGCCCCCCCTGCACACACTGACGGGACTTCGGAGGAAGTCACAGAGGAGCTTGTTGTAGCGAGTGAGAGACCGGAGGATGCTGCTTCGGTTAGTACAGAGTCTTTTCTCCCACCGCCCAAGAGGAAGATCGGGTTTGTGACAGCTTCCCGCGGCCGTAATGGAGCAACGCCCCAGCGCTTACTCGGGACGGATGCATCCGAAGGGAAAAGTCCCGGACATCCTGGTTCTTCTTCAAGCCGAGGTAAGCTGGGGGAAGAGACTCTGTTAAAGGCCCCTAGCCCTTAGGATTCACATGTCAGTGAATCAGCTAGAGGGGGTGATTTGTCCTGTGCCAGGAGTTACCTTCCTGTGGAGGAATATGACACCTCCGATCTGGAGTCCATCTCTGATGCGGGTGATGACACCGCCATAGATGAACTGTTGGAGAGAAAGGGATGGGATAAGATGCCCCTGTCCTTGTCCCGTGGTGCTAGGGACTCACACATGTCCATTGGGGAAAATACACCCCGGGTGGTGGCTTCCAAGCCTGAGGAGGGATCTGTCCCCTTGCCTGCTCCTTCATCATCGGAGGCACCTGCTTCAACAGCCGGGACGAGTCAGATGTCACTGCGGGCCCCTGCAACTGGTCCGGAGGTAGTTAAAGTACCTCGACACCCTAATGCCATCGTCTTGCCTGGCGCGGGAGACCGCGCTACCATGCCACCACTGTCCCGTTTACAGAGACTTTTCAACCAAAAAGTTGCCAGCGAGTATGGGTGGGAATACCCGTACCTTCCAAAGGAACTTTTGTTCGAAGTGGAGGCCTGTAGACACCGGTGGTACAAGGACTTTGTGTGGACACATATCAAGGTACCCCAGGCCAGGAGATACCTCTCATGTTCACCCGCGGCCACTCAGAGGTTTAAGGACTGTAAAGCTGCCTGGATGTTGGGTCGGCACATCAATGCAGACAAGGTACTCATTTGTAGGAAGGACAAGGACAATGTTGAGTACCATACAGACAAGTTTGACAAACATTGGAAGCCGCTGGTGTTGCCTGACCCACATTATTACTTGTGAGAGACAAGACTATTTGTTTTTTTCATTGAGTACCCTCACTTTTCAAAGCCCAGGAACTCTTTGCCCTAAGTCTAAGGGATTCTACTCAGTTGGAGGAGCGGGAGCTGTTGTTGTTGCTGTTTTGTTGTTCTCCCCTCTCTCCCCACCGCAAAGATTCAATGACTTTGGGAGTAGATAGTTCAGGGCCACAGTACAGAAGAAAAGTTTCTTTTGGGATGAGTGTTCTGACGTTGGCACTGAAAAAAGAAAAGGTTGGGACTTTGTATGAAACACAGCACTTGGGTGGAATGAATCAATCAATATAGTGTAAACAATATTTATTATCACAATTGAGCATAGTAAAGTACATAATGGTCATCATTAAACAGTAGACACAATACAAATTAAATAAGAACATGATTGGTAAATCACGATTGTTCATAATAAATTGCATAGTATACATAATAACATATAATCATTGATAAGACCAGCAGTATGCCCAAAATTGTGTAAAATTGTAAAAACATGATTGGTATTATATTGAATTAATTGATGATTCAAACAACGTAAAACCCATGGTATGTACATGATTGATGTGACATGGCAACACTTGTGTAGGCTCTACGCGTTTCGTGGATGTGTAGTCCACTCTTCAGGAGCAATTAAAACTGGGAGTACCTAGAGTAAAAAATATTTTCATAATCAATGGTAATTGATTAGAGGGAAAAGAGGGGGAGCAAATTACTTGGTCCTAGCACTCTTACCTATGGGTAGCTTAAAAAACGTATAAGGGGTAACGTTGGTAATGATAGACGCTGGGGGATGATAAGGAACATCCCCCCGGGAGCTGAGGTGCAGGCAGTGCGGCGGCAGAGGGGGCCCTCGGCCCTGGGGTGAAGGGTTGCATAACAAAATCCCCTTGGTAGTTCCATAGCTGCAGTACTTGTACTGAGCCCAAGAAAGGCTTCTGTAATAAATGGTAATATAGAAAATGGTAAACATATAGGTAATATTACTGAGCTAGTAAGGGAAAGGGGGAATTTGTATGACCTATGAGTGGGGTAGGAAAAAAGGAGCATAAAAAAAAAAAACGATCATCCTAATGGTGTGAGTGGGATAGCATAATGAAGGATAAAAAGGTATTACTGGTGGGTGAGTGAAGGGGGAAAGGAAATAAGGGACCAATGTGTGTGGGTATATACATAGAGAATATAGGAGTCGAACATCCTATTGGGTGGATAAATTAGTAGGGTGAAAAGTAAAATAATGAGGGAATAAAACAAGTGACCATGGTGAATATATCAACAGTGAGTTTACCTGAAATGGGATGCGGCAGTGAGCTGGTCAATTGTGAGTAACCATAGTAAGGTATATTGTATGAAAAAGATTATTAGGGGAATCAGGGTAAGGACCATCCCGCCAGCCAGCAGAACTCCACCAACGTCACGCTAGGTGTGCCGAGAGAGAAGAGGCAGCCACATCCAAGCACCTAACGCTTAAATAGGCGCCTGAGTTCTCCCACGTGGCACACGCAGATGGAAACACAACACGTCAGCACACGGCGTCGTGATGACGTCAGTCGTGCGAACGTGTGGGGGCGTGGCGTCGACGCACAGCGAGTGCTAGCCACCATACCCGCGATCATAAGGATTGAGGGATTGGGGGACAGCCGAGATGCGCGTCGCAGCTCCCGGTTTGGAATGGAAGCAACCCCCAGACAAGGATCTAACATAATGTAACAGGAAAACCCAGTAATACTAAAATAAAATGTTATTGGCACTAATTGCATGTCGAACAAGAAATCATGGGATAAATAAGTAGATAAGTGTGTGTTAACATCCCTAATTAGTTGATAAAAGGAGATTGTTTGGGACTTTGTATGAGACCGTGACCATCCAGTACACAGGTCTCCATCCCTATTATATGAAAAAAGAAAAGGTTGGGACTTTGTATGAAACACAGCACTTGGGTGGAATGAATCAATCAATATACTGTAAACAATATTTATTATCACAATTGAGCATAGTAAAGTACATAATGGTCATCATTAAACAGTAGACACAATACAAATTAAATAAGAACATGATTGGTAAATCACGATTGTTCATAATAAATTGCATAGTATACATAATAACATATAATCATTGATAAGACCAGCAGTATGCCCAAAATTGTGTAAAATTGTAAAAACATGATTGGTATTATATTGAATTAATTGATGATTCAAACAACGTAAAACCCCTGGTATGTACATGATTGATGTGACATGGCAACACTTGTGTAGGCTCTACGCGTTTCGTGGATGTGTAGTCCACTCTTCAGGAGCAATTAAAACTGGGAGTATCTAGAGTAAAAAATATTTTCATAATCAATGGTAATTGATTAGAGGGAAAAGAGGGGGAGCAAATTACTTGGTCCTAGCACTCTTACCTATGGGTAGCTTAAAAAACGTATAAGGGGTAACGTTGGTAATGATAGACGCTGGGGGATGATAAGGAACATCCCCCCGGGAGCTGAGGTGCAGGTAATGCGGCGGCAGAGGGGGCCCTCGGCCCTGGGGTGAAGGGTTGCATAACAAAATCCTCTTGGTAGTTCCATAGCTGCAGTACTTGTACTGAGCCCAAGAAAGGCTTCTGTAATAAATGGTAATATAGAAAATGGTAAACATATAGGTAATATTACTGAGCTAGTAAGGGAAAGGGGGAATTTGTATGACCTATGAGTGGGGTAAGAAAAAAGGAGCATAAAAAAAAAAAAACGATCATCCTAATGGTGTGAGTGGGATAGCATAATGAAGGATAAAAAGGTATTACTGGTGGGTGAGTGAAGGGGGAAAGGAAATAAGGGACCAATGTGTGTGGGTATATACATAGAGAATATAGGAGTCGAACATCCTATTGGGTGGATAAATTAGTAGGGATACTAGTAGGCATACTGCTGGTCTTATCAATGATTATATGTTATTATGTATACTATGCAATTTATTATGAACAATCGTGATTTACCAATCATGTTCTTATTTAATTTGTATTGTGTCTACTGTTTAATGATGACCATTATGTACTTTACTATGCTCAATTGTGATAATAAATATTGTTTACACTATATTGATTGATTCATTCCACCCAAGTGCTGTGTTTCATACAAAGTCCCAACCTTTTCTTTTTTCATATAATAGGGATGGAGACCTGTGTACTGGATGGTCACGGTCTCATACAAAGTACCAAACAATCTCCTTTTATCAACTAATTAGGGATGGAAACACACACTTATCTACTTATTTATCCCATGATTTCTTGTTCGACATGCAATTAGTGCCAATAACATTTTATTTTAGTATTACTGGGTTTTCCTGTTACATTATGTTAGATCCTTGTCTGGGGGTTGCTTCCATTCCAAACCGGGAGCTGCGACGCGCATCTCGGCTGTCCCCCAATCCCTCGATCCTTATGATCGCGGGTATGGTGGCTAGCACTCGCTGTGCGTCGACGCCACGCCCCCACACGTTCGCACGACTGACGTCATCACGACGCCGTGTGCTGACGTGTTGTGTTTCCATCTGCGTGTGCCACGCGGGAGAACTCAGGCGCCTATTTAAGCGTTAGGTGCTTGGATGTGGCTGCCTCTTCTCTCTCGGCACACCTAGCGTGACGTTGGTGGAGTTCTGCTGGCTGGCGGGATGGTCCTTACCCTGATTCCCCTAATAATCTTTTTCATACAATATACCTTACTATGGTTACTCACAATTGACCAGCTCACTGCCGCATCCCATTTCAGGTAAACTCACTGTTGATATATTCACCATGGTCACTTGTTTTATTCCCTCATTATTTTACTTTTCACCCTACTAATTTATCCACCCAATAGGATGTTCGACTCCTATATTCTCTATGTATATACCCACACACATTGGTCCCTTATTTCCTTTCCCCCTTCACTCACCCACCAGTAATACCTTTGTATCCTTCATTATGCTATCCCACTCACACCATTAGGATGATCGTTTTTTTTTTGTTTTTTTTATGCTCCTTTTTTCTTACCCCACTCATAGGTCATACAAATTCCCCCTTTCCCTTACTAGCTCAGTAATATTACCTATATGTTTACCATTTTCTATATTACCATTTATTACAGAAGCCTTTCTTGGGCTCAGTACAAGTACTGCAGCTATGGAACTACCAAGGGGATTTTGTTATGCAACCCTTCACCCCAGGGCCGAGGGCCCCCTCTGCCGCCGCATTGCCTGCACCTCAGCTCCCGGGGGGATGTTCCTTATCATCCCCCAGCGTCTATCATTACCAACGTTACCCCTTATACGTTTTTTAAGCTACCCATAGGTAAGAGTGCTAGGACCAAGTAATTTGCTCCCCCTCTTTTCCCTCTAATCAATTACCATTGATTATGAAAATATTTTTTACTCTAGGTACTCCCAGTTTTAATTGCTCCTGAAGAGTGGACTACACATCCATGAAACGCGTAGAGCCTACACAAGTGTTGCCATGTCACATCAATCATGTACATACCATGGGTTTTACGTTGTTTGAATCATCAATTAATTCAATATAATACCAATCATGTTTTTACAATTTTACACAATTTTGGGCATACTGCTGGTCTTATCAATGATTATATGTTATTATGTATACTATGCAATTTATTATGAACAATCGTGATTTACCAATCATGTTCTTATTTAATTTGTATTGTGTCTACTGTTTAATGATGACCATTATGTACTTTACTATGCTCAATTGTGATAATAAATATTGTTTACACTATATTGATTGATTCATTCCACCCAAGTGCTGTGTTTCATACAAAGTCCCAACCTTTTCTTTTTTCATATAATAGGGATGGAGACCTGTGTACTGGATGGTCACGGTCTCATACAAAGTCCCAAACAATCTCCTTTTATCAACTGACGTTGGCACTACCACTAGGTGGCGGTGTTGTGTAACTATTGCTTTACTGATGATGTGATGCAGCTTACTTATTGGGAGGAAGAGATTCTTCTTTTCATTCCAATCAATGTTATTTTAGGTGTGTTTTTCTCTTCCCTGCAGGTGAACGCCAAGCAAGACTGCTGAGTATGAAGTGGATCTTAGCTATTGCAGCGGGAGGGAAATGTAAATTTTATTGAAAATTTTATGTGACCTCAAAAAAAATTTTTTCTCCCTATGCACATGTGTATTTCTCTTTTCCCTTCTATGTTTCCCTTTTCTTTCCTGTGTTAGGTTCCGGCACAAACAAACAATTTTTGAAATTGCCATTTTTTTTTTTTGGTAGTCCGTCTCTGGATCGGGCTTATGCTGACTCAGGCCTGAGAGGCATAGGTTAGTTCCAGACACTGGGGACCAGTGTCATTCAAGTGAGGGGGATGTGTAGCGGGGTGCTATATTTACGGGGAGTATCTGAGTAGTAATATGGCTCAGATACACTAATTGTTAGGTTTCTTGGACCATTTCTGTCCTTGGGAGATAGTGTTGGTGTGCTGTTCCCTGTGGCCTACAGGTGGCGCTGTTGCCGTAGGCCAGGGTTGAACCACTGATACAGGGCTGTGTTTTTTTTGTCTCCTCTCGGCAGTAGTACGGCAGGGCGGGGAACCTGCTGTGCCTGTCGGGAGAGGGTATAAAAGGCGCGGCCATCTTCCAGGAGGGGTTCGCGCCCAGGCACATTCAGCCTGGGTGGTGGTGTGTCGTCTCCGGGTGCCCTAAGCCTGGAGGCCGAGTTCCTGTTCCACCACAGACACCTTCAGTCTGGGGTGAGGTACTAGTTTGGAGGCCCGGGGCCCAGCGGCTTCGGCTGGGTTCCACCCAGGATTGAGGGCTCCCAGGGTGCCGCCTTGCGAGGGGACCCGTATCCAGGATCGAGGAGGCCAGGGAGGTGACCCCTTCTGAAGGCTCAGCGCAGAGTTGTGGTGACAGTGGGGGCCTCTGGTAACTCTCCAGAGGAAGGTTCTTCTCCTTAACAAGGGCCATGTTTCTTGAAGAAGGAAATGCATGTTCTGTAGGTCATAGTGGCAGTGACTCTACGCACACCAGGTCAGTGGCAGTGACCAAATAGGGCAAGGCCCTGTTCGCCAGGTCAGTGGCAGTGACCAACTTCAGCAAGTCAGTGGCAGTGACTTTTCATATTCACCAGGTCTGTGGCAGAGACCGTACGTCCAAGCCTGTTCATGAAAGCAGAACAGTAAGAGAAGCCTAAATTGAGTTTGTGCCTGGACCTCCTCCCACCTTATCTGACCTGTGTCTTGTGTCAACCTAAACAATAAATAGATTGAGCGCACTCTGGATTAGGGTATAAAAAGTAACTCAACATATAAAAAAAAAAAAAAAAAAAAAAAAAAAACTGACAGAGTAGGAATGGAAACTAAACTCAGCTGTATAAAACCACACACTTAAAGTCCATAACATTTAGTCCATGTGTGAATTAACATAAAAACTATCCGCAGGGAAGGCTGCCAGCTTGCAGATGGAAGTAATCTGAAACAAGACAGGGAGAGGAAAAAAGCAGCGCCTTCTAAGCGTAGTAGTCTGAGAAATTTATTAGGAGATTAAATGATACAGCAACAAGAGATACACTCACAAACGAGTATAATCTAAGGCTTATCTGTAAATTTTGTCATCCGCTCATCCCGGAGGCTGCATATCCTGATGTTGGAAGCTGAAATCCCAGGTTGTTCTCTATGATGTAGTTGTGGTAGACGGAACTCCACACTCGCGGCCGCGGAGATGGGGAACAAACTTCCCTGGGACACTGCTAAAGGAATCGTCACTTCCGGGTAGAAGGTCAGCGGGGGTTGCACGCGTTCGAAGCATGCGTGCTTCTTCATCAGGCTCATCTGAGTGTGGAGTTCCGTCTACCACAACTACATCATAGAGAACAACCTGGGATTTCAGCTTCCAACATCAGGATATGCAGCCTCCGGGATGAGCGGATGACAAAATTTACAGATAAGCCTTAGATTATACTCGTTTGTGAGTGTATCTCTTGTTGCTGTATCATTTAATCTCCTAATAAATTTCTCACACTACTACGCTTAGAAGGCGCTGCTTTTTTCCTCTCCCTGTCTTGTGTCAACCTGTCTGCTCTCATAGAGACTATTTGTTATCCGTGGTGAAATAAATACTAAGGTTGGACTTTCAGTTGGCGTGGACAGTTACTTTACTGGAGAGAATTAAGGACTTGTCTCTGTCTAATGCAGAGATGAGATCAGCTCGGGAGGATTCTAACACTAGCCGCAGGCTGGCCCGAGAAAAACTAACACCGCTCAACCTCCCCATCCAGGAGGGTACGGGCTGCTAGTGCGGTGTGCCTCATTCTTTCCTGCGGAGGAGCCAAGTAAAAGAAAAAGCAGGTAAAGTCTGGGGTGAGTGCGCTAGATACATATATATATATACAGTCAGTCTCGTGTGTGTGTGTATATATATATGTAGCGGGTATGTACTTTTTAAAACTGGTGAGGACACCAGTGATGCATAGTTCCCTGCAGCCCAGCAGGTGGTGCTGTCACTTTGGGCCGGGGTTGAACCATTGCTGCAGTGCCGTACCCTTTGTGACCTCTCGCAGCGGTTGTACGGCGGGGCAGGGAACCCGCCGTGCTTGCTGGGAGAGGGTATAAAGGGGGCGGACATCTTCGATACGAGGTGGGAGTCCCGGGCACCTTCAGCCTGAGAGCTGTGGTTGCGGTTGGTGTCCAGGCGGCCTAGGCCTTGACACTTGGAGTTCGTGTTCCATCCCAGACACCTTCAGTCTGGGGTGAGGTACTCAGCCGGAGGCCTGGGGCCCAGTACCTTCCGCTGGGTCCCACGAGGGAGGGATCATCCTAGGGGGCCCCGGGAGTGGGGCACCCGAATCCAGAGGTGTAAGGGACCAGAGGAGGGACTCACCCGAAGACCTGGTGCAGCAGATTGCCAGTGCCGGGTGAACCCCTGCAGACCGCCCGGAGGGATGTCTTTCCTGAACAGGGGCCAAATTCAAAGAGGAAGTTCAGTCCACGTTCAATGACCGGTGGCAGCGGTCCAGCTATTTCAATCAGGTCAGTGGCAGGGGCCTGCTATTAGGCCTGTGGCAGGGGCCTCAACAGTTCATCCGGTCTGTGGCAGAGACCAAAACTCACTGTCGGTGGCAGAGACCGTGCGCCAGGCCTATTCGCTAGAAAAGGAATAGGAGAGTTCAGTTGTGCCTGGGCCTACTCGTTCCCCTACCCTCATGTTCGTCTGTTATTGGAAGTTCAACTGAGTGTGTTCACCGTATTGTATGAGAAATAAAGGAATGTTGGACTTCCGATTGGTGTGGGGCTCTATCATTGACAGACACGCTTCCATGGAATAACTGAGGCTTCGTATGCAGTGGACAGACCCGGGAGGTAAATCAAATAACTTTGCTCAACCCTCTTATACACACGAGGGGAGAGCTTGGCGTAGTGTTCCTGCACTCTCCTCTCCCAGATACCCCTAGACACAAGCCATTCACAATAGGAAAGAGGGAGAGTGAGGTTCCGCTACACGTGGGGGCTCGTCCGGGATGTGTTCGTGCTACAATGGAGCTGGAGTTGTTGGAATTTGAAAGTGTCTGCCCGAAAGAGTACCAAGTAGGTCGGCCATATTGGCCACTGCGCCATCAGGCACACCCTCCCTGCTCAGTTCGTGGGCGTGACCCAGGGAAGGAGAAAGCCCGCAAACTGGAGTGCAAGAAGGGAGGAGTCCAATCGTGTGAAGGATTACACGTGGGGACTTTGGCGCCAACAAGGCAGTGCGCAATGGATCAGCAGAGAGTCACCATGTTCACTAACGCATCGTGGATTCCTATTCATCCCACTACCACGAGTCTGACTACCGCTGCTCCATTAACGGATACGGGGATTCGGCTAAAGCCCCGGGACGATTCGCCCTGTACTCATGCATGGACGTTGAGGCCCTGGGTTTGATTTGTCCCGGATGTTCGGGACTGGTGTGTCAGCTAAAGCCATTTGGGCGCTGCGAGGCCTGCGTAGAGTTCTTATTTGAGGTGGAACCAGCCATTGAAATACCCAGAACCATCCACCTCAACCGCGCTACAGGCCGCACCACTCATGAAGGAGGAATCGTTGCTTTTACAGCCATCCCTGTGCGCACTGCAGCGACCGCAGGGGAGGTCGCAATCACTGAGGTACGGGAGAAATCCGAGGATGCTGACTCGGTCGCCACTGCTTCCCAGCGTCCACCGCCAAAGAGGAAGACCGGTTTGGTTGCCCCGTCCAGCGGTCGCGGTGGATCACCCTGCTTGCCTACGCCCGCCCCGGATGGATCCGGTAGGAAGAGTCCCGGACATCCCTCCTCAACCTTGGGCCAAGGTAAGCCGGACAAAGGGACTTGGTGTTGGGGCGGAGGTGTCGAGGGAGTCACGGCCCTGTGTGCCCGCGGGAGGTAGCAATTCAGCCTCCACTACAGGCTACTTGCCCGCGGAGGAGTGTGACACCTCCGACCTAGAATCGCTCTCCGATCCGGGAGACGATGTCATCATAGATGAACCTTTCGCTAAGAAGGGCTGGGACAAGATGCCTCTCTCCTCGTCCCGCAAAGTCAGGGATCCGCCCATGTCTACAGGGGATAGTACACCCCGGGTGGAGGCACCAGCGCCTGAGGAGGGATGCCGGCCCCAGTCTGCCCTTCTACCTCCGGTGCCTCCTGCATCTGGCACCGGGGAAAAGAGACTGTTGTTACAGCCGCCTATGCCTACAGTGGAGGTGGTCAAGGCACCTCGTCAACCAGACGCCATCGTCCAACAGGGGGAGGGAGACCGGGCCACTATGCCTCCGCTGGCGAGACTTCAGCGTCTTTTCGGCCAAAAAGTTGCTACAGAGTACGGGTGGGAGTACCCGTACTTACCTAAGGAGCTTCTGTATGAAGTGGAAGTCTGCCGGGACCGCTGGTACAACAAATTTGTGTGGATGCACCTTCAGGTCCCACATGCCCACAGGTACCTCGCATGTTCCCCTAAAGCCTCTCAGCGGTTCACTTATATCAGTGGTCAGTGTAGTGGTCCCTTACATTGGTAACCAATGGGAGAAGAACCCTCTTTTATCAGTGTAGTGGTCCCTTACACTGGTGATCAATGGGAGAAGGACCCCTTTATATCAGTGGTCAGAGTAGTGGTCCCTTACATTGGTGACCAATGGGAGAAAGACCCCCTTATTTTAGTGGTCAGTGTAGTGGTCCCTTACATTGGTGACCAATGGGAGAAGGACCCTCTTATATCAGAGTATTGGTCCCTTACATTGGTGACCAATGGGAGAAGGACCCCCTTAAATCAGTGTTCAGTGTAGTGATCCCTTACATTGGTGACCAATGGAAGGAGGACCCCCTTATATCAGAGGTCAGTGGGAGAAGGACCCCCTTACAGATCATCAATGTCAGTTATTACATTTGCCATCCACCTAAAGCCAAATTCTGTTTAAACATGGGTTCAGTCCAAACCCAGAGCTCATTGAAGTGGTCAGTTTATTGGTCCCTTACAGTGGTGACCAATGGGAGAAGGACCCCCTTAAATCAGTGTTCAGTGTAGTGATCCCTTACATTGGTGACCAATGGAAGGAGGACCCCCTTATATCAGAGGTCAGTGGGAGAAGGAACACCTTACAGATCATCAATGTCAGTTATTACATTTGCCATCCACCTAAGCCAAATTCTGTTTAAACATGGGTTCAGCCCAAACCCAGAGCTCATTGAAGTGGTCAGTTTATTGGTCCCTTACAGTGGTGACCAATGGGAGAAGGACCCTCTTACATCTGTGGTCAGTATAGTGTTCCATTACATTGATGACCAATGAGAGAAGAACCCCCTTATATCAGTGGTCAGTGTAGTGGTCCCTTACATTGGTGACCAATGGGCAAATGACCCCCTTATATCAGTGGTCAGTGTAGTGGTCCCTTACATTGGTGACCAATGGGCGAAGGACCCCCTTATATCAGTGGTCAGTGGAGAAGGACATTCTTACATTGTCATCAGTGGGAAGACTGCCCTCCTTACTAATCATTGATGTCAGTTGTTACTGAGAGACAGAAATTGTTCATTGCTCAAGGAACCCCTAGAAATCTTTCGGGGAAACCTGGCTGAGAAAGGCTGGACTAGGCAGTAATATATTTCTCTCCCCCTTGGTGGGAGTGGAGATGACCCATCTATAAGGATATACAGTACATACATACACAGCACAAGGCTGTGTTCACACTACGAAATGTTTCTCGGGGCTGCAGATCCTCTGAGCTCCACAAGGTGGTGATCTCACTTATACCCAGACAGGAAGTTTCTATGGAAGACAGGAAGTGATGTCAGGTACAGACAGGAAGTTCCGCGTGAGAGGTGAGTCAGGAGGCAGTAGAGACTAGACATTGCTAGAACTGGCAGAAGAGGGGGTAATAAGATCTTATTTTCTATTTACACCCAGTAACCCCCCCCCCGTCATGTCCGTCCTCTTCCTCCATAGTCACTGTGACGTCTATTATCTCCAGCAGATGATGATACACACATATATAGTGTGAAAACCTAGATTAACCCCTTCAGGGTCAGAACATTCCCCACTTATGGGACTGGAACATACTCTTCATATTGGAGATGTGTCACCTTTCCCACCAATCACCTTCTCACCTCATCAGTCTATATTAATGGATTATACTACTTTTATTGGAGGTGGGGGTTTCTATAGACATAAAGGATTAGAGGCACCCGTACCCTTAAGCCATTATAAATGCTAAAATTAATGTTCCTTTATGTGTAATCTCACTGGGGGGGACTGTTCTTCCCTGATAGAAACCCTCATATTATCCCCCATCCTAATATTGTACAACCAGTACAGTCCACATCATTCTCTCTTATCAATTATTGGTCTACAGGAAACCTGTATAGATCACATGACCAATGAGGATGGAGGAGGACTGGAGTCACATGACTGAGAGGATACTAAACCTCACCCTGGAGATCATCTACCTGCTGACCGGAGAGGTGAGGAGGATTCTGGGAGGTCACATGACATCACTCTTATCTGTATCAATAAAACACAGACCTGACCGGAGAGGTGAGGAGGATTCTGGGAGGTCACATGACATCACTCTTATCTGTATCAATAAAACACAGACCTGACCGGAGAGGTGAGGAGGATTCTGGGAGGTCACATGACATCACTCTTATCTCTATTAACCACTTAACGACCGCTCACTGTATATATACGTCGGCAGAATGGCACGGACAGGCACAATCATGTACCTGTACGTGACTGCCTTCGTATGGGTGGGGGGACCGATCGGACCCCCCTACGGTACAGTGAGCGGCCGGGATCGCTTCGGGAGCGATCCGTGATGAGGGGGCCGCCATTCGATTCTGGCCACCCCCTCGCGATCGCTCCCGGCGAATGAAAAGCTTCCTCTGCCTGTGTAGTGTTTACACAGGCAGGAGAAAGTGATGTCATCTCTCATGCGGCGCTCACATATACCGAGCGCCGCATGAGAGAAGACATCAGGTTAGTGCACTAAACAGCACACTGACACCAGGACACATAGGCACACGATCGCCCCCCCAGGCCCCCCCAGATCACCCCCCAGTCACAGTGTCACTGATTGCAGTGACCATTTATTTACTGATCACTGCAATCAGTGACATTTGTGACTGTAAAAGAGTGTTTTAGGTCCAGTGTAGCCCGCTAACCCCCCCCTAATAAAGGTTTAACCCCTTGATCGCCCCCCAGGTAACCCTTTCACCGCTGTCACTAAGCAATCGTTTTTCTGATGGCTGTCTTAGTGTCGGTGATGCCGATAGGTAGCCAGTAGGGTTGTCCCGATACCGATACTAGTATCGGTATCGGGACCGATACCAAGCATTTGCGCGAGTACTTGTACTCGCGCAAATGCTCCCGATGCCCAGTCCGATACTTTTTTTTTTTCTCAGAGCGGGGGGTGGAGAGCAGGGCGGAGACCGGGGCGGAGAGTGTGCGGCGGGGGGCGGAGAGTGTGTGGTGCAGGACGGAGAGCGTGGCGGGGGCGGAGACCAGGGCGGAGAGCGGGGCGGGGGGCGGAGACCAAGACGGAGAGCGTGGCAGAGACCAGAGCGGAGAGCAGAGCGGGTCTTCAGGCGGGTAAGTAAAATTAATCTGATCCAATTGCCTTGCCTGTCTGCTGCTCAAATGCTACCTGTTCCCCCTTCACCTCCATGCCGCCGTCCCCCTCCGTGCTGCCGCCCCCTCCGTGCTCCTCCTCCACCCCCTTGTATCTCAGGATGGAGAGCGGAGGTAGGAGCCGGTAAATCCGGCTCCTTACTTGTCGGAATGTACAGAGTCATCACTGACTCTGTCCATTCACATAACTGAAACATCGTAAACTGTGTTTACAATGTTTCAGTTTATGAATGGAGAGGAGCCGCTGTCTTCTCTCCATTCATTTTCAGCGCAGCTGAGGCTGCTGAGAAAGGGACTGGGGAATATGTGTCCCTAGTCCCTTTCTCTGTCTCAAAGGGGAGATGTCAGAGGTCTGTTAAGACCCCTGATATCTCACCAAAGCCCCCCACAACAGGGCTGATAAAAAAAAAAGAATAAAATAAAAATGAATTGTAAAAAAAATAAAATAAAATAAAACACACACACTGACACTGTCCACCCCCCCCCCCCCTTAAAAAAATAAAGCATTGTAAAAAATAAATAAATAAAATAAATAGTAAAAAAAAAAAAAAAAAAAATACTGACACATGAGATTAAAAAAAAGTATCGGTATTCGGTATCGGCGAGTACTTGAAAAAAAGTATCGGTACTTGTACTCGGTCTTAAAAAAGTGGTATCGGGACAACCCTAGTAGCCAGTTATTTTTTTTAGGTTCGCCGCAGGTTTTTATAGCGTCAGGTACCCCCATATATTACCTAATAAAGGTTTAACCTTTTGATCGCCCCCCCAGCTAACCCTTTCACCCCCTTTTGCCAGTGTCACTAAGCGATCGTTTTTCTGATCGCTGTCTTAGTGTCGGTGATGACGATAGGTAGCCAGTTATTTTTTTTAGGTTCGCCGCAGGTTTTTATAGCGTCAGGTACCCCCATATATTACCTAATAAAGGTTTAACCCCTTGATCGCCCCCCCAGCTAACCCTTTCACCCCCTTTTGCCAGTGTCACCAAGCGATCGTTTTTCTGATCGCTGTCTTAGTGTCGGTGATGCCGATAGGTAGCCAGTTATTTTTTTTAGGTTCGCCGCAGGTTTTTATAGCGTCAGGTACCCCCATATATTGCCTAATAAAGGTTTAACCCCTTGATCGCCCCCCAGCTAACCCTTTCACCCCCTTTTGCCAGTGTCACCAAGCGATCGTTTTTCTGATGGCTGTCTTAGTGTCGATGATGCCGATAGGTAGCCAGTTATTTTTTGTAGGTTCGCCGCAGGTTTTTATAGCGTCAGGTACCCCCATATATTATCTAATAAAGGTTTTAACCCCCTAATTGCCCCTAGTTAACCCTTTCCCCAGTGATCACTGTATAAGTGTTACTGGTGACACTGGTTAGCCAGTTAGTTATTTTGTTATTTAGGTTCCCCGTCAGGTTTTTATAGAGTTAGGTACCCCCATATATTACCTAATAAAGGTTTTAACCCCCTGATTTCCCCTAGTTAACCCTTTCACCAGTGATCACCATATAAGTGTTACAGGTGACACTGGTTAGTTAGTTTGCTTTTTATAGTGTCAGGGCACCCGCCGTATATAACCCAATAAAGGTTTAACCCCCTGATCGCCAGGCGGGTGATATCAATTAAGTTTTAGTGTCAGAGAGGGTCTGCGTCACCCCAGGCAGCGTCAGGTTAGTGCCAGTAGCGCTAACACCCACGCATGAAGCATACACCTCCCTTAGTGGTATAGTATCTGAACAGATCAATATCTGATCAGATCTATACTAGCGTCCCCAGCAGTTTAGGGTTCCCAAAAACGCAGTGTTAGCGTGATCAGCTCAGATACCTGCTAGCACCTGCGTTTTCCCCTCCGTCCAGCCCAGGCTACCCAGGTGCAGTATCGATCGATCACTGTCACTTACAAAACACAACACACATAACTGCAGCGTTCGCAGAGACAGGCCTGATCCCTGCGACTCCAGTGCTGTAGGAGGTAATTTCACCATCACAGTTAAAAAAAAATGGGCATATATGCCGAAGCATGGGGGCAGCAGGAGCGGAGGAGCGATTTTGCTCCTAATGCCGCATACATACGGTCAAAATTCCGATGGAGGCTTGCCCGTGGAAAAGTCTGACCGTGTGTACGCGGCATAACCTTTGCAGGAGGATGCCCCCATGCTTCGGCATATATAAATGGTGCATGTATGCCCATCATTAGAAGTGGGTGGATGAAGGGAGGTATTCTAATGGTGGGCATACCCACCGATCAATCTCTTTTTTTCATGCAGCCAACAGGCTGCATGAAAAAAAGATTACAATACATGTCCAACAAGGACCAGCAACGTACTGGTATGTTGCTGGACTTTGGTTATACCAGATTGATGCCTGCGGGTTTAGGTATCATCTTGGTATCATTCTTTTCAGCCAGCGGCTGACTTTCATGTAAAAGCAATCCTAGCGGCTAATTAGCCTCTGGACTGCTTTTACAAGCAGTGGGAGGGAATGTCCCCCCCCGGATATAAAAAGCGCCATCTGGAAATTGGGAAGCATATTATCACACCGATCTTGGTGTGGTCAGATGCTTTGAGGGCAGAGGAAAGATCTAGGGTTCAATAGACCCCAGTTTTTTCAAAAAAAGAGTACCTGTCACTACCTATTGCTATCATAGGGGATATTTACATTCCCTGAGATAACAATAAAAATGATAAAAAAAAAAATATGGAAAGAACAGTTTAAAAATA
The DNA here is from genome assembly GCA_029206835.1 of Rana muscosa. Lineage (NCBI taxonomy): Eukaryota > Metazoa > Chordata > Amphibia > Anura > Ranidae > Rana > Rana muscosa. The sequence continues at coordinate 14,348,080 of JARGYO010000094.1, read as the reverse complement.
AAATAAAAAAGCAAAATTAATAATAATAAAAAAAAAAAAAGCACCCCTGTCCCGCCCTGCTCTTGCGCAATGGCGAACGCAAGCGTCGGTCTGGCGTCATATGTAAACAGCAATTGCATCATGCGTGTGAGGTATCACCGCGAAGGTCAGATCGGGGCTGCAGATCCTCTGAGCTCCACAAGGTGGTGATCTCACTTATACCCAGACAGGAAGTTTCTATGGAAGACAGGAAGTGATGTCAGGTACAGACAGGAAGTTCCGCGTGAGAGGTGAGTCAGGAGGCAGTAGAGACTAGACATTGCTAGAACTGGCAGAAGAGGGGGTAATAAGATCTTATTTTCTATTTACACCCAGTAACCCCCCCCCGTCATGTCCGTCCTCTTCCTCCATAGTCACTGTGACGTCTATTATCTCCAGCAGATGATGATACACACATATATAGTGTGAAAACCTAGATTAACCCCTTCAGGGTCAGAACATTCCCCACTTATGGGACTGGAACATACTCTTCATATTGGAGATGTGTCACCTTTCCCACCAATCACCTTCTCACCTCATCAGTCTATACTAATGGATTATACTACTTTTATTGGAGGTGGGGGTTTCTATAGACATAAAGGATTAGAGGCACCCGTACCCTTAAGCCATTATAAATGCTAAAATTAATGTTCCTTTATGTGTAATCTCACTGGGGGGGACTGTTCTTCCCTGATAGAAACCCTCATATTATCCCCCATACACCCCCATCCTAATATTGTACAACCAGTACAGTCCACATCATTCTCTCTTATCAATTATTGGTCTACAGGAAACCTGTATAGATCACATGACCAATGAGGATGGAGGAGGACCGGAGTCACATGACTGAGAGGATACTAAACCTCACCCTGGAGATCATCTACCTGCTGACCGGAGAGGTGAGGAGGATTCTGGGAGGTCACATGACATCACTCTTATCTGTATCAATAAAACACAGACCTGACCGGAGAGGTGAGGAGGATTCTGGGAGGTCACATGACATCACTCTTATCTCTATTAACCACTTAACGACCGCTCACTGTATATATACGTCGGCAGAATGGCACGGACAGGCACAATCATGTACCTGTACGTGACTGCCTTCGTATGGGTGGGGGGACCGATCGGACCCCCCTACGGTACAGTGAGCGGCCGGGATCGCTTCGGGAGCGATCCGTGATGAGGGGGCCGCCATTCGATTCTGGCGTCATATGTAAACAGCAATTGCATCATGCGTGTGAGGTATCACCGCGAAGGTCAGATCGAGGGCAGTCATTTTAGCAGTAGACCTCCTCTGTAAATCTAACGGGGTAACCTGTAAAGGCTTTTAAAGGCTTTTGAAAATGTATGTAGTTTGTCGCCACTGCGCGTTTGTGCGAAATTTTAAAGCATGTCGTGTTTGGTATCTATGTACTCGGCCTAAGATCATCTTTTTTATTTCATCAAACATTTAGGCAATATAGTGTGTTTTAGTGCATTAAAATTAAAAAAAGTGTATTTATTCCCAAAAAAATGTATTTGAAAAATCGCTGCGCAATGTAAACAAAAAGTGTCAGAAAGGGCTTTGTCTTCAAGTGGTTAGAAGAGTGGATGTAAGCTTCCTAATGTTGTGTATAAAATGCCAGAACAGTTCAAAACCCCCCCCCCAAATGACCCCATTTTGGAAAGCAGACACCCCAAGCTATATACTGAGAGGCATGTCGAGTCCATGGAATATTTTATATGTTGACACAAGTTGCGGAAAAAATAATTTTTTTTTTTTTTTGCACAAAGTTGTCACTAAATGATATATTGCTCAAACATGTCATGGACATATGTGGAATTACACCCCAAAATACATTCTGTTGCTTCTCCTGAGTACGGGAATACCACATGTGTGAGACTTTTTGGGAGCCTAGCCGCGTACGGGACCCCAAAAACCAATCACCGCCTTCAGGATTTCTAAGGGTATAAATTTTTGATTTCACTCCTCACTGCCTATCACAGTTTCGGAGGCCATGGAATGCCCAGATGGCACAAAACCCCCCCAAATGACCCCATTTTGGAAAGTAGACACCCCAAGCTATTTGCTGAGAGGTATTGTGAGTATTTTGCAGATCTCGCTTTTTGTCACAAAGTTTTGAAAAAAAAAAAAAAAAAAAAAAAAAAAAATTGTATTTCTTCATTTTCAAAAACAAATGAGAGCTGTAAAATACTCACCATGCCTCTCAGCAAATAGCTTGGGGTGTCTACTTTCCAAAATGGGGTAATTTGGGGGGGTTTTGTGCTATCTTGGCATTTTATGGCCTTCGAAACTGTGATAGGCAGTGAGGAGTGAAATCAAAAATTTGTGCCCTTAGAAATCCTGAAGGCGGTGCTTGGTTTTCGGGATCCCGTATGCGGCTAGGCTCCCAAAAAGTCCCACACATGTGGTATCCCCGTACTCAGGAGAAGCAGTAGAATGTATTTTGGGGTGCAATTCCACATATAACCATGGCATGTGTGAGCAATATATCATTTAGTGACAACTTTTTGTAATTTTTTTTTTTTGTCATTATTCAATCACTTGGGACAAAAAAAAAAATATTCAATGGGCTCAACATGCCTCTCAGCAATTTCCTTGGGATGTCTACTTTCCAAAATGGGGTCATTTGGGTTTTTTTTTTTACTGCCCTGCCATTTTAGCACCTCAAGAAATGAGATAGGCAGTCATAAATTAAAAGCTGTGTAAATTCCAGAAAATGTACCCTAGTTTGTAAACGCTATAACTTTTGCGTAAACCAATAAATATACGCTTATTGACATTTTTTTTTACTAAAGACATGTGGCTGAATACATTTTGGCCTAAATGTATGACTAAAATTTAGTTTATTCGATTTTTCTTATAACAAAAAGTAGAAAATATTATTTTTTTTCAAAATTTTCAGTCTTTTTCCGTTTATATTGCAAAAAAAAAAAATCGCAGAGGCAATCAAATACCATTAAAGGAAAGCTCTATTTGTGGGAAGAAAAGGACGCAAATTTCGTTTGGGTACAACATTGCATGTCCGCACAATTTACAGTTAAAGCAGCGCAGTGCCAAATTGTGAAATCACCTCTGGTCATTAAGCTGCGTAATGGTCCGGGGCTTAAGTGGTTAATAAAACACACAGACCTGACCGGAGAGGTGAGGAGGATTCTGGGAGGTCACATGACATCACTCTTATCTCTATTAATAAAACGCAGACCTGACCGGAGAGGTGAGGAGGATTCTGGGAGGTCACATGACATCACTCTTATCTCTATTAATAAAACACAGACCTGACCAGAGGGGTGAGGAGGATTCTGGGATTCTAACATGATATTCCTATTGGTTCCTCAATACAGAGATTTCCTCTTGTGAAGTCAGGTGATCATATGACCATCACAGTGCCTCCATGTGACTCCCTAAAACCTGAGAGACAGAAGATTCTAGAAGTCACCAAGAAGATGATGGAGCTGCTGACAGGAGAGGTGAGCGGTGCCGGGAATTCTGGGACATTATCCAGTAACAGACAAGGGATGTGTCTGGATGGTGACTGTATCATTGTGTGTGTCAGGTTCCTATAAGGTGTCAGGATGTCACTGTCTATTTCTCCATGGAGGAGTGGGAGTATTTAGAAGGACACAAGGATCTCTACAAGGACGTCATGATGGACAATCAGCCGCCCCTCACATCACCGGGTAAGAGGAGACTTTATTGTAAAGGAGAGAGCAGTACGGAGGCTCCACCTAGATCCCCCATCATCTGATAAACACATAGAAACAATGTATTCAGTCAGTGTGTGTGTTTCCTACAGATGGGTCCAGTAATGGGAACCCACCAGAGAGATGTCCCCGTCCTCTGTATTCCTGGGATTCCACACAGGAAGGTCACACCATCCCCCACCATCATCAGGTAGATGAGGAACAATTATTGGTAGTTCTGATTTATACACAGCATGTTTGTTACAATGAATGTTTTATTATATATTCAGAGTGGAAACCTCGGGGATTATAATATTGTTGTTAAAGAAGAGTTTATAGAGGAGGATCAAAAGTATGGTGTGATGGATCAGGATTCAGAAGGACATAAGAATATGAAAGAACCACATAATTATGCGAACCCACCAGAGAGATGTCCCTGTCCTCTGTATTCCCGGGATTCCACACAGGAAGGTCACACCATCCCTCACCATTACAAGGTTGGTGGGACGGAGCATCTAGAACACAAAACAGACTCATGGAGATGATGAATGAACTCTTTACAAGATGTTATAATCCTATATTTTTTTGGTTTAGGGTGAAGATCTGATAGATATAAAAGTTGAGGTTAAAGAAGAAGAGAGGTATGTGAGGGATGATCAGCAGTCTATGGAGGAGGATGGAATAACGGGGACATTTATAGAGGAGGACACTCCTACAGAGATCAGCACAGGTGGGTCATTAACACTAAATACATTCCTCCACCCATACTGCTCACTGATTGGTCCAGATTATGAAGTCAACTTTTCACTGTCTGTCTGAAACTGTCTGAGTCTATAAGTGCAAAAATGAGCTAAGTGGAGGTCATGAGGACCCATTTACTAGTCCTGGTTTAGGGGAACCAATCTGCTCATGTCTAGTAATAATCTTTGTATTTCTATTTTAGTAGATGGACGGGAGATGAGGAAAACCTCAGAGGATTGTCTCACTTTGTCTCCAGACTGTAAAGTAGAAGATGAGGACATCACACAGTATAGTCCAGGAGAAAACCTGACTACCTCATATGTCCATCCGGCACCACACAGTGTAGATGGACCATCGTATTCCTCTTATCCTGAGGAATCTCAGACTGTGCGGGACGGTGCCGGACCATCGTATTCCTCTTATCCTGAGGAACCTCAGACTGTGCGGGACGGTGCCGGACCATCGCATTCCTCTTATCCTGAGGAACCTCAGACTGTGCGGGACGGTGCCGGACCATCGTATTCCTCTTATCCTGAGGAATCTCAGACTGTGCGGGACAGTGCCGGACCATCGTATTCCTCTTATCCTGAGGAACCTCAGACTGTGCGGGACGGTGCCGGACCATCGTATTCCTCTTATCCTGAGGAACCTCAGACTGTGCGGGACGGTGCCGGACCATCGTATTCCTCTTATCCTGAGGAACCTCAGACTGTGCGGGACGGTGCCGGGCCATCGTATTCCACTTATCCTGAGGAACCTCAGACTGTGCGGGACGGTGCCGGACCATCGTATTCCTCTTATCCTGAGGAACCTCAGACTGTGCGGGACGGTGCCGGGCCATCGTATTCCTCTTATCCTGAGGAACCTCAGACTGTGCGGGACGGTGCCGGACCATCGTATTCCCCTTATCCTGAGGAACCTCAGACTGTGCGGGACGGTGCCGGACCATCGTATTCCTCTTATCCTGAGGAACCTCAGACTGTGCGGGACGGTGCCGGACCATCGTATTCCTCTTATCCTGAGGAACCTCAGACTGTGCGGGACGGTGCCGGACCATCGTATTCCTCTTATCCTGAGGAACTTCAGACTGTGCGGGACGGTGCCGGACTATCGTATTCCTCTTATCCTGAGGAACCTCAGACTGTGCGGGACGGTGCCGGACCATCGTATTCCTCTTATCCTGAGGAACCTCAGACTGTGCGGGACGGTGCCGGACCATCGTATTTCTCTTATCCTGAGGAACCTCAGACTGTGAGGGACGGTGCTGTTTTTCCAACAGATAAGAAGTTTCCTTGTGCCGAGTGCGGGATGTGTTTCCATTCTAAATATCGTCTTAATGAACATAAAAGATCTCACACAGGGGAGAAGCCGTATTCCTGTTCTGAGTGCGGGAAATGTTTTTCAGTGAAGTCTTATCTTTCCACACATCAGAGATTACACACGGCGGAGAAGCCGTATTCCTGTTCTGAGTGCGGGAATTGTTTTTCAGTGAAGTCTTATCTTTCCACACATCAGAGATTACACACGGGGGAGAAGCCGTATTCCTGTTCTGAGTGCAGGAAATGTTTTTCACTGAAGTCCAATCTTTCCACACACCAGAGATTGCACACGGGGGAGAAACCGTATTCTTGTTCTGAGTGCGAGAAATGTTTTTCAGAGAAGTCCCAGCTTTCCAAACATCAGAAATCTCACATGGGGGAGAAGCCTTTTTCCTGTCCTGAGTGTGGGAAATGTTTTACATATAAGTCCAGTCTTTCCAAACATCAGAGAATACACACGGGGGAGAAGCCTTTTTCCTGTTCTGAGTGCGGGAAATGTTTTTCAGAGAAGTCCAAGCTTTCCACACATCAGAGATCTCACACGGGGGAGAAGCCTTTTTCCTGTCCTGAGTGCGGGAAATGTTTTTCACAGAAGTCCAATCTTTCCACACATCAGAGATCTCACACGGGGGAGAAGCCGCATTCCTGTCCTGAGTGTGGAAAATGTTTTTCAGATAAGTCCAGTTTATATACACATCAGAGATCTCACATGGGGGAGAAGCCGCATTCCTGTCCAGAGTGCGGGAAATGTTTTTCAGATCAGTCCAATTTTTACAAACATCAGAGATTGCACACAGCGAAGAAGTGACTTTCCTTTCATGAGTGCGGGAAATGTTTTTCAGATAGGTCCACTGTGACAGGGGTCACTTTGGGCAGAGGGTGAATGAGAACCCCACTATGATCTGTGCTAGTCAGATTCAATGCTGTATATACATTGTATATATTGTGTGTAAATTGTGTGTTGGCTGCTGTGTACTAATTGCTGTGATGGGGTGTGATTGCATTCTATTGTCTATTGTGGCTTGTGGTAATTAAGTCTGTAATTATAGGTATTATAAACTAGCAGACAGACAGTCTGAGGAACATAAAGGTTATGCATAGTCATTTAAGATGTAAAGGGATTAGCTAATAAACCCACCTGTTGTCTGCTAAGAGCTGTCAGATGTGTATTGGGAGCTCGTTATGTAACTATTGTGTGAAGTCCTTTGATACTGGGTACTGTAGTTTAAAAGACAGTGAGGCTAGCCTGAAGGTCATGTGTCTGAGTCATCAGCTGTAGTTAATTAGCTCATGTAAATTAGGTCTGGTCAAAGGTGTATTGTCAGAGGAAAATGAGGAATGTAAGAACCTCCTCTCTGTGTGTATAAAACTTGAAGTTTGTCAATAAAGAATGTCAGACCTGCTGGAAACTTCATACAGAGTGTTTGTCTCGTATATCTGGGAGAATTATTCCTATGGGAAGCGGTCGCCTGACTGTGGAGTGTCTGGTAGCTGCTGTGTGTTCGGAAATGGAATATAGCTAAACGACGTTAACCCCTGTTGTTACATTGGTGGCAAGCAGCGGATTGATTCCCACAGCCGGAAGGACAGCTACAGGAGGACACTCCAAACCACCACAGTGAATGACCAGCTATGCAGCCTGCAGGAAAGCCACGCTAAAAGACTTAATTGAGAGCCGTGGAGGGACCGGTGGGACAAAGAACAAGGCCACCCTGATCAGTGAGCTAGCCGAGATGGATCAGAGGGATGCTGATGCAGGACCCCGGTCAGTTGAAGACTTGTTTCAGCAGCGAGTTCGAGAGCGGTTGGCATTATATGGTGATAACCCATCAGAGACCGCCATACAGAATGCCATTGGAGACATCCAGCTTTAGGATGAGCGACAAGAGAGAGAACTAGAGCGGCAACATGAGCGGAGAATGACGGAAATACAGCAATCGGAGACAACACCTAAAGATGCAGCGCCTCTCCATAAGTTGCCCTTTCGGGCATTCAAACTATTTAAGGAAGGAGAGGAGGAAATTGAAGCGTTCCTGCAGGACTTTGAGAGACTATGCCAGATACATGAAGTACGGCCCCAAGATCGGGTCGCCTTACTAGCGAGTAATTTAACTGGCAGAGCAGCGGATGCGTATCGGGCCCTGGAGGATGAGGACGCTAAAGACTATGACCGGGTAAACGAAGCTCTGCTAGCCCGATTTGCCATTACACCCGAAGCCAGCCGGATTAAGTTTTGAGAATCCCAGAAACAAACCCACATAACCTACGTGGAGTGGGCACATCGTCTGCAGCGAGACCTCAAGGGCTGGTTCCAGGGAAGACACGCTCATACCATAGAGGACATCACCCAGCTAGTACTCTTAGAACAGTTCTTTAACCACACCCCTCCGGTATTACAGGATTGGGTGCGAGATAAGCGTCCACGGACTGTACAGCAAGCGGCTACTTTGGCCGATGAATATCTGGACTCTCGAAGGTCAGGCGAAAGCGAGCGCTATCCACTATCTCGGGCCAGTTTACCAGCCCCTAACCCAACTTCAGCACCACCTCCAGCGGCCACTTATCCTCAGCAGCCCAGGTTCAACTCCCAGGACTACTCACAACCCATCAGGTGTTTCGGGTGTAAACAGCTAGGGCACAAAAAGCCAGACTGTCCATTGAATCCAGCCAGGCAGTCCCAGTCGTGGAGACAGCCAGCAAGGGGGAATCCCCACACATCCATGCCTGCGGCCCTCTGCGTTGAGGAGGAAGAACATTGGGGCGTCCTGCACGAGGCTGATCCAATACAAGCAGCTAACCGGGACAACAGGCAACAACACAGGCAGACTGTCCGGGTTAATGGAACGGTAGCCAATGGCCTATGTGATAGTGGCGCTACCATGATTCTACTACAGAAGAACCTCATCCCAGAGAGCCAACACACCGGTGACACTGTAGCCGTAAGAGTAGCGGGAGGTACCATCTTCCGGCTACCCGTTGCCCGTGTTCACCTGGATTGGGGGGTTGGTTCGGGACACGTGAATGTGGGGGTGATGAAGGATTTGCCAGCGCATGTACTACTGGGGAATGATTTGGCCCCCCTCAATTCTGCTTACGCCCTGATGGGCCCCGCTGAAGCCAACCCAGCGCCCTTCACATGCTTAGCTCTGCGGTGTGATGCAATAGGGTGGCTGCCCTAAAGCTGCCCCCTGGAGGGAATCCTGCCTCGTTGGAGATGTGCCTCCTCCTCCTCTCCAAGTAGAGTCAGTGACCTAATCATCCCCTCCCTGCTCGTCACTGGAGCAAATCTAGCAGTATGCTGCAGCTGGGGGGAACATGACTGCCAGTTTCTTGTCCTTCTTGGGCACTCCCTCTTTCTAGACTCACGTTACTCCCTTCCTCAACATGGGTACCATCATCAGAGCCTTCAAATCACTGTGCATCCTCCGCCAACAACACACTACACGGGGCCGACGTGCAGGCAGCCTTATATAGTGTGGGGCGTGGACTTAGTCCCCCTGAGCCATGATTGGCCAAAGGCACCTTGACCGTAAGTTACTGGCCTCCGGGGGAACGGCAAAAGAGGAACAGGGGATCCTAAAACCACTAGCAAAGCCCTCCTCCAGCAACCTAGCGGCACCTCTATCGGGATATCTATTGAGAAAGGGAAGCATCCTTTCCACCCATACTGGAGTCGTTCCCCTTACCCGCAGGCTCTCCAGAGCGGCTCTTTCCACGCTTGAAGCACTTGGACAAGGCATGGCTACCCCCGCACCCTTAACACCCATGCTTGAAGCGGCAGGTTGAGCCATACTTGCACGTACCCTCATTAAACTGCCAGCAGTCGCCCCAACGTTTTTCGGTCGGTTGTCCTGAGGCCGAGGCACCTCCGACCCCCCCCCCCCCCCCCGAAAAAACTGATTGGGAGCCCGCGACGCCGTCATCAGCTTCATCCACAAGTTGATGTCCTTATGATCCCAGCGCAGCGCAGGTCTGATGGCCATCCGTTGTCAGAACTGCTCGTCATATCGTAACCATGCTACGCCCCCATATGTCCGGTGTGCCTCGCTAATGGCCTCCAAATAAATAAACAGCCCGGAACAGTGCTCCGGGGCCTTCTCCCCTATCACGCGTGCCATAATCGCAAAAGCCTGCAACCAGTTGGTGAATGTGCGGGGAATCAAACGATAACGTTTTTCCTCATCCTCTTTCTTGGTCTCCTCCGGCTTCAGCCTATCCAGATTAAATTTCTCCAGGGGCAGTAGCGTAAAAATCTCCACATACTCACCCTTCCAAATCTTCTCTCTGACGTCCGCCTTGAGATGAGTGCCCAGGGGAGCCTCAAAACAGATGTATAGCTTGTTTTTTGCCGCATCCACCAGCCTGACGGCCTCCTTTTTCTTTTCCCCTGCAGCCTCCTGACCGCTCGCCGTAGATGCCCCCCCCCCCGGCCCCCCGGGGGGTACCACCCCCTCAGTTCCAGTCACCGCCCCTGCAGCAGTTACCCCTGGTGCCCCAACCGCCTGAGAGGAACCCCCCTGCGGAACCCATGCCACCACAGGCGACGCAGTGTCGCCGCCACCCACTTCAAACCGCCTGACCAAATCCTTCAGTCCCGACAGTAAATCCAATTTTACTTGTGTAGCGGGGTATTGCCCTTTAACCTCCCAGAGACTACAGTACCCAGTGAGCAACGGGACACCCAGGGTGCATTGCCCCGCGCAAGGACTGCTGGGGTGGGTTATATAACTGAAGGGCGGGGCTGAGTTCGGTCTCTTTGGACACTGCCGCCCAGCAAGTGGAACTCTCGATCGAGCTTGCTGAGATACAAGGCCTGAAGCCTCGGCCTTTCTCCAAAGAGCCTTCCGCTCTCGCTGAGGGACGTCTTTTCCTGCTGTTGCTCTATCATCGCAAGGAGGCCCGAAGACCCGAAGGTCCTGAGATCTGTGTACCAAGACACAGCAGCGGAAGATACGGACACGGACTGGTCCGGTTGGGTGAGAGAGCACCTGCTCAGAGAACTATATAGGATCTCTAGGCCCAATAACTGTCATCCGGAGTTATCACTAGTGTTTGCTGCTGCGCGCTGGAGAGACAGTGCATCGGAGTAATCTTAGAGATTTGTTCTAAATCCACCAATTTATCCAAACCCCTTTTACCCTGTGGATTACAGTTTATTTCTTCAAAAAGTGCACCACCGTTTGCTAGCGAAGATTTTCCCCTACAGAACTTCTACACAGTACAGTCAGGCCTGACTTAGCGTAGACATCTCTGGGCGCCATTTTGTCCACGAGGGAGGATAGCTGCAGCGGGGACCGTTGGTGTTCTGCATAGTACTGTATACCTATCTGTTTGTTGAGATACTCTTTTATTGCAGGGCTCTGCACATGACAGAAGGAAGTGAGTTTGGGTAGGATGGCGGGTCCGTTTTCAGATCTGCCGATGGGGGACCTGGTGGTTTCGCCGTTGGGGGTGGTGCCCAAGCGGCAACCGAATCAGTTTAGGCTCATTCATCACTTGTCTCACCCGAAGGGTGGTTCGGTGAATGATGCGATCGATCCTGCCCTGTGCACAGTGTCGTATGCGTCCTTTGACAAGGCTGTGCGCTGGGTGCAGCGGTTTGGGAGGGGTGCGCTCATGGCAAAAACTGACATTGAGTCGGCGTTTTGCCTGCTGCCAGTACACCCGGATAGTGTCAGACTGTTGGGATGTTGCTGGGAGGGGGCTTATTTTGTGGACAGATGTTTGCCTATGGGTTGCGCAATTTCCTGTTCTTATTTCAAATTGTTCAGTTCTTTTTTGGAATGGGTGGTCAAGGATTTGTCGGGCCTGGGCTCGATTTTGCATTATTTGGATGATTTCCTGGTGATAGGTCCGTCGGATGACCGGACCTGTCTTATTTTGTTGTCCACCATTCATCATATTTTCAAGGTTTTTGGCGTTCCACTTGCGCAGGACAAGACTGAGGGGCCTGTTACGGTGTTAAAATTTTTGGGCATAGTTATTGATACGGTTAGGATGGAATGCAGGCTTCCGGAGGACAAGTTGGCTGATCTCCGGGAGTCGGTGGCGTCTGTAGCCCGTAGTTCGAAGGTGCAGTTGAAGGAGTTGCAATCGGTGTTGAGTAAGCTCAACTTTGCTTGCAGGATTATGCCCATGGGTAGGGTGTTCTGCAGGCGTTTGGCGGCTGCCACTGCTGGGGTGAGGGCCCCGCATCATTTCATTCGCTTGGGCCGGGAACACAGGGCCAATTTGCAGGTGTGGGATACGTTTTTGGATAAATATAATGGGCGGTCATTTTGGATGGCACTGGTGGTACAGGCGAACGAATTGGAGCTCTTTACTGGCGCGGCGGGGTCGGTGGGTTTTGGGGCTTATTTCCAGGGGAGGTGGTGTGCTGACAGGTGGCCGGAGGCATTGCCGGAGTCGGAGTTGATCAGGAATTTGATGCTGCTGGAGTTGTTCCCTATAGTGTTGGCAGTAGAGCTGTGGGGGGGAGAGTTGCAGAACCGGAGGGTTCGTTTTCATTGTGATAACATGGGGGTGGTGCAGGCTATCAACTCTTTGACGGCATCGTCACTGCCAGTGGTGCGTTTGTTGCGCTATTTAGTGCTTAGGTGTTTAGAATTGAACATTGTGAAATGACTTTGGCTAACATGTCCCTGCTCCCCAAACCACTTAAGGACCACACACTCCCACAAATCTATAGACCTATCTCGGTCATTAACAATGACCTAAAATTTTTTAGTCGTGTTCTCGCAGACAGACTAGCCAGTATTATTGAATCTCTGACCTCCTCAGACCAATCGGGTTTCATCCCTAACAGACTTATCACTGACAACATCCGTCTCACTATGAACATACTCCAAGATGCTAATCACCACAAAAAACAAGCCCTCCTGCTGAGCCTGGACATCAACAAAGCTTTTGACAGCGTTCTCTGGCCTTACCTTTTCACAGTTTTACAGCGCATGGGCTTCAAAGATGAATTCCTCAGAGGAATACAGGCACTATACCACAACCCTAGCACACGTATTAAATTACCAGGGTGCAACTCTGGGTTTTTCACACTGGGCAGGGGCACCCGTCAGGGTTGTCCCCTGTCATCTTTATTATTTGCCCTGGCCATGGAACCCCTAGCTACAGCTATTAGGCATCATCCAGATATATCCGGCTACTCCTTAGCGTCGACCCCTTTCAAACTTTGCATGTACGCGGATGATGTCATGCTTTTTTTGACCCAGCCCCAAATCTCACCTAACTTACTTGCCTTGTTGTCTAATTTTGCATCTATTTCGGGTCTTACACTTAATGTTACTAAATCTACTGCACTCCCCATCAACTTACCCCCTGCTCAGTGTGAAACGCTAAAAAAATCCTTCCCCTTTCAGTGGTCATCGGATAAAATTCCCTATCTTGGCATTTATATCTCGCAACACTGGTCTACTGTTTTTCAGGCGAACTATCCTGCATGTGTGCCCCAGATTAAAAACTTGCTAAAAATGTGGAGCTCTTATCGCATTTTGTTTCTTGGGAGAGTCACGGCAATTAAAATGACCCTGCTCCCAAAACTTTTGTATCTCTTCAGGGCCCTCCCTATAATTATACCCAAGTCCTTTATAGATAAATTACAGAGGGAGATTAATAACTTTATCTGGCAGAACAAGAAACCCAGATGCCCCAGATTGGTGTTGTACAGATCCCAAAGGGCTGGAGGCCTAGGCCTACCAAACCTTTGGTTGTATTTTTTAGCGGCTCAATTTTCTCAAATGGCTCAATGGAGTATCCCTAACTCAAGGGTTCCCTGGGTCATGTTTGAATCTCTGTCCATCAAACCCTATTGTCTTCCAACCAACTTGGCGCATAAACTCTCCTCCCTTAATTCCGTGGTGACTCACGCCCTTATTCTTTGGAACTGGTATAAAACAAAATTAGGCCTCGTTACCCCTGCTCCCCCGGGTTCTTCCTTTTTAGGTGATCCCTTATTTGCCAAGGCATTTGTATGCCCCCATAGCTTCTCGTGGTGGATATCCAACTCCCTGGTCACACTACGTGACCTCCAAATAGATGGTGCTTTTGCCTCGTTTGACCTTCTTCGAACCCGTAAACAGGTCCCACCTAGAGAGTACTATAGGTATCTACAAATCAGGCACTTTTTTAGCTCCCATTTTGCACTCCCCCTGTCTCACCCCATCTCACCCCTCTTCTGTCTTTGAACGGATCTGCCGTGACTCTCCCAGGGGCAAAGGTCTTATTTCGTTGCTATATAGTGATACGTTAGCCTCGACCTTCTCAGAGGAGCCTCCATATAAAACCAAGTGGGAGGCCGACTGTGGGGAACAGTTCTCTCCCGAGGACTGGGACATCATGCTGGATAACTTGCACAAGGCCACAAAGTCCCTGGCAGTGAGGGAAACTGCCTACAAAGTCCTTACAAGGTGGTATTATACCCCGTCCAGACTTCAGACTGTTTCCTGGTACCTCGGGTTTATGCTTCAGGGGTTGCTCTCTTCTAGGCACCTTTAGGCACATATTTTGGTATTGTGAGAAGCTCACCCCAGTTTGGGATAGGGTATCTGCTTTAGCCTCGGATATCCCAGGGACCCCTCTACAACTCACAATCTCAATGGGTCTCCTGGGGGCACCGTTCCCGGGTGTCCTCCGCAGGCATGAATGCCTCATACACACGATTTGTGTCTCCACTTTGTGGAGCATTGCCCTGCACTGGAAGACCCCTGCTGTGCCACTCCCTTCTATCCTAACCAGAATGGATGCTATAATGCTGATGGAGAGGATTTTGTAAACCTTGCAGGATAGAATGAACTTATTTGACCAAAGATGGGAATCCTGGACGACTCATAGGAATGTTCTACTGTCTTGAGCCTAGCTTCTACTTTATGTAGCGTAATCCTTTAATGGGGAATGCCTCCGTGTATACCTGAGCTTCCCATCTTTTGTCCTGATTATTACTAATCTGTAGGATCCTCATTCTTTGATGTTTTTTCTGATATGCTTCAAATTTTTGTTTTATGTTTAGTTTTTTTTTAGTTTTTTCTTTCCTGTTTTTTTGTTTGTTGTTTTCCGCATACATTGATGATTTGGAATATACGATATTTACTGACTTTTGATTGTATGCTTTCTTTATTCCAATAAAAAACGTTTGTAAACAAAATGAATTGAACATTGTGGTGTGTGCTGTGCATATCCCTGGGGTGGTCAATGAGGTGGCTGATGCGCTCTCTTGTTTATAGTGGGACAGATTTCGGCTGCTGGCTCCGGAGGCGGAGCAGTGCGGGGTTCCGTGCCCAGGTGGATTGTGGGATCTCATGTTGGAACGGTGATGGCGTTGGTTCGGAGGTCTGTTGCGGAATCTACCTGGCTGTCGTATGAGCGTGTGTGGTGGGAGTGGTACGAACTGGTTAGTGTTCTTGGGGTCGGTACCTCGGCGGAAGACAGGCTCCATGTGTTGTTGTATTTTCTGGGGCGTAATTGTGAGCAAGGGGTGTCAGTGGCGTCTTTGAACATCAAAATGGCGGGTTTAGCGTTCTTGTTCCACTTGGGGGGGGGTGGAGGATGTCACAAAGGCTTTTGTGGTGCGCAAGGCTTTGCGGGGTTATCGTAAGGGGCGCGTGAAGCCTGATTCCAGGCGGCCGGTGTCCTTGGCAATGTTGGAAGTGCTAGTTGGTGTGTTGCCCCGGGTGTGCGTTTCTATGTTCGAGGTTCAGTTGTTTCGCACGGCTTTTGTGGTAGCGTTTTTTGGGGCATTGAGGGTGGGTGAATTGGTTAGCCCTTCTAAGTCAGTGGCGGGGGGTTTGGATGTCGCGGATGTGAAGGGGCATGGGGACTCTGTCATGTTGGTTATTCAGAAGTCGAAAACCGACCAGTTGGGAAAAGGGACTAATGTGGTGATGGGTAGGGTGCCCGAGCTGGGTTTATGCCCGGTGCAGGTGCTCCGGGAGTGGTTGGTGTTGCGCCCTCCTGGAGCGGGTCCTCTGCTGGTTCGCGAAACTGGGAAGCCCCTGTCCAGGTATCAGTTTGATGCGGTGTTAAAACGTTGCCTGGGGGCCGGGGGGTTCAATGCTGCTGATTATTCCTCCCATTCTTTCAGAATTGGGGCGGCGACCGAAGCTTCCCGTTGGGGGCTGAGCGATGAGATCCTGCAGCGAATTGGTCGCTGGGAGTCACAGCGGTTCAGGCTCTATGTTCGCCCTCACCTGCTGTAGGGTCAGGGGGGGGGGGATTCTACCCTCTGTGTTACTCTTCCTGGTTGTGTGTTGTGGGGTTTTTCTGGGGGTGTGCGTTGGGACGTACGTGTGGTGCCTTGTGTCTGTATCTATGTCTTTTGTGTTCTTTTCTTCTAGGCCTGGTGTGTTTGATGTGGATCCTGGGCCATTCCTACGTACACTGGGGAGCAAAACGGGCATTGGTCAGGCCAGAAGGCAGGCAAATGGGCTTTCATCGGGGGGAGGCTACGGTGCGCTGGATCGGGATCCCAGGCATGCTCTGGTCTAGGGTCTTGCCGGAGATCCATCATTATGCCCGGTTGGATAGGCCGCCGGACGTGCTTCTGCTGCACGTTGGGGGCAATGACCTTTGTCTCAGGTCTTCCCGGGACCTCATCAGGGATGTTAAGTGGGATTTCCTCCGGCTTTGGACTGCCTTTCCAAATACTATAGTAGTTTGGTCAGACATTGTGGGGAGGTTGTCTTGGCGGGGGGCCCGGTCGGTTGATAAGATCAATAAGGCGAGGGTGAAGGTAAACAAGGCGGTGGCTAAGTTTGTTTCCCGGAATGGGGGGTTGGTTGTTCGCCATTGCGAACTGGACGGGGAGTATGGCCTCTATTTACGGGGGGATGGAGTTCACTTGTCCACGGTGGGTATTGACATGTGGGTCCTGGGGCTCCAGGACGGGCTACAACGTGCCTTACGGCTGTGGCGGGCCGCACGAGTGTAAGGGGTCACACGGTGGGCGTCTGTGGCAGTGGTCACGGGTTCCTGAAGGTCGGATGGTGATGGTGTATATATATATATTCATATGTGTATATCAGTTATGGTGGTAGGGGTGGTGGCCTGTCTCGGGATGGGCACCTCCCTTATCTGGTTATGGGCTATTGATCATCGGGCTGATTGGCGGAAGGAAGAGCGAGCCATTGTCTCTTGAGCCGATGGAATCGCGGCTGGAGGCCAGGATACGGTGGAGATCATGGACAGCCGATGAGATAGCAGTTTGGTACCTTCTTTCAGGAACCCAGGCGCAGCAAGTTAAAAAATATGTTGAAAAATGTTTGTGGTAAATATATATATATATATATTTATGGAAAGATATATATATATATATATATATATATATATTTATTTATTAAAAAAGGTTATTTTTATAAAGTTATTTTATACGTTATCTTTTGGAATAATAAAGGGGCCTTTGTTGGCCAATTAATCCAGAAGATGTCTTGTGGTTACTTAGATAAGTAAGTTTAGTAATAAGGATAAGGGGTTGTTTAATGCAGCATGCACACTAGCATTACACCAGTCATGTTCCATGCGGTAATACTGATGTCTGTAGTCATAAGGGGGTGGTGTATAGGGATGAGCCCGATGTTCTAGTCGAACGTAAGAACATTTTGGGGCATTCACGGGAGATTAGCACTGCAATATCGCATGCACTTGACCTGCATGCTTTGGCCAATCACAGCACGCTCTCCTGTGAGAGCCATGATTGGCCAAAGGCAGGGTGCCTTTGGCCAATCATGGTTCAGGGGCTAAGTCCACGCCCCACACTATGTAAGGCTGCTTAGTGTAGTGTAATGAATGAGAGCAGCAAAATGATATTCCTAAAGGAAAAAATGTCATTTAAAACTGCTTGCGGCTGTAATGTATTGCCCCACACCCCCAGTCTATTACCAGGCCCTTTGGGTCTGGTATGGGTATTAAGGGGAACCCGGAACCATTTTTTTTAAATGGCATGGGGGTCCCCCTGAAATCCATACTAGACCCCTCAGGTCTGGTATAGATTTTAAGGTGAACCCCACTCCCACATTTTTTTAAAAATGGCATAGGGTTCCCCCCAAATCCATACCAGGCCCTTCAGGTATGGATTTTAAGGGGAGCACTGAGCCAAAATAGAAAAAAATGGTGTGGGGGTCCCCCTAAAATCCATACCAGACACTTATCTGAGCATGCAACCTGGCAGGCCACAGGAAAAGGGGGGATGAGAGAGTGCCCCCCCTCCTGAACCATACCAGGCCACATGCCCTCAACATGGGGAGGGTGCTTTGGGGTCCCCCCTAAAATACCTTGTCCCCATGTTAATGGGGACAAGGGCCTCTTCCCCAAAACCCTTGCCGGTGGTTGTGGGGGTCTGCGGGCGGTGGCTTATCAGAATCTGCTTAATAAGGAGGCCCCCAGAACCCGGCCCCCCTATGGGTATCGGGTACATTGTACCCCTACCCATTCACCAAAAAAAGTGTCAAAGTAAAAATGACAGGAGACAGTTTTGGACTTCCTTTATTTTAAAAAAAGTGTCCGGCGATGTCCATCCATCTTTAATCACAGTGCCGACGACCCGAGATTTTTTTTTAAATAAAATGAAAAAGCTCCGCCTCCATGGGAGGCGTCCAGTCGACTGCAGCATTTTCATGATGACAGCTGTTATATAGTTGAGGGTGGGGCCAGCCGGTGATGTAAATGGGTAACTTCGCCCCCTCTGACATCGCGTGATGTCACATGATGTTAGAGGGGGGCGGGGTCACCCTTCTGGGGGGGCCCCAAAGCACCCTCCCCATGTTGATGGCATGTGGCCTGGTACGGTTCAGGAGGGGAGCGCTCTCTCATCCCCCCTTTCCCTGCGGCAGGTTGCATGTTCGGATAAGGGTCTGGTATGGAATTTAGGGAGGTGCACCCCCACACCATTTTTATTTATTTTTGGCCCGGGGTTCCCCTTAAAATCCATAACAGACATGAAGGGATTTTAGGGAAGAAACCCCCACGCCATTTTTTTTACAAAATGTTGGCGCTGTTTTTTTCAATGATTTTTATCCATATTGCAGGGATCCGACAATTCATTACAGCCGCGAGTAGTTTTAAATGAATTTTTTACCTTTGGAAATGTCATTTTGCTGCAGGGACTGTTCTAAACAGGGGAAACGTGCTACTTTACAGGCATACTATAGACACCCCCAGGTACGATATTTAAAGGAATATTTCACTTTTATTGTTTCACTTTAAGCATCATTAAAATCACTGCTCCCGAAAAAACGGCTGTTTTTAAAACTTTTTTTTGCATTGATACATGTCCCCTGGGGCAGGACCCGGGTCCCCAAACACTTTTTATGACAATAACTTGCATATAAGTGTAGCGGGGTCTCCTTTAAGGCCCCGGGACTACGTTACCCATAACCCCGTTCGGCACCCAGGGTGCATTTGAGCCACCGCAGAGACTCATGGGTGGGACTATTTAAGAGGAGGGTGAGGCTGAGCTCGGCCTCTTTGGACACTGCGCTGCTATCAACAGGTCTTCCTGTGCGGATCTGCGGCAGTACAAGGCCTGAAGCCAGGGCTTTGCACAACTGCCAGAGAGCCTTCCACCCCACTGCGAGCCCAGGTGGCGTCTGACTTCTCCAAGTTGCGGACATCAGTTGGACCGGGGACCCGGCCGTTGCAGACGCTGTGTGCGGAGACACAGTCGGTGGAAGTCCCGGACTGGGATCGCGTCCAGGGTGGTGAGCGAGCACCTGCTCAATCAAAAAGAGAAATACTTTACTTTGATTAGGCCTAGAGACTGCCTTGGCCCACCAAGTTTGTCTGTTGTTCCACCGAGGACTAGTAGCAGAACTGGGTCGTGTAGTCTCTGGTGAAGTGCTCTTCTATTACCTATCGTGTGGATTACAAATACTGTTCTTTCTATATGTGCACCACCGTTCAAGCTGCATGCAAAGAACTTGTTCCCCAAGAGACTAAGTTATATATGAGTCAGGCCTGACCAGGAGTTAGAACTTTTTGTTGCTGCACCATAAGGGCGCATAGATAGGGACAGCTGCACTTGCCGCGTAATCGCCAGCATCCTCAGTGTGTACTATACTTACAGTTGCAGGGCTCTGCAGACAATATATGTGTTATGTGTTAATCTATGCCTTTTACACAAAAGTAAACCAGTTATACTTTAACACTTTGCCCTCAGTGTGTTATCATTGGGCATATATTGCTAGATTGTGATAAGATAAAAAAAAACTTAGACTAACTGTGCCAGCGTGGGTCGAGTAGATTGCCGGGGGTTGGCGGTGCTGTATTTCAGGTCCCGAAACAAATTCAGCGGCTCTCTTAACTTTGGGTAGCGCTACATAAGCCTTTGAAATTCGCACTTATGATTTTCCATGTTGGTCTCCCATAGACTTTAAAGGTATTTGCACAAAATTTTTTGCCTGTTCACATGTTCTGCTGCGAACCGAACTGGGGGAAGTTCGGCTCATCCCTAGTGGTGTATATCTAATGGTAAACGGAGACAGTAGAGGCAAACGCCTATCAGACTGTAGTGGATACCGGATGGGTAGTGCAGCAAGTCATAGGATCAAACCTCAGGGTATTTGTGAGTAATCAGGTGGTATTGGCACAACATATGCAGAGAAATTATGTACAATAAATTGCAGTAGGATTGGCAAAACAGTCATAAAAACTTGAAAGAAAAAAACATGAACGTATAAACAAGCACAAATAACGATTCCCGCAGGAGTGTCCATGGAGGAAAAAAGTGTTTTTTTTCCTCCATGGCTTTCACCACCACTTGCAATTTAGCGGGGTACAGCATGGCATGGGGAATTTGTAATGTGCGCAGCCTGCATTTCACATCATCGTATTGGGCCCTCAGCTTCTGGACCTCCACTGAGAAATCCGTAAAAAAAAGAGATCTTTGGGGAGAGGATTGGCCATCTTGGCTGCCTCTGGCTGGTGCCCCGGCCTCTTCTTCATTCTGCCGGGTTATTGTTCTAGTTGTCGGGCGCCACTGCAGTGTTGATCGGGTGGAGGAGCAGACTGCAGGGAAGCCCCCACACCGTTGCTGGCTGCTGGGGGAGAGCTGTAAAGCTGATTATATGCTGAAAATCGGCAGTAGCACAGAGCTCAGTGTCCACTCACCTCGGCAGCTTTGCCATGCCCCATCGTATTTTAGTGTATTTGTGATAATTTCTGCGCACACACAATAGGACAGCGCTGTGACACATAATGCTCTTCTAGGTGATAAAGGGAATACTTACCTTTGTTACAGCAGCAGTCCGGTATAAGTTATTTCTGTAGGTATTTGAGTTGTTACACATAGCGCAGGTTTTATTCTATTTATATTGGTGACATAATTGCCCAAATCTGGGGATCAGGAGCCATTTCCACCCTTTACTCTCGGCTGGGGTTCTTTGTATCCATATAACAGATGTTCTACATGACTAAATCTGACATCAATTTTACTGCAAAATCAAAGGGGACAAAATGTCTCCCCCGAGCAGTAATATATTTCTATCCCCCTTGGTGGGAGTGGAGATGACCCCCCATCTATAAGGATACACAGTACATACACACACAGCACAAGGCCGTGTTCACGCTACGAGATGTTTCTCTGGGCTGAAAATCCACTGAAATCCACAAGGTGGCAGACAAGAAGTCTCTATGGAAGACAGGAAGTGATGTCAGGTACAGACAGGAAGTTCCGGGTGAGAGGTGAGTCGGGAGGAACTAGAGAGGAGACGTTGCTGGATCTGGCGGCAGAGGAGGTAATATGAAGATTAACCCCTTCAGGGGGATCAGTTGATGATTAATATATCTTCCCTCCAAAGCTGGCCATACATGGTTCAGTTTTATCGTTCAGCCAGCGGGGTGAGTGAAAAAACTGAAGCGATTCCCCCATCCACACATTGGAGGGGGATGGGGGAATCCTCCCCGCTGCACTATTGTATTCTGACAATGGGGGGCGCTCCTCCGCTCTCAGAATACACAGATCAGTGATGAAGCAATTGGCTGCAGCCGCTGATCGAGTGACTTTTATCCGCAGTGACCACACATGGATGGAAATGTGACCGATCCCTGCTGGACCAGCTGAATTTCCATGTATCTATGGTCACCTGAAGTCAGGGCACAAATCCCAGATCACCATGGTGACTAGAAATGACATCCTGGCCCCTGGGCTCTTGTCAGCCCATTCTCACTGTTGGTCTGAATAATGTTTCTGCCTGAAACCCGGACACATTATTCAGACAGGAGGAGCCAGCGGCAGCACCCAATCTGTGAAGTCCAGGGGTGGACTGGTCAGGACAGCGGCATGAGAGGACTCATCTCACTGATCTCCCGCTGCCGATCTTTCTCCTTTCTGTGGCTGCATTACTGTCACCCACAGCATAGTTAAAATCACTGCTCCTGATAAAATTAATGTTTAAAAAAAGTTATATTTTTTGCATTGATGCATGCCCCACAAGGAAGTACCTGGACCCCCCATACCCCTTGTATTGACAATTATACCGTTCAGGTTAGAACATTTCAGCCCATGTCGACTGCAGAGTCCTCCGGCAGATTAAAGAGGAATGAGAGGGACAGAATCTCCAATATGGCACCCCACAAGGTGCTGAGAAACAGGACTACAGAGTCCTTACAGTAGTAACCAGGACAATCCTGCAAAGCAGCCAGCTAAGAGACCAGCCAGGGAGGGACATGCTGCTTTATGTACACATGATGTCCTCTCCTTCCACTCTGCTCTCACACACTGCTGGGGGAGATGTACAGGACATGCAGGAGGACACAGGGGGAGGGGGATTGTATTACTGTCCTACACTCTGAACCCCATGTCCTGTGTTCTGCACCCCATGTTCTGTGTTCTGCACCCTATGTCCTGCACCCCATTTCCTGTGTTCTGCACCCTTCTCCTGCACCCAATGTCCTGTGTTCTGCACCCTGAACCCCATATCCTGCTCCCCATGTCCTGAGTTCTGCACCCTTGTCCTGCATCCTGAAGGTCCTGAGGTGATCTACACCCTTCTCTGGTACCCTGTACCCCATGTGCTCCATTCTGCACCCTCTACCCTTCCCCTGGACCCCATGTCCTGCATTCTGAACCACATGCCCTTCTTCTGCACCTTGACCCCCATGTCTTGTGTTCTGCACCCTTCTCCTGCATCCCACGTGCTGCAGTGACCTACACCCTTCTACAGGGCTGGACTGTAGGGGTGCAACGGATCAAAAAACTCACGGATAGATCCTCAGATCAGAGCCACGGATCGGATCATTTTCGGATCGGCAAAAAAAATAAAAAAAATAATAATAATGTTACACCCACCGGAATTTTCGATTTCACAGTTATTTTCAACACAAAACTGAGCTTATATGCTTAAATACAGTATTTGTAAATCCAACGGACTCTTTACATGTTAAATTTTAAAAGCAGCAGCAAACCTGCTGACCTTACATGGTTGCTAATGTGACAGAACACCTCTGATTTTCACATTTAACTAGATGTTAAATGTGAAAATCAGAGGTGTTCCGTCACATTAGCAATCATGTAAGGTTTGCTGCTGCTTTTAAAATCTAAAATGTAAACAGTCCGATGGAATTCACATTTTGGCTGACTTTGTAATAATTTTAATAGAAGCCCCTCTGGGAAGTAACAAACGTTCACATTTTTCCTGAGATGCCTATGTTTTATACCTTTTATTTTATTTAATTATTATTTCTTCTTATTTTTTTATCAATTTTTTTCACATAGCAATAAAGTTATCACACAGGAGAAAACAATTCCCTGTGTGATAGCAATTGGAGGTGACAGGTTCTCTTTATTGACCCTGTCACTTCCAAAACAGAAGTCACAGCTGAGAGGGGAAGAGCACAGCTCACCCCTCTCACTGTCTGTGTACATAGGCGGCAGGGACAAAAGACTGACTCGGCATCCGGGGGAGGACGGAGACCCGAAGACAGAGCCAGGCAGCCAGCAGAGAGAGGTATGTGGTGGTGGGGGGGGGGAGGGGAGGACGGATGGCAGCTCACCTTATCTGCATGTTCCGGCAATTGAAGCTGTCCGCTCGCACTAACACAGCCCCGCCTCCTCCTAACCCCACGCTGTGATAGACAGAACACATCCCAGCATTGGACACGCATTCTGTCTATCACAGCGCGGAGTTAGGAGGAGGCGGGGCTGTGTGAGTGCGAGCAGAGCGGAGACAGTTTAAATGTGTTTTACCGCTCTGCGGCGCGCCGCGGATCACTGATGTGCCGATCCGAAGTCA
Organism: Rana muscosa; assembly: GCA_029206835.1. Taxonomy (NCBI): domain Eukaryota; kingdom Metazoa; phylum Chordata; class Amphibia; order Anura; family Ranidae; genus Rana; species Rana muscosa. The sequence continues at coordinate 14,324,091 of JARGYO010000094.1, read as the reverse complement.
TTGATCCGTGCGGATCAATGACGATCCGTTGCACCCCTACTGGACTGGGACAAAATCCAGACCGGCCCACACCGCTCCTGCCTATTGAAATGAATGGCCACCACTGCTGAAGCGCTTGCAAAGCACTTCGGCAGCAGCGCTACACGGGTGCATTTAACCTTTAATTTAAAAGGGCTGAGAGACAGAGGGGGAGAGCTGAGAGACAGAGGGGGAGAGCTGAGAGACAGAGGGGGAGAGCTGAGAGACAGAGGGGGAGAGCTGAGAGACAGAGGGGGAGAGCTGAGAGACAGAGGGGGAGAGCTGAGAGACAGAGGAGGAGAGCTGAGAGACAGAGGGGGGTCTGACAGATAGATGGGGGGTCTGAGAGAGGGGAGCTGAGAGACAGAGGAGGGGCTAAAAGAGGGGGGACTGAGAGACACGGGAACTGAGAGACAGAGGGGGGGACTGAGAGATAGAGGGGAGTCTAAGAGACAGAGTGGGGGAGCTGAGAGACAGAGTGGGGGAGCTGAGAGACAGAGTGGGTGAGCTGAGAGACAGAGTGGGTGAGCTGAGAGACAGAGTGGGTGAGCTGAGAGACAGAGTGGGTGAGCTGAGAGACAGAGTGGGGGAGCTGAGAGACAGAGTGGAGGGGGCTGAGAGACAGAGTGGAGGGGGCTGAGAGACAGAGTGGAGGGGGCTGAGAGACAGAGTGGAGGGGGCTGAGAGACAGAGTGGAGGGGGCTGAGAGACAGAGTGGAGGGGGCTGAGAGACAGAGTGGAGGGGGCTGAGAGACAGAGTGGAGGGGGCTGAGAGACAGAGTGGAGGGGGCTGAGAGACAGGGAGCTGAGAGACAGAGGAGGAGAGCTGAGAGACAGGGCCACAAAAAAAAAAAAAAAATTGTGGGCTGCTGTTTGCTGCCACACTCCCGCTGCCGCCGAACTGCATAAAAAAACGGCCCACAAAAAAAAAAAAAAATTAAAACGGCCCACTGAGCCATCGGCCTACCGGGAAATTCCCGGTAGTCCCTATGGCCAGTCCATCCCTGCCCTTCTCTGGTACCTTGCTCCCCATGTCCTGCATTCTGCATTTTGTACACTGTATCTTTCCCCTGCACCCCATGTCCTGCGTTATGCACCTTGCACCACATTTCCTGCACTTTGCACCCCAATGTTCTACATTCTGGACCCTGCTCCCCATGTCCTGAAGTCTGCACAATGTACCCTTCCCCTGCATCCCACGTCCTGCATTCTGCACCCTTCTCCTGCATCCCATGTGCTTTGTTGACCTACACCCTTCTCTGGTACCCTGAACCTTATGTCCTACACCCCATGTCCTGCATTCTGCACCCTTCCCCTGCACCCCATGTCCTGCATTCTGCACCCTTCTCCTGCATCCCATGTCCTGCATTCTGCACTCTTCCCCTGCACCCCATGTTCTGCATTCTGCACCCTTCCACTGCACCCCATGTCCTGTATTCTGCACCCTTCTCCTGCATCCCATGTTCTCCGGTGACCTACACCCTTCTCTGGTACCCTGCATCCCATGGGGGGGGGGGAGAACCACTGGAGGAGTCAATAATGGAGAAAGATCTGGGGGTCCTAGTAGAAGACAGACTGAGCAATAGCATACAATGTCAAGCTGCAGCTACCAAAACCGGCAGAATATCGGCATGCATAAAAAAGGGAATTTTCTCACATCGTCTTCCAGGACGGCACCCTGAGAGATGACTGGTCCCACCTGACAGGAAACACAATTAAAGAAGAGGTCAAAAACCCCGCCCCTCCCTGTGCTCCTCAGTTTTTTGATTGAGTTTCCCCACAGCGAAACGTTTTGTTGTTTTCTAATAGACCCGAAGCAGGGGGCTGGTGGTCTCCTCCTGGGAGCTGGACCGCAGGCTTGTGAAGCCTTTGGGTCTGGTAGGGCTTGCCCTTCCTGGTGGGGGGTTTCCCTATCTTCCTCGGGGGGGCAGCAGAGCTTGGAAGAGCCCCCCCTGAGTGCTGAAGGACCCTGGGTACAATGGGGTACCGAGAACTTCAGGGACCATTGTTTCCTGCTTCCTCCCCCTTACCTGGTGGGTGTCCGTTTTAGCAGGGGGAGCTGGTGGTCGGATTTCCCGCGGGGCACGCCGTTGCGGTGAGCCCCGACTCCTGGGCATCTGGGTCGTGCGGTGTGGCTTGCAGGGGAGAGGAGATGGCACCGGCCATTGCTCGAGCGCCATCTTGCCAGCGGCAGGAATGACCTATCTTCCTCCCTTGCACCGGAAATGACGTCGCCGTGTATCCCACGAGGGCAGGTTACTTTCGGGTCTCTGAGACTTTGGCAAAATGGTGGCGTCCTAGGACACCAGGAGCAGAGGTCTGGCCATCAGTGGAGGCAGGCATCCACAGCCTGCTCTGGCCAGCATCAAGCACCACTCAGCAGGACAAGCTGTGGTGTAGAGATGGAGTGAGAGGAGGGGGCAGCAGCGGCAACAGCAGTGAAGGAGACCACAGGGGGTGAGTCTACCTAGCTGATGGGGGTAATGAGGGGGGAGGGTCCCCTTCATTCTTACCCCTGCAGAGTACAGTAGCGGGTGATTTCTGTTTGAAATTAACATGAAAATGTCTTTCAGGGGAGGACGTTACTGCTCAGGTGGTCGCTAGCCGCCCTAAGTCTAATACTCCTTCCCGTTCCAAGAGGTGTGGATACTGAAACGACAAGTTGTCACAGGACCACACAAAACCCTACAAGTGTATCCACAAATAAGCTGGGAAGGAGACCTCTCAAGTCATGAGGGACTTTCTCTCTGTACAGACGGAGATGTTAACGACCCTCAAGGCTTTTGAGGCAACCCAAGGAACCCGAGCCCCACTCTAGTAGGGCCCAGGCAGGGCAAGTTTCATCCTTACAGGAGGGCCCCCCACTAATAAAGCATAAACTCAGGATACAGGTGGCAGATTTAGACGCCCTGAACCCCTACGGTCACTGCCCTCTCAAGACTCTGAGGAGGCAGAGCTCTCCGATCTGAGCTTTTCTGATGAGCGGGAGAAAATGGAGGACAGCCAGGACGAGGAAGAGGACTCCAGACCAGGCAGACACATCTTTTCCGCAGATGATATGGAGGGTCTCCTTAGCGCAGTGTATGCGTCAGAAGAGATCCAAGAGCCTACAGCTCGGTTTTCTGTCCAGGACAGCATGTATATAGGCCTGGTTAAACCCCAATCCAGGGTTCTCCCAATCCACCAGGCCCTCAAAGACATCATTCTGAGAGAATAGAAGGAGCCTAAGAGGAAGCTCTTAAAATGTAAGAGCTGGAAACGCAGGTGCCCCTTCAAGGAGGAAGAGGAGGATTTTTTTTTAAGACACCCAGACTAGATGCTTCCCTAGCACAGGTGTCCAAACAATCTGACCTCTCCTTTGAGGATGCAGGCAATATCAGGGACCAAATGGACCGACGGTCCTAGACCCTTCTGCGCAGGGCCTGGGAGGACAATGCTGCGGCCATGAGTCTTGCCTTGGCATCGGCCTGTGTGGCCAGGAACACAGACAAGTGGGTCACAAACTTGATGGACCACGTGTCACGAACTTACAAGTCCAAACAGGTCTTGGACTCCTTGGAGGTGATTGGTAGAGCTGTGGCCTACTTGGCAGACGCAGCGGTTGAAACAGTACGTACGACCGCTAAGCCTCTGAATTACGCAAGAAGGGCCTTGTGGGTTAAGTCCTGGGATGGGGACAACACATCTAAGACTCGTTTGTGTGCTCTACCTTTTGGGGGTTCCCTACTCTTTGGTTGTGGGTTGGACCAGGCCCTTTCTAGGTCTACAGAGAAGGGCAAGAAGTTTCCGATAAAGCCTAAGAAAGATAGGGGAAGGTTTTTTTCGAGGCCCCAGGTTAAGAAAAGGTTCAGGGATAAGAAGGAAGGCAAGAAATTAGTAGATGGTAAGGGAAATCAAAGGGGAGGCCTCCTCTTTTCCGGCCAAAATCCACTGACAAAGATACCAAGTGACGTCAGGGTGGGGGGGAAGGTTCTCTCACTTTGTCACTCAGTGGGAAAGGATCACTCAAAGCCCCCACATCCTACGGATAATAAAGGACTACAGGTTGGAACTACTCTCTTCGCCTCCCCCCAAGCTTCCTTCTAACCCGCCTACCCAGGGATCAGCAGAAAGCGGTGGGTCTTCATCAGAGCTCTAGGCAGCTGGCAGAGCAGGGTGTTATAGTACCTGTTCCAGTAGAGCAACGCAGTCAAGGGTTTTATGCTCACATCTTTGTGGTCCCAAAGCCCTCGGGAAAGTACTGCCTTATAATAAATTTAAGAAGGCTAAACAGGTTCCTACAGTACAAGAAGTCAGGAAGCATCTTCTGAAGGAGGTGTTTATGGTCACAATAGACCTAAGAGACGCCTATCTTCACGTCCCCATTTTCCCTGGGCACCAGGAATTTCTACGATTTGCGATTTTCTCTTGGGTCAGGGCGTGGAGCATTGGCAGTTTTGCGCCCCACCCTTTGGGCTGGCAGCCAGCCCGAGAGTTTTCACAAAGATCCTTGCAGAGGTTGTTTTGTACCTCCACCTCCAAGGGATAGCGCTGATCCCCCATCAGGATGGCCTTTTGGTTTACAACCAGAGTTGCGATCTCCTACTGTCCGACCTGGACAAAGTAGTAAGTACCTTGGAGTCCCTGGGGTGGTTAATCAGCCAGGAAAAATCTGATTCCGGCGCAGACCAAGGTTTACCTAGGGTTTCTGGTAGATTCCAGGGCACAGAAGCTTGTGTTGCCCCTGAGGAAAGTAGAGGGCCTGATAGTTGCAGTCTCAACCCTCCTACAGGCAGAGGAGGTCTCCTTCAGAGGAGTTATGAGAGTCCTCGGGTTAATGACAGCTTGTATTCCTGCGGTGCCATGGGCTCCACTCCAAGACTCTCCAGCAGTTTCCTCCTATCCTGGGATGGAAAAGGGGGAACCTTAGACGAAAAGGTCTCCATTCCAGGAGGGGTAAAGGAGTCTTTGCAGTGGTGGCTCAACCCTCAGAGGTTGGGGGAGGGTCACCTCTAGGCTCAGCTCCAACCCCTCAGGGTGACAACCGATGCCAGCACCTGGGGTTGGGGGGCCCATCTGGAAGAACTGCGGGCCCAGGGTGTCTGGAACCAAGTTCAGAGGGGCTCTTCCTCCAACTTCCATGAGCTCTTGGTTGTCAGGGAAGCTTTAAAGGCTTTCGAAGAAAGAATCCGGGGGAAAGAGGTTCAGATCCTTTCCGACAATTCAACCACGATGGCCTTCCTGAATCACCGGAGGGCATCAGGTCCTGCGCTCTCTTGGGCCTGACTCAGGAACTCTTGGAGTGGGCGGAACAGAGGATTCCCTCAATTTCAGCAGTGCATGTAAAGGGGGTCTGCAATGTCGAAGCGGACTACCTCTTTCGACAGCTTATTCACCAGGGAGAGTGGGAATTAAACCCCGAAGTGTACTCCCTCGTGTGTCGACGCTTCGGCAGACTGGAGATAGATCTCTTTGCGCACAGAGGGAACAGGAAGATGAAGAGGTTCTTTTCACTGTCCAGTGAGAAAGGATCCGAGGTGGTGGACGTGTTGGTCAAAGACTAGGACTTCCACTTGGCCTATGCCTTTCCCACTTGGCTCTGATCCCAAAGATTGTGCAGAAGCTTAGTCAGTCTGAGGGCAGACTGATTTTAATCTCTCCCTGGTGGACCAAGAGGACCTGGTTCCCTACCCTGGGAAATTGGTCCGTGTCCCCTCCACAGCATCTTCCGGAGCAGCAGGACCTTCTCCTACAGGGTCCAGTCTGCCACCCAAACCCCGGTTTCTTCAAGCTAGCAGCTTGGCTCTTGAAACGGGGAGCCTGCGGCAGAGGGGGTGTTCAGAGAGAGTAATTGACACCCTGTTACAGAGTAGGAAGCAGGTTACCAGGCGTATTTATGCCAAATTCTGGGGAGTCTTCTTACGTTGGTCTCAGGGGAGGGGAACTTCTCAGCAGGAGATCCCTGAAATCTTGGAATTCCTCCAGGACGACGTTGATCAGGGTCTAGCTACTAAGACGTCAGGGTCCAGGTGGCAGCCTTGTCCAGTTTTTTGGACAGGAGACTGGCACTAAACCCACTGATCAAGAGATTTTTGTCGACTAGGGAGAGGATGTCCCCGGTGCAAATGAACAAATTTCCACCATGGAATCTTACCCTAGTCCCCGGAGCCCTGACCAAGGCACCATTCGAGCCCTTGGCTCATATCCCACTTAAATTACAATTTAATTACATTACAATGGCCAGAGGGATAGGTAATCTCCAGGCGCTGTCTGTAAAAGAGCCCTTTTTCTTATTATTTGAAGACAGGATTATCCTTAGGCAGGATTATTATTATTCTTATTTATATTATTATTCTACAGGATCTACAATATAAAAGGGAGACAATACAGTTACAATACAATAAAATACAAGAGGATTAAGAGGGCCCTGCTCAGAAGAGTTTACAATCTAATAGGGTGGGGCAGGTGGTACAAAAGGTTGTAACTGTGGGGAATGAGCTGATGGAAGTGGTAAAAGTGGTAAAAGATTATTTGGAGACGTGATAGCATCCCCTGTACCTTCCGAAGGTGGCCTTACGGTTCCACAGGACACAGGAGATTGTCCTTCCTTCGTTTTGTGCCAATCCTCAGAACAAGAAGGAAAGTTAATGTAATTGTTTAGATGTCAGACGGTGTCTGTTAGTTTATTTAAAGAGAGTGAAGGATTTTAGAAGATCCAGTCACTTATTAGTTGGTTTTTGCGGCCAGAAGAAGGGTCAGCAAGCATCAAAAGCAACCATAGCAAGGTGGATTAGGCAGACCATTTCCATAGCCTATGAGCAGGCTGGTAAAGTGGTTCCCACTAGCCTTAAGGCACACTCTACACAGTCTCTGGCAACCTCTTTGGTAGAAAGGACTGGAGCATCGGTAGAACAGATCTGTAGAGCAGCTACGTGGACAAGCCAGAACACTTTCCTGAGGCACTACAGGATGGAACTGCTGTCACCTCAGGATTTGGCATTTGGTAGAAAGGTTCTACAGGCTGTTGTCCCGCCCTAAGGTAGGCCTGAGCTGCTTGCTCTTCTCTCAGGGTGCGGTCCTGGAAGACGACTTGAGAAAATTACCAGTTACACTTACCGGTAACAGTGTTTCTGGGAAGTCTTCCAGGACGGCAGGCCTACTTCCTACCCGTTTTTTGGTGTTGTATGAACATTTGGGGTGGTTCTCACTCTTGTGCACTGGTGTGGGTCAATACTTTTTCACAACTGAGGAGCACAGGGAGGGTTTTTGACCTCTTCTTTGATTGTGTTTCTTGGCAGGTGGGACCAGTTATCTCTCAAGGTTCTGCCCTGGAAGACTTCCCAGAAACACCGTTACCAGTAAGTGTAACTGGTCATTTTCTCCAGAGATAAAACTATAATTCTACCACTTTATAAAACTCTGGTCAGGCCACATCTGGAGTATTCCGTCCAGTTTTTGTCATCAGTCCTCAGAAGGGATGTGCTGGAGCAGGAGAGAGTCCAAAGATAGGCAACTAAATTAATTAGGGGGCTGGAAGACCTCAAATATGAGGAGCGACTACAAGCGCTAAATTCTATTCTCGCTGGAGAAAATACACTTGAGAGGAGACATGATAGCTATTTAAAAATATCTCAGTGGTGATCCCAGCAAAGGAAAAAAGCTATTCAATCTCAGGGGGTGTGAGAGGACACAGGGACAAACAATGAGATTGGAGGAGAATCGGTTTAACCTTAACCTGTGTAGGGAGTTTCTTTAACGTACATCACAGGACACAGAGCACCATAGTAATAACATATTGGTTGTACACCACCTTCAGGTGATGGACACTGGCATAATCGAGAACAGGAAGTCCCCCTCTATATAACCCCTCCCATACCGGGAGTACCTCCGTTTTTTCGCCAGTGTCTAAGGTGTTGGGCATGGTTAATGTCCTAAAGAAAAGCTCCGTAAATGGTCCTGCATAGGGCAAGGGGCTGCGGAATCGGATCCATCCAAAGAGCCAGCAAAAGCTACAGTGGGTGGTACCCGAGCCTCGGTACCGAAGGACGAGGTTTTGCCTGTAACGCTTCTCTCAGTAGAGCTGGGCCCTGGGATCCAGCACCTTGGTCACATTGCTATACCACAGGTTGCCTTGGCAGGGCGCTGTACAGGTCCAAGGCAGTGGACCCTAAATCTAAAAGGGACTAGTCCAGGGGCACGTAAGCGCTGGGTGTTAGGTACAGGCATTTTTAAGACCCATCTACTCAGCATCTGCTGTAGCATTCGATAGCAACATATTAACCATTGCTAAGACTAGGCTCAGCAATAGATGCATGTTAATTAATACCTCTGCTTTGGGCTTAGGACTATGTATTCCCGAAAGAACTGGGAGAAGGGGCGCAAAAGTGCAGCAGTCAGGTCCTGGGATTCCTAGTTTCGCCTCCACAGCACCGTCCTCCCCTGTAAGACCTGAAATGGCTGACCAGGCTGAGCCATTGTCAGGCATTGTGGCTAACTCCAACATTCCAGCCAGTGCATACGTCACTAAGGATGACTTGGATGCAGCTTTGGCTGGTTTAGAGGGCAAAATAGCTAATTTGTTCGCGTCGTCCTCCCAGGCTGGGAAAAAACGTGACAGATCTCCTTCTCCTGTTCTGGGCCCGTCCTCGGCGGAACAGGAATGGATAGAGGATCCGGATGCACCCTTAGAGGATTCACTAGAAGGACACGAGGAGGGTTCCTCATGGGAGGGCTCAGCCCCAGAGGAGTCTTTTTCAGCCTCACAACCTCAGAGAATGTTAATTCAATTGCTCACTGAGACAGTACGCTTTGGGTATAAGCTGCCCCTGGCAGAAACGGCGGAAGTTCCCTTCTCCTCTTTAGGTTCTCTGAAGCCTCCTCAGGGCTTCCATGCTTTTCCTATGCCCCCGTTGTTGGAACAGCTTATTTATGCTGACTGGGAACATCCAGACAGGCATTTTATTCCTCCTAAGAGATTTTCCCAAATGTATCCTATGGAGGAGAAGTTTAATAAGGAATGGAGTGTACCAGCAGTAGATGCTGCTGTCTCTTCCCTGAATAGAAGTCTAACTTGTCCAGTGAACAATGTTCAGGTATTTAAGGATCCAGCGGATAAGAGGCTGGAATCATTGCTTAAAGCATCGTTTTCTATGGCCGATGCAGTAGCACAACCTGCGGTAGCAGCGATTGGCGTTCGTCAATTCCTTAATGACAAAATGAAACGGGTTGTCAAAGGGGTCCCGGACCTAGCAGAACTGCCTAGGGCCCTTTGTTTTGTGGTTGACGCCATTGAAGATTCTATTCATCAGAAGGCCTCTTTGTGAAGGGACGCCCCCGCTCGATCGAGTGGGGGGAAGGCTCCTGCAGTTTGCAGAAGGCTGGCAGGAGGAGATCCAGGACAGATGGGTCATCTCCATAGTGTCTCTAGGATACAAGCTGGAGTTTCGAGAGTTTCCAACTCCACGTTTCCTAAGATCGAGCGGATTGGCCACAGCGCCACAAGTCTTTACAAAGTGACACATGTTACTATGACACATATTATAAATACACCTTCATAAAAAATTTCCACAACAGCTCCTCCTCTTTGTCATATGAACCCACGTGTCCCTCGATGAATCTTGATCTTCTTCTTACACCTGGAAATGAATCAGTCCTTACAGTCCATATGAGTCCATAAAAAGAAAAACATAGCTTGACTTGTAGACTCTGTTCTTCAGAAGAGATGACATGGTGAGCTGTAGTAATTGTCGGTCAGTCTGGGATCCTCTGTGTCTTGAACGTGGGTTGGGCTTCAGCGCGTCTCATCGAGGAAGATGTGGTCATCTGCTTGGGCTCTGGTCACGTGTCCAATCAGACAACAGGAGCACCTCATCACGACATATAGAAGGAATAGAAACAAAATGACATGAGTGTATGTATATATATATATTTATTTCAAGGAACAAGGCCCACACGGACCACCATGTTACATGTTAACAAACAATACAGGTAATGGTTCAACAATACCTATCACCTCTTAGAAAAGAAACAAACAGTAGGCAGTAACCATGCAAAACAGGTTCATAACAGTTGTAGTGTACAAAAATTGAATAATCCTCTCCTGCCTAGTGAAGAGAAAATGTATGTATAGGGTGAATCATGTTCGGGGTGTTCTTGTTGATATCTGCGTGCAGGGGAGATGGTAAATAATTACCTCCCCCATTACATGTTGCATATAGTATACCTTATTGTAAAGTATAAGGAGTCTCGTGGTCCCGCGGGGCGGGCCCCCAGTTATTTTTCTTTTTTATTCAAGTAGTTGTCGTCGCCCCCCCACCCTCAGCCCCCCATTTGTGGGGAGCTGCAGCGTAGGCGGGCGAGGCCAACTTGAGAGCAAGGGAGAGCATAATAGAGAAATTGAAAAGAAAAGGGAGTAGACAGAGAATGTGGGATGGGGGGGAAGAAGGGGGCATGGAAGGGGAGGGGAGGGGGAGTGCGTCCCGTGGCCACGGAGCGCACTCAGATCTTATGTTAAGTTGGGGTCCAATGGCCATCCGTCATCACGGGTAGACCTCTAATATAGTATCCTATTTTTGTTGTTCACTCAGTGTCATCTGAACCTAAGAGAGTTTGGCCTTCGTCCGAGTATATAAATATACTCCACAATTGCCAGGTTTTGGTGTACGTCTCGTGTCTTTCCTGTGCTGTTAAAATGAGATCTTCCATTTTTCTTATTTCTTCTACCTTTCAAAGCCATTGTTTAATGGTCGGGGGGATGGCAGACTTCCAACATAGTGGGATACAGGCTTTAGCTGCATCTAATAAATGACGAAGTACTGATTTTTTTATAGATTCTGTCTGGAATGTCGGATGCATGTAAGAGGAAAAAAGCTGGGTCGTCTATAAGTGTCCTTTCAGTGAATTTCTGCATGGTCTCACGTATCACTGTCCAAAATTGTGTCAGTCTAGGGCAGGACCAAAAGATGTGTAACAGGGACCCCTCCTCCGTCTGGCAGCGCCAACAGCGGTCTGATGTCAGTGGGAATAGTTTATGTAGTAATGCAGGGGTTTTGTACCATCTGGAGAGTATTTTGTAATTGGTTTCCTAGGTTTTTGCACATTTGGAAGATTTATGGGTATACTTAAAAATACATTGTCGTTTGGTGTCATTGAATTGGATTCCCAACTCCCTTTCCCATTTGAGCAGTCCTGGGGGTATAAAGTCCTCTGGGGGTGCATTCAGGAGAGTGGAGGTCAAAGAAAGTGTATGTGGTATGGGACCCCTCTCGTTGCACAATTCCTCCAATGCCGTTAGTGTCTGGTCATTATCCCTCGGGGGTGGCATGGAGTTTAGGAAGTGACTCAATTGGAGTGCCCTCATAAAATCCAAGCGGAACGGGCCTGTGGGGTCCGAGAGTTCCGCAGCCGATTTCCACCGCCCTCCCGAACTAAAATGGGAGGCCTGGTAGATGCCCGATTCAGATAGGTTGCGGAAGCGTCTGTCTGTCAGCCCTGGTGTAAATAATGGGTTCCCCAAAATGGGTTGTAGAGGTGAGTCCTGGGAGGAGAGAGGCGCCTGGGTCACTATTCGAGCGCATATCCTTGATGTATTGCCTATTAATGGGTGGGATTTAACTTCTGGTGGTAGTCCCAAGTAACACCATGGGGTGCCTGGGAGGGGGATCTCACTTTGCGTTTGTTCTATGGAAGTCCATAGTTTGGTTTCTTGGTGGCGGCACCAGTCTATGAGCCTCACCAAATGCGTGGCTTGATAATAGGCGCGAAGGTTAGGGAGCGCTAGGCCTCCGCATAGCTTGGGGAGTACTAGTAATTTGTTAGCTAGTCTAGGCTTTTTCTTGGCCCATACGAATTCTGTAAAAAGTGTTTGCACCCGTTTGAAATATGTGACTGGGATGTGTATGGGCAGGGCTTGCATAAGATATAAAAACTTCAGAAGTATCATCATCTTTAAAATGTTGCAGCGTCCTAGCCAGGAGTGCAGGCTTGAGGTCCATTGAGTCAGCAATGATTTGACTTGTTTTAAAAGTGGGGGGAAGTTGAGCTCGTATAATTTCGAAAGTGTGCTGGGTATATAAGTTCCCAAGTATTTAAGGGCAGTTTTGGTCCATTTTAATTTAAAGCTGGATTGGAGGTGTGCGAGCTGAGAGTTGGGGATCTGTACGCCCATTGCCTCTGACTTGTCAAAGTTGATTTTTAGGTTGGAGAGTGTCTCATATAAAGTAAATTCGCGGAGAAGGTTTGGTAGTGATATTGATGGGTTTGAGAGGGAAAATAGCAAATCATCTGCATAAGCAGAGACTTTGTACTGGGTGTGGCCTATTGTAATACCTGATATGTTTGGGTTTTTCCTTATGTGACATAAGAAGGGTTCAAGGGATAGGGCGAACAGGAGGGGCGAGAGTGGGCAGCCCTGGCGCGTCCCGTTCGTAATTGGGAAAGGGTCTGAGAGTACGCCATTGGCTCTCACCCTAGCTGTCTGCGTCGTGTACGCTGCCTTTATCCACTTCATCATGTTATTGCCCAATCCTACATGTTTCAATGTGGCGAACATGAACGTCCAATTCACCCTGTCGAATGCTTTCTCAGCATCTGTGCTGAGAAAGACGCTGAGTGCACCGGAGGTGGTGGCTTTATGGATCAGGTTCAATACTTTGATGGTATTGTCTCTAGCCTCTCTGGTTGGGACAAAACCCACTTGGTCTAAGTGAATTAGACGGGGTATGTGGGTTTGCAATCTAGTGGCAATTATTTTAGTGAACAGTTTGAGGTCTGTGTTCAATAACGATATTGGGCGGTAACTCCCACATTGGGACGGGTCCTTACCCTCTTTAGGGATCACCGCTATCTGGGCCTGTAATGTGGTGTCATGTAAATTACCTTCCTTACTGAGGTCGTTAAGCATTTTTACCATTTGATTTCCTAGTGAGGGAAGTAGGTTCTTATAGTATTGGACCGTAAGTCCATCTGGTCCTGGGGCCTTATTACGCTTTGTGTTCCCTATTGCCAGTTGCAGTTCTGTCAGTGTTATAGGTTCGTCCAGAAGGTCACGCGTGTCCGTCGGTAAAGTGGGCATTGTTGACTTTTTAATGTAATCCGTTACCTTCCCTGCTGTAGGGGGATTTATCGGCAGATTATACAAGGATTGATAATACAATTTGAATTCTTGGGTTATTTGCCGGGGCAGAGTTTTTTTTTGGCCTGTTGTGGAGTATATGTGTGGGATGTAAGAGGCTGCTGTTTGGGATCGTAGGGATTGCGCAAGCAATCTACCGCATTTATTCCCTGATTCATATACTTTCCTGCGGGAGATCTGCATTGCCGCCTTGGCTTTAAAGTGGAGTATATCCGTTATTTGCTTACGTACTGTGTCTAATTCGTTCCCCAGCAGTCTGGTCTATGTCTGTTTATGTCTGGTTTCAAGTTTTTGGAGTTTGTCTATCAGTGTTGCAATTTGGGCTGTTCGCTGCTTCTTTAGCCTCGCGCCATGTTTTATTAGTACTCCCCGTATGACCGCCTTGTGAGCTTCCCAAACAAGTCCCAAATTACAATCTGCCGTTAGATTTGTCTGGAAATAGTGTGCGATTTCTTTTGTCACATCTGATACCACCTCCGGGTCTTGCAACAGGCTCTCATTGAGTCTCCAAGGTTGTCTCTGTCTCCTATTGTGGTCAGTTAGTGCATATTGCATAGAGACCGGGGCGTGATCGGACCACGTAATTGATCCTATACTCGTGTTCCTTAGTGCCTGAAGTTGGTTGTGTGGGAGTAACAAGTGGTCAATACGGGAGTGTACCTGGTGCGTGCGAGAGAAGAAGGTGTAGTCTCGTTCTCCAGGTTGGGAGAGTCGCCATACATCTATTAACTGCATGTCATGTAAAGTCTTGTGAATTGTCTTTCGGGCGCTACGGAAAGAGGATGATATACCCGTAGAGGTATCTTCTGCTGGGATCAGGGGGACATTAAAGTCTCCCCCCACTATAAGCTGGCCTTCTGTGAAACCGCGGAGTGATAATAAGGTATTTTTGAGAAAAGAGTCCTGTTGGCTGTGGGGCGTACAGGTTGGCAATGGTCACCTTCTCGTCTCCTATTAGCCCTTTAATAAATAGAAATCTGCCTGCTGGGTCAGCTCTTAACTCTACTAACTTCCAGGGGACTCTGGCTGCAATCTGGATAGAGACGCCCCCCGAGATTTGGCTTCTAGATAGGTGGAATGGTATACCATCGGGCAGGGCTTGACAAATTTGCTTGAAATCTAGGAGCCAGCTAAAAAAGTTAGGAGCCAGGTTTTTTTTTTTTTAACGACCAATGTGTGCAGAAGCGAACGCATACGTGAGTAGCGCCCGCATATGAAAGCAGTATTTAAACCACATATGTGAGGTATCACCGCGATCGGTAGAGCGAGAGCAATAATTCTAGCCCTAGACATCCTCTAACTCAAAACATGCAACCTGTAGAATTTTTTAAATGTCGCCTATGGAGATTTTAAAGGGTAAAAGTTTGTCGCCATTCCACGAGCGGACGCAATTTTGAAGCGTGACATGTTGGGTATCAAATTTACTCAGCGTAACATTATCTTTCACAATATAAAAAAAAAATTGGGCTAACTTTACTGTTGTCTTATTTTTTTAATTTAAATAAGTGTATTTTTTTTCCTCAAAAAAGTGCGCTTGTAAGACCGCTGCGCAAATACGGTGTGACAGAAAGTATTGCAACGACCGCCATTTTATTCTCTAGGGTGTTAGAATAAAAAATATATATAATGTTTGGGGGTTAACTTCTAAGTAAAGGGAAGGAGCTGGGCGGGCAGTGAAACAGGCAAGCATTGCTGGTTGTCTTGTCATACCAACGGCCACCACAAGATGGCGCCAGGTTACAGAATGAAGCCTAGGCCTGCAGAAGGCCGCAAAGCCGCGGCCTAAATTACAGGCCAGCGCGGCCCGACGAGATCACGCGATCGCGGGGGGGAGCGCACAGAGATACAGGTAACCTCAGCTGTGCTGCCCCAGGCACCATGTCGCTAATTCTAGTCACATTTGCGACCTGGCGCCCGGGGATTGTCGAGCCCTGCCATCGGGTAACATCTGTTCTTCAAAATCGGATATGTATCCTCTCTGAAGTGAGTCTCCTGCAGAAGTACAATATCTGCCTTCATGCGCCTCATGTCGTTTAACGGCATTTTCCTTTTTTCTGGAACATTCAGTCCTTTGACATTTAGGGTGACTATCTGTAGTGTATCCATGGTCACGGGAGGAAGGAGGGAACAAGGGAAAGTGGGTTGGGTAGGGGGAGAGATATCGAGACGGATGGGGGTTTAGGGATCAAAGAGGATGAGAGAGGTTGGGAAAGGAAAAGGTGAGAGCCGGTCTTTCCAGACCAGTCACAGGAAAGTATCTGCTCTCAGCAAACACCGTCCAGCAGTGCTACTTCTAAAGGTACAGCAAGTCGCTGTATTACTACCTTGCCAGAACTAGCTAGGAAGGCGTCTGCCTATGTGAGGGAGTGATCAGCAAGGGCAATCAGGAGAAACTCCCCGCCCTTCCCGGTCTCCGGACCTTAAGTGTATGTGAGAGTGTGAATAATTATTCATTGAACATGTGAGTGGTAGCAGCATATGAATCAAATAAAAACCGTCTAAATTAAACAGAATAAAACATTATAGCATTAACATACAGATTGTTCAGGGTCTAAGCCCGGCACCCTTACCAGTGTATCTCTGAGGGGCATTGGCTGGCTGTAGTGAAGTGTTACAAAAGTGGATGCTATTTCTTGGTCCCTAAGCAGTGCCCCTCGCCCCCCGACCGCATGCAGAGGCCCGAAGGATAAGAGTCCTGGACTCCCTCTTCCGTAATCCCCGTGGGTGTACACGCAATCAGGGGGGGGGGGAGGCGCACCACAGCAGTGATTTGCAAGTTCTCTCATTTTCTAGTGTCAGCCCCCCGTTATCCTTAGTCTAGAGAAAAAATCAACAGTACCTATGGCATCTGATCGATAGTTTCTAACAATTCCCCTTCCTTGGTTCCAATATAGCCTCCACATTAAACATCAAGTCCCGGTGTGTGGCATAGATAGAAATCTGAGATCGCCCCTCCTCCCACCACCCCCCAGTCTCCCAGGAGAACGACTCACATAGCTTTCCACTGCAAGGAGCTTGATAGCCAGGGGCCGTTCATTTAGATCTCCTCTTCTTCCATAGTGGTGCTGAGGGGGGACTGGCGGGGAGAGGAATCGGAGCCCAACAGGTAAAGAGGATGGGTCTTCCTTCCCAATGCGGAAGCGTTCAGCTAAGGTGTGCATAGCAAGGAGAGGTGAAAGGTTGTCTTGCAGCAGCCTCCGAGCTTGTAACTAGAAGCCAGATCTTCTTCTGGCATCTGTGCATTTCACTGGGAGAGCAAGGGAAATATCACCCGGGAGTCTCGAAGTCTGTGTGGAGGGGAGGGGGGTCTGCCCAAATGATGATAGAGTTTCAGCCACTTCTCTAGCGGGCAAAGCTTTGTATAGATCTCTCCTGTAATGGAAAGATCGTCTCCTCAAACTCCAGAGCAGGGGTGCAGGACCGAGGCACACAGTAAGTGGGGTTTGCGCCTGTAAGGAGAGTAGTGGATATCAGCTCGTGTGTCAAGGGCTTTGCTTCTCTTTGGCCTACCAACAAAGGGGGGGCATATGGGGGCCGCAGCGTGCAAGTTCCAGCATCCAGCAAACATTATGGCCATGTCACATACAGCACAGTCAAGCGAAAGAGAAAAGAACATTTAGGGCTCACGTGTGCTGTCGTCAGGAACGTTGCGGGACCTTCCCCGGGATCTCTGAGAGCAGGCAGGTGGGTTCGGTCTCCCCGATGATGCGTTTGTGCGGCCAGTTGGTTTTGGGATTTTCTGTAGCCAATTCGGGACGTGTACAGGATCCGTTTCTAGGAAGCTGAAGAACGCAGGTAGGTCAGTAGGTGCTCGTAGTGTAAAAGAGGAACGGTGTGAGCGAAAAATAACCGCCAGAGGATATCCCCATCTGTAGGTGCACCCCCGTCTTCTGGCTACCTCCAGTGCTGGCTTCAGCATGGCGCGTCTTTGTAACGTGGCTCTGGACAAGTCTGGTAGGATCTGTATACTGGCGCCATCAAAATCAATGTCCCCATGTTCCCACGCCTTGCGCAGCAGGATTTCTTTATATATATTTCTACTTCCTTCAACCACGATCCAATGGAAAATAAAAAATCCCCAAAGTTTCTCAAACCCTTAAAAGGATTCCAAGCTTCTCTAGCTATAGTTCTGGCTTCAACAGCTTAAATGAACATCCCATCCACAATGGATGAGAAATTGTTCAATCATATCATAAGCTCAAGCCCCCCCCCCCCCACCTTGTACATGCAGGAAACCATGCCCAGACCTGGTCGGGGGTGGTGAACAATTCCCTTCTATCTGTCCCTTCCATTCTTACCTTCTCTCTCGCCATCAGATCCTCACAATCGGCCGCGACATAAGATGCTGGGACGAGTTTCACCAGCACGCATGAACCTCTTGCATTAGGGGATATTACCTTATAAGTTGTAGATCCGCATAAGCACCAAACTCAAGTTGAAACACACTTGTGGGCTACCTAGTTGTCCCGATACCCAAACCAGCAAGACGCAGAGCTATTGTTAAAACTATAACCAATTTTACCCTCTAGAAATGTATCGTTGAATTCTATTGACATGTGTCTGTTTGGAGTCTTTACTAGTTTGTCAAAACTCCTCATACCAATATGAACATCATAAATAGCATGTACCACTGTCATCGCTGGGGTATTAAAGCTCGGTGGAGATTCAGAGTAGACCCAGCAATTTGTCCTGTTCGCTTTCTTAGTTAGTCGGAGAATACACTTTAAACAATAAGTTGGGATGCTTTTCCATCATTACCCTTGCTAAAATTGACTAAACAAAAAATATAAATAAACAAAGATACTCCTCAATTCTTTGGTGTGGTTGAGCAGCTTCTTTCAGTGGCTGGCGTGGTCTTGTCCCTCAAGCTTCTTTACAACGACCCAGTCACCTGGTTGGAAAGAATGTAAACTGGTTATTGTGTCAGGGTCCAGGAGGGACTCGTGAACCCTGTGGTGGACCTTTTTAAAGTTCATGTTACAGTGACTGCACCTACTTCATCATCTGAGACAGCTAATGAGGAAAGTACAACTCTGGTTTTGGTTGACCTCCAAACAAACCTCATATGGAAATAACCCAGACATGTGGGACTGTGGTCACTGCATAACCTGTGCGTGGCTTACCATCTGGGGTGTAATACAGGAACCATTGACAAAAAGGTTCTTATGGGAGCGTCCTTCACCAGACTGCTGCTTGCTGATTCAAATTCCATCATAGAAAGACAGTCTGGGCACAAACTTGGTTAGAATTAGAAAGGTTAGCATTGAGGCGATTTAGTTCGCATTTGCAGCGCTATACAAGTTCTCTCTCTCTCTCTCTCTCTCACTCTCTCATTATTTAAAAAAACTGTCATTCTTACATTTATCCCCCCATTTTCTTCCTCATTACAATTTGAAGGAAGAAATGCAGAAAAAAAAGAAAACAATGAAATAGCTTATGCACCTCTCTTATGCCGCGTACACACGGCCGTTTTTCTCGTCGAAAAAAACGACATTTTTCCCATTTGAAGAGAAAAACAATAGTCTGTGGGCTTTCTGTCGTTTTTTTCGACGAGAAATACGGCATTAAAAACGACGAGAAAACTGCCCATTGTATTATGTTTGTAGACTTTGCCACTGACGGGGTGGGCCCTTCAATTTCCTATTTGCATCTCCCAGCCCACGGGCCCGTGCCCCACTATGCTTGCTTCTTGTATGACATAGGCTGCTGTCTATTGGCATATGTCCATTATCTCTTTTTTTTGATCTTTTGGTATCTCTGTATTCTTATGACCTGTGAACTGCTTCATATAAATAATAAAAAAAAAAAATGTTAATTGGAAAAAAAAAAAAAACGACGAGAAAAATTAGAACATGTTCTAATTTTTCTCGTCGTTTTTTTCGACATGTTTTCCGCGGCAGTGTTTCCCATAGGGAAACACTGCCGCGGAGCCCACAGACGGTTGTTTTTCTCGTCAAGAGAAAAAATGACGTGAAAAACCACCGTGTGTGGGGAACAAGTTGTTCCCCCCGTTTTAAATGACATTATTCACGGCGGTTTTTTAACCGCCGTGAATAATGATCGTGTGTACGCGGCATTAGGCTCTTGTATTTATTCATGTGTACAGCTGTCTATATACACCTGCTCTCTGTGTACATACACTTTTAGAAACTCCTTGGACCTGAAAAAAAAATACTTACAAGAAAAATTATTACTCCTATCCTTCATATTTAACCTGCAAAGAATGGCAAACAATAATGACATTCCTGTACATTAGTAAATTGTCAATGACATTCTTCAAAACCAATTTAACTAAAACCCTCTGTAACCCTTACTTTCCTGTTCCTACAAAAATACAACAGCCGCGACGCGTAGGAGGATCGCCGCGGTAAGTTCGAACATATTCATGTTACTACAAACAAACATTCAGATACAAATTTGGGGGAGATACTTCATAGTTTCCAAAACAAAAATGAAAAAAACAAAACAAACAGCCAGAATGCCGCCTTCATTCCTTTAGCGATAGAAAAAAAACACAATGGGAAAAACATGAGAGCAGCTTGAAAACCTTGCATGGACCAGCCATACAAAGTTCAAAAACAGGTATGAAAATTTTAACCTCAAATGCGTTTACTACGCGTCCATCAACCCACTCATTATTACAGATTTCTGAAGCCACAGCTGGACTACTTCCAAGGTATTTTATTCTGAGGTCTCGTACCTCCAGACATCAAAAGTACCTTCCGAAGGAATACACCTTACTGTTCCCTCTGACCATAAATGTCATTCTTTATTAAGTTGTTTCATGTTCGGAGCCCCAAACCCAGACCTCATGTGCGGTGCAGCTGTCTGACTGGTGTGGAGCCTCATTTTTTTCCCTCCAACGCATGGACCAACATTACCCATGACGATTCGAATCGCTTATGAAGTGTCCCTTCGTCCAGGACACCCTTGCACCAATCCTCAGAGCAGTACTGCTTAGTGACTATTTTTACAGTACTGTCACCCGGCGTTCTCCGATTAACTTACACGGCCTCCCGGTATGCTAGAATCTACTCCTCACAATTTACATGCTCTTTAACCGATAATCGGCAGCCCTGTAAACGTGTTTGTCAGACTACCTACAAAGCATCATAAAATCCTCCACTATTAAAAACAATATTATGGCTTCTTTCTACAGTACCTGTATCTAGATGTTACAACAATAACGTGGATGCCTCCCGTTTACTCTCTACCCAAAACTGTATTACAGTATAAAACTTCACAAAACAACTGGAATTAAATTTAAAACACTTTTTCAAAAGTCAGAATGTTTTCCATTTTTCTTCCAAGCACAAATCCCATTTGCTTGTGTCATAGGACCCCAAGCTCCTCCCACCAACTTCCTGTTGCATGCTCAGCTCTAAGAACCCATCAAACTGGTTTATTTACATATCAATGTACAGGGAGGGGGAGGGGAAGCCTAGCACTATGTCTATCTAAAACTCAAATCAAAGTTAGTCTCACTATCCACTGAAATTCAGTGCAAAGTAGAGACCTCACCCAAAACCGAAATTCAATACAAAAAAACGCCATTCTTTTACTGAAAAGTTGATAAAAAGTACAAACACAGCTAACCTACATTCACTTAAAGGAAAAAAAAAATACAAGACCGCATGGTTTCCCACACACAAAGGAAAACAAAAATGGTGCCTACTAGATTCTTACAAGACCAAACTGCACCTCTACAAACAAACAATTACTTTTTTTTAACACAGAAAAGACCGTACTACTTAACTCGCACTAAACGTTAAAATCTGCCCCAAAGGCTGAGAAATTCCACCAGAAACAAAACAGTCTTCTATGCAGGATCAATGGGGAACTGAAGCTGGTGATCTTAGTTGCTCCAGCATGGCCCAGGAGACCTTGGTATGCAGAGACCGTAAGGATGGCGGTGGCAGGTCCTTGGACTCTGCCGTCCCGCCCGGATCTGCTTTCGCAGGGGCCAGTGTTCCATCTTGCCTTATGAACGCTAAGTTTGACGGTTTGGCTGTTGAAGCCCTCATTTCAAAGCATCGAGGGCTTTCAGGATCAGTAATAACTACCCTGATTAATGCAAGGAAGCCGGCCTCTAGGGCTATTTACTATAAGGTCTGGAAGGTCTATGTTTGTTGGTGTGAAAACAAGGGTTGGCATCCTCGCAAGTATGTCATAAGCATGATTCTTGCCTTCCTTCAATCAATAGTGGAGATTAAACTAGCCTTGAGTACTATTAAGGGTCAAATGTCGGCCTTGTCAGTCTTTTTCCAAAGGCCTCTTGCTTCACATTCCTTAGTTCAGGCCTTTGTACAAGGCGTAACACGTATAAATCCGCAGATTAAATCACCTCTATGTCAATGGGATGTAAATCTAGTCTTGTCAGTTCTTCAGGAACCCCCTTTTAAGACAATATGCGATGCTCCATTGGCTCTTGTGACAAGAAAATTGGTATTTTTAGTTGCAGTAACCTCCACAAGAAGAGTTTCTGAGTTGGCAGCTTTATCTTGTAAAGAGCCTTTTTTAGTGGTACATAAGGATAAGGTGGTGTTACGTCCTCGCCCATCCTTTTTGCCTAAGGTAGTATCCAGTTTTCATATGAACCAGGATATTTCCCTACCTTCATTTTTTCCAGAACCTGGTTCTGCAGAAGAAGAGTTACTACACTCTATTGATGTAGTAAGGGAAGTTAATTTCTAACTGAAAGCAACTGCTCGTCTTCGGAACTCTGATGCTTTCTTTGTGTTGCCAGAAGGCCCCAAAAAAGGGCAGGCGGTATCAAAGATGACCATCTCTAGATGGATTTGTCAGACCATTGTTCAAGCTTATGGTTTAAAGGGAAAAGTTCTCCCTTTTCACCCAAGGGCACATTCTACCAGGGCAGTCAGTGCCTCTTGGGTGGTGCGTCATCAAGCCTCTGTGGCTCAGGTTTGCAAGGCCGCAACTTGGTCATCAGTGCATACATTCACAAAATTCTACCAGGCGGATGTAGGTCAGCAGGAGGATGCCGCCTTTGGGCGAAGCATTCTACAGGCGGCAGTATAGGTCCTCATGTCTGACGGCAGTCTGCTTTATTTTTTTGTGTCTCCCTCCCCTCAGATGGCATTGCTTTGGGACATCCAATATGTTATTACTATGGTGCACCGTGTCCCGTGATGTACGTTAAAGGAAATAGGATTTTTATAACAGCTTACCTGTAAAATCCTTTTCTTGATAGTACATCACAAGACACAGAGGTCCTTCCCCTCTTGTTTGGGATATATATATGTAGCGCCCTACCCCAATGGTGGGGACGCTATTCTAAAATTTAAGGGTGTCTGAGCCAATAGTTGGGCTCAGACTGTCAATTTGCATAAATTGCCTCTGCTCTGGTTGTGGTTTGCCTGATAGTAGTTTCCCTTATTGCCTGTAGGTGGCGTTACCACCTCCAGGCACCTGTACAGTGTGAGTGGTCGACCCGCTGTGCCTGCTGGGAGGGAATACTTAAGGGGCAGACGCCATGGTTCGGGTCGTTCGCCTCGTGGCCCTCCTGGCGCGAGGTATGTGTGTGTGATTCTGGTCTCAGGGCCACGTTGGCCCGGGGCTGCATCGCTTTCGAGTAGGCCCGGCTATGCTGGCTGGGGCCTACATCTTAAGAGGGGATCCCAAGCTGTCCGTCCACAAAGGGGAGGAAGCTGCCTTGATGAAGGAAACCGGGGAGGACCTGCCCTGGAGGAGACTGGCAAATAGGGGTGCGGAATTTAATAGTTGCATCGGTGCATCGCGATTCGAGCGTCCCCGATGCGGCAGCGATGCAGGGAAACCTAATAATCGATTAACACGATGTCTAGCCCCGCCCCTCCCTTCCCGGGAGAGCCGTTACCTCATTTGTTGTTTTTTTCCTTTGATGCGCTCATGTGACTGCCCGGCCCGCCTCTCTGCTTTCACGTCTCACGTCTCTCCTGGCGTCAGGAGAGACGTAAAAGCAGAGAGGAGAGAGGGCAGTCACATGAGCGTGTCATGTACACACCCCCGCCGGATTCTGTTTCCCTGGCTCTCGGCTCCTATCTGAACTCCGCCCCCCAGCCCTGTACACATTGCCGCTCCCTCCTCCTACGAATGCTAATGCTGCTTATACCGCCCCGCCCCGCCTCTCCAGGCGGTATTAGGAACATTAGCATTCGTAGGAGGAGGGAGCGGCAATGTGTACAGGGCTGGGGGGCGGAGTTCCGATAGGAGCCGACAGGGGAACAGAATCCAGCGGGGGGAGCAATCACTACTGCAGAAAAGGTTAGTTTAGAAGTAGGAATTAGTTAGGGATTAAAATAGGGTAAAGAAGAGACACAGTACAATTAAAGGCAGCTTACATATTTTTAATGTAATGTGAATAAAGTTCATTAAAGTGCCACATCTCCTGTAGCATGTCCGCAGTCACCGACCATCTCCTTTAGCATGTCCGCAGTCACCGACCATCTCCTTTAGCATGTCCGCAGTCACCGACCATCTCCTGTAGCATGTCCGCAGTCACCGACCATCTCCTGTAGCATGTCCGCAGTCACCGACCATCTCCTGTAGCATGTCCGCAGTCTCTCTGACCATCTCCTGTAGCATGTCCGCAGTCACCGACCATCTCCTGTAGCATGTCCGCAGTCTCTCTGACCATCTCCTGTAGCATGTCCGCAGTCACCGACCATCTCCTGTAGCATGTCCGCAGTCACCGACCATCTCCTGTAGCATGTCCGCAGTCACCGACCATCTCCTGTAGCATGTCCGCAGTCACCGACCATCTCCTGTAGCATGTCTGCACTCTCTGACCATCTCCTGTACTATGTACAAGTTGTTGTCTGCTTTGTTTAGACTTTGCTACATGCAGGGAGTGTTGTCTTTTTTAAAAAAGAACAGATATAATAAAAAAAATGGAGATCTCCTGACTGCTTAAATTTTTTTGATGAAAACCATGCGCACTTGCGCTGTAATCGTGATGCATCGTGGAATCGAATCGAATCGTTGACCTGATAATCGTAATCGAATCGTGAGGCCAGTGAAGATGCGCACCTCTACTGGCAAAGCGCTGATGTCTCGGGTGAGGCCTGGAGACCTTGTTGAGGAGGGATCCAATCTACTAAAAGCCCTGCAGTTTGCCGAATCGGCTTAAAGGCTCTCTTACTGTACGGCTGGAAGTTTGGGACTTTAAAATCCTGTGGCAGAGGATTCCTGGACTATCCATTAAACTATCTCTAAAAGAAGGTCTGTGGCAGAGACCGACTCATCTTGAGCAGTCTGTGGCAGAGGCTGTCTTGTTACTGGTTCGTGCATCACCCCGATTGCTAGGCCATGTGAGAGGGGACTATCTGGGTGAGCAATACCCACTCTATTGAGAGAGTGGTGAATGATTGATAAGAACTTTGAACTAATTTGTGCATTCTGTACCGCGTGCCTGAACCTTCCCCTACTCCTCTCCTACCTTCTACTTTCTCTCAAGTTCTACTGCAGAAGAAATGAATAAAGCCTGACTGTTGAAGGTTTTAC
The DNA here is from genome assembly GCA_029206835.1 of Rana muscosa. Classification (NCBI taxonomy): domain Eukaryota; kingdom Metazoa; phylum Chordata; class Amphibia; order Anura; family Ranidae; genus Rana; species Rana muscosa. Next base: position 14,299,460 of record JARGYO010000094.1, on the reverse strand, counting down.
CTTTGTGTGGACATTGCATTTAATATAGACTTTACTACCCTGAAAACGAAGCTTGAAGCCCTGTACACACGATCGGTTTTACAGATGAAAACAGTCCGATGGACTTTTTTCATCGGACAAACCGATCGTGTATGGGACCCATCAGTCTTTTTTCCATCGGTTTTAAAAAATAGAACATGTTTTAAATTTTTCCGATGGATCAAAGACCGATAGCAAATTCTGATCATCTATGGGCAAGTCCATCGGATAAAAATCCCACGCATGCTCAGAATCAAGTCGACGCATGCTCAGAAGCATTGAACTTAATTTTTCTTGGCTCATCTGAGTGTTTTACGTCACCGCGTTTGGAACGGTCGGTTTTTTGACTGATGGTGTGTAGGCAAGACTGATGGAAGTCAGCTTCATCAGATTTCCGATGGACAAAACCATCGGATTAGAATCCATAGGATATCCGATCGTGTGTACGAGGCTTAAGAGGTAACGTGCAAACCCAAAAACAAACTACATATATATATTGCTTTGCTACAAAACTGAGGTACTCCCAGTATGGGAGGGGTTATATAGAGGAGGACTTCCTATTATGCCAGTGTCCATCACCTGAAGGTGGCCCATAACCCATATGTTATTACTATGGTGCTCTGTGTCCCGTGATGTACTATCAAGAAAAGGATTTTACAGGTAAGCTGTTATAAAAATCCTATTTTTATTTTTTTTTCACTGTCAGGGCGGTAAGAATGTGGATCTCTCTTCCACAAGTGGTGGTGGCTGCGGGGAGTATTGATATTTTTAAGAGACTCTTGGACGTGCATCTTAAAGAACACAATATACAGGGATATGGGAAATGATTATTGACACTGACACACGTGCACCTACACAGGTCGGACTGGATGGACTATTGTCTTTATTCAACCTTACCTACTATGTAACTATGTCCTGCATTCTGCATACTGTACCCTTCTCCTGCATCTCATGTCCTGTGGTGACCTACACCCTTCTCTGGTATCCGGCACCCCATGTCCTGCATTCTGCACCCTACACCCCATGTCCTGCATTCTGCACCCTACATCACATGTCCTGCATTCTGCACCCTACACCACATGTCCTGCAATCTGCACACAGCACAACATGTCCTGCACCTTGCACCCCAAGTCCTGTGTTCTGCACCTCACAAATTACTTGCCCCGCTCCAGGCGCCGATAACCCACACTTCCCTTAAAAACTCTCCTAACTTTTTTAGCTGGCTCCTAGATTCAAAGCAAGTTTGTCAAACCCCGTCTTAAGTGACTTCCTCCCCTCCCCCTCCTTCATTATGTAAGTCATGCTGAGATAATCTCCCATTGGCTGAGCAATATTCTCATTTGTCTCTGAGCTCCTTCTTGCTATTCCTCGTCCTGCCTGTTGTTTCCTTGGATTGATTTTCTGTGTAGTGACCCCGGCTTCATCTCTTGGATGCGCTCTTCTGTTTCTTGTCCTGACCTTTATCCTGATTCCTGGATCTCCTCCTCATCTCTCCTCCATATCCTCTTACACAGCTTTTCTCCACACCTGCAGTGATCCTGGGGGGTGCGAACTTGGCACCAGCATGCCGCAAAATCCATCCCCACCATTAGGAGCTCTGGAGAAAATTGTCTGGTGTGTACACTCGGTTCCTCCGCACGTCACCTGCTCACATGAGAGCTTACATTCACAGATCCCTGACAGATTTCTGTATGGTAAAGGTCAAAGTTCGCTCTTTAGTTTAGGAGAGGTGGGACACACCCAGGAACAATGATTTAGTTTTCACAGGAGCCTCATATAGAGGACCCCTCAAATCTTCCCATCCAAATGTCCCTCCATCCAGAGTCTATATGTCCTATGACATCAAACTGACCTCACAGCTCCCCCTCCCGATGTCCCTTTATCCAGAGTCAGAGAATCCTATGACATCACACTGACCTCACAGCTCCTCCTCCTAATGTCCATCTATCTGGCTTTTTTCTGATGCTCTTAGGAAGTGGGCGGACCCTTGGCATCCTCACTAGCAAAGTGGGACTGTTGGTCCTGTGTTGTATGTAATGACATCAGAATGCCTGCTACAAGCTTTTAACCTGCATAGTGTGGGGGTCCTGTGTGGGTAAATGATATCTCAGTCTGAAGTGGGGATTTAATAAAATGGAAACCTGAATGGTGAGGAGGATTCTGGAGACATTGATTGATTTTACTATTTGTGTTTAGATCTAGAGTTTTCCTCCTGTGAAGTCTGGAGATCATATGACCATCACATTGCCTCCACCTCCCTCCCTGATAGAATAGAGAAATACAAAGAAGATTCTAGAAGTCACCAGAGAGATGATGGAGGAGAGGTGAGCGGTGCCAGGAATTCTGGGACATTATCCAGTAACAGACAAGGGATGTGTCTGGATGGTGACTGTATCATTGTGTGTGTCAGGTTCCTATAAGGTGTCAGGATGTCACTGTCTATTTCTCCATGGAGGAGTGGGAGTATTTAGAAGGACACAAGGATCTCTACAAGGACGTCATGATGGACAATCAGCCGCCCCTCACATCACCGGGTAAGAGGAGACTTTATTGTAAAGGAGAGAGCAGTACGGAGGCTCCACCTAGATCCCCCATCATCTGATAAACACATAGAAACAATGTATTCAGTCAGTGTGTGTGTTTCCTACAGATGGATCCAGTAATGGGAACCCACCAGAGAGATGTCCCCGTCCTCTGTATTCCCGGGATTCCACACAGGAAGGTCACACCATCCCCCGCCATCATCAGGTAGATGAGGAACAATCACTGATAGTATCATTAGGATCTGTACATTATCTGCATTGTTACCATTGATGTCATTTTTATTCTATATTCAGAGTGGAAACCTGAGAGATTCTAAAGTTGAAGTTAAAGAAGAGATAAAAGAGGAGGATGATGAGGATGGGGTGATGGAGGAGTCAGAGTCTCTAAAAGAACACAAAGATCTGTACCAGGACACCATGGGGGAGTCATCCAGCTACAGAAACCCACCAGAGAGATGTCCCCGTCCTCTGTATTCCCGGGATTCCACACAGGAAGGTCACACCATCCCTCCTTATTTAAAGGTTGGTGGGACGGAGCATCTAGAACATGAACTTGATTAGGCAAGGGGATTTATTTATGTGATGTCACAATAATAATTCCTATTGTTTACAGTTGATATTCTCTCTAATTTTCTTGATTTAGAGTGGAGATCCAATCGATATAGAATTTGAGGTTAAAGCAGAAGAAGAAGAGAGGTATGTGAGGGATGATCAGCAGTCTATGGAGGAGGATGGAATAACGGGGACATTTATAGAGGAGGACAATCCTACAGAGATCAGCACAGGTGGGTCATTAACACTAAATACATTCCTCCACCCATACTGCTCACTGATTGGTCCAGAGTAGGGCGGGGACTGGATGATATCAGCCTGTAATACCCTGGTCACTTTCCTGAGTTGTGTTCCCCGTCCTGTATTCCTGTATTTCTTTCGGACAATCTTCCTTCTCAGTGCTGCAGACACAATTTATGTCTCTAGACTGGATTTATGGAAATTCTGGGGATCAGCTGGCAGCAAAAGGTTGATTTTCACCATAAATGTTGCTCTACCTAGGCACCCTGGGGCATGTGCTTTGAGTCTTCTGCCTCATGCCCAGGTCTAGCATTATCTCTGACAGAACAATCCTCCCAGGGTTACTTGCTCTGTTGTCTGCTGGCTGTGCCAGGTGGAGGGATATGTCTGTATAGTCTCAGACCCAAGTCACTGACTGCAGTCTCAGGAGATGGGAGGCAGCGGTGTGGGACCTCTGCAACTTGTCTCATGTAAACATTTAAGCTTCCACTGATTACTGAATACCAATATTATGAGTCCTGACCCTTACACTGTATCATTTATATTGTACAGTACATACTCCTGACCCCTGCACTATATACTCTATGTTGTACATTACATCATTCTGATACTATGTAGTCCTATCTGTTGTATCTTATACAATATGTTGTACATTACATAGTCCTGACTTCTGCTCTCTCCCCTCTACCCACTGCTATATATACACATAATATGTGTAGCGCCCTACCCCAATGGTGGGGACGCTATTCTAAAATTTAAGGGTGTCTGAGCCTATAGTTGGGCTCAGACTGTCGATTTGTACCAATTTGCCTCTGTTCTGGTTGTGGTTTGCCTGATAGCAGTTTCCCTTATTGCCTGTAGGTGGCGTTACCACCTCGGGCACCTGTTGGAACACAGACAAACCATGGTGCATTGAGTGACCCTTCTCGGCAGCGGTGCAGTGGGAGTGGTCGACCCGCTGTGCGTGCTGGGAGGGGATACTTAAGGGGCAGATGCCATTGTTCGGGGTTCGTTCGCCTCGTGGCCCTCCTGGCGCGAGGTATGTGTGTGTAATTCTGGTCTCTGGGCCACGTTGGCCCGAGGCTGCATCGCTTTCAAGTAGGCCCTGCTGTGCTGGCTGGGGCCTACATCTTAAGAGGGGATCCCAAGCTGTCCGTCCACAAAGGGGAGGTAGCTGCCTTGATGAAGGAAACCGGGGGCGGACCTGCCCTGGAGGAGACTGGCAAAACACTGATGTCTCGGGGGAGGCCTGGTGACCTTGTTGAGGAGGGATCCAATCTACTAAAAGCCCTGCAGTTCGCCGGATCGGACTAAAGGCTCTTTCAATGCACGGCTGGAAGTTTGGGACTTTAAAATTCTGTGGCAGAGGATTCCTGGACTATCCCTTAAACTATCTCTAAAAGAAGGTCTGTGGCATAGACCAACTCCATCTTGAGCAGTCTGTGGCAGAGGCTGTCTTGTTACTGGTTCATGCATCACCCCGATTGCTAGGCCATGTGAGAGGGGACTATCCGGGTGAGCAATGCCCACTCTACTGAGAGAGTGGTGAATGATTTGATAAGGATCCAGACAAATGTCTGTGCTGAGTATCTGCACCTGGCCTAATTTGAAGTGTGAATATATGTGCACATAGGAGAAGAAAACACAGTGACACTTCGTTCAGCTAAATGAATCTTCTCGTTTATTGCTCTGGACATATAGTCCTTCTTATAGTAAAGCATGAGTCATTGTTTACAATGCAGTAACATAGCCGTAGCTTTGTGTTGTCATTCATGGATTGGTCATCTCTTATCTGGGGTCTTCTGGTCAGATCTATCCAGTCTTTCGGACGCCTCAGCAATCCTTGTTTTCCTTGATGGGAGGGGGTGTCTAGTCAGCATTTTGAGTAAGGAGATTTTTAGCATGTAGATGGCACATAATAGAAATAGCCATTTAAGTATTAAACAATCCATAACAGTCCCCTTTTGAAATGTCTATTTCCTATTCTGTCCCTAGTAGGAAGTCTAACTCATCTGTCCCCATGTGTCTAGGAACTCTTTTCTTGCTGTATGTTAGACGAGTGATGGCTGGTCCATCACCCCTCTTGCCACAGTCTTAGGTCACCTGGGGCCAGGTGACAGATGCACTCAATAGGAGTCAGGAGTGCACCACTAAGGTAGTGGACCCTAGGACTGACTGCTTTGGGAGGATCAGGAAGGCAGGACCACTGGAGCACCAGCACGGATCCCACTGGGAGCTAGAGCATAGATTCCCCAGGGCGCGGAGTCTAAGAGCCAGCAGGTATTCACCAGAGCCTCTAGTGGTGAGGATGTTACGCTGCAGCTGGCTCCAGGTCGCGGCCCCCAGGGTCTCCCAACTCACGCTCACGGTAGACTACAGGGAGGTGGAGTGGAAGCAGCAGACTGAGACAAGGAAGGATAGTCAGGAGATTAGCTAAAAGGTCGGGGTATGAAACAGACGTAGGACACAGAGTAATGAGCACACGGTCTGTGCACATTCCAGATGCTATCCCTATGGCTAAATTATTTTATAAGTTGTAGATATGGGGAGGGACTGTAATGGGGCATAGGGCTTCTCATAGTCCTCATTTTCTGCGTCCTGGTGTATCATCACTGGGGCTGCTTGGTCAACTATTTTGCCTAGGCATTTCTTTACACCCGGGATAATACAACATACTATAATAGCTAGAAAGATCAGAACAACTAGTATTACAGTACCTATCGGAGCCAAGATTTTCTGCCAACCACTCAACCATCCAAACCACTGGTCCCATGGCTGATCTATACCCGAATTCTTCTTTAGCTCTACTGATAGGCTTTCCAATTTTTTTATGGCCAGGGTGACCTTACCATTTGGACCGGTGTTGTCAGGGATGTATGTACAGCATGTCCCTGTACCTGCTATCATTTTACAAACACCCCCCTTCTCTGCTAAAATCATGTCCAAGGCCATCCTATTCTGAAATGTCATGTAAGATGTAGAGGCTAACTGGTCAGCAATTCCCTGTAGGGCATCTCTGGTGTAATTTACAAACCGCTGCTGGTTGTAATATATGTAATTTATCCAGTCTACATTTTTATTGACAGTGATTATGGGAATCAGAGACTCAAAACCTGTCTTTACTTGGTCTCGGGATTTAAACTCACCCGGGACCCCCCTTGGGACACCTGTGGCATCTATATACACATGTGGGTCAAAACTTCCTTCAGGAGCACTCCTCTTTCCCCTACGGTTGGGTAACGGTTCAGGGTGTGGGGAACATGGGTCATATGGGAGGATGTGGAGGGGCATAATGTAGCATGTTCTCCCAGTGGATAGGCATGTACCTGGTTTTGACAGGGTCATCCTTTTTAACAAGGATTTCCCATTCTTATCTGTTCTATTCAGTGTAAAGATTCTTTTGGTTACAGTCAAAGCTGTGTAGGGCCTAACTTACATGTGAATATTACAGGCAGTGATATTGGGGAAATGGAACAAACTAAGTCTCATAACACATACACAACCTAACATAAACAGTAGATACAATTACAATTTCTATCAATCCATCCTATATTCCGACATGTCCCTCTAACTGTCTAATCTTAGTTTAAATACCGTATTTATCGGCGTATAACACGCACCCCAAGTTTAGGAGAGAATTTTAAGGAAAAAAACTTTTAGGAGGGAAATTCAAGGAAAAAAAACTTACATTTAAATGCAGCATGCAGCCTTGCCCAGTGTCCATCTGCAGCATTGCCCAGTGTCCATCTGCAGCATTGCCCAGTGTCCATCTGCAGCCTTGCCCAGTGTCCATCTGTCCATCTGCAGCCTTGCCCAGTGTCCATCTGCAGCCTTGCCCAGTGTCCATCTGTCCATCTGCAGCCTTGCCCAGTGCCTTTGCGATCGTGTCAGTCTCGGCGTTTTTTTAAATTTGGCGCTGATTTCTGTGGAGAGGAGCGAGCGGGGCCGAGTGTACTTCGGCTAGACTCGGCTCCTCTCGCAGTCCCACCCATCTCCACTGACTGCGCCGCTGACGGAGAAAGCCGAGTGTACTTCGGCTAGACTCGGCTCTTCTCACAGTCAGGGGCAGGACTGCGAGAGGAGCCGAGACTAGCCGAAGTACACTCGGCTTTCTCTATGTCAGCGGCGCAGTCAGAGATGGGCGGGACTGCGAGAGGAGCCGAGTAAAGCCGAGTGTACTTCGGCTCCGCTCGCTCCTCTCGCTCGTTTTCAGCAGGGGAATTCGACGGAGTATCGGCGTATAACACGCACCCACGATTTTCCCCTGATAAATACAGTATTTATTTTTCTAGTTCATATTCCTCTTAAGTTATGTACCCAATTTACTTCTGCAGAAAAATCTCATTTTGCTTTGTCAAGGCTAAAAAATACAAAAATACAAAAAAAATGTCTAAATAAATTATGCGTTGCTCTAACAGTGTATGGACACCAAGTCTTTTTAGTTGATTCTTCCGCTGTATCTTTAACAGCTAGTCCGCCATAAGACTCCACTGCAACACCTTAGAATGCATACAATGTTCATACATAATCTTCTTTTCTTCAGGACTTTCGCAGTCCACATGACAAGAGACTTCCGGTAGGTGTGCAGACCATTTTTGCAGTTATAGCAAACTGAGCTTTGACTTTTTTTTTTTTTTCTTCTTCAGACAGCTGTCATGATGAGTATCAAAGTTCTTCAGACATCCAAAAAGCTTTTGAAAGCACTCTTTTCCATCAATGGTGTTTGTGGCTGATGTCCTAAAGCCAAGGAATGAGGGAGGGTATTTGTGAGGATGGCATCACTCAGCTTGTTAGTCCAACATTCGATCATTAACAAAAATGCCCATAAAGCTGTTTGAGTTTTTTTCTGCTGAAGTGAATCTATGTTCTAGAGGAAAAGAAAAACTTCTTTATACAAGGAGAAACCATTCTCATTTAATATAAAATGTTATTCAACTGTCATCCAAACTAAACTGTCCACACTATCCTGAATTCAATGAAACATTTATCCTGAACAATAGGCTTCTCAGAGGGGGGGCTATGTGTTCCTCCCCGCTCTTTGGGGCGAAGTTGGATAGGGAACTAACCCTACCAGCATGTCTTTTGAAGTGTGGGAGGAAACCGGAGTACCCGGGGGAAACCCATGCAGAAACAGGGAGAACATGTAAACTCCAGGCAGATGGGGCTATCACGTATGGCTTGGATCAGTGATCCTACAGGAACATGTAAATACAGAGACAAGAGAGCACAGAATACAGGGTTTACAAGATTGACAGGAGTATGGTGCAGCACTGGGGTTCAGGAAGGAAACAAAATGCTAGTAAGAACCTCTTGTAGCACTGGGGTGCTGGGATCACTAAACAGTAGGGAGTAAAATTCGAACTAACAGGTGTGTGCCTGGACACACACAGACACTGGGGACAGATACACAAAGACATATAATACAGCTAGAAATGAGTAGAGAAGTTGCATTGTGACCCCGAACAGGAAACTGGAATAAAATACACTTGGAGACACAAAGGCAGACTTGCTTGGGACATGATTATGCAAAGCCTAAGGCAATGTGCTTCAGCTCGAAAAGGCAGTACTGGCTGGGCATTAGCTAATTCAATTAATAACAGGAGGTTTAACTAGTCTTAAAAATACGTTTTGTGGGACAAGATACAACCGCAGACCTTATAAGTTAAAGCAATGGAACTAAATGCCAAAACAAGTACAATACCAGCACACCTGCTGATCTTTGGGAATAGAGGAGACAGATCTGTAGAAAAGCTGACGATCTGAGACAAAAGTCTAATTTAAACTCTTAATAATACCCAAGTAATCTCAACACTCGATGTAGTGACCCTGACATACATGTAGTAATACATTCATTACTTTTTTTTTTTTTTTTTTTGGGTGTGAACACTAGAGCAACAATTATTCAATTAATCTTAATAAAACTTTTCATCATAAAATAATATACAAAAACTGCATATCGATGCAACTCTGATCTAGAGACTGTAAAGTTTGTACCAAAGTCATACTCCAGAGTCTCTGAATCACGTGACTTTGGGGGTCACTATAGTGGAAACTTAGCCTTAGACAGTAGGCGCTTATTATCCGGGGCGTCGAAACTCGTTAAATTTCAAAGCTCATACATGTCAGATCGTAATACAACAAAACTTTTAGCACCTCATGCTGTAAATAGGAAGAAGAAACCGATAAGGGTAGTACAGACTCAAATGGCTGCACCAATATTTAGCTAGTGGGGGGAGTGAAACCCAGAAATGTTTACATATGAAAATAGAAACACTTAGAACAATACTTCCATTGGGGAATTGTCTTTGAAGGCTGCGGTCTCCTTCTGTTCTGCAGACCTTAAATAAATCAACCCAGGGCATATCTGAAGAATAAGCATTCCATTTTTAGTAACAAAACACATTATATTTTCCTCCTAAAAATAAACCAGAGATATTTAGCATACAGTGGGCATTTTGAACATTTTTTTTCTTAGATATTTTAACAATGCACTTTTTCTAATACCAAAAATTGTTTGACGTCAAACCATTACCGGTACTACCACGTGGTTTTATGTACGGTAAACCATTACTATATAAACAAAAAAAAACTATTATTCACCATGGTAAAAAATTAGTAGCCCTGAAAAAAAAACCAATTTTTTTATAAGTTCCCCTTTGTCTTGCAAGAAAGTTATACTTCACCATACTAAGCACATTGGAAAACTCTTCAAAAACTGTTTCTTCTATGGAAACAAAGATTACCGTTAATACACACACATACATATAAATATACATTATTAGAAGGTGTTTTACTTTATTTATTTTTTCAGTTCACTCACTCAATTTGCATGACAATACAGCTGTTCACACACACTCACACACACACACACATGCACTTTAACCTGTGTCAAAGAAGGAGGGGGGGTCGATGCTCCTTCTATGCTCCTTGAACAATAAAACACCATTCCTTATTTTTAAACTTTAACCATCAGTGAAAAAGGCTTCTTTTTTTTTTACGTCACTAATCTTTTAACATTTTACTTTAATTATTTTATTAAGTGCATTGGGTGTGGCTCCAATGACCACATGATTAGCCACCCAGCAAGTATTTAAAATAACGATTTTCAGCTCACAGTTTTTAGATTAACTTTTCTTTTAGAATAAGCAAATATAATATTTTATGTTTTCTTTCCATATTAAATTTACCACAGTGCAAAATGACTACACACTGCACATGATTTTACAATTTTAGGCAGCCCAGGCCCTGGCACATAGGGAAATAGCTGTTGGGGTATCAGGACAGGCGGGGGAGGTGTCTGGAGGGGGCCTGGCTGGTTGGGGATGTTTGAAGCAGGTGGTGTGCAAATGAACGGGTTCTGTGTTGTGGGCAAGACACGAATTGCGCTGTCTGGGAGCTGGGCAATGGGAGGCGGCACAGTGGCTTGGTTGCTGCCAGCTGCAGATCCCCCTGTCACAGACCCGTTCAAACTTGGCATTAAAGTTATGGGGGTGTTTGGGCTAAAATACAAACCGTTAGCATTCAACACATAGTACAGGGGTGTTGGGCTCAGCCCTCTTCCCCTCGTATGGGGGTGGGTCGGTAGGGCATTAGGGACACATATACAACATTAAGCCCCCTGCCGGGTTTCCTGTTCCGTATTTTCTGCCATTCCTCCGTCTGCAATCTACCCCCTGGAGGCATGGTGATGCTACAGATCTTTGCAAATTTTTTTTTCTTTTTTCTTTCTTGACATAATTTCTGCCCCATTTTTTTTCTGTCTTGATGACTGGGATATTTATGTGTCTGCTCAGGATTTTAGACGGGTCACAAGGTTGCCTTTGGATTCTGAAAGGGTCTGGCAATTCCTCTATTCGTCACCTGGTACCGGTTCAGACTATATCCCAATCTCAAGTTAACGAGGACAATACAGATAGTAAGATAAGGAGAGGATTAGTCTACAGTGCTCGACTGCCACCTGGGTTGCCCCTGGTGCGTCTTCCCAAAACGTAGACTTAGTCACGGGGTCTGCCCGTCCGAGACGGCCACAGAATAGGGTTCGGGTAGTGTGTGACCACTCACTTCCCTCAACAAGGAGAGGATAAGTCTACAATGCTCGACTGCCACCTGGGTTGCCCTGGGTGCGTCTTCCCAAAACGTAGACTTAGTCACAGGGTCTGCCCGTCCGAGACGGCCACAGAATACGGGTCGGGTAGTGCGTGACCACTCACTTCCCTCAACAAGACATTTAACAGACAAATAACGTTTCCTTCTAAATCTCCCACTTGTTCAGGACACCTTCCGGCACTTGCTCTAGCAATCTTTGTAATCCCAACTTTCCTTGTTATACCCTCCTTCAACTACTTTGACCAATCCCCAATGCTCTTCAATAAATGCTGAACATCAATCCATAAACACAATTATAACATGACATTTGCACGAATTGTAATACATGTGTATGTTTAAATTATAATGACCACACAGAATATTTTCTTTCCCCGCTATCTGCGTCCCTGACGCCCCCTTCTGGGTGATGTGCTACACCACACTATCACCTTTCCAAAGGAGTTTGCCCACGTCCCTGACGCCCCCTTCTGGGTGATGTGCTACACCGCTCCTATCACCTTTCCGAAGGAGTTTATCCACGACCCTGACGCCCCCTTCTGGGTGATGTGCTACACCGCTCTATCACCTTTCCGAAGGAGTTTATCCACGGCCCTGACGCCCCCTTCTGGGTGATGTGCTACACCGCTCTATCACCGTTCCGAAGGAGTTTATCCACGTCCCTGACGCCCCCTTCTGGGTGATGTGCTACACCGCTCTATCACCTTTCCGAAGGAGTTTATCCACGGCCCTGACGCCCCCTTCTGGGTGATGTGCTACACCGCTCTATCACCGTTCCGAAGGAGTTTATCCACGTCCCTGACGCCCCCTTCTGGGTGATGTGCTACACCGCTCTATCACCGTTCCGAAGGAGTTTATCCACGGCCCTGACGCCCCCTTCTGGGTGATGTGCTACACCGCTCTATCACCGTTCCGAAGGAGTTTATCCACGGCCCTGACGCCCCCTTCTGGGTGATGTGCTACACCGCTCTATCACCGTTCCGAAGGAGTTTATCCACGTCCCTGACGCCCCCTTCTGGGTGATGTGCTACACCGCTCTATCACCGTTCCGAAGGAGTTTATCCACGTCCCTGACGCCCCCTTCTGGGTGATGTGCTACACCGCTCTATCACCTTTCCGAAGGAGTTTATCCACGACCCTGACGCCCCCTTCTGGGTGATGTGCTACACCGCTCTATCACCGTTCCGAAGGAGTTTATCCACGTCCCTGACGCCCCCTTCTGGGTGATGTGCTACACCGCTCCTATCACCTTTCCGAAGGAGTTTATCCACGACCCTGACGCCCCCTTCTGGGTGATGTGCTACACCGCTCCTATCACCTTTCCGAAGGAGTTTATCCACGGCCCTGACGCCCCCTTCTGGGTGATGTGCTACACCGCTCTATCACCGTTCCGAAGGAGTTTATCCACGTCCCTGACGCCCCCTTCTGGGTGATGTGCTACACCGCTCTATCACCGTTCCGAAGGAGTTTATCCACGTCCCTGACGCCCCCTTCTGGGTGATGTGCTACACCGCTCTATCACCGTTCCGAAAGAGTTTATCCACGTCCCTGACGCCCCCTTCTGAGTGATGTGCTACACCGCTCTATCACCGTTCCGAAGGAGTTTATCCACGTCCCTGACGCCCCCTTCTGGGTGATGTGCTACACCGCTCTATCACCTTTCCGAAGGAGTTTATCCACGACCCTGACGCCCCCTTCTGGGTGATGTGCTACACCGCTCTATCACCGTTCCGAAGGAGTTTATCCACGTCCCTGACGCCCCCTTCTGGGTGATGTGCTACACCGCTCTATCACCGTTCCGAAGGAGTTTATCCACGTCCCTGACGCCCCCTTCTGGGTGATGTGCTACACCGCTCTATCACCGTTCCGAAGGAGTTTGCCCACGTCGGCTTGGTCCCTGTCTGTCAATCTCTTTGAATATTACACATCATGCATCACAGACCCATACAACACAAATACAACACAAATTTTTTTACAGGCTGCAGATAATCAGAATACAGGTTCATGTAATTGACTCCAGGCAAGTATTTACCTGCTTTGGTGACCTTTGGCAGCCGACACGGACACAAAAGATGGAACCAACACGGGGAACAGGATATACTAAGCAAGATATGAAAGTGATATCTTACCGTATATTTCAGAGATGATCAGTCTCTGTCCTGCCCGTGATGGGTCTCTCTCAGTGGCCTCTTGGTCGGCTCTCCATTGGCTCATAGCCTGAAGCCCCACGTTGGGTGCCAGTTGATAAGGATCCAGACAAATGTCTGTGCTGAGTATCTGCACCTGGCCTAATTTGAAGTGTGAATATATGTGCACATAGGAGAAGAAAACACAGTGACACTTCGTTCAGCTAAATGAATCTTCTCGTTTATTGGGCTGGACATATAGTCCTTCTTATAGTAAAGCATGAGTCATTGTTTACAATGCAGTAACATAGCCGTAGCTTTGTGTTGTCATTCATGGATTGGTCATCTCTTATCTGGGGTCTTCTGGTCAGATCTATCCAGTCTTTCGGACGTCTCAGCAATTCTTGTTTTCCTTGATGGGAGGGGGTGTCTAGTCAGCATTTTGAGTAAGGAGATTTTTAGCATGTAGATGGCACATAATAGAAATAGCCATTTAAGTATTAAACAATCCATAACAGATTGATAAGAACTTTGAACTGATTTGCTCATTCTGTACCGCGTGCCTGAACCTTCCCCTACTCTTCTCCTACCTTCTACTTTCTCTCAAGTTCTACTGCAGAAGAAATGAATAAAGCCTGACTGTTGAAGGTTTTACCTTTGTGTGGACATTGCATTTAATATAGACTTTACTACCCTGACAACGAAGCTAAAGAGGTAACGTGCAAACCCAAAAACAAACCAGCAGCTCCTACGGGGTAGTGCTACATATGTATTCTCCTTTGTTACACCCATTTTCTACCAGCTGAACATTTTATATCTGATGATGTGATTGGAGCACAGACTTTTACATGGTAATAATAATGTGATAACATCCTCAAACTTTGGAACGTTAAACAGAAAGTGATAATGGGGGAGGAGTCAATAACCCAATGATGGAGGTCTTCAGGATCAGTCCAGCCTTCATCTTGGTTGTTCTCCCCCCATACTCACTCTCTGACCTCTGGTGGGGCTCAGCCCCGCTGTTATTCGTGACTAAATAAGGAAGTGCAGGACTTCTTGTGTTGGGAAGATGGCAATGAGTGATAGAGGGGGTGGGGGACACTCGTCCTATAATCCCCTCATCACTGTCACTCCTATAAAAGACAGTTCTCGTTGTTTCCTCACTCTCTGACTAAGGTCCATGAATAAAGAAATGATCTGGTAGGAGATCAGAGGACCCATTTACTAGTTACCTTGAGGGGGGAATTGTAAGATCCTCAGAGACAAAGCTGCCTGATGTGGGCGGAGTCCTGGTTTAGGGGAACCAATCAGCTCATGTCTAGTAATAATCTTTGTATTTCTATTTTAGTAGATGGACGGGAGATGAGGAAAACCTCAGAGGATTGTCTCAATTTGTCTCCAGACTGTAAAGTAGAAGATAAGGACATCACACAGTATAGTCCAGGAGAAAACCAGACTACCTCAAATGTCCATCCGGCACCACACAGTGTAGATGGACCATCGTATTCCTCTTATCCTGAGGAACCTCAGACTGTGCGGGACGGTGCCGGACCATCGTATTCCTCTTATCCTGAGGAACCTCAGACTGTGCGGGACGGTGCCGGACCATCGTATTCCTCTTATCCTGAGGAACCTCAGACTGTGCGGGACGGTGCCGGACCATCGTATTCCTCTTATCCTGAGGAACCTCAGACTGTGCGGGACGGTGCCGGACCATCGTATTCCTCTTATCCTGAGGAACCTCAGACTGTGCGGGACGGTGCCGGACCATCGTATTCCTCTTATCCTGAGGAACCTCAGACTGTGCGGGACGGTGCCGGACCATCGTATTCCTCTTATCCTGAGAAACCTCAGACTGTGCGGGACGGTGCCGGACCATCGTATTCCTCTTATCCTGAGGAACCTCAGACTGTGCGGGACGGTGCCGGACCATCGTATTCCTCTTATCCTGAGGAACCTCAGACTGTGCGGGACGGTGCCGGACCATCGTATTCCTCTTATCCTGAGGAACCTCAGACTGTGCGGGACGGTGCCGGACCATCGTATTCCTCTTATCCTGAGGAACCTCAGACTGTGCGGGACGGTGCCGGACCATCGTATTCCTCTTATCCTGAGGAACCTCAGACTGTGCGGGACGGTGCCGGACCATCGTATTCCTCTTATCCTGAGGAACCTCAGACTGTGCGGGACGGTGCCGGACCATCGTATTCCTCTTATCCTGAGGAACCTCAGACTGTGCGGGACGGTGCCGGACCATCGTATTCCTCTTATCCTGAGGAACCTCAGACTGTGCGGGACGGTGCCGGACCATCGTATTCCTCTTATCCTGAGAAACCTCAGACTGTGCGGGACGGTGCCGGACCATCGTATTCCTCTTATCCTGAGGAACCTCAGACTGTGCGGGACGGTGCCGGACCATCGTATTCCTCTTATCCCGAGGAACCTCAGACTGTGCGGGACGGTGCCGGACCATCGTATTCCTCTTATCCCGAGGAACCTCAGACTGTGCGGGACGGTGCCGGACCATCGTATTCCTCTTATCCTGAGGAACCTCAGACTGTGCAGGACGGTGCCGTCCTTTCAACAGATAAGAGCTTTTCCTGTACTGAGTGTGGGAAGTGTTTCTGTTTTAAATCTGAACTTAACGTGCATAAAAGATCTCACACAGGGGAGAAGCCGTATTCCTGTCCTGAGTGCGGAAAATGTTTTTCACAGAAGTCCAATCTTTACACACATCAGAGATCTCACACAGGGCAGAAGCCGTATAACTGCCCTGAGTGCGGAAAATGTTTTTCACAGAAGTCCAATCTTTCCAAACATCAGAGAGCTCACACGGGGGAGAAGCCGTATTCCTCTTATCCTGAAGAACCTCAGACTGTGCGGGACGGTGCCGTCCTTCCAACAGATAAGAGGCTTTCCTGTACTGAGTGCGGGAAGTGTTTCTGTTTTAAATCTGAACTTAATGTTCATAAAAGATCTCACACAGGTGAGAAGCCGTATTCCTGTCCTGAGTGTGGGAAGTGTTTTTCTGTGAAGTGCAGTCTTTCCAAACATCAGAGATCTCACACGGGGGAGAAGCCGTATTCCTGTCCTGAGTGCGGGAAATATTTTTCAGATAAGTCCAGTTTTTACAGACATCAGAGATCTCACACGGAGGAGAAGCCGTATTCCTGTCCTGAGTGTGGGAAATGTTTTTCAGAGAAGTCCCATCTTTCCAAACATCAGAGATCTCACACGGGGGAGAAGCCGTATTCCTGTCCTGAGTGTGGGAAATGTTTTTCAGAGAAGTCCCATCTTTCCAAACATCAGAGATCTCACACGGGGGAGAAGCCGTATTCCTGTCCTGAGTGTGGGAAATGTTTTTCAGAGAAGTCCCATCTTTCCAAACATCAGAGATCTCACACGGGGGAGAAGCCGTATTCCTGTCCAGAGTGCGGGAAATGTTTTTCAGATAGGTCCGGTCTTTCCAAGCACCAGAGATCTCACACGGGGGAGAATCCGTATAACTGCCTTGAGTGTGGAAAATGTTTTTCAGATAGGTCCGGTCTTTACACACATCAGAGAACTCACACGGGGGAGAAGCCGTATTTCTGTCCAGAGTGCGGTAAATGTTTTTCAGATAGGTCCGGTCTTTCCAAACATAAGAGATCTCACACGGGGGAGAAGCCGTATTCCTGTCCTGAGTGCGGGAAATGTTTTTCAGATAAGTCCATTCTTTACACACATCAGAGATCTCATACGGGGGAGAAGCCACATTCTTGTCCTGAGTGTGGGAAATGTTTTTCAGATAAGTCCAGTCTTTACAAACATCAGAGATCTCACACGGGGGAGAAGCCGTATTCCTGTCCTGAGTGTGGGAAATGTTTTTCACAGAAGTCCCATCTTTACACACACATCAGAGATCTCACACGGGGGAGAAGCCGTATTCCTGTCCTGAGTGCGGGAAATGTTTTTTATATAAGTCCAATCTTTCCACACATCAGAGATCTCACACGGGGGAGAAGCCGTATTCCTGTCCTGAGTGCGGGAAATGTTTTTCAGATAAGTCCAGTCTTTACAAACATCAGAGATCTCACACGGGGGAGAAGCCGTATTTCTGTCCTGAGTGCGGGAAATGTTTTTCAGAAAGGTCCAGTCTTTCCACACATCAGAGATCTCACACGGGGGAGAAGCCGTATTCCTGTACAGAGTGCGGGAAATGTTTTTCACAGAAGCCTCATCTTTCCAAACATCAGAGATCTCACATGGGGGAGAAGCCGTATTCCTGTCCTGAGTGTGGAAAAAGTTTTTCAATTAAGTCCAGTCTTTCCACACATCAGAGATCTCACACAGGGGAGAAGCCGTATTCCTGTCCTGAGTGCGGGAAATGTTTTTCAGACAAGTCCGGTCTTTACAGACATCAGAGATCTCACACGGGGGAGAAGCCGTATTCCTGTCCTGAGTGCGGGAAATGTTATTCCCGTAAGTCCTATCTTTCCACACATCAGAAATCTCACACAGGAGAGAAGCCATATTCCTGTCCTGAGTGAGGGAATTGTTCATCACTGAAGTCCTGTCTTCCTGTACATCAAGGATCCCACACAACCCCTTGAGGTGTATTAGTACTTTGAGTGTGGGAAATGTCTTGTATATGAATGTTGCTGGACATCACAGCTCCCATGTGGGGAAGAAGCACACCCTGATATACACCTCAGATATACTCCATGGCTGATCTTCATCATGTAAGAAACAGTTCATAAGGAGATCAGAGATCACCAAAGACATGGATGAAGTGTTGTACCGTGTTGGCCATTGATAGCAGTAGAAAAATAAAAATGGAGTCATTACCTCTCATTGGCTGAGTACATTTTGTGGTGGAAGATTTCACAAACACTTAGAGGTCTGTTTAAAATAAAAATAGTTGAATGAATGTGAGCGGCCATGATGAATATTGGATGTATTTTATTTCATACTCTGATTTCTTTGGCTCCATCTAGTGGCCATAAAGCGTTATTGTGCTATTTTTACTGATTGAGGTATTTAATGAAAAATACAGTTTTATGGCCACTAGATGGAGCTGACAATCATAGGAAATCACTGTGTTATATTCTAGCAATATGTGTAACAGCTGAATGAATTTCCTATAAGTAGAGCCCTCAGTTTGCTCTGTCAGACATGATTTCATACTAATACCTGAGATCATACTCATACACTTATCAGTACAGCATATATTGGGGGATAGAAGGTAAAGTGTATGTAAGCCTCACCTTGTAATACAACCCATTCAGTTTAAAATAGAAATGAAAGGCAAAACTTTGTGTATAGATATAAAATATATTATAAGTACTTTTCTCCCCTATTTTATAAGTGATCACATTCCCTCTGTTCTCAGCCTCAAAAGAGTTGGGATAGGAGAAACAGCAACACACCGGTCTTCCCAGTGAATGGCTGTGCAGGGGAGAGGTTGTAAGCACAAGTCTGATCATTGGAGGAGAGTAGGTTGACTTCCAAGCACAGCCAGGAAACTGACCATGTTGTGCTCTCCTGCCTAGTGTGGTCAGTTCTTAACCGGAAAGTAGAGGGATTGGCAGGATCACCAGGGATTTAACACAAAGGAAGCAATACAAAGAGAACAGGAGACTTCTTCATACCAGTACATGGGACAGCAGACATATATCAGGAAGAGGAAATGTTGGACTTATATATTCTTTACCCAGTTCAGTCTTGGGAAGGTTTTACCCCCCTCCCTTCATGACCAGCCCAGGCCATTGTTTGCTTTTTAACACTGCGCTACTTTACCTGGTAATTGCTCAGTCATGTGACGCTGTACACAAATGACATTTATATTATTGTTTCACACCAATAGAGATTTCTTTTGGTGTTTTTTTTTAATCACCTCTGTGTTCTTTTATTTTTTATTATATAAACAAAAAAAAAACTAAAATTTAAAAACAAAAACAATATTTTTTCTTTCCGCTATAAAACATCCAACAGAAAAATAAAAACATCGAATTTCTTCATACATTTTGGCCATAATGTATTCTGCTCCATGTCTTAGGTAAAAAAAATCCCAATACGTGTATATTGGCTGGTTTGTGTGAAAGTTATAATGTCTACAAACTATGGAATATATTAGAATTTGTATTTATTTTATTTGTTTATACTACTAATGGTGGTGATCAGCGACTTCTAATGGGACTGCCAAAGTGTGACGGGCAATCTGACACTAACTGATGCTGGGGGGGGGGGGGGACTGACACTCACTGACATCACCAGTGACACCAATACAGAGATCAGTGATAATACTATACACTGTCACTGTACTAATGACACCGGCTGGGAACTGACACTGACATCACCAGTGACACCAATACAGAGATCAGTGATAATATTGTGATGGATTAGGTAAAATGCCCATTTTCTTTGCCTCTTTTCTATACTATAAAGTCTATATTTTTCCTGTATATAAACTGCTTTTATATTCCTTGCTCAAAATGGCCGCTAGTAGCACCCCCTCCCATCGAGTAAAGAATGTAACTAAAAGATGGCGCCTCCACCCAGGACTACACCCTATCTGATGACACTCAGATTCTGGAGGAAGTTCACCTTACATGGACACAACCAATCAGAAGCTACGAGTAGCTAGAGAACGTTATGCTAATGATACATTTGCTTACAGCAATAGTCGCTCACCTATAAAACCCCATGTATCCGGAACCAATAAAGAGAGTATCATCAATCTGAGCACAGTCTCAGTGTGGTCCTTTTCTTGTGCATGCACTACATAATATAGGCCTAATCAGGACGGGGGCAGATACTCACCAGATGATTAGTCTGATCTATATCAGCTGGTGCCCTAACGTGGGGCCCCGGGTTGTGAACCAACGGACAGCCGATCGCGGAGGTGGACCAATGTGGATGGGCTGGAGACTGATCACCTTCAGAGTACGGTAAGACATACCTTTCAGTACCTTACCATTACGTGACCCATCTCCGTTGTTGGTCTATCTCTGTGGCTGCCGGCGGTCACCAGAGACAGGTAATTGCTTGCCCGGGGTCTAATTTGTATTGAACCTGTACCTGAGTATCTGCTGCCCGGTTTTGTGTTTTTGTAAATGTGCCATCTGGTCTCGGAGAGAGGGGAGAACCTGAGGGGGGAGTGCTGTGCAGTGGGTATTGAATTGACACGGAAACTCTTCGTTCACCGCAGTGCGGTGTGTGCGTCGTGAGTTGAGGTGTCGAGTGCGTGTCACGGGTGGTGACAGTGCGGAGACTCTGTGGGGGCCCCTCTTCTCGGAACATATCTCTCTCTCTTTGCGGCCGGTTGATATGTCATGTCCTAAGTGTGTTTGTGGATTATTGTTTGGCATCCATGAGGGTATTTGGGGTTTACTAAGAGTTAAGGAGTCAGGATATAGTCAGGAACTACTAGGACGCCACCCTCTGCTGCCCGAAAAACCTGAAGTCTTAGTCTTCCGCCTGAACGTTCGCTATCTGGTCAAAGGGAAAATAGGAAAGTCGATACAGCAGATAGAAGTAGAGGCTGAGCAGGAGGGGCACGGTATCGAGAGGTGTCCCTGTCATCAGGAACAGGCAGAAGAGTGTGAGGGGACAGAGAAAGAGCGAGTAAGAA
Source organism: Rana muscosa (assembly GCA_029206835.1). NCBI lineage: Eukaryota > Metazoa > Chordata > Amphibia > Anura > Ranidae > Rana > Rana muscosa. Next base: position 14,278,266 of record JARGYO010000094.1, on the reverse strand, counting down.
ACCTTGGATTCTTGTTGGGAGGGCCCCGGCAGAGAAGAGAAGATGGGACAGAAAACAGTTAAACCAGAAAGGGAGTTTCAGCATCTGACCTTGTGGCAGAAAGGGAGGGGGTGGAGTATGTGAAGAGATTGGGAAAGCTGGCAAAAGTATGTGGGATGCTGGCTACAGCCGGAAGAATGGCAGAAGATAATGAAAGACAAACAAGGCATTTTGTCAGATAACAACTTACTGAAAACAGCAGAAGCCTGGTATAATGTGGCAAAGGCCGTCCACAGAGAACAATACAGACGGTGTATGTGTGTCACCAATGCATTGATAAGAGTAAACCATTATGCGTGCTGACTGAAAATAATCAGCCGCCTCCCTATGATGACTGTAACACTTGTCACTCCATTGAGCCCCGCCTGCCATCAAACGCCCCGTTGCTGCCCGCACTCCTGCCCCCAGCCCAACCCACTCCTTCTGGCGGCCATCTTAGTACACCAAGTAAAGATGCCGGAAGCTTCCCTATGACTCCTTCCAGTGGCGGCCATCTTGGTACACCTAGTCAGAGCACCAGAAGGCCTACAGGCCCTGTAACCCCCCTCTACCCGGTCCTGACAGCAAATGGTACTTATTACATACCTCCCCCAATGACCCAAACCCCCATCATGCCTATTGTAATGGGTGCCACCGCCCCAACCGGGGGAGTCCTGGCGCTCGCTGACCCAGCAGCGAGACCAGACGGGAGCCTGAATTTATATCAGAACCCTCCGGCATCCCTATCGGAGCCCTTTCCGCCCCTTTCCTATGAGGGGGGAGTTGATTACCTGGAAAAATGCACCATTGGCCCACCCAATGCCACGGGCATCAACGGTGGTTCCTAGGCCGGTAGCCGATGCACCTGTTATGTATGTCACATTCACCCCATCCCAGGCATCCACTTTAGTAACCACCCTACCAGACCCAGAAAAACAACCCATGCCTTTCTACCGAAGGTTGGCCCAGATCCAAAAAACCTACTCAGCAGCGTGGAGGGACCTAGTTAGCTTGTGTGAGATAAAGGCAGGAGACGCTTACTGGCCAATCATGGAAAGGTGTTTCCAGGATGCAAGGATTGTCAATGACAATACCTTAACTTCAGGTGTGGAGTTCTGTGAACAATTGTGCGGATGGGCGAGGGAAAGGCTGACCGACCAAGCCACTAGTATCCAAGATGTCACCCAAGACAAAACAGAGTCAGTGCAGAAGTATTATACTAGGCTGACACAAGTTTTCTCAGAATTGGGATTCACCACCCATAACAAGGCACACAGCCAGATGCTGTCTTCAGCCTTCGTGGCAGGCCTCAAGGAGTCCAAACGAAAAGGCCTCACCATGGCCCGACCGGAGTATCTTGTGCTGCCCCTAGACACCCTCCTTTTGGTAGCAAAGGGTCTGGAATCCTCTCCGACCACCAAGAAAACCCACACCACTTATGGTTGCAGAGACCACCCCATACACACCGAGGCCACCACCAACCTGTTTCAACTGTGGAAATCCTGGACATTTCAATAGGGACTTTAAAGTAGGGATGGGCGAACGGTTCGGCCCAAGTGTAAGTTCGGGCCAAACTTTCGTTGTTCGGGCGTTCGGGAAACAGCCGAACTTTCGGGTCATTCGACTGTTCGCACCCCCTCGAACCAACCACAATGCATTGTGGCGCTGAACAGTGCATTGCTAGCCCTGATTGGCTGAAGAAGTGAAAGCTTCAGCCAATCAGGGCACAGAGCACTGTCATGCCTCATACACACGACCGAGTTTCTCGGCAAGAACCAGCAAGAAACTTGCTGGCAGAGATTTCTTGCCGAGAAATTCGTTTGTGTGTATGGTTTCTCGACAAGAATCTCGACGAGAAAATAGAGAACCTGCTCTCTATTTTCTCGTCGAGATTCTCGTCAGCCTGTTTCTCGATGAGAAAAGTGTGTGTGTGTACACTTACCTGTCCGCCGGGAAGCCCGCGCATGCTCAAAATGACTTTGACGCATGCGCGGTTGCTTCCTAGGCATAGGTAGGGTGTACCAAGATGGCGGCGACGGCATCGAATGTGATGAGCGCATGCTCGTCGTAGTCGATTATGTCACCGCGTACACTCCATTCAAAGAACCACGGGTTCTTTGAAATGGAGCGTGTGTACACTCGGCCGGGACAAGTTTCTTGTCCAAGGATCTCGTCGAAAAAAACGACGTGTTTTTTTCGACGAGATTCTCGGCCGTGTGTACGAGGCAACAGAGTCATGATTGGACACTGTCATCATGACTTTATCCAATCAAGGCTCATTCCCGCCCCACAGTATAAAAGTATTCTTTCAATGGCAGCCATTTTCAGTGTGATTTTGGCATGGAGAGAGATAGAAGAGGGCTCTGTTTAGTGCTATTAGTTAGTTAGTGACACGTACCTTGGTGGGGAGCCTGACGTGCAGAGGGAGAACTCTCGTACAGCTCTGGGTCACTGGAGTTGGGACAGTGACCGGAGGAGCACAGTTGGGTATGAGTGCCTGCTGGGTTCTCTTGGACTGGATCTGATGGCCACTGTGAAGGCAGGAACAGGCTTGAAAGCTGAAGATACAGGTCAGCAGATGCAGACGTGTCAGGGAGCAACAGGTGTGCGCAGGAGCAGGTGCGCGCAGCAGGTGTAGACAGGAACTGGCCTGGAAGCTGAGGATGCAGGCCAGTGGATGCAGGTGCGCCAAGGAGCAACAGGCGCATGCAGGTGCAAGCAGCAGGCAGAAGGAGGGTCAGACGAGCAAGGTAATGCACAGCAGATCAGATACAGGCAGAAGCGGTAGGCAGCAGATGGTCAGTGTTCAGGCAGGATCAGCAACGGAGGATTAGGCAGACAGATGAGCAGACAAGGTCAAGGAAGCCAAAGGTCAGGACTGTAGATAGCAGCAAGGTCAGGGAGCCGCGTCAGAGTAACAACAGTTTCAGGATCAGGTCACAGGATAAGCTGCAGATCAAGCAGCAAAGATCTGGACAGTGGAAGCCCCTTTTAAAGGCTACTGGGCGCCAATGCAGCGTCACTGTGCGTGCGTGTACGATCTCCGTGATCGGCGCATGCTCATACGCATTGGCGCACATCTGTTTACTGCTGGAAGCCTGCTAGCGGGGATGCGCCCGAGCCCTGTTGCGGGTCTGAGAGGCGTACGTCCATGACAGTTAGTGTGCTCCTGCTATACTGTGCTATTTTGCTTTAATTGTCAGTGTAGAATATTAGTTTCGTGTCAGTTTAGGGATAGTGTGAGTGTAGTGAGTAGGACCATCATTCAGCTTTGCATAGTGTGCAGCTAGAAGAGGGACAGCTCAGATAGTTCCACTGTAGTGTAGTGAGACCGTGTCATTCATACATACATTAGTGTGGAGTAGGGACAGCTCAGATAGTTTCAGTGTAGTGTAGTGAGACCGTGTCATTCATACATATATTAGTGTGGAGTAGGGACAGCTCAGATAGTTTCAGTGTAGTGTAGTGAGACTGTGTCAGTAATCTTGACAATAGTGTATAGGTAGAGTAGGGACAGTTCAGATAGCGTCAGTGTAGTGACGGTTGAACACCGTCTATTTGATTGAGTTACTGCCAGTTTAACGCCATTTACTTCTTTGTGCGTTACTGCCAGTTTAACGCCATATCGTTTTGTGTGCGTTACTGCCAGTTTAACGCCATATAGTTTTGCGTGCGTTACTGTTGTGGAAATTTTATGAAGATGTATTTAATATGTATTGTCATAGTGTCGCCCAGTGTTAGTACTCCCGCATAGGGTTGCCACCTGTCCGGGATTCACCCAGACAGTTCGGGTTTGGAATCATGCGTTCGGGTTTCAGACCACCTGAAACCCGGACACATTATTCATACCGGATTATGGCTTCCCAGCAGGGTTGCTGGCTGCAGTTGTGTAAGCCAAGAGTGTGTGTTATAGTCCCCCCCCCCACACACACACATACAGATGGGAGAGGAGAGAGGGCTCGATCTGCACCTCTTCCACCCATTCCTACCCTCTGTGTCTGCCCACACTCCAATCCCTGGTGCTGTGGCTCAGAAAAGGAAAGTGGGGGTGGGAAATTTCATCCAGATACATCTGGAGGAGAGGTGCTGACTGCCAAGGGGTGAATGAGCTCACCATCCATCCCTGTCTGTGACTGAAGTCTCCCCACTTCTCTCTCCTGCCTCTGAGTGAGTACACAAAGGCAAATTAGGGTTCTCAGAGCCCTCATTACATCAGTGTTCCCCCTTACATCAGAGTCCTCTCTACATCAGAGTTCTCAGTGTTCCCCCTAAAATCAGGGTTCTTAGAGAATCCCTTATGTTAGAGTCCCCAGAGTTCTCCCTTACATCAGAGTCTGCAGAGTCCACCCTTAGAGTGTAAGGGAACTCTGCGAGTTCAGATGTAAAAGGGGAACTCTGTGGACTCTGATGTAAAGGGGGACTCTTGTGATTAACTTCATTTGATTAGAAATGTTATTTAATTGAAAAATATATGTATGGTTTATACTATTAAAAAAAATAGTTGTGCACCGCTAAAGTGTTCGGGTTTCACTTGAAGAAAAGGTGACAACCCTACTCCCGCAGCCCGCTCTAAAAAGCTGACTGGGGCAGACTGACGCTGGTTGAATCCCATCTGGTATTGGAAAACTTCCTGGGATTGGAGAGAGGTGTTTGCGGAGTGGGAATATGTCCGCCAGCGAAAGGGCCCCTGTGCATTAGCACAGACGATCGTCTTAGGGGATATGTTCGCTCTGCAAGGACATTATTGGTTATAGGCGGATGTACACTCTTGTCTCTGCTGTGTCTGATCAGCATATGTCGATATTCGTAGCGTACACCTGCAGATAGCCTCCCATCCACAAGGAACGATAGTATAATCCGGGTATGCGTTGTTCTCTGGAACAGTGCAGAATAAGGATTCCTATCAGCGGTCATACAGGAGCTTTTGGGTTGTTAAATCCTTTAGCCATTATTCATTGGTTGTTTGTATTAACTCATCCTGTTGGAAGGCTGTTGTGTGCACTTCCCCCCCCTTTCCCTTCCTGTGAGTACCCTCCCCTTTACTGTTGGTAATTTTCTGTGCTGTCATCTTGTATTGAGGAAGCGATTGGCTATTGTGGCCAATCACTTGCTGTTTTTCAGAGCTTTTTTGTCTTTTACGAATAAAAAAGCCAGGCACACTGCTCCCTGGAGGAATGATGCTGAGGTGAGGACATAAGGATGGTCGTGTCTGTTTACTTGGATTGCTGGGTTTTTGATATACGGGAAATAGAGTTGTAGGTAAGATGCATTATATCATTAGACAAAATGTGTGCTTATTAGCACAGGAGATTTGTTGTGCGCATGGTGTACAGACAAATTTCCCTAGCATCGCAGCGAGCCAGGTCGGAGTGAATAGGGCCTCCTTTAGCATTGGATCGAGATGAGGGAGCGAATGGATCTACGTTCCGATGCGTTAGGGAGGCTCTGCTTTGCAAAAGAACAAAATTTTCGTCTTTTTGAAATAATGGTACTCAGGATTTTGATTGTATGTGTGTTGTATGTCTGTTGTGTGTGTGTGAATTGTCCGCATGGATTGGGAGTATGATCGTATGTAGTGTGTGTGTAATTTGTCCGCATGGATTGGGAGTATGATCGTATGTCTGTAGTGTGTGTTTGTGAATTGTTCGCATGGATTGGGAGTGTAGCGCTACCCCCAGTTAAGAGAGCTGGTTTGATTTTGGGCCCTGTATACAGTACCGCCAACCCCCGGCAATCTTACTCGACCCACTCTGGCACAGTTAGTCTAGGGTTAAAACTTATACCACATTCAAGTGTATTGTACTTAATAATCTCTAAAACAGTCAGACAACACGCTGAGGCGAGAGATTAAATATAACAGCTTTACTAGTAGAGAATAACACAGAGTATAACACTCAACATGTAAATTAGCTTGAAGAGCCCTGCATTAATCAGTTCAATAGTTGCAGCACAATATAACGGCGCAGCGCAGTACTCCACCACGCGTAGCTATTATGGCGTGCGCGCCCTATGGCGCACTAAACAATATCTTATCTCCCCACCTAAGTCAGGCCTGACATGGAGTAAATCTCAGTCACTTCCCTAAAGGATTTCTTCACATGCCAGCTTTCGGTGGTGCACTTGATGAACTTGTATGTTTGTAATCCAACAGGCAATAACTTGAATTAACTATACTGGGGAGGGACACTCCAACTCTGTCCCGCTACCGGTCCCTCCCGTGAAACAGCAGATAAAAGAACTATGGGCCTGTACAGTCCCTAGGCCTGAACACGGCACAGTTATAGGTCTGGGCAGGTGCCCGCTCACCCCTCCGGATGCGATCCCAGTCCGGGACTTCCACCTGCTGTGTATCCGCACACAGCGTCTGCAACGATCAGGTCCCCGATCCGACAGATGTCCTCGCTTGACCAGTCAGGATCCACCCAGGCTCCGCAGTGGGGTGGAAGGCTCTTCAGATGTCACGCAAGGCCTCAGGCTTCAGGCCTTGCACCGCAGCAGATCCGCACAGGAAGACTCGTTGCTTGCAGCGCGGTGTCCAAAGAGGCCGAGCTCCGCCTCGCCTCTTCCTTAAGTAGCCCCTCCCATGAGTCTCTGCGGTGGAAACTTCCGCCCTGGGGCCGAAGGGGGTTCTGGGTAACGTAGTCCTGGGGCCATTAAAGGAGACCCCGCTAAACACTCCCCCCCACTTAAACTCTTTGGTCCCCAAAGATAACATAACCTTAAACTACAGATCGTACAACATCAATCAACTTTTCATATGATGTCGGCAGAGGAAATTCCCACAAAAAACGAGGTAGTGAACTCCTCTGCCCACAGGACACATTATCATCAGTATCCTGTCTAACTGTGCCAGAGAGTGAGCTGGGGTTGCCTCCCACCAAATGAACAGTGGGAGGGTCAGGATCTTCCATACTCCTTCTGGCAGTAACTACAGTGTCTTCCGCACTCTCCCCCATTTGTGGGCAAGTCAATCTCCTGGGAGGTTTTATGGCCCTCCGTTTCCTCTGTCCTCTTGGACTTTCTGTTGGGACAGGCTCCTCTTCTGTAACTGACTTGGGGATCTCCTCTTACTCGGGAGCATTGGGCTCCGGAGCAGGGAGATACATGGCTTCCCTTGGATCCTCCTCTGGGGATAATTCGCAGGCACTCTCCCAAATATCTGACCAAGGACTGGACGGGATGAACTCAGTAGCTTCTGCATTCAGTTTGGAGCTCACTGAAGGTGATGGGCACCCGGCTGACTCCTTCACCGGGGCCCGCTGAAGTTTTCCGGCGGCTTGCGGTTATTCAGTCTCTTCTTCTTGGGACTGGAACACACTCTGGCAGCGTGGCCAATCCCTCCGCAGTTGAAACAAGTCATATCCCCCCTATCCTCCAGGGATGCAGGCGCTGAGGTATTCGTAAACAGCTCCCTCCTTGGGTTTTCCTTCTGAGGTACCTTCGACTCCTTTTCCATCAGGAAGGTCAGCATTCCCAGCACTTGGGACATTTGCGACTTCAAGGTATCAACCTCTGCGTCTCTTTCCAGGGTCACGGCCGTCCTGACCATCACGGGAGGAGGATTCACCGTCTAAACTTGTTGGCTCCTCTTCTTCTCCTCCAGCATGGCTTCTTCTCTGACTACTCGAATCAAGTCAGGGTACTCCAGGCTCTTCCCGTCCTGTCTAGTACGTAGCGTCAGTGCGATGGGGTCCAGGGGCTGAGATCCTCTCATCACCTGCTGGACACGGGCCTCATCCACCTTCCGCGGGTCAATCCCCTTCTTCAGGATCATCTTATACAGAATCTTATCCAGGCGCTTCATGAACTCTGACAGTTTCTCTCCTGCCTTTTGGTAGCAGTGTTCTAGCTGGTACTTGAGCTCCGTGATTTTCTCTGTTCCTCCGAACACATTCTGCAAAATGTCCAGATAGTCCTGTGCATTACAGTCTGTCTTGCTCATCTTGAGGTTGCGTATGGCCTCTAGAGCAGGGCCCTTCAAGCTCTCAGCAATTCTCTGCTTCTTTCTGTGGTCTGGGACTTCCCACTCCTCTAGGGCCTGAGTTGCACCGTCTAACCACTCCTCAAACCCCTCTTCGCCTGAAGGTACAGGTTTCCTCCCCGAAAACATTCTGAGTTTTCGGTATCCTGACATTTGGTAATCTGTAGGATCTTTCTTGCACTGTGCTATGATTTCCCCTAGGACCGTGCATAATTCGGTGCTGAGGGTGCCCTGCGGCGACCCGGGACTCTCTTCCTTCTCCTCTTTTACAGTTTTTGGGGTGGGTGGTGATAATTTTGGTGTCTGAGACCATCCTCCTGTGGTAGGCAGTGGTGCGTGTATTAGGTTATAGGTTTGATCATCTATCGCTCCTATACTTGGATTCTTGAAGTCTTCTGGGACTCCATCCTTCCACTCTATCAGTGCGTGCGTCAGCGAAGAATTTGCCCTGACATCCACTATTCATGCCTTCTGGTGCGGGGACAGTGACATCACTAGCTGCTTCACCGCTTCTTCTTGCCAGATCCCTGGGAGTTCTATAACTACTACCCCGGCTGGATCTGTGCCGACTGCCTTGCACCACTTTACTACTTCTAGTGGGTCCATGCTGGTACTTCTTGGCACGTTATTTGCTGCAACAGGATCCCGGACTCGAGAGCCCCCACGTGCAGCGCTACCCCCAGTTAAGAGAGCCGCTGGTTTGATTTCGGGCCCTGTATACAGTACCGCCAACCCCCGGCAATCTTACTCGACCCACTCTGGCACAGTTAGTCTAGGGTTAAAACTTATACCACATTCAAGTGTACTGCACTTAATAATCTCTAAGCAGTCAGACAACACGCTGAAGCGAGAGATTGAATATAACAGCTTTACTGGTAGAAAATAACACAGAGTATAACACTCAACATGTAAATTAGCTTGCAGAGCCCTGCATTAATCAGTTCAATAGTTGCAGCACAATATAATGGCGCAGCGCAGTACTCCACCACGAGTAGCTATTATGGCGTGCGCGCCCTATGGCGCACTAAACAATATCTTATCTCCCCACCTAAGTCAGGCCTGACATGGAGTAAATCTCAGTCACTTCCCTAAAGGATTTCTTCACATGCCAGCTTTCGGTGGTGCACTTGATGAACTTGTATGTTTGTAATCCAACAGGCAATAACTTGAATTAACTATACTGGGGAGGGACACTCCAACTCTGTCCCGCTACCGGTCCCTCCTGTGAAACAGCAGATAAAAGAACTGTGGGCCTATACAGCCCCTAGGCCTGAACACGGCACAGTCTATAGGTCTGGGCAGGTGCCCGCTCACCCCTCCGGACGCGATCCCAGTCCGGGACTTCCACCTGCTGTGTATACGCACACAGCGTCTGCAACGATCGGGTCCCCGATCCGACAAATGTCCTCACTTGACCAGTCAGGATCCACCCAGGCTCCGCAGTGGGGTGGAAGGCTCTTCGGATGTCACGCAAGGCCTCAGGCTTCAGGCCTTGCACCGCAGCAGATCCGCACAGGAAGAATCGTTGCTTGCAGCGCGGTGTCCAAAGAGGCCGAGCTCCGCCTTGCCTCTTCCTTAAGTAGCCCCTCCCATGAGTCTCTGCGGTGGAAACTTCCGCCCTGGGGCCGAAGAGGGTTCTGGGTAACGTAGTCCTGGGGTCATTAAAGGAGACCCCGCTACAGGAGTATGATCGTATGTCTGTAGTGTGTGTGTGTGTGTGTGTGATTTGTCCGCATGGATTGGGAATATGATCATATGTCTGTAGTGTGTGTGTGCGTGTGATTTGTCCGCATGGATTGGGATTATGATCGTATGTCTGTTGTGTGTGTGTGTGTGTGAATTGTTTGCATGGATTTAGAGTATGATCGTATGTCTGTAGTGTGTGTGATTTGTCAGCATGGATTGGGAGTATGATCGTATGTCTGTAGTGTGTGATTTGTCAGCATGGATTGGGAGTATGATCGTATGTCTGTAGTGTGTGTGATTTGTCAGCATGGATTGGGAGTATGATCGTATGTCTGTAGTGTGTGTGATTTGTCAGCATGGATTGGGAGTATGATCGTATGTCTGTAGTGTGTGTGATTTGTCAGCATGGATTGGGAGTATGATCGTATGTCTGTAGTGTGTGTGATTTGTCCGCATGGATTGGGAGTATGATCGTATGTCTGTAGTGTGTGTGATTTGTCAGCATGGATTGGGAGTATGATCGTATGTCTGTAGTGTGTTTGATTTGTCAGCATGGATTGGGAGTATGATCGTATGTCTGTAGTGTGTGTGATTTGTCCGCATGGATTGGGAGTATGATCGTATGTCTGTAGTGTGTTTGATTTGTCAGCATGGATGGCAGTATGATCGTATGTCTGTAGTGTGTGTGATTTGTCCGCATGGATTGGGAGTATGATCGTATGTCTGTAGTGTGTGTGATTTGTCAGCATGGATTGGGAGTATGATTGTATGTCTGTAGTGTGTGTGATTTGTCCGCATGGATTGGGAGTATGATCGTATGTCTGTAGTGTGTGTGATTTGTCAGCATGGATTGGGAGTATGATCGTATGTCTGTAGTGTGTGTGATTTGTCAGCATGGATTGGGAGTATGATCGTGTGTCTGTAGTGTGTGTGATTTGTCAGCATGGATTGGGAGTATGATCGTATGTCTGTAGTGTGTGTGATTTGTCCGCATGGATTGGGAGTATGATCGTATGTCTGTGGTGTGTGTGATTTGTCAGCATGGATTGGGAGTATGATCGTATGTCTGTAGTGTGTGTGATTTGTCAGCATGGATTGGGAGTATGATCGTATGTTTGTAGTGTGTGTGATTTGTCAGCATGGATTGGGAGTATGATCGTATGTCTGTAGTGTGTGTGATTTGTCCGCATGGATTGGGAGTATGATCGTTTGTCTGTAGTGTGTGTGATTTGTCAGCATGGATTGGGAGTATGATCGTATGTCTGTAGTGTGTGTGATTTGTCAGCATGGATTGGGAGTATGATCGTATGTCTGTAGTGTGTGTGATTTGTCCGCATGGATTGGGAGTATGATCGAATGTCTGTAGTGTGTGTGATTTGTCAGCATGGATTGGGAGTATGATCGTATGTCTGTAGTGTGTGTGATTTGTCAGCATGGATAGGGAGTATGATCGTATGTCTGTAGTGTGTGTGATTTGTCAGCATGGATCAGGAGTATGATCGTATGTCTGTAGTGTGTGTGATTTGTCAGCATGGATAGGGAGTATGATCGTATGTCTGTAGTGTGTGTGATTTGTCAGCATGGATAGGGAGTATGATCGTATGTCTGTAGTGTGTGTGATTTGTCAGCATGGATAGGGAGTATGATCGTATGTCTGTAGTGTGTGTGATTTGTCAGCATGGATTGGGAGTTTGATCGTATGTCTGTAGTGTGTGTGATTTGTCAGCATGGATAGGGAGTATGATCGTATGTCTGTAGTGTGTGTGATTTGTCCGCATGGATTGGGAGTATGATCGTATGTCTGTAGTGTGTGTGATTTGTCAGCATGGATTGGGAGTATGATCGTATGTCTGTAGTGTGTTTGATTTGTCAGCATGGATGGCAGTATGATCGTATGTCTGTAGTGTGTGTGATTTGTCCGCATGGATTGGGAGTATGATCGTATGTCTGTAGTGTGTGTGATTTGTCAGCATGGATTGGGAGTATGATCGTATGTCTGTAGTGTGTGTGATTTGTCAGCATGGATTGGGAGTATGATTGTATGTCTGTAGTGTGTGTGATTTGTCCGCATGGATTGGGAGTATGATCGTATGTCTGTAGTGTGTGTGATTTGTCAGCATGGATTGGGAGTATGATCGTATGTCTGTAGTGTGTGTGATTTGTCAGCATGGATTGGGAGTATGATCGTGTGTCTGTAGTGTGTGTGATTTGTCAGCATGGATTGGGAGTATGATCGTATGTCTGTAGTGTGTGTGATTTGTCCGCATGGATTGGGAGTATGATCGTATGTCTGTGGTGTGTGTGATTTGTCAGCATGGATTGGGAGTATGATCGTATGTCTGTAGTGTGTGTGATTTGTCCGCATGGATTGGGAGTATGATCGTATGTCTGTGGTGTGTGTGATTTGTCAGCATGGATTGGGAGTATGATCGTATGTCTGTAGTGTGTGTGATTTGTCAGCATGGATTGGGAGTATGATCGTATGTTTGTAGTGTGTGTGATTTGTCAGCATGGATTGGGAGTATGATCGTATGTCTGTAGTGTGTGTGATTTGTCCGCATGGATTGGGAGTATGATCGTTTGTCTGTAGTGTGTGTGATTTGTCAGCATGGATTGGGAGTATGATCGTATGTCTGTAGTGTGTGTGATTTGTCAGCATGGATTGGGAGTATGATCGTATGTCTGTAGTGTGTGATTTGTCAGCATGGATTGGGAGTATGATCGTATGTCTGTAGTGTGTGATTTGTCAGCATGGATTGGGAGTATGATCGTATGTCTGTAGTGTGTGTGATTTGTCCGCATGGATTGGGAGTATGATCGAATGTCTGTAGTGTGTGTGATTTGTCAGCATGGATTGGGAGTATGATCGTATGTCTGTAGTGTGTGTGATTTGTCAGCATGGATTGGGAGTATGATCGTATGTCTGTAGTGTGTGTGATTTGTCAGCATGGATAGGGAGTATGATCGTATGTCTGTAGTGTGTGTGATTTGTCAGCATGGATAGGGAGTATGATCGTATGTCTGTAGTGTGTGTGATTTGTCAGCATGGATTGGGAGTATGATCGTATGTCTGTAGTGTGTGTGTGATTTGTCCGTATGGATCGGGAGTATGATCGTATGTCTGTAGTGTGTGTGATTTGTCAGCATGGATTGGGAGTATGATCGAATGTCTGTAGTGTGTGTGATTTGTCCGCATGGATTGGGAGTATGATCGTTTGTCTGTAGTGTGTGTGATTTGTCCGCATGGATTGGGAGTATGATCGTATGTCTGTAGTGTGTGTGATTTGTCAGCATGGATTGGGAGTATGATCGTATGTCTGTAGTGTGTGTGATTTGTCCGCATGGATTGGGAGTATGATCGTATGTCTGTAGTGTGTGTGATTTGTCAGCATGGATTGGGAGTATGATTGTATGTCTGTAGTGTGTGTGATTTGTCAGCATGGATTGGGAGTATGATCGTATGTCTGTAGTGTGTGTGATTTGTCAGCATGGATTGGGAGTATGATCGTATGTCTGTAGTGTGTGTGATTTGTCAGCATGGATTGGGACTATGATCGTATGTCTGTAGTGTGTGTGATTTGTCAGCATGGATTGGGAGTATGATCGTATGTCTGTAGTGTGTGTGATTTGTCAGCATGGATTGGGAGTATGATCGTATGTCTGTAGTGTGTGTGATTTGTCAGCATGGATTGGGAGTATGATCGTATGTCTGTAGTGTGTTTGATTTGTCAGCATGGATTGGGAGTATGATCGTATGTCTGTAGTGTGTGTGATTTGTCCGCATGGATTGGGAGTATGATCGTATGTCTGTAGTGTGTTTGATTTGTCAGCATGGATGGCAGTATGATCGTATGTCTGTAGTGTGTGTGATTTGTCCGCATGGATTGGGAGTATGATCGTATGTCTGTAGTGTGTGTGATTTGTCAGCATGGATTGGGAGTATGATTGTATGTCTGTAGTGTGTGTGATTTGTCCGCATGGATTGGGAGTATGATCGTATGTCTGTAGTGTGTGTGATTTGTCAGCATGGATTGGGAGTATGATCGTATGTCTGTAGTGTGTGTGATTTGTCAGCATGGATTGGGAGTATGATCGTGTGTCTGTAGTGTGTGTGATTTGTCAGCATGGATTGGGAGTATGATCGTATGTCTGTAGTGTGTGTGATTTGTCCGCATGGATTGGGAGTATGATCGTATGTCTGTGGTGTGTGTGATTTGTCAGCATGGATTGGGAGTATGATCGTATGTCTGTAGTGTGTGTGATTTGTCAGCATGGATTGGGAGTATGATCGTATGTCTGTAGTGTGTGTGATTTGTCAGCATGGATTGGGAGTATGATCGTATGTCTGTAGTGTGTGTGATTTGTCAGCATGGATTGGGAGTATGATCGTATGTCTGTAGTGTGTGTGATTTGTCAGCATGGATTGGGAGTATGATCGTTTGTCTGTAGTGTGTGTGATTTGTCAGCATGGATTGGGAGTATGATCGTATGTCTGTAGTGTGTGTGATTTGTCAGCATGGATTGGGAGTATGATCGTATGTCTGTAGTGTGTGTGATTTGTCCGCATGGATTGGGAGTATGATCGAATGTCTGTAGTGTGTGTGATTTGTCAGCATGGATTGGGAGTATGATCGTATGTCTGTAGTGTGTGTGATTTGTCAGCATGGATAGGGAGTATGATCGTATGTCTGTAGTGTGTGTGATTTGTCAGCATGGATAGGGAGTATGATCGTATGTCTGTAGTGTGTGTGATTTGTCAGCATGGATTGGGAGTATGATCGTATGTCTGTAGTGTGTGTGATTTGTCAGCATGGATTGGGAGTTTGATCGTATGTCTGTAGTGTGTGTGTGATTTGTCCGTATGGATCGGGAGTATGATCGTATGTCTGTAGTGTGTGTGATTTGTCAGCATGGATTGGGAGTATGATCGAATGTCTGTAGTGTGTGTGATTTGTCCGCATGGATTGGGAGTATGATCGTTTGTCTGTAGTGTGTGTGATTTGTCCGCATGGATTGGGAGTATGATCGTATGTCTGTAGTGTGTGTGATTTGTCAGCATGGATTGGGAGTATGATCGTATGTCTGTAGTGTGTGTGATTTGTCAGCATGGATTGGGAGTATGATCGTATGTCTGTAGTGTGTGTGATTTGTCAGCATGGATTGGGAGTATGATCGTATGTCTGTAGTGTGTGTGATTTGTCAGCATGGATTGGGAGTATGATCGTATGTCTGTAGTGTGTGTGATTTGTCCGCATGGATTGGGAGTATGATCGTATGTCTGTAGTGTGTGTGATTTGTCAGCATGGATTGGGAGTATGATCGTATGTCTGTAGTGTGTGTGATTTGTCAGCATGGATCGGGAGTATGATCGTATGTCTGTAGTGTGTGTGATTTGTCAGCATGGATTGGGAGTATGATCGTATGTCTGTAGTGTGTGTGATTTGTCAGCATGGATTGGGAGTATGATCGTATGTCTGTAGTGTGTGTGATTTGTCAGCATGGATTGGGAGTATGATCGTATGTCTGTAGTGTGTGTGATTTGTCCGCATGGATTGGGAGTATGATCGTATGTCTGTAGTGTGTGTGATTTGTCAGCATGGATTGGGAGTATGATCGTATGTCTGTAGTGTGTGTGATTTGTCAGCATGGATCGGGAGTATGATCGTATGTCTGTAGTGTGTGTGATTTGTCAGCATGGATTGGGAGTATGATCGTATGTCTGTAGTGTGTGTGATTTGTCAGCATGGATTGGGAGTATGATCGTATGTCTGTAGTGTGTGTGATTTGTCCGCATGGATTGGGAGTATGATCGTATGTCTGTAGTGTGTGTGATTTGTCAGCATGGATTGGGAGTATGATCGTATGTCTGTAGTGTGTGTGATTTGTCAGCATGGATTGGGAGTATGATCGTATGTCTGTGGTGTGTGTGTGATTTGCCAGCATGGATTGGGAGTATGATCGTATGTCTGTAGTGTGTGTGATTTGTCAGCATGGATTGGGAGTATGATCGTATGTCTGTAGTGTGTGTGATTTGTCAGCATGGATTGGGAGTATGATCGTATGTCTGTAGTGTGTGTGATTTGTCAGCATGGATTGGGAGTATGATCGTATGTCTGTAGTGTGTGTGATTTGTCAGCATGGATTGGGAGTATGATCGTATGTCTGTAGTGTGTGTGATTTGTCAGCATGGATTGGGAGTATGATTGTATGTCTGTAGTGTGTGTGATTTGTCCGCATGGATTGGGAGTATGATCGTATGTCTGTAGTGTGTGTGATTTGTCCGCATGGATTGGGAGTATGATCATATGTCTGTAGTGTGTGTGATTTGTCAGCATGGATTGGGAGTATGATCGAATGTCTGTAGTGTGTGTGATTTGTCAGCATGGATTGGGAGTATGATCGTATGTCTGTAGTGTGTGTGATTTGTCAGCATGGATTGGGAGTATGATCGTATGTCTGTAGTGTGTGTGATTTGTCCGCATGGATTGGGAGTATGATCGTATGTCTGTAGTGTGTGTGATTTGTCAGCATGGATTGGGAGTATGATCGTATGTCTGTAGTGTGTGTGATTTGTCAGCATGGATTGGGAGTATGATCGTATGTCTGTAGTGTGTGTGATTTGTCAGCATGGATTGGGAGTATGATCGTATGTCTGTAGTGTGTGTGATTTGTCCGCATGGATTGGGAGTATGATCGTATGTCTGTAGTGTGTGTGATTTGTCAGCATGGATTGGGAGTATGATCGTATGTCTGTAGTGTGTGTGATTTGTCAGCATGGATTGGGAGTATGATCGTATGTCTGTAGTGTGTGTGATTTGTCAGCATGGATTGGGAGTATGATCGTATGTCTGTAGTGTGTGTGATTTGTCAGCATGGATTGGGAGTATGATCGTATGTCTGTAGTGTGTGTGATTTGTCAGCATGGATTGGGAGTATGATCATATGTCTGTAGTGTGTGTGATTTGTCAGCATGGATTGGGAGTATGATCGTATGTCTGTAGTGTGTGTGTGATTTGTCAGCATGGATTGGGAGTATGATCGTATGTCTGTAGTGTGTGTGATTTGTCAGCATGGATTGGGAGTATGATCGTATGTCTGTAGTGTGTGTGATTTGTCCGCATGGATTGGGAGTATGATCGTATGTCTGTAGTGTGTGTGATTTGTCAGCATGGATTGGGAGTATGATCGTATGTCTGTAGTGTGTGTGATTTGTCAGCATGGATTGGGAGTATGATTGTATGTCTGTAGTGTGTGTGATTTGTCAGCATGGATTGGGAGTATGATCGTATGTCTGTAGTGTGTGTGATTTGTCCGCATGGATTGGTAGTATGATCGTATGTCTGTAGTGTGTGTGATTTGTCAGCATGGATTGGGAGTATGATCGTATGTCTGTAGTGTGTGTGATTTGTCCGCATGGATTGGGACTATGATCGTATGTCTGTAGTGTGTGTGATTTGTCAGCATGGATTGGGAGTATGATCGTATGTCTGTAGTGTGTGTGATTTGTCAGCATGGATTGGGAGTATGATCGTATGTCGGTAGTGTGTGTGATTTGTCAGCATGGATTGGGAGTATGATCGTATGTCTGTAGTGTGTGTGATTTGTCAGCATGGATTGGGAGTATGATCGTATGTCTGTAGTGTGTGTGATTTGTCAGCATGGATTGGGAGTATGATCGTATGTCTGTAGTGTGTGTGATTTGTCAGCATGGATTGGGAGTATGATCGTATGTCTGTAGTGTGTGTGACTTGTCAGCATGGATTGGGAGTATGATCGTATGTCTGTAGTGTGTGTGATTTGTCAGCATGGATTGGGAGTATGATCGTATGTCTGTAGTGTGTGTGATTTGTCAGAATGGATTGGGAGTATGATTGTATGTCTGTAGTGTGTGTGATTTGTCAGCATGGATTGGGAGTATGATCGTATGTCTGTAGTGTGTGTGATTTGTCTGCATGGATTGGGAGTATGATCGTATGTCTGTAGTGTGTGTGATTTGTCCGCATGGATTGGGAGTATGATCATATGTCTGTAGTGTGTGTGATTTGTCTGCATGGATTGGGAGTATGATCGTATGTCTGTAGTGTGTGTGATTTGTCAGCATGGATTGGGAGTATGATCGTATGTCTGTAGTGTGTGTGATTTGTCAGCATGGATTGGGAGTATGATCGTATGTCTGTAGTGTGTGTGACTTGTCAGCATGGATCGGGAGTATGATCGTATGTCTGTAGTGTGTGTGATTTGTCAGTATGGATTGGGAGTATGATCGTATGTCTGTAGTGTGTGTGATTTGTCAGCATGGATTGGGAGTATGATCGTATGTCTGTAGTGTTTGTGATTTGTCCGCATGGATTGGGAGTATGATCGTATGTCTGTAGTGTGTGTGATTTGTCCGCATGGATTGGGAGTATGATTGTATGTCTGTAGTGTGTGTGATTTGTCAGCATGGATTGGGAGTAGGGATGAGCTTCGTGTTCGAGTCGAACATACGTTCGACTCGAACATCGGCTGTTCGATCGTTCGACGAAGATCGAACGATTTGGGCCGTTCGCGCCAAATTCGAGTGACGCGAACGGCCCACAATGCACTACGCCATCGCAGTGTCATCCAGGCGCTGTGATTGGCCAAGCATGCACTGTGACCCCGCATGCTTGGCCAATCACAGCGCCGGCAGCGAGGAGAGCAATGATTGGCCACAGGCAGGATGCCTGTGGCCAATTATTGCTGAGGGTGTTTAGTACACGCCCCACACTATAAAAGGCCACCAGCACGGCGGCCTAGTGTAGTGTGTTCCGGAGCAGGGAAAGACAAGCATAGGCAGGGACAGTGACATTTATTTCTTTCTTGCTTAACCTGGATTCCTTTAGTTTAGGGAAAGAGAAGGATAGGTAGGGAGAGTGTCAGTGTGTTTTACTGTGCGAGTCCTTGTTTCTAGGGACAAAGAAGGAAAGTGAGGGGAATTCTCCTTGTGCTATAGTGTGCTTTAAAAAAACATTTTTTCTAGGGACAGAAAACTGTAGGTAGGGAGAGTGTCAGTTTCTTTCACTGTGCCAGTCCTTGTTTCTAGGGACAAAGAAGGAAAGTGAGGGGATTTCTCCTTGTGCTATAGTGTGCTTTAAAAAAACATTTTTTCTAGGGACAGAAAACTGTAGGTAGGGAGAGTGTCAGTTTCTTTCACTGTGCCAGTCCTTGTTTCTAGGGACAAAGAAGGAAAGTGAGGGGAATTCTCCTTGTGCTATAGTGTGCTTTAAAAAAACATTTTTTCTAGGGACAGAAAACTGTAGGTAGGGAGAGTGTCAGTTTCTTTCACTGTGCCAGTCCTTGTTTCTAGGGACAAAGAAGGAAAGTGAGGGGAATTCTCCTTGTGCTATAGTGTGCTTTAAAAAAACATTTTTTCTAGGGACAGAAAACTGTAGGTAGGGAGAGTGTCAGTTTCTTTCACTGTGCCAGTCCTTGTTTCTAGGGACAAAGAAGGAAAGTGAGGGGAATTCTCCTTGTGCTATAGTGTGCTTTAAAAAAACATTTTTTCTAGGGACAGAAAACTGTAGGTAGGGAGAGTGTCAGTTTCTTTCACTGTGCCAGTCCTTGTTTCTAGGGACAAAGAAGGAAAGTGAGGGGAATTCTCCTTGTGCTATAGTGTGCTTTAAAAAAACATTTTTTCTAGGGACAGAAAACTGTAGGTAGGGAGAGTGTCAGTTTCTTTCACTGTGCCAGTCCTTGTTTCTAGGGACAAAGAAGGAAAGTGAGGGGAATTCTCCTTGTGCTATAGTGTGCTTTAAAAAAACATTTTTTCTAGGGACAGAAAACTGTAGGTAGGGAGAGTGTCAGTTTCTTTCACTGTGCCAGTCCTTGTTTCTAGGGACAAAGAAGGAAAGTGAGGGGAATTCTCCTTGTGCTATAGTGTGCTTTAAAAAAAACATTTTTTCTAGGGACAGAAAACTGTAGGTAGGGAGAGTGTCAGTTTCTTTCACTGTGCCAGTCCTTGTTTCTAGGGACAAAGAAGGAAAGTGAGGGGAATTCTCCTTGTGCTATAGTGTGCTTTAAAAAAACATTTTTTCTAGGGACAGAAAACTGTAGGTAGGGAGAGTGTCAGTTTCTTTCACTGTGCCAGTCCTTGTTTCTAGGGACAAAGAAGGAAAGTGAGGGGAATTCTCCTTGTGCTATAGTGTGCTTTAAAAAAACATTTTTTCTAGGGACAGAAAACTGTAGGTAGGGAGAGTGTCAGTTTCTTTCACTGTGCCAGTCCTTGTTTCTAGGGACAAAGAAGGAAAGTGAGGGGAATTCTCCTTGTGCTATAGTGTGCTTTAAAAAAACATTTTTTCTAGGGACAGAAAACTGTAGGTAGGGAGAGTGTCAGTTTCTTTCACTGTGCCAGTCCTTGTTTCTAGGGACAAAGAAGGAAAGTGAGGGGAATTCTCCTTGTGCTATAGTGTGCTTTAAAAAAACATTTTTTCTAGGGACAGAAAACTGTAGGTAGGGAGAGTGTCAGTTTCTTTCACTGTGCCAGTCCTTGTTTCTAGGGACAAAGAAGGAAAGTGAGGGGAATTCTCCTTGTGCTATAGTGTGCTTTAAAAAAACATTTTTTCTAGGGACAGAAAACTGTAGGTAGGGAGAGTGTCAGTTTCTTTCACTGTGCCAGTCCTTGTTTCTAGGGACAAAGAAGGAAAGTGAGGGGAATTCTCCTTGTGCTATAGTGTGCTTTAAAAAAACATTTTTTCTAGGGACAGAAAACTGTAGGTAGGGAGAGTGTCAGTTTCTTTCACTGTGCCAGTCCTTGTTTCTAGGGACAAAGAAGGAAAGTGAGGGGAATTCTCCTTGTGCTATAGTGTGCTTTAAAAAAACATTTTTTCTAGGGACAGAAAACTGTAGGTAGGGAGAGTGTCAGTTTCTTTCACTGTGCCAGTCCTTGTTTCTAGGGACAAAGAAGGAAAGTGAGGGGAATTCTCCTTGTGCTATAGTGTGCTTTAAAAAAACATTTTTTCTAGGGACAGAAAATTGTAGGTAGGGAGAGTGTCAGTTTCTTTCACTGTGCCAGTCCTTGTTTCTAGGGACAAAGAAGGAAAGTGAGGGGAATTCTCCTTGTGCTATAGTGTGCTTTAAAAAAACATTTTTTCTAGGGACAGAAAACTGTAGGTAGGGAGAGTGTCAGTTTCTTTCACTGTGCCAGTCCTTGTTTCTAGGGACAAAGAAGGAAAGTGAGGGGAATTCTCCTTGTGCTATAGTGTGCTTTAAAAAAACATTTTTTCTAGGGACAGAAAACTGTAGGTAGGGAGAGTGTCAGTTTCTTTCACTGTGCCAGTCCTTGTTTCTAGGGACAAAGAAGGAAAGTGAGGGGAATTCTCCTTGTGCTATAGTGTGCTTTAAAAAAACATTTTTTCTAGGGACAGAAAACTGTAGGTAGGGAGAGTGTCAGTTTCTTTCACTGTGCCAGTCCTTGTTTCTAGGGACAAAGAAGGAAAGTGAGGGGAATTCTCCTTGTGCTATAGTGTGCTTTAAAAAAACATTTTTTCTAGGGACAGAAAACTGTAGGTAGGGAGAGTGTCAGTTTCTTTCACTGTGCCAGTCCTTGTTTCTAGGGACAAAGAAGGAAAGTGAGGGGAATTCTCCTTGTGCTATAGTGTGCTTTAAAAAAACATTTTTTCTAGGGACAGAAAACTGTAGGTAGGGAGAGTGTCAGTTTCTTTCACTGTGCCAGTCCTTGTTTCTAGGGACAAAGAAGGAAAGTGAGGGGAATTCTCCTTGTGCTATAGTGTGCTTTAAAAAAACATTTTTTCTAGGAACAGAAAACTGTAGGTAGGGAGAGTGTCAGTTTCTTTCACTGTGCCAGTCCTTGTTTCTAGGGACAAAGAAGGAAAGTGAGGGGAATTCTCCTTGTGCTATAGTGTGCTTTAAAAAAACATTTTTTCTAGGGACAGAAAACTGTAGGTAGGGAGAGTGTCAGTTTCTTTCACTGTGCCAGTCCTTGTTTCTAGGGACAAAGAAGGAAAGTGAGGGGAATTCTCCTTGTGCTATAGTGTGCTTTAAAAAAACATTTTTCTAGGGACAGAAAACTGTAGGTAGGGAGAGTGTCAGTTTCTTTCACTGTGCCAGTCCTTGTTTCTAGGGACAAAGAAGGAAAGTGAGGGGAATTCTCCTTGTGCTATAGTGTGCTTTAAAAAAACATTTTTTCTAGGGACAGAAAACTGTAGGTAGGGAGAGTGTCAGTTTCTTTCACTGTGCCAGTCCTTGTTTCTAGGGACAAAGAAGGAAAGTGAGGGGAATTCTCCTTGTGCTATAGTGTGCTTTAAAAAAACATTTTTTCTAGGGACAGAAAACTGTAGGTAGGGAGAGTGTCAGTTTCTTTCACTGTGCCAGTCCTTGTTTCTAGGGACAAAGAAGGAAAGTGAGGGGAATTCTCCTTGTGCTATAGTGTGCTTTAAAAAAACATTTTTTCTAGGGACAGAAAACTGTAGGTAGGGAGAGTGTCAGTTTCTTTCACTGTGCCAGTCCTTGTTTCTAGGGACAAAGAAGGAAAGTGAGGGGAATTCTCCTTGTGCTATAGTGTGCTTTAAAAAAACATTTTTTCTAGGGACAGAAAACTGTAGGTAGGGAGAGTGTCAGTTTCTTTCACTGTGCCAGTCCTTGTTTCTAGGGACAAAGAAGGAAAGTGAGGGGAATTCTCCTTGTGCTATAGTGTGCTTTAAAAAAACATTTTTTCTAGGGACAGAAAACTGTAGGTAGGGAGAGTGTCAGTTTCTTTCACTGTGCCAGTCCTTGTTTCTAGGGACAAAGAAGGAAAGTGAGGGGAATTCTCCTTGTGCTATAGTGTGCTTTAAAAAAACATTTTTTCTAGGGACAGAAAACTGTAGGTAGGGAGAGTGTCAGTTTCTTTCACTGTGCCAGTCCTTGTTTCTAGGGACAAAGAAGGAAAGTGAGGGGAATTCTCCTTGTGCTATAGTGTGCTTTAAAAAAACATTTTTTCTAGGGACAGAAAACTGTAGGTAGGGAGAGTGTCAGTTTCTTTCACTGTGCCAGTCCTTGTTTCTAGGGACAAAGAAGGAAAGTGAGGGGAATTCTCCTTGTGCTATAGTGTGCTTTAAAAAAACATTTTTTCTAGGGACAGAAAACTGTAGGTAGGGAGAGTGTCAGTTTCTTTCACTGTGCCAGTCCTTGTTTCTAGGGACAAAGAAGAAAAGTGAGGGGAATTCTCCTTGTGCTATAGTGTGCTTTAAAAAAACATTTTTTCTAGGGACAGAAAACTGTAGGTAGGGAGAGTGTCAGTTTCTTTCACTGT
The DNA here is from genome assembly GCA_029206835.1 of Rana muscosa. Classification (NCBI taxonomy): domain Eukaryota; kingdom Metazoa; phylum Chordata; class Amphibia; order Anura; family Ranidae; genus Rana; species Rana muscosa. The sequence continues at coordinate 14,255,311 of JARGYO010000094.1, read as the reverse complement.
GCCAGTCCTTGTTTCTAGGGACAAAGAAGGAAAGTGAGGGGAATTCTCCTTGTGCTATAGTGTGCTTTAAAAAAACATTTTTTCTAGGGACAGAAAACTGTAGGTAGGGAGAGTGTCAGTTTCTTTCACTGTGCCAGTCCTTGTTTCTAGGGACAAAGAAGGAAAGTGAGGGGAATTCTCCTTGTGCTATAGTGTGCTTTAAAAAAACATTTTTTCTAGGGACAGAAAACTGTAGGTAGGGAGAGTGTCAGTTTCTTTCACTGTGCCAGTCCTTGTTTCTAGGGACAAAGAAGGAAAGTGAGGGGAATTCTCCTTGTGCTATAGTGTGCTTTAAAAAAACATTTTTTCTAGGGACAGAAAACTGTAGGTAGGGAGAGTGTCAGTTTCTTTCACTGTGCCAGTCCTTGTTTCTAGGGACAAAGAAGGAAAGTGAGGGGAATTCTCCTTGTGCTATAGTGTGCTTTAAAAAAACATTTTTTCTAGGGACAGAAAACTGTAGGTAGGGAGAGTGTCAGTTTCTTTCACTGTGCCAGTCCTTGTTTCTAGGGACAAAGAAGGAAAGTGAGGGGAATTCTCCTTGTGCTATAGTGTGCTTTAAAAAAACATTTTTTCTAGGGACAGAAAACTGTAGGTAGGGAGAGTGTCAGTTTCTTTCACTGTGCCAGTCCTTGTTTCTAGGGACAAAGAAGGAAAGTGAGGGGAATTCTCCTTGTGCTATAGTGTGCCAAAGCATTCCACATCAACCATCTTTGAAATCCTTGTTTTTTGGACAGTCAGGGAAATTGTCGTTGTGCTATTCTGTGCAAAAGCAATAATCCTCAACCATATTTAGAAATCCTTAAGTAAAGGGACAGAGAAGGACAGCTGAAGGTAGCCCTTATTGCTTTTTTCCCATCTTCCTGCAGGCCATCTATTAGAATGTCTGGAAGGCAAACAAGGAGAGGCAGACAGTCAGGAGGCAATAAAAGAGGGCAAGCAGGCTCTGTGTCTGGGGGCAACAGTGCTGGTCGTGGACGCGGTGCATTGTCATCAGCACATGGCCATGGGACACGCTTGTCCTTCTTTTCGGCAGCTGGACATGTTGAGCCACATCATGCCGAAGACTTGGTAGAGTGGATGACCAAGCCCTCCTCCTCCTCCTCATCCTCTCTCACCCAGGCTCAGTGTACTGGCAAAGCAGCTGCCAAAGCGTCCTCTTCCCTGGTATCAATGTCAGACTCATCATCAGTCACTCCTTCCCTAGACCCACCATGTCCTCCTCCTGAGGAGTCCCCCGAACTGTTTGAGCACAGTGTTGGGTACATGCTCCAGGAGGATGCCCAGCGTTTCGAAGGGTCTGATGATGAAACCCAGCTACAGGAAGGCAGTAGCGTGAGAGCAGACAGAGGGGATGCTCAAGAAGGACACCAATCTGGCAGTCATGTTCCAGCAGCTGCAGCATACTGCCAGATTGGCTCCAGTGATGAGGAGGGAGGGGATGATGAGGTCACTGACTCCACGTGGGTGCCTAATAGGAGAGAGGAGGAGGAGGAGGATGAGGAGGAGGCACATCTCCAACGAGGCAGGATGCCCTTTGGTGGCCAGCGTAAGGGCAGTACACCGACAGAATCACACCGCAGAGCTCCGCCTGTGCAGGGCGCAGCCTCTGCCCGTCATTCAAAAAGTTCCTTGGTGTGGGCCTTTTTTGAGGCTAGTGCATCAGATCGCACAGCTGCTGTTTGCAACATATGTCTCAAGCGTATATCGCGTGGCCAAAACATCAGCCGCTTGGGTACCACATGCCTGACCAGACATATGTTGACCTGCCATGCAGCTCGTTGGCAAGCCTACCTCAAAGACCCACACCAAAGAACAAAGTGGACCTCTCCTTGCACCGCATCAGCTGGGATCTCCAACCCCACTATAACTTCAGTCCTCTCTGAAACATGCACTGAGAGGAATGAAGGTGTAGAATTAGGTGTGTCACAGCCAAGTACTTGCGGCCACTCTGCTAGCAGTACACCGACGTCCGATTCTAGCAGGCAAATTTCCCTGCCCCAGCTGCTGGACCGTCGAAAGAAGTTCACTCCCAGCCATCCACATGCCCAGCGGTTGAATGCTAGCTTGGCTAAATTGCTAGCGCTTCAACTGCTGCCTTTTCAGTTGGTAGACTCGGCCCCCTTCCGTGAGTTTGTGCAATGTGCGGTTCCTCAGTGGCAGGTTCCCAAACGCCACTTTTTCTCACGGAAGGCTATTCCGGCTCTCTACCGGCATGTGGAAGGCAATGTCTTGGCCTCGCTGGACAGGGCGGTCAGCGGTAAGGTGCATATTACCGCTGACTCATGGTCCAGCAGGCATGGACAGGGACGTTACCTTTCTTTCACGGCCCATTGGGTCACTCTTTTGGCAGCTGGGAAGGATGCAGGACAAGGTGCAGTAGTGTTGGAGGTTGTTCCACCGCCACGCCTCCAAAATGCTACTACTGGTTGTGACACACCTCTCTCCTCCACCCCCTCCTCTTCTTCTTCCTCCATGGCCTCTTCCTGTGGTTTGTCCTATGAACCAGCGGTGCTCCGTAGCCGTTCACGGGGCTACGCAAGTACGCAGGCAAAAAGATGCCATGCCGTGCTTGCGCTGGTGTGTTTGGGGGACAGAAGCCACACTGGGGCAGAGGTCCTGTCTGCTCTGCAGGGCCAGGCCGAGAGGTGGTTGACGCCACGCCAGCTTAAGCCAGGAATGGTGGTTTGCGACAATGGCACCAACCTCCTCTCCGCCCTCCGACAGGGACAACTGACCCATGTGCCCTGTGTGGCTCACGTCCTTAACCTGGTGGTGCAGCGGTTCTTGGGCAGGTACCCGGGCTTACAGGATGTCCTGAGGCAGGCCAGGAAAGTCTGTGTGCATTTCCGCAGATCTTATAATGCCAGTGCTCGCCTGGCTGAGCTGCAAAAGGAGTTGAACCTGCCCAAGAACCGCCTTATATGTGACATGCCCACCAGGTGGAACTCAACGTTGGCCATGCTGCAGCGGCTGCACACGCAGCAGAGGGCCATCAATGAGTACCTGTGCGACTACGGCACCAGGACAGGGTCAGGGGAGCTTGGTTTTTTTTCTCCACGCCAGTGGGGCATGATCAGGGATGCATGCACTGTCCTGGCACCATTTGAGGAGGCCACGAGGATGGTGAGCAGTGACAGTGCATGCATCAGTGACACTGTACCTCTTGTCCACCTGTTGGAGCACACGCTGCGTGGAATAATGGACAGGGCACTTGAGGCAGAACAGAGGCAGGAAGAGGAGGACTTCCTTGCCTCTCAAGGCCCCCTTTACCCAGACAGTGTTCCTTCTGTCCCACCCATCGCACAGGAAGAGGAGGAGGAGGAGGAGGAGGATTGTGTCAGCATGGAGGTGGAGGCTGGCACTCAGCATCATCAGCAGCAGTCTTTTAGGGATGATTTACAGTCCCAAGAAACCAGTGGACTTGTACGTGGCTGGGAGGAGGTGGCTGCGGATCATGTCGTCCTTAGTGACCCAGAGGACTCCGGAGCGAATGCCTCAGCAAACCTACGCTGCATGGCCTCCCTGATCCTGCAAAGTCTGCGGAAGGATCCTCGTATTCTTCGGATCAAGGAGAGGGACCATTACTGGCTGGCCACTCTCCTTGATCCACGGTACAAGGGTAAGGTTGCGGACCTTATGTTACCTTCGCAGAGGGAGCAGAGGATGAGACAACTCCGGGAGGCCTTGCAGAAAGGTCTGTGCAACGCGTTCCCAGAGACTGGGAGGTTACAAACTCCTGGTCCTGGACAACGAGTTGCTGAGGCTTCGGCCAGTCAAAGAAGGAGCGGTGGGGAAGGTGGCCGTCTGACCGATGCGTTCAGACAATTCTTTAGTCCGCAGCCCCAAAGTATGATCGGTTCCAGCAACCATCGCCAGCGTCTGATAAACATGGTGCAGGAATATCTAGGGGCAAGGTCAGACTTGGACACCTTCCCCACCGAAAATCCTCTGGCTTACTGGGTCTTGAGGATGGATCACTGGCCAGAGCTTGCACAGTATGCAATTGAGCTACTGGCCTGTCCTGCATCCAGCGTTCTTTCGGAACGCACATTCAGTGCTGCTGGAGGATTTGTCACGGATCACAGGGTGCGCCTGTCCACCGACTCGGTTGATCGACTGACTTTCATCAAGATGAACCAGTCTTGGATCACCACCAGCTACCACACACCTGATGCTGATATAACAGACTAATTGATTTTAACATGTCACATCCCTTCAAGACTGATGCTGATGCTGAGTGCCTGTGCTGTTATGTTGACTGGCTATCCTCCTCCTCCGAGTCCTCAATGATACGATTGATGATGATAGCTTGGAAGATCATTTTTGTTTATGGGTGCCGCCACCAGTGGCTAAGGCCCAATTTTTCAGCCCCTGTTTTACAGGGGCGTGTAATTACAATTTTTTTAGCAATAATTTGCCATAGGGCTCATTGCTGTGCTCCAAGTACAGTATCTGTGAGGGGTTGGAGTGTTGTGGCACCAGTGCCTAAGGCCCAATTTTTCAGCCCCTGTTTAACAGGGGCGTGTCATTACAATTTTTGAAGCAATACTTTGCAACAGGGCTCATTGCTGTGCTCCAAGTAACGTATCTGTGAGGGGTTGTAGTGTTGTGCCACCAGTGCCTAAGGCCCAATTTTTCAGCCCCTGTTCAACAGGGGCATGCAATTACAATTCTTGATCTAATAATTCACAGCAGGGCCCATTGCTGCACCCACCAAGAGTAACTCTGAGGGCTTACAGTGTTGTGGCAACGCCACCACCACCACCACCACCACGAAAGGCCCAATTTTTCAGCCCCTGTTCAAAAGGGGCATGTAATTACAATTCTTGATCTAATAATTCACAGCAGGGCCCATTCCTGCACCCACCAAGAGTAACTCTGAGGGCTTACAGTGTTGTGGCAACACCACCACCACCACCACGAAAGGCCCAATTTTTCAGCCCCTGTTCAACAGGGGCATGCAATTACAATTCTTGATCTAATAATTCACAGCAGGGCCCATTGCAGCACCCACCAAGAGTAACTGTCAGGGCTTACAGTGTTGTGGCACCAGCACCACCATCAAAGGCCCAATTTTTACTACCACTGTTCAACAATTATATGTAATTAAAATTCCTGATATAATAGTTGACAGCAGGGCGTTCCAGCACCAACCAAGAGTAACTGTGAGTGCTTACAGTGTTGTGCCAACACCAACAACTAAGGGGCCTATTTCTGCAGAGTATATACGGCAGGTCCCTACTTTCAAACATCCAACTTACAAACGACTCCTACTTGCAAACGCAAGAAGACAACAGGAAGTGAGAGGAAATCTACCACTAGGAAGGAAAATTCTCTCCTGTAAGAATAAATATGGGAGAAAGGTGTCTCCTCTGTACTGATGCTTTATCAGCAATCCTTGTTTCAAGAAAAACACCACATTTCAAAAACAGTTGTCATTGGGACGGAAAGTGAGGTGAAATGTTCTGAACAGGGGCACAGACAGCAAAACAAATGTTACAGGGGTGATAACCCTTACCTATGTTTTCCAAAAAGTTTAAAAATAGATTTTTGGGCTGGAGCTACACTTCAACAATGTACCTGTTCAAAATTACAAACAGATTCTACATAAGAACAAACCTACAGTCCCTGTCTTGTATGCACCGCCTGTATACGGCTGTTCAGAGTATATAGGGCCTTTTTTATTTTATGTGCGGGGTTCCCCTTAATATCCATACAAGACCCAAAGGGGCTGGTAATGGGCTGGGGTGGGGGGGGGGGGTCATGGGGTAGCTATGCCATTTTTCTTAAAGATTTTCATCCATATTACCGGGACCAGACATTACATTAAAGCCGCAAGCAGTTTTAAATGGCTTTTTTTTCCTTTAGAAGTGTTATTTTGTGCAGTGACAGTTCTAAACACGGGAAACACGTGGCACTTCACAGGCATACTTTAGACACCCCCCAGGTACGATATTTAAAGGAATATTTGACTTTTTTTTTTTCACTTTATGCATCATTAAAATGACTGCTCCCGAAAAACGACCGTTTTTAAAACTTCTTTTTGCATTGATACATGTCCCCTGGTGCAGAACCCGGGTTCCCAAACCCTTTTTAGGACAATAACATGCATAATAGTTGTTATAATTAGCACTTTAGAATTCGAACGTTCGCATCCATTGTATTTAATAGGGTTCTAATGTTCGTACGAACTTTCGGTCCGTTCGCGGGTTCTGGTGCGAACCGAACCCGGGGGTGTTCGGCTCATCACTAATTGGGAGTATGATCGTATGTCTGTAGTGTGTGTGATTTGTCAGCATGGATTGGGAGTATGATCGTATGTCTGTAGTGTGTGTG